>CM045986.1:99993111-102493111 GCA_025175895.1 Wurfbainia villosa
TGTTCTTTCTGTTGTTGTTCCCCAATCATGTTATAACAATATCATTATTCATTCAGGCTTAAGGCCTTCACAGAGTACACTGTGTCAACCAGTTATGTCAATGTAGACTTACCGTGGATTCCTATAAAAAATTTTATCCTTAAATCCTTGTCAACAGGGTCGCAGAGCTCCCAAGCAGTAGCATGAGGTTGTTGACGGAGAAGATAATGACTCAAATTTATTGTCTACCCCTCAGCTCTGCTAGCTTTGAGCTTGTAGGACTCATTTAATCATGTTGTATTAAAGCTTAGGTTCTTTATCATGCATGCGTATTGAGTTGAGATTAATCCTCCATGCTCAACATCATCATTCTCTTATTTCTTGCAGTTCATGCTCCGATGCTGCTTCTGTTGACTATCTCATACCAGGTCTAATGAGCGTTTCGTGTCATGAGAATTTCAAGAGTTGCAAAGAAGGTGAAGACGACCGGGTTTTTGAAAGAGTGCCCCTATGAAACAGCTCCTATGAAATAGCTATGTCTACTATGATACAAGGGATAGATATAGACATTTTATTCAGCTAACTAGGCACACAGACACAGAAGTCAGAATTGTGATTCAAATTTTATACATTTTGGCTAATTTTATTTGAAAATATTCATAAATCACATCATATAATTTATTAATTCCATGAGACAGCACTAATGATTGTTTTGATATCTCCTATTTGACTATGTTCAAACAATTGCAACGCATTGTTTTTAATTGAACCACCAGTTTATCGACTCCAATTAGAGAATTATTCTACTATTCCTAATTCTAATTTGTTAAGTTGAAGATATGAATATTGAGAATATGTGCTTTTAAGAAAATAGAATAGAGATAGGTACACATTCTCAAAAATGGTTTAAGAAATAAATAAAATCACGAGGAAATAATATTTTGGCTAAAATGATATTCTAAGTTCATCTTACAGCTAAGAGCTATTTTTTGCTTGGCACAAACATTAAAAATGAAACAATTAATTAATTAGCATAGTTTAAACATTTATATATCTTTTAAAAGCTATTCAAAATAAATCTTTCACTTGCTTTAAGTTGATAGCTAAGCGTCTGAAACCATTTGGATAATTTTCTACTTTAACATTTCATATTCAATTTCAATTCATGAGAGTCTTGTAAATTATATTTGTTAAACCTCTTCTTTTCACCCAAACAACAATGCTTAACATGTGTTCTTCTACAAGGTGATATCAAAGCCTTTAGCAGCAATAATACTAGATTTTTTTTATCACTTCTTGCATTAAGCACAAGCAGCTTTTGTAAAGGACAGGGTGATCATAAAAATATACAACTAGCTTAGGAGTTGCTAAGAAATTATAATAGGAAGAGGATCTCCCTCATATGCATCTTGAAAGTATAACCGCAAAAGACTTTCGATTCGGTAAACTAGGGTTTCCTTCAAGATGCTCTCATAGGATTTCACTTTCCTATGAAATTTGTTTCTTAGATCATGGAGAGTGTGACTACAACCTACTTCTCATTAATAATTAATGGTGACATATGACAATTCCAGAGGGTCAAGGTAAGGGGAATAATTATCGCCTTGTTTCTTTAGGATATGTATTGAAGTCCTTGGCCTGAAGTTGCATAAGCAAACCTCCAAATTTGATTTCAAGTTTCATCCAAAATATACACACTTGAGAATTGCACATTTAGCAAACGATGATGAATTCTACTATTTGCTAGAGGTCATGTTCCATTAGTAGGCACATTGGTCACCTATGTAATCACAGTCAATTATTCCCGCACAAACATCCAAGCCAAGTTGCCATGCTGCTCCAGATCTAGTGGCAATGCATCCATAAGATCCCCAGGGAATTTCCAGACTAAGTCTTGTTGAAACCAGGCCTCGTCCTCTAGGTATACACGCTTTATCTACTGCTATATTGAACCCTGCAGCACCAGAACTTTTTCTTGTTAGCATAGTAGCATTATCAGATAGTTTTCTTACCAGGATTGCAGGATTTGTTTCCTCCGTAAGTTGTACGCATTCCTCATATTCTTCATCATCAACATATGTGAAAATTCCTGGTTTAGACTCAATTAGTACTGTTGTAGTGTGTTCACTTCTGATTTCTTCTTCATCACTAGGGACCTCCTCGTCCCGATTTCTAGATTGAGAGGGTCTCAAAGTTGGTGCAGCAATATAATTATTAAAGCTGAGTGATATTCTCTCATCCAATAGGTTCACACTATTTACCTCAGAAGGTTACATGGGTATATTTATCTGGGCGGGTCTAATCATCCAATTTAGGTTCTGGAGGGTCATTGTGATATATCTTCTTCCTGGTAAAGCCCAAACACCATGACTCTTGAGGTAATTTACAACCCCTTGAATTTCATAGGCAAAACCCACATTAGGGGTATTGGATAATTTTCCCACTAATCCTATTGTTATGAGGAGATTAGCTTCTCCTCCTTGCCACTGGTCATATCCTCTCGTTAGAATTGATACCTGAATATTTCTGTAAAAATCCCCAATAGTCATCATTATATCAGGTATACCATAAACAAGTTGGCTACCTCGAGTAAGGTCCACTTCAATATTTGCCAAAATGGATTGGTCACCATTCCATCTATTGTCTTGGAACACAATTAGAGCCCATGTCCCTTCCTCTTATCGGTGAAGGGTCTGAATTCTAACTTGCAGAACTCCCAAATGAATATACCGCATTCTGCTTCTGTGGAGTTGATTAAAACTTTCTTCTTGTATAAACATACAGTCTATCTGCCTTCCTTCGGCACATAACATAGCTTCTTTTGATCTGTGAATATACACATGGTGATTAATATCATCCCTCCTTGAGTGGTATAATACCTTAGCTGGTACTATGGAGGCTCATTTTTGCATTGAGAGTCTCAGTTGAACCTGTGGGTCAATTTGTTGTTCTAATGTATATTGGGCACTTGAAGATCCAACAATTCTTCTTCCGATTCTTTTTATTGCTTGCTGGGTAGTGTGCAAGCGCCTCTAGTTTCTTCTATATTCTCTAACTTGGTCTTCAAAAAGAGGTGTTGATGTGGTAGGTTGCTCAACTGTTTGAGTGATCAAGGAGTTCCTTAGTGCCATTTAACTCTTCTTTTTTGCTTCTTTGTAGGAGTTTATATTCTTTGCAAGAATATAATTGCTCATGTATCTATGAGCCTTTCAATCTGGTGAAGAAGTTGTTCCACCCTGTCGATCTTTTTGTTCAGGTCTTCTGACAGCTTTAAGGCCTTCTTTTCAACAAGCTTTGGTTGCTCTACAATTTCAACAACCAATTCTGTGACTTCTAGTTTAGTTAAAGGTTTGTTTTCTATTAACACAACTATCAGATTTCTCAGGGTGATTTTTAATTTAGAAATCTCCTTTTGTAAGGCTTGATTTTCTTCAACTAGTGCCTTGAAGTTCTTCAAATGTACTCTTGAAGATAGACAAGTCCTGTCATATACTACAGAGAGGTTGTGGGCTATCTAATTATTTGTAACCTTTGTTGTTGAAACTAGGTCAAGGTACTCTAGGTTTGAGGTTCGGGAATGATCATACCATTCCTGAATCACCTTTTCCCAACTTTCAGACATATCATTTTCTAAACTATTGGCCAAGGCAGTTCCTCCCCTAAGTTTAGCTCACACGGATGTGCCCTTGGTCTTACCAAGCTACTTGCCCTCTTTGCCAAGTTTGGATCCATTCTTTTGCTACACCTTAGTTTGCATAATACCAACAGGTTTCTAGTCTAGATCATGATAATCTGAATTTTTTTTAAATTAGTCATGGTAATGATCAACCCCTCCCCATTTTACCAGGTACCTTAACCTTAAGTACTTTAAGCTAGTATGACCATATTTTGTTTGGTTGGCTCTGATACCATTACACTAGATTACACCACTTTACACAAATTACACTGATAGCATTAAATTACACTGATACCATTAAGAAACTTAACATAAATAAGGAGTAAAATATGGAAATACTCACAGATTCTATTAACTTCTTAAGCACAAACACACAAGTTTAAATTATGACTTCAACTCGAGCTCAAAGTAAGACTTTAGATGATGTCTGAGCCTTGCAATTAGATTTCTTTATATAGAGCTAGCAAGGCTTGGAAGATAAGGAATCGGGTACTCATTGGGCCCCATCGTAATTCCATTATCTTTGCCTTTTAACATATGCTCTCTTTACAGCTCAGAGTAGTACAATAATGCACTCTCGGTGGATGGCTCCCCGAGGCTTAGTCCTCATTTTTTTTAAAGCACACTAAGGGAGTTGGCGAATCCTCTGTTGTGGTGAGGGAAGGCGAAAGGCTGAGATTCTTTCCTTGGCATCTTTGACAAGCTTTATAGCTATTTCTAGTTGTTCGTCCATATGTTTGATGACCGGGTACCAATCGCACCAGTAGTTGTTCTTTGTCATCATCCTTTTGCACTCTTGTGTTTTTAGGTCATGTAAGGCCCGAAGTTGTTGAAGGGCCTAGATTGCTTGATGGGCGACCTGCTGTTGTAGCCTGTGAAGTCTATCGTTGATTTCCTCCAATTCATTGAGGTTGATGCTACTATTTTTGATTTTGTTTTTGATGTACAGGAGTTGCTGGGAATATTCTTCAGCAATGGGGTAAGCCTCAAGATTTCCATGGATAGTAATTCTTGGATTTTCCTATTGGGCTTGGTTTGTTCTTCGTCCAATGTTGCTGCTATCATTCCTAGCCTGCATAAATTCTTCTTGTCTAGCCATCCTGAAAATATAACATAATTAATTAACCTAGAGAGTGCATCTTCTAGTTGGTTGTCTTTTCCTTCAATATGTTCAAAATGGATGCTTATTCCAATCCCCGTGACATAGTCTGTAAAGGCTATCCATCAAACCCTTGAAGTTTTATTGTTTGTCGATTTGTTGAAGAAGCTAATTATAGCTTGGTAGTCTGTTCTGATAACCAACTCTTGCTTATTCAGATAATAAATCTTAAAGGCTTCCAGAGAAATCATTGTCACAAATATTTCGGAATCAATTGTAGACTTAGGGGGACTAAATTTCCCACGGGAGTATGCAAAGATTTTTTTTGATGATTTGGGATCATATTTCTGCGGCTTCCATTTGCATATACCTCCCCAACCTGTCATGCAACCATCAGTTTCAATAATTATGGAACAAGTTTCTGGGGGTACCTCTAAGTCAGGCAATTGTTGCACAAGCTCCTTAATTTTTAGGATTAGGGCCCAATCCTATTCATTCATCCTTTTTTTTCTCTAACTGGGCTGGTTTTTTATCTAGTGGGCTAAGCAACTGGCCAATTTTTGGAATGTAAGCCCTTACGTAGTTTAATAGACCCAACCAGGATCTCATCCCTTTCTTTTCCTTTAAGGATTTATCATCAAATTCGACAATCTTCTTTATGATATGTGGTCGTAACTTGATATGTTGGTTTCCCAAGATTTCCCCTATGAACTCTATCTCAGGCATCACAATTTTCATTTTGTGGGGCTTAAAACTAGTCCTTTCTTTTGGCATATACTTAGCATTACCTTCAAGTGCTTAGCATGTTCTTCCACATCTTGAGAAAATACCAAAATATCATCAATATACACCGCGATAAATGATTCTGTACTTTTGAAACATTCATTTGAAAAATTGCAGGAGCATTCTTGAGTCCGAATGGCATTACCAACCATTCAAAGAGTCCGTCGGGTACCCAGATTGCAGTCCATTCTATAGAGTCAGAGTGTATAGCAACTTGATGAAATCCACTTTTCAAATCAAATTTAGAGTAAATTTTACTCATACTTACTCTTTTCAGAATGGTATTAATATCTGGCAGGCTATAATGGCCTTTGTTTGTTATATCATTGAGGCGCTTATAGTTGAAAACCATGCGTTCCTTCCATTTTATTTCTTTGCCAGTAAGTGGATCAATGCTTGTACCTTAATTTACAATAATCATGGTGGTTCTTTACTTGCTTTTTCTTGGCCTGATTACCTTCAAATCTAGTAAGGCTTTAATATGCCTCTTTAAAGCATCTTGCATTTGGGGTGTCAGATGCTTAAGGGGTCAGTCTTCAATAATAAACTCGGGATTCTTAATATCAAGTTTGCAGAGTATTTTTTTTCTTTTCCAATGCCTGAGGGTATCTTCCCCAATAAACCCTGCTTCCTTCAGTGAGTTGAGCAGAGGTTGAAATCTCTTTATGAAACTTTGTTGACTTTGGCAGATATTGTAACAGACTTGCTCTTGAATCTGTATATATTCATCTTCTTCCATATCTAATTCTTCAATAGATGCCAAAATAGGTTCCATGGGTTTTGTTCTAATTGCAGTAATATTTTTATAAAAAGTTACCATATCTTCTTCTATACAAACTCTTCCATGCATTGCACGTATGAAGTTGCACCCAAGTATCATTTGTATATTTTCCCCAAGCTTCATTGGGAAAGCATATGTATAGGGAATTCTGAAATTGTTTTCCCCAATGAGAATCTTGCCTCCTTTCATTTTCTTGTTGGTGCTGGTTTTAGAATAGATTCTGCTAAAGTGAACAATACAAGGATTGTCTTCTATTGCCTCTCTTGGAACAGAATTGCAATCAATGTAGCATGTAGTTGCACCTGTATCTAGTATAGCACATACCTTGAAGGTTTTTACTTCTGAGATGTCAAATTCAACTGTTAAGTTGAATAACATATTCTTAGTTCTTCTGGGGGGAGCTGTATCCTGAGTTTCTGCTGATATAATTTTCTGTGTATCTTCGGTTAGCAAAACATAGTTTTCTTCTTCAATGATAGCTTATTCTTCAATAACAACTCCTTTCCCTTTATCATGTTTTTCCAACTGAATTCTATCTTGTTCAAGCTTTTCACTTTCCAATTGTAGGTATTTTACCTTCCATTCCTCAGCTTGATGTTTTACAGCTTCTACTTCTCTTCTAAGCCTGGTCATTTCAGCTTCACACGAGCAGATATAATCATGTTGTTCCTGCAATAAATTTCTTTGATCATATTGAATAGATACGATTTTAGCGACTGGTACCTATTTGTTAAAGTAGTGTGGTCCACAAAGGTCACATGCAGTAATATGGCAGTTTAGGCAATGTATTCTGCACTTCTTCATGGAAACTCTTTTGCAGTAGTAGCAGTTTATGTAAGCGGCAGGAATGTCCTCATTGACCTCCCAAGTGTTGTGGCAATCATGTTGCTACTTAGTCACCCTTACCATAGGTTGGTATCTTCCATACTTACCTACCCAGTAAGTATTGTCTTCTTCTTTGAAGAAATACATACTTTCCTTCATTCTTAAAGTATTGATGCCTTTGAGGAGATCTTCATTATTTTCTTCTCCTTCATAAATGCTATATATAACATCGCTTGGGTTTTCTTCCTCTTATACTGATACAATATCACAATCTTCTGGGAGATCTAGTTGTTCAAACATTGCTACCCTTTTGATATTTCTCCTCTCATTTGGGCATCCACAAGCAAAGTGTCCTTCTTCACCGCAGAGAAAGCACTTACATTTTTTTTTCTTTTGATAAGATGCTTCCTTTTTTCTATTCGAGCATGGGAAGTGTGAGGCTTTCCTTTGTATGTGGTTGATTTTTTGAGTTTATATTTCTTCTCTATATTTTTCTAGTAGCCTGGTATAGGGATATCACTACAAAAAGATAGTCCCTTAAGCACTCTTGTGAATGCAACATTTTTACATTCATTTTCCAAGTATCTGTATGCAAACAGTACTCTTGGGATTACACCAATGGTATTACCCTGGTATTTTTCTTCAAATACAGCCTTGATTCTTCTACCCAAATCCCCAGGCATTTTTAACCAGAATTTCTCAGACAGTTCTGGGCTTGTGAACATCTGCCCTGTCTTAGCTGCAATCCTTAAGTATTCATTCATAAATTGGATAATATTCTTAAGATTATCACATGCTAATCTTTCAAGATCTCTATATGCCTCATCCTGCATAGTTGTAGACCCTTGATATGGGTCTTCAAGTATGAATATTCTTCTTATTTGTGAGAGAACATTTTGCATACCTTCTCTCCCATCTGCGGAATTTAGCAGCTGCTGGTATTCATTTTGATATGTCATTCTCCATTGGATCCATATCAATTTTTCTGCTTCTCCTAGGAGGTTTTCAATAAATTCCGCTTTGTTTGCTGGGTCAGTGAATCCCTGCATGGAGACTAGGTTTTTGGTGATACTTTTGTAATGCCCGTAAAATTTCTAGAAAATTTTATAAGAATTGTTTCATGATTATAATGGGCTTTTATGTGGGCTCTTTCATAAATAAAAGAGAATAAAGCCAAAAAGGATGCATGGCCTAGGGTTTGAACCCTGAACCTCCAAGCAAGTAACTAAACCTTAAGATGCATGTGATTACTAGAAGCCCAGTAGGGGTGTGCTGTTAGAAGGGTAAGAGAAAGGATAGATAAGGGTAGGGGAGGCAAAGGGACACCTTCACTTAGAATAAATAGGAGCAAGTGAGGAGGCAAGAGAACAACAAATCATTCTCTCCTTCCTCCACCGAAACCCATCCTCTCATTCTCCAATTTCTGAAAGCTCAAGAAGAAACAAAAGAGGCTTTGTCTTGACACCAAGGGTATAGTTCCTATAGTAAACCAAGAGAAAGGATGTAAGTAATCCCCTCACCTGAAGTACAAGTTGTTTCGAGTGTTTGAATTTTCAAGATCTCCCTTGGAAGTTTTCGCCCAAGTCTCTACCTATGTTTACTAGTGATCTTTCATGCCATGCTATATATATATATATATATATATATATGATGTTAACATGATGTTAGTTAGATCTTGTGTTAGTATATTTGAGTGTTTGATTTCCTAAAAACCTTTCTTGGATGTTTTGGCCATGACAAGTTTGTGCTCACTAATGATCTTTCATGTCATGCTATATATATATATATATGATGTTAACATGATGTTAGTTAGATCTTGTGTTAGTATGGTTGAGTGTTTGATTTCCAAAAAACCTTCCTTGGATGTTTCGGCCATGACAAGTTTGTGCTCACTAATGATCCTCCATGTCATGCTATATGTATATATGATGTTAACATGATGTTAGTTAGGCCTTGTGTTAGTATTTTGAGTGTTTGATTTCTTAAGATTAGCCTTTAAAAGTTTCGGCCAAGCCCTTGCTTGGGTTCACTAATGATCTTACATGCCATTCTATATGTATATATGATGTTAACATGATGTTAGTTTGGCCTTGTGTTAGTATGTTTGAGAGTTTGTTTTCTTAAAACCTCGATTAGGGGTTTCGGCCAAGACCAAGAATTAGGGTTAGGAAGAGATTCCAAGCCCCTCTATGGTTGCTAAAAATCCCCCATGTTAGGTAGTATGTGATGGTATTGGTTATCATCCTTAAAACATGCTTATGCTTACTAATGATCTTCTATGCCATGATGTATATATATATATATGTGATGTTGACATGATGATAGTTAGACTTTATGATATCATGATTTGTTTATGCCACTACCTCATGTCCATGTTAATTGTATTAATGTATGCTTATGTTATGCTTATTGCGTCATGATGTAAAAGTATGTATGATGAAATGCCTAAGAGATGCTTCCCTATGAATGGGGACTAAGAGCACTGTTTATGTTATGATAAGGAACATGATATGCTATTTTACTTTTGTATGGCTTGTACTGGACCCTAGCAAGGTCCATGGGATGGGCTCCTATATGCCCCTAGGTTGACGGTCATAGTACGAGATGAGCTCCTACGTTGCCCATAGGTCGACGGTCATAGTACGGGCCTAGTACCCTAGTAGGTTCAGAATTAGCTACCACGGATCTATTAAGGATTCCTGCAAAATGATGTATGTAGTACAATGTCGGGCCCTCATGTTGATATTTATGTTTAAGTACCTATAAAATATATGTTTTCAAAGAACATCTTGCATATTCCCATTTCATGTCTATGCGATTATCATGTTTTTATGAATTCTAGTCTTATGTTCCTAAATGATCATGTCAAGACTTTTATATGAAGGCTATGCCTATATGTGTCTAGATGAACATGTCAATATTTTTATGAATTCTAGTCATATCTTCCTAAATGATCATGTCAAGACTTTTGTATGAATGCCATGCCTATATGTGTCTAGATGAACATGTCAATGTTTTTATGAATTATAGTCTTATGTTCCTAAATGATCATGTCAAGACTTTTATATGAATGATATGCCTATATGTGTCTAGATAAACATGTCAATATTTTTATGAATTCTAGTCTTATGTTCCTAAATGATCATGTCAAGATTTTTATATGAATGCTATGCCTATAGGTTGTCTAGATGAACATGTATATTCTATGTCTAATACCTGATCTATGGCTTTTGTGAGTAGGAAAGGATCTTACTAAGCCTATGTGCTTATAGTTTCATGTTTCCCTTGTACTGCAAAAAAGGGTAAAGAATGGCTAAACTAAAGGGAGCTGCAAGAGGGACAAAGTGTGTGTGGCAGTGGCATGGTGGAAGAGATCTGTTTATGTTCTAAGACTTATGCATGTTTTAAAGTTTTGCATGTTAGTTGTTAAGAGTTGATTACTACTTGATGTTTTGATGGTTGCTACTTGGTGTTAACTTAGACTTGTTTTGAGGGTTATACTTGATGTGAAACTATACTCGTTATGTTTTATGAAACCTTGGCATGTTAAGAACTTGATTTAGTTAAAGAATAGCTAAGAACCATGTACCTAGATTATACCTTGAATGCCTCATTGATATCCATGAACTCTATACCTTTATTTAGGCTCCCAAAACTCCATTATGTTGATTTTCATGAACTTGAACCATGTAGTGTCCTTTTGAAATGATTATGCATGCTTAGTAAATGTTCACCTGTTACATGGTTAAGAATGTTGAGTTAATTGCATGGTTGAAGGTAAATGCATCTTCCATGTTTTATATTTTTTTTTCTAAAGTTTAAATTCTTCTGCTGTATATGTACGCATGTATGTTCGCATCGCGCTGCCCTTCCTCCCCCTCTAGATTACAAGATAGGGCGGGCGTGACAGGTTGGTATCAGAGCAGATCTGCCTTTCCACTATACACACATCAAGCTTCTATCTGGCCGCTCCAAGTAAGAAATTCTATGCCTACTCTATTTCTTTTATGTATGATAAGGAATTCTTTTAGTTTATATATGCATGAATATATGTATGATAATCTTTTGCTAGCGTTATTATAATTTATGAAGATAAGCATGGCTGGAAGACGATAATACTTCGTTCCAGTTACGCATGTTGCTTAATCTTATGCATGCTAGATTCTTGAACTCAGTGTCAAGTCTGAGCAGCGGTGATAAATGCTTTAATGAACCAGTGAGGAAACCCTACTGCCCCACTAGCAGGCCCTGGCCCAATAGTTCGACAAGAAGCTTACCTAATCGAGTGGCAGAGGCTGAAGCCGGAAAATTTCCTTGGTACTGGTTAACCATGGGACACCCAGGCCTGGTTCAAGACTGTGGAAAGTATCGTAGAGCTAATGGATTGGCCCAAACATGAAAAGATTAAGTGCGCATCATTTTACCTTTCAGGAGATGCCCGAATGTGGTGGGAAAGGGTTAAAGCAAGGAGGCAAGTAAATCAAATGAGATGGACGGACTTCGAATATGAATTTTTCGAAGAATTTTTCCATATGAGGGTGACAAACAAGCATTACGACGAGTTCACTGGGTTCTGGCAAGGTGACCTCTCAATTAATGAAGCTGTGAAAAGATTCAACCGGCTCGCACGCCTATGCCCAGAGTTGGTCAGTACAGAAAGAGAAAGGGTCAAACTCATGCTGAAGATGTTTCTGTTGGAATGTATACTGAAAGCCTAGCTCTTTTTTGTATGAACATTTTTATTTTGAAATAAGAATCACATGATCATTGTTTGCATTTATATGTTTATTATATGTGTGCATATTGTCTAATATTTTACATTGTAGATAACATGGTGCTTGGTGTGGCATAGAAGATCATGTTATCAGTCCCTTGTAGAATATAAGTAGAGGCTCACAACCAAGATGGTTTTGGACAAACCATTGGCATGATTGTAGTGTAGCTTGGTATTGTTTTGTCTTGAACATAGAGTTACACTAGTACACTTAGGTGTATTGAGCGGGACCGACATAGAGGTGATTCAATTTATTGTTGACTACATAATTGAATCGGACCTCGGATATTATGTTGTACATGCTCTTAATCCCGCTATAATAACGGGAACATATACTTAGGATTTATTTCTTTGATTTACTAAAGTGTGAGATTTAGATGGATTAAATCAATATGCCCGGTAAGTTGGGAAATGATATTATTTACATGGTGTGCCGTTGATTATAGGAGGAAACCGTGACCTATACATTAGGTTGATGATGTCCCCTTGAGGAACTCATAAGGTTAATCATGTAAACCCAGCTGGTTGACTTAGTCAACATGATGATAAGGTTGAGTGGTACTACTCGAGGAGTTTGATGTTAATTGATTGATGGTCAGTAAATCAATTAATTAACGGACATTCGATATATTAAACACGGGGAGATGGATGTACAAATAATATATGGAGCCCATATTAATTTATGGGGGTTGGTGAGGTAATTCAATGATGATCCTCTAGTCGAATGGAACATCATTGATGGATCAAGTTTGTGTGGTTCCGATCCATCGGGTGGCCAAGATCCAACTCCTCCTCATGGTCTCTATCGTAGCCTAATATAATCCTCATGAAGTCTAGATCCAAGGATGGAAAACAAAACTCTAGAACCGATGGTTGAGATTGAATCTCTAGATCCGACGGTGGAGATTAAATCTCTAGAACCGACGGTTGAGATTAAATCCCTAGAACCAACGGTTAAGATTAAATCTCTAGAACCAACGGTTGGGATGAAACCCTAGATCCGATGGTTGGGATAAATCCCTAGATCCGACGGTTGCAATGAAACCCTAGATCCGACGGTTGGGAATTAACCCTAGATCCGACGGTTGGGATGAAATCCTAGATCTGACGGTTGGGATGAAACCCTAGATCCGACGATTGGGATAAAACCCTAGATCCGATGGTTGGGATGAAACCCTAGATCCGATGGTTGGGATGAAACCCTAGAACCAACGGTTGAGATTAAATCAAGACTTAAGCTTAACTCTATAAAAGGGAGACTAAAGGTGGGCGGCAAGGAGGTGGTTTTGGAGGAGAAATTAGGGTTTTGCCTATCCAATCATGGGTGGCAAGAAACCCTAGGAGAACAAGGGCTTGGGCGGCTAGGTTTTGGAAGAAGGGTGGGCGGCAACAAGAGAAGAAGATCCCTTCTTCTTCCTAAGGAATTGCCGGCACCTATCTCTCTTCCTCCTCTATTCCTTGGCCGACGCTCTTCCTCCTCCCTTTCTCCTTGGTGGTCGGAGGCAACCTTTCTTCAAGGTTGGCCGGTGCTCTTCCTTCACAATTTGACGTGTGATGCAACAAACTTGCGTGTCGGCTTTGAGTGGCTTCCTCCCTGTGGATAGATTTGTTTGTGGATCACTAGGTCAAATAATCGTTATAGGAAATTATCTAGGAGCTTGTGTACTTCCACAGCGGTAAGGAATATAATCCGAAATAATTCCCTTAGTATCGTGTAATGGTGCACACTTAGATGCAAATAATAGTATCCTCCCCATCGGAGTCACTGCTTTTATTTGTAGGGCCAAAGAGGAACCAACTATTAATTTTATTTGTCAAAAAGTAAGGTTGACAAGATAATAAAATTAATGGGTAAAACCCCCTCTTACAAACGTAGAATTCGTATACGTCCACACAGCGTGACATGCGATATTCTCGGTCTTTTGAGGTGTTGGTTGATTTCAAAATTTTATTGTTTTGAGGAATCAATAATATTTGAAATCTAATATTTTGATCATTGTGATTCTTAGGATTTTCAAAAGGCTTTCAACCCACTTGCTGTAATATTAAAAGAAATAAACTTACTGTACCCAAATAATATTGATTGGAAAAGAAATTTGGAAAGTGTCTTAACTGTCGATGAGTGTCCTCCTAGGCTTGCGAATGATTCTGGGGAAAAGGAACTTTTCGGATATCAGAATCGGGCTGCTAGGCAGGAAGCCATGGTTGCTTAGAAGGTTTCTACTTCTATGCCGAAAGGCAAAAAGAAGAAGAAACTGTAGGGGATCGATTGGCTGGCTAGAGGGGGGTGAATAGCCCTCTTACGATGGATGTCAGAATTCTCTCGTTCGTTTGCTCGTCTACACAATCGTTAGCGCAAGCAGAAGCATAAACAATAAAGACAAAGCAATAAACGAAAATACAAATGCTAACAAAGAAGATGTAACGTGGTTCACAGCTACGCCGTTAATCCACGATCCCGATTCGTCCGAGGTGAATCACTCCTTCAAAGCCAATCACTATTGGTCTCTCCTTTGCACCAAGCTAGGTGGAGGTAACCTTTACAAATCAACACACTCCTTTTACAATAGATGTGAAAGAAAGCTAAGAGAAGGAGTTTGAATCTTGTGGAGCACTTGGATGGTCGTTTAGAACTTGAGCATTAGCCTCCCAAAGCCCCACTCCCTCTCTTTTTATAGAGAGGAAGATTTTCTTCCCATTGGCCGCCACCAGTCGGATGCTGCCCTTTGGCAGTCGACTGCCGCCACTACAACGGCCTCCGAACACGTCGGATCCCGACCGTTGTAGTCCAACGGAAACCTTGGCAGTCGACTGATGGACCTCATCCGTCGACTGCTACCTCCGTAGTCGACCGACTCCGGCGAACGGTGGCCAAACCCTCTTGATCGATCGACCGCCGCTAGCCGATCGATGGTCTTGCGATCGGCCGCCCATATGGCGATCGGCTCGGCCTCAAACCAACGAATACCAACTACATTCGAAACCTAACATAAGTTTGAGCTTCCGTGATCGGGTAAACCTTAACCCTTGCGGTCAAGTCTCCGACACTCAGCCATTCGGCCAAGTTCACCTAATGAGCTACTTACATTTCACTCATTCTCTCATCTCACTCGAAGTCCCTCGCCGAAGCTCTCTTCGTCCGCGGCCACGTCCCTCGGCAGCATCAGGCGCATGACTCTGCAATTCTCCTTCACATCTCTTGCCTCCGAAGTTTGCTTCCTTGGCTTCGCTTCAAGTCATCTCGTCCGGCGGTCCCTCAGCAGCATCAAGCGCACGACTCTGCAAATGCTCCTTCTTCGACTCAGGCACGAGGTTGTGAGTGGTGAACCCGCCAAGGCTCCATGTGCGAATTACGAAGCCCTGCATGACTCCAACGCCCATATCAGATAACAATACCAACCTAACTTAAACCCTTTGCCACACACATCAAAACCTTATCATGGCAAGAGATTGCCCTAACAATCTCCCCCTTTTTGATGTGTGGCAATCCGTTTAAGTTAGGTAAAAACATTTGATGTAAATTCTAAGGTAAGAAAGCATGTAAACATAAACATGATATAGCAACATGCAACTCCCCCTTAATCCATGAAACTCCCCATACATATTTCTCCCCCTATCATAATTTACTTAAACACAATTATTTCTCTCCCTTTGACACCATCAAAAAGATTAATACTAAGTTATAAACCCATGGCATCAAGTCTAATAGAAGCAAAATACCAAAAACATGTTTAAAATCTGAAATCAGAAAATGTTGGACTGTTTTTCAGGTGAGCAGTCGACTGCTATCAGTATGGCAGTCGACTGGCACAATGGATTCCGAAATTCTGATTTTCTGGATGGATTTCAGAAATGCATTAAAAATTCCAGAAAATTTGAAAAATCATGAAATTTGGGGAACATATTTCCTTTAAGTATATCTATCAATGAAAAATAGTTTTTCATGAAAAGTCATTATATTTTCTGATATTTTCCAAAAATCCAAAAGCTATAAAAATCACTAGGTTTTTGATCATTCTAGTATCAAGTTTACCACCTAGTTTGGCATTCAATTATTTCAAAACATGGACACATAGATTTTAAAGTAAGAAATTGTTTTGAAAACATATGAAATATCCAACCATGATCTTTGGGTAATATGTCTATGAATTAAACATAATCCTTCCCCATGATTGGTCTATTATTGCTATTTTGATACCTTAAATGACCATTTAAATGTCATAGGCATTAGTGGACATTTGTATCATCCTAACATCTCACTCATTGCTAAGTTTTCAATCATGGTAGCCTATAGTGAGTGTGAGATGTATCCTAAAGGTATTTGTATATACTTAACCATTATATTTATAGAATTCTATCAAGGTTAAGTATCACCCTAACAACCCACATGATCATAATGACATATATGACTTAAATTCATATTATGATCATGAAATACATGTATTCATCAAATTATAATCATGCATTAGGTATTATATCATGATAATAAGCAAAAATATCACCTAAGGCATGATTTAAACCCTATTTCTCTTGATGACGTGCCAAATTTCAAAATCATAAATCATGATTGCAAACATACATAGCAATTACATTAATCATCATGATTTAAGCATTATTAACTATTTATAGGCACATTATCATCACCTAATACTATTTAAAAATGTTGTCCCGCCATCCTAAGTCAACCAAAATATGATATAGGTCAATTGCATATGGTTGACTACCCTAGGGGTTTTCTAACCCTTAAGGATGAATTTTGGAACGCAATACAAATTCTTTCCTATGGGGTTCACAAGATACTCCTTGGGGATCCATTTCCTAGCTATTACCTTCTTTTTATCTTGTCCCCTAGCAATTAGGCATTTATAGGCCTTTTCATTTTTCTTTTCTTTATAACCTAGGCCCTTTTTGTTGAAGCTAGCTCTTTGCCTCCCTATGATCATGTTTAAGGTATTGGAGCCAATTGTAAACTTTTCTAGGGCTTTGGTTAAATAATCTACTTTCTCTCTTAAAGCCCTATTTTCCTTTATGCATGCATCACTAACATTAAATGGCATATATTCATGTGAGCATGCATCATTTAAGCTAGAAGAAATATTATCATCATTTAAGCATGCTTTTTCTAGTTTATTTTCTAAGTCCTTAATTTGATCTAGCATGCTTTTGTTCTTCTTCTTAGCTCTAAATAAATCCCTAGTTAAGCTAGAAACCATGGAAACTATTTTCTTAGGAGTTAGATTCGTTACCATAGTTTCCATGTCCTCTTCTTCTTCTTCGGATGAGGAGGATGTAGAGGCTCCCCCTTCACTTGAGCTCTCTCCACTTGAGCTTGATTCTTCATTTTTGGTGGAGAAGCAATCCAAGTCATCGAAAGCCATCAATGCAAGGTTGGAGTAGACATGCTCTTCTTCATCGGATGAGGAAGAGGAAGAAGGGTCATCCCATGTCTTTGCTTTGAATGTCTTGGCCTTCCCCTTTTCCTTTGTCTTCTTCTCCTCTTTCTTCTTGATCCCCTTCTTCTTCTTCTTTTCTTCCTTCTTTTTCTTCTCTTCCTTGCTCTTGTTTAGGAGGGGACAATTGTCCCTTATGTGTCCCTCTCCTTGGCAATTGTAGCAAATGATTTTCCCCCTTGGTCTTCTATTCATATCATTTGATTTGTTAAATCTAAAACCTTTTAAAGCACGTCTTACCCTCCTTACCATATATGCTTCTTCCATGCTATCAATGGAAGAGGAGGAAGATGCTTCATCATCGGAGGAGGAGGGAATCTCTATCTTCTTCTTCCCCTTGTTTGCCATCAAAGCTACTCCTCTTGAGGGTTGTATTTTTGGCTCTTTTTGTATTCCTTCAAGCCTAGATTCATGTAATTCCATAGTGGAGAAAAATTCATCTAGAGTACTTACCTCTAGATTCTTTGAAATGTAAAATGAGTCCACCATTGAACTCCACTTGGATGATCGGGGGAAAGCATCTATGGCCTTCATTATCATATCGCGATTGGAGAGCCTTTCTCCTACACTTGTTAGTCCAATTAAAATTTCTTTGAATCTAGAATGCAAAGAAGTTACCTTTTCTCCCTTTTCTAATTTAATGTTGGATAGTTGGGAGCAGAGGAGATCTCTCCTTGCTAGCTTCGCCTCGGATGTGCCTTCATGAAGCTCAATTAGCTTCTCCCACATCTCCTTGGCACTTAGGCATTCTCCTATTCGGTTGATTTCATGTTGGGGGAGCACATTGAAAAGATGATGCTTGGCTTTTGAATTTGCAAGGTGCTCTTCCCTTTGCTTTTTGGTCCACCTAGATTTCTCTATTGGCTTCCCCTCTTCATCCCTAGGCAAAACGAAACCGGATTCCATTGTAATCATGATATCAAAATCCGTTTCGAAAAATACCTCCATTCGCTTCTTCCACCAAGCGAACTCTCCTTCAAACTTCGGTGGATGGATGTTGGAGCCGACCATTTTTGATGTAGAGCTTGTTGCGGCGGTTAGTCCGGTGACAAGCAACAGTGCTCTGATACCACTTGTAGGGGATCGATTGGCCGGCTAGAGGGGGGTGAATATCCCTCTTATGATGGATGTCGGAATTCTCTCGTTTGTTTGCTCGTCTACACAATCGTTAGCGCAAGCGAAAGCATAAACAATAAAGACAAAGCAATAAACGAAAATACAAACGCTAACAAAGAAGATGTAACGTGGTTCACGGTTACGCCGCTAATCCACGATCCCGATTCGTCCGAGGTGAATCACTCCTTCAAAGCCAATCACTATTGGTCTCTCCTTTGCACCAAGCTAGGTGGAGGTAACCTTTACAAATCAAGCACACTCCTTCTTTTACAATAGATGTGAAAGAAAGCTAAGAGAAGGAGTTTGAATCTTGTGGAGCACTTGGATGGTCGTTTAGAACTTGAGCATTAGCCTCCCAAAGCCCCACTCCCTCTCTTTTTATAGAGAGGAAGATTTTCTTCCCGTTGGCCACCACCAGTCGACTGCTGTCCTTTGGAAGTCGACTGCCGCCACTACAACGACCTCCAAACACATCGGATCCTGACCGTTGTAGTCCAAGGGAAACCTTGGCAATCGACTGATGGACCTCATTAGTCGACTGCTGCCTCCGTAGTCGACTGACCAGTCAGCTACGAACGGTTCTGTGGCCAAAACCCTCTTGATCACCGATCGGCGCCTTGGCCGATCGATGGTCTTCGTCGATCGCCGCATATGGCGATCGGCTGGCCTCAAACCACTGATCGAATACCGGTGAACTACATTCGACTCAGGCGATCCGTGCCAACGCCATGACATGGCAGTCGACTGGTGCCGTGTGAAACTCAAACTTAACATAAGTTTGAGCTTCCGGCGGTCGGGTAAACCTTAACCCTTGCGGTCAAGTCTCCGACACTCAGCCATTCAGCCAAGTTCACCTAATGAGCTACTTACATTTCACTCATTCTCTCATCTCACTCGAAGTCCCTCGCTGAAGCTCTCTTCGTCCACGGCCACGTCACTCAGCAGCATCAGGCGCACGACTCTACAATGCTCCTTCACGTCTCTTGCCTCCGAAGTCTGCTTCCTTGGCTTTGCTTCAAGTCATCTCATCCGGCGGTCCTTTAACATCATCAAGCGCACAGCTTTGCAATGCTCCTTCTCCGACTCAGGCACGAGGTTGTGAGTGGTGAACCCGCCAAGGCTCCATGTGCGAATTACTAAGCCCTGTATGACTCCAACGCACATATCAGATAATAATACCAACCTAACTTAAACCCTTTGCCACATACATCAAAACCTTATCATGGCAAGAGATTGCCCTAACAGAAATAAGGTGGAGAAAAAATGGCGGGTGGACCTCAGGGAGGAGTGAAGAAGCCGAAAGGCAAGTGCTTCACTTGTAAACAGACTGGACATGGGAAGAAAGACTCCCCAACCTAAAGCATAACAAAGGTATATCTTCTGCCTTAGTCATTGAAACATGTTTAGTGGTGTTATCTACCGGTACCTGGTGTGTAAATACGGTAGTCATTGTTCATGTCTGCAATTCTTTACAGGGGTTCCAGGAAACCCGACGACTAGCTGAAGGAGAAATTACCGTCTACATGGGCAATGCTACAAAGGTAGCGGCTATTGCAGTGGGAGACGTTCATTTATCATTTGATAGAAATAAAGTTTTGGTTTTGAGAAATTGTCTTTATGTACCTATATTTAGAATGAATTTGATTTTGGTTTATAAATTGTTTATGGATGGATATTCTATTTCTTTTAATGACAGAGTTATTATAAAAAGAAATAGAGAGATTATCTGTTCAGATACATTGGTTGGCAATTTGTATACTCTTGAACCAAAAGCTCCGACGATGCATATAGAAGTAAATAACTCATCTTCTAATTCCAATAAGAGAAAAGAACCTTCGAAGATGAACCAAACATATCTTTGGCATCTAAGGCTTGGTCATATTAACCTGAGTAGAATTCAAAGGTTGATAGTTGATGGACCTTTGGGTTCATTAGTGGTGGAGGATCTCCCAACCTGCGAATCTTGCTTGGAAGGTAAAATGACCAAGAGGCCTTTCAAGGCCAAGGGGTATAGAGCCAAAGATGTGTTAGAATTGATTCATTCTGATTTGTTCGGTCCTATGTCTATCCAGGCTAGAGGTGGTTTTGAATATTTCGTCTCTTTTATAGACGATTATTCAAGATATGGATGCATTTACTTGATGCGCCACAAGTCTGAATGCTTTGACATGTTCAAAGAATTCAAGGCTGATCTGGAGAACCGTTAAGGTAAAAGTATCAAGACCCTACAATCTGATCGTAGTGGAGAGTACCTCTTGGGAGAGTTTAGGAATTACTTATCAGAGGCTGGGATTCAATCCCAATTGTCTGCACCTGGCACACCCCAGTAGAATGGTGTAGCGGAGCGAAGGAATAGAACTCTTATAGAGATGGTTAGATCGATGATGAGTTATTCTGAGTTTCCAGTTTCGTTTTGGGGGTATGCGCTAGATACGACAATGTATACTCTGAACTTGGTTCCATCTAAATCAGTGCCTTCTGCCCCCGTAGAATTGTGGACTGGGCAAAAGCCTAGTCTGAGACATATTTGGATATGGGGGAGTCCAACACATGTGCTGAAGGCTGATACTGGTAAGTTGGAACCTCATACAGAAGTATGCATGTTCGTGGGCTACCCTAAAGGAACGAAAGGTGGTTTGTTTTATAATCCTAGAGATCATAGGGTGATCATTAGCACGAATGCCCGATTTCTAGAGGAAGACTATGTGATAAACCATAAGCTCAAGAGTAGGATTGTTCTGGAGGAATTAAGAGGGGAAGTCACTGCTTCAGTACCACCAGTACAAGAGGATATACCACAAGTCACTGCACCGTGTTTCACAGAGGATACACAAGTGATACCTCATCGTAGTGGGAGGGATGTTAGACAGCCTGATAGATTCATGTTCTTAGGAGAATCTTCTGATTTGGTCCCTGGGCGAACATGAACATGATCCCTGGACATATGACGAGGCACTCAAAGATAGAGATGCGGTATCTTGGCAAAGAGCTATGAATTCAGAGATAGAATCTATGGATTCTAATCATGTCTGGGAGCTAGTAGAACCACCCGATGGTGTGAAAGCCATTGGATGCAAGTGGATCTACAAGAGAAAGAGAGGAGTAGACGGGAAGGTTGAGACCTTCAAAGCTAGGCTTGTTGTGAAAGGGTATACTCAGAAAGAGGGTATCGATTATGAGGAGTCCTTTTCACCGGTAGCCATGCTTAAGTCTATCCGGATTCTCTTATCTATTGCTACTCATGAGGATTATGATGTTTGGCAGATGGATGTCAAGACAGCTTTCCTTAACGGAAGTCTTGAGGAAAACATCTATATGAAGCAACTAGAGGGATTCATTGCAAAGGGCAAAGAGCATCTTGTGTGTAAGCTTAATCGGTCTATTTATAGATTGAAGCAAGCTTCTAGATCTTGGAACATCCGCTTTGATGAGGTAATCCAGTCATATGGATTTATTCAATGTCCGGATGAGCCTTGTGTATACAAGAGATGTGATGGAAACGTAGTGGTATTTCTTGTACTATACGTAGATGACATTTTGTTAGTTGGCAATAATATCAGAGTGTTATCAGACGTAAGTGTATGGTTGTCCAAACAGTTTGATATAAAGGACTTGGGATCAAGGTAATAAGGGATCGCAAGAAAAGGATGTTGTGCTTATCTCAAGCTTCATACATTGACACTATCCTTGCTCGTCTTAGCATTTAGAACTCCAAGAAAGGTTTTTTACCTTTTAGGCATGGAGTTATCTAAAGAGATGTGTCCCAAAATATCAAAGGAGATAGAGGTGATGAAGGTGGTTCCTTATGCTTCGGCAGTAGGAAGCCTCATGTATGCTATGCTATGTACGAGACCAGATATCTGCTTTGCCGTGGGCATGGTTAGCAGATATTAGAGTAATCCTGGACAGGGACATTGGACTGCGGTAAAGCATATATTAAAGTACTTGAGAAGGACTAAGGATTATATGCTGGTTTACCGGGCAGATCAATTAGTCCCTGTGGGTTACACGGATTCTGATTTCTAATCAAATAGGGATCAGAGTAAGTCTACCTCGGGGTTTGTGTTTACTTTTGGAGGTGGAGCCATAGTATGGAAGAGTGTTAAGCATAAATGCGTGGCGGACTCTACCATGGAAGCTGAGTATGTGGTAGCCTCTGTGGCAGCCAAGGAAGCAGTATGGCTCAAGAACTTCTTGATGGACTTGGATGTGATTCCTGGTTTTCCCAGAACTATCACAATTTATTGTGATAATAGTGGTGCAGTTGCAAACTCGAAGGAACCACGAGCCCATAAAACGAGTAAACACATAGAGCGCAAGTACCACATGATATGAGAGATCATAAAGCGAGGAGAAGTAGTTGTCGCCAAGATTGCATCAGAGGATAACCTAGCGGATCCATTCACGAAGGCCCTTCCAGCGAAAGCGTTTGATAGGCATGTGGAGGACATGGGGATCAGAGGTATGGTAGTGTGATGACAGCATAGTCTTTTAGTATAAGTGGGATATTATTGGAATGTATACTGAAAGCCTAGCTCTTTTTTGTATGAACATTTTTATTTTGAAATAAGAATCACATGATCATTGTTTGCACTTTATATGTTTATTATATGTGTGCATATTGTCTAATATTTTACATTGTAGATAACATGGTGCTTGGTGTGGCACAGAAGATCATGTTATCAGTCGCTTGTAGAATATAAGTAGAGGCTCACAACCAAGATGGTTTTGGACAAACCATTGGCATGGTTGTAGTGTAGCTTGGTATTGTTTTGTCTTGAACATAGAGTTACACTAGTACACTTAGGTGTATTGAGCGGGACCGACATAGAGGTGATTCAATTTATTGTTGACTACATAATTGAATCGGACCTCTGATATTATGTTGTACATGCTCTTAATCCCGATATAATAACGGGCACATGTACTTAGTATATATTTCTTTGATTTACCAAAGGGTGAGATTTAGATGGATTAAATCAATATGCACGGTAAGTTGGGAAATGATATTATTTACATGGTGTGTCGTTGATTATAGGAGGAAACCGTGTCCTATACATTAGGTTGATGATGTCCCCTTGAGGAGCTCATAAGGTTCATCATGTAAACCCAGTTGGTTGACTTAGTCAACATGATGATAAGGTTGAGTGGTACTACTCAAGGAGTTAGATGTTAATTGATTGATGTTCAGTAAATCAATTAATTAACGGACATTTGATATCTTAAACATGGGTAGATGGATGTACAAATAATATATGGAGCCCATATTAATTTATGGGGGTTGGTGAGGTAATTCAATGATGATCCTCTAGTGGAATGGAACATCATTGATGGATCAAGTTTGTGTGGTTCCGATCCATCGGGTGGCCAGGATCCAACTCCTCCTCATGGTCCCTATCATAGCCTAATATAATCCTCATGAAGTCTAGATCCAAGGATGGAAAACAAAACTCTAGAACCGACGGTTGAGATTGAATCTCTAGATCCGACGGTGGAGATTAAATCTCTAGAACCGACGGTTGAGATTAAATCCCTAGAACCGACGATTAAGATTAAATCTCTAGAACCAATGGTTGGGATGAAACTCTAGATCCGATGGTTGGGATAAATCCCTAGATCCGACGGTTGGGATGAAACCCTAGATCTGACGGTTGGGATGAAACCCTAGATCCGACGGTTGGGATGAAACCCTAGATTCGACGGTTGGGATGAAACTCTAGATCCGATGGTTGGGATGAAACCCTAGATCCGAAGGTTGGGATGAAACCCTAGATGCGATGGTTGGGATGAAACCCTTGATCCGACAGTTGGGATGAAACCCTAGATCCGACGGTTGGGATAAAACCCTAGATCCGATGGTTGGGATGAAACCCTAGATCCGACGGTTGGGATGAAATCCTAGAACCAACGGTTGAGATTAAATCAAGGCTTAAGCCTAACTCTATAAAAGGGAGACTAAAGGTGGGCGGCAAGGAGGTGGTTTTGGAGGTGAAATTAGGGTTTTGCCTATCCAATCTTGGGCGGCAAGAATCCCTAGGAGAACAAGGGCTTGGGCGGCTAGGTTTTTGAAGAAGGGTGGGCGGCAACAAGAGAAGAAGATCCCTTTTTCTTCCTAAGGAATTACCGGCACCTATATCTCTTCCTCCTCTATTCCTTGGCCGGCGCTCTTCCTCCTCCCTTTCTCCTTGGTGGCCGGCGGCAACCTTTCTTCAAGGTTGGCCGGTGCTCTTCCTTCTCCTTTTCTCTTTGGTGGTCGGCGACAACCTTTCTTCAAGGTTGGCCGGCGCTCAAGAAGTTACTCCTTGGCTGGCGGTTATATCAAGCTCCTTGGCTTGGTGGCCGGTTCTAGATAGGAGAAGGAGTCTTTGTTTGGTTCTTCTCTTTGTTCGGAGCGAGCAAGGAAGGGAAGAACGTGATCTAGGAGGCTTCAACTCGTGGAGGATCTTCGCCCACATGATGTCCATGAGAAGGATAGGACATACGATAGAAGATCGAGAGGTATAAAAGTTTTACAACTTTTATTATTGATCCTTGCATGTTCTTATCTTTATGTTAGTATTTGTTGATTACACTAGTTTGCATTTGTATAATCATGGACCCCGAAGATAAACACAAAAACCGGCGATCCATCCATCGTCTCTTCCGCGGCTAACCGACTAGAAGAGTTGTGTTGCTTGAAAACTAGTTTGTTCAAGCGATCGCTCAAGTTGTTAGCACGATGACGAATTGGTTGTGCTTAGGAAACTCATCCCATTCGGATTAGTTTTCATTAGTGAAAATTTTAATCCGGGGACATGGGAGCCAATGAGACTCCATAGCAATTCCTACAGTTTCGACCCGAGATAGCTCTGAACGTGGCCGGCGGAGTTAATAGACCGTAGAACGCAGAGCAGCTATTCAGTAGTGCCCTAATCACCGAGCACTACCTGAACAATATTAACCAGCAAAAGAAGGAACTGAGTGAAGGTAAGAGTCAAGCCCAGTGAGGAGGTCAAAAAAACCCGGAGTACTTGGAAAGGAAACCACAATGGCAAGACAAAGCAATGGGATGACTCTAAAGGTTGTCCAGTGAACAAGCAGCCCATGATGCCTCATTGTACTACATGCGGGAAGATAAATCCCGGAGTGTGCTACAAGGGCACGAATAGATGCTTCAGCTGTGGACTGGAAGGGCATAGAGTCAAGGATTGCCCTACTCAGTTCGTGCACCTCCTCAAAGAAGATACCCAAGACAGGGTGCTCCTCCATACTCAAATAAGCCAAGGGATATTGGAAGCCGCGCTAGTTAATATGAATGCCAGGGTATTCTCTCTCACCAATGAAGATGTGGAGAGCGCTTCTACGATTGACATAGGTCAGATATTTATTTTCTGTCAGCATGCTACTGTATTATTTGATAGTGGGGCAACACACTCGTTTGTCTCTACACCTTTCACGAAGAAGATGGACATGCCACCACAAGCTTTGGATCATAAGTTCTTAACGACACTGTCCTCGGGAGAAGTGATGCCATCTACTCATATGCTGCGAACCGCACCCATCAGAATCACAGACAGAGAACTCTATTGTGATCTGATAGTGCTCGACATGCAGGATTATGATATTACATTAGGCATGGATTTCTTAAGCAAGTACGGTGCTTCGATCGAGTGTCGTAAAAGAAAAATGGTCTTCAGCCAGAGGCAGAACCTATGTTTGAATTTATTGGAGAGTCAAGGAAAAGAATCGATAAATTTTTATCATCTCTAAAGGCATGCAAGATGTTAGACAGTGGGTGCACTAGGTTTCTAGCACATGCGGTTGATACAAGTCAAGCAGAGGACCAGAAGCTAGAAGATGTCAGAGTTGTATGCAACTATCCAGAGGTATTCCCAGATGAACTACCAGGGTTAGCCCATGAAAGAGAAATTGAATTTGAGATCGAATTGATTCATGGTACTAATCTGATCTCTAAAGCACCATACCGTATGGTGTCGGCTGAATTGAGGAACTTCAGGGACAGCTACAGGAGTTACTCAACAAGGGGCTTAAACGCCCAAGTCGCTCTCCATGGGGAGCTCCAGTACTGTTGGTAAAGAAGAAAGATGGGTCTATGTGAATACGCATAGACTACCGAGCGCTAAATAGTATGACGATCAAGAACAGGTTTCCTTTACCACGGATTGATGACCTTTTCGACCAGTTAAATGGTGCCACCGTTTTCTCTAAGATTAATCTAAGTTCTGGTTATCATCAAGTGAAAGTGAAACCAGATGATATACCGAAGACGACTTTCTGAACAAGATACGAACATTATGAGTTCGTAGTTGTTAGTAATATATAAGAGATGTCCTAAGGCAATCGCCTTATGTATGAACCATTTATATGATAAATGAAGATTCACTATTTGAGTATACATGTTTTATGTATTTGATTGGATCTTAAACTCATTTACTGAATGTCCACGATACGATTCACAGCATGAGAGAATTTGTGATTGGATCACAACTAGTGAGTATCTCTACATGTGTAATTGTGATGTATCGGAATTATCCCCAGTCGATGAATTGATGGATTTGGACACCATCAATTCTGTCGAGACTAGCACGAGGTATACTCCTTGGTGTATCCAAGCAGCTGATTCTCACTGGCTGGAGACATAGTGATGTCCGGAGTTAATCGTGGATGCTAGTTATGGTAACTCGTTCATTGGAGTGACCAGCCGTAAGACTTCATATGGTTCTCTGCATATATAGATATGTCAATGAAGTTCTTACTGTGGCTTAAGTGCGATGTTCCTTTGACTTGCGGTATTCAAGTCATCTTGATCATGGAACTTATGCTTTGACATCTTAAGCAAACATCTCTAAGGAGATGTGGACCCGGGATGATTGGGTATAAGTCGAAGTGATCGAAGGTGTTTGAATAGCCTATAAAGGATTCACCACTCCTTGCGAGGAGATGTATACCCATGGCCTCTCGTCGGATTGTTACTAAAGTCTTTGGCCAAAGCAATACATGTTTAGAGTAAGGTACTCTTCGATACATGTGGAGTAACTAGAATCCGTAGGACGAGGAAATGATACTTGGGCTAGGAATGACGTAGTCAGCCTAGTGGGGACTAACACAATAGACCATGTCCTGAACCAAGTGGGTATAAGATGAGTGAAGGGAATGGGGCATGAATCATTCGAGCTACTGAAGGGTTTCAGAAATAGTTCTAGATCAACCGTTGATCTTTTCGGTTAATTGGGGATCATGATGTACTACTTGGTGCCACTCATGATCGTTCTATAATTAATGGTTAATTATAGACGGCCAACATAAACCGAGAACCTATTTGGTGACACGCACAACGAGTGTAATCCAAAGGATTTAAAACGAGCTTGAGAATGGGATTCTCAGACCGAGAGAAACTAAGTTTGGTTGGACCAAACTTGAAGCGAGCATGAAATCGTTTCAGTCGCAATGGAAGCATGGATGAGCCGTGTCTTATGAAGACATAATGGATGGACCAAAATGGTTTGGTTCTAATCCAATGGAGGAGAATAAACCAAAGGGTTTGGTTTATTTTAAACGAATGAACCAAAAGTTGGTTCGGTTCGTTTTAACTTAAAATAAACCATCATGGTTTGGTTTATTTTAACTTATCTTAATGGAGAGGGTTAACGGGCCTAATGGTTATGATCCAATAACCATTAAGAGAATTAGTTCTCTATAAAAAAAAAAAAAGGGTTTTAGGGTTTGTTAAGAACTAATGAAGAGGCAACCCTAGTTTGGCCGCCCACCTCATCTCCCCTTTTGAGTTGGCGCCAACTTCTCTTGCCGCCCAGCCCATAGCTCCTCCAACCGGCGTCCAGAAGGCTGCTTCCTTCCTCCTCGCCGGCGTCGAGCTGCTGCCGGAAGAGTTCCGGCGATCCTCCTTAGGTTTGGCATCATGGTGAGCACTTGGCTTCCTTTGTTGGCCGGCGCCTATCTCCTCCACCAAGCTGTCCAGTTTTCTGGACAGCTTCTTCTCCTCTCATCGGAGCGTCGTTTGGACGACGGTTAGAGCTCCGACAATGGCTAAATTACCGGGGATTCGATCTCCGATAATCCTCTGAGGTGGAGGATGAAGGATTCGTCAATCGGTTGACGAATACCTCTCCGGAGAAGCGAGTTTTGAGGACTCGTCTTAGGATCCGAATTTGGATTCGGATTGTGATCATCTCTCGATCACGTCGTCTTCAACACGAGGCTAGTAACCTGTACGAAGACGAAGCTCGTGGCTTAGCGAAGTCATCCGAGGCTCGGCGTGGATCACGGATAGAGGCGATTCTTAGGATCGTTCGGTTGATGCCGTTCCGCTACGTCATCTGAAGGTATAAATAGATAAATTTCCTTTTATTGCAAATTTTAAATTTACGGTTATGTCTACACTTGTTGTAATATGCATGCGTGTGTTGTGTGTGTTGTAATAAATAGGAGATTTATTATTTTATTGCTTCATTTGTGTTCGTATTTACGAAACATGATCGAACACACACCTTGTGATGCGGAAACCCAGATGGTATCAGAGCCCAGGTAGTGTTTCGACATAATCGTAAAATGGTTTTGCGATAGTCATAATGTATTTCTGGAAATTTTCTAATTTTGGAAATTTAGAAGTATTTATGGAAATTTTTTAATTTTGGAGAGTCTAGAAGTATTTATGGAAATCTTCCACTTTTGGAAAGTTGGAAGTATTTATGGAAATTGATATTTTCCATAAATAAAATATTTGATTAGATTCTGGAAATTTGTTTCCTAATTTAATCTTGATTTGATTTGAAATCAAATCTTAAAATATTTTATTTCCATAAGTAGTTTTAATGATTTAGGAAATTGGTTTCCTAAATAGATTTTCCTTAATCAAATAATTCCATGAATAAAATATGTGATTAGATTTGGAAATTTGTTTCCTAATTTAATTATGATTTGATTTGGAGAATCAAATCTTAAACATATTTTATTTCCATAAATAGTTATGACATATAAGGAAATTATATACATGACATAATTGTATGCCATGTAATTGCATTAGATGCATAACATTATGCCATGCGTGTCGTGACATGTAGATGTATGCCATGTATGCCATGCCATGTAGATAATAGTTATTTGCATGCAAAGAGGATGAGACATAAAAACCCTTAAACAATATTAAAGCCTACACCTTCCATTAATATGGTTAGAACCAGAGTTCCGTTTCTTGTTTGGGTTGTTGGACTCTCTCCAAGCCCGGCTAGAACCTGAAAATGTTCAAACCATGGAATAGTTTAATACTAATATGGTAAGAGTCGAGGTCAATCGTTAGCTTTGGTTGTTGGACTCTCTCCAAGCTGGGCTAATTGGTTGAATGCGCTCTAACCATATTAAAACTATGTCGATTAATGGGTTGGCTTTAACAGCATCGGCTTGTTGGACTCTCTCCAAGTCGATGTAAAGGGAGGTGAAGTTGGGTGCTATGCATATGATGCATACTTGTTAATGTGTTAACAACCCGATGTATGTGTGAACATTCAATTAGTTGATAGCACATTGTGATAGTTGCATATACGTGATATGCAATCGGTATAGTTGATACCTACCCTCGTAGTTATGAATGGCTTGTTGGACTCTCTCCAAGGTTGTTCATAACTATGATGGATATCAGCCCATTCGGAGATGGACCTACGATCTCCCGAAGTGATTTTGGGGTTTTTGAAATTCGAAAAATGAATGGGATTTATAAATGTATATTGATGCATTTTAAAATCATCTTTCTCATATATGCTCGTTTTGTATTTCTAAGATTGATCATGATGTCTTTGAATTGCGTTCCATTTTGGATTCGAATAAATTGACTGGGTCGAGCTTCTTGGACTGGCTTAGAAGCTTGAGAATTATTCTCAAGGTGGAAAAGCTTACGTATGTCCTCGAAGCGCCTCTTCCCGCCCATCCTAGTGACAATGCAACTCTTGACCAATTGTTAGCCTATCAGAAACATGTGAGTGATTCTGAACAAATGAGTTGCATCATGCTAGCCATGATGGAACCCAAGCTACGAAAACAGCATTAGCATATGGATGCTCATATCATAGTCCTTCATCTTTATGAGTTGGTTGATGAGCAAGTGAGATTCGAAAGGTTCTAAGTCTTCAAGCTCCTCTTCACCTCTGAGATGTAAGAAGGTTCATCTGTGGTACTGCTCAACATGCTGAAGACTGTGGAACCTTCTGAGAAGCATGAGCAGGGGACGGTGTTGCTAGTTGATTCCTCGAAGAAAGGTTCTAAGAGGGAGTCAAAGGAACAACATAAGGGGAAGAAGAAAAGGGCTAAAAAGGCAGAACCAGCTCAAAAAAGAAACTTGCCATCATTATGGCAAGGAGAGCCATTTGCGAAGAAAGTGCAAGATTTATCTTGAGTCCGTGAAGAAGAATAAGGCATCGGATGCCCCATCTTCTTCAGATATCTTCGTTATTGATTGTCATTCTATTTCCTCAAACACTTGGGTATTGGATACTGGGTGTGGCTCACATATATGTAATGACATACATGGGCTAAGGAATAGAAGAAGACTCATCAAGGGAGAGTCAAATTTACGTGTTGGGAATGGAGCAAAGGTTGCTGCACTCGCCATCGGAACGTATTTGTTAAAACTCCCTACAGGACTTGTCTTAGAACTGGACAATTGCTTTTATGTTTCTTCGTTGATAAAGAACATCATTTCTATTTCTTGTTTAAATAGAAATGGGTACCATTTGACTTTTAGTAACAATTGTTGTTACATAACTTTGAATGGAGTTCTTTATGGGACTGAAACTTTAAGCAATTGTGTTTATACGTTGGACGATCCAAAGGATATTCATTCAATATCGAAGCGAGCAACAAGCGTGCTCGAAAGGATAATCAAATAGACTCCTATATGTGGCATTGTCGTCTTGGCCATATAAGCAAGAAACGCATGTCCGAATTACACCGATGTGGAATTCTGGACTCGTTTGAATTGGATTCATACGATACATGCGAATCATGCTTAAAAGGCAAGATGACTAAGTTACCTTTTACTGGAAAAGGTGAACGAGTGGGAGAGTTACTAGGTCTAATACATACTGATGTATGTGGACTTATGTCAACTCAAGCATTAGGAGGCTATAGCTACTTCATTACCTTCACCGATGATCACTCACGGTTTGGGTATGTGTTCTTGATGAAACACAAGTCTGAAGCCTTTGAAAGGATTCAAAGAATTAAATGAAGTAGAGAAACAACATGACAAGAGTATTAAAATACTTGATCGGATCGAGGTGGTGAATACTTAAGTCAAGAGTTTCTTGATTATCTAAGAGACAATGGCATATTGTCTCAATGGACTCCGCCTCTATACACCACAAGATAATGGTGTATCCGAGAGGCGAATCGACCTTGTTGGACATGGTCAGTCAATGATGAATCATGCAACTCTTCCCAAGTCCTTTTGGGGCTATGCACTCGCATGCTTGTTTACTTGTTAAATGTAATGCCTACCAAGGTAGTCTCAACTACTCCATATGAGATATGGAATAGTAAGAAACCTCATGTATCTTACTTGAAGATATGGGGTTGTCCCGCTTATGTGAATTATCAGACGCAACAAATTGGATGCTAAGTCCGATAAATGTCTATTTATTGGATACCCTAAGGAAACAAGGGGTTACCAATTCTATCATCCTGTGGAACAAAAGGTGTTTGTTTCAAGGCATGCTGTGTTTCTAGAGAAAGAGTTTCTCTTGCAAGAAAACAGTGGGAGTGTCGTCGAGCTTAAGGAGGCTCGAGAGACTCAAATAGACATTAATGAGATACCTGGTGAAGCACAACAGCCGACAACTCATAGTGATGAGCAATCGGCTGGACCTATTGTAACACCACATCTTCGTAGATCTGGTAGAACACACAATATTCCTGAGAGATATGGATTTCTCGTAAGCGAATCGAACGATGTGTTACTCATTGATGATGAGGAGCCTACCAGTTATGAAGAAGTGCTGACAAGTTCAAAAAGGGATAAGTGGCTTGGTGCCATGAAGTCGGAAATGGATTCCATGTATGAAAACCAAGTTTGGAACTTGGTTGACCCACCTAAAGGGATAAAGCCTATAGGGTGCAAGTGGGTTTTCAAGAAGAAAAACTGACATGGATGGTAATGTGATTACCTATAAGGCTAGATTGGTGGCGAAAGGATATCATCAAAAACAAGGTGTTTATTATGACGAAACCTATTCGCCTGTAGCGATGCTTAAATCCATTCGGATGCTCCTGGCCATAGCGGCTCATTATGATTATGAGATATGGCAGATGGATGTGAAAACAGCTTTCCTTAATGGAAACCTGCTCGAGGACGTGTATATGATACAGCCTAAGGGTTTCACATCGGTTGATAAAACCAAGGTATGCAAATTGCGACGGTCCATTTATGGATTGAAGCAAGCATCCAGGAGCTGGAATATCCGTTTTGATGAGACAATCAAAAAGTTTGATTTCTCACAAAATCCAGACGAACCTTGTGTGTACAAGAAGGATAGTGGGAGTGCAGTCGTATTCCTAGTATTATATGTCGATGACATACTACTTATAGGAAACGATGTTTCAATCTTACAGTCAGTGAAGGTTTGGTTATCTAGGACATTCTCCATGAAAGACCTGGGAGAAGCAACCTACATCCTCGGGATTAAGATCTATAGAGATAGATCGAAACGGTTGCTTGGTCTTTCGCAGTCTACATATATAGACCGAGTGCTAAAGAGGTTTAGCATGTCAGAATCTAAGAAAGGTTTCCTACCCATCAGGCATGGGATACACCTTTCGAAGTCTATGTGTCCGCGCACAGAAGACGAGAGTATTTGCATTAGTAAGATTCCCTATGCATCCGCAATAGGATCTATCATGTATGCTATGTTATGTACGAGGCCCGATGTATCGTATGCTCTGAGTGTCACGAGCAGATACCAGTCTGATCCAGGAATGGATTATTGGGTGGCTGTTAAGACGATCCTTAAGTACTTGAGAAGAACTAAGGATGTGTTCCTAATATATGGAGAAGGGTACATGGTGATACGTGGGTATACGGATGCCAGCTCCAGACAGACAAGGATGATTCCATGTCTCAGTCTGGGTATGTATTCACCTAGAATGGAGGCACAATAAGTTGGAAAGGTTCCAAGCTTGACGTTATAGCGGATTCTGCCACTAAGGCAAAATACATTACAGCTTTGGAAGCAGCAAAGGAAGTGGTTTGGATCAAGAAGTTCATCTCTGAACTTGATGTGGTCTCATCAATGATCCAAACATGTGCTTCGCCGCTATCATCTTATCAGAGAGATCATCAGTAGGAACGAAATACAAATCGAGAAAATTCCCACTGAAAGGAACTTAGCGGATCCTTTGACTAAGGCATTACCTCAAAGTAAGTTTGAGGGTCATGTTCGAGCTTATGGTATTGGATACCGTAACGATTGGCATTAGGTCAAGTGGGAGTCTGTTAGTAATATATGAGAGATGTCCTAAGGCAATCGCCTTATGTATGAACCATTTATATGATAAATGAAGATTCACTATTTGAGTATACATGTTTTATGTATTTGATTGGATCTTAAACTCATTTACTGAATGTCCACGATACGATTCACAGCATGAGAGAATTTGTGATTGGATCACAAATAGTGAGTATCTCTACATGTGTAATTGTGATGTATCGGAATTATCCCTAGTCGATGAATTGATGGATTTGGACACCATCAATTCTGTCGAGACTAGCACGAGGTATACTCCTTGGTGTATCCAAGCAGCTGATTCTCACTGGCTGGAGACATAGTGATGTCTGGAGTAATCGTGGATGCTAGCTATGGTAACTAGTTCATTGGAGTGACCAGCCGTAAGACTTCATATGGTTCTCTGCATATATAGATATGTCAATGAAGTTCTTACTGTGGCTTAAGTACGATGTTCCTTTGACTTGCGGTATTCAAGTCATCTTGATCATGGAACTTATTCAGAAATAGTTTTGGATCAACCGTTGATCTTTTCGGTTAATTGGGGATCATGATGTACTACTAGGTGCCACTCATGATCGTTCTATAATTAATGGTTAATTATAGATGGCCAACATAAACTGAGAACCTATTTGGTGACACGCACAACGAGCGTAATCCAAAGGATTTAAAATGAGCTTGAGAATGAGATTCTCAGACCGAGAGAAACTAAGTTTGGTTGGACCAAACTTGAAGCGAGCATGAAATCGTTTCAGTCGCAATGGAAGCGTGGATGAGCCGTGTCTTATGAAGACATAATGGATGGACCAAAATGGTTTGGTTCTAATCCAATGGAGGAGAATAAACCAAAGGGTTTGGTTTATTTTAAACGAATGAACCAAAAGTTGGTTCGGTTCGTTTTAACTTAAAATAAACCATCATGGTTTGGTTTATTTAACTTATCTTAATGGAGCGGGTTAACGGGCCTAATGGTTATGATCCAATAACCATTAAGAGAATTAGTTCTCTATAAAAAAAGAAAAGGGTTTTAGTGTTTGTTAATAACTAATGAAGAGGCAACCCTAGTTTGGCCGCCCACCTCATCTCCCCTTTTGAGTTGGCGCCAACTTCTCTTGCTGCCCAGCCCATAGCTCCTCCAACCGGCGTCCAGAAGGCTGCTTCCTTCCTCCTTGCCGGCGTCGAGCTGCTGCCGGAAGAGTTCCGGTGATCCTCCTTAGGTTTGGCATCAAGGTGAGCACTTGGCTTCCTTTGTTGGCCGGCGCCTATCTCCTCCACCAAGCTGTCCAGTTTTCTGGACAGCTTCTTCTCCTCTCGTCAGAGCGTCGTTTGGACGACGGTTAGAGCTCCGACAGCGGCTAAATTACCGGGGATTCGATATCCGGTAATCCTCTGAGGTGGAGGACGAAGGATTCGTCAATCGGTTGACGAATACCTCTCCGGAGAAGCGAGTTTTGAGGACTCGTCTTAGGATCCGAATTTGGATTCTGATCGTGATCATCTCTCGATCACGTCGTCTTCAACACGAGGCTAGTAACCTGTACGAAGTCGAAGCTTGTGGCTTAGCGAAGTCATCCCGAGGAACTCGGCGTGGATACGGATAGAGACGATTCTAGCGAGAATCGTTCCGGTTGATGCCGTTCCCGCTACACGTCATACGAAAGGTATAACGTAGATAAATTTCCTTTTATTGCAAATTTAAATTTACGGTTATGTCTACACTTGTTGTAATATGCATGCGTGTGTTGTGTGTGTTGTAATAAATAGGAGTATTTATTATTTATTGCTTCCGCTGTGTTCATGTTTACGAAACATGATTGAACACACACACGCCGCAGTGCCGGAAACCCAACAGTAGTTATGCCGTTCAGAGTGATGAATGCACCTACTATGTTCATGGATCTGATGAATCGGGTATTCTCGACATTCCTCGACAAATTTGTGATCGTTTTCATCGATGATATCCTGATATATTCGAGAACCCAAGAAGAGCACGTCGAACACCTGAATATGGTATTGCAGATTCTTCAGGAAAAGCAGTTGTATGCCAAGTTCTCCAAATGCGTATTCTGGCTCGATCAAGTATCTTTTTTGGGTCACGTTATATCCAAGCAATGAGTGATGGTAGATCCAATAAAGATTGAAGTTGTGAGTAACTGGAATAGGCCAAGGAATGCTAGCGAAATCTGGAGCTTCCTCGGGCTAGCAAGCTACTACAGGAAGTTTGTAGAGGACTTCTCTAGAATTGCAGCCCCTATGACAGTTCTCACTAGAAACAACAAAAAGTATGATTGGACGGACTCCTACAAGAAGTGTTTCACGAAATTGAAAAGGAGACTGACCAGTGCTCCAATCCTTACTCTTCCGGACAATAACGAAGGCTTCGACATGTACATCGATGTTTCCAAGTTGGGACTCAGAGCTGTACTCATGCAGAATGGCAAGGTCATTGCCTACGCCTCTAGGCAACTCAAGGAACATGAAAGGAATTATCCCACTCACGATCTAGAGCTAGCAGTCATGGTCTTTACTCTCAAAACATGGAGGCATTATCTATATGGAGCTCAGTGTAGTATTTATATAGATCACTAGAGTCTGAAATATTTCTTCACACAAAAAGACCTAAACATGAGACAATGCAGATGACTCGAGCTAGTCAAGGACTATGACTGTGAGATCTTCTACCATCCAGGAAAAGTGAACAAAGTGGGCGATGCACTCAGAAGGAAGTCCTGTGCCACCTTGATGTCTCTATCAGTATTATCTCGGCCCCTAGAAAGGGAAATTATGTGTTACGGGGTTGAAATCATTTTCGGACAGCTTTCTACCATGAAGATATCACCGACACTATTCGACGATATATTAAAAAAGCAAGCCCATGACCCAAGCATCCAAAGGATTAAGTAAGAGGTCCTAGAAGGAAAAGATGATGGATTTCGTATACTGACAGTGGAGTACTATACCTCAGGGATCACTTATGTATTCCCGACGATCCAGAGTTACGGAAGAGGATATTTGAGGAAGCTCACGAAACCCCCTATGCGATGCATCCTGGATCCACCAAGATGTACCAAGATCTAAAAGGGAAATTCTAGTGGTTCGGTATGAAAAGAGATGTGGCTCAGTATGTCAGTATCTGCCTAACCTGCCAGAGGGTTAAAGCAGAACACCATAGACCTGGAGGAGCACTGCAGCCAATCCAAATTCTATAATGGAAATGGGAAGATATTTCTATGGATTTCATCTCAGGACTACCCAAGACGACGAACGAATATGATGCTATATGGGTGATCGTGGACAGATTGACGAAGTCTGCCCACTTCCTAGCAATCAAGATGACCTACTCGACTGAGCAACTGGCTCAATTATATGCTAGGGAAATTATCAGACTACATGGGATTCCTATGACCATCATTTATGATAGAGATGGTCGCTTTATTTCCCATTTCTGGGAATGTGTTCAGAAGGACCTTGGCACGAAGCTATTATTCAGTACTGCCTTTCATCCTCAGACCGACAGACAGACAGAAAGGGTGAACCAAGTACTGGAGGATATTTTACAAGCTTGCGCCTTGGATTTCAAAGTGAGCTGGTGTCGATACTTATGCTTGGCAGAATTTGCCTACAATAATAGCTACCAAGCTACAATTGGAATGGCGCCCTACGAGGCTCTATACGGGAGGAGATGTAGATCTCCTATATGCTGGTACGAGGGTGGTGAAAAGAAGGAGATGGGACTCCAATAGATTTCATTGACGACACCACCCGAGCTAAACAGAACATCTGCTAAAAGATTGAAACTGCTCAGAGTCGGTAAAAGAGCTATGGGGATATGCGACGTAGACCGTTGGAATTCGAAGTCGGGGATTCAGTATTCCTCAAGGTAGCCCCTATGAAGGGAGTGATGAGATTTGGAAGGTAGGGTAAGTTGAGTCTGCGCTATGTGGGATTGTATCTGATACTGAAGAGAGTCGGCAGGGTAGCTTACGAGATAGAGTTGCCTCAAGAGATGTCGACTATTCACAACGTGTTCCACATTTCAATGCTCAAGAAGTACATTTCCAATACATACCAAGTGATTGAGCCACAAACGGTGCAAATTCAAGGGGACCTAAGTTATGAAAATTGGCCTATCCAGATATTAGATCGAGAAGTCAAAAGACTAAGGAATAAAGAGGTGCCCTTAGTGAAGGTTTTGTGGCAAAGTCAATAGTACGAAGAAGCAACCTAGGAACGCGAGGAGGACAAGAAATAGAAGTATCCAGAGTTGTTCTAAGTTTCGAGGACGAAACTTTTAAAAGGTATGAAGGACTGTAACATCCGTAAAATTCCTAGCAAATTTTATAAGAATTTTTGCATGATTATAATGGGCTTTTATATGGGCTCTTTCAAAAATAAAAGAGAATAGAGCCAAAAAGGATGCATGACCCAGGGTTCGAACCCTGAACCTCCAAGCAGGTAACTAAACTATAAGATGCATTTGGTAACCAGAAGCCCAGCAGGGGTGTGCTGTTAGAAGGGTAAGAGAAAGGATAGATAAGGGAAGGGGAGGCAAAGGGACACCTTCCCTTAGAATAAATAGGAGTAAGTAAGGAGGCAAGAGAACAACAAGTCATTCTCTTCTTCTTTTCTTCTTCCTCCACCGAAACCCACTCCTCTCCATCTTCCATTTTCGAAATCTCATGGAGGAAAAGAGGCCTTGTCTTGGCACCAAGGGTATATTCTTATAGTAAACCAAGCGAAAGGATGTAAGTAATCCCCTCACCTACAGTACAAGTTTTTTCGATTGTTTGAATTTTCAAGATCTCCCTTGAAAGTTTTTGGCCAAACCATGTTTATGCTTACTAATGAAGTTTCATGCCATGCTATATATATATATATATATGATGTTAACATGATGATAGTTAGACCTTGTGTTAGTATGTTTGAGTGTTTGATTTCTTAAGATTATCCTTTGAACGTTTCGGCCAAGTCCTTGCTTGTGCTCACTAATGATCTTCCATGCCATACTATATATATATATATGATGTTAGCATGATGTTAGTTAGACTTTGTGTAAGTTGTTTGAGTGGTTGAATCCTTAAGGTCCCCCTTGAAAGTTTCGGCCAAGTCCTTGTTGTGCTCACTAATGATCTTCCATGCCATGCCATATATATATATGATGTTAACATGATGTTAGTTAGACTTTGTGTAAGTTGTTTGAGTGGTTGAATCCTTAAGATCCCCCTTGAGAGTTTCGGCCAAGTCCTTGTTGTGCTCACTAATGATCTTCCATGCCATGCCATATATATATATATGATGTTAACATGTTGTTAGTTAGACTTTGTGTAAGTTGTTTGAGTGGTTGAATCCAGATCCCCCTTAAACCTGTCATGCCCTCCCTTTCTCGTAATCTAGAGGGGGAGGAAGGGTGGCGCGACGCGAACATACATCCATGCATATACAGCAGAAGAATTTAAACTTTAGAAAAAAAACATAAAACATGGAATATGCATTTACCTTCAACCATGCAATTAACTCAACATTCTTAACCATGTAACACGTGAACAATTACTAAGCATGCATAATCATTTCATAAGGACACTACTTGGTTCAAGTTCATGAAAATCAACATAATGGAGTTATGGGAGCCTAAATACAGGTATAGAGTTCATGGACAACAATGAGGCATTCAAAGTATCATCTAGGTACATGGTTCTCCATCACTTAACAATTCTGTTAGTAATATATGAGAGATGTCCTAAGGCAATCGCCTTATGTATGAACCATTTATATGATAAATGAAGATTCACTATTTGAGTATACATGTTTTATGTATTTGATTGGATCTTAAACTCATTTACTGAATGTCCATGATACGATTCACAGCATGAGAGAATTTGTGATTGGATCACAACTAGTGAGTATCTCTACATGTGTAATTGTGATGTATCGGAATTATCCCTAGTCGATGAATTGATGGATTTGGACACCATAAATTCTGTCGAGACTAGCACGAGGTATACTCCTTGGTGTATCCAAGCAGCTGATTCTCACTGGCTGGAGACATTGTGATCTCTGGAGTTAATCGTGGATGCTAGTTTGGGTAACTCGTTCATTGGAGTGACCAGCCGTAAGACTTCATATGGTTCTCTACATATATAGATATGTCAATGAAGTTCTTACTGTAGCTTAAGTGCGATGTTCCTTTGACTTGCGGTATTCAAGTCATCTTGATCATGGAGACTTATGCTTTGACATCTTAAGCAAACATCTTTGAGGAGATGTGGACCCGGGATGATTGGGTATAAGTCGAAGTGATCGAAGGTGTTTGAATAGCCTATAAAGGATTCATCACTCCTTGCGAGGAGATGTATACCCATGGCCTCTCGTCGGATTGTTACTAAAGTCTTTGGCCAAAGCATTACATGTTTAGAGTAAGGTACTCTTCGATACATGTGGAGTAACTAGAATCCGTAGGACGAGGAAATGATACTTGGGCTAGGTGTGACGTAGTCAGCCTAGTGAGGACTGACACAATAGACCATGTCCTGAACCAAGTGGGTATAAGATGAGTGAAGGGATGGGGCACGATTCATTCGAGCTACTGAAGGGTTTCAGAAATAGTTCTGGATCAACCGTTGATCTTTTCGGTTAATTGGGGATCATGATGTACTAATAGGTGCCACTCATGATCGTTCTATAATTAATGGTTAATTATAGACGGCCAACATAAATCGAGAACCTATTTGGTCACACGCACAATGAGTGTAATCCAAAGTATTTAAAACGAGCTTGAGAATGGGATTCTCAGACCGAGAGAAACTATGTTTGGTTGGACCAAACATAAAGCGAGCATGAAATTGTTTCAGTCGCAATGGAAGCGTGGATGGGCCGTGTCTTATGAAGACATAATGGATGGACCAAAATGGTTTGGTTCTAATCCAATGGATGAGAATAAACCAAAGGGTTTGGTGTATTTTAAACGAATGAACCAAAAGTTGGTTCGGTTCGTTTTAACTTAAAATAAACCATCATGGTTTGGTTTATTTTAACTTATCTTAATGGAGCGGGTTAACGGGCTTTATGGATATGATCCATTAACCATTAAGATAATTAGTTCTCTATAAAATAGGGCTTAAACCCTAACCCTAAATCTAATGAAGTTTTGGCCGCCCAACCCTAGCCTCCTTTTGTTGTTGCCGCCCAACATGGTGTTGCCGCCAACTTCATGGAGCTGCTGTCACCTCCTTGCCGCCGGCATCCAAGCTTCAGCCGGCGATGCTCCGGCGACCCTCCGGTGATCTCTTGTGGGTTCGGTGATAAAGTGAGATCCACATCTCCTTTGGCCGGCCTCTATTCCTCCACCAAAAGCTGTCCAGTTTTTCTGGACAGCTTGTTTCTTTGTTGTCGGAGCGTCGTTTGGACGACGGTTAGTGCTCCGACAGCGGCTAACTTACCGGGGATTTGATCTCCGGTAATCCTCTGAGGTGGAGGACGAAGGATTCGTCAAACGGTTGACGAATACCTCTCCGAAGAAGCGAGTTTTGAGAACTCGTTTTAGGATCCGAATTTGGATTCGGATCGTGATCATCTCTCGATCACGTCGTCTTCAACACGAGGCTAGTAACCCGTACGAAGACGAAGCTCGTGACTTAGCGAAGTCATCCCGAGGAGCTCGGCATGGATACGGATAGAGACGATTCTTACGAGGATCGTTCCGGTTGATGTCGTTCCCGCTACACGTCATACGAAAGGTATAACGTAGATAAATTTCTTTTATTGCAAATTTTAATTTACGGTTATGTCTACACTTGTTGTAATATGCATGCCTGTGTTGTGTGTGTTGTAATAAATATAGATTTATTATTTTTAATTGCTTCCGCTGTGCTCATGTTTACGAAACATAATAAAACACACACACGCCGCGGTGCCGGAAAACCAACAAATTCAATTAGGATAAGAAGGGTCTTAGCAATTCTTTAACAAAATCAAGTGCTTAGCATGCCAAGGTTTCATAAAACATAACAAGTATAGTTTCACATCAAGTATAACCCTCAAAACAAGTCTAAGTTAACCCCAAATAGCAACCATCAAAACATTAAGTAGTGGTCAACTCTTAACAACTAACATGCAAAACTTTAAAACATGCATAAGTCTTGGAACATAAAACAGATCTCTTCCACCATGTCATTTCCACACACACTTTGCCCCTCCTACTGCTTCCTTTAGTTTAGATATTCTTTACCCTTTTCTGCAGTACAAGGGAAACATGAAATTATAAGCACATAGGATTAGTAAGATCCTTTCCTACTCAGAAAAGCCATACATCAGGTATTAGACATAGAGTAGTGACATGTTCATCTAGACAACATATAGGCATAGCATTCATATAAAAGTCTTGACATGATCATTTAGAAACATAAGACTAGAATTCATAAAAACATTGACAAGTTCATCTAGACACATATAGGCATAGCATTCTTATAAAAGTCTTGACATGATAATTTAGGAACATAAGACTAGAATTCATAAAAACATTGACATGTTCATCTAGACACATATAGGCATGACATTCATACAAAAGTCTTGACATGATCATTTAGGAACATAAGACTAGAATTCATAAAAACATTGACATGTTCATCTAGACACATATAGGCATAGCATTCATATAAAAGTCTTGACATGATCATTTAGGAACATAAGAGTATAATTCATAAAAACATTAACATCTTCATATAGACACATATAGACATGGCATTCATACAAAAGTCTTGACATGATCATTTAGGAACATAAGACTAGAATTCATAAAAACATGATAATCGCATAGACATGAAATGGGTATATGCAAGATGTTTTTTGAAAACATATATTTTATAGGTACTTAAACATAAATCTCAACATGAGGGCCAAGCATTGTACCACATACATCATTTTGCATGCATCCCTAAATAGATCCGAGGTAGCTAATCCCGAACCTACTAGGGTACTAGGCCCGTACTACGATCATCGACCTAGGGGCAACATAGGATCCCATCCCGTACTAGGTCCGTACTATGACTGTCGACCTAGGGGCACATAGGAGCCCTTCCCATGGACCTTGCTAGGGTTCGATACCAGCCATAGAAAAGTAAAATAGCATATCATATTCCTTATCATAACCTAAAGAGTGATCTTAGTCCCCATTCATAGGGAAGCATCTCTTAGGCATTTCATCATACATACTTGTACATCATGACACAATGAGCATAACATAAGCATACATTAATACAATAAACATGGACATGAGGTTGTGGCATAAACAAATCATGATATCATAAAGTTTAACTATCATCATGTCAACATCACACACACACACACACACACACACACACACACACACATATATATATATATACATTATGGCATAGAAGATAATTAGTAAGCATAAGCATGTTTTAAGGATGATAACCCATACCATCACATACTACCTAACATGGGGGATTTTTAGCAACCATAGTGGGGTTTGGAATCTCTTCCTAACCATAATTCTTGGTCTTGGCCGAAATCCCTAATGGAGATTTTAAGAAAATAAACTCTCAAACATACTAACACAAGGGCTAACTAACATCATGTTAACATCATATATACATATAGCATGGCATGGAAGATCATTAGTGAGCCCAAGCAAGGGCTTGGCCGAAACTTTCAAAGGCTAATCTTAAGATATCAAACACTCAACATACTAACACAAGGCCTAACTAACATCATGTTAACATCATATATATATATATATATAGCAAGGCATGAAAAATAACTAGTAAACATAGGTAGAGACTTGCTCAAAAACTTCCAAGGGAGATCTTGAATATTCAAACAATCGAAACAACTTGTACTGTAGGTGAGGGGATTACTTACACCCTTTTGCTTGGTTTACTGTAAGAACTATACCCTTGGTGTCAAGACAAAGCCTCTTTTGTTTCTTCTTGAGCTTTCGAAAATGGGAGAAGGAGAGGATGGGTTTCGATGGAGGGAGAAGAAGGAAGGAGAGAATGATTTGTTGTTCTCTTGCCTCCTCACTTACTCCTATTTATTCTAAGTGAAGGTGTCCCTTTGTCTCCCGTACCCTTATCTAGCCTTTCTCTTACCCTTCTAATAGCACACGCCTGCTGGGCTTCTGGTTATCACATGCATCTTAAGGTTTAGTTACCTGCTTGGAGGTTCAGGGTTCAAACCCTGGGCCATGCATCCTTTTTGGCTCTATTTTCTTTTATTTTTGAAAGAGGCCACATAAAAGCCCATTATAATCATGCAAGAATTCTTCTAAAATTTTATAGAAATTTTACGGCCGCAAGATCTACCATCACGCTGTATATGTACGCTGGATTAGGAATACCGCATGTGCTCTGATAGCAACCTGTCACGCCCACCCTTTCTCGTGATATACAGGGGAGGAAGGGCGGCGCGATGCGAACATACATGCGTGCATATATAGTGGAAGAATTTAAACTTTAGGAAAAAACATAAAACATGAAACATACATTTACCTTCAAGCATAAAATTAACTCAACATTCTTAACCATGTAACAGGTGAACATTTACTAAGCATGCATAATCATTTCATAAGGACACTACTTGGTTCAAGTTCATGATAATCAACATAATGGAGTTATGGTAGCCTAAATACAGGTATAGAGTTCATGGACATCAATGAGACATTCAAAGTATCATCTAGGTACATGGTTCTCCATCACATAACAATTCAATCAGGATAAGAAGGTTCTTAGCAATTCTTTAACTAAATCAAGTGCTTAACATGCCAAGGATTCATAAAACATAACGAGTATAGTTTCACATCAAGTATAACCCTCAAAACAAGTCTAAGTTAACACCAAGTAGCAACCATCAAAAAATCAAGTAATGATCAACTCTTAACAACTAACATGCAAAACTTTAAAACATGCATAAGTCTTGGAAGATAAAACAAATCTCTAACACCATGGCACTGCCACACACACTTTGCCCCTCCTGCTGCTCCCTTTAGTTTAGCCATTCTTTACCCTTTTCTGCAGTACAAGGGAAACATGAAACTATAAGCACATAGGCTTAGTAAGATCCTTTCCTACTCACCAAAGTCATACATCAGGTATTAGACATAGAGTAGTGACATGTTCATTTAGACAACATATAGGCATAGCATTCATATAAAAGTCTTGACATGATCATTTAGGAATATAAGACTAGAATTCATAAAAACATTGACATGTTCATCTATACACATATGGGCATAGCATTCTTATAAAAGTCTTGACATGATCATTTAGGAACATAAGACTTGAATTCATAAAAACATTAACATGTTCATCTAGACACATATAGACATTGCATTCATTCAAAAGTCTTGACATGATCATTTAGGAACATAAGACTAGAATTCATAAAAACATGATAATCGCATAGACATGAAATGGGTATATGCAAGATGTTCTTTGAAAACATATATTTTATAGGTACTTAAACATAAATCTCAACATGAGGGCACGACATTGTACCACATACATCATTTTGTGCGCATTCCTAAATAGATCAAAGGTAGCTAATCCCGAACCTTCTAGGGTACTAGGCCCATACTACGACCGTCGACCTAGGGTCAACATAGGAGCCCATCCTATACTAGGTCCGTATTATGACCGTCGACCTAGGGGCATATAGGAGCCCATCCCATGGACCTTGCTAGGGTCCGGTACAAGCCATAAAAAAGTAAAATAGCATATCATGTCCCTTATCGTAACATAAAGAGTGCTCTTTGTCCCCATTCATAGGGAAGCGTCTCTTTGGCATTTCATCATACATACTTGTACATCATGAAGCAATGAGCATAACATAAGCATACATTAATACAATTAACATGGACATGAGGTAGTGGTATAAACAAATCATGATATCATAAAGTCTAACTATTATCATGGCAACATCACATATATATATATACATCATGGCATAGAAGATCATTAGTAAGCATAAGCAAGTTTTAAGGATGGTAACCAATACCATCACATACTACCTAACATGGGGATTTTTAGCAACCATATAGGGGCTTGGAATCTCTTCCTAACCCTATTTCTTGGTCTTGGTCGAAACCCCTAATGGAGGTTTTAAGAAAACAAACTCTCAATCATTCTAACACAAGGCCTAACTAACATCATGTTAACATCATATATACATATAGCATGGCATGGAAGATCATTAGTGAGCCCAAGCAAGGGCTTGGTCGAAACTTTCAAAGGCTAATCATAATAAATCAAACACTCAACATACTAACACAAGGCCTAACTAACATCATGTTAAGATCATATATACATATAGCATGGCATGGAGGATCATTAGTGAGCACAAACTTGTCATGGCCGAAACATCTAAGGAAGGTTTTTAGGAAATCAAACACTCAAACATACTAACACAAGATCTAACTAACATCATGTTAACATCATATGTATATATATATATATATATATATATATATATATATATATATAGCATGTCATGAAAGATCACTAGTAAACATAGGTAGAGACTTGGCCGAAAACTTCCAAGGGAGATCTTGAAAATTCAAACACTCGAAACAACTTGTACTGCAGGTGAGGGGATTACTTACATCCTTTCGCTTGGTTTACTATAGGAACTATACCCTTGTTGTCAAGACAAAGCCTCTTTTGTTTCTTCTTGAGCTTTCGGAAATGGGAGAAGGAGAGGATGTGTTTCGGTGGAGGAAGAAGAAGAAGGAAGGAGAGAATGATTTGTTGTTCTCTTGCCTCCTCACTTACTCCTATTTATTCTAAGTGACGGTGTCCCTTTGCCTCCCCTACCCTTATCTATCCTTTCTCGTACCCTTCTAAAAGCACACCCCTGTTGAGCTTCTGGTTATCACATGCATCTTAAGGTTTAGTTACCTGCTTGGAGGTTCAGGGTTCAAACCCTGGGCCATGCATCCTTTTTGGCTCTATTCTCTTTTATTTTTGAAAGAGCCCACATAAAAGCCCATTATAATCATGCAACAATTCTTATAAAATTTGCTAGAAATTTTATGGGTGTTACAGTCCTTCATACCTTTTAAAAGTTTTGTCCTTGAAACTTAGAACAACTCTGGATACTTCTGTTTCATATTCTCCTCGCGTTCCCAGGTGGCTTCTTCGTACCGTTGATTTTGCCACATGACCTTCACTAAGGGATCTTCTTTATTCCTTTGTCTTTTGACTCCTCGGTCTAGTATCTGGATAGGCCAACTTTCATAACTTAGGTCCCCTTTAACTTGCACTGTTTGTGGCTAAATCACTTGGTCTATACTGGAAATGGATTTCCTGAGCATCGAAACGTGGAACACGTCTTGAATAGCTGACATCTCTTGAGGCAGCTCTAGCTCATAAGCTTCCTTGCCGACTCTCTTCAGTATCAGATATGGTCCCACATAGCGCGAACTCAGCTTACCCTTCCTTCTGAATCTCATCACTCCCTTCATAGGGGCTACTTTGAGGAATACCGAATCCCCGACTTTGAATTCCAATGGTCTACATGCACGCCTGCCCTGGGTTTATGCAAGATGTTAGACAGTGGATGCACTGGGTTTCTAGCACATGCGGTTGATACAAGTAAAGTCGAGGACCAGAATCTAGAAGATGTCAGAGTTGTATGCAACTACTCAGAGGTATTCCGAGATGAACTACCAGGGTTAGCCCTTGATAGAGAAATTGAATTTGAGATCGAATTGATTCCTGGTACTAACCCGATCTCTAAAGCACCTTATCGTATGGCACCGGCTGATTTGAAGGAACTTCAGGGACAGCTACAGGAGTTACTCGACAAGGGACTTATACTCCCAAGTCGCTCTCCATGGGGAGCTCCAGTACTGTTGGTAAAAAAGAAAGATGGGTCAATGAGAATGTGCATAGACTACTGAGCGCTAAATAGTATGACGATAAAGAACAGGTACCCTTTACCACGGATTGACAACCTGTTCGACCAGTTAAAGGGTGCCACCATCTTCTCTAACATTGATCTGAGGTATGGCTATCATCAAGTGAAAGTAAAACCAGACGATATATTGAAGATGGCTTTTCGAACAAGATACGAACATTATGAGTTCGTAGTTATGCTATTCGGAGTGACGAATGCACCTGCTATGTTCATGGATCAGATGAATCGGGTATTCTTGGCATTCCTCGACAAATTTGTGATCATTTTCATCCACAATATCCTGATATATTCGAGAACCCAAGAAGGGCATGTCGAACACCTGAATATGGTATTGCAGATTCTTCAGGAAGTGCTGCTGTATGCAAAGTTCTCCAAATGCTAGTTCTGGCTCGATCAAGTATCATTTTTGGGTCACGTTATATCCAAGCACAGAGTGATGGTAGATCCAATAAAGATTGAAGCTTTGAGTAACTAGAACAGGCCAAGGAATGCCAGCGAAATCAGGAGCTTCCTAGGGCTAGTAAGCTACTACAGGAAGTTTGTAGAGGACTCCTCTAGAATTGTCGCTCCTATGCCAGTTCTCACCAGAAAGAAAAAAAAGCATGAATGGACGGATGCCTGTGAGAAGAGATTCATGGAATTGAAAAGGAGACTGACCAGTGCTCCAATCCTTACTCTTCCGGACAGTAACGAAGGCTTCGACATGTACAGCGACGCTTCCAAGTTGGGACTCGGAGCTGTACTCATGAAGAATGGCAAGGTCATTGCCTACAACTCTAGGCAACTCAAGGAACATGAAAGGTATTATCTTGGTCCCTAGAAAGGGAAATTATGTGTTACGGGGTTGAAATCAATTCCGAACAGCTTTCTGTTAGTGAAAGCCCTAGAGCCAATCATGTGATGATTGTTGTATGGACTTTATTGTATCATATTCCTATTTATAAAGGCATGATTATTATATTTACTTGTATTGGTGCCAAATAACTAAATATAATAATGTCCTTGAGTAGTAGGTTCTTTTCTATATCAAACGATTGGTTGAATCGATAATGAGATGATATAGAGAACACTACTCTTAATAATTCATAGTCGAGTATTAACATTAAGGGACAATGTTAATGCATAGAGACAAGCATGTAGGTCAACACGATGACTTGATCTCACAAGTTATGGATATGAGATATCAAGTTGACACATGGGTATGCATTGGAGAATGTATACTGAATGACCCGCCATGAGAAAGTATCATGGATCATTATATGAGTGTCATATACTTTCTCATGTGGCTATTAGTATGACTATTAGTCCTTAGACCTGAAGTCACCATGGTTCCTTACATAAGGAGTTGCATACTTTGGCTTCGTCAAACGTCACCCGTAAATGGGTGGACTATAAAGGCGATTACTAGGTATGTAACAAATTATGCGGAGGGATATGAGTGATGTAGATGGGATATATCCTTCCTATATTATGGGGGTGACATCGATATTCTTGATAAAGTGACACCACGAAGTGCATGGCCATGCCCAAATGAGTCAATATGAGATATTGAGCTCATTTGATTAGAGTGAGTCTACTTGGAGTTCAAGATATAGATTGTACCGAGGATGACACGGTCTATGCCTCAATTGGTCAATCTAGATGTCAAGGATAGAGGGACATTGTCACATATTGTGAGAGTCACAATTAGTAGTCACAAAGGTGATGTTGGAGCTCAACATTCTTGTAACTTGGGTAGCAATGATGTGTTGCTAGATACCGCTCATTGCTTATGTTCCTAAATCGGTTTAGGGACATTGCCAATGTTACAAAAACCTATAGGCTCACACACATAAGGGCAATTAGATGAAGATTAGGTTCATATGATGAACGATGAGGATTAGGTTCATGGGATGAACCAAATTGGATTAAGAGTAATCCAAATTAGACTAATTAAGTTAGACTCAAGTTGATTCAAGTGTTGAATGAGTCTAATTTAGATTTGATTCATTAAGTCAATTTAAATTAATCAATAGAGATTCATTAAATCAAATTGACTTGAGTCAAGTGGTTAGATTTGATCAACCATGGGAGATTAGAGGTCAAGTTTGACTTGACTTGAGAGGGAAGATGAAAGGTCACGTTTGACTTGACCAAATGTCATGTCATGATGATGACTTGGCATGGCCGGCCAATGATGATGCTCCACATCATCATTGACTTATCATGTGGTGCCACCTCATGAGGGAGACCAAGAGCCATGGGAGTTACAAGCATGCATGTAACCTCCCAAGCCTTGAAGTGGTCGGCCACTTTAGGAGTTTTGATGGTAGAATTCATTTGGTGAGTTACACACAACTTCATCTTCTTCCTTGGATCAACTTCCCTCAAGCTCTCCCTCTCTCCTTCCTCATCTTGCTGAGCATCTAAGGAGTGCTAGCACACTCAAGATTGCTTTTCTCCACCTTTTGCTTGTGTGGATACCAATAGAGGAGTGTGCACTTGACGCTCTAGAGTTCCGACGAACCTTTTGGACGAGCGGGATTTGCGAAGGGCGTCGCATCGAGGGTAACGTCCTTATCATATAGACCTAAGGTAGATCTAGGGTTTTATATAAGCACATACATGTTTTAGTTTTAATACATCTTCGCACGGATCCATGGCCGGGGCTTCCGAGGTTTCCGCAACGCAAAAAGCGGTTTTTGTGGCTCGGAAAAACCCAACAGTGGAATCAGAGCCTTGTGCGAAGCATGTATGTGTTTCATTTTTGTAGTTTTTATATTAGATATAAAAATTACAGATTTTTATGTTTCTATAAATTTCCTAATTTTATAGAATTTTTGGGTATTTTTCTCGAAGAGTCGAAGCAACGAGTGTTGGGACACTTGTAGGCTTCAACTGTCGAGAAAAACTCTCCGAAACGGCAAGTTCTCGCTTTAAGTTTTTGGGAAAGTGACTTAAGTCACTGTAGGATCATAATAGGGACACTCGTGAAGTAAATTTTGTGAGTATGGGAGCTGCCCCTATCCCCGAAAGGGGCCTTGTCCCGCGATCTTGCCCGGAAACCGCTTAGCGGGACCGTTACGGAGAGGTGACTCATAAATTTGGAAAAAAAAATTAGAAAAAATTATAGAAATTTTCTGTAAAAGTACATAATTTAGAATTATGTATAATTCTGTGATTGTCATGGCCCAATGACCCCAATTTGATTGGAATATGTGTGTTGTAATTCATAATACGGCCTGTGTGCCGTTTTTGTGGTTGTGCGTGTTGTATAGTCTATGCGACCTGCGCGTCGTACCTCTTCTTTTGAAATTCTAGTTGTAAATAGTTTTAGACTCGAATGTAACTTGAGTTTCATATTTGTAATGTACAAAATGGAGCAGTGGAAAATCCACTTGTAGACGAAGTTACGAGAAGGGTGCCGATGACACATGGCGGTCAAAGGAAGCGCTTGGAGAAGCCGCTAGACTTAGGTTGACCGTCCGATCTTCTCATTGGCTTGTGAAGATTGTAGTAGGGCCATGACTACATCACAGTTAAATGTATATATATATATATATATATATATTTGATTTTGCTTGTATGTATGTGATTCATGCTAGTAGATTAATGCAAGTATGTATATGATGCATGCTAGGATAATTTTCTTTTATGTATATGATGCATGCTAGAATAATGTATGTATGTATGTGATGCATGCTAATATAGGATAATAAAGGCCTCAATGCATATATGATACACATTACGATTAGATTAGATCATAATCGAATCAACTCGAAAATGCCTACCGAGCCTTGATACCCATCACTACCTCGATCATTTGTTGTTGTTGAATCTGCCAAAGCAGAGCAACGCATATTATCTTGGTAGGGTGCGGAGGGACAATCTTGGTCCCGCCTATCACTCTTGGGTTAGAGTAAGCTCAATTAGATTGAGCAAAACTAGTTAACTAAATAGGATCGAGTAGAACTATAGGCATATTCCAACCGTTGGAAAGTTAGGATAAGATCACATTTACACTAAATCTTCGGTGATTTAGCCAAAGCTAACTCAAGGTCTTTTGTAAATGTGGGTCTTGATCCTATAAACAAGAGTTGCATAGAGATGTAATCGGTAATGTGTTACCCACTGATCGTACTAAGTCTTGGGCGATTTAGCCAAAACTAACTCAAGGCTTAGTATGATGTGGATCTTGTCCCGCAAGAATTATAGCTAGTTTGTATGAATCTAGTAATGTAGTTTGACCACATTCATAACTCGATTCTACAAAATTCCTATAATTCAGTGGGAGCATCATTTGATTAAAGGCCTAATTAAATGATAAAAGGAATATGATATTAATTCTCTGCATTGTATGTTATAAATAACTATGTCGATAAATAGGAACACTCTCTCTCTACGTTCTGTCCTTGAGAAGGAAAAGCTCAATTGAACAAATTTCTTGGACTGGTACAGGAACCTGAGAATTGTTCTCACTTAAGAAAAGAAGTTGTACGTCCTGGAGCAGCCCATTCCGGAGGCACCTCCTGTCACTGCCTCGCGAGCTGACAAAGATGCTTACAAGAAGCATCAAGATGATGCATTAGATGTGTCATGTCTAATGCTCGTGACCATGAACTCTGAGCTTCAGAAGCAACACGAGTTCATGAATGCTTATGATATGGTTGAACATCTTCATCAACAATATCAAGGACAAGCAAGGCATGAGAGATATGAAGTCTCTAAGGCATTGTTTGGGTCAAAATGCAAGAAGGGACTCCCGTAGGTCCATATGTACTCAAGATGATTGGGTACATAGAAAACCTACAAAGGCTGGGATTCCCACTTGGCCAAGAGCTGGCCACTGACCTAATCTTGTAATCTTTGCCACAAGCCTACAATCAATTTGTCATGAATTATAACATGAATGAAATTGATAAGCCATTGCCTGAGATGCTCAGCATGTTGAGAACTGCTGAGCTTAACCTTAAGAAGGGAAAATCTGACACCATATTGATGTTGTACAAAAAGAAAGGCAAGGGCAAGCCTAAAGGTAAGGGAAAGTCTCAAGCCAAGGGCAAAGGCAAAGAACTTAAACCCAAAGGAGGGGTAGCCAAGGAAGGGGCTTGCTTCCACTGCAAGGAAGCTAGACACTGGAAGCGTAACTACAAAGCTTACCCGGATGATCTTAAGAAGAAAATAAGTGAGACTTCTACTTCAGGTATAAATGTTATAGAAGTCAATCTATCTATTTCTTCATCATGGGTATTAGATACCGGATGTGCATCTCACATTTGTACCAATGTGCAGGCGTTGAGAAATAGCAGGGCATTGACAAAGGGCGAGGTGGACCTACGAGTAGGCAATGGAGCAAGGGTTGCTGCTGTTGCTGTAGGAACTTATGATCTATCTCTGCCCTCTGGGCTTGTACTAGAATTGGATGAATGTTGTTATGTGCCTGCTTTGACTAAGAACATAATTTCGGTTTCTTGTTTGGACAAGAAAGGATTTACATTTATAATAAAGAACAAATGTTGTTCAGTTTATTTAAATGATATGTTCTATTGTAGTGCACCTCTAATGAACGGACTCTACTTTCTAGACTTAGAGAGCCCCATCTATAACATAAGTGCCAAAAGGTTCAAGTCAAATGAGTTGAACCAAACCTATCTCTGGCATTGTCGCTTAGGTCACATAAATGAGAGTCGCTTATCTCAACTCCATAAGGATGGGCTACTAGACTCATTTGATTTTGAATCATATGAGACATGCGAGTCTTGCCTTTTATGCAAGATGACCAAGACTCCCTTTAGTGGACACAGCGAAAGAGAAACAGATTTGTTAGGACTTATACATAGTGATGTATGTGGTCCTTTCAATGTTGCTGCTAGAGGTGGTTACAGGTACTTCATTACATTTACTGATGATTTCAGTAGATATGGTTATGTGTATCTTATGACACATAAATCAGAATCCTTTGAAAAGTTCAAAGAATTCAAGAATGAAGTACAAAACCAGCTTGGCAAGAGTATTAAGATACTTCGATCAGATCGAGGTGGTGAATACCTTAGCCATGAGTTTCGTGACTATCTAGCTGAGTGTGGGATTCTATCCCAACTCACTTCTCCTGGAACACCATAGTGGAATGGTGTATCCGAAAGGAGGAATCGTACCCTATTAGATATGGTATGTTCTATGATAAGTCACACAGATCTTCCTATATCCTTTTGGGAATATGCTCTAGACACATCTTTTACCCTTAACCGTGTACCATCCAAGGCTGTCATAAAGACACCATATACGATATGGACAGGGAGAAATCCCAAGATGTCTTTCATGAGGATTTGAAGTTGTTAGGCTTATGTTCGACGTCAAGTCTCAGACAAACTAGGACCCAAATTTGATAGGTGCTATTTTGTTGGATATCCCAAGGATACAAAGGGATATTACTTCTACATTCCCAGTCAGCACAAAGTGTTTGTGTCAAAGACTGGGGTTTTTCTAGAAAGGGATTTTGTTTCTAGAAAAACTAGTGGGAGTACGTTCGATCTTAAAGAAATTCAAGATAAGGACCATAGCACTGAGGCCTTGATGGAGGTTGAACAGGAACCACAAAGTGTTGTGGGTGATGAGGTTGTTACACAAGGAGTTGTGGAACAACCACCTGTTCAGGCAGACCTACCTCTTCACAGATCTGATAGGGTACGTCGTCAGCCTGAGAGATACTCATTTCTCTTGTCTGACCATGATGACGTAATGCTCATTGAGAATGAGCCTACCTCCTATCAGGAAGCTGTGATGAGCTCAGATTATGAGAAATGGCTAGAGGCCATGAGATCCGAGATTGAATCCATGTACACCAACCAAGTATGGACTTTGGTTGATCCACCTGAAGGGGTCAAACTCATTGAGTGTAAGTGGGTATTTAGGAGAAAGACTGACATGGATGGACTTATGCATAGCTATAAGGGTCAATTGGTGGCTAAAGGTTTCAAGCAGATTCATGGTATTGACTATGATGAAACCTTTTCTCCAGTGGTGATGTTTAAGTCCATTCGGATCTTGCTTGCTATTACAGCATACCACGATTATGAGATCTGGCAAATGGATGTCAAAACCGCATTTCTGAATGGAAACTTACTCAAGGATGTGTACATGACACAACCTGAGGGTTTTGAAGATCCACAGCATACTGGGAAAGTATGCAAGCTACAAAGGTCCATTTATGGGCTAAAGCAAGCCTCTCAGAGCTGGAATCTTCGATTCGATGATGCGATCAAAGAATTTGGTTTCATCAAGAATGAAGATGAACCCTATGTCTACAAAAGGGTTAATGGGAATACAGTTGTCTTCCTTGAATTGTATGTAGATGACATACTACTCATTTGGAATGACATCCCTTCGCTACAGTTTGTGAAGACTTGGCTAGGGACGTGCTTCTCAATGAAGGACTTAGGTGAAGCAGCCTGTATTCTAGGCATCAAGATCTATAGAGTTAGATCTAAGAGATTGCTTGGCCTAAGTCAGAGTACATACATTGACATAGTTTTACTACGATTTGCCATGCAGAATTCCAAGAAGGGACTTCGACCGATGTCACATGGTGTGAGTCTTTCGAAGACTCAAAGTCCCTCTTCTAGAGAGGAGAGAGACCGCATGGATAAGATCCCTTATGCATCTACTATAGGATCTATCGTGTACACCATGCTGTGTATTCGTCCTGATGTCCCATATGCTTTGAGCATGACGAGTAGATACCAGTCAGATCCAGGTGAGCGTCACTGGATAGCAGTCAAGAATATTCTTAAGTACTTGAGAAGGACTAAAGAATATTTCTTGATATTTGGAGGCGATGAGGAGCTAGCTATAAAGTGTTACAGCGATGCCAGCTTCTAAACTGACCAGGATGATTATAGATTGCAGTCAGGGTTCGTGTTTTGCTTAAATGGTGGCGCTGTGAGGTAAAAGAGTTCGAAGCAGGACACAGTTGTTAATTCTACAACAGAAGTCGAGTATATCACTGCATCTGAGGCAGAAAAGGAGGCAGTTTGGATGCGCAAGTTCATTACTGAGCTTGGGGTGGTTCCTAGCATAGCAGATCCCATAGAGCTCTATTGTGACAACAATGGAGCGATTGCATAGGCTAAGCAACCTCGCTCACACCAGCGGACCAAACACATACTACGACACTTCCATCTCATTCGAGAGATTATCGATAGAGGAGATGTGAAGATTTGTAGAGTACCCACAGAGGCTAAAATTGCAGATCCCTTGACCAAGGCTTTGGCACAGAAAAAGCATGGTGGTCACACTAGGTCATTGGGTATTAGATACTATGGTGATTGGCACTAGTGCTAGTGGGAGATTGTTAGTGAAAGCCCTAAAGCCAATCATGTGATGATTGTTGTATGGAATTTATTGTATCATATTCCTATTTATAAAGGCATGATTATTATATTTACTTATATTGGTGCCAAATAACTAAATATAATAATGTCCTTGAGTAGTAGGTTCTTATCTATATCAATCGATTGATTGAATCGATAATGAGATGATATAGAGAACACTACTCTTAATCATTCCTAGTTGAGTATTAACATTCAGGGACAATGTTAATGCGTAGAGACTAGCATGTAGGTCAACACGATGACTTGATCTCACAAGTCATGGATATGAGATATCAAGTTGACACATGGGGTATGCATTGGAGAATGTATACTGAATGACCCACCATGAGAAAGTATCATGGATCGTTATATGAGTGTCATATACTTTCTCATGTGGCTATTAGTATGATTATTAGTCCTTAGAATTGAAGTCACAATGGTTCCCTACATAAGGAGTTGCATACTTTGGCTTCGTCAAATGTCACCCGTAAATGGGTGGACTATAAAGGCGATTACTAGGTATGTAACAAATTATGCAGAGGGATGTGAGTGATGTAGATGGGATCTATCCCTCCTATATGACGGGGGTGACATCGATATTCTTGATAGAGTGAGACCACGAAGTGCATGGCCATGCCCAAATGAGTCAATATGAGATATTGAGCTCATTTGATTAGAGTGAGTCTACATAGAGTTCAAGATATAGATTGTACCGAGGATGAAACGGTCTATGCCTCGATTGGCCAATCTAGATGTCAAGGATAGAGGGACATTGTCACATATTCTGAGAGTCACAATTATTAGTCACAAAGGTGATGTTGGAGTTCAACATTCTTGTAACTTAGGTAGCAATGATGTGTTGCTAGATCGGTTTAGGGACATTGCCAACGTTACAAGAACCTATAGGGTCACACACATAAGGGCAATTAGATGATGATTAGGTTCATATGATGAACCATGAGGATTAGGTTCATGGGATGAACCAAATTGGATTAAGAGTAATCCAAATTAGACTAATTGAGTTAGACTCAAGTTGATTCAAGTGTTGAATGAGTCTAATTTAGATTTGATTCATTAAGTCAATTTAAATTAATGAATAAAGATTCATTAAATCAAATTGACTTGAGTCAAGTGGTTAGATTTGATCAACCATGGGAGATTAGAGGTCAAGTTTGACTTGTCTTGAGAGGGAAGATGAAAGGTCAAGTTTGACTTGACCAAATGCCATGTCATGATGATGACTTGGCATGGCTGGCCAATGATGATGCTCCACATCATCATTGACTTATCATGTGGTGCCACCTCATGAGGGAGACCAAGAGCCATTGGAGTTACATGCATGCATGTAACCTCCCAAGCCTTGAAGTGGTCGGCCACTTTAGGAGTTTTGATGGTAGAATTCATTTGGTGAGTTACACACAACTTCATCTTCTTCCTTGGATCAACTTCCCTCAAGCTCTCCCTCTCTCCTTCCTCATATTGCCGAGCATCTAAGAAGTGCTAGCACACTCAAGATTGCTTTTCTCCACCTTTTGCTTGTGTGGATACCAATAAAGGAGTGTGCACTTGATGCTCTTGAGTTCCGGCAAACCTTTTGTACGAGCGGGATTTGCGAAGGGCATCGCATCGAGGGTAACGTCCTTATCATATAGATCTAAGGTAGATCTAGGGTTTTATAAAAGCACATACATGTTTTAGTTTTAATACATCTTCGCACGGATCCGTGGCCGGGGCTTCCGAGGTTTGCACAACGCAAAAAGCGGTTTTTGTGGCTCAGAAAAGCCCAACACTTTCTACCATGACAATAGCACCGACACTATTCGACGATATATTAGAAAAGCAAGCCCGTGACCCAAGCATCCAAAAGATCAAGCAAGAGGTCCTAGAAGGAAAAGATGATGGATTTCGTATCACTGACAGTGGAGTACTATACCTCAGGGATTGCTTATGTATTCTCGACGATCCAGATTTATGGAAGAAAATATTTGAGGAAGCTCACGAAACCCCCTATGCGATGCATCTTGGATCCACCAAGATGTACCAAGATCTAAAAGGGAAATTCTGGTGGTTCAGTATGAAAAGAGATGTGTCTCAGTATGTCAGTACCTTCCTAACCTGCCAGAGGGTTAAAGCAGAACACCAAAGACCTGGAGGAGCACTGCAGCCAATCCAAATTCCAAAATGGAAATGGGAAGATATTTCTATAGATTTCATCTCAAGACTACCCAAGACGACGAACGAATATCATGCTATATCGGTGATCGTGGACAGATTGACGAAGTCTGCCCACTTCTTAGCAATCAAGATGACCTACTCGACTGAGCAACTTGCTCAATTATAACCTCAAGGTTGCCCCTATGATGGGAGTGACGAGATTCGAAAGGAAGGGTAAGCTGAGTCCGCACTATGTCGGACCGTATCTGATACTGAAGAGAGTCGACAAGGTAGCTTACGAGCTAAAGCTGCCTCAAGAGATGTCAGCTATTCACAATGTGTTCCATGTTTCGATCCTCAAGAAGTGCATTTCCAGTACATACCAAGTGATTGAGCCACAAACAGTGCAAATTCAAGGGGACCTAAGTTATGAAAGTCGGCCTATCTAGATACTAGACCGAGAAGTTAAAAGACTAAGGAATAAAGAGGTTCCCTTAGTGAAAGTCCTGTGGTAAAGTCAACAGTACGAAGAAGCCACCTGGGAACGCGAGGAGGATATGAAACAGAAGTATCCATAGTTGTTCTAAGTTTCGAGGACAAAACTTTTAAAAGGTATGAAGGACTGTAACGCCCGAAAAATTCCTAGAAAATTTTATAAGAATTTTTGCATGATTATAATGGGATTTTATATGGGCTCTTTCAAAAATAAAAGATAATAGAGCCAAAAAGGATGCATGGCCCAAGGTTCGAAGCCTGAACTTCCAAGCAGGTAATTAAACCTTAAGATGCATGTGGTAACTAGAAGCCCAACAGGGGTGTGCTGTTAGAAGGGTAAGAGAAAGGACAGATAAGCGTAGGGGAGGCAAAGAGACACCTTCCCTTAGAATAAATAGGAGTAATTGAGGAGGCAAGAGATCAACAAGTCATTCTCTTCTTCCTTTCTTCTTCCTCCACCGAAACCCACTCCTCTCCTTCTTCCATTTTCGAAATCTCAAGGAGGAAAAGAGGCCTTGTCTTAGCACCAAGGGTATATTCTTATAGTAAACCAAGCGAAAGGATGTAAGTAATCTCATCACCTGCAGTACAAGTTGTTTCGAGTGTTTGAATTTTCAAGATCTCCCTTGGAAGTTTTCGGCCAAACCATGTTTATGCTTACTAATGATGTTTCATGCCATGCTATTTATATATATATGATGTTAACATGATGATAGTTAGAACTTGTGTTAGTATGTTTGAGTGTTTGATTTCTAAAGATTATCCTTTGAAAGTTTCGGCCAAGTCCTTGCTTGTGCTCACTAATGACCTTCCATTCCAGACTATATGTATATATATGATGTTAGCATGATGTTAGTTAGACCTTGTGTAAGTTGTTTGAGTGTTTGAATTCTTAAGATCCCCCTTGGATGTTTCAACCAAGTCTATATTTATGCTTACCAATGATCTTCCATGCCATGCTATATATATATATGATGTTGACATGATGATAGTTAGACTTGGTGTAAGTTGTTTGAGTGTTTGAATTCTTAAGATACCCCTTGGAAGTTTCGGCCAAGTCTATATTTATGCTTACCAATGGTCTTCCATGTCATGCTATATATATATATGATGTTGACATGATGATAGTTGGACTTTGTGTAAGTTGTTTGCGTGTTTGATTTCTTAAGATCTCCCTTGGAAGCTTCGGTCAAGACCATGTTTATGCATACTAATGATGTTTCATGCCATGGTATATATATATATGATGTGACATGATGATAGTTAGACTTTATGATAGCATGATTTGTTATGTCACTACCTTATGTCCATGTTAATTGTACTAATGTATGCTTATGTTATGCTCATTGCGTCATGATGTACATGCTTATGTTTCATGTCCACTAGGGCACACCTACGTTATGCATGGTTTAAGTATGTATGATGAAATACCTAAAAGACACTTTCCTATGAATTGGGACTAAGAGCAGTCTTTATGTTATGACAATGAACATGATATGCTATTTTACTTTTGTATGGCTTGTACCGGACCCTAGCAAGGTCCATGGGATGGTCTCCTACGTGCCCCTAGGTAGACGGTCATAGTATGGACCTAGTACGGGATGGGCTCCTACGTTGCCCCTAGGTCGACGGTCATAGTACGGGCCTAGTACCCTAGTAGGTTCGGGATTAGCTACCTCAGATCTATTTAGGGATGGGTGCAAAATGATGTATGTGGTACAATGCTGGGCCCTTATGTTGAGATTTATGTTTAAGTACCTATAAAATATATGTTTTCAAAGAGCATCTTGCATATACCCATTTCATGTCTATGTGATTGTCACTATTTTTATGAATTCTATTCCTATGTTCCTAAATGATCATGTCACGACTTTTATATGAATGTTATGCCTATATGTTGTCTAGATGAACATGTCACTATTTCTTTTATGAATTGTAGACCTTTGTTCCTAAATGATCATGTCACGACTTTTATATGAATGATATGCCTATATGTTGTCTAGATGAACATGTCACTAATCTATGTCTAATCCCTGATGTATGACTTTTGTGAGTAGGAAAGGATCTTACTAAGCCTATGTGCTTATAGTTTCATGTTTCCCTTGCACTGCAGAAAAGGGTAAAGAATGGCTTAACTAAAGGGAGCACCAAGAGGGGCAAAGTGTGTGTAGCAGTGGCATGGTGGAAGAGATATGTTTTATGTTCTAAGACTTATGAATGTTTTAAAGTTTTGCATGTTAGTTGTTAAGAGTTGATGACTACTAGATGTTTTGATGGTTGCTACTTGGTGTTAACTTAGACTTGTTTTGAGGGTTTTATATTTGATGTGAAACTATACTCGTTTTGTTTTATGAAACCTTTGCATGTTAAACACTTGACTTAGTTAAAGAATTTCTAAGAACCTTCTTATACTGATTGAATTGTTAAGTGATAGAGAACTATTTACCTAGATGATACTTTGAAATCCTCATTGGTGTCCATGTACTCTATACTTGCATTTAGGCTCCTATAACTCTATTATGTTGATTATCATGAACTTGAACCAAGTAGTGTCCTTTATGAAATGATTATGCATGCTTAGTAGTTCACATGTTACATAGTTAAGAATATAGAGATATTTGCATGGTTGAAGGTAAATGCACATTCCATTTTTTTTTTTAAAGTTTAAATTCTTCCGTTGTATATGCACGCATGTATGTTCGCGTAGCACCGCCCTTCCTCCCCCTCTAGATTACGAGAAGGGTGGGCATGACAGGTAGCTCAAGAAGAAACATAAGAGGCTTTGTCTTGACACCAAGGGTATAGTTCTTATAGTAAACCAAGCGAAAGGATGTAAGTAATCCCATCACCTGCACTACAAGTTGTTTCGAGGGTTTGAATTTTCAAGATCTCCCTTGGATGTTTTCGGCCAAGTCTCTACCTATGTTTACTAGTTATCTTTCATGCCATGCTATATATATATAAATATGATGTTAGTTAGATCTTGTGTTAGTAAGTTTGAGTGTTTGATTTCCAAAAAACCTTCCTTGGATGTTTCGGCCATGACAAGTTTGTGCTCACTAATGATCTTTTATGCCATGCTATATATATATATGATTTTAACATGATGTTAGTTAGATCTTGTGTTATTCTGTTTGAGTGTTTGATTTCCTAAAAACCTTCCTTGGATGTTTCGGCCATGACAAGTTTGTGCTCACTATTGACCCTCCATGCCATGCTATATGTATATATGAGGTTAACATAATTTTAGTTAGGCCTTGTGTTGGTATGTTGAGTGTTTGATTTCTTAAGATTAGCCTTTGAAAGTTTCGGCCAAGCCCTTGTTTGGGATCACTAATGATATTCCATGCCATGCTATATGTATATACGATGTTAACATGATGCTAGTTAGGCCTTGTGTTAGTTTGTTTGAGAGTTTATTTTCTTAAAACCTCCATTAGAGGTTTCAGCCAAGACCAAGAATTAGGGTTGGGAAGAGATTCCAAGCCCCTCTATGGTTGCTAAAAATCCCCCATGTTAGGTAGTATGTGATGGTATTGGTTATCATCCTTAAAACCAGCTTACACTTACTAATGTTCTTCTATGCCATGATGTATATATATATATATATATATATATATATATATATATATATATGTGATGTTGACATGATGATAGTTAGACTTTATGATATCTTGATTCGTTTATTTCACTACCTCATGTCCATGTTAATTGCATTAATATATGCTTATGTTATGCTCATTGCGTCATGATGTACAAGTATATATGATGAAATGCCTAAGAGACGCTTCCCTATGAATGGGGACTAAGAGCACTCTTTATGTTATGATAAGGAACATGATATGCTATTTTACTTTTGTATGGCTTGTACCGGACCCTAGCAAGGTCCATGGGAAGGGCTCCTATGTGCCCCTAGGTCGGGTCATAAATGCAGACCTGAATGCAGGATGAGCTCTTACATTGCCCTAGGTAAAGCAGTGCGTAATGCAGACCTAGTACCCTAGTGGTTGATTAGCTACCTGGATCTATTTAGGAATGTGCACAAAATGATGTATGTGGTACAATGCTGGGCCCTCATGTTGAGATTTATGTTTAAGTACATATAAAATATATGTTTTCAAAGAACATCTTGCATATACCGATTTCATGTCTATGCGATTGTCATGTTTTTATGAATTCTAGTCTTTTGTTCCTAAATGATCACGTCAAGACTTTTGTTTGAATTCCATGCCTATATGTGTCTAGATGATCATGTCAATGTTTTTATGAATTCTAGTCTTATGTTCTTAAATGATCATGTCAAGACTTTTATATGAATGCTATGCCTATATGTGTCTAGATGAATATGTCAATGTTTTTATGAATTCTAGTCTTATATTCCTAAATGATCAAGTCAAGACTTTTATATGAATGCTATGCCTATATGTTGTCTAGATTAACATGTCACTGTTGGGTTTCCGGCACTGCGGCGTGTGTGTGTTCGATCATGTTTCGTAAACATGAACACTGCGGAAGCAATAAAATAATAAATACTCCTATTTATTACAACACACACAACACACGCATGCATATTACAACCAGTGTAGACATAACTGTAAATTTAAATTTGCAATAAAAGGAAATTTATCTATGTTATACCTTTCGTATGACGTGTAGCGGCAACGGCATCAACCGGAACGATCCTCGCTAGAATCGTCTCTATCCGTATCCACGCCGAGTTCCTCGGGATGACTTCGCTAAGCCACGAGCTTCGTCTTCGTACGGGTTACTAGCCTCGTGTTGAAGACGACGTGATCGAGAGATGATCACGATCCGAATCCAAATTCGGATCCTAAGACGAGTCCTCAAAACTCGCTTCTCCGGAGAGGTATTCGTCAACCGATTGACAAATCCTTCGTCCTCCACCTCAGAGGATTACCTGAGATCAAATCCCCGGTAAGTTAGCCGCTGTCGGAGCTCTAACCGTCGTCCAAACGACGCTCCAACGAGAGGAGAAGAAGCTGTCTAGAAAACTGGACAGCTTGGTGGAGGAGATAGGCGCCGGCCAACAAAGGAAGCCAAGTGCTCACCTTTTCACCGAAGCCTAGGAAGATCACCGGAGGGTCGCCGGAGGATCACCGGCTGAAGCTTGGACACCGGCAAGGACTTGGACGGCAGCACACAAGCTGGGCGGCAGCAGCCTTTTGGTTGGCGTCGAAAAACTCCAAGGGTGGAGGTGGGCGGCAACTCAAGAGTCTAGGGTTTTGGATTAGGGCTTAATTATCCATTAAGCCCTATTTTATAGAGAACTAATTCTCTTAATGGTTATTGGATCATAACCATTAGGCCCGTTAACCCGCTCCATTAAGATAAGTTAAAATAAACCAAACCATGATGATTTATTTTAAGTTAAAACGAACCGAACCAACTTTTGGTTCATTTGTTTAAAATAAACCAAACCCTTTGGTTTATTCTCCTCCATTGGATTAGAACCAAACCATTTTGGTTTATCCATTACGTCTTCATAAGACTCGGCCCATCCACGCTTCCATTGCGACTGAAACGATTTCATGCTCGCTTTATGTTTGGTCCAACCAAACCTAGTTTCTCTCGGTCTGAGAATCCCATTCTCAAGCTCGTTTTAAATCCTTTGGATTACGCTCGTTGTCGTGTGACCAAATAGGTTCTCGGTTTATGTTGGCCGTCTATAATTAACCATTAATTATAGAACGATCATGAGTGGCACCTAGTAGTACATCATGATCCCCAATTAACCGAAAAGATCAACGGTTGATCCAGAACTATTTCTGAAACCCTTCAGCAGCTCGAATGATTCGTGCCTCATTCCCTTCACTCATCTTATACCCACTTGGTTCAGGACATGGTCTATTGTGTCAGTCCCCACTAGGCTGACTACGTCACACCTAGCCCAAGTATCATTTCCTCATCCTACGGATTCTAGTTACTCCACATGTATCGAAGAGTACCTTACTCTAAACATGTAATGCTTTGGCCAAAGACTTTAGTAACAATCCGATGAGAGGCCATGGGTATACATCTCCTCGCAAGGAGTGGTGAATCCTTTATAGGCTATTCAAACACCTTCGATCACTTCGACTTATACCCAATCATCCCGGGTCCACATCTCCTTATAGATGTTTGCTTAAGATGTCAAAGCATAAGTCTCCATGATCAAGATGACTTGAATACCGCAAGTCAAAGGAACATCGCACTTAAGCTACAGTAAGAACTTCATTGACATATCTATATATGCAGAGAACCATATGAAGTCTTACGGCTGGTCACTCCAATGAACTAGTTACCATAACTAGCATCCACGATCAACTCCGGACATCACAATGTCTCCAGCCAGTGAGAATCAGCTGCTTGGATACACCAAGGAGTATACCTCGTGCTAGTCTCGACAGAATTGATGGTGTCCAAATCCATCAATTCATCGACTAGGGATAATTCCGATACATCACAATTACACATGTAGAGATACTCACTAGTTGTGATCCAATCACAAATTCTCTCATGCTGTGAATCGCATCGTGGACATTCAGTAAATGAGTTTAAGATCCAATCAAATACATGAAACATGTATACTCAAATAGTGAATCTTCATTTATCATATAAATGGTTCATAAATAAGGCGATTGCCTTAGGACATCTCTCATATATTACTAACAGTCACTACTCTATGTCTAATTCCTGATGTATGGCTTTTGTGAGTAGGAAAGGATCTTACTAAGCCTATGTGCTTATAGTTTCATGTTTCCCATGTACTGCAAAAAAGGGTAAAGAATGGCTAAACTAAAGGGAGCAGCAAGAGGGGCATAGTGTGTGTGGTAGTGGCATGGTAAAAGAGTTCTATTTTATGTTCTAAGACTTATGAATGTTTTAAAGTTTTGCATGTTAGTTGTTAAGAGTTGATCACTACTTGATGTTTTGATGGTTGCTACTTGGTGGTAACTTAGACTTGTTTTGAGGGTTATACTTGATGTGATACTATACTCGTTATGTTTTATGAAACCTTGACATCTTAAACACTTGATTTTGTTAAAGAATTGCTAAGAACCTTCTTATCCTGATTGAATTGTTAAGTGATGGAGAACCATGTACCTAGATGATACTTTAAATGGCTCATTGATGTCCATGAATTCTATACCTATATTTAGGTTGCCATAACTCAATTATGTTGATTATCATGAACTTGAACCAAGTAGTGTCCTTATGAAATGATTATGCATGCTTAGTAATTGTTCACCTGTTACATGGTTAAGAATGTTGAGTTAATTGCATGGTTGAAGGTAAATGCATATTCCATGTTTTGTGTTCTTTTTCTAAAGTTTAAATTCTTCCGATGTATATGCACGCATGTATGTTCGCATCACGCCACCCTTCCTCCCCCTCTAGATTACGACAAGGGTGGGCATGACAGGTTGGTATCAGAGCAGATCTGCCTTTCCACTACACACACATCAAGCACCTATCCTGCCGCTCCATGTAAGAAATTTTATCCCTACTCTATTCCTTTTATGTATGATAAGGAATGCTTTTAGTTTAAATATGCATGAATATATGTATGATAATCTTATGCTAGACTTATTATAATATATGAAGATAAGCGTGGCTGGAAGACGAAGTAATAGAGTCGATGAGACAGTACCCCCACCTGATCTTATGCATCTAGTTACTGAACTCCAGCATCAAGTCACAGGGCAACAACAAGTGATAAATGCTTTAATGAACCAGCGAGGAAACCCTACCGCCCCACCAGCAGGCCCTGGCCCGATAGTTCGACAAGAAGCGTACCAAATCCAGTGGCAGAGGCTGAAGCTAGAAATTTTCTCTGGTAGTGGTAAACCATGGGATGCCCAGGCCTGGTTCAAGACTGTGGAAAGCATCGTAGAGCTACTGGATTGGCCCTAACATGAGAAGATTAAGTGCGCATCATTTTGCCTTCCGGGAGATGCCCAAATTTTGTGGGAAAGGGTTAAAGAAAAGAGGCAAGTGAATCAAATGAAATGGATGGACTTCGAATATGAATTTTTCGAAGAATTCTTCCATATGGGGGTGACAAACAAGCATTACGACGAGTTCACTAGGTTTCGGCAAGGTGTCCTCTCTGTTAATGAAGGTGTGAAAAGATTCAACCGGCTCGCGAGCCTATGCCCAGAGTTGGTCAGTACAGAAAGAGAAAGGGTCAAACACATGCTGAAGATGCTCCGACTCGAGATAGCTCTGAACGTGGCCGGCAGAGTTAATAGACCGCAGATCGCAGAGGAGCTGTTCAGTAGTGCCCTAATCACCGAGCACTACCTGAACAATATTAACCAGCAAAAGAAGGCACTGAGTGAAGGCAAGAGTCAAGCCAGTCAGGAGGTCAGAAAACCCAGAGTACTTGGAAAGGAAACCACAATGGCAAGAAAAAGTAATGGAATGACTCTAAAGGTGGTCCAGTGAACAAGCAACTCAAATCGCTCATTGTATTACATGCAGGAAGATACATCCCGGTGTGTGCTACAAGGGCACGAATAGATGCTTCAGCTGTGGACTGGAAGTGCATAGAGTCAAGGACTGCCCTACTCAGGTTCAAGCACCTCCTCAGCAGTATACCCAGTATAGGGGTGCTCCTCCACAGCTACACCAGATGCAGGCTACAATCGAAGGTACTCAGATAAGCCAAGGGAGATAGGAAGCCCCGCCAGTTACGATGAATGCCAGGGTATTCTCTCTCACCAAAGAAGATGTGGCGAGCACTTCTATGGTTGTCACAGGTTAGATATATATTTTTTGTCTGCATGCTACTGTATTATTTGATACTGGGCAACACACTCGTTTGTCTATACACCTTTCACGAAGAAGATGGACATGCCGCCACAAGCTTTAGATCGCAAGTTCTTAACGACACTGCCCTCGGGAGAAGTGATGCCATCTACTCATATATTGCGAGCCGCACCCATCAGAATTGCAGACAGAGAACTCTACTGTGATCTGAAAGTGCTTGACATGCAGGATTATGATATCATATTGGGCATGGATTTCTTAAGTAAGTACGGTGCTACGATCGAGTGTCGTAAAAGAAAAGTGGTCTTCAGTAGAGGCGTGAGACCTATGTTTGAATTTATTGGAGAGCCAAGGAAAAGAATCGATAAATTATTATCAGCTCTAAAGGCATGCAAGATGTTAGACAGTGGGTGCACTGGGTTTCTAGCACATGCGGTTGATACAAGTCAAGTCAAGGACGAGAAGCTAGAAGGTGTCAGAGTTGTATACAACTACCCAGAGGTATTCCCAGATGAACTACCAGGGTTAGCCCTTGATAGAGAAATTGAATTTGAGATCGAATTGATTCCTGGTACTAACCTGATCTCTAAAGCACCTTACTGTATGGCGCTGGCTGAATTGAAGGAACTGCAGGGACAACTACAGGAGTTACTCGACAAGGGACTTATACGCCCATGTCGCTCTCCATTGGGAGCTCCAGTACTTTTGGTAAAGAAGAAAGAGGGGTCTATGCGAATGTGCATAGACTACCGAGCGCTAAATAGTATGACGATCAAGAACAGGTATCCTTTACCATGGATTGACGACATGTTCGACCAGTTAAAGGGTGCCACTGTCTTCTCTAAGATTGATCGGAGGTCTGGCTATCATCAAGTGAAAGTGAAACCAGATGATATACCGAAGACGACTTTCCAAACAAGATACGAACATTATGAGTTCATAGTTATGTCATTCGGAGTGACGAATGCACCTGCTATGTTCATGGATCTGATGAATCGGGTATTCTCGGCATTCCTTGACAAATTTGTGATCGTTTTCATCGACGATATCGTGATATATTTGAGAACTCAAGAAGAGGATGCTGAACACCTGAATATGGTATTGCAGATTCTTCAGGAAAAGCAGCTGTATGCAAAGTTTTCCAAATACGAGTTCTGGCTCGATCAAGTATCATTATTTGGTCACGTTATATCCATGCATAGAGTGATGGTACATCTAATAAAGATTGAAGATGTGAGTAACTGGAACAGGCCAAGGAATGCCAGCGAAATCAGGAGCTTCCTCGGGCTTGCAAGCTACTACAGGAAGTTTGTAGAGGACTTCTCTAGAATTGCAGCCCCTATGACAGTTCTCACCAGAAAGAACAAAAAGTATAAATGGACGGACGCCTGCGAAAAGAGATTCACGGAATTGAAAAAAAGATTGACCAGTGCTCCAATCCTTACTCTTCTGGACAGTAACGAAGGCTTCGACATGTACAGCGACGTTTCCAAGTTGGGACTCGAAGCAGTACTCATGCAGAATGGCATGGTCATTGCCTACACCTCTAGGTAACTCAAGGAACATGAAAGGAATTATCCAACTCACGATCTAGAGCTAACGATCGTTGTCTTTTCTCTCAAAACATGGAGGCATTATCTATATGGAGCTCAGTGTAGGATTTATACAGATCACCATAGTATGAAATATTTCTTCACATAGAAAGACCTAAACATGAGACAACGCAGATGGCTCGATCTAGTCAAGGACTATGACTGCGAGATCTTCTACCATCCAGGAAAAGCGAACAAAGTTGCCGATGCACTCAGCAGGAAGTCCTGTGCCACCTTGATGTCTCAATCAGTATTATCTCGGCCCCTAGAAAGGAAGATTATGAGTTACGGGGTTGAAATCATTTTCGGACAGCTTTCTACCATGACGATAGCACCAATGCTATACGACGATATATTAGAAAAGCAATCCCATTACCCAAGCATCCAAAGGATCAAGCAAGAGGTCCAAGAAGAAAAAGATGATGGATTTCGTATCGCTGACAGTGGAGTACTATACCTTAGGGATCGCTTATGTATTCCCGACGATTCAGAGTTACGAAAGAGGATATTTGAAAAAGCTCACGGAATCCCCTATGCAATGCATCCTTGATCCACCAAGATGTACCAAGATCTAAAAGGGGAATTCTGGTGGTTCGATATAAAAAGAGATGTGACTCAGTATGTCTGTACCTGCTTAACCTGCTAGAGGGTTAAAGCAGAACACCAGAGACCTGGAGGAGCACTGCAGCCAATCTAAATTCCAGAATGGAAATGGGAAGATATTTCTATGGATTTCATCTCAGGACTTCCCAAGACGACGAATGGATATGACGCTATATGGATGATCATGTACAGATTGACGAAGTCTGCCCACTTTTTAGTAATCAAGATGACCTACTCGACTGAGCAACTGGCTCAATTATATGCTAGGGAAAATATCAGACTACATGGGATTCCTAAGACCATCATTTCTGATAGAGATGGTCGCTTTATTTCCCATTTCTGGGAATGTGTTCAGAAGGCCCTTGGCATGAAGCTATTATTCAGTACTGCCTTTTATCCTCAGACCAACGGACAAACATAAAGGGTGAACCAAGTACTGGAGGATATGTTATGAGCTTGTGCCTTGGATTTTAAAGGGAGTTGGTGCCGATGCTTATGCTTGGACGAATTTGCCTACAATAATAGCTACCAAGCTACTATTGGAATGGCGCCCTACGAGGCTCTATACGGGAGGAGATGTAGATCTATTATATGCTGGTATGAGGGTGGTGAAAAGAAGGGGATGGGACTCCAAACATATTTCATTGATGGCACCACCCGAGCTATACAGGACATCCGCCAAAGAATTGAAACTGCTCAGGGCCGGCAAAAGAGCTATGGGGATATGTGGCGTAGACCGTTGGAATTCAAAGTCGGGGATTCAGTATTCCTCAAGATAGCCCCTATGAAGGGAGTGATGAGATTCAGAAGGATGGGTAAGTTGAGACTGTGCTATGTGGGACTGTATCGGATACTGAAGAGAGTCGGCTAGGTAGCTTACGAGCTAGAGCTGCCTCAAGAGTTGTCGGCTATTCACAACGTGTTCCATGTTTCAATGCTCAAGAAGTAAATTTATAGTACAGACCAAGTGATTGAGCCACAAACAGTGCAAGTTATAGGGGACCTAAGTTATGAAAGGAGGCCTATCCAGATACTAGACCGAGGAGTCAAAAGACTAAGGAATAAAGAGGTGCCTTAGTGAAGGTCCTGTGGAAAAATTAACAGTACGAAGAAACCACCTGGGAACGCGAGGAGGACATGAAACAGAAGTATCCAAAGTTGTTCTAAGTTTCGAGGATGAAACTTTTAAAAGGTATGAATGACTATAACGCCCGTAAAATTTCTAGAAAATTTTATAAGAATTGTTGCATGATTATAATGGGCTTTTTATGTGGGCTCTTTCAAAATTAAAAGAGAATAGAGCAAAAAAGAATGCATGGCCCAGGGTTTGAAACCTGAACCTTCAAGTAGGTAACTAAACCTTAAGATGCTTGTGATAACCAGAAGCCCAGCAGGGGTGTGTTGTTAGAAGGGTAAGAGAAAGGATAGATAAGTGTAGGGGAGGCAAAGGGACACCTTCACTTAGAATAAATAGGAGTAAGTGAGGAGGCAAGAGAACAACAAATCATTCTCTCCTTCCTTCTTCTTCTTCCTCCACCGAAACCCATCCACTCCTTCTCCCATTTTCGAAAGCTCAAGAAGGAAAAAAAGCGGCTTTGTCTTGACACCAAGGGTATACTATAAGAGGCTCACGAAGAACTATACCCTAGGTGTCAAGACAAAGCCTCTTTTGTGTCTTCTTGAGCTTTCGGAAATGGGAGAAGGAGGATGGGTTTCTATGGAGGAAGAAGAAGAAGGTAGGAGAGAATGATTTGTTGTTCTCTTGCCTCCTCACTTACTCCTATTTATTCTAAGTGAAGATGTCTCTTTGCCTCCCCTACCCTTATCTATCCTTTCTCTTACCCTTCTAACAGCACACCCCAGCTGGGCTTCTGGTTATCATATGCATCTTAAGGTTTAGTTACTTGCTTGGAGGTTCAGGGTTCAAACCCTGAGCAATGCATCCTTTATGGCTCTATTCTCTTTTATTTTTGAAAGAGCCCACATAAAAGCCCATTATAATCATGCAACAATTCTTATAAAATTTGCTAGAAATTTTATGGGCGTTACAGTCCTTCATACCTTTTAAAAGTTTCGTCCTCGAAACTTAGAACAACTCTGGATACTTCTATTTCATGTCCTCCTCGCGTTCCCAGGTGGCTTCTTCGTACCGTTGATTTTGCCATAGGACCTTCACTAAGGGCACCTCTTTATTCCTTAGTCTTTTGACTCCTCGGTCTAGTATTTGGATAGACCGACTTTCATAACTTAGGTCCCCTTGAACTTGCACTTTTTGTAGCTCAATCACTTGGTCTGTACTAGAAATGCACTACTTGAGCATCGAAACGTGGAACACGTTGTGAATAGCTGACATCTCTTGAGGCTGCTCTAGCTCATAAGCTACCTTGTCGACTCTCTTCTGTATCAGATATGGTCTCACATAGCACGGACTCAGCTTACTCTTCCTTCCGAATCTCATCACTCCCTTCATAGAGGCTACCTTGTGGAATACCGAATCCCCGACTTCGAATTCCAACGGTCTATGCCGCATATCCGCATAGGTCTTTTGCCGGCTCTGAGCAGTTTCAATTCTTTGGTGGATGTTCTGTATAGCTCGGGTGGTGTCATCAATGAAATCTGTTTGGAGTCCCATCCTCTTCTTTTCACCACCCCCGTACCAGCATATAGGAGATCTACATCTCCTCCCTTATAGAGCCTCGTAGAGTGGCATTCCAATAGTAGCTTAGTAGCTATTATTTTAGGTGAATTCTTACAAGCATAAATATTGACACCAGCTTCCTTTGAAATCCAAGGTGCAAGCTCATAACATATCCTTCAGTACTTGGTTCACCCTTTCTGTCTGTTCGTCGGCCTGCGGGTAAAAGACAGTACTAAATAATAGCTTCGTGCCAAGGGCCTTCTGAACACATTCCCAGAAATAGGAAATAAAATGACCATCTCTATCTGAAATGATTGTCTTAGAAATCCCATGTAGTCTGATAATTTCCCTAGAATATAATTGAGCCAGTTGCTTAGTCGAGTAGGTCATCTTGATTGCTAAGAAGTGGGCAGACTTCATCAATCTGTCCACGATCACCCATATAGCATCATATCCATTCGTCGTCTTGGGTAGTCCTAAGATGAAATCCATAGGAATATCTTTCCATTTCCATTCTAGAATTTAGATTGGCTGCAGTGTTCCTCCCAGTCTCTAGTGTTCTTCTTTAAACCTTTGGAAGGTTAGGCAGGTACTGACTTACTGAGCCACATCTCTTTTCATACCGAACCACCAGAATTTCCCTTTCATATCTTGGTACATCTTGGTGGATCCAAGATGCATCGCATAGGGTGTTCCGTGAGCTTCCTCAAATATCCTCTACCGTAACTCTGGATCGTCGGGAATACATAAGTAATCCCTGAGGTATAGTACTCCATTGTCAGCGATACTAAATCCATCATCCTTTCCTTCTAGGACCCTTTGCTTGATCCTTTGGATGCTCTGGTCACGGGTTTGCTTTTCTGATATATCGTCGAACAACGTCGGTGCTATCATCATGGTAGAAAGCCATCCGAAAATGATTTCAACCCCGTAACACATAATTTCCCTTTCTAGGGGCCGAGATAATACTGATAGAGACATCAAGGTGGCACCGGACTTCCTACTGAGTGCATCGACCACTTTGTTCACTTTTCCTTGTTGGTAGAAGATCTCGCAGTCATAGTCCTTGACAAGCTCGAGCCATCTGCGTTGTCTCATGTTTAGGTCTTTATGTGTGAAGAAATATTTTAGACTCTGGTGATATGTATAAATCCTACACTGAGCCCCTTATAGATAATGCCTCAATGTTTTGAGAGCAAAGACCACGACCGCTAGCTCTAGATCGTGAGTGGTATAATTCCTTTCATGTTCATTGAGTTGCCTAGAGGCATAGGCAATGACCTTGCCATTCTGCATGAGTACAACTCCGAGTCCCAACTTGGAAGCGTCGTTGTACATGTCGAAGTCTTCGTTAATGTCCGGAAGAGTAAGGATTGGAGCACTAGTCAGTCTCCTCTTCAATTCCGTGAAACTCTTCTCGTAGGCATTCATCCATTCATACTTTTTGTTCTTTCTGGTGAGAGCTATCATAGGGGCGACAATTCTAGAGAAGTCCTCTACAAACTTCCTGTAGTAGCCTGCTAGCCCGAGAAAGCTTCTGATTTCACTGGCATTCTTTGTCATGTTCCAGTTACTCACAACTTCAATCTTTATTGGGTCTACCATCACTTCGTGCTTGGATATAACATGTCCCAAAAATGATACTTGATCAAGCCAGAACTCGCATTTGGAGAACTTTGCATACAACTGCTTTTCCTGAAGAATCTGCAATACCATATTCAAGTGTTTAGCGTTCTCTTCTTTGGTTCTCGAATATATCAGGATATTGTCGATGAAAATGATCATAAATTTGTCGAGGAATGCCGAAAATACCCGATTCATCAGATCCATGAACATAGCAGGTGCATTCGTCACTCCGAATGCATAACTATGGACTCATAATGTCCGTATCTTGTTTGGTTAGTCATCTTCGATATATCATCTGGTTTCACTTTCACTTGATGATAGCCAGACCTCAGATCAATCTTAGAGAAGACGGTGGCACCCTTTAACTAGCTGGCTTCCAATCTCCCTTGGCTTATCTGAGTTCCTTCGATTCCAGCCTGCATCTTGTGTAGCTATGGAGGAGCACCCTGTACTAAGTATACTGCTGAGGAGGTGCCTGAACCTGAGTAGGGTAGTCCTCGAATCTATGCCCTTCTAGTCCACAACTAAAGCATCTATTCGTGCCCTTGTAGCACACTCCAGGATGTATCTTCCTGCATGTAGTACACTGAGGGATCTTGGGTTGCTTGTTCGCTGGACCACCTTTAGAGTCATTCCATTTCTTTCTCTTGCCATTGCAGTTTCCTTTCCAAGTACTCTGAGTTTTCTGACCTCCTGACTGGGCTTGACTCTTGCCTTCACTCAGTGCCTTCTTTTGCTGGTTAATATTGTTCAGGTAGTGCTCAGTGATCAAGGCACTACTAAACAGCTCCTCTGCGGTCAATGATCTATTAACTCCGCCGGCCACGTTCATAGCTATCGCAGGTCGGAGCATCTTCAGCATGAGTCTGACCCTTTCTCTTTTTGTACTGACCAACTCTGGGCATAGGCGCGCGAGCCGGTTGAATCTTTTCACAGCTTTATTAACTGAGAGGTCACCTTACCAGAACCCGTTGAACTCGTCGTAATGCTTGTTTGTCACCAGCATATGGAAGAATTCTTCGAAAAATTCATATTCGAAGTCCGTCAATCTCATTTGATTTACTTGCCTCCTTGCTTTAACCTGTCACGCACGCTCTTTCTAGTGATCTAGAGGGGGAGGAAGAGCGGCGCGACGCGAACATACATGCGTGCATATACAACAGAAGAATTTAAACTTTAGGAAAAAACATAAAACATGGAATATGCATTTACCTTCAACCATGCAATTAGCTCAACATTCTTAACCATGTAACGGGTGAACAATTACTAAACATGTATAATCATTTAATAAGGACACTACTTGGTTCAAGTTCATGATAATCATCATAATGGAGTTATGGGAGCCTAAATACAGGTATAGAGTTCATGGACATCAATGAGGCATTCAAAGTATCATCTAGGTACTTGGTTCTCCATCACTTAACAATTTAATCAGGATAAGAAGGTTCTTAGCAATTCTTTAAATAAATCAATTTCTTAACATGCCAAGCTTTCATAAAACATAACGAGTATAGTTTCACATCAAGTATAACCCTCAAAATAAGTCTAAGTTAACACCAAGTAGCAACCATCAAACCATCAAGTAGTGATCAACTCATAAGAACTAACATGCAAAACTTTAAAACATGCATAAGTCTTGGAACATAAAACAGATCTCTTCCACCATGCCACTGCCACACTCACTTTGCCCCTCCTGCTGCTCCCTTTAATTTAGCCAATCTTTACCCTTTTCTGCAGTACAAGGGAAACATGAAACTTTAAGCACATAGGCTTAGTAAGATCTTTTCCAACTAACTAAAGCCATACATCTGGTATTAGACATAGAGTAGTGACATGTTAATCTAGACAACATATAGGCATAACATTCAAATAAAAGTCTTGACATGATCATTTAGGAACATAAGACTAGAATTCATAAAAACATTAACAAGTTCATATAGACACATATAGGCATGGCATTCATACAAAAGTCTTGACATGATCATTTATGAAAATAAGACTAGAATTCATAAAAACATGATAATCGCATAGACATGAAATGGGTATATGGAAGATGTTCTTTTGAAAACATATATTTTATAGGTACTTAAACATAAATCTCAACATGAGGGCCCGACATTGTACCACATACATCATTTTGTGCACATCCCTAAATAGATCCGAGGTAACTAATCCCGAACCTACTTGGGTACTAGGCCCGAACAACGACCGTCAACCTAGGGGCAATGCTGGAGCCCATCCCCGTACTATGACCGTCGACCTAGGGTCACATAGGAGCCCATCCCATGGACCTTGCTAGGGTCCGGTACATGCCATACAAAAGTAAAATAGCATATCATGTTCCTTATCATAACATAAAGAGTGCTCTTTGTCCCCATTCGTAGGTGAAGCATCACTTTGGCATTTCATCATACATACTTGTTCATCATGGTGCAATTAGCATAACATAAGCATACATTAATACAATTAACATGGACATGAGGTAGTGGCATAAACAAATCATGATATCATAAAGTCTAACTATCATCATGTCAACATCACATATATATATATATATACATCATGGCATAGAAGATCATTAGTAAGCATAAGCATATTTTAAGTCCAGTTACATGTGCTCATGCATACTACCTAACATGGGGATTTTTAGCAACCATAGAGGGGCTTGGAATCTCTTCCTAACCCTTATTCTTGGTCTTGGCTGAAACCCTAATGGAGGTTTTAAGAAAACAAACTCTCAAACATATTATCACAAGGCCTAACTAACATCATGTTAACATCATATATACATATAGCATGGCATGGAAGATCATTAGTGAGCCCAAGCAAGGGCTTGGCCAAAAATTTCAAAGGCTAATCTTATGAAATCAAACACTCAACATACTAACACAAGGCCTAACTAACATCATGTTAACATCATATATACATATAGCATGGCATGGAGGATCATTAGTGAGCACAAACTTGTCATGGCCGAAACATCCAAGGAAGGTTTTTAGGAAATCAAACACTCAAACATACTAACACAAGATCTAACTAACATCATGTTAACATCATATATATATATATATAGCATGACATGAAAGATCACTAGTAAACATAGGAAGAGACTTGGCCGAAAACTTCTAAGGGAGATCTTGAAAATTCAAACACCCGAAACAACTTGTACTGCAAGTGAGGGGATCCTTTTGCTTGCTTTACTATAAGAACTATACCCTTGGTGTCAAGGCAAAGCCTCTTTTGTTTCTTCTTGAGATTTCAGAAATGGGAGAAGGAGAGGATGGGTTTCGGTGGAGGATGAAGAAGAAGGAAGGAGAGAATGATTTGTTGTTCTCTTGCCTCCTCACTTACTCCTATTTATTCTATGTGAAGGTGTCCCTTTGCCTCCCCTACCCTTAACTATCCTTTCTGTTACCCTTCTAACAGCACACCCCTGCTGGGCTTCTTCTTATCACATGCATCTTAAAGTTTAGTTACCTTCTTGGAGGTTCGGAGTTCAAACCCTGGGCCATGCATCCTTTTTGGCTCTATTCTCTTTTATTTTTGAAAGAGCCGACATAAAAGCCCATTATAATCATGCAACAATTCTTATAAAATTTTCTAGAAATTTTATGTGTGTTACATTCCTTCATACCTTTTAAAAGTTTCATCCTCGAAACTTAGAACAACTCTGGATACTTCTGTTTCATGTCCTCCTCGCATTCCTAGGTTTTGATGGTTGCTACTTGGTGTTAACTTAGACTTGTTGAGAGGGTTATACTTGATGTGAAACTATACTTGTTATGTTTTATGAAACCTTGGCATGTTAATCACTTGATTTAGTTAAAGAATTGCTAAGAACCTTCTTATCCTGATTGAATTGTTAAGTGATGGAGAACCATGTACCTAGATGATACTTTGAATGCCTCATTGATGTCCATGAACTCTATACCTGTATTTAGGCTCCCATAACTTCATTATGTTGATTATCATGAACATGAACCAAGTAGTGTCCTAATGAAATGATTATGCATGCATAGTAAATGTTCACCTGTTACATGGTTAAGAATGTTGAGTTAATTGCATGGTTGAAGGTAAATGCATGTTCCATGTTTTATGTTTTTTTTCTAAAGTTTAAATTCTTCCACTGTATATGCACGCATGTATGTTCGAGTCGCGCCGCCCTTCCTCCCCCTCTAGATTACGAGAAAGGGCGGGCGTGATAGGTTGGTATTAGAGCAGATCTGTCTTTCCACTATACACACATCAAGCTCCTATCCTGTCGCTCCAAGTAAGAAATTCTATGCCTACTCTATTTCTTTTATGTATGATAAGGAATGCTTTTAGTTTATATATGTATGATAATCTTATGCTTGACTTATTATAATATATGAAAATAAGCATTACTGGAAGACGTAGTAATTGAGTCGATGAGATATTACCCCCACCTGATCTTATGCATGTCGTTACTGAACTCTAGCATCAAGTCACAGAGCAGCAGCAAGTGATAAATGCATTAATGAACCAGCGAGGAAACTCTACCGCCCCATCAGTAGGCCCTAGCCCGATAGTTCGACAAGAAGCTTACCTAATCCAGTGGCAGAAGCTGATGCCGGAAAATTTCTATGGTACTGGTGAACCATGGGATGCCCAGGCCTGGTTCAAGACTGTGGAAAGTATCGTAGAGCTGCTGGATTGGCCCGAACATGAAAAGATTAAGTGCATATCATTTTGCCTTTCGGGAGATGCCCGAATGTGGTGGGAAAGGGTTAAAGCAAGGAGGCAAGTAAATCAAATGAGATGGACGAACTTCAAATATGAATTTTTCGAAGAATTCTTCCATATGCGGGTGAAAAACAAGCATTACGATGAGTTGAACGGGTTCCGACAAGGTGACCTCTCAGTTAATGAAGTTGTGAAAAGATTCAACTAGCTCGCGCGCCTATGCCCAGAGTTGGTCATTACAGAAAGAGAAAGGGTCGGACTCATGCTGAAGATGTTGTGACCCAAGATAGCTCTGAACGTGACTAGCAGAGTTAATAGACCGCAGACCATAAAGGAGCTATTCAGTAGTGCCCTGATCATTGAGCACTACCTGAACAATATTAACCAGCAAAAGAAGGCACTGAGTGAAGGCAAGAGTCAAGCCTAGTCAGGAGGTCAGAAAACCCAGAGTACTTGGAAAGGAAACCACAATGACAAGAGAAAGCAATGGAATGACTCTAAAGGTGTCCCAGCAAATAAGCAGCCCAAGATTCTTCAGTGTACTACATGCGGGGAGATACATCCCGGAGTGTGCTACAAGGGCACAAATAGATGCTTCAGTTGTGGACTGGAAGGACATAGAGTTAAGGACTGGCCTACTCAGGTTCAGGAACCTCCTCAGCAGTATACCAAGTACAAGGGTGCTCCTCCACAACTACACAAGATGCAGGCTCCAATCGAAGGAACTCAGATAAGCCAAGGGAGATTAGAAGCCCCGCATGTTACGAAGAATGCCAGGGTATTCTCTCTCACCAAAGAAGATATGGCGAGCGCTTCTACGATTGTCACAGGTCAGATATTTATTTTCTGTCAGCATGCTACTATATTATTTGATACTGGGGCAACACACTCGTTTGTCTCTACACCTTTCACGAAGAAGATGGACATGCCACCACAAGCATTAGATCGTAAGTTCTTAACGACACTGCCCTCGGGAGAATTGATGTCATCTACTCATATACTGCGAGCCACACCCATCAGAATTGCAGACAGAGAACTCTACTGTGATATGATAGTCCTCGACATGTAGGATTTTGATATCAGATTGGGCATGGATTTCTTAAGTAAGTATGGTGCTTCGATCGAGTGCCATAAAAGAAAAGTGGTCTTCCAGCCGGAGGCAGAATCTATGTTTGAATGTATTGGAGGGCCAAGGAAAGGAATCGATAAATTTTTATCAGCTCTAATGGCACGCAAGATGTTAGACAGTGGATGCACTGGGTTTCTAGCACATGCGGTTGATACAAGTCAAGCTGTGGACCAGAAGCTAGAAGATGTCAGAGTTGCAGGCAACTACCCATATGTATTCCCAGATGAACTACCAGGGTTAGCCCTTGATAGAGAAATTGAATTTGAGATCGAATTGATTTCTGGTACTAACCCGATCTCTAAAGAACCTTACCGTATGGAGCCGACTAAATTGAAGGAACTCCAGGGACCGCTACAGGAGTTACTCGACAAGGGACTTATACACCCAAGTCTCTCTCCATGGGGAGCTCCAGTACTATTGGTAAAGAAAAAAGATGGGTCTATGCGAATGTGCATAGACTACCGAGTGCTAAATAATGTGATGATCAAGAACAGGTACCCTTTACCACGGATTGACGACCTGTTCGATCAGTTAAAGGGTGCCATCGTCTTCTCTACAATTGATCTGAGGTCTGGCTATCATCAAGTGAAAGTGAAACTAGATGATATACCGAAGACGGCATTCCGAATAAGATACGGGCATTATGAGTTTGTAGTTAGGCCTTTCGGATTGACGAATGCACCTGCTATGTTCATGGATCTGATGAATCGGGTATTCTCGACATTCCTCGAAAAATTTATGATCATTTTCATCGATGATATCCTGATATATTTGAGAACCCAAGAAGAGCACGTCGAACACCTGAATATGGTATTGCAGATTCTTCGGGAAAAGCAGTTGTATGCAAAGTTCTCCAAATGCGAGTTCTGGCTCGATCAAGTATCATTTTTGGGTCACGTTATATCCAAGCATGGAGTGATGGTAGACCCAATAAAGATTGAAGTTGTGAGTAATTGGAATAGGCCAAAAAATGCCAATGAAATCAGAAGCTTTCTCGGGCTAGCAGGCTACTATAGGAAGTTTGTAGAGGACTTCTCTAGAATTGCCGCCCCTATGATAGCTCTCACCATAAAGAACAAAAAGTATGAATGGACGGACACCTTCGAGAAGAGTTTCAAGGAATTGAAGAGGAGACTGACCAGTGCTCCAATCCTTACTCTTCCAGATAGTAACGAAGGATTCGACATGTACAACGACGCTTCCAAGTTGAGACTTGGAGCTGTACTCATGCAGAATGGCAAGGTCATTGCCTACGCCTCTAGGCAACTCAAGGAACATGAAATGAATTATCCCATTCACGATCTAGAGCTAGCAACCATGGTCTTTGCTCTCAAAACATGGAGCCATTATCTATATGGGGCTCAGTGTAGGATTTATACAGATCACCAAAGTCTGAAATATTTCTTCACACAGAAAAACCAAAACATGAGACAACGTAGATCGCTCGAGATCGTCAAGGACTATGACTGCGAGATCTTCTACCATCCAGGAAAAGCGAACAAAGTGGCCGATGCACTCAGTAGGAAGTCCAGTGCCACCATGATGTCTCTATAGGTATTATCCCGGCCCCTAGAAAGGGAAATTATGTGTTACGTGGTTGAAATCATTTCCGGATGACTTTCTACCATGACGATAGCACCGATGCTATTCGACGATATTTTAGAAAAGCAAGCCCATGACCCGAGCATCCAAAGGATCAAGCAAGGGGTCCTAGAAGGAAAGGATGATGGTTTTCGTATCGCTGACATCGGAGTACTATACCTCAGGGATCGCAAATGTATTCCCGATGATCCAGAGTTATGGAAGAGGATATTTAAGAAAGCACACGGAACACCCTATGTTATGCATCCTAGATCCACCAAGATGTACCAAGATCTGAAAGGGAAATTCTGGTGGTTCGGTGTGAAAAGAGATGTGGCTCAGTATGTGAGTACCTGCCTAACCTGCCAGAGAGACCTGGAGGAACACTATAGGCAATCCAAATTCCAGAATGGAAATAGGAAGATATTTCTATGGATTTCATCTCAGGACTACCCAGGACGACGAAAGGATATGATGCTATATGGGTGGTTGTGGACAGATTGACGAAGTTTGCCCACTTATTAGCAATCAAGATGACCTACTTGACTGAGCAACTGGCTCAATTATATGCTAGAGAAATTATCAGACTACATGGGATTCCTAAGTCCATCATTTCTGATAGAGATGGTCGATTTATTTCCCATTTCTGGGAATGTGTTCAGAAGGCCCTTGGTACGAAGCTATTATTCAATACTTCCTTTCATCCTCAGACCGACGGACAGACAGAAAGGGTGAACCAAGTACTGGACGATATGTTACAAGCTTGCACCTTGGATTTCAAAGCGAGCCGGTGTCGATACTTATGCTTGGCAGAATTCGTTGACAATAAAAGCAACCAAGCTACTATTGGAATGGCGCACTACGAGGCTCTATACGGGTGGTGATGTAGATCTCCTATATGCTGGTACAAGGGTGGTGAAAAGAAGGGGATGGGACTCCAAAGAGATTTCATTGACGACACCACCCGAGCTATACAGAACATGGGCTAAAGAATTGAAACTGCTCAGAGCCGACAAAAGAGTTATGCGGATATGCGGCGTAGACCATTGGAATTCGAAGTCGGGGATTCAGTATTATTCAAGGTAGCCCCTATGAAGGGAGTGACAAGATTCGAAAGGAAGGGTAAGCTGAGTCTGTGCTATGTGGGACCATATCTGATACTGAAAAGAGTCGGCAAGGTAGATTACGAGCTAGAGGTGCCTCAAGAGATATCGGCTATTCACAATGTGTTCCACATTTCGGTAGGGATGTATACTGAAAAGTCTATCTTTTGTATGAACATATTTATTTTGAAATAAGAATCACACGATCATTGTTTGCATTTTTATGGTGATGCAATATTGTCTAATACATTACATTGTAGATAACATGGTGTGTGGTGTCACACGGGAGATCATGTTATCGGCTCTATGTAAAGTATAAGTAAAGGCTCACAACCGAGATGGCTTTGAACAAACCATCGGAATGGTTGTAGTGTGATTTGGTATTGGTTTGTCTTGACTATAGAATCACACTAGTGCACTTTGTGTGTATTGAGTAGGACCAACTTAGAGGTGATTCGATTTATTTCTGACTACATAATCGAATCGGACCTCAGATATTATTTAGTATATGTTCTTAATCCCAATATAATAATGGGCACATATACTTAGTATTCATCTGTTTGATTTACCAATGGGCGAGATTTATAGATTAAATCGATAGGCTCGATAAGTTGGGAGATAATATTATTTATATGGTGTGTCGTTGATTATAGGAGGAAACTGTGTCCTATATATTAGGATGATGATGTCCCCTTGAGGAGCTCATAAGGTTCATTATGTAAACCCTGCAGGTGGACTTGGTCCGGCATGATGAAAAGGTTGAGTTGTACTACTCAAGGAGTTAGATGTTGATTAATTAATGGTCAGTAAATTAATTAATCGACGGACATTCGAGATCTTAAACACGGGGAGAAAATGTATAAATAATATATTGAACCTATATTATCATATGGGGGTTGGTGAGGTAGATCGATGATGATCCTTTAGTGGATTGGATCATCATTAGTGGATCCGACTTAATGTGGGCTTGATCCATGGGTGGACAAGACCCAACTCCTCCTCATGGTCCCTAATGGAGCCTATTAACACCACATGAAGCTTAGATCCAATTGATAGAAACAAAATTCTATGATCCATAGGTAGAGATTAAATCTCTAAGATCCGACGGTTGAGATTAAATTTCTAGATCCGACGGTTGAGATTAAATCCCTAGAACCAATGGAGGAGATTAAATCATGACTTATCCCTAACTCTATAAAAGGAGGGCAAGGGGGTAGGCGTGAAGAATATCCAAGAGAGCTAGGGTTTTGGGCGGCATGAGAGGAATCCTAGTTAAGATAGGATTAGGGTTAGGGTTTGGAGGCTTGGGCGGCACCAAATAAGGAAGGATTTCTTTTCTTCTTCTTCCTTCATTTGTCGGTGTCCAGCAGCTTTTCCAGCCCCTTTTCAACCTTGGCTGGTGGCCAAAGCTTCTCTTATCCTTCTCCTTAGGTGGTGGAAACAAAATATAGGGAGTTCCCTTGGTGTCTTGGCCGGATTCCACCACAAACTCTGTTAGGGATCGTTTGGAATGGCTAGAGGGGGGTGAATAGCGTCAATGTAATTCTTTCACGTTTGTTTCTACAATTTCGTTAGCGCAGCGGAAATAGAAAAGTAATAACGATAACGAAATTCACAACACGCTAACACAATGATATAACGTGGTTCGGAACCGCACAGTTCCTACTCCACGGATCGGGTTCGTACGAACCCTAGCGATGTCAATCACACACCACTATAACAATAACTCCTTCTCGGAACAATCCGGAGGCGGAGAAATCTCGTACAATATGATTACAATAATAATCAAGTAGATACAAGCAAAAACAATATGAAATACAAATGCAAGTAAAGGAAAAACACTTTACAAGAGCTTAGGATTGCTTGATCTTTGATCGCCTTGAACTAGCTTTGAAGGACTGGAAAGCACCAACTTCCCTCTTCAATTTCGCTCAAGAAAATTGCTATCTTTTCCTCCATCACGAGCTCCTTATATAGCTTCAACCTGTGCTAGAAAAGGTCGATCAGTCGACTGATCGGGACCATGAGTCGACTGATCACACTGTTGCTGTGAGACAACGGTGTAATCCACGCTGGAAAAAAATCCAATGGCTAGGATATCAGTCGATTGATCATGACCATCAGTCGACTGATGAGCCATCACTCGACTGCTCGTCTCAGCAGTCGAGTGAGACTCCATTCTATGGCCTAAAATTCGAGCATCAGTCGACTGATCACATGATCAGTTGACTGCTCGTCCATCAGTCGACTGCCTAACAATGGCAGTCGACTGCTAGGCCACTTCCCGTAGTCAAACCCTAGTTGACATGGTCCAGTCGACTGTCACATGGCATCAGTCGACTGACACACCTCAACCATGAGGTTTTAATCCAAGTATGGTTCCCCCATACTTGCTAGACCACCCTTAGCCTAGACCTAAGCCTTCTAGCCACCTCCATTAGCCTCATGCCTCTCTGATCCCTCCAAGTCATCCATGACTTGTTTATCCATCGCGCTAGCCTTCAGGTGCTTCCATCGGCTATGTCATGCTAACGGTGTCTACACCGCCAAGGCACATTGGACTTACGTCGCCAAGACTCCGCTTGGACTTTACGCCGCCAACCATTGGACTTATGCTTCCAAGACTCCCGCTTGGACTTTACGCTGCCAATATCAAACCCTTGGACTTCTCAAATGCCAAGGCTCAAGCATGTACTTTCCCTTTCCAACCCATGTTGGACTTTCCATGCCAAGACCAATGCTTGGACTTTTTATGTGCCAAGTGTCCCACTTGGACTTTCCATGCCAAGTACTCAAGACTTGGACTTTACCAAATGACAATTACATTGTCATATGTTTTTGTCAAAACATCAAAACATCACTCAAGTTAAACTCGAGTCCTGGTCAATCGTGATCTGGGCCGATTGCACCAACAATCTCCCCCTTTTTGATGTTTGACAAAAACCAAACAAATGATTGAGTTAGAACACTAACTCAAATCCTTTACCAATTATCCCAAATTGGTAAATACTCTCCAAATGTTCTCCCCCAAACATTCTCCCCCTTTTTGACTAACATCAAAAAGGTTTTCTCTCCAAGGAGATCAATGTCTCATGTCCCAATGAGATCTTACAATCTCCCCCTTGGTCCAAAAATACCTTGGATGCCTACCATCTTCCTAGTGATAAGTCATATATCACTCAAGAGAGGCAATCCTATTTACTCTCCCAATTTCCAAATTGGGTATCAAAAACCCATCAATTTTCTCAATTGATGATACTTTCCCAATAACATTTCCTTTTCAAGGAGAAAAACACATCCATAATCCAAGATGGATACCTCCCCCTAAAGGCTTGCTCCCCCTTGACCATTGCACCAACAATGTCCTTGGGAAGCCCCTAAGCCAATAGGAACTCTAAGCCATCAAAAATTAAGGGTAGAAATTCAACATTGAACTTTCCAACACCTTGAAATTGATACAAACCCTAAACACTTCTCCTAATCCATATCTAATGGATTTTCACCCTTCATCATGCTTCCCAAGGCATAGTGGTTAGGGATGAAATCGGGTTAAACAACTTTGGTTACCCAAAATCAGCTATCGATCGACTCATCACCGATCGTGATATATCTATCGATCCGACCGCATGAGAACAGCGATCGAGTGATACAGCTGATCGAGTCCAACGCGCCCATCGAGACTCAGAGCGATACGATCGATAATCAAAACCTGATTTTCAGAAATCAGACTCAACTTTTGGAAATTCATAAGTAATTCTACGTAAATAAAAAAATCACAAAACTCGATACGTATATTACTTATCACACATACAATCAGTGAAAAATTTTGGAAAAATATTTTTACCATTGAAATAGGAGATTGATACAAAGTTCAAAACTATTAAAAACTTTAAAGTTTTTGATCCACTTTGTATCAACTTCTACAATGATGATGGCTATCAAAAGATAGACTTCACCAAGGTTTTCTAAATTTATTTTAAAATGTTTTTGAAAACCTATTTTGAACCATAATTTATTGGCTAAATATACATAACTTGTATATTAGCTTTCCTTATGATTCTTGGTGATAGTTGAAATAAGTTTGAGTTCATCTAGATGCACTACCTATGCACCTTGAACATAACTTATTATCCTAGCATCTCACATGTATCTAGGGTGTATAAATACACATACATGTCAATGTGAAGTGAGATGTGGGTTTTGATTTACTTTATCTAGGGTTTCATGCATTTTCTAGGAAACTCTACTTGATTCCCTTATAAGTGAGACTTCAAGTCATGCCATTTTCCTTAAATCAATGTTCAATTAAATTAATGCATGAAATGATCATGGCATAGTGATGTCAAAATAAAAACATGACCAATGATCATGATGTCATGATATATGATGAACTTTAAGAACACATGACATCTAAAATAACCCTAAACAACGACATGACATGGTATATGATAGGATGCAATTTCATGTCATGATATATCAACTTTTATAAGCAATACAATAATACAAGTACTCATCTAGACACACAAGATTTTCAGAAACACAAATTTCATTTAACTTAAAAATTTAGTCTTTTACATTCAAAATGGAGATTGGATATGCTCAATATCACTATAAAAACTGACAACCACAGAAAATCTAATATTCTCAATATCTAATCGTCTTTAGGAGGTGGCGGTGGAGGAGGCTGCTGACTCAAGGTCCAAGCCCGCATCTTCTCTAACATATTGAGCTGATGCTGCTCGATGCGGCTCTGGGACTCCTCCATCCGATCAAGACGTGCGCCGAAAGATGCCTAGCCTGCCAATAACTCTGACAGCCTAGAGTCAACCGACTGCTGATAGTCCTGAAATTTGGACTCGGTAGGCCACGGCAGATCGATGGACCGCCCGATGTGTCTGTCGGCATCTGATCATCCTCATCAGTGGCGTCTGCATCCTCGTAGTCCTCTGTCGCCTCTCTAGGTACCGGAGGAGGCACTCTGCATGCCCTGGGTGGTGGTCGAGGTGCCAACTCCATCTGTCCAGCCCCCATCCGTAGCTTTGCTAACGAGAAGTTACGAACTGATATACAGTCGTACACCTCCGATAGCGCTCTCAGAGAACCCCTGTGGATGTTAACGCCTACGGACTCTAGCCATGCTGTGATGATATGACCATATGACATATGCACTTTCCCTTGTACAGGGGAAGTGAAAGGCACAATGCAATGAAACATGTTTAGTGCAAAGTTAATGTCTAACCTATGACGCATGGCGTATAAAAGAAAGAGATGGGGAGGCCAAATCTTGGCCAGACCCCGAGTGACGATAGGAAGAAAACACCCAACAATGACCTTGTAAAGTACATTGTCAGGTGCAGATAACTCAGTGATAGGGAATAAATTTTGGGCCGGTGGACGAGGATAACCAAAGATATGCTCATGCATGGACTCCATAGAGATATGGTCAAAGGGCTCGGGTAAAGGAAAATCCATGGTAGGGAAAAAGATAAAGGTATCATCTGAGGGCCTACACTCGAGAAACTCCTACAGTATCGCAGGAGTGAACTCTAACTCGCGTTTTGCAATGCGAGTAATGTAGGTAGGGCCGTCATCCACCTTTTTTAGGTTTTGATAAAATTCCTTAAGAAGGTCATCATTAATTGGATGCGTGCATAAGATGATTTTCATGAGATTGTAGTATGCAATTAATTCTATGACATCACTACAATGGCAGTTGAAAAAGTCCCTATCGATGTACCTAACCAACATAGGTTGGTACAATCGAGATTCACCCTTGGGTGGATCATTCTTACGGGCTCTCCTATTATGAATGCAATGTAATGATATGACATGCAAGGACATAATACATGATTAGATAAAAACTAAATTCTAATGGAAAGACAAATTAGGGCTTGGGTAAGAAGAGCGTTACTTAGGCGCCATTTGGAGGTGTGGCCGGAGGAAATGCTCAGATATTGCTGAGGGGTCGCCGGAAGGTTCGCCGGAGAACTCAGACGCCGGAACCTAATCGGAAAAACAAGGAGATAAACCCTAGAACGAGTGAAACACGGCTTGAAATAAGTGAACTAAGGCAAATTAGGGCTCATCTAACAAACCTAACACCTTGGGCGGCTGGCACGGCCGGAAGGATCGGTCGGAGAAAAAGATGGCGATCGGAGAAGGAGAAAAGAACGAAGGTGCGTCGAGTGAAGACGCCGAACCCTAGCGGTTCGGCGTTATAAAATCGTGATGCAGCCGACTGATGTGAGCATCAGTCAACTGATCACGGTTTATTACCGGGTTTTCCGAGCCGGCAGTCAACTGATTCGGCTCGACAATCGACTACTGAACCTTTTGTGACGCGTACAAGAATATCATCGATCGATGTGAGTATCATCACCGATCGCCGAGCACTCGATCGATGCCTTAGCCTCGGTGAATAGTACTATCACGATCGATGTATCCCATCATCGATCGATGTTCAATGAGTCATGAAGCGACTGATCGATGACCGCATCGTATCGATTAAGTGTTATCACGATCGATAATTGTATCGATCGTGATATCGATTTCGATTACGAAATTCTAAAAATCTCGATTTCTTCATCTAATTAATCCATTTTATCATGTTTATTCTTGTATATCGAATATATTGATGTTACACTTACATTCATGTATTTGTTAATGTGTTTTAATGTTTTATTTCATTTTTGCAAACATTAACATTCAATGATTTTCAAATCCTAACATCTCACCCTTTCTAAGTGTTGAAATACACAATCAAGGTAAAAGACTTGTTTTGTGAGATGCAATCCATCCTAGACATTCCTTCCATGCAAACATATGGTAAAACATATGAAGCATGGTGAGTACAAGACATCAAGTTGTGTGACACTTGAGTATCACTCTTGATGTTACTTTTACATGAACTTTTAAAGTGTGCCAACAATCAAAGTTACACACTATGTCCTCTAAATCTAGATTGTGCCACTTTAATTGATTTTCATGTTTTTCAAAAACTATATTGGCACATCCTAAAATCCTTTAGGATTAAAGCTCAAATGTTTTTCCAAGGCACCCATAACCTTGAAAATAACCTAAAGTATCATCTTTACCATGGTTGAGTTAACTACTCATCCAATCATGGTTGGCACATTCTAATCCATTTAACGTGAATCAATCACGCTCTTTGGAACCCAAAATCTATTTGAGCTTATTGAATTAACTAGGTATTCCTTAGGGATAACCTCCCTAGATACCTTCCTAATGACCTTTCTAGGCTTATTAGCCTTGGTCATTTTGGTCTTGCCTAGGTTAACCTTAGGGATTGCCTCCCTAACAACCTTCTTAGCGGCTATCCTAGGTTTCTTCGAAACCTTGGCCACGAGGCACAAACCTTGGTCAACTCTAGGGATGATTTCCCCATTGACCTTGGTCTTCCTAGACCTAGTTAGTGTTCCATAGTCAAATGGAACACTATGATAAGTCACCATGGACTTAGGTTTGTGACCCAAACCATTCTTGCCCTTGGTTGACTTTTGACTCTTAGGTCCTAGATGTTGACTTTGACTTCTTGACCTAGGAGTTTGACCATTAGACCCTTTAAAATGATTTTGTATAGTGTTGAGGGTCTTCTCAAGTTTTTCAAGCCTTGACCTCAAGACTTGGTTTTCTAATTCTAATTGCCTAATTTTAGAATTTTGATTTAAATCTTGGGCATTGGACTTCCTTGGCATACGCCTAGTCCATTTTGGATTAACACCTAGATGTTCTTGTATTTTCTTAATAGATTCCCTAGGTATGGTTTTTCTAGGGACATTAGTCCCAAATTTCTCCTTATTACTAAAATGGACACTTTTAGCTCCTAATAAAAAACATTTATTTCTATTAGCATGATTTTCATAAATTTCAGGAGAATTTAAATTCCTAGCATGCTTTTTAACATTTAAATTAGAAGATGCACTACTAAAATGTACCTTAGGGTTAACCTTAGCTCCCCCTACTTGTGATGCTTCTTCTTGGGTCTTTTTCCTCCCCCTAGAGCATTGACTTCTATAATGCCCCTTTTGATGGCACTTGAAGCATATAATATGCTCCTTGCTCTTTTGACTTGGGGAACCGGCATCCTTTGACTTTTGTTGACTTTTGGGCGCCGGAGAAGCTTTCCTAACCTTCTTTGGGCATTTGCTCTTGTAATGCCCATACTCCCTACACTCAAAGCACATTATATGATTTTTATTGGAAGATAAAGTGTTTGAGTTACCTAGGGTGGTGGTAGGTGCCGGAGTTGAATTTTGAGCTTCCTCATCTTGATCGGATGTTGAAGGCTCTTCTTGAGGTTGCTCCGGTGTAGAGGATGGTCTCTCCTCCTCAATCCTAGAAGTAGATGCTTCTTCCATCTCTTCTACTTCTTCTTTCTCCGATCCGGAAGTTGACTCCATCTCAACTTTCGATTCCTCACTTTCACTTGAGGATGAACTCTCCTCATGGAATCTTGCCAATTTTCTCCATAGCTCCTTGGCATACATGTAATCCCCTAGCTTGCACAAAACATCATTAGGGATTAAATCTTCCAAAAGTTTCATTACCTTAACTTCGGTCTTGAGCTTTTGACGTTGCTCTTGGGTCCACTTTTTCAATTTTAGGACATTCCCCTTCCTATCCCTAGGGGGTTCAAGGCTTTCAACGAGGATGAACCAATCCTCTATGTTCATCGTTAAGAATGTTTCCATTCTTGCTCTCCACGCCGAAAATCTTCTGGATCATATAGAGGTGGAGTATTGATATCCCATCCAAGCTTGTCTTGGAATTCCATCTTCACCCTCTAGCCTTTTGTCTTAGCTCCGAGCGGTTAGTCCGTAGAAGAGCCCCGGGCTCTGATACCACTTGTTAGGGATCGTTTGGAACGGCTAGAGGGGGGTGAATAGCGTCAATGTAATTCTTTCGCGTTTGTTTCTATAATTTCGTTAGCGCAGTGAAAATAGAAAAGTAATAACAATAACGAAATTCACAACACGCTAACACAACGATATAACGTGGTTCGGAACCGCACGGTTCCTACTCCACGGATCGGGTTCGTACGAACCCTAGCGATGCCAATCACACACCACTATAACAATAACTCCTTCTCGGTACAATCCAGAGGCGGAGAAACCTCGTACAATATGATTACAACAATAATCAAGTAGATACAAGCAAAAACAATATGAAATACAAATGCAAGTAAAGGAAAAACACTTTACAAGAGCTTTGGATTGCTTGATCTTTGATTGCCTTGAACTAGCTTTGAAGGACTGGAAAGCACCAACTTCCCTCTTCAATTTCGCTCAAGAAAATCACTATCTTTTCCTCCATCACGAGCTCCTTATATAGCTTCAACCTGTGCTGTAAAAGGTCGATCAGTCGACTGATCGGGACCATCAGTCGATTGATCACACTGTTGCTGTGAGACAACGGTGTAATCCATGCTGGAAAAATATCCAACGGCTAGGATATCAGTCGACTGATCATGACCATCAGTCGACTGATGAGCCATCACTCGACTGCTCGTCTCAGCAGTCGAGTGAGACTCCATTCTGTGGCCGAAAATCCGAGCATCAGTCGACTGATCACATGATCAGTCGACTGCTCGTCCATCAGTCGACTGCCTAACAATGACAGTCGACTGCTAGGCCACTTCCCGCAGTCAAACCCTAGTTGACTTGGTCCAGTCGACTGCCACATGGCATCAGTCGACTGACACACCTCAACCATGAGGTTTTAACCCAAGTATGGTTCCCCCATACTTGCTAGACCACCCTTAGCCTAGACCTAAGCCTTCTAGCCACCTCCATCAGCCTCACGCCTCTCGGATCCCTCCAAGTCATCCATGACTTGTTCATCCATCGCGCTAGCCTTCAAGTGCTTCCATCGGCTATGTCATGCTAACGGTGTCTACACCGCCAAGGCACATTGGACTTACATCGCCAAGACTCCGCTTGGACTTTACGCCGCCAACCATTGGACTTATGCTGCCAAGACTCCCGCTTGGACTTTACGCTGCCAATATCAAACCCTTGGACTTCTCAAATGCCAAGGCTCAAGCTTGGACTTTCCCTTGCCAACCCATGTTGGACTTTCCATGCCAAGACCAATGCTTGGACTTTTCATGTGCCAAGTGTCCCACTTGGACATTCCATGCCAAGTACTCAAGACTTGGACTTTACCAAATGACAATTACATTGTCATATGTTTTTGTCGAAACATCAAAACATCACTCAAGTCAAACTCGAGTCCTGGTCAATCGTGACCTGGGCCGATTGCACCAACAAACTCCTCCTCCTTGTTGGCCGACAGCAAGGATCCTATTTGTTTCTTGTTGGTGTGTTTTAGGGAGGAGAAGAACCTTTTTTTCTATTCTTCCTCTTGCTTTGGAAGAGCAAGGAAGGATGATTTGTGATCTAGGAGCTTCGACTTTTGGTAGAGCGTCGTCCACACGACGTCCGAAAAGAGGAAGGTCATACATTAGAAAATCGAGAGGTATATCGATTCTCTAATCTTTATATGTTACATGTTTGTATTTGTTTTTCAACTATGAGCATGATATAAATCTGTATATGGCTAAATAATACTTGGATCCCGAGCATAAATACAAAAACCGATGATCCGGACATCCTCTATTCCGCGACTACTTGTAGAATAGAGGATGGTCGCTTGAACAATGAGTTTGTTCAAGTGACCTCTCTAAACGAATAGCACGATGATGACTTGGTTGTTTGGGCAATCCCTTTTTCTAGGATTATTTTTTTTTTAATCCGGGGACATCGATGGGATCGCTATGAACAAGCTACCAAGGTGAAGTGGGAAGCGAAGTTTCCCCTCACGGACTTGATAAGCAAAACCCTTCAATTGGTATCAGAGCTTCCGGGAAAAACCTTCAGTTTCGATGCTCAAGAAGTGCATTTCCAGTACAGACCAAGTGATTGAGCCACAAACAGTGCAAGTTCAAGGGGTCCTAAGTTATAAAAGTTGGCCTATCCAGATACTAGACCGAGGAGTCAAAAGACTAAGGAATAAAGAGGTGCCCTTAGTGAAGGTCCAGTGGCAAAATCAACGGCACGAAGAAGCCACCTGAGAACGAGAGGAGGACATGAAACAGTAGTATCCATAGTTATTCTAAATTTTGAGGACGAAACTTTTAAAAGGTATGAAGGACTGTAACGCCCATAAAATTTCAAGCAAATTTTATAAGAATTGTTGCATGATTATAATGGGCTTTTATGTGGACCCTTTCAAAAATAAAAGAGAAAAGAGCCAAAAAGGATGCATGGCCCAGGGTTTGAACCCTGAACCTCCAAGAAGTTAACTAAAACTTAAGATGCATGTGATAACCAAAAGCCCAACAGTGGTGTGCTATTAGAAGGGTAAGAGAAAGGATAGATAAGGGTAGGGGAGGCAAAGGGACACCTTCACTTAGAATAAATAGGAGTAATTGAGGAGGCAAGAGAACAACAAATCATTCTCTCCTTTCTTCTTCTTCTTCCTCCACCGAAACCCATCCTCTCCTTCTCCCATTTCCAAAAGCTCAAGAAGAAACAAAAGAGGCTTTGTCTTGACACCAAGGGTATAGTTCTTATAGTAAACCAAACGAAATGATGTAAGTAATCCCCTCACCTACAGTACAAGTTGTTTTGAGTGTTTGAATTTTCAAGATCTCCCTTGGATGTTTTCGACCAAGTCTCTACCTATGTTTACTAGTGATCTTTCATGCCCTGCTATATATATATATATATGATGTTAACATGATGTTAGTTAGATCTTGTGTAAGTATGTTTGAGTATTTGATTTCCTAAAAAACCTTCCTTGGATGTTTCGGCCATGACAAGTTTGTGCTCACTAATCATCTTTCATGCCATGCTATATATATAAATATGATGTTAACATGATGTTAGTTAGATCTTGTGTTAGTATGTTTGAGTTATTGATTTCCTAAAAATCTTCCTTGGATGTTTCGGCCATGACAAGTTTCTGCTCACTAATGATCTTTCATGTCATGCTATATATATATATATATGATGTTAACATGATTTTAGTTAGATCTTGTGTTAGTTTGTTTGAGTGTTTGATTTCCTAAAAACCTTCCTTGGATGTTTCGGCCATGACAAGTTTGTGCTCACTAATGATCCTCCATGCCATGCTATATGTATATATGATGTTAACATGATGTTAACATGATGTTAGTTTGGCCTTGTGTTAGTATGTTGAGTGTTTGATTTCTTAAGATTAGCCTTTCCAAGTTTCGGCCAAGCCCTTGCATGGGCTCACTAATGATCTTCCATGCCATGATATATGTATACATGATGTTAGTTAGGCCTTGTGTTAAAATTTTTGAGAGTTTGTTTTTTTAAAACCTCCATTAGGGGTTTCGGCCAAGACCAAGAATTTGGGTTAGGAAGAGATTCCAAGCCCCTCTATGGTTGCTAAAAATCTCCCATGTTAGGTAGTATGTGATGGTATTCGTTATCATCCTTAAAACATGCTTATGCTTACTAATGATCTTCTATGCCATGATGTATTTATATATATGTGATGTTGACATGATAACAGTTAGACTTTATCATATCATGATTTGTTTATGCCACTACCTCATATCCATGTTAATTGTATTAATGTATGCTTATGTTATACTCATTGCGTCATGATATACAAATATGTATGATGAAATGCCTAAGAGACGCTTCCCTATGAATCGGGACTAAGAGCACTCTTTATGTTATGATAAGGAACATGATATGCTATTTTACTTTTGTATGGCTTGTACCGGACCCTAGCAAGGTCCATGGGATGGGCTTCTATGTGCCCCTAAGTCGACGGTCATAGTACGGACCTAATACGGGATGAGCTTCTACGTTGCCCCTAGGTTGACGGTCATAGTACGGGCCTAGTACCCTATATGTTCGGGATTAGCTACCTCGGATATAATTAGGGATGCGTGCAAAATGATGCATGTTGTACAATGTCGGGCCCTCATGTTGAGATTTATGTTTAAGTACCTATAAAATATATATTTTCAAAGAACATCTTGCATATATCCATTTCATATCTATGCAATTATCATGTTTTTATGAATTGTAGTCTTATGTTCCTAAATGATCATGTCAAGACTATTGTATGAATTCCATGCCTATATGTGTCTAGATTAACATGTCAATGCTTTTATGAATTCTAGTCTTATGTTCCTAAATGATCATGTCAAGACTATTGTATGAATGTCATGCCTATATGTGTCTTGATGAACATGTCAATGTTTTTTTGAATTCTAGTCTTATGTTCTTAAATGATCATGTCAAGACTTTTGTATGAATGCCATGCCTATATGTGTCTAGATGAACATGTCAATGTTTTTATGAATTCTAGTCTTATGTTCCTAAATGTTCATGTCAAGACTTTTATATGAATGCTATGCCTATATGTGTCTAGATGAACATGTCAATATTTTTATGTATTCTAGTCTTATGTTCCTAAATGATCATTTCAAGACTTTTATATGAATGATATGCCTATATGTTGTCTAGATGAACATGTCACTACTCTATGTCTAATACCTTATCAATGTATTTTGTGAGTAGGAAAGGGTCTTACTAAGCCTATGTGCTTATAGTTTCATGTTTTGCTTGTACTGTAGAAAAGGGTAAAGAATGGCTAAACTAAAGGGAGCAGCAAGTGGGGCAATGTGTGTGTGGCAGTGGCATGGTGGAAGAGATCTGTTTTATGTTCCAAGACTTATGCATGTTTTAAAGTTTTGCATGTTAGTTGTTAAGAGTTGATCACTACTAGATGTTTTGATGGTTTCTACTTGCTATTAACTTAGACTTGTTTTAAGGGTTATACTTGATGTGAAACTAAACTCGTTATGTTTTATGAAACCTTGGCATGTTAAGCAGTTGATTTATTTAAAGAATTACAAAGAACCTTCTTACCCTGATTGAATTGTTAAGTGATGGAGAACCATGTACCTAGATGATACTTTGAATGCCTCATTGATGCCCATGATCTCAATACCTGTATTTAGGCTCCCATAACTCCATTATGTTGATTATCATGAACTTGAACCAAGTAGTGTCCTTATGAAATGATTATGCATGCTTAGTAAATGTTCACCTGTTACATGGTTAAGAATGTTGAGTTAATTGCATGGTTGAAGGTAAATGCATGTTCCTTGTTTTATGTTTTTTCTAAAGTTTAAATTCTTTCGTTGTATATGCATGCATGTATGTTCGTATCGCGCCGCCCTTCTTCTCCCTTAAGATTATGAGAAAGGGCGAGCGTGACATGTTAGGCATAGCATTCATATAAAAGTCTTGACATGATCATTTAGAAACATAAGACTAGAATTCATAAAAATATTGACATGTGTCTAGATGAACATGTCAATATTTTTATGAATTGTTGTCTTATATTCCTAAATGATAATGTCAAGACTTTTGTATGAATGTCATGCCTATATGTGTCTAGATGAACATGTCAATGTTTTTATGTATTCTAGTCTTATGTTCCTAAATGATCTTGTCAAGACTTTTATATGAATGCTATGCCAATATGTGTCTAGATGAACATGTCAATGTTTTTATGAATTCTAGTCTTATGTTCCTAAATGATCATGTCAAGACTTTTATATGAATGCTATGCCTATTGGTTGTCTAGATGAACATGTCACTACTCTATGTCTAATACCTGATGTATGGCTTTTGTGTGTAAGAAAGGATCTTACTAAGCCTATGTGGTTATAGTTTCATGTTTCCCTTGTACTGCAGAAAAGGGCAAAGAATGGCTAAACTAAAGGGAGCAGCAGATGGGGCAAAGTGTGTGTGGCAGTGGCATGGTGGAAGAGATCTATTTTATGTTCCAAGACATATACATGTTTTAAAGTTTTGCATCTTTGTTGTTAAGAGTTGATCACTACTTGATGTTTTGATGGTTGCTACTTGGTGTTAACTTAGACTTGTTTTGAGGGTTATACTTGATGTTAAACTATACTCGTTATGTTTTATGAAACCTTGGCATGTTAAGTACTTGATTTAGTTAAAGAATTGCAAAGAACCTTCTTATCCTGATTGAATTGTTAAGTGATGGAGAACTATGTAACTAGATGATACTTTGAATGCCTCATTGATGTCCATGAACTTTATACCTGTATTTAGGCTCCCATATCTCTATTATGTTGATTATCATGAACTTGAACCAAGTAATGTCCTTATGAAATGATTATGCATGCTTAGTAAATGTTCACCTGTTACATGTTTAAGAATGTTGAGTTAATTGCATGGTTGAAGGTAAATGCATGTTCCATGTTTTATGTTTTTTTTCTAAAGTTTAAATTCTTCCGCTGTATAAGCACGAATGTATGTTCGCGTCACACCACACTTCCTCCCCCTCTAGATTACGAGAAAGGGCAGGCATGACAGGTTGGTTCCTGCTTCCATGCTCTGATACCAACCTGTCACGTGCCGCCATTTCTCGTAATCTAGAGGGGGAGGAAGGGTGGCGCGATGCGAACATACATGCGTGCATATACAGCGGAAGAATTTAAACTTTAGAAAAAAAATATAAAACATGGAACATGCATTTACCTACAACCATGCAATTAACTCAACATTTTTAACCATGTAACAGGTGAACATTTACTAAGCATGCATAATCATTTCATAAGGACACTACTTGGTTCAAGTTCATGATAATCAACATAATAGAGTTATGGGAGCCTAAATACAGGTATAGAGTTCGTGGACATCAATGAGGCATTCAAAGTATCATCTAGGTACATGGTTATCCATCACTTAACAATTCAATCTGGATAAGAAGGTTCTTAGCAATTCTTTAACTAAATCAAGTGCTTAACATGCCAAGGTTTCATAAAACATAACGAGTATAGTTTCACATCAAGTATAACCCTCAAAACAAGTCTAAGTTAACACCAAGTAGCATCCATCAAAACATCAAGTAGTGATAAACTCTTAACAACTAATATACAAAACTTTAAAACATGCATAAGTCTTGGAACATAAAACAGATCTCTTCCACCATGGCACAGCCACACACACTTTGCCCCTCCTGTTGCTCCCTTTAGTATAGCGATTCTTTACCCTTTTCTGCAGTACAAGGGAAACATGAAACTATAAGCACATAGGCTAAGTAAGATCCTTTCCTACTCACAAAAGCCATACATCTGGTATTAGACATAGAGTAGTGACATGTTCATCTAGACAACCTATAGGCATAGCATTCATATAAAAGTCTTGACATGATCATTTAGGAACATAAGACTAGAATTCATAAAAACATTGACATGTTCATCTAGACACACATAGGCATAGCATTCATATAAAAGTATTGACATGATCATTTAGTAACATAAGACTAGAGTTCATAAAAAAATTGACATTTTCATCTAGACACATATGGGCATGGCATTCATACAAAAGTCTTGACATGATCATTTAGGAACATAAGACTAGAATTCATAAAAATATTGACATGTTCATCTAGACACATATAGGCATAGCATTCATATAAAAGTCTTGACATGATCATTTAGGAATATAAGACTAGAATTCATAAAAACATGATAACCGCATAGACATGAAATGGGTATATGCAAGATGTTCTTTGAAAATATATATTTTATAGGTACTTAAACATAAATCTCAACATGAAGGCTCGGCATTGTACCAAATACATCATTTTGCGAGCATCCCTAAATAGATCTGAGGTAGCTAATCTCGAACCTACTAGGGTACTAGGCCCGTACTACGATCGTTGACCTAGGGAAACTTAGGAGCCCATCCCGTACTAGGTCCGTAGTATGACCGTCGACCTAGGGCCACGTAGGAGCCCATCCCATGGACCTTGCTAGGGTCCGGTACAAGCCATACAATAGTAAAATAGCATATCATATACCTTGTCATAACATAAAGAGTGCTCTTAGTCCCTATTCATAGGGGAGCGTCTCTTAGGCATTTCATCATACATACTTAAGCCATGCATAACGTAGGTGTGCCCTAGTGGACATGAAACATAAGCATGTACATCATGACGCAATGAGCATAAAATAAGTATAAATTAGTACAATTAACATGGAGATAAGGTAGTGGCATCAACAAATCATGCTATCATAAAGTCTAACTGTCATCATGTCAACGTCATGTATATATATATCATGGCATGGAAGATCAATAGTAAACATGAGCATGTTTTAAGGATGGTAACCAATATCATCACATACTACCTAACATGGGGGATTCTTAGCAACCATAGAGGGAATTGGAATCTCTTCATAACCCTAATTCTTGGTCTTGGCCGAAACCCCTAATGGAGGTTTAAAGAAAACAAACTCTCAAACATACTAACAAAAAGTCTAACTATCATCATGTTAACATCATATATATGTATAGCATGGCAAAGAATATCATTAGTGAGCCCAAGCAAGGGCTTGGCCGAAACTTTCAAAGGCTAATCATAAGAAATTAAACACTCAACATACTAACACAAGGCCTAACTAACGTCATGTTAACTTCATATATACATATAGCATGCCATGGGGGATCATTAGTGAGCACAAACTTGTCATGGCCGAAACATCCAAGGAAGGTTTTTAGGAAATCAAACACTCAAACATACTAACACAAGATCTAACTAACATCATGTTAACATCATATATATATATATTGCATGGCATGAAAGATCATTAGTGAGCACAAACTTGGCATGGCCGAAACATCCAAGGAAGTTTTTTAGGAAATCAGACACTGAAACATACTAACACAAGATCTAACTAACATCATGTTAACATCATATTTATATATATAGCATGGCATGAAAGATCATTAGTGAGCACAAACTTGTCATGGCCGAAACATACAAGGAAGGTTTTTAGGAAATCAAACACTCAAACATACTAACAAAAGATCTAACTAACATCATATTAACATCATATATATATATATATATATATATATATATATATATATATATATATATATATATATATATATATATATATATATATATATATATATATATAGCATGGCATGAAAGATCACTAGTAAACACAGGTAGAGACTTGGCTGAAAACATCCAACGGAGATCTTGAAAATTCAAACACTCGAAACAACTTGTAGTGCATGTGAGGGGATTACTTACATCCTTTCGCTTGGTTTACTATAAGAATTATACCCTTGGTGTCAAGACAAAGCCTCTTTTGTTTCTTCTTGAGCTTTCGGAAATGGGAGAAGGAGAGTATGGGTTTCGATGGAGGAAGAAGAAGAAAAAAAGAGAGAATGATTTGTTGTTCTCTTGCCTCCTCACTTACTCCTATTTATTCTAAGTGAAGGTGTCCCTTTGCCTCCCCTATCCTTATCTATCCTTTCTCTTACCCTTGTAATAGCACACCCCTGCTTGGCTTCTGGTTATCACATGCATCTTAAGGTTTAGTTACCTTCTTGGAGGTTCAGGGTTCAAACCCTGGGCCATGCATCCTTTTTGGCTCTATTCTCTTTTATGTTTGAAAGAGCCCACATAAAAGCCCATTATAATCATGCAACAATTCTTATAAAATTTGCTAGAAATTTTATGGGCATTACAGTCCTTCATACCTTTTAAAAGTTTCATCATCAAAACTTGGAACAACTCTGGATACTTCCGTTTCATGTCCTCCTCGCGTTCCCAGGTGGCTTCTTCGTACCGTTGATTTTGCCACAGGACCTTCACTAAGGTCACCTCTTTATTCCTTAGTCTTTTGACTCCTCGGTCTAGTATCTTGATAGGCCAACTTTCATAACTTAGGTCCCCTTGAACTTGCTCTGTTTGTGGCTCAATCACTTGGTTTGTACTGGAAATGCACTTCTTGAGCATCAAAACGTGGAACACGTTGTGAATAGCCGACATCTCTTGAGGCAACTCTAGCTCGTAAGCTACCTTGCCAACTCTCTTCAGTATCGGATACTGTCCCACATAGCGCGGACTCAGCTTACCCTTCCTTCTGAATCTCGTCACTCCCTTCATAGGGGCTGCCTTGAGGAATACCGAATCCCCGACTTCGAATTCCAACAGTCTACGCCGTATATACGCATAGATCTTTTGCCGGCTCTGAGTAGTTTCAATTCTTTGGCGGATGTTTTGTATAGCTCGGTCAATGAAATCTGTTTGGAGTCCCATCCCCTTCTTTTCACCACCCTCATACCATTATATAGGAGATCTACATCTCCTCCCGTATAGAGACTCGTAGGGCGCCATTCCAATAGTAGCTTGGTAGGTATTATTGTAGGTGAATTCTGCCAAGCATAAGTATCGACACCAGCTCCCTTTGAAATCCATGGCGCAATCTCGTAACATATCCTCAAGTACTTGGTTCACCCTTTCTGTCTGTCCGTCGGTCTGAGGATGAAAGGCAGTACTGAATAATAGCTTCATGTCATGGGCCTTCTGAACACATTCCTAGAAATGGAAAATAAAGCGACCATCTCTATCAGAAATGATGGTCTTAGGAATCCCATGTAGTCTGATAATTTCCTTAGCATATAATTGAGCCAGTTGCTCAGTCTAGTAGGTCATCTTGATTGCTAAGAAGTGGGCAGACTTCGTCAACCTGTCCACGATCACCCATAAAACGTCATATCCATTCATCGTCTTGGGTTGTACTGAGATGAAATCCATAGAAATATCTTCCCATTTCCAATGTGGAATATGGATAGGCTGTAGTGTTCCTCCATGTCTCTGGTGTTCTTCTTTAACTCTCTAATAGGTTGGTATAAGAGGAGGCCTGCCTTTCCACTACACACACATCAAGCTCCTATCCTGCCGCTCCAAGTAAGAAATTCTTTGCCTACTCTATTTCTTTTATGTATGATAAGGAATGCTTTTAGTTTATATATGCATGAATATATGTATGATAATATTATGCTAGCCTTATTATAATATATGAAGATAAGCATGGCTGGAAGACGCAGTAATGGAGTCGATGAGATAGCACCCCCACCTGATCTTATGCATGTGGTTACTGAACTCCAGCGTCAAGTCATAGAGCAATAGGAAGTGATAAATGCTTTAATGAACCAGCGAGGAAACTCTACCGCCCCACCAGCAGGCCCTGGCCCGATAGTTCGACAAGAAGCTTACCTAATCCAGTGGAAGAGGCTGAAGCCGGAAAATTTCTCTGGTACTGGTGAACCAAGGGACGCCCAGGCCTGGTTCAAGATTGTGGAAAGTATTGTAGAGCTACTAGATTGGCCCGAACATTAAAAGATTAAGTGCACATCGTTTTTCCTTTCGAGAGATGCCCGAATGTGGTGGGAAAGGGTTAAAGCAAAGAGGCAAGTAAATCAAATGAGATGGACGAACTTCGAATATGAATTTTTCGAAGAATTCTTCCACATGGGGGTGACAAACAAGCATTACGATGAATTCACCAGGTTCCAGCAAGGTGACCTCTCAGTTAATGAAGCTGTGAAAATATTCAACCGGCTCACGCGCTTATGCCCATAGTTGGTCAGTACAGAAAGAGAAAGGGTCAGACTCATGCTGAGGATGCTCCGACGCGAGATAGCTCTGAACGTGGCCGGCGGAGTTAATAGACCGCATACCGTAGAGGTGCTGTTCAGTAGTGCTCTGATCACCGAGCACTACCTGAACAATACTAACCAGCAAAAGAAGGCACTGGGTGAAGGCAAGAGTCAATCTCAGTCAGGAGGTCAGAAAACCCAGAGTACTTTGAAAGAAAACCACAATGGCAAGAGAAAGCAATGGAATGACTCTAAAGGTGGTCCAGCAAACAAGCAACCCATGATCTCTCAGTGTATTACATGTGGGAAGATACATCCCAGAGTGTGCTAAAAGGGCACGAATAGATGCTTCAACTGTGGACTGGAAGGGCATAGAGTCAAGGACTGCCCTACTCAGGTTCAGGTACCTCCTCAGCAGTATACCTAGTACAGGGGTGCTCCTCCACACCTACTCCAGATGCAGGCTGCAATCGAAGGTACTCAGATAAGCCAAGGGAGATTGGAAGCCCCGCCAGTTACGATGAATGCCAGGGTATTCTCTCTCACCAAAGAAGATGTGGCGAGCGCTTCTACGGTTGTCACAGGTTAGATATTTGTTTTCTGTCATCATGCTACTGTATTATTTGATACTGGGACAACACACTCATTTATCTCTACACCTTTCACGAAGAAGATGGACATGCCACCACAAGCTTTAGATCGCAAGTTCTTAACGACATTTCCCTCGGGAGAAGTGATGCCATCTACTCATATACTGCGAGTCACACCCATCAGAATCGCAGACAGAGAACTCTACTGTGATCTGATGGTGCTCGACATGCAAGATTATGATATCATATTGGGCATGGATTTCTTAAGTAAGTATGGTGCTTCGATCGAGTACTGTAAAAGAAAAGTGGTCTTCCAGCTGGAGGCAAAACCTATGTTTGAATTTATTGGAGAGCCAAGGAAAATAATCGATAAATTTTTATCAGCTCCCAAGGCACGCAAGATGTTAGACAGTGGGTGCACTGGGTTTCTAGCACATGCGGTTGATACAAGTCAAGACCAGGACCAGAAGCTAGAAGATGTCAGAGTTGTATGCAACTACCCAGAGGTATTCCTAGATGAACTACAAGGGTTAACCCCTGATAGAGAAATTGAATTTGAGATCGAATTGATTCCTGGTACTAACTCGATCTCTAAAGCACCTTACCGTATGGCGCCGGCTGAATTGAAGGAACTCAAGGGATAGCTACAGGAGTTACTCGATAAGGGACTTATACGCCCAAGTCGCTCTCTATGGGGATCTCCAGTACTGTTGGTAAAGAAAAAAGATGGGTCTATGTGAATGTGCATAGACTACCGAGCGCTAAATAATGTGATGATCAAAAATAGGTACCCTTTACCACGGATTGACGACTTGTTCAATCAGTTAAAGGATGCCACCATCTTCTCTAAGATTGATCTGAGGTCTGGCTATCATCAAGTGAAAGTGAAATTAGATGATATACCGAATACGACTTTCCGAACAAGATACAGACATTATGAATTTGTAGTTATGCCTTTCGGAGTGACGAATGCACCTGCTATGTTCATGGATCTGATGAATCGGGTATTCTCGGCATTCCTCGATAAATTTGTGATCATTTTTATCGACGATATCCTGATATATTCAAGAACTCAATAAGAACACGCCGAACACCTGAATATGGTATTGCAGATTCTTCAGGAAAAACAGCTATATGCAAAGTTCTCCAAATGCGAGTTTTGGCTCGATCAAGTATCATTTTTGGGTCACGTTATATCCAAGCACGGACTGATGGTAGACCCAATAAAGATTGAAGCTGTGAGTAACTGGAACAAGCCAAAGAATGCCAGTGAAATCAGAAGCTTTCTCGGGCTAGCATGCTACTACAGGAAGTTTGTATACGACTTCTCTGGAATTGTCGCCCCTATGACAGCTCTCACCAGAAAGAACAAAAAGTATGATTGGACGGATGCCTGCGAGAAGAGTTTCATAGAATTGAAGTGGAGAGTGACCAGTGCTCCAATCCTTACTCTTCTGGATAGTAACGAAGGCTTCAACAAGTACAGCGACGCTTTCATGTTTGGTCATGGAGCTGTACTCATGCAGAACGGAAAGGTCATTGCCTACGCCCCTAGGCAACTCAAGGAACAAGAAAAGAATTATCCCACTCACGATCTAGAGCTTGCAGCCGTGGTCTTTGCTCTCAAAATATGGAGGCATTATCCATATAAGGCTCTGTGTAGGATTTATACAGATCACCAGAGTCTGAGATATTTCTTCACACAGAAAGACCTAAACATGAGACAATGCAGATGGCTCGAGTTCGTCAAGGACTATGACTGTAAGATCTTCTACAATCCAGGAAAAGTGAACAAAGTGGCCGATGCACTCAGCAGGAAGTTCGGTGCCACCTTGATGTCTCTATCGGTATTATCTTTGCCCCTAGAAAGGGAAATTATGTGTTACGGGGTTGAAATAATTTCCGAACGGCTTTCTACCATGACGATAGCACCGACGATGTTCGATGATATATTAGAAAAGCAAGCCCGTGACCTGAGCATCTAAAGGATCAAGAAAGAGGTCCTAAAATGAAAGGATGATGGATTTCGTATTGCTGACAGCGGAGTACTATAACTCGGGGATCGCTTATGTATTCCTGATGATCCAGAGTTACGGAACAGGATATTTGAGGAAGCTCACGGAACACCTTATGCGATGCATCCTGGATCCACCAAGATGTACCAAGATATGAAAGAGAAATTCTGGTGGTTCGGTATGAAAAGAGATGTGGCTCAGTATGTCAGTACCTGCCTAACCTGCTAGAGGGTTAAAGCAGAACACTAGAGACCTAGAGGAACACTACAGCCAATCCAAATTCCAGAATGGAAATGGGAAGATATTTCTATGGATTTCATCTCAGGACTACCCAAGACGATGAACGGATATGACACTATATGGGTGATCGTGGACAGATTGACGAAGTCTGCCCACTTCTTAGCAATCAAGATAACCTACTCGACTGAGCAACTGGGTCAATTATATGTTAGGGAAATTATCAGACTACATGGGATTCCTAAGACCATCATTTCTGATAGAGATGGTCGCTTTATTTCCAATTTCTGGGAATATGTTCAGAAGGCCCATGGCACGAAGCTATTATTCAGTACTGCCTTTTATCCTCAGACGGACGGACAGACAGAAAGGGTGAACAAAGTACTAGAGGATATGTTATGAGCTTGCACCTTGGATTTCAAAAAGAGCTAGTGCCGATACTTATGCTTGGAAGAATTCACCATTCCAATAGTAGCTACCAACCTGTCACGCCCGCCCTTTCTCGTAATCTAGAGGGGGAGGAAGGGCGGCGCGACGCGAACATACATGTGTGCATATACCACGGAAGAATTTAAACTTTAGAAAAAAAACATAAAACATGGAACATGCATTTACCTTCAACCATGCAATTAACTCAACATTCTTAACCATGTAATAGGTGAATTTACTAAGCATGGATAATCATTTCATAAGGACACTACTTAGTTCAAGTTCATGATAATCAACATAATGGAGATATGGGAGCCTAAATACAGGTATAGAGTGCATGGACATCAATGAGGCATTCAAAGTATCATCTAGGTACATGGTTCTCCATCACTTAACAATTCAATTACGATAAGAAGGTACTTAACAATTCTTTAACTAAATCAAGTGCTTAACATGCCAAGGTTTCATAAAACATAACAAGTATAGTTTCACATCAAGTATAACCCTCAAAACAAGTCTAAATTAACACCAAGTAGCAACCAACAAAACATCAAGTAGTGATCAACTCTTATGAACTAACATGCAAAACTTTAAAACATGCAAAAGTCTTGGAACATAAAACAGATCTCTTCCACCATGCCACTGCCACACATACTTTTCCCCTCCTGCTGCTCCCTTTAGTTTAGCCATTCTTTACCCTTTTCTGCAGTACAAGGGAAACATGAAACTATAAGCACATAGGCTTAGTAAGATCCTTTCCTACTCACGAAAGCCATACATCAGGTATTAGACATAGAGTAGTGACATGTTCATCTAGACAACATATAGGCATATCATTCATATAAAAGTCTTGACATGATCATTTAGGAACATAAGACTAGAATTCATAAAAACATTGACATGTTCATCTAGACACATATAGGCATAGCATTCATATAAAAGTCTTGACATGATCATTTAGGAACATAAGACTAGAATTCATAAAAACATTGACTTGTTCATCTAGACACATATAGGCATGGCATTCATACAAAAGTCTTGACATGATCATTTATGAACATAAGACTAGAATTCATAAAAACATTGACAATCGCATAGACACAAAATGGGTATATGCAAGATGTTCTTTGAAAACATATATTTTATAGGTACTTAAACATAAATCTCAACATGAGGGCCCGACATTCTACCGCATACATCATTTTGCGTGCATCCCTAAATAGATCAGAGGTAACTAATCCCGAACCTACTAGGGTACTAGGCCCATACTACGACCGTCGACCTAGGGGCAATGTAGGAGTCCATCCCGTACTAGGTCCGTACTATGACCGTCAACCTAAGGGCACATAGGAGCCCATCCCATGAAACATGCTAGGGTCCGGTACAAGCCATACGAAAGTAAAATAGCATATCATGTTCCTTATCATAACATAAAGAGTTCTCTTAGTCCCCATTCATAGGGAAGTGTCTCTTAGGAATTTCATCATACATATTTGTATATCATAACGCAGTGAGTATAAGATAAGCATACATTAATACAATTAACATGGACATGAGGTAGTGGCATAAACAAATCATGATATCATAAAGTCTAACTATCATCATGTCAACATCACACATATATATATATATATATACATCAAGGCATAGAAGATCATGAGTAAGCATAAACATGTTTTAAGGATGATAACCAATACCATCACATACTACCTAACATGGGAGATTTTTAGCTACCATAGAGGGGCTTGGAATCTCTTCCTAACCCTAATTATTTGTCTTGGCCGAAAACCCTATTGGTGGTTTTAAGAAAACAAACTCTCGAACATAGTAACACAAGGCCTAACTAACATTATGTTAACATCATATATACATAAAGCATGGCATGGAAGATCATTAGTGAGCCCATGCAAGGGCTTCGCCGAAACTTTCAAAGGCTAATCTTAAGAAATTGAACACTCAACATACTAACACAAGGCCTAACTAACATCATGTTAACATCATATATACATATAGCATGGCATGGAGGATCATTAGTGAGCACAAACTTGTCATGGCCGAAACATCCAAGGAAGGTTTTTAGGAAATCAAACACTCAAACATAATAACACAAGATCTAACTAACATCATGTTAACATCATATATATATATATATATCATGGCATGAAACCCCCCAAGAATGAAGTGGCCGGCCACTTTATTCCATATGGTGGGAATTCATTTGGTGAGTAACTCCATCTTCTTCTTCCTCTCAAGCTCTCTCCCATTCCTATTCTTGTCGTGGACATCAAGGGTGCTAGCACACTCTAAGGTGTCTTCTCCACCATTTGTCCATGTGGATACTTGTAGAGGAGTGTACACTTGACACTCTTCGAGATCCGACAAATCTTTTGGACGAGCAGGATAAGCGAAGGGCTTCGCTACGAGGGTAACACTCTCATCTTGTAGATCTAAGGTAGATATAGGTTTCTTTAAACACATACATGTAATTTTATTTTTATATATCTTCGCATAGATCCATGTCCCGGCTTTCAAGGTTTCCGAAACTTAAAAAGCGGTTTTTGCGGCTAGAAAAGTCCAATAGTGGTATCAGAGCCACGTGCGAAGCATGTATGTGCTTTAAATTTGTAGTTTTTGTATTAGATATAAAAATTACATATTTTTTAAGTTTCTATAAATTTCCTATTTTTATATATTTTTGGGTTTTTTTCTTGAAGAGTCGAAGCAACAAGTGTTGGGACACTTGTAGGCTTCAACCACCGAGAAAAACTCTCCAAAATGGCGAGTTCTCACTTTAGGTTTTTGGGACAGCGACTTAAGTCTCTGTAAGATCTAGAAGGGACACTCACAAGGTTTATTTTTGTGAGTAGGGGCGCTTCCCCTATCCTCGAAAGGGGCCTTGTCCCGCGATCGCACCCAAAAACCGCTTAGCTGGAACGTTACGTAGAGGTGACTCATAAAATTAAAAATAATAGAAACAATTATAGATATTTCTGTAAAAATACATAATTTAGAATTATGTATAATTATGTGATGGTAATGGCACAAGAACCCCAATATGATTTGATGATAATGTATTATAATTCATAATATGGCCTGCGTGCTGTTTTTGTGGTTGTGCATGTTGTATAGGGTATATGACCTGCGCGTCGTGCCTCTTCTTTTAAAATTCTAGTTGTAAATAGTTTTAGACTCGAATGTAACTCGAGTTTCATGTTTTTAATGTACAAAAATGGAGCAGTGGAAGGTCCACATGTAGACGGAGTTACAAGGAGGGAGCCGACAACACATGACGGTTAAAGGAGGCGCTTGGAGAAGCCGCTAACCCTAGGTTGACCGTCCGATCTTCTCATTGGCTTGAGAAGATGGTAGTAGGGCCATGACCTAATCACAATTAATTTATATATATATATATATATATATATATATATATATATATATATATATATATATATATATATATATATTTGTTTTTTCTTGTATGTATGTGATGCATGATAGTAAATTTTGTTTGTATGTATATGATGCATGCTAGGATATTTTACTTGTATGTATATGATGCATGCTAGTATAATGCTTGTATGTATGTGATGCATGCTAGTATAGGATAATAAAGGCCTTGATTCGTATATGATACACATTCATGATTAGATTAGATCATAATCGAATCACCTTGAAAAAAGCCTACCAAATCTTGATACCCATCTCTACATCGATCATTTGTAGTTGTTGAATCTGCCAAAGCAGAGCAACGCATATTATCTTGGTAGGGTGCGGAGGGACAATCTTGGTCCCACCTATCACGGCTTGGGTTAGAGTAAGCTCAATTAGATTGAGTAAAACAAGTTAACTCAATTGGATCGAGTAGAACTATAGGCATATTCCAACCGTTGGAAAGATAGGATAAGATCACATTTACACTAAATCTTTGGAGATTTAGCCAAATCTAACTCAAGGTCTTTTGTAAGTGTGGGTCTTGATCCTATAACTAAGAGTTGCATAGAGATGTAATCGATAATGTGTTACCTACCGATCATACTAAGTCTTGGGCGATTTAGCCAAAGCTAACTCAAGGCGTAGTATGATGTGGATCTTGTCCCGCAGAAAATATAGCATGTTTGTATGAATTTAGTAATGTGGTTTGACCACATCCATAACTTGATTCTACAAAAGTCCTATAATTCAGTGGGAGCATCATTTGATTAATGACCTAATTGAATGATAAAAGGAATATGATATTAATATTTCTGCATTGTGTATGTTGTAGATTACTATGTCGACAAACACGAACACTCTCTCCCTGCGTTATGTCCTTGAGAAGGACAAGCTCAATGGATCAAATTTCCTTGACTGGTACATAAACCTGAGAATCGTTCTCACCCAAGAAAGGAAACTATACGTCCTGGAGCAGCCCATTCCGGAGGCACCTCCTTCCACTGCCTCGCGACCTGACAAAGATGCTTACAAGAAGCATCAAGATGATGCATTAGATGTGTCATGTCTCATGCTCGCAACCATGAACTCTGAGCTTCAGAAGAAACACGAGTTCATGAATGCTTATGATATGGTTGAACATCTTCGTTAACTATATCAAGGACAAGCAAGGCACGAGAGATATGAAGTCTCTAAGGCATTGTTTTAGTCCAAGATGCAAGATGGGACTCCCATAGGTCCATATGTACTCAAGATGATTGGTTACGTAGAAAACCTAGAAAGATTGGGATTCCCACTTGGCCAAGAGCTAGCCACTTAGTTGATCTTGCAGTCTTTACCACAAAGATACAATCAATTTTTCATGAATTACAACATGAATGAAATTGATAAGCCAGTGCCTGAGATGCTCAACATGTTGAGAACTGCTGAGCTCAACCTTAAGAAGGGAAAATCTGACTCCATTTTGATGGTACAAAAGAAGAAAGGCAAGGGCAAGACTAAAGGTAAGGGAAAGTCTCAAGCCAAGGGCAAAGGCAAAGAACTGAAACCCAAAGGAGGGGTGGCCAAAGAAGGGGCTTGCTTCCACTACAAGGAAGCTGGACACTGGAAGCATAACTGCAAAGCTTACCTGGAAGATCTTAAGAAGAAGAGAATTGAGATTTCTACTTCAGGTATAAATATTATAGAAGTCAATCTATCTATTTCTTCATCATGGGTGTTAGATATCGGATGTGCATCTCACATTTGTACTCATGTGCAGGCACTGAGAAATAGCAGGGCATTGACAAAGGACGAGGTGGATCTACGAGTAGGAAATGGAGCAAGAGTTGCTGCTGTTGCTATAGGAACTTATGATCTATCTCTGCACACTGGGCTTGTACTAGAACTAGATGAATGTTGTTATTTGCCTACTTTAACTAAGAACATAATTTTGGTTTCTTGTTTGGACAAGAAAGGATTTACATTTATAATAAAGAACATATGTTGTTCAGTTTATTTAAATGATATGTTATATTGTAGTGCACCTCTAATGAACGAACTCTACTTTCTAGACTTAGAGAGCCCCATCTATAACATAAGTATCAAAAGGTTCAAGTCAAAAGAGTTGAACCAAACCTATCTCTGGCATTGTCGCTTAGGTCACATAAATGAGAGTCGCTTATCTCAGCTCCATAAGGATGGGCTGTTAGTAATATATGAGAGATGTCCTAAGGCAATCGCCTTATGTATGAACCATTTATATGATAAATAAAGATTCACTATTTGAGTATACATGTTTTATGTATTTGATTGGATCTTAAACTCATTTACTGAATGCCCACGATACGATTCACAGCATGAGAGAATTTGTGATTGGATCACAACTAGTGAGTATCTCTACATGTGTAATTGTGATGTATCGGAATTATCCCTAGTCGATGAATTGATGGATTTGGACACCATCAATTGCCGAGACTAGCAAAGTATACTCCTTGGTGTATCCAAGCAAATTGATTCTCACCGGGCCGAGACATAGTGATGTCCGGAGTTAATCGTGGATGCTAGTTATGGTAACTAGTTCATCGAGTGACCACCGTAAGACTTCATATGGTTCTCTGCATATATAGATATGTCAATGAAGTTCTTACATCAGGGCTTAAGTGCGATGTTCCTTTGACTTGCGGTATTCAAGTCATCTTGATCATGGAGACTTATGCTTTGACATCTTAAGCAAACATCTCTAAGGAGATGTGGACCCGGATGATTGGGTATAAGTCGAAGTGATCGAAGGTGTTTGAATAGCCTATAAAGGATTCACCACTCCTTGCGAGGAGATGTATACCCATGGCCTCTCGTCGGATTGTTACTAAAGTCTTTGGCCAAAGCATTACATGTTTAGAGTAAGATACTCTTCGATACATGTGGAGTAACTAGAATCCGTAGGATGAGGAAATGATACTTGGGCTAGGTGTGACGTAGTCAGCCTAGTGGGGACTGACACTATAGACCATGTCCTGAACCAAGTGGGTATAAGATGAGTGAAGGGAATGGGGCACGATTCATTCGAGCTACTGAAGGGTTTCAGAAATAGTTCTGGATCAACCGTTGATCTTTTCGGTTAATTGGGGATCATGATGTACTACTAGGTGCCACTCATGATCGTTCTATAATTAATGGTTAATTATAGACGGCCAACATAAACTGAGAACCTATTTGGTCACATGCACAACGAGTGTAATCCAAAGGATTTAAAACGAGCTTGAGAATGGGATTCTCAGACCGAGAGAAACTATGTTTGGTTGGACCAAACATAAAGCGAGCATGAAATTGTTTCAGTCGCAATGGAAGAGTGGATGGGCCGTGTCTTATGAAGACATAATGGATGAACCAAAATGATTTGGTTCTAATCCAATGGATGAGAATAAACCAAAGGGTTTGGTTTATTTTAAACGAATGAACCAAAAGTTTGTTCGGTTCGTTTTAAATTAAAATAAACCATCATGGTTTTGTTTATTTTAACTTATCCTAATGGAGCGGGTTAACGGGCTTTATGGATATGATCCATTAACCATTAAGAGAATTAGTTCTCTATAAAAGAGGGCTTAAGGGATTGTTAAACCCGAACTAATCCAAACCCTAGCCCCCTTGAGTTGCCGCCCACCTCCACCTTGGAGTTAATTGGCGCCAACCCTAAAGCTGCCACCGCCCAGCTTGTGTGCAGCCGTCCAAGTCTTTGTCGGCGTCCAAGCTTCAGCCGGAGAACCTCCGGCGACCCTCCGGCGATCTCCTTTGGGTTCGGTGATAAGGTGAGCTTCCATCTTTCCTTAGCCGGCCTCTATTCCTCCACCAAAAGCTGTCCAGTTTTTCTGGACAGCTTGTTTCTTTGTTGTCGGAGCGTCGTTTGGACGACGGTTAGTGCTCCGAAAGCGGCTAACTTACTGGGGATTTGATCTCCGGTAATCCTCTGAGGTGGGGGACGAAGGATTCGTCAAATGGTTGACGAATACCTCTCCGGAGAAGCGAGTTTTGAGAACTCGTTTTAGGATCCGAATTTGGATTCGGATCATGATCATCTCTCGATCACGTCGTCTTCAACACGAGGCTAGTAACCCGTACGAAGATGAAGCTCGTGACTTAGCGAAGTCATCCCTAGGAGCTCGGTGTGGATACGGATAGAGACGATTCTTACGAGGATCGTTTCGGTTGATGCCGTTCCCGCTACACGTCATACGAAAGGTATAACGTAGATAAATTTCTTTTATTGCAAATTTTAATTTACGATTATGTCTACACTTGTTGTAATAAGCATGCGTGTGTTGTGTGTGTTGTAATAAATAGGAGTATTTATTATTTTTTTTTCTTCCGCTGTGTTCATGTTTACGAAACATGATCGAACACACACACGCCGCGGTGCCGGAAACCCAACAGTGGTATCAGAGCCCAGGTTGTGTTTCGACATAATCGTTAAATGGTTTTGCGATAGTCATAATGTTATTTCTGGAAATTTTCTAATTTTGGAAATTTAGAAGTATTTATGGAAAATTTTCAATTTTTGGAAGTCTAGAAGTATTTATGGAAATCTTCCACTTTTGGAAAGTTGGAAGTATTTTATGGAAATTGATATTTTCCATAAATAAAATATTTGATTAGATTCTGAAAATTTGTTTCCTAATTTAATCATGATTTGATTTGGAGAATCAAATCTTAAAATATTTTATTTCCATAAGTAGTTTTGATGATTTAGGAAATTGGTTTCCTAAATTGATTTTCCTTAATCAATTATTTTCATAAATAAAATATGTGATTAGATTTGGAAATTTGTTTCCTAATTCAATCATGATTTGATTTGAAGAATCAAATCTTAAACATATTTTATTTCCATAAATAGTTATGACAAATAAGGAAATTATGTACATGACATAATTGTATGTCATGTAATTGCAATAGATGCATAACATTATGCCATGCGTGTCGTGACATGTAGATGTATGCCATGTATGCCATGCCATGTAGATAATAGTTATTTGCATGCAAAGAGGATGAGACATAAAAAACCCTTAAACAATATTAAGGCCTACACCTTCCATTAATATGGTTAGAACCAGAGTTCCGTTTCTTGTTTGGGTTGTTGGACTCTCTCCAAGCCCGGCTCGAACCCAAATATGTTCAAACCATGGAATAGTTTAATACTAATATGGTAAGAGTCAGAGGTCAATCGTTAGCTTTGGTTGTTGGACTCTCTCCAAGCTGGGCTAATTGGTTGAATGCGCTCTAACCATATTAAAACTATGTCCCGATTAATGGGTTGGCTTTAACCTGGAGCATCGGCTTGTTGGACTCTCTCCAAGGTCGATGTAAAGGGAGGTGAAGTTGGGTGCTATGCATATGATGCATACTTGTTAATGTGTTAACAACCCGATGTATATGTGAACATTCAATTAGTTGATAGCACATTGTGATAGTTGCATATACGTGATATGCAATCGGTATAGTTGATACCTACCGTCATAGTTATGAATGGCTTGTTGGACTCTCTCCAAGGTTGTTCATAACTATGATGGATATCAGCCCATTCGGAGATGGACCTACGATCTCCCGAAGTGATTTTGGGGTTTTTGAAATTCGAAAAAAATGAATGGGATTTATAAATGTATATTGATGCATTTTAAAATCATTTTCTCATATATGCTCATTTTGTATTTCTAGGTCAATAAATTGATCATGACGTCTTTGAATTTGTGCACTATTTTGGATTCGAACAAACTGACTGGGCCTAACTTCCTGGACTGGCTTAGAAACCTGAGAATTGTTCTCAAGGCGGAAAAGCTTGCATATGTCCTTGAAGAGCCTCTTCCTGACCGTCCTAAGGACGATGCAACCTGCATCAAATGTTGGTCTATCAGAAACATGTGGCAGATTCTGAGCTGGCGAGTTGCATCATGCTAGCGGCGATGGTACCTGAGCTGCAAAAGCAGCATGAGCATATGGATGCTAATACTATGGTCTTCCATCTTCATGAGTTGTTCGATGAGCAAGCGAGATCCGAAAGGTTCGAGGTCTCTAGGCTCCTCTTCACTACGAAGATGCAAGAAGGTTCGTCTGTAGTGCAGTTTGTGCTAAAGATGAACTGGTACATCGAGCGGCTAGCTACCCTCGGTTTTGTGATGGATCATGAGTTAAGTATTGACTTAATTCTGCATTATTTGCCCAAGAGTTTCTCGCAATTTGTGATGAACTATCGGATGAACAAATTGGAATCCACCATTCCCGAGCTCCTCAATATGTCAAGACTGGAGCCTTCAAAGCATGAAGAGAAGGCGGTTCATAGTTGATTCCTCAAAGAAAGGTTCTAAGAGGAAGGCAAAAGAATGAAGAAAGGAAAGAACAAAAAGGCAAAGAAGGCGGAACTAAAAAAAGGGCACTTGCCATCACTGTGGGCAAGGAAGGCCACCGCGAAGAAATCGCAAGATTTATCTTGAGTCCATGAAGAAGAAGAAGGCATCCGATGCCCCATCCTCTTCGTATCTTCGTTATTGATTGTCATTCTATTTCCTTAGACACTTGGGTATTGGATACCGGGTGTAGCTCACATATATGTAATGACATACAGGGGCTAAGGAATAGAAGAAGACTTGTCGAGGGGAGTCAAATTTATGAGTCGGCAATGGAGCAAAGGTCACGCGGCGCCATCGGAACTTATTTGCTGAAGCTCCCTAGTGGACTAGTCTTGGAACTGGACAATTGCTATTATGTTCCTTCTCTAATAAAGAACATTGTTTCTATTTCCTGCTTAAATAGAAATGGTTTTCATTTGACGTTTAGTAACAATTATTGTTATATAACTTTGAATGGCGTACTTTATGGAACTGGAACTTTGAGTAATGGCATTTATACGTTGGACGTATCCAGTGACATTTTCAAGATCGAAGCGAGCAACACGCGTGCTCGAAAGGATAATCACATAGACTCCTATATGTGGCATTGTCGTCTTGGCCATATAAGCAAGAAACGCATGTCTGAATTACACCGATGTGGAATTCTGGAATTGTTTGAATTGGATTCATACGATACATGCGAATCATGCTTAAAAGGCAAGATGACTAAGTTACCTTTTACTGGAAAAGGTGAACGAGTGGGAGAGTTACTAGGTCTAGTACATACTGATGTATGTGGACCTATGTCAACTCAAACTTTAGGAGGCTATAGCTACTTCATTACCTTCACCGATGATCACTCACGGTTTGGGTATGTGTTCCTGATGAAACACAAGTCTGAAGCCTTTGAAAGGTTCAAAGAATTCAGAAATGAAGTAGAGAAACAACATGACAAAAGTATTAAAATACTTCGATCGGATCGAGGTGGTGAATACTTAAGTCAAGAGTTTCTTGATTATCTAAGAGACAATGGCATATTGTCTCAATGGACTCCGCCCTATACACCACAAAGATAATGGTGTATCCACTTCGTTTCAGTTACGTATTTGCTGGTCGGAATTGATGATAGATCCTTGCAACTCTTCCCGAGTCCTTTTGGGGCTATACATGAGCCCAATTTGTTTACTTGATAGCAGATTACCTACAGGTAGTCTGACTACTCCATATGAGATATGGAATGGTAGAAACCTCATGTATCTTACTTGAAGATATGGGGTTATCACCTTATGTGAAGCGGACTGTATCAGACAAATTGGATGCTAATTCTGATAAATGTCTATTTATTGGATACCCTAAGGAAACAAGGGGTTAACAATTCTATCATCCTGTGGAACAAAAGGTGTTTGTTTCAAGGCATGCTATGTTTCTAGAGAAAGAGTTTCTCTTGCAAGAAAATAGTGGTAGTGTCGTCGAGCTTGAAGAGGCTCGAGAGACTCAAATAGACATTGATGAGATACCTGGTGAAGCACAACAGCCGACAACTCATAGTGATGAGCAATCGGCTGGACCTATTGTAACACCACATCTTCGTAGATCTGGTAGAACACGTAATATTCCTGAGAGATATGGATTTCTCGTAAGTGAATCGAACGACGTGTTACTCATTGATGATGAGGAGCCTACCAGTTATGAAGAAGTACTGACAAGTTCAGAAAGGGATAAGTGGCTTGGTGCCATGAAGTCGGAAATGGATTCCATGTACGAAAACCAAGTTTGGAACTTGGTTGACCCACCTGAAGGCATAAAGCCTATAGGGTGCAAGTGGGTTTTCAAGAAGAAAACCGACATGGATGGTAATGTGATTACCTATAAGGCTAGATTGGTGGCGAAAGGATATCGTCAAAGCAAGGTGTTGATTATGACGAAACCTATTCGCCTGTAGCTATGCTTAAATCCATTCGGATGCTCCTGGCCATAGCGGCTCATTATGATTATGAGATATGGCGGATGGATGTGAAAACAACTTTCCTTAATGGAAACCTGCTCGAGGACGTGTATATGATACAACCTGAGGGTTTCACATCGGTTGATAAAACCAAGGTATGCAAATTGCGGCGGTCCATTTATGGATTGAAGCAAGCATCCGAGTGGAATATCCGCTTTTGATGAGACGATCAAAAGTTTGATTTCTCACAAAATCCGAGCAGAACCTTGTGTGTACAAGAAGGTTAGTGGGAGTGCAGTCGTGTTCCTAGTATTGTATGTCGATGACATATTACTTATAGGAAACGATGTGTCAATCTTACAGTCAGTTAAGGTTTGGTTATCCAAGATATTCTCCATGAAAGACCTGGGAGAAGCAACCTACATCCTTGGGATTAAGATCTATAGAGATAGATCGAAACGGTTGCTTGGTCTTTCGCAGTCTACATATATAGACCGAGTGCTAAAGAGGTTTAGCATGTCGGAATCCAAGAAAGGTTATCTGCCCATCAGGCATGGGGTACACCTTTCGAAGTCTATGTGTCCGCGCACAGAAAATGAGAGGATTTGCATGAGTAAGATTCCCTATGCATCCGCAATAGGATCTATCATGTATGCTATGTTATGTACGAGGCCCGATGTATCGTATGCTCTGAGTGTCACGAGCAGATACCATCGATCGGGAATGGATCATTGGGCGGCTGTTAAGACGATCCTTAAGTACTTGAGAAGAACTAAGGATGTGTTCCTAATATATGGAGAAGGGGACATGGTGATACGCGGGTATACGGATGCCAGCTTCCAGACAGACAAGGATGATTCCAGGTCTCAGTCTGGATACGTGTTCACCTTGAATGGGAGCGCAGTGAGTTGGAAAAGTTCCAAACAAGAGACTGTAGCGGATTCTACCACTGAGGCAGAATACATTGTATCTTCGGAAGCAGCAAAGGAAGCGATTTAGATCAAGAAGTTCGTTCATGAACTTGGTGTGATTCCGGCCATTGTTGAAGCAATACCGGTCTACTGCGACAACAATGGAGCAATTGCACAGGCGAAAGAGCCAAGGTCTCATCAACGATCCAAACATGTGCTTCGCCGCTATCATCTTATCAGAGAGATCATCAGTAGGAACGAAATACAAATCGAGAAAATTCCCACTGAAAGGAACTTAGCGGATCCCTTGACTAAGGCATTACCTCAAAATAAGTTTGAGGGTCATGTTAGAGCTTATGGTATTGGATACCGTAGCGATTGGCATTAGGCCAAGTGAGAGTCTGTTAGTAATATATGAGAGATGTCCTAAGGCAATCGCCTTATGTATGAACCATTTATATGATAAATGAAGATTCACTATTTGAGTATACATGTTTTATGTATTTGATTGGATCTTAAACTCATTTACTGAATGCCCACGATACAATTCACAGCATGAGAGAATTTGTGATTGGATCACAACTAGTGAGTATCTCTACATGTGTAATTGTGATGTATCGGAATTATCCCTAGTCGATGAATTGATGGATCTGGACACCATCAATTACCTGAGACTAGCAGGTATACTCCTTGGTGTATCCAAGCGGTGATTCTCACTTTGGCCGAGACATAGTGATGTCCGAGTTAATCGTGGATGCTAGTTATGGTAACTAGTTCATTGGAGTGACCCGTAGTAAGACTTCATATGGTTCTCTGCATATATAGATATGTCAATGAAGTTCTTCGTGGCTTAAGTGCGATGTTCCTTTGACTTGCGGTATTCAAGTCATCTTGATCATGGAGACTTATGCTTTGACATCTTAAGCAAACATCTCTAAGGAGATGTGGACCCGGGATGATTGGGTATAAGTCGAAGTGATCGAAGGTGTTTGAATAGCCTATAAAGGATTCACCACTCCTTGCGAGGAGATGTATACCCATGGCCTCTCGTCGGATTATTACTAAAGTCTTTGTCCAAAGCATTACATGTTTAGAGTAAGGTACTCTTCGATACATGTGGAGTAACTAGAATCCGTAGGACGAGGAAATGATACTTGGGCTAGGTGTGACGTAGTCAACCTAGTGGGGACTGACACTATAGACCATGTCCTGAACCAAGTGGGTATAAGATGAGTGAAGGAATGGGGCACGATTCATTCGAGCTCTTGAAGGGTTTGAAATAGTTCGGATCAACCGTTGATCTTTTCGGTTAATTGGGGATCATGATGTACTACTAGGTGCCACTCATGATCATTCTATAATTAATGGTTAATTATAGACGGCCAACATAAACCGAGAACCTATTTGGTCACACGCACAACGAATGTAATCCAAAGAATTTAAAACGAGCTTGAGAATGGGATTCTCAGACCGAGAGAAACTATGTTTGGTTGGACCAAACATAAAGCGAGCATGAAATTGTTTCAGTCGCAATGGAAGCGTGGATGGGCCGTGTCTTATGAAGACATAATGGATGAATCAAAATGGTTTTGTTCTAATCCAATGGATGAGAATAAACCAAAGGGTTTGGTTTATTTTAAACGAATGAACCAAAAGTTGGTTCGGTTGGTTTTAACTTAAAATAAACCATCATGGTTTGGTTTATTTTAACTTATCCTAATGGAGCGGGTTAATGGGCTTTATGGATATGATCCATTAACCATTAAGAGAATTAGTTCTCTATAAAAGCGGGCTTAAGGGATTGTTAAACCCGAACTAATCCAAACCCTAGCCCCCTTGAGTTGTCGCCCACCTCCACCTTGGAGTTAATTGGTGCCAACCCTAAAGCTGCCGCCGCCCAGCTTGTGTGCAGCCGTCCAAGTCTTTGCCGGTGTCCAAGCTTCAGCCGGAGAACCTCCGGCGACCTTCCGGCGATCTCCTTTGGGTTCGGTGATAAGGTGAGCTTCCATCTTTCCTTAGCCGGCCTCTATTCCTCCACCAAAAGCTGTCCAGTTTTTGTGGACAGCTTGTTTCTTTGTTGTCGGAGCGTCGTTTGGACGACGGTTAGTGCTCTGACAGCGGCTAACTTACCGGGGATTTGATCTCCGGTAATCCTCTAAGGTGGGGGACGAAGGATTCGTCAAACGGTTGACGAATACCTCTCCGGAGAAGCGAGTTTTGACAACTCATTTTAGGATCCGAATTTGGATTTGGATCGTGATCATCTCTCGATCACGTCGTCTTCAACACGAGGCTAGTAACCCGTACGAAGACGAAGTTCATGACTTAGCGAAGTCATCCCGAGGAGCTCGGCGTGGATACGGATAGAGACGATTCTTACGAGGATCGTTCCGGTTGATGCCGTTCTCGCTACACGTCATACGAAAGGTATAACGTAGATAAATTTCTTTTATTGCAAATTTTAATTTACGATTATGTCTACACTTGTTGTAATAAGCATGCGTGTGTTGTGTGTGTTGTGTGTGTTGTAATAAATAGGAGTATTTTTTTTTTTTTTGCTTCCGCTGTGTTCATGTTTACGAAACATGATCGAACACACACACGCCGCGGTGCCGGAAACCCAACATGGGCTACTAGACTCATTTGATTTTGAATCATATGAGACATGCGAGTCTTGCCTTTTAGGCAAGATGACCAAGACTCCCTTTAGTGGACACAGCAAAAGAGCAACAGACTTGTTAGGACTTATACATAGTGATGTATGTGGCCCTTTCAATGTTGCTGCTAAAGGTGATTACAAGAACTTCATTATATTTACTGATGACTTCAGTAGATATGGTTATGTGTATCTCATGACACATAAATCAGAATCCTTTGAAAAGTTCAAAGAATTCAAGAATGAAGTACAAAACCAGCTTGGCAAGAGTATTAAGATACTTCGATCAAATCGTGGTGGTGAACACCTTAGACATGAGTTTCGTGCCTATCTAACTAAGTGTGGGATTCTATCCCAACTCACTCCTCCTAGAACAACACAGTGGAATGGTGTATCCGAAAGGAGGAATCGTACCCTATTAGATATGGTACGATCTATGATGAGTCACACAGATCTTCCTATATCTTTTTGGGGATATGCTCTAGACACAACACCTTCACACTTAACTGTGTATCATCCAAGGCTGTGATAAAGACACCATATACGATATGGATAGGGAGAAATACCATGATGTCTTTCATGAGGATTTGGGATTGTGAGGCTTACATTCGACGTCAAGTCTCAGACAAACTGGGACCCAAATCCGATAAGTGATATTTTGTTGGATATCCCAAGGAGACGAAGGGATATTACTTCTACATTCCCAGTCAGTACAATGTGTTTGTGGCAAAGACTGAGTTTTTTCTAGAAAGGGATTTTGTTTCTAGAAAAACTAGTGGGAGTACGTTCGATATTGAAGAAATTCAAGATAAGGATCATAGCACTGAGGCCTTGATGGAGGTTGAACATGAACCACAAAGTGTTGTGGGTGATGAGATTATTGCACAAAGAGTTTTGGAACAACCACCTATTCAAGTAGACCTACCTCTTCGCAGGTCTAATAGGGTACGTCGTCAGTCTGAGAGATACTTATTTCTCTTGTCTGACCATGATGACGTTATGCTCAATGAGAATGAGCCTACCTCTTATCAGGAAGTTGTGATGAGCCCAGACTCTGAGAAATGGCTAGAGGCCATGAGATTCGAGATTGAATCCATGTACACCAACCAAGTATGGACTTTGGTTGATCCACCTGAAGGGGTCAAACCCATTGGGTGTAAGTGGGTCTTTAAGAGAAAGACTGACATAGATGGACTTACACATACCTATAAGAGCCGATTGGTGGCTAAAGGTTTCAAGCAAATTCATGGTATTGACAATGATGAAACCTTTTCTTCAGTGATGATGTTTAAGTCCATTCGGATCATGCTTGCTATTGCAGCATACCACGATTATGAAATCTTGCAGATGGATGTCAAAACCGCATTTCTGAATGTAAACTTACTCGAGGATGTGTACATGAGACAACCTGAGGGTTTTGTATATCCACAACATACTAGGAAAGTATACAAGCTATAAAGGTCCATTTATGGGCTAAAGCAAGCTTCTCGGAGCTAGAATCTTAGATTCGATGATGCGATCAAATAGTTTGGTTTCATCAAAAATGAAGATGAACCCTGTGTCTACAAGAGGGTTAATGGGAACACAATTGTCTTTCTTGTATTGAATGTGGATGACATACTACTCATTGGGAATGACATCCCTTTGCTACAGTCTGTGAAGACTTGGCTGGGGACGTGCTTCTCAATGAAGGACTTAGGGGAAGCAGCCTGTATTCTAGGCATCAAGATCTATAGAGATAGATCTAAGAGATTGCTTAGCCTAAGTCAGAGTACATATATTGATACAGCATTACTACCGTTTTCCATGCAGAATTCCAAGAAGGGACTTCTGCCGATGTCACATGGTGTGAGTATTTCAAAAACTCAAAGTCCCTCTTCTAGAGAGGAGAGAGACTGCATGGATAAGATCCCTTATGCATCTACTATAGGATCTATCATGTACGCCATGCTGTGTACTCGTCCTGATGTCTCGTATGCTTTGAGCATGAAGAGTAGATACCAGTCAGATCCAGGTGAGCGTCACTGGATATCAGTCAAGAATATTCTTAATTACTTGAGAAGGACTAAAGAATATTTCTTGATATTTGGAGGCGATGAGGAGCTAGCTGTAAAGGGTTACAACAATGCCAGCTTCCAAACTGACCAGGATGATTATAGATCGCAGTCAGGGTTCGTGTTTTTCTTGAATGGTGGCACTGTGAGCTGGAAGAGTTCGAAGCAGAACACAGTTGCTGATTCTACAATAGAAGTCGAGTAGATCGCTGCATCTGAGGCAGCAAAGGAGGCTGTTTGGATCCGTAAGTTCATTACTGAGCTTGGGGTGGTTCCTAGCATAGCAGATCCCATAGAGCTCTATTTTGACAACAATGGAGCGATTACACAGGCTAAGGAACCTCGCTCACACCAGCGGACCAAACACATACTACGACGCTTCCATCTCATTCGAGAGATTATCTATAGAGGAGATGTGAAGATTTGCAGAGTACCCACAGAGGCTAACATCGCAGATCCCTTAACCAAGGCATTGGCACAGAAAAAGCATGATGGTCACACTAGGTCATTGGGTATTAGATACTACGATGATTGACACTAGTGCTAGTGGGAGATTGTTAGTGAAAGCTCTAGAGTCAATCATGTGATGATTGTTGTATGTACTTTATTGTATCATATTCCTATTTATAAAGGCATGGTTATTATATTTACTTATATTGGTGCCAAATAAACTAAGTATAATAACGTTCTTGAGTAGAAGGTTCTTATCTATATCAATCGATTGGTTGAATCAATAATGAGATGATATAGAGAACACTACTCTTAACCATTCCTAGTCAAGTATTATCATTCAGGGACAATGTTAATGTGTAGAGACTAGCATGTAGGTCAACTCGATGACTTGATCTCACAAGTTATGGATATGAGATATCAAGTTGACACATGGGTATGTATTGGAGAATGTATACTGAATGACCCACCATGAAAAATTATCGTGGATCATTATATGAGTGTTATATATTTTCTCATGTGACTATTAGTATGACTATTAGTTCTTGAACTTGAAGTCACCATGGTTCCCTACATAAGGAGTTGCATACTTTGGCTTCGTCAAACGTCACCCGTAAATGGGTGGACTATAAAGGCGATTACTGGGTATGTAATAAATTATGCGGAGGGATGTGAGTGATGTAGATGGGATCTATCCCTCCTATATGACGGGAGTGACATCGCTATTATTGATAGAGTGAGACTACGAAGTGCATGACCATGCCCAAATGAGTCAATATGAGATATTGAGCTTATTTGATTAGAGTTAGTCTACTTGGAGTTCAAGATATAGATTGTACCGAGGATGACACGGTCTATGCCTCAATTGGTCAATCTAGATGTCAAGGATAGAGGGACATTGTCACATATTGTGAGAGTCACAATTAGTAGTCACAAAAGTGATGTTGGATCTCAACATTCTTGTAACTTGGGTAGCAATGATGTGTTGCTAGATACCGCTCATTGCTTATGTTCCTAAATCGGTTTAGGAGCATTGCCAACGTTACAAGAACCTATAGGGTCACACACAAAGGGCAATTAGATGGAGATTAGGTTCATATGATGAACCATGAGGATTAGGATCATGGGATGAACCAAATTGGATTAAGAGTAATCTAAATTAGATTAATTGAGTTAGACTCAATTTGATTCAAGTGTTGAATGAGTCTAATTTATATTTGATTCATTGAGTCAATTTAAATTAATGAATAGAGATTCATTAAATCAAATTGACTTGAATCAAGTGGTTAGATTTGATCAACCATGGGAGATAATAGGTCAAGTTTTATTTGACTTGAGAGGGAAGATGAATGGTCAATTTTGACTTGACCAATTGCCTTGTCATGGTGACATGGCATGGGGCTGGCAGTTACACGTATTTGCTCAACGACAAATCCCAAAAGCTTCGGACCCTCGGAGTTGAGATGAGGCGATGTCGACGGTGATATCGCGAAGCTCATCGACGAAGACTCTCTCGCAATTAAAGCTTCGGTTTGGATATCGTGGGAATTCATTTGGTGAGTAACTCCATCTTCTTCTTCCTTGGATCTTCTTCCTCTCAAGCTCTCTCCCAATCCTCTTCTTGCCATGGACATCAAGGGTGCTAGCACACACTAAGGTGTCTTCTCCACCATTTGTCCGTGTGGATACTGTTGGGTTTTTGGCACCGTGGCGAGTGTGTGTTCAAACATGTTTCGTAAACATGTGCACAGCAGAAGGAATAAAATAATAAATCTAATTTATTACAACACACACACCACACGTATGAATAGTACAACATGTGTAGACATAACCGTAAATACAAATTTTGCAATAAAAGGAAATTTATACTACGTATACCTGACGTATCACGTGCAGCGGGAAAGACATCAACCGGACCGATTCTCGCTAGAATCGCCTCTATCCATATCCACGCCGAGTATCTTCGAGATGACTTCACAAATCATGAGCCTCGTCTTCGTACGGGTTACTAGCCTCGTGTTGAAGACGATGTGATCGAGAGAAGATCACGATCCCAATCAAAATTCGGATCCAAAACGAGTCCTCAAAAACTCACTTCTCTGGAGAGGTATTCGTCAACCGTTTGACGAATCCTTCGTCCTCAACCTATGAGGATTACCAGAGATCGAATCTCTGGCAAGGCTACCACTTTCGGAGTTCCAAACATCGTCCAAACGACGCTCCGACAAGAAGGAAACAAGCTGTCCAGAAAACTGGACAGCTTTGGTGGAGGAATAGGGGCCGGCCAAATAAGGAAGGTTGAAGCTCACCTTGTCGCCGGACCCAAAGGAGATCACCGGAGCTCCTCCGGTAGCAGCTCGATGCCGGAAAGGGGAGAGGACGGCAGCTGCTGGACGTCGGAAAGGGGTTTTGGGTGGTGGTGGGCGGTGGCAAGAAGTTGGCACCGACCACTTGGAGAAGAGGGAGAGGGTGGGCGGCAACAACTAGGGTTGCAAGGAGTAGGGCTTAACAAAAACCCTTCAGCCCTATTTTATAGAGAACAAATTCTCTTAATGTTTATCGGATCATAACCAAAAGCCCGTTAACCTGCTCGATTAATTTAAGTTAAAATAAACCAAACCATGATGGTTTATTTTAAGTTAAAATGAACCGAATCAACTTTGGTTCATTCATTTAAAACAAACCAAACCTCTTTGGTTTATTCTCCTCCATTGGATTAGAACCAAACCAATTTGGTTCATCCATCATGTCTTCATAAGACATGGCCCAACCATGCTTCCATTGCGGCTGAAACGATTTCATGCTCGCTCCATGAAATGCTTTGGCCAAAGACTTTAGTAACAATCCAACAAGAGGCCATGGGTATACATCTCCTCGCAAGGAGTGGTGAATCCTTTATAGGCTATTCAAACACCTTCGATCACTTCGACTTATTCCGAATCATCTCGGGTCCACTTCTCCTCAGAGATGCTCGTTTAAGATGTCAAAGCATAAGTCTTTATGATCAAGATGACTTGAATACCGCAAGTCAAAGGAACATCGCACTTAAGCTGCAGTAAGAACTTCATTGACATATCTATATATGCAGAGAACCATATTAAGTCTTACGGCTGGTCACTCCAATGAACTAGTTACCTTAACTAGCATCCACGATTAACTCCGGACATCACAATGTCTCCAGCCAGTGAGAATTAGCTGCTTGGATACACCAAGGAGTACACCTCGTTCTAGTCTCGACAGAATCAATGGTGTCCATATCCATCAATTCATCGACTAGGGATAATTCCGATACATCACAATTACACATGTAGAGATACTCATAAGTTGTGATCCAATCACAAATTCTTTCATGCTGTGAATCGTATCATGGACATTCATTAAATGAGTTTAAGATCCAATCAAATCCATGAAAACATGTATACTAAAATAGTGAATCTTCACTTATCATATAAATGTTTCAAACATAAGGCGATTGCCTTAGGACATCTCTCATATATTATTAACAGATACTGTTGGGTTTTCGGCACCGTGGCGAGTGTGTGTTCGAACATGTTTCCTAAACATGTACACAGCGGAAGAAATAAAAATAATAAATCTAATTTATTACAACACACACATCACACGCATGCATAGTACAACATGTGTAGACATAACCGTAGTTTTGAATTTTTCAATAAAAGGAAATTTATTCTACGTATACCTGACGTATAACTTGTAGCGAGAAAGGCATCAACCGGAGCGATCATCGCTAGAATCGCCTCTATCCGTATCCACGCCAAGTATCTTCGGGATGACATTGTTGGGAGTATGGGGAATACAATCAAAGTCCCACATTGGTAAGACATGGAAAAGATCATGTGCTTATAAGAAAAAAGATATCTCCATTGGTATGAGGCCTTTTGGGTAAAGCCCAAAAATAAAACCATGAGGGTCTAGGCCCAAAGTGGACAATATCATGTCATTGTGGAGATATGTGGATATTATAAGTACTAACAATTGGTATCAGAGCCATGGTCCATGTCAAGCCATGAACCTCGAACGAAGGAAGTTGAGCTCCCACGTCCGGATCAAGAGAACCAGACATCAGGAAGGAAGTCTAGTTGGGTCGGGGGGACCGAACAATTGGCAGGAAGTCCTGGTGGGTTGAAGATCGGACATCAAGCAGAGAAAATCCTTCGAGGAGGGATAGGCTTGAGGGGGGGCCCAATGTGGTCCTTCGTTTGAGGGGGGGATTGTTGGGAGTATGGGGAATACAATCAAAGTCCCACATTGGTAAGACATGGAAAAGATCATGTGCTTATAAGAAAAAAGATATCTCCATTGGTATGAGGCCTTTTGGGTAAAGCCCAAAAATAAAATCATGAGGGTCTAGGCCCAAAGTGGACAATATCATGTCATTGTGGAGATATGTGGATATTATAAGTACTAACAGACATCATAAAGTCATGAACCTCGTCTTCGTATGAGTCACTAGCCTCGTGTCGAAGACGATGTGATCGAGAGAAGATCACAATCCGAATCAAAATTCGGATTCAAAACGAGTCCTCAAAAACTCGCTTCTTCAGAGAGGTATTCGTCAACCGTTTGACGAATCCTTCGTCCTCCACCTATATGGATTACCGGAGATCAAATCCTCAGCAAAGTAGCCACTGTCGGAGCTCCAAACATCGTCCAAACGACGCTCCGACACGAAGGAAACAAGCTGTCCAGAAAACTGGACAGCTTTGGTGGAGGATTAGCGCCGGCGAAATAAAGAAGCTAGACGCTCACCTTGCCGCCGGAGCCAAAGAAGGTCACCGGAGCTCCTCCGGCAGCAGTTCGACACCGGCAAGAGGGGAGGATGGAAGCTGCTGGACGCCGGCAAGAGGGGATTGGGCGGTGGTTGGCGGCGGCAAGGAGTTGGCGCCGGCTACACAAGGAGAAGGAGGGGCGCCAACATTAGGGTTGCTTAGATTAGGTTTTCACAAAACCCTTAAGCCCTATTTTATAGAGAACAAATTCTCCTAATGGTTATTGGTTCATAACCAAAACCCGTTAACCAGCTCTATTAATTTAAGTTAAAATAAACCAAACCGATTTGGTCTTTTTTAAGTTAAAACGAACCGAATCAACTTTGGTTCATTCGTTTAAAACAAACCAAACCCCTTTGGTTTTTTCTCCACCATTGGATTAGAACCAAACCAATTTGGTTCATCCATCATTTCTTCATAAGACACGGCCCATCCACGCTTCTTTTACGCCTGAAACGATTTCATGCTCGCTCCTTGTTTGGTCCAACCAAACCTAGTTTCTCTCGGTCTGAGAATCTCATTCTCAAGATCATTTTAAATCCTTCGGATTACGCTCGTTATGCGTATGACCAAAGAGGTTCTCGATTTATGTTGGCCATCTATAATTAATCATTAATTATAGAACGATAATGAGTTGCACCTAGTAGTACATCATGATCCCCAATTAACTGAAAAGATCAACGGTTGATCCAGAACTATTAATGAAACCCTTCAGCAGCTATAATGATTCGTGCCCCATTCCCTTCACTCATCTTATACCTACTTGGTTCAAGACATGGTCTATTGTGTCAGTCCCCACTAGGTTTACTTCATCACACCTAGCCCAAGTATCATTTCTGTTGGGTTTCCGGCACCGCGGCGAGTGTGTGTTTGAACATGTTTCGCAAACATGTGCACAGCGGAAGGAATAAAATAATAAATCTAATTTATTACAACACACACATCACACACATCCAGAGTACAACATGTGTAGACACAACCGTAAATTTAAATTTTTCAATAAAAGAAAACTTAAACTACGTATACTTGACGTATCACGTGTAGCGGGAAAGGCATCAACCGGAACGATCCTCGCTAGAATCGTCTCTATCCATATCCACGTCGAGTATCTTCGTGATGACTTCACTAAGTCACGAGCCTCATCTTCGTACGGGTTACTAGCCTTGTGTTGAAGACAATGTGATCGAGAGAAGATCATTATCCGAATCAAAATTCGGATCCAAAACGAGTCCTCAAAAACTCGTTTCTCCAGAGAGGAATTCGTCAACCGTTTGACGAATCCTTCGTCCTCCACCTATGAGGATTGCCGGAGATCGAATCCTCGGCAAGGGAGGCACTGTCGGAGGTCCAAACTTCGTCCAAACGACGCTCCGACAAGAAGGAAACAAGCTGTCCAGAAAACTGGACAGCTTTGGTGGAGACCTTGCGCAGGCCAAATAAGGAAAGCAATGTGCTCACCTTGTCGCCGGAGCCAAGGTGTTGGGATGTCGCTTCGGAGGCTCATTGGCTCCCATGTCCCTGGATTAAAATTTTCACTAATGAAAGACTTAATCCGGATGGGATGAGCTTCCTTGGCACAACCTATTCGTCGTCGTGCTAACAACTTGAGTGGTCGCTTGAACAAACTAGTTGTTCAAGCAACACAACTCTTCTAGTTGGTTAGCCGCGGAAGAGACGACGGATGGATCGCCGGTTTTTGTGTTTGTCTTCGGGGTCCATGATTATACAATATATATTCACACACACACATGCATAATCAAAACAAATAAGAACATGCTCAGATTTGTACATAAAGTTAAAATAACTTTATACCTCACGATCTTCTACCGTATGTCCTATCCTTCTCGTGGACGACGTGTGGACGAAGATCCTCCACGAGTAGAAGCCTTCTAGATCGAGTTCTCCTCTACCTTGTCCGCTGCCAACAAAGAGAAAAACCAACAATACCTTTCCTATCTAGAACCGGCCACCAAGCTAGAGAGTTTGATGCAACCGCCGGCCAAGGAACAAAAGGATGAAGCGCCGGCCACCAATTCAATGGGAACCGCCGGCCACCTATGGAGAAAGGAGAAGTGCCGGCCACTAAGGAATAAGGGAGGAGGAAGAAGAGAATGGCTTAGAAGATGGGCGCCGGCCAAGTGTGGATGGAGGAATATGGGCGCCGACAACAACTAGAAGAAAGGAAGTTGCCGCCCAAGCCTTTTCTCCAAAACCCTAGCCGCCCACTAATCTCCAAACCCTAACTCCAATTCCAATAACTTAGTTGCCGCCCAACCCTAAGCCATCTATATATAGAGTAGGGCCTAAACCTCCTTTAATCTCCACCGTCGAATCTAGGGATTTAATCTCCATCGTCGGATCTAGGGTTTTATCCCAACCGTCGGATCTAGGGTTTAATCCCAACCTTCGGATCTAGGATTTCATCCCAACCGTCGGATCTAAGGTTTCATCCCAACCGTCGGATCTAGGGATTTATCCCAACTGTCGGATCTAGCGATTTAATCCAAACCGTCGATTCTAGGATTTCATCCTATCCATCGGATCTAGGGATTTAATCCCAACCGTTGGTTCTAGTGTTTCATCCAACCATCGGATCTAGGGATTTAATCCCAACCGTTGGTTCTAGGTTTTGTTTTACATTCTTGGATCTAGACTTCACAAGGATTATAATAGGCTACGATAGGGACCATAAGGAGGAGTTGGGTCTTGGCCACCCGATGGATCGGAACCACACAAACTTGATCCATCAATGATGTTCCATTCCACTAGAGGATCATCATTGAACTACCTCACAAACCCCCATAAATTAATATGGGCTCCATATATTATTTGTACATTTATCTCCCCGTGTTTAAGATATCGAATGTCCGTCAATTAATTGATTTACTGACCATCAATTAATTAACATCTAACTCCTCGAGTAGTACCACTCAACCTTATCATCATGTTGACTAAGTCAACCAGCTGGGTTTACATGATGAACCTTATGATCTCCTCAAGGGGACATCATCAACCTAATATATATGACACGATTTCCTCCTATAATCAACGACACACCATGTAAATAATATTATTTCCCAACTTACCGGGCTTATTGATTTAATCCATCTAAATCTCGCCCACTGGTAAATCAAAGAAATAAACACTAAGTACATGTGCCCGTTATTATATCGGGATTAAGAGTATGTACAACATAATATCCGAGGTCCGATTCAATTATGTAGTCAGCACTAAATTGAATCACCTCTATGTCGGTCCTGCTCAATACACCTAAGTGTACTAGTGTAACTCTATGTTCAAGATAAAACAATACCAAGCTACACTACAACCATGCCAATGGTTTGTCCAGAACTATCTTGGTTATGAGCCTCTACTTATATTTTACAAGGGACTGATAACATGATCTTCTGTGCCACACCAAGCATCATGTTATCTACAATGTAAAATATCAGACAATATGCACACATATATAACGAATATATAAAATGCAAACAATGATCATGTGATTTTTATTTCAAAATAAAATGTTCATACAAAAAGAGCTAGGCTTTCAGTATACATTCTAACAATCTCCCACTTATACTAAAAGACTATGCCGTCATCACAATGCCATACATCTGATCCCCATGTCCTCCACATGCCTATCAAACGCTTTCGCTAGAAGGGCCTTAGTGAATGGATCCGCCAGGTTCTCCTCTGATGCAATCTTGGCGACAGCAACTTCTCCTCGCTTTACGATCTCTCGTATAAGGTGGTACTTGCGCTCTATGTGTTTACTCGCCTTATGGGCTCGTGGTTCCTTCGAGTTTGCAACTGCACCACAGTTATAACAAAAAAATTTGATAGTTATGGGCAAACCAGAATCGATCCAAGTCCATCAAGTTTCGAGCCATCTGACTTCCTTGCCTTAGCCTTAGAGGCTGCCACATACTCAGCTTCCATGGTAGAGTCCGCCACGCATTTCTGCTTGACACTCCTCCATACTATGGCTCCACCTTCAAAAGTAAACACAAACCCCGAGGTAGACTTACTCTTGTCCCTATCTGATTGGAAATCCGAATCCGTGTAACCCACAGGGACTAATTGATCTGCCCGGTAAACCAGCATATAATCCCTAGTCCTTCTCGTACTTCAATATATGCTTTACCGCACCCAATGTCCTCGCCCAGATTACTCGATATCCGCTAACCATGCCCATGGAAAGCAGATATCCGCCTGTACATAGCATAGCATACATAAGGCTTCCCTCGCCAAGCATAAGGAACCGCCTTCATGTCCTCTATCTCCTTTGATGTTTTGGGACACATCTCTTTAGATAAAGGAACTCCATGCCTAAAAGGTAGAAAACCTTTCTTGGAGTTCTGCATGCTAAAACGAGCAAGGATAGTGTCAATATATGAAGCTTGAGATAAGCACAACATCCTTTTCTTGCGATCCCTTATAACTTTGATCCCAAGGATGTGTCCCACTTCTCCCAAGTCCTTCATGTCAAATTGTTTGGACAACCATACCCTTACGTCTGATAACACTTTGATATTGTTGCCAACTAACAAAATGTCATCTACGTATAGTACAAGAAACACCACTACGTTTCCGTCACATCTCTTATATACACAAGGTTCATCCGGACTTTGAATAAATCCATATGACTGGATTACCTCATCAAAGCGGATGTTCCAAGATCTAGAAGCTTGCTTCAATCCATAAATGGACCGATTAAGCTTACATACAAGATGCTCTTTGCCTTTAGCAATGAATCCCTCCGTTGCCGTGATATAGATGTTCTCCTCAAGACTTAGTTAAGGAAAGTCGTCTTGACATCAATCTCGCCATATCTCATAATCCATATGAGCAGCTATAGATAAGAGAATCCGGATAGACTTAAGCATAGCTACCGGCGAAAAGGTCTCCTCATAGTCGATACCCTCTTTCTGAGTATACCCTTTCGCAACAAGCCTAGCTTTGAAGGTTTCAACCTTCCCGTCTACTCCTCTCTTTTTCTTGTAGATCCACTTGCATCCAATAGTTTTTACACTATCAGGTGGGTCTACTAGCTCCCAGACCTGATTAGAATCCATAGATTCTATCTCTGAATTCATCGCTCTTTGCCAAGATACTGCATCTCTATCTTAGATTGCCTCATCATATGTCCAGGGATCAGGTTCATGTTCACCAGGGACTAAGTCCGAAGACTCTCCCAAAAACATGAATCTGTCGGGTTGTCTAACAACCCTCCCACTACGACGAGGTGCCTCCTGTGTATGCTCTGTGACACGCTGCTGACTTGTGGTGTCTCCTCTTGTACCGGTGGTCAAGTCGGGGACTTCCTCACAACTCCTCAAGAACAATCCTACTCGTGGGCTTGTGGTTCATCACATAGTCCTCCTCTAGAAATCTTGCATTCGTACTCACGATCACCTTCTGATCTCTAGGACTATAGAATAAACCACCCTTCGTTCCCTTGGGGTAGCCAACAAACAAGCGCACTTCTGTACGAGATTCCAACTTACCAGCATCTCCCTTCAGCACATGTGCTGGACTACCCCAAATCCGAATATGTCTTAGACTAGGCTTTCGCCCAGTCCACAACTCTGTGGGAGTAGAGGGTACTGACTTAGATGGAACCAAGTTCAGAATGTGTGCTGCTGTTTCCAGAGCAAACCCCCAGAACGAATCAGGTAACTCAGAATAACTCATCATCGATCTGACCATCTCCATAAGAGTCCTATTCCTTCGCTCCGCCACACCATTCTGCTGGGGTGTGCGTGACAATTGGGATTGAATCGACCTCACGATAAGTAACTCCTAAACTCTCCCAAGAGGTACTCGCCACCACGATCAGATCGTAATGTCTTGATACTTTTACCTTGACGGTTCTCCACATCAGCCTTGAATTCTTTGAACTTGTCAAAGCATTCAGACTTGCGGCGCATCAAGTAAATGTATCCATACCTTGAATAATCATCTATAAAAGAGACGAAGTATTCAAAGCCACCTCTTGCCTGGATAGACATAGGACCGCACAAATCAGAATGAACCAATTCTAACACATCTTTGGCCCTATACCCCTTGGCCTTGAAGGGCCTCTTGGTCATTTTACCTTCCAAGCAAGATTCGCAGGTTGGGAGATCCTCCACCACCAATGAACCCAAAGGTCCATCAGCTATCAACCTTTGAATTCTACTTAGGTTAATATGACCAAGCCTTAGATGCCAAAGATATGTTTGGTTCATTTGCGAAGGTTCTTTTCTCTTATTAGATTTAGAAGATGAGCTATTTACTTCTATTTGCATCGTGGGAGTTTTTGGTTCAAGAGTATATAAATTGCCAACCAATGTACCAGAACAGATAATCTCCCTATTCCTTTTTATAACCACCTTGTCATTAAAAGAAACAGAATATCCATCCATAAACAATTTAGAAACTGAAATTAAATTCTTTCTAAAAGTAGGTACACAAAGACAATTTCTTAAAAACAAAAATTTATCCCTATCAAAAGATAAATAAACGTCTCCCACTGCAATAGCCGCCACCTTTGAAGCATTGCCCATGAAGACGGTAATCTCTCCTTCAGCTAGTCGTCGGGTTTCCTGGAACCCCTGTAAAGTATTGCAGACATGATCAGTGGCTCCTGTATCTACACACTAGGCACTGGTAGATAACACCGCTAAACATGTTTCAACAACTAAACAAGAAGATATACCTTTGTTCTTACGGCGAGGACAGTCCGCCTTCTAATGTCCAGTCTGCTTACAAGTGAAGCACTTGCCTTTCGGCTTCTTCACTCCTGCCTGAGGTCCTGTTGCCACCTTCTTCGCTCCACCTTGCTTCTTCTTCTTCTTACCTTTCGGTTTAGAGGAAGAAACTTTCTGAGCGACCATGGCTTGAGAACTCTGACGAAAAAGCCCCTCTGCTGCCTGGAGTTCTGTCAGAAGCTCCGCCAACGAATACAACCTTTTGTTCATGTTGTAGTTGAGGCGGAACTGCTCAAAACTCCTAGGCAGAGACTGGAGAATGATATCGACCTGGGTTTCCCCATCGATCTCAGCTCCGAGGACTTCCATCTCATTAAGATGAGCCATCATCTTGAGAACATGATCCCTAACGGGTGTTCCCTCGACCATGGTGGTCGTCATCAAGTTTCTCATTGCCTCCTGCCTAGCCGCCCTACTCTGATGTCCGAAAAGTTCCTTGAGATTGAACATCATGTCATAAGCAGTGGCTATGGCCTGATGCTGATGTTGCAGCACATTTGACATAGATGCCAAAATGTAACACCGCGCCATCTCATCTGCCTTAACCCATTTCTTATAATGTTCTTTCTCCTTTTCATCAGAGTCATCGGAAGGCTTAGGAGGACAGACCTCAAAGAGTACAAATTTGTACTCTTCCGCAGTTAAGACAATATCCAGGTTTCTTTTCCAATCAATGTAGTTTGGACCAGTAAGTTTGTTTTCTTTTAAAATCACAACAAGTGGGTTGAAAGCCATTTGAAAATCCTAAAAATCACAATGATCAAAATATTAGATTTCAAATATTATTGATTCCTCAAAACAATAAAATCCCGAAATCAACCAACACCTCAAAACACCGAGAATATCGCATGCCACGATAGTGTGGACGTATACGAATTCTACATTTGTAAGAGGAGGTTTTACCCATTAATTTTATTATCTTGTCAACTTTACTTTTTGACAAATAAAATTAATAGTTGGTTCCTTTTTAGCCCTACAAATAAAAGCAGTGACTCCGATGGGGAGGATACCTTTATTTGTATCTAAGTGTGCACCATTACACGATACTAAGGGAATTATTTCGGATTATGTGCCTTACCGATGGGGAAGTACACACGCTCCTAAATAATTTCCTATAACCATTATTTGATCTAGTGATCCACAAACAAACCCATCCGATGGGGAGGAAGGCACTCAAAGCCAACGCGCAAGTTTGTTGCATCACACGTCAAACTGTAATGGAGGCCGCGGGAATTAATTAAAATATCCCTCTCCCACTTAGTAAATTGTAATCGAGGAATTTTAAACATACACAACATGCATATAAAACAAATAAGCAATAAATATGCAAAAAACAGAATTTTTCCAACTATTATGGCATTGTCCTCCAATATGCATCCCGTCGTGTCGCCACCTCATCCGCTCCATCTTTTCCCGTGCGCAAGTCACCAAAGAGTTCCGAGCTGAGATAAATCATATTAATTTACATCCATCGATCCTATACTCCACAAAGGAGTGTACAAATAATCTAGATCGAAAGTAAACTAAAATGAGCGGCTAAACAATGCCGTATTTAATTACAAAAATTAAATACTAATCTAGCCTCGTCAACCCCGAGGATTCAAATAATAAATTTTTACACACATCCATTCACATACACACACATGGCCATAATAGTCGGATCTTATGCCTGCAACCAAAGAGTTAAACTACGCATATCCTACTATTATCCGGCATATATAATATATGAAAAATGCATAAAAATTAACCGAATCCAAAACACACAAAACCGGAAACTGTGGCTCTGATACCAATTGTTGGGATGTCGCTTCGGAGGCTCATTGGCTCCCATGTCCCCGGATTAAAATTTTTACTAATGAAAGACTTAATCTGGATGGGATGAGCTTCCTTGGCACAACCTATTCGTCGTCGTGCTAACAACTTGAGTGGTCGCTTGAACAAACTAGTTGTTCAAGCAACACAACTCTTCTAGTTGGTTAGCCGCGGAAGAGACGACGGATGGATCGCCGGTTTTTGTGTTTGTCTTCGGGGTCCATGATTATACAATATATATTCACACACACACATGCATAATCAAAACAAATAAGAACATGCTCAGATCTGTACATAAAGTTAAAATAACTTTATACCTCACGATCTTCTACCGTATGTCCTATCCTTCTCGTGGACGACGTGTGGACGAAGATCCTCCACGATTAGAAGCCTTCTAGATCGAGTTCTCCTCTACCTTGTCCGCTGCAAACAAAGAGAAAAACCAACAATACCTTTCCTATCTAGAACCGGCCACCAAGCTAGAGAGTTTGATGCAACCGCCGGCCAAGGAACAAAAGGATTAAGCGCCGGCCACCAATTCAATGGGAACCGCCGGCCACCTATGGAGAAAGGAGAAGTGCCGGCCACCAAGGAATAACGGAGGAGGAAGAAGAGAATGGCTTAGAAGATGGGCGCCGGCCAAGTGTGGATGGAGGAATATGGGCGCCGGCAACAACTAGAAGAAAGGAAGTTGCCGCCCAAGCCTTTTCTCCAAAACCCTAGCCGCCCACTAATCTCCAAACCCTAACTCCAATTCCAATCACTTAGTTGCTGCCCAAACCTAAGCCATCTATATATAGAGTAGGGCCTAAACCTCCTTTAATCTCCACCGTCGAATCTAGGGATTTAATCTCCACCGTCGGATCTAGGGTTTTATCCCAACCGTCGGATCTAGGGTTTAATCCCAACCTTCGGAACTAGGATTTCATCCCAACCGTCGGATCTAAGGTTTCATCCCAACCGTCGGATCTAGGGATTTATCCCAACCGTCGGATCTAGCGATTTAATCCCAACCGTCGATTCTAGGATTTCATCCTAACCATCGGATCTAGGGATTTAATCCCAACCGTTGGTTCTAGTGTTTCATCCAACCATCGGATCTAGGGATTTAATCCCAACTGTTGGTTCTAGGTTTTGTTTTACATTCTTGGATCTAGACTTCACAAGGATTATAATAGGCTACGATAGGGACCATAAGGAGGAGTTGGGTCTTGGCCACCCGATGGATCGGAACCACACAAACTTGATCCATCAATGATGTTCCATTCCACTAGAGGATCATCATTGAACTACCTCACCAACCCCCATAAATTAATATGGGCTCCATATATTATTTGTACATTTATCTCCCCGTGTTTAAGATATCAGATGTCAGTCGATTAATTGATTTCTTGACCATCAATTAATTAACATCTAACTCCTCGAGTAGTACCACTCAACCTTATCATCATGTTGACTAAGTCAACCAATTTGGGTTTACATGATGAACCTTATGAGCTCCTCGAGGGACATCATCAACCTAATATATAGGACACGGTTTCCTCCTATAATCAGCGGCACACCATGTAAATAATATTATTTCCCAACTTCGGGCTTATTGATTTAATCCATCTAAATCTCACCTTGGTAAATCAAAGAAATAAACACTAAGTACATGTGCAGTTATTATATCGGGATTAAGAGTATGTACAACATAATATCCGAGGTCCGATTCAATTATGTAGTCAGCACTAAATTGAATCACCTCTATGTCGGTCCTGCTCAATACACCTAAGTGTACTAGTGTAACTCTATGTTCAAGATAAAACAATACCAAGCTACACTACAACCATGCCAATGGTTTGTCCAGAACTATCTTGGTTGTGAGCCTCTACTTATATTTTAAAAGGGACTGATAACATGATCTTCTGTGCCACACCAAGCATCATGTTATCTACAATGTAAAATATCAGACAATATGCACACATATATAACGAATATATAAAATGCAAACAATGATCATGTGATTCTTATTTCAAAATAAAATGTTCATACAAAAAGAGCTAGGCTTTCAGTATACATTCTAACACAAGGATGATCACCGGAGCTCCTCCGGAAGCAGCTCGACGCCGGCAAGCGGAGAAGACGGCAGTAGCTGGTCGCCGGTTGGAGGAGATGGGCGGCGGCACTAGAGTTGGCGCCGACTTCTACAAGGGGAGGGGGTGGGCGGCAACTCTAGGTTAAGGGAATTGGATTAGGGCTTAACAAACCCTTAAGCCCTCTTTTATAGAGAACTAATTCTCTTAATGGTTATCGGATCATAACCATAAGGCCCGTTAACCCGCTCCATTAATATAAGTTAAAATAAACCAAACCATAATGGTTTATTTTAAGTTAAAACGAACCGAACCAACTTTGGTTCATTCGTTTAAAACAAACCAAACCCTTTGGTTTATTCTCCTCCATTGGATTAGAACACAACTAATTTGGTTCGTCCATCATGTCTTCATAAGACACGACCCATCCACGCTTCCATTGCGACTGAAACGATTTCATGCTCGCTCCATGTTTGGTCCAACAAAACCCAGTTTCTCTCGGTCTGAGAATCTCATTCTCAAGCTCGTTTTAAATTCTTCGGATTACGCTCGTTGTGCGTGTGACCAAATAGGTTCTCGATTTATGTTGGCCGTCTATAATTAACCATTAATTATAGAACGATCATGAGTGGCACCTAGTAGTACATCATGATCCCCAATTAACCGAAAAGATCAACGGTTGATCCAGAACTATTTCTTAAACTCTTCAACAACTCGAATGAATCATGCCCCATTCCATTCACTCTTAATATACCCACTTGGTTGAGGACATGGTCTATAGTGTCAGTCCCCACTAGGCTGACAACGTCACACCTAGCCCAAGTATCATTTTCTCGTCCTATGGATTCTAGTTACTGCACATGTATCGAAGAGTACCTTACTCTAAACATGTAATGCTTTGGCCAAAGACTTTAGAAACAATCCGACGAGAGGCCATGGGTATACATCTCCTCGCAAGGAGTGGTGAATTTTTTATAGGCTATTCAAACACCTTCGATCACTTCCACTTATACCCAATCATCCTGGGTCCACATCTCCTCAGAGATGCTTGCTTAAGATGTCAAAGCATAAGTCTTCATGATCAAGATGACTTGAATTCCGCAAGTCAAAGGAACATCGCACTTAAGCTACAGTAAGAACTTCATTGACATATCTATATATGCAGAGAACCATATGAAGACTTACGGCTGGTCACTCCAATGAACTAGTTACCATAACTAGCATCCATGATTAACTCCTGACATCACAATGTCTCTAGCCAGTGAGAATCAACTGCTTGGATACACCAAAGAGTATACCTCGTGCTAGTCTAGACAGAATCAATGGTGTCCAAATCCATCAATTCAACGACTAGGGATAATTCCAATACATCACAATTACACATGTAGAGATACTCACTAGTTGTGATCCAATCACAAATTCTCTCATGCTATGAATCGTATCATGGACATTCAGTAAATGAGTTTAAGATCCGATCAAATACATTAAACCATGTATACTCAAATAGTGAATCTTCATTTATCATATAAATGGTTCATACATAAGGCGATTGCCTTAGGACATCTCTCATATATTATTAACAAATTCCCACTTGGCCTAATGCCAATCGCTACGGTATCCAATACCATAAGCTCTAACATTACCCTCAAACTTACTTTGAGGTAATGGCTTAGTCAAAGGATCCGCTAAGTTCCTTTCAGTGGGGATTTTCTCGATTTATATTTCCTTCCTACTGATGATCTCTCTGATAAGATGATAGCGGCGAAGCACATGTTTGGATCATTGATGAAACCACATCAAGTTCGGAGATGAACTTCTTGATCCAAACTGCTTCCTTTGCTGCTTCCAAAGCTGCAATGTATTCTTCCTAGTGGCAGAATCCGCTATAGTGTCAAGCTTGGAACCTTTCCAACTTATTGCGCCTCCATTCTAGGTGAATACATACTCAGACTGAGACATGGAATCATCCTTGTCTATCTGGAGTTGGCATCCGTATACCCACGTATCACTATATACCCTTCTCCATATATTAGGAACACATCCTTAGTTCTTCTTAAGTAATTAAGGATTGTCTTAACAACCACCCAATGATCCATTCCTGGATCAGACTGGTATCTGCTCGTGACACTCAGAGCATACGATACATCGGGCCTTGTATATAACATAGCATATATGATAGATCCTATTGCGGATGCATAGGGAATCTTACTAATGCAAATCCTCTCGTCTTCTATGCGCGGACACATAGACTTCGAAAGGTGTACCCCATGCCTGATGGGTAGGAAACCTTTCTTGGATTCTGACATGCTAAACCTTCTATATGTATATATCGCAAAGACCAAGCAACCGTTTCGATCTATCTCTATAGATCTTAATCCCGAGGATGTAGGTTGCTTCTCCTAGGTCTTTCATGGAGAATGTCTTGGATAACCAAATTTTAACTGACTGTAAGACTGAAACATCGTCTCCTATAAGTAATATGTCATCGACATACAATACTAGGAACACGACTGCACTCCCACTAACCTTCTTGTACACACAAGGTTCATCTGGATTTTATGAGAAATCAAACCTTTTGATTGTCTCATCAAAACGGATATTCCAGCTCCTGGATGCTTGCTTCAATCCATATATGGACCATCGCAATTTGCATACCTTAGTTTTATCAATCGATGTGAAACCCTCATGATATATCATATACACGTCAATTGAGCAAGTTTCCAATAAGGAAAGCTATTTTCACATCCATCTGTCATATCTCATAATCATAATGAGCCGCTATGGCCAGGAGCATCCGAATTGATTTAAGCATAGCTACAGGCAAATAGGTTTCGTCATAATCAACACCTTATTTTTGACGATATTCTTTCGCCACTAATCTAGCCTTATAGGTAATCACATTACAATCCATGTCGGTTTTCTTCTTGAAAACCCACTTTCACCCTATAGGCTTGATACCTTCAGGTGGGTCAACTAAGTTCCAAACTTGGTTTTCATACATGGAACCCATTTCCAACTTCATGGCATCAAGCCACTTATCCCTTTCTGAACTTGTCAGTACTTCTTCATAACTGGTAGGCTCCTCATCATCAATGAGTAACACGTCGTTCGATTCACTTACGAGAAATCCATATCTCTCAGGAATGTTGCGTGTTCTACTAGATCTATGAAGATGTGGTGTTACAATAGGTCCAGCCGATTTCTCATCACTATGAGTTATCGGCTGTTGTGCTTCACCAGGTATCTCATCAATGTCTATTTGAGTTTCTCAAGCCTCCTCAAGCTCGACGACACTCGTACTATTTATTTGTAAGAGAAACTCTTTCTCTAGAAACACAGCATGCCTTGAAACAAACACCTTTTGTTCTACAGGATGATAGAATTGGTAACCCCTTGTTTCCTGAGGGTATCCAATAAATAGACATTTATCAGACTTAGCATCAAATTTGTCTGATACAGTCCGCTTCACATAAGAAGGACAACCATATATCTTCAAGTAAGATACATGAGATTTCTTACTAATCCATATCTCATATGGAGTAGTAGAGACTACCTTGGTTGGCATTCTATTTAACAAGTAAACAGTTGTCTGAAGTGCATAGCCCCAAAAGGACTTGGGAAGATTCGCATGATTCATCATTGACTTGACCTTGTCCAACAAGGTCCGGTTACGCCTCTCATATACACCATTATGCTTTGGTGTATATGGCGGAGTCCATTGAGACAATATACCATTGTATCTTATATAATCAAGAAACTCTTGACTTAAGTATTCACTACCTCGATCCGATCGAAGTATTTTAATACTCTTGTCATGTTGTTTCTCTACTTCATTTCTGAATTCTTTGAACCTTTCAAAGGCTTCAGACTTGTGTTTCATCAAGAACACATACCCAAACTGTGAGTGATCATCGGTGAGGGTAATGAAGTAGCTATAGCCTCCTAAAGCTTGAGTTGACATAGGTCCACATACATCACTATGTATTAGACCAAGCAACTCTCCCACTCGTTCACCTTTTCCTGTAAAAGGTGACTTAGTCATCTTGCCTTTCAAGCATGATTCACATGTATCATATGAATCCAATTCAAACAATTTCAGAATTTCACATCGGTGTAATTCGGACATGCGTTTCTTGCTTACATGGCCAAGACAACAATGCCACATGTAGGAGTCTAATTGATTATCTTTTCGAGCATGCTTGTTGGTCGCTTCGATATTGAAAATGTCACTGGATACGTCCAACGTATAAATACTATTGCTCAAAGTTCCAGTTTCATAAAGTACACCATTCAAAGTTATATAACAACAATTGTTACTAAACGTTAAATGGTAACCATTTCTATTCATACAAGAAATAGAAATGATGTTCTTTATCAACGAAGGAACTTAAAAGCAATTGTCCAGTTCTAAGACAAGTCCTGTAGGGAGTTTTAACAAATACGTTCCGATGACAAGTGCAACAACCTTTGCTCCATTCCCAACACGTAAATTTGACTCTCCCTTGACGAGTCTTCTTCTATTCCTTAGCCCATGTATGTCATTACATATATGTGAGCCACACCCAGTATCTAATTCCCAAGTGTCTAAGGAAATAGAATGACAATCAATAACGAAGATATATGAAAAAGATGGAGCATCTTATGCCTTATTCTTCTTCACAGACTCAAGATAAATCTTGCAATTTCTTCGCCAATGGCCCTCCTTGCCATAATGATGGCAAGTGTCCTTTTGAGCTAGTTCTGCCTTTTTAGCCTTTTTCTTCCCCTTCTGCTATTCATTTGACTTCTTCTTAGAACCTTTCTTCGAGGAATCAACTTACAACACCGTCCCCTGCTCATGCTTCACAGAAGACTCTACAGTCTTCAGCATGTTGAGCAGTACCACAAATGAACCTTCTTGCATCTCAGAGGTGAAGAGGAGCTTGGAGACTTCGAACCTTTCGAATCTCACTTGCTCATCAACCAACTCATAAAGATGAAAGACTATGGTATGAGCATCCATATGCTCATGCTGCTTCCGCAGCTCAGGTACCATCGTGGCTAGCATGATGCAACTCGCCATTTCAGAATCAGTCACATGTTTCTGATAGGCCAACATTTGGTCCAGAGTTGCATTGTCACTATAACGGGTGGGAAGAGGCGCTTCGAGGACATTTGCAAGCTTTTCAACATTGAGAACAATTCTCAAGTTTCTAAGTCAGTCCAAGAAGTTCGACCCAATTAATTTATTCGAATCCAAAATAGAACGCAATTTCAAAGACATCATGATCAATCTTAGAAATACAAAACGAGCATATATGAGAAAGATGATTTAAAATGCATCAACATACATTTTTATATCCCATTTATTTTTCGAATTTTAAAAACCCCAAAATTACTTCGGGAGATCATAGGTCCATCTCCGAATGGGCTGATATCCATCATAGATATGAACAACCTTGGAGAGAGTCCAACAAGTCATTCATAACTACGATGGTAGGTATCAACTATACCGATTGCATATCACGTATATGAAACTATCACAATGTGCTATCAACTAATTGAATGTTCACACATACATTTGGTTGTTAACACATTTACAAGTATGCATCATATGCATAGCACCCAACTTCACCTCCCTTTACATCGACCTTGGAGAGAGTCCAACAAGCCGATGCTCCAGGTTTAAACCAACCCATTAATCGAGAAATAGTTTTAATTTGGTTAAAGTGCATTCAACCAATTAGCCCCGCTTGGAGAGAGTCCAACAACTAAAGCTAACAATTGACCTCTGACTCTTACCATATTAGTATTAAACTATTCCATGGTTTGAACATGTTCGGGTTCGAGCCGGGCTTGGATAGAGTCCAACAACCCGAACAAGAAACGGAACTCTGGTTCTAACCATATTAATGGAAGGTGTAGGCTTTAATATTGAGTTAGGGATTTTATGTCTCATCCTATTTGCATGCAAATAACTATTATCTACATGGCATGACATACATGACATACATCTACATGTCACGACACGGATGGCATAATGATATGCATCTAATGCAATTACATGGCATACAATTATGTCATGTTCAATATTTCCTTATATGTCATAACTATTTATGGAAATAAAATATGTTTAAGATTTGATTCTTCAAATCAAATCATGATTAAATTAGGAAACAAATTTCCAAATATAATCACATATTTTATTTGTGGAAATAGTTGATTAAGGAAAGTCAATTTAGGAAACCAATTTCCTAAATCATCAAAACTACTTATGAAAATAAAATATTTTTAAGATTTGATTTCCCAAATCAAATCATGATTAAAATAGGAAACAAATTTCCAAAATCAAATCAAATATTTTATTTATGGAAAATATCAATTTCCATAAATACTTCCATCTTTCCAAAAGTGGAAGATTTCCATAAATACTTCTAGACCTTCCAAAATTGAAAAATTTCCATAAATACTTCTAACTTTCCAAAAGTAGAAAATTTCCAGAAATATCATTATGACTATCGCAAAATAATTTTATGATTATGTCGAAACACAACCTGGGCTCTGATACCACTGTTTGGTTTCCGACACCGTGACGATTGTGTGTTCGAACATGTTTCGCAAACATGTGCACAGCGGAAGGAATAAAATAATAAATCTAATTTATTACAACACACACATCACACGCATGCATAGTACAACATGTGTAGACATAACCGTAAATTTAAATTTTACAATAAAAGAAAACTTAAACTACGTATACCTGACGTATCACGTGCAGCGGGAAAGGCATCAACCGGAACGATCCTCGCTAGAATCGTCTCTATCCGTATCCACGTCGAGTATCTTCGGGATGACTTCACTAAGTCACGAGCCTCGTCTTCGTACGGGTTACTAGCCTTGTGTTGAAGACAATGTGATCGAGAGAAGATCATTATCCGATTCAAAATTCGGATCCAAAATGAGTCCTCAAAAACTCGTTTCTCCGGAGAGGAATTCGTCAACCGTTTGACGAATCCTTCATCCTCCACCTATGAGGATTGCCGGAGATCGAATCCCCGGTAAGGGAGGCGCTGTTGGAGGTCCAAACGATGCTCCGAGAAGAAGGAAACAAGCTGTCCAGAAAACTGGACAGCTTTAGTGGAGACCTTGCGCCGGCCAAATAAGGAAAGCAATGTGCTCACCTTGTCGCCGGAGCCAAGGATGATCGCTGCGGCAAGTGGAGAAGACGGCAGCAGCTGGTCGCCGGTTGGAGGAGATGGGCGGCGGCACTAGAGTTGGCGCCGACTTCTACAAGTGGAGGAGGTGGGCGGCAACTCTAGGTTAAGGGAATTGGATTAGGGCTTAACAAACCCTTAAGCCCTCTTTTATAGAGAACTAATTCTCTTAATGGTTATCGGATCATAACCATAAGGCCCATTAACCCGCTCCATTAAAATAAGTTAAAATAAACCAAACCATAATGGTTTATTTTAAGTTAAAATGAACCGAACCAACTTTGGTTCATTCATTTAAAACAAACCAAACCCTTTGGTTTATTCTCCTCCATTGGATTAGAACCAAACTAATTTGGTTCCTCCATCATGTCTTCATAAGACACGGCCCATCCACGCTTCCATTGCGACTGAAACGATTTCATGCTCGCTCCATGTTTGGTCTAACCAAACACAGTTTCTCTCGATCTGAGAATCTCATTCTTAAGCTCGTTTTAAATCCATCGGATTATGCTCGTTGTGCGTGTGACAAAATAGGTTCTCGGTTTACGTTGGTCATCTATAATTAACCATTAATTATAAAACGATCATGAGTGGCACCTAGTAGTACATCATGATCCCCAATTAACCGAAAAGATCAACGGTTGATCCAAAACTATTTCTTAAACCCTTCAGCAGCTCGAATGAATCATGCCCCATTCCCTTCACTCATCTTATACCCACTTGGTTCAGGACATGGTCTATAGTGTCAGTCCCCACTAGGCTGACAATATCACACCTAGCCCAAGTATCATTTCCTCGTCCTATGGATTCTAGTTACTGCACATGTATCGAAGAGTACCTTACTCTAAACATGTAATGCTTTAGCCAAAGACTTTAGTAACAATCCGACGAGAGGCCATGGGTATACATCTCCTCACAAGGAGTGGTGAATCTTTTATAAGCTATTCAAACACCTTCGATCACTTCGACTTATACCCAATCATCCCTGGTCCACATCTCCTCAGAGATTCTTGCTTAAGATGTCAAAGCATAAGTCTTCATGATCAAGATGACTTGAATTCCGCAAGTCAAAGGAACATCGCACTTAAGCTATAGTAAGAACTTAATTGACATATCTATATATGCAGAGAAGCATATGAAGCCTTACGGCTGATCACTCCAATGAACTAGTTACCATAACTATCATCGACGATTAACTCCTGACATCACAATGTCTCTAGCCAATGAGAATCAACTGCTTGGATACACCAAAGAGTATACCTCGTGCTAGTCTCGATAGAATCAATGGTGTCCAAATCCATCAATTCATCGACTAGGGATAATTCCGATACATCACAATTATACATGTAGAGATACTCACTAGTTGTGATCCAATCACAAATTCTCTCATGCTGTGAATTGAATCGTGGACATTCAATAAATGAGTTTAAGATCCGATCAAATACATGAAACCATGTATACTCAAATAGTGAATCTTCATTCATCATATAAATGGTTCATACATAAGGCGATTGCCTTAGGACATCTCTCATATATTACTAACAATTTCCTCGTCCTACGGATTCTAGTTACTGCACATGTATCCAAGAGTACCTTAATCTAAACATGTAATTCTTTGGCCAAAGACTTTAGTAACAATCCGACGAGAGACCATGGGAATACATCTCCTCGCAAGGAGTGGTGAATCCTTTATAAGCTATTCAATCACCTTCAATTACTTCGACTTATACCCAATCATCCCAGGTCTACATCTCCTCAGAGATGCTTGCTTAAGATGTCAAAGCATATGTCTTCATGATCAAGATGACTTGAATACCGCAAGTCAAAGGAACATCGCACTTAAGCTATAGTAACTTCATTGACATATCTATATATGCAGAGAACCATATAAAGTCTAATGGTTAGTCACTCCAATGAACTAGTTACGATAACTAGTATCCACGATTAACTCCGGACATCACAATGTCTCCAACTAGTGAGAATCAGCTGCTTGGATACACCAAGGAGTATACCTCGTTCTAGTCTCGACAGATTTGATGGTGTCCGAATCCATAAATTCATCGACTAGGGATAATTTCGATACATTACAATTACACATGTAGAGATACTCACTAGTTTTGATCCAATCACAAATTCTCTCATGCTGTGAATCGTATCGAGGACATTCAGTAAATGAGTTTAAGATCTAATCAAATACATGAAAACATGTATACTCAAATAGTGAAACTTCATTTATCACATAAATGGTTCAAACATAAGACGATTGTCTTAGGACATCTCTCATATATTACTAACAAACTCCCACAAGGCTAATGTCAATCGCTATAGTATCCAATACCATAGGCTCTAACATGACCCTCAAACTTACTTTGAGGTAATGTCTTAGTCAAAGGATCCGCTAAGTTCCTTTCAGTGGAGATTTTCTCAATTTGTATTTCCTTCCTACTAATGATCTCTCTGATCAGATGATAGCGGCGAAGCATATGTTTGGATCATTGATGAGACCATATCAAGTTCAGAGATGAACTTCTTGAACCAAACTACTTCATTTGCTGCTTCAAAAGCTGCAATGTATTCTGCCTTAGTGGCAGAATCCGCTATAGTGTCAAGCTTGGAACCTTTCCAACTTATTGCGCCTCCATTCCAGGTGAATACATACCCAGACTCAAATATGGAATCATCCTTGTCTGTCTAGAGCTGGCATCCATATACCCACGTATCACCATGTACCCTTCTCCATATATTAGGAATGTATCCTTAGTTCTTTTTAAGTACTTAAGGATCGTCTTAACAGTCACCCAATGATCCATCCCTGGATCAGACTGGTATCTGCTCGTGACACTCAGAGCATACGATACATCGGGCCTCGTACATAACATAGTGTACATGATAGATCTTATTGTGGATGCATAGGGAATCTTACTCATGAAAATCCTCTCATCTTCTGTGCACGGACACATAGACTTCGAAAGGTGTTTCCCATGTCTGATGGATAAGAAACCTTTCTTGGATTCCGACATGCTAAACCTCTTTAGCACTCGGTCTATATATGTAGACTGCGAAAGACCAAGCAACCATTTCGATCTATCTCTATAGATCTTAATCCCAAGGATGTAGGTTGCTTCTCCCAGGTTTTTCATGGAGAATGTCTTGGACAACCAAATCTTAACTGACTGTAAGACTAAAACATCATTTTTTATAAGTAATATGTCATCGACATACAATAATAGGAACACGACTGCACTCCCACTAACCTTCTTGTACACACAAGGTTCGTCTGGATTTTGTGAGAAATCAAACTTTTTGATTGTCTCATCAAAACGAATATTCCAGCTCATGGATTCTTGCTTCAGTCTATATATGGACTGTCACAATTTGCATACCTTGATTTTATCAATCGATGTGAAACCCTCAGGCTGTATCATATACACGTCCTCGAGTAGGTTTCCATTAAGGAAAGCTATTTTCACATCCATCTGTCATATCTCATAATCATAATGAGCCGCTATGGCCAAGAGCATCCGAATGGATTTAAGCATAGCAACAGGCGAATAGGTTTTGTCATAATCAGCACCTTGCTTTTGACGATATCCTTTCACCACCAATCTAGCCTTATAGGTAATCACATTACCATCCATGTCAGTTTTCTTCTTGAAAACCCACTTGCACCCTATAGGCTTTATGCATTTGGGTGGGTTAACCAAGTTCCAAACTTGGTTTTCATACATGGAATCCATTTTCTAACTTCATGGCTTCAAGTCATTTATCCCTTTCTGAACTTGTCAAAACTTCTTCTTAACTGGTAGTCTCCTCATCATCAATGAGTAACACGTCATTCGATTCACTTATGAGAAATCCATATCTCTCAGGAATATTACGTGTTCTACCATATCTACGAAGATGTGGTGTCACAATAGGTCTAGCCGATGGCTCATCACTATGAGTTATTGGTTGTTGTGCTTCACCAGGTATCTCATCAATGTCTATTTGAGTTTCTCGAGACTCCTCAAGCTCGACGACACTCCCACTATTTTCTTGCAAGAGAAACTCTTTCTCTAGAAACACAGCATGCCTTGAAACAAACACCTTTTGTTCCACAGGATGATAGAATTGATAACCCCTTGTTTCCTTAGGATATCCAATAAATAGACATTTATTAGACTTTGCATCCAATTTGCCTGATACAATCCGCTTCACATAAGAAGGACAACCCCATATCTTCAAGTAAGATACATGAGGTTTCTTACTATTCCATATCTCATATGGAGTAGTGGAGACTACCTTGGTTGACATTCTGTTTCACAAGTAAACAGTTGTCTGAAGCGCATAGCCCCAAAAGGACTTGGGAAGATTCGCATGATTCATAATTTACCTGACCATGTCCAACAAGGTCCGGTTACGCCTCTCAAATACACCATTATGTTGTGGTGTATATGGCGGAGTCCATTGAGACAATATACCATTGTCTCTATGATAATCTAGAAACTCTTGACTTAAGTATTCACTACCGCGATCCGATCAAAGTACTTTAATACTCTTGTCATGTTGTTTCTCTACTTCATTTCTGAATTCTTTGAACCTTTCAAAGGCTTTAGACTTGTGTTTCATCAAGAACACATACCCAAACCGTGAGTGATCATCGGTGAAGGTAATGAAGTAGCTATAGCCTCCTAAAGCTTGAGTTGACATAGGTCCACATACATCGGTATGTATTAGACCTAGCAACTCTCCCACTCATTCACCTTCTTCTGTAAAAGGTAACTTAGTCATCTTGCCTTTTAAGCATGATTCGCATGTATCGTATGAATCCAATTCAAACGATTCCAGAATTCTACATCGGTGTAATTCGGACATGCATTTCTTGCTTGCATGGACAAGACGACAATGCCACATGTAGGTGTCTAATTGATTATCCTTTTGAGTACGCTTGTTGCTCGCTTCGATATTGAAAATGTCACTGGATATGTCCATCATATAAATACCATTGCTTAAAGTTCCAGTCCCATAAAGAACTCCATTCAAAGTTATGTAACAACAATTGTTACTAAAAGTTAATGATACCCATTTCTATTTAAACAAGAAATAGAAATGATGTTCTTTATCAACGAAGGATCATAAAAGCAATTGTCCAGTTCTAAGACAAGTCCTGCAGGGAGTTTCAACAAATACGTTCCGATGGCGAGTGTAGCAACCTTTGCTCCATTCCCAACACGTAAATTTGACTCTCCCTTGACGAGTCTTCTTCTATTCCTTAGCCCATGTATGTCATTACATATATGTGAGCCACACCCAGTATCCAATAGCCAAGTGTTTGAGGAAATAGAATGACAATCAATAACGAAAATATCTGAAGAAGATGGGGCATCTGATGCCTTATTCTTCTTCACAAACTCAAGATAAATCTTGCAATTTCATCACCAATGACCCTTTTTTCCATAATGATGGCAAGTGCCCTTTTGAGCTGGTTCTACCTTTTTAGCCTTTTTTCTTCCCCTTCTACTATTCCTTTGACTTCCTCTTATAACCTTTATTCGTGGAATCAACTTACAGCAACATCCCCTACTCATGCTTCACAGAAGACTCCATAGCCTTCAGCATGTTAAGCAGTACCACAGATGAACCTTCTTGCATCGTAGAGGTGAAGAGGAGCTTAGAGACTTCGAACCTTTCGAATCTCACTTGCTCATCAACCAACTCATAAAGATGAAAGACTATGGTATGAGCATCCATATGCTCATGCTGCTTCCGCAGCTCAGGTACCATCATGGCTAGCATGATGCAACTCGCTATTTTAGAATCAGTCACATGTTTCTGATAGGCCAACAATTGGTCTATAGTTGCATTGTCACTAGGACGGGCGAGAAGAGGCGTTTCGAGGACATTTGCAAGCTTTTCAACTTTGAGAATAATTCTCAAGTTTCTATGCAAGTCCAAGAAGTTCATGTAACATAGAATTCTCAAGCTTTTGAATTCTCAATTTATTTGAATTCAAAATAGAGCACAAATTCAAAGACATCATGATCACTCAATTAACATAGAAATATAAATTGAGCATATATGAGAAAGATGATTTAAAATGCATCAACATGCATTCATAAATCCCATTCATTTTTCGAATTTCAAAAACCCCAAAATCACTTCGGGAGATCGTAGGTCCATCTCCAAATGGGCTGATATCCAACACAGATATGAACAACCTTGGAGAGATTCCAACAAGCCATTCATAGCTACGATGGTAGGTATCAAATATACCGATTGCATATCACATATATGCAACTATCACAATGTGCTATCAACTAATTGAATGTTTACACATACATCGGGTTGTTAACTCATTAACAAGTATACATCATATGCATCGCACCCAACTTCACCTCCCCTCACATCGACCTTGGAGAGAGTCCAACAAGCCGATGCTCCAGGTCAAAGCCAACCCATTAATCGAGAAATAGTTTTAATATGGTAAGAGTGCATTCAACCAATTAGCCAGGCTTGGAGAGAGTCCAACAACCAAAGCTAACGATTGACCTCTTACTCTTACCATATTAGTATTAAACTATTCCATGGGTTGAACATGTTCGGGTTCGAGCCGGGCTTGGAGAGAGTCCAACAACCCAAACAAGAAATAGAATTCTGGTTATAACCATATAAATGGAAGGTGTAGGCATTAATATTGTGTAAGGGTTTTTATGTCTCATCCTCTTTGCATGCAAATAACTATCATCTAAATGGCATGACATACATGGCATACATCTACATGTCACGACACGCATGACATAATGATATGCATCTAATGCAATTACATGACATATAATTATGACATGTACAAAATTTCCCTATATGTCATAACTATTTATGGAAATAAAATATGTTTGAGATTTGATTCTCCAAATAAAATCATGATTAAATTAGGAAATAAATTTCCAAATCTAATCACATATTTTATTTGTGGAAAGTGTTGATTAAGGAAAGTCAATTTAGGAAACAAAATTCCTAAATCATCAAAACTACTTATGGAAATAAAATATTCTAAGATTTGATTTCCCAAATCAAATCATGATTAAATTAGGAAACAAATTTCCAAATCTAATCAAATATTTTATTTATGAAAAATATCAATTTCCATAAATACTTCTAACTTTCCAAAAGTAGAAGATTTCCATAAATATTTCTAGACTTTCCAAAATTAAAATTTTCTAAAAATACTTCTAACTTTCCAAAAGTAGAAAATTTATATAAATACCATTACGACTATAACAAAATAATTTTATGATTATGTCGAAACACAACCTGGGCTCTGATACCACTGTTAGGTTTCTGGCACCGCGGCGAGTGTGTGTTCGAACATGTTTCGTAAACATGTGCACAACGGAAGAAATAAAAATAATAAATCTAATTTATTACAACACACACACACTACACGCATGCATAGCACAACATGTATAGACATAATTGTAGTTTTAAATTTTTCAATAAAAGGAAATTTATTCTATGTATACCTGGAGTATCACGTGTAGCGGGAAAGGCATCAACCGGAGTGATCATCGCTAGAATCGCCTCTATCTGTATCCACGCCGAGTATCTTCGGGATGACTTCACAAAGTCACGAACCTCATCTTCGTATGAGTCACTAGCCTTGTGTCGAAGATGATGTGATTGAGAGAAGATCACAATCCGAATCAAAATTCGGATTCAAAACAAGTCCTCAAAAACTCGCTTCTCCGAAGAGGTATTCGTCAACCGTTTGATGAATCCTTCATCCTCCACCTATTAGGATTACCGGAGATCGAATCCCTGGTAAAGTAGTCACTGTCGGAGCTCCAAATGTCGTCCAAACGACGCTCTGACACAAAGGAAACAAGCTGTCCAGAAAATTGGACAGCTTTGGTGGAGGATTAGCGCCGGCCAAATAAGAAAGCTAGACGCTCGCCTTGTCACCGAAGCCAAGGAAGATCACCGGAGCTCCTCCGGCAGCAGCTCGACACCGGCAAGAGGGGAGGATGGCAGCTACTAGACGCCGGCAAGAGAGGCTTGGGCTGTGGTGAGCGGCGGCAAGGAGTTGGCGCCGGCTACACAAGGAGAAGGAGGGGCGACAACATTAGGGTTGCTTAGATTAGATTTTCACAACACCCTTAAGCCCTATTTTATAGAGAACAAATTCTCCTAATGGTTATTGGTTCATAATAAAAACCCGTTAACCCGCTCTATTAATTTAAGTTAAAATAAACCAAACCGATTTGGTCTATTTTAAGTTAAAACGAACCGAACCAACTTTGGTTCATTCGTTTAAAACAAACCAAAACCCTTTGGTTTATTCTCCACCATTGGATTAGAACCAAACCAATTTGGTTCATCCATCATGTCTTTATAAGGCATGGCCCATCCACGCTTCTATTACGCCTGAAACAATTTCATGCTCGCTCCTTGTTTGGTCCAACCAAACCTAGTTTCTCTCAGCCTTAGAATCTCATTCTCAAGCTCATTTTAAATCCTTCGGATTACGCTCGTTGTGCGTGTGAACAAATAGGTTCTCAATTTATGTTGGCCGTCTATAATTAACCATTAATTATAGAATGATCATGAGTGACACCTAGTAGTACATCATGATCCCCAATTAATCGAAAAGATCAATGGTTGATCCAGAACTATTTCTGAAACCCTTCAGCAACTATAATGAATCGTGCCCCATTCCCTTCACTCATCTTATACCGACTTGGTTCAGGACATGGTCTATTGTGTCATTCCCTACTAGGTTGACACGTCACACCTAGCCCAAGTATCATTTCCTCGTCCTACGGATTCTAATTACTACACATGTATCCAAGAGTACCTTACTCTAAACATGTAATGCTTTGGCCAAAGACTTTAGTAACAATCCGACGAGAGGCCATGGGTATACATCTCCTTGCAAGGAGTGATGAATCCTTTATAGGCTATTCAAACACCTTCGATCACTTCGACTTATACCCAATCATCCAAGGTCCACATCTCCTCAGAGATGCTTGCTTAAGATGTCAAAGCATAAGTCTTCTTGATGAAGATGACTTGAATACCGCAAGTCAAAGGAACATCGCACTTAAGCTGTAGTAAGAACTTCATTGACATATCTATATATGCAGAGAAGCATATGAAGCCTTACGGCTGGTCACTCCAATGAACTAGTTACCATAACTAGCACCACGATTAACTCCGGACATCACAATGTCTCCAGCCAGTGAGAATCAGCTGTTTGGATACACCAAGGAGTATACCTCGTGCTAGTCTTGACAGATTTGATGGTGTCCGAATCCATCAATTCATCGACTAGGGATAATTCTGATACATCACAATTAAACATGTAGAGATACTCACTAGTTGTGATCCAATCTCAAATTCTGTCATGCTGTGAATCGTATCGAGGACATTCAGTAAATGAGTTTAAGATCTAATCAAATACATGAAAACATTTATACTCAAATAGTGAATCTTCATTTTTCACATAAATGGTTCAAACATATGGCGATTGCCTTAGGACATCTCTCATATATTACTAAAAGATGCTTGTAGAGGAGTGTACACTTGACACTCTTCGAGATCCAGCAAAGCTTTTGGATGAGCGAGATAAGCGAAGGGCGTCGATATGAGGGTAACGCTCTCATCTTGTAGATCTAAGGTAGATCTAGGTAGTGATCGGTAACTGAGAGGTCACCGAGCACTACCTTAACAGCTCCTCTACGGTCTGCGGTCTATTAACTCTGCCGGCCACGTTCAGAGCTATCTCGGGTCGGAGCATCTTCAACATGAGTTTGACCCTTTCTCTGTATGTACTGACTAACTCTGGGCATAGGCACACGAGCCGGTTGAATCTTTTTACAACTTCATTAACTGAGAGGTCACCATGCTGGAACCCGGTGAACTCGTCGTAATGCTTGTTTTTCACCCGCATATGAAAAGATTAACTGCGCATCATTTTGCCTTTCGAGAGATACTCGAATGTGGTGGGAAAGGGTCAAAGCAAAGAGGCAAGTAAATCAAATGAGATGGATGGACTTCGAATATGAATTTTTCGAAGATTCTTCCATATGCGGGTGACAAACAAGCATTACGACGAGTTCACCGAGTTCCGGCAAGGTGACCTCTCTGTTAATGAAGCTGTGAAAAGATTCAACCGGCTCGCACGCCTATGCCCAGAGTTGGTCAGTACAGAAAGAGAAATGGTCAGACTCATGCTGAAGATGCTCCGACCCAAGATAGCTCTGGACATGACCGGCGGAGTTAATAGACCGCAGACCGCAGAGGAGTTGTTCAACATATATTTTATACATACTTAAACATAAATCTCAACATGAGGTCTGCGGTCTATTAACTCCACCAGCCACGTTCAGAGCTATCTCGGGTCAGAGCATCTTTAGCATGAGTCTGACCCTTTCTCTTTGTGTACTGACCAACTCTAGGCATAGGCACGCGAGCCGGTTGAATCTTTTCACAGCTTCATTAACTGAGAGGTCACCTTGCCGGAACCCAGTGAACTCGTCGTAATGCTTGTTTTTCACCCGCATATGAAAAGATTAAGTACTCTGATACCAATTGTTGGTGCATATAAGATTTACATATCTCCACAATTACATGATATTGTCCACTTTGGGCCTAAGCCCTCATGGTTTTATTTTTGGGCTTCACCCAAAAGGCCTCATGCCAATGGAGATATCTTTTCATCTTATAAGAGCATGATATTTTCCATGTTTTACCAATGTGGGACTTTGATTGTCTTCCCAATACTCCAACAATCCCCCCCCCTCAAATGAAGGACTACATTGACCCCCCTCAAGCTTATCCGTCCTCCAAGGACATCATCTGCTTGATGTCCGATCCTCAACCCACCAAGACTTCCTGCCAACTGTCTGGTCCTTTTGACCCAGTTGGACTTCCTGCCAGTTGTTCGGTCCTTCCGACACAACTAGACATCCTGCCAGTTGTTCAGTCCTCCCGACCCAACTGGACTTCCTACCTAGTGTATGGTTCTCTTGATCCGGACATGAGAGCTCAACTTCCTTCGTTCGAGGATCATGGCTTGACATGGACCATGGCTCTGATACCAATTGTTGGTGCCTATAAGATTTACATATCTTCACAATGACATGATATTGTCCACTTTGGGCTTAAGCCCTCATGATTTTATTTTTGGGCTTCACCCAAAAGGCCTCATTCCATTGGAGATATCTTTTCATCTTATAAGCACATGATCTTTTTCATATTTTACCAATGTTGGACTTTGATTGTATTCCCAATACTCCAACAATCTGGTATCAGAGCCATGGTCCATGTCAAGCCAAGAAGAAACCCATCCTCTCCTTCTCCCATTTCCGAAAGCTCAAGAAGAAACAAAAGAGGCTTTATCTTGACACCAAGGGTATAGTTCTTATAGTAAACCAAGCGAAAGGATGTAACTAATCCCCTCACCTACAGTACAAGTTATTTCGAGTGTTTGAATTTTTAAGATCTCCCTTGGAAGTTTTCGGCCAAGTGTCTACCTATGTTTACTAGTGATATTTCATGCCATGCTATATATATAAGTATGATGTTAACATGATGTTAGTTAGATCTTGTGTTAGTATGTTTGAGTGTTTAATTTCCTAAAAACCTTCCTTGGATGTTTCGGCCATGACAAGTTTGTGCCCACTAATGATCTTTCATGCCATGCTATATATATATATATATATATATATATATATATGATGTTAACATGATGTTAGTTAGATCTTGTGTTAGTATGTTTGAGTGTTTGATTTCCTAAAAACCTTCCTTGGATGTTTCGGCCATGACAAGTTTGTGCTCACTAATGATCCTCCATGCCATGCTATATGTATATATGATGTTAACATGATGTTAGTTAGGCCTTGTGTTAGTATGTTGAGTGTTTGATTTCTTAAGATTAGCCTTTGAAAGTTTTGGCCAAGCCCTTGCTTGGGCTCACTAATGATCTGCCATGCCATGCTATATGTATATATGATGTTAACATGATGTTAGTTAGGCCTTGTGTTAGTATGATTGAGAGTTTGTTTTCTTAAAACCTCCATTAGGGGTTTCGGCCAAGACCAAGAATTAGGGTTAGGAAGAGATTCCAAGCCCTCTATGGTTGCTAAAAATCTTCCTTGGATGTTTCGGCCATGACAAGTTTGTGCTCACTAATGATCTTTCATGCCATGCTATATATATATTTATGATGTTAACATGATGTTAGTTAGATCTTGTGTTAGTATGTTTGAGTGTTTGATTTCCTAAAATCCTTCCCTGGATGTTTCGACCATGACAAGTTTGTGCTCACAAATGATCCTCCATGCTATGCTATATGTATATATGATGTTAACATGATGTTGGTTAGGACTTGTGTTGGTATGTTGAGTGTTTGATTTCTTAATATTAGCCTTTGAAAGTTTCGTCCAAGCCCTAATGATCTTCCATGTCATGCTATATGTATATATGATGTTAACAAGATGCTAGTTAGGCCTTGTGTTAGTATATTTGAGAGTTTGTTTTGTTAAAACCTCCATTAGAGGTTTTGGACAAGACCAAGAATTAGGGTTAGGAAGAGATTCCAAGCCCCTCTATGGTTGCTAAAAACCCCCCTTGTTAGGTAGAATGTGATGGAATTGGTTATCATCCTTAAAACATGCTTATACTTACTAATGATCTTCTATGCCATGATGTATATATATATATATGTGATGTTGACATGATGATAGTTAGACTTTATGATATGATGAATTATTTATGCCACTACCTCATGTCCATGTTAATTGTATTAATGTATGCTTATGTTATGCTCATTGCGTCATGATGTACAAGTATGTATGATGAAATGCCTTTGAGACGCTTCCCTATGAATGGGGACTAATAGCACTCTATATGTTATGATAAGGAACATGATATGCTATTTTACTTTTGTATGGCTTGTACCGGACCCTAGCAAGGTCCATGGGATGGGCTCCTATGTGCCCCTAGGTCGACGGTCATAGTACGGACCTAGTACAGGATGGGTTCCTACATTGCCCCTAGGATGACGATCGTAGTACGGGCCTAGTACCCTAGTAGGTTCGGGATTAGGTATCTCGGATCTATTTAGGGATGCGCGTAAAATGATGTATGTGGTACAATGTCATGCCCACATGTTGATATTTATGTTTAAGTACCTCTAAAATATATGTTTTCAAAGAACATCTTGCATATACCCATTTCATGTCTATGTGATTATCATGTTTTTATTAATTCTAGTCTTATGTTCCTAAATGATCATGTCAAGACTTTTGTATGAATGCCATGCCTCTATGTGTCTAGATGAACATGTCAATGTTTTTATGAATTCTAGTCTTATGTTCCTAAATGATCATGTCAAGACTTTTATATGAATGCTATGCCTATATGTGTCTAGATGAACATGTCAATGTTTTTATGAATTCTAGTCTTATGTTCCTAAATGATCATGTCAAGACTTTTGTATGAATGCCATGCCTATATATGTCTAGATGAACATGTCAATGTTTTTATGAATTCTAGTTTTATGTTCCTAAATGATCATGTCAAGACTTTTATATGAATGCTATGCCTATATGTGTCTAGATGAACATGTCAATGTTTTTATGAATTCTAGTCATATGTTCCTAAATGATCATGTCAAGACTTTTATATGAATGCTATGCCTATATGTTGTCTAGATGTACATGTCACTACTCTAAGTCTAATATCTGATATATGGCTTTTGTGAGTAGGAAAGGATCTTATTAAGGCTATGTGCTTATAGTTTCATGTTTCCCTTGTACTGCAGAATAGGGTAAAGAATGCCAAAACTAAAGGGAGCAGCAAGAGGGGCAAAGTGTGTGTGGCAGTGGCATGGTGGAAGAGATCTATTTTATGTTCCAAGACTTATGCATGTTTTAAAGTTTTGCATGTTAGTTGTTAAGAGTTGATCACTACTTGATGTTTTGATGGTTGCTAACTTAGACTTATTTTGAGGGTTATACTTGATGTGAAACTATACTCGTTATGTTTTATGAAACCTTGGCATGTTAAGCACTTGATTTAGTTAAAGAATTGCTAAGAACCTTCTTATCTTTATTGAATTATTTAAGTGATGGAGAACCAAGTACCTAGATGATACTTTGAATGCCTCATTGATATCGATGAACTCTATACCTATATTTAGGCTCCCAAAACTCCATTATGTTGATTATCATGAACATGAACCAAGTAGTGTCCTTATGAAATGATTATGCATGCTTAGTAAATGTTCACCTTTTACCTGGTTAAGAATGTTGAGTTAATTGCATGGTTGAAGGTAAATGAATGTTCCATGTTTTATGTTTTATATTTTTTTGCTAAAGTTTCAATTCGTCCACTGTATATGCACGCATGTATGTTCGCGTCGCGCCGCTCTTCCTCCCACTCTAGATTACGAGAAAGTGAGGGCGTGATAGGTTGGTATCACAGCAGATCATCCTTTCCACTACACACACATCAAGCTCCTATCCTGCCGCACCAAGTAAGATATTCTATGCCTACTCTATTTCTTTTATGTATGATAAGGAATGCTTTTAGTTTATATATGCATGAATATATGTATGATAATCTTATACTAGCCTTATTATAATATATCAAGATAAGCATGGCTGGAAGATGCAGTAATAGAGTCGATGAGATAGCACCCCCACTTGATCTTATGCATGTGGTTACTGAACTCCAGCGTCAAGTCACAGAGCAGCAACAAGTGATAAATGCTTTAATGAACCAGCGAGGAAACCCTACCGCCCCACCAGCAGGCCCTGACCCGATAGTTCAACAAGAAGCTTACCTAATCCAGTGGCAGAGGCTGAAGCCGGAAAATTTCTCTGGTACTGTTGAACCATGGGACGCCCAGGCCTGGTTCAAGACTGTGGAAAGTATCGTAGAGCTACTAGATTGGCTCGAACATGAAAAGATTAAGTGTGCATCAATTTTCCTTTTGGGAGATGCCCGAATGTGGTGGGAAATGGTTAAAGCAAGGAGGCAAGTAAATTAAATGAGATGGACGGACTTCCTATATGAATTTTTCGAAGAATTCTTCTATATGTGGGTGACAAACAAGCATTACCACGAGTTCACCGGGTTCCAGCAAGGTGACCTCTCAGTAATGAAGTTGTGAAAAGATTCAACCGACCCGCACGCCTATGTCCAGAGTTGGTCAGTACAGAAAGGGAAAGGGTCAGACTCATGCTGAAGATGCTCCGACCCGAGATAGCTCTGAACGTGGCCGGCGGAGTTAATAGACCTCAGACCGCAGAGGAATTGTTCAGTAGTTCCCTGATCACCGAGCACTACCTGAATAATATTAACCAGCAAAAGAAGGCACTGAGTGAAGGCAAGAGTCAAGACTAGTCAGGAGGTCAGAAAACCCAGAGTACTTGGAAAGGAAATCACAATGGCAAGAGAAAGCAATGGAATGACTCTAAATGTGGTTCGGCGAACAAGCAGCCCTAGATCCCTCAGTGTACTACATGCGGGAAGATACATCCCGGAGTGTGCTACAAGGGAACGAATAGATGCTTCAACTGTGGACTGGAAGGGCATTGAGTCAAGGACTGCCGTACTAAGGTTCAGGCACCTCCTCAGCAGTATACCCAGTACAGGGGTGCTCCTCCATAGCTACAATAGATGCAGGCTACAATCGAAGGTACTCATATAAGCCAAGAAAGATTGGAAGCCCCGCCAGTTACGATGAATGCCAAGGTATTCTCTCTCACCAAAGAAGATGTGGCGAGCGCTTCTACGGTTGTCACAGGTCAGATATTTATTTTCTGTCAGCATGATACCGTATTATTTGATACTGGGGCAACACACTTGTTTGTCTCTACACCTTTCACGAAGAAGATGGACATGCCACCACAAGCTTTAGATCGTAAGTTCTTAACGACACTGCCCTCAGGAGAAGTGATGTCATCTACTCATATACTGCGATTCGCACCCATCAAAATCGCAGACAGAGAACTCTACTGTGATCTGATAGTGCTCGACATGCAGGATTATGATATCATATTGGGCATGAATTTCTTAAGTAAGTACGGTGCTTCGATCGAGTGTCGTAAAAGAAAAGTCATCTTCCAGCCGGAGGCAGAACCTATGTTTGATTTTATTGGAGAGCCAAGGAAAAGAATTGATAAATTTTTATCAGCTCTAAAGGCATGCAAGATGTTAGACAGTGGGTGCACTGGGTTTCTAGCACATGCAGTTGATACATGTCAAGCCGAGGACCAAAAGCTATAAGATGTCAGAGTTGTATGCAACTACCCAGAAGTATTCCCATATGAACTACCAGGGTTATCCCCTGATAGAGAAATTGAATTTGAGATCGAATTGATTCCTGGTACTAACCTGATCTCTAAAGCACCTTACCATATGGCGCCGGTTGAATTGAAGGAAATCCAGGGACAACTATTTAGTTACTCGACAAGGGACTTATACGCCCAAGTCGCTCTCCTTGGGGAGCTCTAGTACTGTTGGTAAAGAAAAAAGATGGGTCTATGCGAATGTGCATAGACTACCGAGCACTAAACAATATGACGATCAAGAACAGGTACCCTTTACCACGGATTGATGACCTATTCGACCAGTTAAAGGGTGCCACCATCTTCTCTAAGATTGATCTGAGGTCTGGCTATCATCAAGTGAAAGTGAAACTAGATGATATACCGAAGAAGACTTTCCGAACAAGATACGGACATTATGAGTTCATAGTTATGCCTTTCGAAGTGACGAATGCACCTGCAATGTTCATGGATCTGATGAATCAGGTATTCTCGGCATTCCTCGACAAATTTATGATTGTTTTCATCGACGATATCCTGGTATATTTGAGAACCCAAGAAGAGCATGCCGAACACCTGAATATGGTATTGCAGATTCTTCAGGAAAAGCAGTTGTATGCAAAGTTCTCCAAATGCGAGTTTTGTCTCGATCAAGTATCATTTTTGGGTCACGTTATATCCAAGCATGGAGTGATGGTAGACCCAAAAAAGATTGAAGTTGTGAGTAACTGGAAAATGCCAAAGAATGCCAGTGAAATCAGAAGCTTTCTCGGGCTAGCAGGCTACTACAGGAAGTTTGTAGAGGATTTCTCTAGAATTGCCGACCCTATGACAACTCTCACCAGAAAGAACAAAAAGTATGAACGGATGGACGCCTGCGAGAAGAGTTTCACGGAATTGAAGAGAAGACTGACCAGTGTTCTAATCCTTACTCTTCTGGACAGTAACGTAGGATTTGACATGTACAGCGACGCTTCCAAGTTGGGACTCAGAGCTATACTCATGCAGAACGGCAAGGTCATTGCCTACGCCTCTAGGCAACTCAAGGAACATGAATGGAATTATCCCACTCATGATCTAGAGCTAGCGGCCATGGTCTTTGCTCTCAAAACTTGGAGGCATTATTTATATGCGACTCAGTGTTGGATTTACACAAATTACCAGAGTCTGAAATATTTCTTCACACAGAAAGATCTAAACATGAGAAAATGCAAATGGCTCGACTCGTCAAGGACTATGACGGCGAGATCTTCTACCATCTAGGAAAAGCGAACAAAGTGGCCGATGCACTCAGCAGGAAGTCTGGTGCCACCTTGATGTCTCTATCGGTATTATCTCGGGCCTTAGAAAGGGAAATTATGTGTTACGGGGTTGAAATCATTTATGGACGGCTTTCTACCATGATGATAGCACCTACGCTGTTCGACGATATATTAGAAAAGCAAGCCCATGACCCGAGCATCCAAAGGATCAAGCAAGGGGTCCTAGAAGGAAAGGATGATGGATTTCATATCGCTGACAGCGAAGTACTATACCTCAATGATCGCTTATGTATTCCCGATGATCCAGAATTATGGAAGAGGATATTTGAGGAAGCTCACGGAACACCCTATGTGATGCATCTGGGATCCACCAAGATGTACCAAAATTTGAAAGGGAAATTCTAGTGGTTCGGTATGAAAAGTGATGTGGCTCAGTATGTCAGTACCTGCCTAACCTGCCAGAGGGTTAAAGCAGAACACCAGAGACCTGGAGGAATACTGTAGACAATCCAAATTCTATAATGGAAATGGGAAGATATTTCTATGGATTTCATCTCAGGACTACCCAAGACGACGAATGGATATGACGCTATATGAGTGATCGTAGACAGATTGATGAAGTCTATCCACTTCTTAGCAATAAAGATGACCTACTCGACTGAGCAACTGGCTCAATTATATGCTAGGGAAATTATCAGACTACATGGGATTCCTAAGACCATCATTTCTGATAGAGATGGTTGCTTTATTTCCCATTTCTTGGAATGTGTTCAGAAGGCCCTTGGCATGAAGCTATTATTCAGTACTGCCTTTCATCCCCAGATCGACGGACAGACAAAAAGGGTGAACCAAGTACTAGAGGATATGTTACGAGCTTGTACCTTGGATTTCAAAAAGAGCTGGTGCCGATACTTATGCTTAGCAGAATTCGCCTACAATAATAGCTACTAAGCCACTATTGGAATGACACCCTAGGAGACTCTATATGACAGGAGACGTAGATCTCCTATATGCTGGTACCAGGGTGGTGAAAAGAAGGGAATGTGACTCCAAACAGATTTCATTGACGACACCACCCAAGCTATACAGAACATCCGCCAAAGAATTGAAAATGCTCAGAGCCGGCAAAAGAGCTATGCGGATATACGGCGTAGACCGTTGGAATTCGAAGTCGGGGATTCAGTATTCCTCAAGATATCTCCTATGAAGGGAGTGACGAGATTCAGAAGGAAGGGTAAGCTGAGTCCGCACTATGTGGGACCGTATCCGTGTTGGAATGTATACTGAAAGCCTAGCTCTTTTTGTATGAACATTTTATTTTGAAATAAGAATCACATGATCATTGTTTGCACTTTATATATTTATTATATGCGTGCATATTGTCTAAATATTTTACATTGTAGATAACATGGTGCTTGGTGTGGCATAGAAGATCATGTTATCAGTCCCTTGTAAAATATAAGTAGAGGCTCACAACCAAGATGGTGTTGGACAAACCATTGGCATGGTTGTAGTGTAGCTTGGTATTGTTTTGTCTTGAACATAGAGTTACACTAGTACACTTAGGTGTATTGAGCAGGACCGACATAGAGGTGATTCAATTAATTGCTGACTTCATAATTGAATCGGACCTCGGATATTATGTTGTACATGCTCTTAATCCCGATATAATAACGGGCACATGTACTTAGAATTTATTTCTTTGATTTACCAGAGGGTGAGATTTAGATGGATTAAATCAATATGCCCAGTAAGATGGGAAATAATATTATTTACATGGTGTGCCGTTGATTATAGGAGGAAACCGTGTCCTAAATATTAGGTTGATGATGTCCCCTTGAGGAGCTCATAAGGTTCATCATGCAAACCCAGTTGGTTGATTTAGTCAACATGATGATAAGGTTGAGTGGTACTACTCGAGGAGTTAGATGTTAATTAATTGATGGTCAGTAAATCGATTAATTGACAGACATTCGATATCTTAAACACGGAGAGATGAATGTACAAATAATATATGGAGCCCATATTGATTTATGGGGGTTGGTGAGGTAGTTCAATGATGATCCTCTAGTGGAATGGAACATCATTGATGGATCAAGTTTGTGTGGTTCCGATCCATCGGGTGGCCAAGATCCAACTCCTCCTTATGGTCCCTATCGTAGCCTAATATAATCCTCGTGAAGTCTAGATCCAAGGATGTAAAACAAAACCTAGAACCGACGGTTGGGATGAATCCCTAGATCCGATGGTTGGGATGAAACCCTAGAACCAACGGTTGGGATTAAAACCCTAGATCCGACGGTTAGGATGAAATCCTAGAATTGACGGTTGGGATGAAACCCTAGATCCGACGATTGGGATGAAATCCTAGATCCGACGGTTGGGATGAAACCCTAGATCCGACGGTTGGGATAAAACCCTAGATCCGATGGTGGAGATTAAATCCCTAGATCCGATGGTGGAGATTAAAGGAGGCTTAAGCCCTATTATATAAATAGAGGCTTAGGCTTGGGCGGCAATAAGATTTTGGAAATTAGGGTTTGACTCTTCTAAAAGTGGGCGGCAAACACAAACCCTAGAGGCGGCTAGAAGTGGGCGGCAAGGTTCTTGTTCTCCCTAGGTTTTTGGCTGGCGTCCCTCTCCCTCTTCTCATCCTTGTCCGGTTCTCTTCTTCCTCTTCCCTTGCTCCTTGGTGGCCGGCGGCTCTCCAACACTTGGTGGCCGCCGCTTCTCCTACCTCTAGGTGGCCGGCGGCAACATTGCATTGGTGGCCGGCGCTTCATCCAATTGTTCCTTGGCCGGCGGTTGCATCAAACTCCCTAGCTTGGTGGCCGGTTCTAGAAAGGAAAGGTATTGTTGGTTCTTCTCTTTGTTTGCAGCAGACAAGGAAGGGAAGAATGCGATCTAGAAGGCTTCTACTCATGGAGGATCTTCGTCCACACGTCGTCCACGAGGAGGATAGGACATACGGTAGAAGATCGTAAGGTATAAAGTTTTACAACTTTATTTTCAGATCTGAGCATGTTCTTTTATGTGTTGATTATACATGTGTGTGTATGTATATATTTTGTATAATCATGGACCCCGAAGACAAACACAAAAACCGGCGATTCGTCCGTCGTCTCTTCCGTGGCTAACCAACTAGAAGAGTTGTGTTTCTTGAACAACTAGTTTGTTCAAGCGACCACTCAAGTTGTTAGCACGACGACGAATTGGTTGTGCTAAGGAAACTCATCCCATCCGGATTAATTCTTTCATTAATGAAAATTTTAATCCGGGGACATGGGAGCCAATGAGCCTCCGAAGCAACTACCTAACAAGTGGTATCAGAGCCACGGTTTCCGGTTTTATGTGTTTTGGATTCGGTTACTTTCATGCACATATCATATATTGAGTATACCGGATAATAGTAGGATGAGCGTAGGCTAACTTTTTGGTTGCAGGCATAAGATCCGACTATTATGGCTATTTGTGTGTATGTGATTGTTTTTTGTGTGATTGTATGTATATTATTTGAATCCTCGGGGTTGACGAGGCTAGATTAGTATTTAATTTTTGTAATTAAATACGGCATTGTTTAGCCGCCCATTTTAGTTTACTTTCGATCTAGATTATTTGTACACTTCTTCATGGAGTATAGGATCGATGGATGTAAATTAAAATGATTTATCTCGGCTCGGATCTCTTTGGTGACTTGCGCATGGGAAATGATGGAGCAGATGAGGTGGCGACATGACGGTATGCGTATTGGAGAACAATGCCATAATAGTTGGAAAAAAAATTCTATTTTTTTTCCATATTTATTGCTTATTTGTTTTATATGAATGTTGTGTATGTTTTAAAATTCCTCATTTTCAATTTACTAAGTGGGAGAGAGATATTTTAATTAATTCCCGTGGCCTCCATTACAATTTGACGTGTGATGCAACAAACTTGTGTGTCGGCTCTGAGTGCCTTCCTCCCTGCGGACGGGTTTGTTTGCGGATCACTAGGTCAAATAATGGTTATAGGAAATTATCTAGGAGCATGTGTACTTCCACAGCGGTAAGGCACATAATCCAAAATAATTTCCTTAGTATCGTGTAATGGTGCACACTTAGATGTAAATAAAAGTATCCTCCCCATCGGAGTCACTGCTTTTATTTGTAGGGCCAAAGAGGAACCAACTATTAATTTTATTTGTCAAAAAGTAAGGTTGACAAGATAATAAAATTAATGGGTAAAACCTCCTCTTACAAATATAGAATTCGTATACGTCCACACAGCGTGGCATACGATATTCTCGGTGATTTGAGGTGTTGGTTGATTTTGGAATTTTATTGTTTTGAGGAATCAATAATATTTGAAATCTAATATTTTGATCATTGTGATTTCTAGGATTTTCAAATGGATTTCAACCCACTTACTGTGATATTAAAAGAAAATAAACTTACTGGACCAAACTATATTGAATGGAAAAGAAATTTGGATATTGTCTTAACTGCGGAGGAGTACAAATTTGTACTCTTCGAGGTCTGTACTCTTAAGCCCACCGATGACTATGATGAAAAGGAGAAAGAAAGTTATAAGAAATGGATCAAGGCAGATGAGATGGCGCGGTGACACATTTTGGCATCTATGTCAAATGTGCTGCAACATCAGCATTAGGCCATTGCCACAGTTTATGACATGATGTTCAATCTCAAGGAAATTTTCGGACATCAGAGTAGGGCGGCTAGACAGGAGGCGATGAGAAACTTGATGACGACCACCATGATCGAGGGAACACCCGTTAGGGATCATGTTCTCAAGATGATGGCTCATCTTAATGAGATGGAAGTCCTCGGAGCTGAGATCGATGGGGAAACCCAGGTCGATATCATTCTCCAGTCTCTGCCTAGGAGTTTTGAGCAGTTCTGCCTCAACTACAACATGAACAAGAGGTTGTATTCGTTGGCAGAGCTTCTGACAGAACTCCAGGCGGCAGAGGGGCTTTTTCGTCAAAGCGCTCAAGCCATGGTCGCTCAGAAGGTTTCTTCCTCTAAACCGAAAGGTAAGAAGAAGAAGAAGCAAGGTGGAGCGAAGAAAGTGGCAGTGGGACCTCAGGCAGGAGTGAAGAAGCCGAAAGGCAAGTGCTTCACTTGCAAGCAGACTGGACATTAGAAGGCGGACTGTCCTCGCCGAAAGAACAAAGGTATATCTTCTTGTTTAGTTGTTGAAACATGTTTAGCGGTGTTATCTACCAGTGCATGGTGTGTAGATACAGGAGCCACTGATCATGTCTGCAATACTTTGCAGGAGTTCTAGGAAACCCGACGACTAGCTGAGGGAGAGATTACCGTCTTCATGGGCAATGCTTCAAAGGTTGCGGCTATTGCAGTGGGAGACGTTTATTTATCTTTTGATAGGAATAAAGTTTTGGTTTTGAGAAATTGTCTTTATGTACCTACTTTTAGAAAGAATTTAATTTCAGTTTCTAAATTGTTCATGGATGGATATTCTGTTTCTTTTAATGACAAAGTGGTTATAAAAAGGAATAGGGAGATTATCTGTTCTGGTACATTGGTTGGCAATTTATATACTCTTGAACCAAAAACTCCCACGATGCATATAGAAGTCAATAACTCATCTTCTAAGTCTAATAAGAGAAAAGAACCTTCGCAAATGAACCAGACATATCTTTGGCATCTAAGGCTTGGTCATATTAACCTAAGCAAAATTCAAAGGTTGATAGCTGATGGACCTTTGGGTTCATTAGTGGTGGAGGATCTCCCAACCTGCGAATCTTGCTTGGAAGGTAAAATGACCAAGAGGTTTTTCAAGGCCAAGGGGTATAGAGCCAAAGATGTGTTAGAATTGGTTCATTCTGATTTGTGCGGTCCTATGTCTATCCAGGCAAGAGGTGGTTTTGAATATTTCGTCTCTTTTATAGACGATTATTCAAGATATGGATACATTTACTTGATGCGCCACAAGTCTGAATGCTTTGACAGGTTCAAAGAATTCAAGGCTGATGTAGAGAACCGTCAAGGTAAAAGTATCAAGACATTACGATCTGATCGTGGTGGTGAGTACCACTTGGGAGAGTTTAGGAGTTACTTATCAGAGGCTGGGATTCAATCCCAATTATCTGCACCTGGCACACCCCAGCAGAATGGTGTGGCAGAGCGAAGGAATAGGACTCTTATAGAGATGGTCAGATCGATGATGAGTTATTCTGAGTTACCTATTTCGTTCTGGGGGTATGCGCTAGATACGGCAATGTACACTCTGAACTTGGTTCCATCTAAATTAGTACCTTCTACCCCTGTAGAATTGTGGACTGGGCGAAAGCCTAGTCTGAGACATATTCGGATATGGGGGAGTCCAGAACATGTGCTGAAGGCTGATGCTGGTAAGTTGGAACCTCGTACAGAAGTGTGCATGTTTGTTGGCTACCCTAAGGGAACGAAAGGTGGTTTGTTTTATAATCCTAGAGATCAGAGGGTGATCGTTAGCACGAATGCCAGATTTCTAGAGGAGGATTATGTAATTAACCATAAGCCCAAGAGTTGGATTGTTCTTGAGGAGTTGATAGGGGAAGTCCCGACTTCAGTACCACCGGTACAAGAGGAGACACCACAAGTCACTGCACCGCGTGTCACAGAGCATACACAGGAGGCACCTCGTCGTAGTGGGAGGGTTGTTAGACAACCCGAGAGATTCATATTTTTGGGAGAGTCTTCGGACTTAGTCCCTGGTGAACATGAACCTGATCTCTGGACATATGACGAGGCAATCCAAGATAGAGATGCGGTATCTTGGCAAAGAGCGATGAATTCAGAGATAGAATCTATGGATTCTAATCAGGTCTTGGAGCTAGTAGAACCACCCGATGGTGTAAAAACCATTGGATGCAAGTGGATCTACAAGAGAAAGAGAGGAGTAGACGGGAAGGTTGAGTCCTTCAAAGCTAGGCTTGTTGCGAAAGGGTATACTCAGAAAGAGGGTATCGATTATGAGGAGGCCTTTTCACCGGTAGTCATGCTTAAGTCTATCCGGATTCTCTTATCCATAGCTGCTCATATGGATTATGAGATTTGGCAGATGGATGTCAAGACAGCTTTCCTTAACGGAAGTCTTGAGGAGAACATCTATATGCGGCAGCTAGAGGGATTCATTGCTAAAGGTAAAGAGCATCTTGTTTGTAAGCTTAATCAGTCCATTTATGGATTGAAGCAAGCTTCTAGATCTTGGAACATCCGCTTTGATGAGGTAATCCAGTCATATGGATTTATTCAAAGTTTGGATGAGCCTTGTGTATACAAGAGATGTGACGGAAACGTAGTGGTGTTTCTTGTACTATACGTAGATGACATTTTGTTAGTTGGAAACAATATCAAAGTGTTATCAGACGTAAGGGTATGGTTGTCAAAACAGTTTGACATGAAGGACTTGGGAGAAGTGGGGCACATCCTTGGGATCAAAATTATAAGGGATCGCAAGAAAAGGATGTTGTGCTTATCTCAAGCTTCATACATTGACACTATCCTTGCTCGTTTTAGCATGCAGAACTCCAAGAAAGGTTTTCTACCTTTTAGGCATGGAGTTCCTTTATCTAAAGAGATGTGTCCAAAAACATCAAAGGAGATAGAGGACATGAAGGCGGTTCCTTATGCTTCGGCAGTAGGAAGCCTTATGTATGTTATGCTATGTACGAGACCGGATATCTATTTTGCCGTGGGCATGGTTAGCAGATATCAGAGTAATCCTAGACAGGGACATTGGACTGCGGTAAAGCATATATTGAAGTACCTGAGAAGGACTAGGGATTATATGCTGGTTTATCGGGCAGATCAATTAGTCCCTGTGGGTTACACGGATTTGGATTTCCAATCAGATAGGGACAAGAGTAAGTCTACCACGGGGTTTGTGTTTACTTTTGGAGGTGGAGCCATAGTATGGAGGAGTGTCAAGCAGAAATGCGTGGCGGACTCTACCATGGAAGCTGAGTATGTGGCAGCCGCTGAGGCAGCCAAAGAAGTTGATGGCTCAGGAACTTCTTGATGGACTTGGATATGATTCCTGGTTTGCCCAGAACTATCACAATTTATTTTGATTACAGTGGTGCAGTTGCAAACTCGAAGGAACCACGAGCCCATAAGGCGAGTAAACACATAGAGCGCAAGTACCACCTTATACGAGAGATCGTAAAGCGAGGAGAAGTTGTTGTCGCCAAGATTGCATCAGAGGATAACCTGGCGGATCCATTCACTAAGGCCCTTCCAGCGAAAGCGTTTGATAGGCATGTGGAGGACATGGGGATCAGATGTATGGAAGAGTGATGACGGCATAGTCTTTTAGTATAAGTGGGAGATTGTTGGAATGTATACTGAAAGCCTAGCTCTTTTTGTATGAACATTTTATTTTGAAATAAGAATCACATAATCATTGTTTGCACTTTATATATTTATTATATGTGTGCATATTGTCTAAATATTTTACATTGTAGATAACATGGTGCTTGGTGTGGCACAGAAGATCATGTTATCAGTCCCTTATAAAATATAAGTAGAGGCTCACAACCAAAATGGTGTTGGACAAACCATTGGCATGGTTGTAGTGTAGCTTGGTATTGTTTTGTCTTGAATATAGAGTTACACTAGTACACTTAGGTGTATTGAGCAGGACCGACATAGAGGTGATTCAATTAATTGCTGACTTCATAATTGAATCGGACCTCGGATATTATGTTGTACATGCTCTTTATCCCGATATAATAACTGGCACATGTACTTAGTATTTATTTCTTTGATTTACCAGAGGGTGAGATTTAGATGGATTAAATCAATATGCCCGGTAAGTTGGGAAATAATATTATTTACATGGTGTGTCGTTGATTATAGGAGGAAACCGTGTCCTATATATTAGGTTGATGATGTCCCCTTGAGGAGCTCATAAGGTTCATCATGTAAACCCAGCTGGTTGACTTAGTCAACATGATGATAAGGTTGAGTGGTACTACTCGAGGAGTAAGATGTTAATTAATTGATGGTCAGTAAATCGATTAATTGACGGACATTCGATATCTTAAACATGGGGAGATGAATGTACAAATAATATATGGAGCCCATATTGATTTATGGGGGTTGGTGAGGTAGTTCAATGATGATCCTCTAGTGGAATGGAACATCATTGATGGATCAAGTTTGTGTGGTTCCGATCCATCGGGTGGCCAAGATCCAACTCCTCCTTATGGTCCCTATCGTAGCCTAATATAATCCTCGTGAAGTCTAGATCCAAGGATGTAAAACAAAACCTAGAATCGACGGTTGGGATGAATCCCTAGATCCGATGGTTGGGATGAAACCCAAGAACCAACGGTTAGGATTAAAACCCTAGATCCGACGGTTAGGATGAAATCCTAGAATCGACGGTTGGGATGAAACGCTAGATCCGACGGTTGGGATGAAATCCTAGATCCGACGGTTGGGATGAAACCCTAGATCCGACGGTTTGGATAAAACCCTAGATCCGACGGTGAAGATTAAATCCCTAGATCCGACGGTGGAGATTAAAGGAGGCTTAAGCCCTATTCTATAAATAGAGGCTTAGGCTTGGGCGGCAATAAGATTTTGGAAATTAGGGTTTGGCTCTTCTAAAAGTTGGATGCAAACACAAACCCTAGAGGCGGCTAGGGTTTTGGGCGGCTAGAAGTGGGCGGCAAGGTTCTTGTTCTCCCTAGGTTTTTGGCCAGCGTCCCTCTCCCTCTTCTCATACTTGGCCGGTTCTCTTCTTCCTTCTCCCTTGCTCCTTGGTGGCCGGTGGCTCTCCAACACTTGGTGGTCGGCGCTTCTCCTACCTCTAGGTGGTCGGCGGCAACATTGCATTGGTGGCCGGCACTTCATCCAATTGTTCCTTGGCCGGCAGTTGCATCAAACTCCCTAGCTTGGTGGCCGGTTCTAGAAAGGAAAGGTATTGTTGGTTCTTCTCTTTGTTCGCAGCGGACAAGGAAGGGAAGAACGCGATCTAGAAGGCTTCTACTCGTGGAGCATCTTCGTCCACACGTTGTCCACGAGGAGGATAGGACATACGGTAGAAGATCGTAAGATATAAAGTTTTACAACTTTATTTTCAGATCTGAGCATGTTCTTTTATGTGTTGATTATACATATGTGCGTATGTATATATTTTGTATAATCATGGACCCCGAAGACAAACACAAAAATCGACGATCCGTCCGTCGTCTCTTCCGCGGCTAACCAACTAGAAGAGTTGCGTCGCTTGAACAACTAGTCTGTTCAAGCGACCACTCAAGTTGTTAGCACGACGACGAATTGGTTGTGCTAAGGAAACTCATCCCATCCAGATTAATTCTTTCATTAATGAAAATTTTAATCCGGGGACATGGAAGCCAATGAGCCTCCGAAGCAACTACCTAACAATATGATACTGAAGAGAGTCGACAAGGTAGCTTACGAGCTAGAGCTGCCTCATGAGATGTCGTCTATTCACAACGTGTTCCACGTTTCAATGCTCAAGAAGTGCATTTCCAGTACAGACCAAGTGATTGAGCCACAAACAGTGCAAGTTCAAGGGGACCTAAGTTATGAAACTCGGCCTATCCAGATACTAGACCGAGGAGTCAAAAGACTAAGGAATAAAGAGGTGCCCTTAGTGAAGGTCGTGTGGAAAAATCAACGGTACGAAGAAGTCACTTGGGAATGCGAGGAGGACATGAAACAGAAGTATCCAGAGATGTTCTAAGTTTCGAGGATGAAACTTTTAAAATGTATGAAGGACTGTAACGCCCGTAAAATTTCTAGCAAATTTTATAAGAATTGTTGCATGATTATAATGGGTTTTTATGTGGGCTCTTTCAAAAATAAAAGAGAATATAGCCAAAAAGGATGCATGGCCCAGGGTTTGAACCCTGAACCTCCAAGCAGGTAACTAAACCTTAAGATGCATGTGATAACCAGAAGCCCAGCAGGGGTGTGCTATTAGAAGGGTAAGAGAAAGGATAGATAATGGTAGGGGAGGCAAATGGACACCTTCACTTAGAATAAATAGGAGTAAGTGAGGAGGCAAGAGAACAACAAATCATTCTCTCCTTCTTCTTCCTCCACCGAAACCCATCCTCTCCTTCTCCCATTTCCGAAAGCTCATGAAGAAACAAAAGAGGCATTGTCTTGACACCAAGGGTATAGTTCTTATAGTAAACCAAGTGAAAGGATGTAAGTAATCCCCTCACCTGCAGTACAAGTTGTTTCGAGTGTTTGAATTTTCAAGATCTCCCTCAGAAGTTTTCGGCCAAGTCTCTACCTATGTTTACTAGTGATCTTTCATGCCATGCTATATATATAAATATGATGTTAACATGATGTTAGTTAGATCTTGTGTTAGTATGTTTGAGTGTTTGATTTCCTAAAAACCTTCCTTGGATATTTTGGCCATGACAAGTTTGTGCTCACTAATGATCTTTCATGCCATGCTATATATATATATATATATATATATATATATGATGTTAACATGATGTTTGTTATCACAGGGTCAATTCTGCCTTAGAATTTTTCCTGCGCGGCAACCAATTCCCACACTTGATTCAGCCTACAAATGCACCACAAATCCTGCAAGAGAATGCACATGCAAAGGCTAAACCCAAGCCAAGAACAAGAACACCGAATGTACAGGAGAAAACTCCCAACCTTTCTTTTATTCACAAATAAGGATTACAAAGTGGACTCTTGACAGATTGCTCACACATTCCTTCCTGCCCATCCTATGCCCAACATTGCCTATTTATCATGCATAGGCAGAAGTTGTCTTGGTGGTTACAAGCAGTTTCGAGACAGTTTGGTCAACTGCCATGCCACATGTCCCAATTGACAGTCCACATCATCCGCTGTTCTGGCACCATGTTTGATCTATCAGCACCCTTGTGCTTTACTTAGCTCCACTGCATGGATTGCTACTTTGGCACCGCGCCAAATGCTAGCCTACGCGGCCTGTGCATGGCCCAAGTCCTGCACCACGGACTTAGGAAGCAATAGCCTTCTCGCCGCAAAAACCGCTTTTTGCGTTGCGGAAACCTCGGAAGCCCGGGCACAGATCCGTGCAAAGATATATAAAAAAACCTACATGTATGTGTTTAAAGAAACCTAGATCTACCTTAGATCTACAAGATGAGAGCGTTACCCTCGTAGCGATGCCCTTCGCTTATCCCGCTCGTCCAAAAGCTTTGCCGGATCTCGAAGAGTGTCAAGTGTACACTCCTCTACAAGTATCCACACAGACAAAAGAGCTATGCGGATATGCGGCGTAGACCGTAGGAATTCGAAGTCGGGGATTCAGTATTCCTCAAGGTATCCCCTATGAAAGGAGTGACGAGATTCGGAAGGTAGGGTAAGCTTAGTCCGTGCTATGTGGGACCGTATCCCATATTGAAGAGAGTCGGCAAGGTAGCTCGGTCTAGTATTTTGCCAAGCATAATAGCTACCAAGTTACTATTGGAATGACACCCTATGATGCTCTATACGGGAGGAGATGTGGATCTCCTATATGCTAGTACGAGGGTGGTGAAAAGAAGGGGATGGGACTCCAAACATATTTCATTGACGACACCACCCGAGCTGTACAGAACATCCACCAAAGAATTGACTCCTCGGCCTAGTATCTGGATAGGCCGAAAGATCATTAGTAAGCATGAACATGTCATGGCCAAAACATCCAAGGAAAGGCAGATCTACGTTGATACCAACCTGTCACGCCCGCCCTTTCTCGTAATCTAGAGGTGAAGGAAGGGCGATGCGACGTGAACATACATGCATGCATATACAGCGGAAGAATTTAAACTTTAGAAAAAAATATAAAACATGGAACATGCATTTACCTTCAACCATGCAATTAACTCAACATTCTTAACCATGTAACAGGTGAACATTTACTAAGCATGCATAATCATTTCATAAGGACACTACTTTGTTCAAGTTCATGATAATCAACATAATGGAGTTATGGGAGCCTAAATACAAGTATAGAGTTCATGGACATTAATGAGGCATTCAAAGTATCGTCTAGGTACATGGTTAAGAATGTTGAGTTAATTTCATGGTTGAAGGTAAATGCATGTTCCATGTTTTATGTTTTTTTCTAAAGTTTAAATTCTTCCGTTGTATATGCACGCATGTATGTTCGCGTCATGCCGCCCTTCCTCCCCCTCTAGATTACGAGAAAGGGTGGGTGTGACAAGTTGGTATCAGAGTAGATCTGCCTTTCCACTGCCACACACACTTTGCCTCTCCTGCTGCTCCCTTTAGTTTAGCCATTCATTACCCTTTTCTGCAGTACAAGGGAAACATGAAACTATAAGCTCATAGTATTTGTAAGATCCTTTCCTACTCACAAAAGCCATACAACAGGTATTAGATATAGAGTAATGATATGTTCAACTAGACAACATATAGGCATAGCATTCATACAAAAGTCTTGACATGATCATTTAGGAACATAAGACTAGAATTCATAAAAATATTGACATGTTCATCTAGACACATATAGGCATAGCATTCATATAAAAGTCTTGACATGATCATTTAGGAACATAAGACTAGAATTCATAAAAACATTGACATGTTCATCTAGGCACATATAGGCATGGCATTCATACAAAAGTCTTGACGTGATCATTTAGGAACTTAAGACTAGAATTCATAAAAACATGAGAATCACATAGACATGAAATGGGTATATGCAAGATGTTCTTTGAAAACATATATTTTATAGGTACTTAAACATAAATCTCAACTTTAGGGCCCGACATTGTACCACATACATCATTTTGTGTGCATCCCTAAATAGATCCGAGATAGCTAATCCCGAACCTACTAGGGTACTAGGCCCGTACTATGACCGTAGACCTAGGGGCAATGTAGGAGCTCATCCTGTACTAGGTCCGTACTTTGACCGTCGACCTAGGGGAACATAGGAGCCCCATCCCATGGACGTTGCTAGGGTCTGGTACAACCTATACAAAAGTAAAATAGCATATCATGTTCCTTATCATAACATAAAGAGTGCTCTTAGTCCTCATTCATAGGGAAGCGTCTCTTAGGCATTTCATCATACATACTTGTACATCAAGACGCAATGAGCATAACATAAGCATACATTTATACAATTAACATGGACATGAGGTAGTGGCATAAATAATTCATCATATCATAAAGTCTAACTATCATCATGTCAACATCATATATATATATATATATACATCATGGCATAGAAGATCATTAGTAAGTATAAGCATGTTTTAAGGATGATAACCAATTCCATCACATTCTACCTAACAAGGGGGGTTTTTAGCAACCATAGAGGGGCTTGGAATCTCTTCCTAACCCTAATTCTTGGTCTTGTCCAAAACCTCTAATGGAGGTTTTAACAAAACAAACTCTCAAATATACTAACACAAGGCTTAACTAGCATCTTGTTAACATCATATATACATATAGCATGACATGGAAGATCATTAGAGACCCCAAACAAGGGCTTGGACGAAACTTTCAAAGGCTAATATTAAGAAATCAAACACTCAACATACCAACACAAGTCCTAACCAACATCATGTTAACATCATATATACATATAGCATAGCATGGAGGATCATTTGTGAGCACAAACTTGTCATGGTCGAAACATCCAGGGAAGGATTTTAGGAAATCAAACACTCAAACATACTAACACAAGATCTAACTAACATCATGTTAACATCATAAATATATATATAGCATGGCATGAAAGATCATTAGTGAGCACAAACTTGTCATGGCCGAAACATCCAAGGAAGGTTTTTAGGAAATCAAACACTCAAACATACTAACACAAGATCTGACTAACATCATGTTAACATCATATATATATATATATATAGCATGGCATGAAAGATCACTAGTGAACATAGGTAGAGAGTTGGCCAAAAACTTCCAAGGGATATCTTGAAAATTCAAACACTCGAAACATCTTGTAATGCAGGTGAGGGGATTACTTACATCCTTTCGCTTGGTTTACTATAAGAACTATACCCTTGGTGTCAAGACAAAGCCTCTTTTGTTTCTTCTTGAGCTTTCGGAAATGGGAGAAGGAGAGGATGGGTTTCGGTGGATGAAGAAGAAGAAGGAGAGAATGATTTGTTGTTCTCTTGCCTCCTCACTTACTCCTATTTATTCTAAGTGAAGGTGTCCCTTTGCCTCCCCTACCCTTATCTATCCTTTCTCTTACCCTTCTAACAACACACCCCTGCTGGGCTTCAGATTATCACATGCATCTTAAGGTTTAGTTACTTGCTTGGAGGTTCAGGGTTCAAACCCTGGGCTATGCATCCTTTTTAGATCTATTCGTTTTTATTTTTGAAAGAGCCCACATAAAAGCCCATTATAATCATGCAACAATTCTTATAAAATTTGCTAGAAATTTTATGGGCATTACAGTCCTTCATACCTTTTGAAAGATTCATCCTTGAAACTTAGAACATCTCTGGATACTTCTGTTTCATGTCCTCCTCGTGTTCCCAGGTGGCTTCTTCATACCGTTGATTTTGCCATAGGACCTTCACTAAGGGCACCTCTTTATTCCTTAGTCTTTTGACTCCTCGGTCTAGTATCTGGATAGGCTGATTTTCATAACTTAGGTCGTCTTGAACTTGCATTGTTTGTGGCTCAATCACTAGGTCTGTACTGGAAATGCACTTCTTGAGCATCGAAACATGGAACACGTTGTGAATAGCCGACATCTCTTGAGGCAGCTCTAGATCGTATGCTACCTTGCCGACTCTCTTCAGTATCGGATACAGTCCTACATAGCGCGGACTCATCTTACCCTTCCTTCCGAATCTTGTCACTCCATCCATAGGGGCTACCTTGGGGAATACCAAATCCCTGGCTTCGAATTCCAATGGTCTACGCCACATATCCACATAGCTCTTTTGTCGGCTCTGAGCAGTTTCAATTCTTTGGCGGATGCTCTGTATAGCTCGGGTGGTCTAGATGAACATGTCATGGCCGAAACATCCAAGGATGGTTTTTAGGAAGAATTGAACATCCAAGGAAGAATTGACCCTGTGACAAAGTGGACTCTTGACATATTGCTCACACATTCCTCTCTGCCCAGCCAATGCCCAACATTGCTTATTTATCATGCATATACAGAAGTTGGCTTGGTGGTTACAAGCAATTTCGAAATAGTTTGGTCAACTTCCATGCCACATGTCCCAACTGACAGTCCACATCATCCGCTGCTCTGGCACCATGCTTGATCTGTTAGTACCCTTGTGCTCTGCTCAGGTCCTGTGCATCGATTGCTGCTTTGGCACCGCGCCAAATGCTAGCCTGCACGCCCTGTGCATGACCCAAGTCCTGCACCACGAACTTAGGCAGCAATAGCCTTCTCGATGCACCATCCCTCGTGTTGCATTGCATGCGCCCGCCGCATGCCATGGCTCGCCTTTCTTGCGAGCCTTGCTTGGCTAAATGCTAAGACTCTGCATGCACCATCTTTGCTATGGTCCAAGTCGACCTCCTGCTTAACTTGGCTTGGATAGCACCCCGCACACTGCCACAAATGGTTGCTTCTTGGCATGTCTTGTGCACATGCCCACTAGGCTAGATAAAGAAGCAACACCCAATCCTTTGTCCAACCTTGCCATCAAGTTAGGGGGTAACAATCCACCCCCACCAGAAGAAGTCGACGTCCTCGTCGAATGCTTCTGTTGGTATGCTTGAATTTGCTCCTCAAATTGCCAAAGTGTAACATCTCTTTCCCACGTTGCCTCCGTTTCAGGTTTTCCCTTCCAAAGAACCAAGAATTTCGTCCTTCGATTTTTCTTGCTCATTCTAGTTGTTCTATGATCCAGGATCTCTTGAATTTCATCGCTAAATTGCTTCTGTATCACTGGTGGAGCTCTTTTCGCACTGCTTCTTGATGGATCTGTTTCATCTGCATGAAACTTCTTCAAGAAACTCACATGAAATGTAGGATGTACCTTTAGCCTTTCAGGTAGATGCAACCTATAAGCCACATTGCCAACTTTTTCCAAGACTTCAAAGGGTCTGTCATATTTGGCAATTAAACCTCGATGAGCAGTCTTCTTACTAATTCTCTTCCATATCTGAGGAGTGAGTTTCAGCAACACTTTCTCCCCAACAGAGAATTCTAAGGATCTTCTTCTCATATCAGCATACTTTTTCATTCTCTTCACAGCTTTCCTTAAACTGTCTTTGGCTTCCTCAAGCAACTCTTGCTTTTCCCGTGCATAACTATATGTTGCAGGGTATTTGCCTCCAGATTTTTGCTTAGCGATCTCCACAGGAGTTGCTGGTTGTTCCCCCAACACAATCTCAAAGGGACTCTTTTCGGTGGCTGAAGACTTGTGCAAATTGTAGCAAAACTGTGCACTGTCTAGCAATCCTAGCCAAATTTTCTGACTTACTGTAACATAATGCCGCAAGTACTCTTCAAGAATATGATTAATCCTTTTGGTCTGTCCATCTGTTTGGGGATGGTTAGCGGTGGAGAACTAAAGATCGGTCCCCATCATATTGAACAAGGAAGTCCAAAATCTCCTCGTAAACCTTGCATCCCTGTCACTCACAATATCATTAGGCAAACCAAAATATTTTACCACGTTCCTATAGAAGAGTACAGCCGCCACATCCCAGGGACAAGCCGAAGGAGCCGCAATGAACATAGCATACTTTGAGAATCTGTCCACCACCACCATGATGGAAGACACGCCATCAACCTTTGGAAATCCACTAATAAAATCCATAGAAACCGAAGCCCAAGGTTTCTCTGGAATAGGCAATGGTTGGAGTAATCCCGCTTCCTTCTTTCGCTCTATCTTGTCTTTTTTGGCACACAAGACAAGTTTTCACATATGCCTCCACATCGTTGTCCATCTTTAGCCAAATGTAAGAATGAGCCAAGAGAGCAAGCATCCTTTCAACACCAGGATGACCAGCCCACTGCGGGTCATGAGTTTCCTTCAGCAACTCTTTGTGTAGACCACCTACTTCAGGAACAAAGATTCTTGCCCCTTTGTAAGTAAGAAGATCATCCTCGATCCAGTACTGTCGTATTGTCCCGTCTCTTACTTGCTGCACCAACTTCCCATAAGCTGTATCATCTGCAGCAACAGCCTTTATTCTTTCCCGCATATCTGATTCTACTCTTGTGATAGAGTAGAAAGTAGCAAAAACTTCTTTCCAACTTAATGCATCTGCAACATTATTGTGCCTTCCCAGTTTGTGCTCCCATGCAAAGTCATATTCTGCCATGAACTCTTGCCACCGAGCCTGTTTAGGAGACAATTTCTTTTTAGTAGCAAAGAAAGTGTTAGCAATATTATCAGTTCTCACAAGAAATTTTGTTCTCAGCAAATAGACTCTCCAAACCCGTAGACAATGTACCACAACAACCATCTCTTTCTCATGTACAGAATACTTTTGATCAGTCGAATTGAGTTTCTTGCTTTCAAAGGCTACTGGATGTCCTTCCTGTACGAACACACCACCAAGTGCATTGTTTGAAGCATCAATATGCACCTCAAAGGGCAATTTGAAGTCAGGCAAGCGCAACACTGGTTCAGATGCTATAGCAGTTTTCAACTTCTCGAAAGCATCATTGCATGCATCTAACCATTCCCACCGTGCACCTTTCTTAAGTAAATCTATCAATGGGGTAGCCTTCTTTGAGTAGTTAATAATCCCCTGCATGTTTGAGTAATCTTTAAGGCAGAATACCCATTCATGTTTTGCATACTCCCCTGACGTAAATGTTCACCTGTTACATAGTAAGAATGTAGAGATATTTGCATGGTTGAAGTTAAATGCATGTTCCATTTTTTTTAAATCTAAATTCTTCCGCTGTATATGCACGCATGTATGTTTGCGTCGGGCCGCCCTTCCTCGCCTTCTAGATTACGAGAAGGGCGGGCATGACAGGTTCATAAAAACATTTTCAAGATCTCCCTTGGAAGTTTTCGGCCAAGTCTCTACCTATGTTTACTAATGACCTTTCATACCATGCTATATATATAAATATGATGTTAACATGATGTTAGTTAGATCTTGTGTTAGTATGTTGAGTGTTTGATTTCTTAAGATTAGCCTTTGAAAGTTTCGGCCAAGCTCTTGCTTGGGCTCACTAATGATCTTCCATGCCATGCTATATGTATATATGATGTTAACATGATGTTAGTTAGGCCTTATGTTAGTATTTTTGAGAGTTTGTTTTCTTAATACCTCCATTAGGGGTTTCGGCCAAGACCAAGAATTAGGGTTAGGAAGAGATTCCAAGCCCCATTATGGTTGCTAAAAATCCCCCAAGTTAGGTAGTATGTGATGGTATTGGTTATCATCCTTAAAACATGCTTATGCTTACTAATGATCTTCTATGCCATGATGTATATATATATATATGTGATGTTGACATGATGATAGTTAGACTTTATGATATCATGAATTGTTTATGCCACTACCTCATGTTCATGTTAATTGTTTTAATGTATGCTTATGTTATGCTCATTGCGTCATGATGTACAAGTATGTATGATGAAATGCCTAAGAGACGCTTCCCTATGAATGGGGACTAAGAGCACTCTTTATATTATGATAAGGAACATGATATGCTATTTTACTTTTGTATGGCTTGTACCGGACCCTAGCAAGGTCCATGGGATGGGCTCCTATGTGCCCCTAGGTGGACGGTCATAGTACGGACCTAGTTCGGGATGGGCTCCTACGTTGCCCCTAGGTCGACGATCGTAGTACGGGCCTAGTACCCTAGTAGGTTTGGTATTAGCTACCTCGGATCTATTTAGGGATGCACACAAAATGATGTATGTGGTACAATGTCGGGCCCTCATGTTGAGATTTATGTTCAAGTACCTGTAAAATATATGTTTTCAAAAAACATCTTGCATATACCCATTTCATGTCTATGTGATTATCATACATCCTGGATCCACCAAGTTGTACCAAGATCTGAAAGAGAAATTTTGGTGGTTCGGTATGAAAAGTGATGTGGCTCAGTATGTCAGTACCTGCCTAACCTGCCAGAAGGTTAAAGCAGATCACTAGAGACCTGGAGGAATACTGCAGCCAATCAAAATTCCAGAATGGAAATGGGAAGATATTTCTATGGATTTCATCTCAGGACTACCCAAGACGACGAACGGATATGACGCTATATGGGTGATCGTAGACAAATTGACGAAGTCTGCCCACTTCTTAGCAATCAAGATGACCTACTTGACTGAGAAAATGGCTCAATTATATGCTAGGGAAATTATCAGACTACATGGGATTCCTAAGACCATCATTTTTTATAGAGATGGTCACTTTATTTCCCATTTCTGGGAATGTGTTCAAAAGGCCCTTGGCACGATGCTATTATTCAATACTACCTTTCATCCTCAGACCGACGGATAGACAGAAAGGGTGAACAAAGTACTGGAGGATATGTTACAAGCTTGCGCCTTGGATTTCAAAGGGAGATGGTGTCGATACTTATGCTTGGCAGAATTCGCCTACAATAATAGATACCAAGCTACTATTGCAATAGCGCCCTACGAGGCTCTATACTGGAGGAGATGTAGATCTCCTATATGCTGGTATGAGAGTGGTGAAAAGAAGGGGATGGGACTCCAAACAGATTTCATTGACGACACCACCCGAGCTATACAGAACATCTACCAAAGAATTGAAACTGCTCAAAGTCGGCAAAAGAGCTATGCGGATATGTGGCGTAGACCGTTAGAATTCGAAATCGGGGATTCGGTATTCCTCAAGGAAGCCCCTATGAAGAGAGTGACAAGATTCGGAAGGAAGGGTAAGCTGAGTCTGGCTATGTGGGACCGTATCCGATACTGAAGAGAGTCAGCAAGGTAGCTTATGAGCTAGAGCTGCCTCAAGAGATGTTGGCTATTCACAACGTGTTTCACGTTTCTTTGCTCAAGAAGTGCATTCCCAGTACATACCAAGTGATTGAGCCACAAACAGTTCAAGTTCAAGGGGACCTAAGTTATGAAACTCGGCCTATCCAGATACTAGACCGAGGAGTCAAAAGAACAAGGAATAAAGAGGTGCCCTTAGTGAAGGTCCTGTGGCAAAAACAATGGTACAAAAAAGCCACCTGGGAACGCGAGGAGGACATGAAACAGAAGTATCCAGAGTTTTTCTAAGTTTCGAGGAAGAAACTTTCAAAAGTTATGAAGGACTATATTGCGCTTAAAATTTCTAACAAATTTTATAAGAATTGTTACATGATTATAATGGGCATTTATGTGGGCTCTTTCAAAAATAAAAGAGAATAGAGCCAAAAAGGATGCATGACCTTGGGTTTGAACCTTGAACCTCCAAGCAGGTAACTAAACCTTAAGATGCATGTGATAACCAGAAGCCCAGTAGGGGTGTGGTGTTAGAAGGGTAAGAGAAAGGATATATAAGGGTAGGGGAGGCAAAGGGACACCTTCACTTAGAAGAAATAGGAGTAAGTGGGGAGGAAGGAAAGAATGATTTGTTGTTCTCTTGCCTCCTTTCTTTAACACTTTCCCACCACATTCAGGCATCTCTCGAAAGGCAAAACGATGTGCACTTAATCTTTTCATGTTCGGGCCAATCCAGTAGCTCTACAATTCTTTCCACAGTCTTGAACCAGGCCTGGGCGTCCCATGGTTCACCGGTACCAGAGAAATTTTTCGGCTTCAGCCTCTGCCACTGGATTATCTAAGCTTCTTGACGAACTATCAGGCCAGGGCCTGCTGGTGGGGTGGTAGGGTTTCCTCGCTGGTTCATTAAAGCATTTATCACTTGCTGCTGCTCTGTGACTTGACATAGGAGTTCAGTAACCACATGCATAAGATCAGGTGGGGGTGCTATATCATCAACTCTATTATTGCGTCTTCCAGCCATGCTTATCTTCATATATTATAATAAGGCTAGCATAAGATTATCATACATATATTCATGCATATATAAACAAAAAGAATTCCTTATCTTACATAAAAGAAATAGAGTAGGCATAGAATTTCTTACTTGGAGCGGTAGGATAGGAGCTTGATGTGTGTGTAGTGGAAAGGTAGATCTGCTTTGATAACAACCTGTCACGCCCGCCCTTTCTCGTAATCTAGAGGGGGAGGAAGGGCGGCGTGACGCGAACATACATGCGTGCATATACAATGGAAGAATTTAAACTTTAGAAAAAAACATAAAACATGGAACATGCATTTACCTTCAACCATGCAATTAACTGAACATTCTTAACCATGTAACAGGTGAACATTTACTAAGCATGCATAATCATTTCATAAGGACACTACTTGGTTCATGTTCATGATAATCAACATAATGGTGTTATGGGAGCCTAAATACAGGTATAGAGTTCATGGACATCAATGAGGCATTCAAAGTATCATATAGGTACATGGTTCTCCATCACTTAACAATTAAATCAGGATAAGAAGGTTCTTAGCAATTCATTAACTAAATCAAGTGCTTAACAAGCCAAAGTTTCATAAAACTTAACGAGTATAGTTTCACATCAAGTATAACCCTCAAAACAAGTATAAGTTAACACCAAGTAGCAACCATCAAAATATCAAGTAGTGATCAACTCTTAAACACTAACATGCAAAACTTTAAAACATGCATAAGTCTTGGAACATAAAACAGATCTCTTCCACCATGCCACTGCCACACACACTTTGCCCCTCCTGCTGCTCCCTTTAGTTTAGCTATTATTTACCCTTTTCTGCAGTACAAGGGAAACATGAAACTATAAGCACATAGGCTTAGTAAGATCTTTTCCTACTCACAAAAGCCATACATCAGGTATTAGACATAGAGTAGTGGCATGTTCATCGAGACAACATATAGGCATAGCATTCATATAAAAGTCTTGACTATAGGGGATCGATCGACCGGCTAGAGGGGGGTGAATAGCCCTCTTTCATTGGATAACAGAATTTGCTCATCTACAAAAGAATAGCGCAACGGAAACAACAAGACAAGCAAATCAAGCAAATAAAAATAAAGCAAAGGAAACAAACAATGCTAACACAAATTTGTAACGTCGTTCACGGCTACGCCGCTAATCCACGATCCCGATTCGTCCAAGGTGAATCACTCCTTTGCCAAATCCACTAAGTCTCTCCTTTGCACCAAGCTAGGTGGAGGTAACCTCTTTACAATCCCTCTTCTTACAATTGAATGAGAATTAGCACAAGAAGAAGAGTGGAAAAACCCTTAGAGCACTTTGGGAGAAGTTATGAGTTGAAGAATTAGGTTCCCAAAGCCCCACACCCTTCCTCTTTATAGAAGAAGAGGGTTTCTTCCCGTTGACACAGGAGCAGTCGACTGATGTCTCTATCAGTCGACTAGTCCTGTAGCCGTTGCCCAATAATGGTTGCTTTCCATGTTGGATTCCATCCAACGGCACTGGCATCAGTCGACTGATATTGCCATCAGTCGACAGATGCTCGACCAATCGAGTGCTCCATGAGCTCAACTCCATTCTGTGCTCGAAACACTTGCGACCAGTCGACTGATGCCTTCATCAGTCGACTGGTGGTCTCGCAGTCGACGGTTGGCACTTGAACTGGACTCAAACACTAGTCGAGTCACCATCGACTTAGAGTAGTCGACTACCATTAACATGGTAGTCCACTGATGTTGGGAAATCCCATCCGACACTCATCCCTCGGAGTCCCTCGCCTTTGAAGTTATCTTCGTCCGGCCACGTCCCTCGGATGCGCCAAGCGCACAGCTCTGCAGCGCCATACTTCGCGTCTCGCCCTGAAGTCTACTTCCTCCAGCTTTACTTCAAGCTCCTCGTCCGGCAGTCCCTCGGATGCTCCAAGCGCACGGCTTCCGCAAAGCCATCCTTCACCGACTCAAGGACCGAGTCATGAGAGGTGAAACTTGCCAAGGCTCCATGTGCGAATTACTAAGCCCTGCAAGACTCTAACGCACATATCAAATCATAATAATAATCTTACTTAAACCCTTTGCCACACACATCAAAACCTTATCATGGCAAGAGATTGCTCTAACAATCTCCCCCTTTTTGTTGTGTGGCAATCCGTTTAAGTTAGGTAAAATATTTGATAAAACTATTAAGGAAAGAAAGCATGTAAATAACATGATTAGCAACTCTCCCCCTTAATACATGAAACTCCCCCGAAATATATTCCTTCTTACTTAAACTATTCTCCCTTAAACATAATATTTCTCCCCATTTGACACCATCAAAAATAATAAACAATGTTTATACAAGCATGGCATCAAGTCTAGAGGTAAACAAAAACCAAAACATGCCTTAAAATTTGATACAAAAGGTTATTTGGCATATTATCAGGCTACCAGTCAACTGGTTCAGACTAGCAGTCGACTGGCACTTGGATTTCAGAATTTCTGATTTTTCGAGGTGAATTTCAGAAATGCACTAGAAAATATATAAAATATGAAAAATCATGAAATTCGGGGGACACATTTCTTGTAAGTATATTTATCAATGAAAAATAGTTTTCCATGAAAAATCATTGTATTTTTAAGTATTTTCTAAAAATCCAAAAGCTTTAAAAACCACTAGGTTTTTGATCATGTAAGTATCCATTTTAACACCTAGTCTTGCTTTGGATTGTTTCAAAACATGAATACACAGATTTTAAAGTAAGAAATTATTTTGAAAACATATGAAATATCCAACCATGATCTTTGGGCAATATGTCTATGAATTAAACATAAGTCTTTCCCATGATTGGTCTATTATTGCTATTTTGATACCTTAAATGACCATCTAGATGTCAAAGGCACTAGTGGACATTTGTATCATCCTATCATCTCACCCATGCTAAGTTTTCAATCATGGTAGCCTATGGTGAGTGTGAGATGTATCCTAAAGATATTTGTATGTACTTAACCATTATTTTCATGCAATTCTATCAAGGTTAAGTATCATCCTAACAATCCACATGATCATAAAGATGTATATGACTTAATTTTACATTATGATCATGAAACACATGTATTCATCAATTTGTTATCATGCATTAGGTATTTCATAATGGTAATAAGGTAAACATTACCTAAAGCATGATTTATCTATTTTTAGGTGCATTATCATCACCTAACAATATTTCAAAAATATTGTCCCGCCATCCTAAGTCAAACAACATATTATATAGATAAATTACATATGGTTGACTACCCTAGGGTTTTCCTAACCCTTTAAGATGGATTTTGGAACCCAAAATAAGTTCTTTCCTATTGGGTTCACTAAAAATTCCTTAGGGATCAATTTTCTAGCAATTACCTTCTTCTTGTCTTGACCCCTAGCTATTATGCATTTATAGGCCTTTTCATTTTTCTTTTCTTTATATCCTAGGCCTTTCTTGTTGAAGCTAGCCCTTTGGCTCCCTATTATCATGTTAAGGGAATTGGAGCCTATAGTAAACTTCTCTAGGGCCTTGGTTAAATAGTCTACCTTTTCTCTTAGAGCCCTATTTTCTTCTATGCATGCATCATTAACATTGAAAGGCATATATTCATGTGAGCATGCATCATCATGACTAGAAGAAATATCATCATTTACATTTAAGCATGCGTTTTCTAGTTTATTTTCTAAGTCCTTAATTTGATCTAGCATGCTCTTATTTTTCTTTTTAGCTCTAAATAAATCCTTAGTGAGGCTTGAAATCATAGACATAATTTTCTTAGGGGGTAGATTTGTTACCTCACTTACCAAGCCCTCTTCCGATGATGAGGATGTAGAGGAGGCTCCCCCTTCACTTGGGCTCTCTCCACTTGAGCTTGCTTCTTCATTTTCTTGCTCGAAGGAGGAAGTGTCTAGGTCGTCAAACACCATTAATGCCAAGTTGGTGACAAAGGTATTCTCCTCTTCCGATGATGATGAAGATGATGAGGAGGGCCCAAGTTCTTGCCTTTAGTGCCTTTGTCTTTCCCTTTTCTTTGGCTTTCTTCTCTTCTTCCTTCTTTTTGCTCCCCTTTTTCTTCTTCTTTTCTTCTTTCTTTCTCTTCTCTTCCTTGCTTTTGTTCAAGAGAGGACAATTGTCCCTTATATGTCCCTCTCCTTGGCAATTGTAGCAAATTACCTTTCCCCTTGGTCTTCTCGTAATCTAGAGGGGGAGGAAGGGCGGCGTGACGCGAACATACATGCGTGCATATACAACGGAAGAATTTAAACTTTAGAAAAAAACATAAAACATGGAACATTCATTTACCTTCAACCATGCAATTAACTGAACATTCTTAACCATGTAACAGGTGAACATTTACTAAGCATGCATAATCATTTCATAAGGACACTACTTGGTTCATGTTCTGATAATCAACATAATGGTGTTATGGGAGCCTAAATACAGGTATAGAGTTCATGGACATCAATGAGGCATTCAAAGTATCATATAGGTACATGGTTCTCCATCACTTAACAATTAAATCAGGATAAGAAGGTTCTTAGCAATTCATTAACTAAATCAAATGCTTAACATGCCAAAGTTTCATAAAACTTAACGAGTATAGTTTCACATCAAGTATAACCCTCAAAACAAGTCTAAGTTAACACCAAGTAGCAACCATCAAAATATCAAGTAGTGATCAACTCTTAACAACTAACATGCAAAACTTTAAAACATGCATAAGTCTTGGAACATAAAACAGATCTCTTCCACCATGCCACTGCCACACACACTTTGCCCCTCCTGCTGCTCCCTTTAGTTTAGCCATTATTTACCCTTTTCTACAGTACAAGGGAAACATGAAACTATAAGCACATAGGCTTAGTAAGATCTTTTCCTACTCACAAAAGCCATACATCAGGTATTAGACATAGAGTAGTGGCATGTTCATCGAGACAACATATAGGCATAGCATTCATATAAAGTCTTGACTGTAGGGGATCGATCGGCCGGCTAGAGGGGGGTGAATAGCCCTCTTTCATTGGATAACAGAATTTGCTCATCTACAAAAGAATAGCCCTCTCCTTGGCAATTATAGCAAATTACCTTTCCCCTTGGTCTTCTCCTCCTATCATTAGATTTATTAAAATGAAAACCTTTTAATGCACGCCTTACCCTCCTTACCATATAGGCTTCTTCCGTGCTATCCATGGAGGAGGAGGAGGTTGCTTCATCATCGGAGGAAGAGGGGATCTCCATCTTCTTCTTTCCCTTGTGTGCCATCAAGGCTACTCCTCTTGAAGGTTGAAACTTTGGCTCTTCTTGTATTCCTTCAAGCCTCGTTTCGTGGAGCTCCATTGTTGAGAAGAACTCCTCCAAGGTGCTCACTTCCAAGTTCTTGGACATGTAGAAGGAGTCCACCATTAAACTCCATTTTGATGACCAGGGAAAAGCATCAATTGCTTTCATGAGCATGTCCCGGTTGGAGAGCCTTTCTCCTACACTTGTTAGTCCAATCAAAATTTCCTTAAACCTAGAATGCAATGATGTTACCTTTTCTCCCTTTTCTCCCTTTTCTAATTTTATGTTGGATAGTTGGGAGCGGAGGAGGTCTATCCTTACAAGTTTGGCTTCCGAGGTGCCTTCATGAAGCTCTACTAGCTTCTCCCACATCTCCTTTTCACTAGAGCATTCCCCTATCCTATTCACCTCTTGTTGGGGGAGTACATTGTAGAGGTGGTGCTTGAACTTTGAATTTGTCAAGTATTCTTCCCTTTGCCTCTTGCTCCACCTTGATTTCTCCAATGGCTCCCCATCTTCATTCCTAGGCATCTCGAAACCGTTTTCCATTATTAATAAAATTTCAAAATCGGTTTCAAAGAATACCTCCATTCTCTTTTTCCACCAAGAGAATTCGCCTTCGAATTTTGGTGGGTGAATATTTGAGCCGCCCATTCTTGAATGTGCTTGTTGTGGCGGTTAGGCCTCGACAAGCTTTCCTTGGCTCTGATACCACTTGTAGGGGATTGATCGGCTGACTAGAGGGGGTGAATAGCCCTCTTTCGTTGGATAACGGAATTTTCTCGTCTACAAAAGATTAGTGCAACGAAAAAAACAAGACAAGAAAATCAAGTAAATAAAAACAAAGCAAAGGAAACAAACAATGCTAACACAAAGTCGTAATGTGGTTCATGGCTACGCTGCTAATCCACGATCCCAATTCGTCCAAGGTGAATCACTCCTTTGCCAAATCCACTAAGTCTCTCCTTTGCACCAAGCTAGGTGGAGGTTACCTCTTTACAATCCCTCTTCTTACAATTGAATGAGAATTAGCACAAGAAGAAGAGTGGGAAAACCCTTAGAGCACTTTGGGAGAAGTTATGAGTTAAAGCATTAGGTTCCCAAAGCCCCACACCCTTCCTCTTTATAGAGGAAGAGGGTTTCTTCCTGTTGACATAGGAGCAGTCGACAGATGTCCCTATCAGTCGACTGGTCCTGTAGCCATTGCCCAATAACGGCTGCTTTCCACGTTGGATTCCATCCAATGACACTGGCATCAGTCGATTGATATTGCCATCAGTCGACTGATGCTCGACTAGTCGAGTGCTCCGTGATCTCGACTCCATTCTGTGCCTGAAACACTTGCGACTAGTCGACTGTTGCCTTCATCAGTCGACTGGTGGTCTCGTAGTCGACTGCCATTCCATGGCAATCGACTGTTGGCACTTTAACAAGACTCGAACACTAGTCGAGTCACCGTCGACTTAGAGTAGTCGACTACCATTAACATGGTAGTCCACTGATGTCGGGAAATCCCATCTGACACTTAGCCAAATGGCTAAGTTTCACCTAAGAGCTACTACCCCTTTCCGGGTTACATTCGCTCACACTCATCCCTCAGAGTCCCTCGCCTTTGAAGTTATCTTCGTCCGGCCACGTCCTTCGGATGCGCCAAGCGCACGGCTCTGCAGCGCCATCCTTCGCATCTCGCCCTGAAGTCTACTTTCTCCGGCTTCACTCCAAGCTCCTCTTCCGGCGGTCCCTCGGATGCTCCAAGCGCACAACTTCCGCAAAGCCATCCTTCACCGACTCAAGGACCAAGTCATGAGAGGTGAAACTCGCCAAGGCTCCATGTGCGAATTACTAAGCCCTGCAAGATTCCAACGCACATATCAAATCATAATAACAATCTAACTTAAACCCTTTGCCACACACATCAAAACCTTATCATGGCATGAGATTGCCCTAACATTGACATGATCATTTAGGAACATAAGTCTAGAATTCATAAAAGCATTGACATGTTCATCTAGACACATATAGGCATAGCATTCATATAAAAGTCTTGACATGATCATTTAGGAACATAAGACTAGAATTCATAAAAACATTGACATGTTCATCTAGACACATATAGGCATGGCATTCATACAAAACTCTTGACATGATCATTTAGGAACATTAGACTAGAATTCATAAAAACATGACAATCGCATAGACATGAAATGGGTATATGCAAGATGTTCTTTGAAAACATATATTTTATAGGTACTTAAACATAAATCTCAACATGAGGGCCCGTCATTGTACCACATACATAATTTTGCGTGGATCCCTAAATAGACCCGAGGTAGCTAATCCCGAACCTACTAGGGTACTAGGCCAGTACTACGACCGTCGACCAAGGGGCAATGTAAGAACACATCCCGTACTAGGTCCGTACAATGACCGTCGACCTAGGGGCACATCGGAGCCCATCTCATGGACCTTGCTGTTGGGATGTATACTGAAAAGTCTATCTTTTGTATGAACATCTTTATTTTTGAAATAAGAATCACATGATTATTGTTTGAATATTTATGTTTATGCATATTTTTTAATACATTACATTGTAGATAAGATGGTGTGTAGTGTCACACAGGAGATCATGTTATCCGCTCATTGTAAAGTATAAGTAAAGGCTCACAACCTAGATGTATTTGGACAAACCATTGGTATGGTTGTAGTGTAATTTCGTATTGGTTTGTCTTGATCATAGAATCACACTAGTACACTTTGTGTTTATTGAGCAGGACCGACTTAAAGGTGATTTGATTTATTGCTGACTACATAATCGAATCGAACCTCAGATATTATATTGTACATGCTCTTAATCACGATATAATAATGGGCACATATACTTAGTATTCATTTCTTTGGTTGACCAATGGGCGAGATTTATAGATTAAATCGATAGGCTCGGTAAGTTGGGAAATGATATTATTTATATGGTGTGCCATTGATTATAGAAGGAAACCGTGTTCTATATATTAGGATGATGATGTCCCCATGAGGAGCTTATAAGGTTCATCATTTAAACCCCGTAGGTGGACTTGGTCCGGCATGATGATAAGGATGAGTGGTACTACTCATCGAGTTAGATGTTGATTAATTAATGGTCAATAAATTAATTTATCGATGGACATTCGAGATCTTAAACACGGGGAGAAAATGTACAAATAATTTATGGGGGTTGGTGAGGTAGATCAATGATGATCCTCTATTAGAATGGATTATCATTAATCGATCGGACTTTATGTGGGCTTGAACCATTGGGTGGCCAAGATCCAACTCCTCCTAATGGTCCCTATTGTAGCCTATTAAAACCTCATGAAGCTTAGATCTAATGGATGAAAACAAAACTTTAGATCCAACGGTAGAGATTAAATCTCTAGATCCCATGGTTGAGATTAAATCTCTAGATTCGACGGTTGAGATTAAATCCATAGAACCAATGGTAGAGATTAAAACAAGGCTTGAGCCCAACTCTATAAATAAAGATTTAATGTGGGCGGCAAGGCTTATGGCTTTGGAGATTAGGGTTTACTTCCCTTGGGCAGCAAGGAATCCTAGTTAGGTTAGGATTGTGTTTGGGCGGCTAGGGTTTGGGAGGAAGAGTGGGCGACAACAATTGGAGAGGTCTTCTTCTTCTTCCTTGGTGGCCGGCGCCTATCACTCTCCCATATTCCTTGGTCGGTGCTCAACCTATTCCTCTTCCCCTCTTCTTTGGCCGGTGGCAACTAGGAGAGCTAGGGTTAGGGTTTTGGGCGACTACAAGGTGAAGGATTGGTTTCCTTTCTCTTCTCCAAGAGTTGGCCGACGCCCATCACCCTCCTTGATTCTCTTATGGCCAGTTCCCGTACTCCATATTCTCTTCCTTGGCCGGCGGCAACGTCGAGTCTTTTGACTTGGTGGCCGGTTCTAGATAGAAAGAAGAATTTTGTTTTATGATCTTCCTTTGTTCGGAGTGAACAAGGAAAGAAAGATTGGTGATCTAGGAGGCTTTGACTTTTGGAAGATCGTTGCCCACACGACCTCCAAAAGGAAAAAGGACATACAGTAGAACATTAAGAGGTAAAACAAGAGGTATAATCTTGTTTATTTTGATTAGTGTTCTTTTGTATTATGTCTATAATTGTTTTTCAATTATATGCATGTTATATGTTTTATTTTGTGGCTAAATATACTTGGACCCTGAACATAAACACAAAAGCCGGCGATCCGTACATCGTCTATTCCGTGGCTTTTCGTAGAATAGAGGTTGGTTGCTTGAACAACAAGTTTGTTCAAGTGACCACTCTAATCGAATAGCACGACGAAGATACGGTTGCTTGGGTTATCCCTTTTGTCTAGGATTAATTTTTTTTTTAATCCGGGGACGTCGATGGGATCGCCATGAACAAGCGACTAAGTTGAAGTGGGAAGCAAAGTTTCTCCACCTTCATGTGGAATAAGTGGTTCGGTTCCAAAGGAAAAACCTTCAAGTGGTATCAGAGCCACGGTTTTCGGTTTTGTGTGTTTTGGATTCGGTTACTTTTATGCACTTTTCATACATCAATGTGCCAGATAATAGTAGGATATACATAGGTTAACTCTTTGATTGCAGGGATAGGATCCAACTATTATGGACATATGTGTGTATGTGATTGTATGTGTGTAATTGTATATTTTGTTGAATCCTCAAGGTTGACGAGGCTAGTATTTAATTTTTGTAAATTAGATACGACATTGTTTAACCACTCTTTTTATTTTAGTTTACTTTCGATCTAGATTTCATGTACACTCCCTCATGGAGTATAGGATCGATGGATGTAAATTAAAATATTTAGTCTTGGCTCGGATCTCCAGATGGCTCATACATGGCGTAGGAGGAGCGGACAAGATGGCGATACGACGGAAAACATATTGAAGACAAAAGCCATAATAGTTTTAAAATAATTCTTTTTCATATTTATTGATTATTGTTTGATATGCATGTCGTAGGCTAGAAAATTCCTCAATTTTAAATTACTAAGTGGGAGAGGGATATTTTTATAAATTCCCACGACCTCCATTACGATTTGACATGTGATGCAAACAAACTTGCACGTCAGCTCTGAGTGCCTTCCTCCACATCGGATGAGTTTGTTTGTGGATCACTGGGTCGAATAAGGTTATAGGAAATTATTTAGGGGTGTGTGTACTTCCCCATCGGAAGGCACATAACACCAGATAATTTCCTTGGTATCAAGTAATGGTGAACACTTAGATGCAAATAGGAGTATCCTTCCTATTGGAGTCACTTCTTTTATTTGTAGGGCCGAAGAGAAACCAACTATTAATTTTATTTGTCAAAAAGTTAGGTTGACAAGATATTAAAATTAATGGGTAAAACCTCCTCTTACAAATGTAGAATTCGTATACGTCCACACGATCGTGGCATACAATATTCTCGGTGTTTTGAGGTGTTGGTTGATATCAAAATTTTATTATTTGAGGAATCAATAATTTTTTGAAATATAAAGTAATGATCTATTTGATTCTTAGGATTTTCAAAAAATGACTTTTAGTCCACTTGTTGTGATACTAAAGGAAAATAAACTTACTGTACATAATTATGTTGATTGGAAAAAGGAATCTAGATATCGTCTTAACTGCTGAGGAGTACAAGTATGTACTCTTCGAAGAGTGTCCTCCTAAGCCTACGAATGAGCTTGAAGTCCTTGGAGCTGAGATCGATGGGGAAACCTAGGTCGATATCATTCTCTAGTTGACAGAAAGGCTTGGTCAGGCTCAGGCCATCGTTGCTCAGAAGGTTTCTACTTTTAAACCAAAAGGCAAGAAGAAGAAGAAACAAGGTGGAGCAAAGCTGGTGGGAGGATCTCAGGGAGGAGTGAAAAAGCCGAAAGGCAAGTGCTTCACTTGTAAGCCGACTGGACACTGGAAGAAGGACTGCCCCAACCGCAAGCAGAACAAAGGTATATCTTTTGGTCTAGTCGTTGAAACATGTTTAGCGGTGTTATCTACCGGCACCTAGTGTGTAGATACGAGAGTCACTGATCATGTCTGCAATACTTTGTAGGGGTTCCAGGAAACCAGACAATTGGCTGAGGGGGAGATTACCGTATACTTGGCCGATGCCACGAAGGTGGCGGCTGTTGCAGTGGGAGATGTTTATTTATCTTTTGAGAAAAATAAAGTTTTGGTTCTTAAGATTTGCCTTTATATACCTTTATTTAGAAAGAATTTAATTTCGGTTTTTAAATTTTTTATGGATGGATATTCTATTTCTTTTAATGACAGAGTTGTTATAAAAAGGAATAGGGAGATTATCTGTTCGGGTGCATTGATAGAAAATTTATACACACTTGAACCAAAAGCTCCCATGATGAAAATAAAAGTTAATAACTCATCTTCTAATTCCAATAAGAGAAAAGAACCTTCGAAGATGAACCAAACATATCTTTGGCATCTTAGGCTTGGTCATATTAACCTAAGCAGAATTCAAAGGTAGATAGCTGATCGACCTCTGGGCTCATTAGTGGTGGAAGATTTCCCAACCTGCGAATCTTGCTTGGAGGGTAAAATGACCAAGAGGCCTTTTAAGGCCAAGGGGTATAGAGCCAAAGATGTGTTAGAATTGGTTCATTCTGATTTGTGTGGTCCTATGTCTATCGAGGCTAGAGGTGGTTTTGAGTAGTTCGTCTCTTTTATAGATGATTATTCGAGATATGGATACATTTACTTGATGCGCCGCAAGTCTGAATGCTTTGACAAGTTCAAAAAATTCAAGGCTGATGCGGAGAAACATCAAGGTAAAAGTATCAAGACACTACGATCTAATCGTGGTGGTGAGTGTTGGTGCAATCGACCCAGGTCACGATTGACCAGGACTCGAGCCTGGCTCGAGAGATGTTTTGATGTTAGACAAAAACATATGACAATGTAATTGTCAAGGTAAAGTCCAAGTCATGAGTACTTGGCATGGAAAGTCCAAGTGGGACACTTGGCATTTGGAAAAGTCCAAGCATGGGTCTTGGCAAGGTAAAGTCCAAGTCATGGGTACTTGGCATGGAAAGTCCAAGTGGGACACTTGGCATTAGGGAAAGTCCAAGTCTTGAGTACTTGGCACAAGGGAAGTCCAAGCATGGGTCTTGGCATGGAAAGTCCAACATGGGTTGGCAAGGGAAAGTCCAAACCTGAGTCTTGGCATTTGAGAAATCCAAGGGGTTTGATATTGGTGGCGTAAAGTCTAAGGGTGGAGTCTTGGCAGCATAAGTCCAATGGTTGGCGCCGTAAAGTCCAAGCGGAGTCTTGGCGGCGTAAGTCCAATGTGCCTTGGCGGTGTAGACACCGTTAACATGACATAGCTGATGGAAGCACCTTAAGGCTAGCACGATGGATGAACAAGTCATGGATGACTTGGATGGATCCGAGAGCCGTGAGGCTGATGGAGGTGGCTAGAAGGCTTAGGTATAGGCTAAGGGTGGTCTAGCAAGTATGGGAACACCATACTTGGGTTAAAACCTCATCTTTGAGGTTTGCAGTCGATTGACATTATGGCCGGTTCGACTGCCGAGAGTCGGCTAGAGCTCGACTGCCACTTAGGGCTGAAATTGCCTTGGCAGTCGACTATTCATTGGAGCGGTCATTGCTGGCGTCGCCATGAATGGATGGCGCGATCGCAATTGAGTTATGCACGTAACGCTCCGTAGGTATCGGGCGATCGGCTATGGTAGCGGGCGCGATCGCCAATGTTGGCAGTCGACTACCAAGAGATCGGTTGGAACTCGTCCAACGTGGATTGAGCCATTGTCTCATAGCTACAGTGTTGGCAGTCGACTGCCAGGCGGAAATCCAGCCCGATGGAAGATAAAAGCAGTTGTTCGTGGAAGGCTCAAGTAAGGGTTTTCTTGGGCGATTTGAAGGGGAATTGTTGGTGCTCTTCCAGTCCTTCAAGGCTAGTCCAAGGGAACCAAAGATCAAGCAACCAAAGTGCTCTTGTAAAGTAGTTTTCTTTACTTGCATTGTATTTGTTTGTATCCCTTTAGATTATTGTTGTAATCTTTTGTATGAAGTTTCTCCGCCTCCGACTTGTGTCGAGAAGGAGTATTTGTTATTAGTGATTGCATTGGCGTCGCTAGAGCTCTTTAGAGCTCGATCCATGGAGTATAAACCATTCGGTTCCGAACCACATTATATCTTTGTGTTCGTGGTTGTTTCATTTCGTTATTGCTTTTTTATTACTATTCCGCTGTGCATAACGAGTTTTGTAGAGACGATCACGATCGAATTCCATCAACGAATGATAACGCGCTATACACCCCCCCCCTCTAGCGGCATCAAATCTCCTACAATTGGTATTAGAGCCCGGGGCTCTTCTACCGATTAACCACTAGGAGCTAATGAAGCTAGAGGGAAGATGGAATTTCAAGACAAGCTTGGATGGGATATTAACACACCTATCCCTTATACCTTCAATGGACAAGAAGGTTTTAGACAATGGAAGGCAAGGATCGAAGATTTCCTAATGATGAGGGACTCCGAAGATTGGTCAATTTTAATGGAGGGATATAGCTATCCAATAGGACCAAAGGGAGGCTTCCTCAAGAAGAAGAAGTGGAGTGAAGATCAACTCCAAGCCTTCGAGAAAAACATGAAGGTAGTAAAATTTATTCTTGATTTGGTCCCTAATGAGATTTTGTGTATGGTAGGGGACTATATGGATGCTAAGGAGTTGTGGAGCCAAGTGGCAAAGCTTAATGAAAGTCCATCACTGGTCCAAGAGGAAGGGACCGAAGAGTGCTCATCGACTCAATCGGAAGATGTCGATGGAGGGAGCGCATCATCCTCACAAGGAAGTGAGGACTTGGAGGTTGAGAGACCATCAACATCTAAGGAGGAAGAGGAAGAGGAAGAATTGGAGGAGACCTCCACCTCTAGGATTGAGGGGGAGGAGAGACCATCCACACCGGAGCCGGAACAAAATCAAGAAGAAGCCTCAACCTCCGGGAGGGATGAAGAACCCACTCCGATCACCATCACCCTAGGTAACTCAAGCATGTCAATTAATAATAAAATGAATATTATATGCTTTGAGTGTAGGGACCAAGGACACTATAAGAGTAAGTGTCCTAAACGGGTTAAGAAGGCTCCTCTGGCACCAAAGGTCAAGGAAGTCGGTTCCCCAACCATCAAAAATAAGGAACACGTAGTATGCTTCAAGTGCCATCAAAAGGGGCACTATAGAAGCCAATGCCCTAGGGGGAGCAAAACGACCCAAGAAAAAGCATCACAAGTAGGGGGAGCTAAGGCTAACCCTAAGGTATATTACAATAATGCATCTTCTTTAGTTAATAGGAAAAAGCATGCTAGGGGTTTTAATTCTCTTGCTATTGTACATGAAAAGTATGCTAGAAATAATAGATATATTTGTTTAGGTGCTAAAAATGTCCACTTAGGAAAGAAGAAGAAATTTGGGACTAATGTCCCTAAAAATATTTTACATAGGGAATCTATCAAGAAAATAGGAGAACATCTAGGCCTTAACCATAAATGGACTAGGCATATGCCTAGGAAGAACCATGCCCATGGTTTAAATCAAAATTCTAAAATTGGGCAATTAGAATTAGAGAACCAAGCCTTGAGATCAAGGCTTGAAAAGCTTGAGAATACCCTTAAAATTATGCAAAATCAATTTAAAGGGTCAAGTGATCAAAAGTCTAGGTCCAAAAGTCAAAGTTAACACCTAGGACCTAAGAGTCAAAAGTCGACCAAGGGCAAGCAAGGTTTGGGTCACAAACCTAAGCCTAAGATGACTTATCATAATGTTCCATTAGATTATGGAACACAATCTAAGTCTAGGAAGACCAAGGTCAATAGGAAAGTCATCCCTAAGGTTGACCAAGGTAGATGCCTAGTGGCTAGGGTTTCTAGGAAACCTAGGGTGGCCACTAAGAGGGTTGCAAGGGGAGTTACCACTAGAGTCAAGCTAGGTAATGTTGTTCCTAGACTTGAGCGTGTGTGTTTTCGATCACGTTTCGTAAACATGAGCACAGCGGAAGCAATAAAAATAATAAATCTACATTTATTACAACACACACATCACACGCATGCATATTACAACAAGTGTAGACATAACCGTAAATTTAAATTTGCAATAAAAGGAAATTTAACTACATTATACCTTTCGTATGACGTGTAGCGGGAACGACATCAACCGGAACGATCCTCGCTAGAATCGTCTCTATCCGTATCCACGCCGAGTATCCTTTGGATGACTTCGCTAAGCCACGAGCTTCGTCTTCGTACGGGTTACTAACCTCGTGTTGAAGACGACGTGATCTAGAGATGATCACGATCCGAATCAAAATTCGGATCCAAAAATGAGTCCTCAAAACTCGCTTCTCCGGAGAGGTATTCGTCAACCGATTGACGAATCCTTCGTCCTCCACCTCAGAGGATTACCGGAGATTGAATCCACGGTAAGTTAGCCACTGTCGGAGCTCTAACCGTCGTCCAAACGACGCTCCGACGAGAGGAGAACAAGCTGTCCAGAAAACTGGACAGCTTTGGTGGAGGAGATAGGCACCAACCAAGGGAAGATAAAGCTCACCTTGATGCCAAACCTAAAGGAGATCACCGGAGGGTCGCCGGAGGATCACCGGCCGAAGCTTGGACGCTGGCAACAACTTGGACGGCGGCACAAGAGGTTGGGCGGCAATGGAGGTTGGCGCCAACTCTTAGAGGGGATGAGGTGGGCGGCAACTTGAGCTAGGGTTTTTGGATTATGGCTTAATTATCCCTTAAGCCCTCTTTTATAGAGAACTAATTCTCTTAATGGTTATTGGATCATAACCATTAGGCCCGTTAACCCGCTCCATTAATATAAGTTAAAATAAACCAAACCATGATGGTTTATTTTAAGTTAAAACGAACCGAACCAACTTTTGGTTCATTCGTTTAAAATAAACCAAACCCTTTGGTTTATTCTCTTCCATTGGATTAGAACCAAACCATTTTGGTTCATCCATTATGTCTTCATAAGACATGACACATCCACGCTTCCATTGCGACTGAAACGATTTCATGCTCGCTTCTTGTTTGGTCCAACCAAACCAAGTTTCTCTCGGTCTAAGAATCCCATTCTCAAGCTCGTTTTAAATCCTTCGGATTACGCTCGTTGTGCGTGTGACCAAATAGGTTATCGGTTTATGTTGGCCGTCTATAATTAACCATTAATTATAGAACGATCATGAGTGGCACCTAGTAGTACATCATGATCCCCAATTAACCGAAAAGATCAACGGTTGATCCAGAACTATTTCTGAAACCCTTCTGCAGCTCGAATGAATCGTGCCTCATTCCCTTCACTCATCTTATACCCACTTGGTTGAGGACATGGTCTATAGTGTCAGTCCCCACTAGGCTGACTACATCACACCTAGCCCAAGTATCATTTCCTCGTCCTACGGATTCTAGTTACTGCACATGTATCGAAGAGTACTTTACTCTAAACATGTAATGCTTTGGCTAAAGACTTTAGTAATAATCCGACGAGAGACCATGGGTATACATCTCCTCGCAAGGAGTGGTGAATCCTTTATAGGCTAATCAAACACCTTCGATCACTTCGACTTATACCCAATCATCCCGGGTCCACATCTCCTTGGAGATGTTTGCTTAAGATGTCAAAGCATAAGTCTCCATGATCAAGATGACTTGAATACCGCAAGTCAAAGCAACATCGCACTTAAGCTACAGTAAGAACTTCATTGACATATCTATATATGCAGAGAACCATATGAAGTCTTATGGCTGGTCACTCCAATGAACTAGTTACCATAACTAGCATCCATGATCAACTCTGGACATCACTATGTCTCCAGCTAGTGAGAATCAGCTGCTTGGATACACCAAGGAGTATACCTCATGCTAGTCTCGACAGAATTGATGGTGTCGAAATTCATCAATTCATCGACTAGGGATAATTCCGATACATCACAATTACACATGTAGAGATACTCACAAGTTGTGATCCAATCACAAATTCTCTCATGCTGTGAATCGTATCGTGGACATTCAGTAAATGAGTTTAAGATCCAATCAAATACATGAAGACATGTATACTCAAATAGTGAATCTTCATTTATCATATAAATGGTTCATACATAAGGCGATTGCCTTAGGACATCTCTCATATATTACTAACAGACTCCCACTTGGCCTAATGTCAATCGCTACGGTATCCAATACCATAAGCTCTAACATGACCCTCAAACTTATTTTGAGGTAATGCTTTAGTCAAAGGATCCGCTAAGTTCCTTTCAGTGGGAATTTTTCTCGATTTGTATTTCGTCCCTACTGATGATCTCTCTGTTAAGATGATAGCGGCGAAGCACATGTTTGGATCATTGATGAGACCTTGGCTCTTTCGCCTGTGCAATTGCTCCATTGTTGTCGCAGTAGACCGGTATTCCTTCAACAATGGTCGGAATCACACCAAGTTCATAAACGAACTTCTTGATCCAAACCGCTTCCTTTGCTGCTTCCGAAGCTGCAATGTATTCTACCTTAGTATCAGAATCTGCTATAGTGTCAAGCTTGGAACCTTTCTAACTTATTGCGCCTCCATTCCAGGTGAATACATATCCAGACTGAGACCTGGAATCATCCTTGTCTGTATGGAAACTGGCATCCGTATACCCGCGTATCACCATGTCCCCTTTTCCATATATTAGGAACACATCCTTAGTTCTTCTTAAGTACTTAAGGATCGTCTTAACAGTCACCCAATGATCCATTCCTGGATTAGACTGGTATCTGCTCGTGACACTCAGAGCATACGATACATCGGGCCTCGTACATAATATAGCATACATGATAGATCCTATTGTGGACGCATAGGGAATCTTACTCATGCAAATCCTCTCGTCTTCTGTGCGCGGACACATAGACTTCGAAAGGTGTACCCCATGCCTGATGGGTAGGAAACCTTTCTTGGATTCCGACATGCTAAACCTCTTTAGCACTCGGTCTATATATGTAGACTGCGAAAGACCAAGCAACCGTTTCAATCTATCTCTATAGATCTTAATCCCAAAGATGTAGGTTACTTCTCCCAGGTCTTTCATGGAGAATGTCTTGGATAACCAAACCTTAATTGACTGTAAGATTGAAACATCATTTCCTATAAGTAATATGTCATCGACATACAATACTAGGAACACGACTGCACTCCCACTAACCTTCTTGTACACACAAGGTTCGTCTGGATTTTGTGAGAAATCAAACTTTTTGATTGTCTCATCAAAACGGATATTCCAGCTCCTGGATGCTTGCTTTAATCCATAAATGGACCGTCGCAATTTGCATACCTTGGTTTTATCAACCGATGTGAAACCCTCAGGTTGTATCATATACACGTCCTCGAGCAGGCTTCCATTAAGGAAAGTTGTTTTCATATCCATCTGCCATATCTCATAATCATAATGAGCCGCTATGGCCAGGAGCATCCGAATGGATTTAAGCATAGCTACAGGCAAATAGGTTTCGTCATAATCAACACCTTGCTTTTGACGATATCCTTTCGCTACCAATCTAGCCTTATAGGTAATCACATTACCATCCATGTCGGTTTTCTTCTTGAAAACCCACTTGCACCCTATAGGCTTTATGCCTCCAGGTGGGTCAACCAAGTTCCAAATTTGGTTTTCATACATGGAATCCATTTACGACTTCATGGCACCAAGCCACTTATCCCTTTCTGAACTTGTCAGCACTTCTTCATAACTGATAGGCTCCTCATCAACAATGAGTAACACGTCGTTCGATTCACTTACGAGAAATCCATATCTCTCAGGAATATTGCGTGTTCTACCAGATCTACGAAGATGTGGTGTTACAATAGGTCCAGCCAATTTCTCATCACTATGAGTTGTCGGCTGTTGTGCTTCACCAGGTATCTCATCAATGCCTATTTGAGTCTCTCGAGCCTCCTCATAACTGAAGGTAATGAAGTAGCTATAGCCTCCTAAAGCTTGAGTTGACATAGATCCACATACATCAGTATGTATTAGACCTAGTAACTCTCCCTCTCGTTCACCATTTCCAGTAAAAGGTAACTTAGTCATCTTGCCTTTTAAGCATGATTCGCATGTATCGTATGAATCCAATTCAAACGATTCCAGAATTCCACATCTGTGTAATTCGGACATGCGTTTCTTGCTTATATGGCCAAGACGACAATGGCACATGTAGGAGTCTAATTGATTATCTTTTCAAGCATGCTTGTTGCTCGCTTTGATATTGCAAATGTCACTGGATACGTCCAACGTATAAACACCATTGCTTAAAGTTCCAGTCCCATAAAGAACTCCATTCAAAGTTATGTAACAACAATTGTTACTAAAAGTCAAATGGTACCCATTTCTATTTAAACAAGAAATAGATATGATGTTCTTTATCAACGTAGAAACATAAAAGCAATTGTCCAGTTCTAAGACAAGTCCTGCAGGGAGTTTCAACAAATACGTTCCGATGGCGAGTGCAGCAACCTTTGCTCCATTCCCAACACGTAAATTTGACTCTCACTTGACGAGTCTTCTTCTATTCCTTAGCCCATGTATGTCATTACATATATGTGAGTCACACCCAGTATCCAATACCCAAGTGTCTGAGGAAATAGAATGACAATCAATAACGAAGATATATGAAAAAGATGGAGCATCTTATGCCTTATTCTTCTACACGGACTCAAGATAAATCTTGCAATTTCTTCGCCAATGGCCCTACTTGCCATAATGATGGCAAGTGCCCTTTTGAGCTGGTTTTGCCTTTTAGCCTTTTTCTTCTTCCCCTTCTGTTGTTCCTTTGACTCCCTCTTAGAACCTTTCTTCGAGGAATCAACTAACAGCACCGTCCCCTGCTCATGCTTCTCAGAAGGCTCCACAGTCTTCAGCATGTTGAGCAGTACCACCAATGAATCTTCTTGCATCTAAGAGGTGAAGAAGAGCTTGGAGACTTCGAACCTTTCGAATCTCACTTGCTCATCAACCAACTCATAAAGATGAAAGACTATGGTATGAGCATCCATATGCTCATGCTGCTTCCGCAGCTCATGTACCATCGTGGCTAGCATGATGCAACTCACCATTTCAGAATCATTCACATGTTTCTGATAGGCCAACAATTGGTCCAGAGTTGCATTGTCACTAGGATGGGCGGGAAGAGGCACTTTGAGGACATACGCAAGCTTTTCCACCTTGAGAACAATTCTTAAGTTTCTAAGCCAGTCCAAGAAGTTCGGCCCAGTCAATTTATTCGAATCCAAAATGGAACGCAAATTTAAAGACATCACGATCATTCTTAGAAATACAAAATGAGCATATACGAGAAAGATGATTTTAAAATGCATCCACATACATTTACAAAATCCCATTCATTTTTTCGAATTAAAAAACCCTTGAAATCAATTCGGGAGATCGTAGGTCAATCTCCGAATGGGCTGATATCCAATATAGATAAGAACAACCTTGGAGTGAGTCCAACAAGCCATTCTTAGCTATGATGGTGGGTATCAAGTATACCGATTACATATCATGTATATGTAACTATCACAATGTGCTATCAACTAATTGAATGTTTACACATACATTGGGTTGTTAACACATTAACAAGTATGCATCATATGCATAGCACCCAACTTCAACTCTCTTCACATCGACCATGGAGTGAGTCCAACAAATCGATGCTCCAAGTTAGAGCCGACCCATTAATCGCGAAATAGTTTTAATATGGTTAGAGCGCATTCAACCAATTAGCCAGGCTTGGAGTGAGTCCAACAACCCAAACTAACGATTGACTTCTGACACTTACCATATTAGAGTTAAACTATTCCAATGATTTGAACATGTTCGGGTTCAAGCCGGGCTTGGAGTGAGTCCAACAACCCAAACAAGAAACAGAACTCTGGTTCTAACCATATTAATGGAAGGTGTAGGCTTTAATATTGAGTTAGGGTTTTATGTCTCATCCTCTTTGCATGCAAATAACTATTATCTACATGGCATGACATACATGACATACATCTACATGTCACGACACGCATGATATAATGTTATGCATCTAATGCAATTACATGGCATACAATTATGTCATATACATAATTTCCTTATTTGTCATAACAATTTATGGAAATAAAATATGTTAAAGATTTGATTCTTCAAATCAAATCATGATTGAATTAGGAAACAAATTTCCAAATCTAATCACATATTTTATTTATGAAAATAATTGATTAAGGAAAATCAATTTAGGAAACCAATTTCCTAAATCATCAAAACTACTTATGGAAATAAAATATTTTAAGATTTGATTTTCCAAATTAAATCATGATTAAATTAGGAAACAAATTTCCAGAATCTAATCAAATATTTTATTTATGGAAAATATCAATTTCCATAAATACTTCCAACTTTCCAAAAGTGGAAGATTTCCATAAATATATCTAGACTTTCCAAAATTGAAAAATTTCCATAAATACTTCTAAATTTCCAAAATTAGAAAATTTCTAGAAATAACATTATGACTATCGCAAAACCATTTTACAATTATGTCAAAACAAAACCTGGGCTCTGATACCACTGTTGGGTTTCCGGCACCGCGGCGTGTGTGTTTTCGATCACGTTTCGTAAACATGAGCACAGCAGAAGCAATAAAAATAATAAATCTACATTTATTATAACACACACATCACACGCATGCATAGTACAACAAGTGTAGACATAACCATAAATTTAAATTTGCAATAAAAGGAAATTTAACTACGTTATACCTTTCGTATGACGTGTAGCAGGAACGGCATCAACCGGAACGATCCTCGCTAGAATCGTCTCTATCCGTATCCACGCCGAGTATCCTCTGGATGACTTCGCTAAGCCACGAGCTGTTGGGTTTCCGGCACCGCGGCGTGTGTGTGTTCGATCATGTTTCGTAAACATTAGCACAGCGGAAGCAATTAAAAATAATAAATCTATATTTATTACAACACACACAACACACGCATGCTATTACAACAAGTGTAGACATAACCGTAAATTAAAATTTGCAATAAAAGGAAATTAAACTACGTTATACCTTCCGTATGACGTGTAGCGGGAACGGTATCAACCGGAACGATCCTCGTAAGAATCGTCTCTATCCGTATCCACGCCGAGCTCCTCGGGATGACTTCGCTAAGTCACGAGCTTCATCTTCGTACGGGTTACTAGCCTCGTGTTGAAGACGACGTGATCGAGAGATGATCATGATCCGAATCCAAATTCGGATCCTAAAACGAGTTCTCAAAACTCGCTTCTCCGGAGAGGTATTCGTCAACCGTTTGACGAATCCTTCGTCCCCCACCTCAGAGGATTACCGGAGATCAAATCCCCGGTAAGTTAGCCGCTGTCGGAGCACTAACCGTCGTCCAAACGACGCTCCGACGAGAGGAGAAGAAGCTGTCCAGAAAACTGGACAGCTTGGTGGAGGATATAGGCGCCGGCCAACCAAGGAAAGAAAAACCTCACCTTGATGCCAAACCTATAGGGGATCACCGGAGGGTCGCCGGAGGTTCACCGGCTGAAGCTTGGTCGCCGGCAATGACTTGGACGGCGGCACAAAGGATGGGCGGCGGCCACTTAGGGTTGGGCGCCGAATTCACCAACAAGGGTGGGCAGCAACTCTATGTTGGGCGGCAACTCTTGATTAGGTCTTAGGGTTAGGGTTTAAGCCCTATTTTATAGAGAACTAATTCTTTTAATGGTTAATGGATCATATCCATAAAACCCGTTAACCCGCTCCATTAAGATAAGTTAAAATAAACCAAACCATGATGGTTTATTTTAAGTTAAAACGAACCGAACCAACCTTTGGTTCATTCGTTTAATATAAACCAAACCATTTGGTTTATTCTCATCCATTGGATTAGAACCAAACCATTTTGGTCCATCCATTATGTCTTCATAAGACACTGCCCATTGGATTAGAACCAAACAATTTCATGCTCGCTTTATGTTTGGTCCAACCAAACATAGTTTCTCTCGGTCTGAGAATCCCATTCTCAAGCTCGTTTTAAATCCTTTGGATTACACTCGTTGTGCGTGTGACCAAATAGGTTCTCGGTTTATGTTGGCCGTCTATAATTAACCATTAATTATAGAGCGATCATGAGTGGCACCTAGTAGTACATCATGATCCCCAATTAACCGAAAAGATCAACGGTTGATCCAGAACTATTTCTGAAACCCTTGATGGCTCGAATGAATCGTGCCCCATTCCCTTCACTCATCTTATACCCACTTGGTTCAGGACATGGTCTATTGTGTCAGTCCCCACTAGGCTGACTACGTCACACCTAGCCCAAGTATTATTTCCTCGTCCTACGGATTTATGTTACTCCACATGTATCGAAGAGTACTTTACTCTAAACATGTAATGCTTTGGCCAAAGACTTTAGTAACAATCCGACGAGAGGCCATGGGCATACATCTCCTCGCAAGGAGTGGTGAATCCTTTATAGGCTATTCAAACACCTTCGATCACTTCGACTTATACCCAATCATCCCGGGTCCACATCTCCTCGGAGATGTTTGCTTAAGATGTCAAAGCATAAGTCTCCATGATCAAGATGACTTGAATACCGCAAGTCAAAGGAACATCGCACTTAAGCCACAGTAAGAACTTCATTGACATATCTATATATGCAGAGAACCATATGAAGTCTTACGGCTGGTCACTCCAATGAACTAGTTACCATAACTAGCATCCACGATTAACTCCGGACATCACAATGTCTCCAGCCAGTGAGAATCAGCTGCTTGGATAAACCAAGGAGTATACCTCGTGCTAGCCTCGACAGAATTGATGGTGTCCAAATCCATCAATTCATTGACTAGGGATAATTCCGATACATCACAATTACACATGTAGAGATACTCACTAGTTGTGATCCAATCACAAATTCTCTCATGCTGTGAATCGTATCGTGGACATTCAGTAAATGAGTTTAAGATCCAATCAAATACATAAAACATGTATACTCAAATAGTGAATCTTCATTTATCATATAAATGGTTCATACATAAGGCGATTGCCTTAGGACATCTCTCATATATTACTAACAGACTCCCACTTGGCCTAATGCCAATCGCTACGGTATCCAATACCATAAGCTCTAACATGACCCTCAAACTTACTTTGAGGTAATGCTTTAGTCAAAGGATCCGCTAAGTTCCTTTCAGTGGGAATTTTCTCGATTTGTATTTCGTTCCTACTTATGATCTCTCTGATAAGATGATAGCGGCGAAGCACATGTTTGGATCATTGATGAGACCACATCAAGTTCATAGATGAACTACTTGATCCAAACCTCTTCCTTTGCTGCTTCCAAAGCTGCAACGTATTCTGCCTTAGTGGCAGAATCCACTATAGTGTCAAGCTTGGAACCTTTCCAACTTATTGTGCCTCCATTCTAGGTGAATACATACCCAGACTAAGACATGGAATCATCCTTGTCTGTCTGGATCTGGCATCCGTATACCCACGTATCACTATGTACCCTTCTCCATATATTAGGAACACATCTTTAGTTCTTCTCAAGTACTTAAGGATCGTCTTAACAGCCGCCCAATGATCCATTCCTGGATCAGACTGGTATCTGCTCGTGACACTCAGAGCATACGATACATTGGGCCTCGTACATAACATAACATACATGATAGATCCTATTGCGGATGCATAGGGAATCTTACTCATGCAAATCCTCTCGTCTTCTGTGCGCGGACACATAGACTTTGAAAGGTGTACCCCATGCCTGATGGGTAGGAAACCTTTCTTGGATTCCGACATGCTAAACCTCTTTAGCACTCGGTCTATATATGTAGACTGCGAAAGACCAAGCAACCGTTTCGATCTATCTCTATAGATCTTAATCCCAAGGATGTAGGTTGCTTCTCCCAGGTCTTTCATGGAGAATGTCTTGGATAACCAAACCTTAACTGACTGTAAGATTGACACATCGTTTCCTATAAGTAATATGTCATCGACATACAATACTAGGAACACGACTGCACTCCCACTAACCTTCTTGTACACACAAGGTTCGTCTGGATTTTGTGAGAAATCAAACTTTTTGATCGTCTCATCAAAACGGATATTCCAGCTCCTGGATGCTTACTTCAATCCATAAATGGATCGTCGCAATTTGCATACCTTGGTTTTATCAACCGATGTGAAACCCTCAGGCTGTATCATATACACATCCTCAAGCAGGTTTCCATTAAGGAAAGCTGTTTTCACATCCATCTGCCATATCTCATAATCATAATGAGCCGCTATGTCCAGGAGCATCCGAATGGATTTAAGCATAGCTACAGGCGAATAGGTTTCGTCATAATCAACACCTTGTTTTTGACGATATCCTTTCGCCACCAATCTAGCCTTATAGGTAATCACATTACCATCCATGTCAGTTTTCTTCTTGGAAACCCACTTGCACCCTATAGGCTTTATGCCTTCAGGTGGGTCAACCAAGTTCCAAACTTGGTTTTCGTACATGGAATCCATTTCCGACTTCATGGCACCAAGCCACTTATCCCTTTCTGAACTTGTCAGCACTTCTTCATAACTGGTAGGCTCCTCATCATCAATGAGTAACACGTCGTTTGATTCACTTACGAGAAATCCATATCTCTCAGGATTATTGCGTGTTCTACCAGATCTACGAAGATGTGGTGTTACAATAGGTCCAGCCGATTGCTCATCACTATGAGTTGTCGGCTGTTGTGCTTCACCAGGTATCTCATCAATGTCTATTTGAGTCTCTCGAGCCTCCTCAAGCTCGACGACACTCCCACTGCTTTCTTGCAAGAGAAACTCTTTCTCTAGAAACACAGCATGCCTTGAAACAAACACCTTTTGTTCCACAGGATGATAGAATTGGTAACCCCTTGTTTCCTTAGGGTATCCAATAAATAGACATTTATCGACTTAGCATCCAATTTTATGCGTCTGATCCGCTTCACATAAGCAGACAACCCCATATCTTCAAGTAAGATACATGAGGTTTCTTACTATTCCATATCTCATATGGAGTAGTTGAGACTACCTTCGGTGCATTCTGTTTAACAAGTAAACAGCTGTCTGAAGTGCATAGCCCCAAAAGGACTTGGGAAGAGTCGCATGATTCATCATTGACCTGACCATGTCCAACAAGGTCCGGTTACGCCTCTCAGATACACCATTATGCAGTGGTGTATATGGCGGAGTCCATTGAGACAATATACCATTGTCTCTTAGATAATCAAAAAACTCTTGACTTAAGTATTCACCACCTCGATCCGATCGAAGTATTTTAATACTCTTGTCATGTTGTTTCTCTACTTCATTTCTGAATTCTTTGAACCTTTCAAAGGCTTCAGACTTGTGTTTCATCAAGAACACATACCCAAACCGTGAGTGATCATCGGTGAAGGTAATGAAGTAGCTATAGCCTCCTAATGCTTGAGTTGACATAGGTCCATATACATCAGTATGTATTAGACCTAGTAACTCTCCCACTCGTTCACCTTTTCCCGTAAAAGGTAACTTAGTCATCTTGCCTTTTAAGCATGATTCGCATGTATCGTATGAATTCAATTCAAACGATTCCATAATTCCACATCGGTGTAATTCGGACATGCGTTTCTTGCTTACATGGCCAAGACGACAATGCCACATGTAGGAGTCTATTTGATTATCCTTTCGAGCACTCTTGTTGCTCGCTTCGATATTGCAAATGTCACTGGATACGTCCAACGTATAAACACCATTGCTTAAAGTTCCAGTCCCATAATGAACCCCATTCAAAGTTATGTAACAACAATTGTTACTAAACGTCAAATGGAAACCATTTCTATTTAAACAAGAAATAGAAATGATGTTCTTTATCAACAAAGGAATATAAAAGCAATTGTCCAGTTCTAAGACAAGTCCTGCAGGGAGTTTCAACAAATACGTTCCGATGGCGAGTGTAGCATTCCCAACACGTAAATTTGACTCTCCCCTTGACGAGTCTTCTTCTATTCCTTAGCCCATGTATGTCATTACATATATGTGAGCCACACCCAGTATCAAATACCCAAGTGTTTGAGGAAATAGAATGACAATCAATAAAGAAGATTTCTGAAGAAGATGGGGCATCCGATGCCTTATCCTTCTTCACGGACTCAAGATAAATCTTGCACTTTCTTCGCAAATGGCTCTCCTTGCCACAATGATGGCAAGTTTCCTTTTGTGCTAGTTCTACCTTCTTAGCCCTTCTCTTCATTCCCTTCTGCTGTTCCTTTGACTTCCTCTTAGAACCTTTCTTCGAGGAATCAACTAACAGCACCGTCCCCTGCTCATGCTTCTCAGAAGACTCCACAGTCTTCAGCATATTGAGCAGTACCACAGATGAACCTTCTAGAATCTCAGAGGTAAAGAGGAGCTTTGAGACTTCGAACCTTTCGAATCTCACTTGCTCATCAACCAACTCACAAAGATGAAGGACTACGACATGAGCATCCATATGCTCATGCTGCTTTCGTAGCTTGGGTTCCATCGTGGCTAGCATGATGCAACTCATTTGTTCAGAATCACTCACATGTTTCTGATAGGCCAACAATTGGTCCAAAGTTGCATCGTCACTAGGATGGGCGGGAAGAGGCGCTTCGAGGACATACACAAGCTTTTCACCTTGAGAACAATTCTCAAGTTTCTAAGCCAGTCCAAGAAGTTTGGCCCAGTCAATTTATTTGAATCCAAAACTAATTTATTTGAATCCAAAATGGAACGCAAATTAAAAACACATCATGATCAATTTTAGAAATACAAAACGAGCATATATGAGAAAATGATTTTAAAATGCATCAATATACATTTATAAATCCTATTCATTTTTCGAATTTCAAAAACCCCAAAATCACTTCGGGAGATCGTAGGTCCATCTCCGAATGGGCTGATATCCATCATAGTTATGAACAACCTTGGAGAGAGTCCAACAAGCCATTCATAACTACGACGGTAGGTATCATCTATACCGATTGCATATCCCGTATATGCAACTATCACAATGTGCTATCAACTAATTGAATGTTCACACATACATCGGGTTGTTAACACATTAACAAGTATGCATCATATGCATAGCACCCAACTTCACCTCCCTTTACATCGACCTTGGAGAGAGTCCAACAAGCCGATGCTCCAGGTTAAAGCCAACCCATTAATCAGGACATAGTTTTAATATGGTTAGAGCGCATTCAACCAATTAGCCCAGCTTGGAGAGAGTCCAACAACCAAAGCTAATGATTGACCTCTGACTCTTACCATATTAGTATTAAACTATTCCATGGTTTGAACATATTCATGTTCGAGGGCTTGAGAGAGTCCAACAACCCAAACAAGAAACAGAACTCTGGTTCTAACCATATTAATGGAAGGTGTAGGCTTTAATATTGATTAAGGGTTTTTATGTCTCATCCTCTTTGCATGCAAATAACTATTATCTACATGGCATGGCATACATGGCATACATCTACATGTCACGACACGCATGGCACAATGTTATGCATCTAATGCAATTACATGGCATACAATTATGTCATGTTTATAATTTCCTTATATGTCATAACTATTTATGGAAATAAAATATGTTTAAGATTTGATTCTCCAAATCAAATCATAATTAAATTAGGAAACAAATTTCCAAATCTAATCACATATTTTATTCATGGAATTATTTGATTAAGGAAAATCTATTTAGGAAACCAATTTTCTAAATCTTTAAAACTACTTATGGAAATAAAATATTTTAAGATTTGATTTCCCAAATCAAATCATGATTAAATTAGGAAACAAATTTCCAGAATCTAATCAAATATTTTATTTATGGAAAATATCAATTTCCATAAATACTTCCAACTTTCCAAAAGTGGAAGATTTCCATAAATACTTCTAGACTTTCCAAAATTGAAAAATTTCCATAAAAACTTCTAAATTTCCAAAATTTAGAAAATTTCCAGAAATACATTATGACTATCGCAAAACCATTTTACGATTTTGTCGAAACACAACCTGGGCTCTGATACCACTGTTGGGTTTCTGGCACCGCGGCGTGTGTGTGTTCGATCATGTTTTGTTAACATGAGCACAGCGGAAGCAATTAAAAATAATAAATCTATATTTATTACAACACACACAACACACGCATGCTATTACAACAAGTGTAGACATAACCATAAATTAAAATTTGCAATAAAAGGAAATTAAACTACGTTATACCTTCCGTATGACGTGTAGCGGGAACGGCATCAACCGGAACGATCCTCGTAAGAATCGTCTCTATCCGTATCCACGCTGAGCTCCTCGGGATGACTTCGCTAAGTCACGAGCTTCATCTTCGTACGGGTTACTAGCCTCGTGTTGAAGACGACGTGATCGAGAGATGATCACGATCCGAATCCAAATTCGGATCCTAAAATGAGTTCTCAAAACTCGCTTCTCCGGAGAGGTATTCGTCAACCGTTTGACGAATCCTTCATCCCCCACCTCAGAGGATTACCGGAGATCAAATCCCCGGTAAGTTAGCTGCTGTCGGAGCACTAACCGTCGTCCAAACGACGCTCCGACGAGAGGAGAAGAAGCTGTCCAGAAAACTGGACAGCTTGGTGGAGGATATAGGCGCCAGCCAACCAATGAAAGAAAAACCTCACCTTGATGCCAAACCTATAGGGGATCACCGGAGGGTCGCCGGAGGTTCACCGGCTGAAGCTTGGTCGCCGGCAATGACTTGGACGGCGGCACAAAGGATGGGCGGTGACCACTTAGGGTTGGGCGCCGAATTCACCAACAAGGGTGGGCGGCAACTCTATGTTGGGCGGAAACTCTTGATTAGGTCTTAGGGTTAGGGTTTAAGCCCTATTTTATAGAGAACTAATTCTCTTAATGGTTAATGGATCATATCCATAAAGCCCGTTAACCCGCTCCATTAAGATAAGTTAAAATAAACCAAACCATGATGGTTTATTTTAAGTTAAAACGAACCGAACCAACCTTTGGTTCATTCGTTTAATATAAACCAAACCATTTGGTTTATTCTCATCCATTGGATTAGAATCAAACCATTTTGGTCCATCCATTATGTCTTCATAAGACACTGCCCATCCACGCTTCCATTGCGACTGAAACAATTTCATGCTCGCTTTATGTTTGGTCCAACCAAACATAGTTTCTCTCGGTCTGAGAATCCCATTCTCAAGCTCGTTTTAAATCCTTTGGATTACACTCATTGTGCGTGTGACCAAATAGGTTCTCGGTTTATGTTGGCCGTCTATAATTAACCATTAATTATAGAACGATCATGAGTGGCACCTAGTAGTACATCATGATCCCCAATTAACCGAAAAGATCAACGGTTGATCCGTAACTATTTCTGAAACCCTTCAGTAGCTCGAATGAATCGTGCCCCATTCCCTTCACTCATCTTATACCCACTTGGTTCAGGACATGGTCTATTGTGTCAGTCCCCACTAGGCTGACTACGTCACACCTAGCCCAAGTATTATTTCCTCGTCCTACGGATTCTAGTTACTCCACATGTATCGAAGAGTACTTTACTCTAAACATGTAATGTTTTGGCCAAAGACTTTAGTAACAATCCGACGAGAGGCCATGGGTATACATCTCCTCGCAAGGAGTGGTGAATCCTTTATAGGCTATTCAAACACCTTCGATCACTTCGACTTATACCCAATCATCCCGGGTCCACATCTCCTCGGAGATGTTTGCTTAAGATGTCAAAGCATAAGTCTCCATGATCAAGATGACTTGAATACCGCAAGTCAAAGGAACATTGCACTTAAGCCACAGTAAAAACTTCATTGACATATCTATATATGCAGAGAACCATATGAAGTCTTACGGCTGGTCACTCCAATGAACTAGTTACCATAACTAGCATCCACGATTAACTCCGGACATCACAATGTCTCCAGCCAGTGAGAATCAGCTGCTTGGATACACCAAGGAGTATACCTCGTGCTAGCCTCGACAGAATTGATGGTGTCCAAATCCATCAATTCATTGACTAGGGATAATTCCGATACATCACAATTACACATGTAGAGATACTCACTAGTTGTGATCCAATCACAAATTCTCTCATGCTGTGAATCGCATCGTGGACATTCAGTAAATGAGTTTAAGATCCAATCAAATACATTAAACATGTATACTCAAATAGTGAATCTTCATTTATCATATAAATGGTTCATACATAAGGCGATTGCCTTAGGACATCTCTCATATATTACTAACACGATCTTCGTCTTCGTACGGGTTACTAGCCTCGTGTTGAAGACGACGTGATCGAGAGATGATCACGATCCGAATCCAAATTCGGATCCAAAAACGGGTCCTCAAAACTCGCTTCTCCGGAGAGGTATTCGTCAACCGATTGATGAATCCTTCGTCCTCCACCTCAGAGGATTACCGGAGATCAAATCCCTGGTAAGTTAGCCGCTGTCGGAGCTCTAACCATCGTCCAAACGACGCTCCGATGAGAGGAGAACAAGCTGTCCAGAAAACTGGACAGCTTTGGTGGAGGTGATAGGCGCCGGCCAACCAAGGGAAGATAAAGCTCACCTTGATGGCAAACCTAAAGGAGATCACCGGAGGGTCGCCGGAGGATCACCGGCCAAAGCTTGGACGCCGGCAACAACTTGGACGGCGGCACAAGAGGTTGGGCGGCAATGGAGGTTGGCGCCAACTCTTAGAGGGGATGAGGTGGGCGGCAACTTGAGCTAGGGTTTTTGGATTAGGGCTTAATTATCCCTTAAGCCCTCTTTTATAGAGAACTAATTCTCTTAATAGTTATTGGATCATAACCATTAGGCCCGTTAACCCGCTCCATTAAGATAAGTTAAAATAAACCAAACCATGATGGTTTATTTTAAGTTAAAACGAACCGAACCAACTTTTGGTTCATTCGTTTAAAATAAACCAAACCCTTTGGTTTATTCTCTTCCATTGGATTAGAACGAAACAATTTTGGTTCATCCATTATGTCTTCATAAGACACGACCCATCCATCCTTCCATTGCGGCTGAAACAATTTCATGCTCGCTTCTTGTTTGGTCCAACCAAACCTAGTTTGTCTCGGTCTGAGAATCCCATTCTCAAGCTCGTTTTAAATCCTTCGAATTACGCTCGTTGTGCGTGTGACCAAATAGGTTATCGGTTTATGTTGGTCGTCTATAATTAACCATTAATTATAGAACGATCATGAGTGGCACCTAGTAGTACATCATGATCCCCAATTAACCGAAAAGATCAACGGTTGATCCAGAACTATTTCTGAAACCCTTCAGTAGCTCAAATGAATCGTGTCACATTCCCTTCACTCATCTTATTCCCACTTAGTTCAGGACATGGTCTATAGTGTCAGTCCCCACTAGGCTGACTACGTCACACCTAGCCCAAGTATCATTTTCTCGTCCTACGGATTCTAGTTACTGCACATGTATCGAAGAGTACTTTACTCTAAACATGTAATGCTTTGGCCAAAGACTTTAGTAACAATCCGACGAGAGGCCATGGGTATACATCTCCTCGCAAGGAGTGGTGAATCCTTTATAGGCTATTCAAACACCTTCGATCACTTCGACTTATACCCAATCATCCCGGGTCCACATCTCCTTGGAGATGTTTGCTTAAGATGTAAAAGCATAAGTCTCCATGATCAAGATGACTTGAATATCGCAAGTCAAAGGAACATCGCACTTAAGCTACAGTAAGAACTTCATTGACATATCTATATATGCAGAGAACCATATGAAGTCTTACGGCTGGTCACTCCAATGAACTAGTTACCATAACTAGCATCCATGATCAACTCTGGACATCACTATGTCTCCAGCTAGTGAGAATCAGCTGCTTGGATACACCAAGGAGTATACCTCGTGCTAGTCTCGACAGAATTGATGGTGTCCAAATCCATCAATTCATCGACTAGGGATAATTCCGATACATCACAATTACACATGTAGAGATACTCACAAGTTGTGATCCAATCACAAATTCTCTCATGCTGTGAATCGTATCATGGACATTCAGTAAATGAGTTTAAGATCAAATCAAATACATGAAGACATGTATACTCAAATAGTGAATCTTCATTTATCATATAAATGGTTCATACATAAGGCGATTGCCTTAGGACATATCTCATATATTACTAACAGGTAAGACTCATATGACCAAGGCTAACAAGCCTAGGAGGGTCATTAGGAGGGTATCTAGGGAGGTTATCCCTAAGGAATAACTAATTAACCCTAGGAGCTCAAATAGATTTTGGGTTCCTAAGAGCATGATTGATTCACGCTAAATGGGTTAGGGTGTGCCAACTTTAAATGGAAGGGTAGGTAACCTAACCATGGTAGAGGTGGCACTTTAGGTCATTTTCAAGGAAATACATTTGAGCTTTGATCCTAAAAGATTTTAGGATGTGCCAATGTATTTTTGGAGTTATGAAAAATCAATTAAATTGGCACAATTTAGGTTTAGAGGTCATAGTGTGTCATTTTGGGTTTTTGGCACACTTGGGAGATTAATAGGAATAATGGCAAAAATATACTTAATTATCTCAAATGGAAACTAATATTAAATTTTAGGTATTCTTATACGTATATATTTTATATGCCATGCTTTGTTTTCCATATGCTATGTCATGACATCATGTCTATTTTTATCATTTATATGTCATGTTTATGTTTAGGAATTAGGATTGAATGTCATGAGTTTAAGTTTTATATCATATGCCATGACATCATGATCATTGGCCATGTTTTTATTTTGCTATTATTATGCCATGATCATTTCATGCATTTAATTGATTAAAATTGAGTTAAGAACTTTGGCATTACTTGAAGTCCCATTTATAAGGGAATCAAGTATAATTGCCTTAGAAAAATGCATGAAACCCTAGTTTAGGAAGAACAAAACCCACATCTTACATTACATTGACATGTATGTGTATTTATACACCCTAGATACATGTGAGATGCTAGGATATGAGTTGAGTTCAAGGTGCATAGTTTTTGCATCTAGATGGACTATAACTCATCTAATTTCATTAGGGGATTATTGGGAAAGCTTGTGTACAAGTCATGTACATTGAGCCCAAGGAATATGATCCAAAATAAGGTTTTGAAATCGTTTTAAAATCAATTTAGAAAACCTTGGTGAAGTCTATCTTTTGATAGCAATCACCATTGATGAGATTGATACAAAGTGAGCTAAAACATTGAAGTTTTTCTTCACTTTTGAATTTTGTATCAATTTTAATATTTTATGGGTAAAATATTTTTCTAACATTTTTCACCCATTGTATTAGTCATAGGTATTATACGTATCAAATTTCATGATTTTTCGAATTACGAATAATTATTTATGAATTTCTAAAATTCAACTTTGATAGCTGAAATTCGAGAATTTCAGTTATCAGTCGACTGCCGCCTGATGGCAGTCGACTGATTACTGTAAGTAGTCGACTGACAAGCTGATTTCGAGAAAAACAAGGTTGTTTAGCCCATTTTCAGCCATGGTAAAGGTCCCTAACCACTCCTAACCCTAGGATATGCTTTGGGAAGCATTATGAAGGGTGAAAATCCATTGGATATGGATTTGGAGAAGTGTTAGGTCAAAGTATCAAATTTAAGGGTGGAAGAGTTCATGTTTGAACTTAGAACCTTAATTTTGATGGTTTAGAGTTCCTATTTCCTTAGGGACTTCCCAAGGACATTGTTGGTGCAATGGTCAAGGGGGAGCAAGTCTTTAGGGGGAGTTATTCATCTTGGGATGATGGATGTGTTTCTCTTCTTGAAGTGGGAGAAGTTATTGGGATAGTATCATCAATTGGGAGAAGCATGGGTCTTGGCAAGGTAAAGTCCAAGTCATGGGTACTTGGCATGGAAAGTCCAAGTGGGACACTTGGCATTAGGGAAAGTCCAAGTCTTGAGTACTTGACACAAGGGAAGTCCAAGCATCGGTCTTGGCATGCAAAGTCCAACATGGGTTGGCAAGGGAAAGTCCAAGATTGAGTCTTGGCATTTGAGAAGTCCAAGGGGTTTGATATTGACGGCGTAAAGTCCAAGGGTGGAGTCTTGGCAGCATAAGTGCAATGGTTGGCGGCGTAAAGTCCAAGCGGAGTCATGGCGGTGTAAGTCCAATGTGCCTTGGTGGTGTAGACACCGTTAGCATGACATAGTCGATGGAAGCACCTGAAGGCTAGCGTGATGGATGAACAAGTCATGGATGACTTGGAGGGATCCGAGAGGCGTGAGGCTGATGGAGGTGGCTAGAAGTCTTAGGTCTAGGCTAAGGGTGGTCTAGCAAGTATGGGGACACCATACTTGGGTTAAAACCTCATCTTTGAGGTTGGTAGTCGACTAGCATTATGGTCGGTTCGACTGCCGAGAGTCGACTAAAGCTCGACTGCCACTTAGGGTTGAAATTGCCTTGGCGATCGCTCATTGGAGCTGATCGGCGCCGACCGCTTGAGTTTGGAGCACGAACGCCCGTAGCCAATGGGCCGGCTACGGCGTGATCGACTGCCAATGTTGGCAGTCGACTTCCAAGAGATCCGTTGGAACTTGTCCAACGTGGATTGAACCGTTGTCTAATCGTTACAGTGTTGGCAGTCGACTGCCAGGCAGAAATCCAACTCGATGAAGGATAAAAGCAGTTGTTCGTGGAAGGCTCAAGCAAGAGTTTTCTTGGGCGATTTGAAGGGGAATTGTTGGTGCTCTTCCAGTCCTTCAAGGCTAGTCCAAGGGAACCAAAGATCAAGCAACCAAGTGCTCTTGTAAAGTAGTTTTCTTTAGTTGCATTGTATTTCACTATTGTATTTGCTTGTATCCATTTAGATTATTGTTGTAATCTTTTGTACGAGGTTTCTCCGCCTCCGACTTTTGTCGAGAAGGAGTATTTGCGATTAGTGATTGCATTGACGTCGCTAGAGCTCTTTAGAGCTCAATCCGTGGAATAGAAACCGTTCGGTTCTGAACCACGTTATATCTTTTTGTTCGTGGTTGTTTCATTTCGTTATTGCTTTTATTATTACTATTCCGCTGCACATAATGAGTTTTGTAGAGACGATCATGATCGAATTCTATCAACGAACGGTAACGCGCTATTCACCCCCCCCTCTAGCGGCCTCAAATCTCCTATAGTGAGTACCTCTTGGGAGGGTTTAGGAATTACTTATCAGAGGCTGGGATTCAATCTCAATTGTCTGCACCTGGCACACCCCAGCATAATGGTGTAGTAGAGCGAAGGAATAGGACTCTTATGGAGATGGTTATATCGATGATGAGTTATTCTGAGTTGCCAGATTCGTTCTGGGGATATACTCTAGATACGGCAGTGTATATTCTGAACTTGGTCTAATCTAAATCAGTGCGTTCTACTCCCATAGAATTGTGGACTGGGCGAAAGCCTAGTCTAAGACATATTCAGATTTGGGGGAGTCCTGCACATGTGCTGAAAGAAGATGCTGGTAAGTTAGAACCTCGTACAGAAGTACGCATGTTCGTTGGCTATCCTAGAGGAACGAAAGGTGGTTTGTTTTATAGTCCTAGAGATCAGAGGGTGATCGTTAGTACGAATGCCAGATTTTAGAGGAAGACTATGTGATGAACCACAAGCCCATGAGTAAGATTGTTCTGGAGGAATTAAAAGGGGAAGACACTTCTTTAGTACCATCGGTACAAGAGGATATACTAAAAGTCACTGCACCGCGTGTCACAGAGGATACACAGGTGATACCTCGTTGTAGTGGGAGGGTTGTGAGACAGCCTGATAGATTCATGTTCTTGGGAGAATCTTCTGATTTGGTCCCTGGTGAACATGAACCTGATCCCTGGACATATGACGAGGCAATCCAAGATAAAGATGCAGTATCTTGGCAAAGTGCAATGAATGCTGAGATTGAATCTATGGTCTCAAATCAAGTCTTGGAGCTAGTAGAACCACATGATGGTGTAAAAACCATTGGATGCAAGTGGATCTAAAAAATAAAGAGAGGAATAGATAGGAAGGTTGTGACCTTCAAAGCGAGGCTTGTTGCGAAGGGGTATACTCAGAAAGAGGGTATCGATTATGAGGAGACCTTTTTGTCGGTGGCCATGCTTAAGTCTATTCGGATTCTCTTATGCATTGCAGCTCATATGGATTATGAGGTGTGGCAGATGGATGTCAAGATAACTTTCCTTAATGGAAGTCTTGAGGAAAACATCTATATGAAGCAACCAGAGAGATTCATTGCGAAGGGCAAAGAGTATCTTGTATGTAAGCTTAATCGGTCCATTTATGGATTGAAGCAAGCTTCGAGGTCTTGGAACATCTGCTTTGATGAGGTAATCCAGTCTTATGGATTTATTCAAAGTTCGGATGAGTCTTGTGTATACAAGAGATGTGACGGAAACGTAGTTGTATTTCTTGTACTATACTTAGATGATATTTTGTTAATTAGCAACAATGTCAAGGTGTTATCGGACGTAAGGGTATGGTTGTCCAAACAGTTTGATATGAAAGACTTGGGAGAAGTGGGACACATTCTTGGGATCAAGATTATAAGGGATCGCAGGAAAAGGATGTTGTGCTTATCTCAAGCTTCATACATAGACACCATTATGGATCGTTTTAGCATGCAAAACTCCAAGAAGGGTCTTCTACCTTTTAAGCATGGAGTTCCTTTATCTATGGAGATGTGTCCGAGAACATCTGAGGAGATAGAGGAGATGAAGGCGGTTCCTTATGCATCGGCAGTAGGAAGCCTCATGTATGTGATGCTATGTACGAGACCAGATATCTACTTTTCCATGGGAATGGTCAACATATATCAGAGTAATCCAGGACAAGGATATTGAACTGCGGTAAGCATATATTGAAGTACCTGAGAAGGACTAGGGATTATAAGCTAGTTTATCAGGCAGACCAATTACTCCCTGTGGGTTACACGGATTCTGACTTCCAATCAGACAAGGATAACAGTAAGTCTACCTCAGGTTTTGTGTTTACTTTGGGAGGTGGAGCCATTGTATGGAGGAGTGTCAAGCAGAAATGCGTGGCGGACTCCACCATGGAAGATGAGTATGTGGAAACCTTTAAGGCGGCCAAAGAAGTTGTGTGGCTCAGGAACTTCTAGATGGACTTGGATGTGATTCCTGGTTTGCCCAGAACTATCACAATTTATTATGATAATAGTGGTGCAATTGCAAACTCGAAGGAACCATGAGCCCATAAGGAAAGTAAACACACAGAGCGCAAGTACCACCTGATACGAGAAATCGTAAAGAGAGGTAGAAGTTGTTGTCGCCTAGATTGAATCAGAGGATGACTTGGTAGACCCTTTTTCTAAAGCCCTTCTAGCGAGAGCTTTGATAGGCATGTAGAGGGAATGGAAATAAGATGTATGGCAGTATGAGGACAACATAGTCTTTTAGTATAAGTGGGAGATTGTTGGGATGTATACTGAAAAGTCTATCTTTTGTATGAACATCTTTATTTTTGAAATAAGAATCACATGATCATTATTTGTATATTTATGGTTATGCATATTGTCTAATACATTACATTGTAGATAACATGGTGTGTAGTGTCACACGGGAGATCATGTTATCAGCTCCTTATAAAGTATAAGTAAAGGCTCACAACCTAGATGACTTTGGACAAACCATTGGTATGGTTGTAGTGTAATTTGGTATTGGTTTGTGTTTACCATAGAATCACACTAGTACATTTTGTGTGTATTGAGCAAGAACGACTTAAAGGTGATTCGATTTATTGTTGACTACATAATCGAATCGGACCTCAGATATTATATTGTACATGCTCTTAATCGCGATATAATAACGAACACATATACTTAGTATTCATTTCTTTGATTTACCAATGGGCGAGATTTATAGATTAAATCGATAGGCTCGGTAAGTTGGGAAATGATATTATTTATATGGTGTGTCATTGATTATAGGAGGAAATCGTGCCCTATATATTAGGATGATGATGTCCCCTTGAGGAGCTCATAAGGTTCATCATGTAAACCCTGCAGGTGGACTTGGTCCGGCATGATGATAAGGATGAGTGGTACTACTCATGGAGTTAGATGCTGATTAATTAATGGTCAATAAATTAATTAATCGACGGACATTCGAGATCTTAAACACGGGGAGAAAAATGGACAAATAATATATGGAGCCCATATTAATTTATGGGGGTTAGTGAGGTAGATCAATGATGATTCTCTAATGGAATGGATTATCATTAATGGATTGGACTTTATGTGGGCTTGATCCATTGGGAGGCCAAGATCCAACTCCTCCTCATGGTCCCATTTGTAGCCTATTAAAACCTCATGAAGCTTAGATCCAATGGATGAAAACAAAACTCTAGATCCAACGGTAGAGATTAAATCTCTAGATCCGACGGTTGAGATTAAATCTCTAGATCCGACGGTTGAGATTAAATTCCTAGAACCCATGGTAGAGATTAAAACAAGGCTTGAGCCCAACTCTATAAATAGAGAATTAAGGTGGGCGGCAAGGCTTATGGCTTAGGAGATTAGGGTTTGCTTCCCTTGGGTGGCAAGGAATCCTAGTTAGGTTAGGATTGTGTTTGGGTGGCTAGGGTTTTGGAGGAAGAGTGGGCGGAAACAATTAGAGAGGTCTTCTTCTTCTTCCCTAGTGGTCAGCGCCTATCACTCTCCCATATTCCTTGGTCGGTGCTCAACCTATTCCTCTTCCCCTCTTCTTTGGCCGGTGGCAACTAGGAGAGCTAGGGTTAGGGTTTTGGGTGGCTACAAGGTGAAGGATTGGTTTCCTTTCTCTTCTCCAAGAGTTAGGTGGCGTCCATCACCCTCCTTTATTCTCTTATGGCTAGTTCCCGTACTCCATATTCTCTTTCTTGGCCGGCGGCAACATCGAGTCTATTGACTTGGTGGCCAGTTCAAGATAGGAAGAAGAGTTTTGTTTTATGATCTTCCTTTGTTCGGAGTGAACAAGGAAAGTAAGATTGGTGATCTAGGAGGCTTCGACTTTTGGAAGATCGTCGCCCACACGATGTCCAAAAGGAGGAAGGACATACAATAGAAGATCAAGAGGTATAATCTTGTTTATTTTGATTAGTGTTCTTTTGTATTATGTCTATAATTGTTTTTCAATTATATGCATGTTATATGTTTTATTTTGTGGCTAAATATACTTGGACCCCGAACATAAACACAAAAGTCGGCGATTCGTACATCGTCTATTCCGTGGTTGTACGTAGAATAGAGGTTGGTTGCTTGAACGATAAGTTTGTTCAAGTGACCACTCTAATCGAATAGCACGACGATGATACGGTTTCTTGGGTTATCCCTTTTGTCTAGGATTAAATTTTTTTTAATCCGGGGACGTCGATGGGATCACCATGAAGAAGCGACTAAGTTGAAGTGAGAAGCGAAGTTTCTCCACCTTCATGTGGAATAGGAGCTTCGGTTCCAAAGGAAAAACCTTCACTTGCTAGGGTCTAGTACAAGTCATACAAAAGTAAAATAGCATATTATGTTCCTTATCATAACATAAAGAGTGTTCTTAGTCCCCATTCATAGGGAAGCATCTCATAGGCATTTCATCATACATACTTGTACATCATGACGCAATGAGCATAACAAAATCATACATTAATACAATTAACATGGACATGAGGTAGTTGTTGGGATGTATACTGAAAAGTCTATCTTTTGTATGAACATCTTTATTTTGAAATAAGAATTACATGATCATTGTTTGCATATTTTTATGGTTATGCATATTGTCTAATACATTACATTGTAGATAACATGGTGTGTGGTGTCACACGGGAGATCATTGTAGGGATATCTTTATGAACAATAGCATATGCGCAACGGAAAAATAGGATCCCTTCCAAGTGATCCTTGCGAAAGAAAACCTCGTACAAAAATAAATTTCTCAAAACCTATCTTATAGTTGAATATTACCTTTGTTGCGTGCCCTTTTTAATCCCGCTTCTCCTTGGGTTTGTTGGATCTTTTAGCACGTTCAAATGTCCGTGCCTCTATATGTATCCACACGAGCAAGCTCTTGTCTCACAAAAGAAAATAGAAGAGCTCTCCTTTACTTCTTGCTAGAGAAGTCCCTAAAGGAGAGGAAGGTAGGGAAAAAGAGAAAGGAAGAAGAAGACCACTCTTCTTGCTAGCCTACACTCACAAAAGCCACACAACCAAAGCCTCTCACCACCAAGCTCTCTCCAAGCCTCAAGCTTCAACCAAAGCCTCAAGTTTTTCACCTAGTTGGCCGGCCACCCCATGGGGTGTTTTATAGGATTGAAAAAACCTTTCACCTCCTATCACATTCAATGCAATCAATTGCATTGAAACATAATCAACACTCCTTGTTTGGCCGGCCACATGTGGAGAAATTCCAAAGGTCAAAACCCTTTGTCTCCTTCTACCTCATCAAGCTTAGGTGGCAAGCTTATGTGGCATGCTTAGGTGGCATGCTTATGTGGCATTCATGCATGTTGAATTAATCTTATTAATCCAATAAGCTTATGTTATTATATTGAATTAATCTCATTAAATCAATAAGGTAACATATTGAATTAATCTTATTAAATCAATTAAGCTTAGCATATTGAATAAATCTCATTAAATCAATAAGCTAAATTTCTCATTAAGCTTAAAGTCCAAAAACCATTTTGTACTTAAGTTTATTCCCAAATTATTCTAGTCAAACTAGAATGCACTAATTCTTCTAATCATCATGCTCTTTGTGTGTGACCCTATAGGCTCTCATAACGTTGGCAGTGGATCTAAACTCTTTTAGATACACAAGCAATGAGCGACATCTAGCAATACATCATTGCTACCCAAGTTATGAAATAAGTCAAGATCCGACTAACCTTTCCGTGACTACTATAATGTATGACCATGTCCTTCTATTCTTGATATCAGATTGACCAATGAGGCATAGACCGTGTCATCCTCGATCAATCTATGTGTTTCTTGATCCCTGAGTAAACTAACTCAAACAAATGAGCTCAATATCTCATATTGACTCATTCGAGCATGGCCATGCGTTTTAGTAGTTCTACTCAATCAAGGGGCCTACAGATATCACTCCCGTCATATGGGAGGGATAGATCCCATCTACATCACTCACATCCCTCCGCATAATTTGTTATATACCCAGTAATCGCCTTTATGGTCCACCCTGTTACGGGTGACGTTTGACGATACCAAAGTACATAACTCCTTATGTAGGGAACCGTAGTGACTTCAGGTTTGAGAACTATTCATACCAATAGTCACATGAGAAAGTTTATGACACTCATATGACGATCCATGAAACTTTCTCATGGTGGGTCAGTTCATTATATATTCTCTAATATATACCCATGTGTCAACTTGATATCATTATCCATGACTTGTGAGATCAAGTCATCAATTGACCTACATGCTAGTCTTTATGTATTAATATTGCCCTTGCATATTAATACTTGACTAGGAACATTTAGGAAAGTGTTCTCTACAACCTCTCATAATCAATTCTGCCAATTAATGTGCTGTAGATAAGAACCTACTTTTCTAGGGCATTATTATATTTAATTTAGCTGGCACAAGCAAGACGTAAATATAATAACCAATCCTTTGCCTTTGTAGAATATGATACAAAATGTTCCCTATTCAACCATCACATGATTGGTTCTAGGGCTATAACTAACAATCATGTTATCGGCTCCTTGTAAAGTATAAGTATAGGCTCACAACCGAGATGGCTTTGGACAAACCATTGGTATGGTTGTAGTGTGATTTGGTATTGGTTTGTCTTGACCATAGAATTACACTAGTACACTTTGTGTGTATTGAGCAAGACCGACTTAGAGGTGATTCGATTTATTGCTGAATACATAATCGAATCAGACCTCAGATATTATATTGTACATACTCTTAATCTCGATATAATAACGGACACATATACTTAGTATTCATTTCTTTGATTTACCAATGGACGAGATTTATAGATTAAATTGATAGGCTCGGTAAGTTAGGAAATGATATTATTTATATGGTGTGTTGTTGATTATAGGAGGAAACCGTGTCCTATATATTAGGATGATGATGTCCCCTTGAGGAGCTCATAAGGTTCATCATGTTAACCCTGTAGGTAGACTTGGTACGGCATGATGAAAAGGTTGAGTGGTACTACTCATGGAGTTAGATGTTGATTAATTAATGGTCAGTAAATTAATTAATCGACGGACATTCGAGATCTTAAACACGGAGAGAAAATGTACATATAATATATGGAGCCCATATTAACTTATGGGGGTTGGTGAGGTAGATCAATGATAATCCTATAGTGGATTGGATTATCATTAATGGATCGGACTTTATGTGAGCTTGATCCATTGGATGGCCAAGATCCAACTCCTCCTCATGGTCCCTATTGTAGCCTATTAATACCTCATGAAGCCTTGATCCAATGAATGGAAACAAAACTCTAGATACAAAGGTAGAGATTAAATCTCTAGATGTTGGGTTTCCGGCACCGCGGCGAGTGTGTGTTCGAACATATTTCGTAAACATGTGCACAGCAGAAGAAATAAAAATAATAAATCTAATTTATTACAACACACACACCACACGCATGCATAGTACAACATGTGTATACATAATCATAAATTCAAATTTTGCTATAAAAGGAAATTTATACTACGTATACCTTACGTATCACGTATAGCGAGAAAGGCATCAACTAGAACGATCCTCGCTAGAATCGTCTCTATCCGTATCCACTCCGAGTATCTTCAATATGACATAACAAAATCACGAGCCTCGTCTTTGTACGAGTTACTAGCCTCGTGTTGAAGACGATGTGATCAAGAGAAGATCACAATCCGAATCAAAATTCAGATTCAAAACGAGTCCTCAAAACTCGCCTCTCTGGAGAGGTATTCGTCAACCGTTTGACGAATCCTTCGTCCTCCACCTATGAGGATTATCGGAGATCGAATCTCCAGCAAGGAAGTCGCTGTCAGAGCTCCGAACGTCGTCCTAATGATGCTCCGACACGAAATAAACAAGCTGTAAAAAAAACTTGACAGCTTTGGTGGAGGAATAGGGTCGGCCAAATAAGGAAACTAGATGCTCACCTTGTCACTGGACCAAAAGAAGATCACCGGAGGGTCGCCGGAGGTTCACCGGCTGAAGCTTGGATGCCGACAACAAGCTTGGACGGTGGCATAAATCTGGGCGACGGCTAGGGTTGTGCGCCGACCAATAGAGGAGAGGAGGGGTGGGCGGCAACTAGGGATTGCTTGGATTAGGTTTTGACAAAACCCTTAAGCCCCTATTTTATAGAGAACAAATTCTCTTAATGGTTATCGGATCATAACCAAAAGCCCGTTAACCAGCTCCATTAATTTAAGTTAAAATAAACCAAACCATGTTGGTCTATTTTAAGTTAAAACGAACCGAACCAACTTTGGTTCATTCGTTTAAAACAAACCAAACCCCTTTGGTTTATTCTCCTCCATTGGATTAGAACCAAACCAATTTGGTTCATCCATCATGTCTTCAAAAGACACGGCCCATGCATGCTTCCATTGTGACTGAAATGATTTCTTCCTCGCTCCTCGTTTGGTCCAACCAAACCTAGTTTCTCTCGGTCTGAGAATCTCATTCTCAAGCTCGTTTTAAATCCTTCGGATTACGCTCGTTGTCCGTGTGACCAAATAGGTTATTGGTTTATGTCGGCCATCTATAATTAACCATTAATTATAGAATGATCATGAGTGGCACCTAGTAGTACATCATGATCCCCAATTAACCGAAAAGATCAACGGTTGATCCAGAACTATTTCTGAAACCCTTCAGCAGCTACAATGAATCGTGCCCCATTCTCTTCAATCATCTTATACCCACTTGGTTCAGGACATGGTCTATAGTGTTAGTCCCCACTAGGTTGACTACGTCACACCTAGCCCAAGTATCATTTCCTCGTCCAACGGATTCTAGTTACTACACATGTATCCAAGAGTATCTTACGCTAAACATGTAATACTTTGGCCAAAGACTTTAGTAACAATCCGACGAGAGGCCATGGGTATACATCTCGCAAGGAGTGGTAAATCCTTTATAGGCTATTCAAACACCTTCGATCACTTTGACTTATACCCAATCATCTTGAGTTCACATCTCCTCGGAGATCCTTGGTTAAGATGTCAAATGACATGTCTTTATGATCAAGATGACTTGAATACCGTAAGTCAAAGGAACATCGTACTTAAGCTACAGTAAGAACTTCATTGACATATCTATATATGTAGAGAACCATATGAAGTCTTACGGCTTGTCACTCCAATGAACTAGTTACCATAACTAGCATCCAGGATTAACTTCGGACATCACAATGTCTCCAGCCAGTGAGAATCAGCTGCTTGGATACACCAAGGAGTATACCTTGTGCTAGTCTCTACAGAATCGATGGTGTCCAAATCCATCAATTCATCGACTAAGGTTAATTTCGATACATCACAATTACACATGTAGAGATACTCACTAGTTGTGATCCAATCACAAATTCTCTCATGCTGTGAATCGTATCGTGGACATTCAGTAAATGAGTTTAAGATCTAATCAAATACATGAAAACATGTATACTCAAATAGTGAATCTTCATTTATCATATAATTGGTTCAAACATAAGGCGATTGCCTTAGGACATCTCTCATATATTACTAACAAACTCCCACTTGGCCTAATGCCAATCGCTACGGTATCCAATACCATAAGCTCTAACATGACCCTCAAACTTACTTTGAGGTAATGCCTTAGTCAAAGGATCCGCTAAGTTCCTTTCAGCGGGGATTTTCTCGATTTGTATTTCCTTCCTACTAATGATCTCTCTGATCAGATGATAGCGGCGAAGCACATGTTTGGATCATTGATGAGACCACATCAAGTTCAGAGATGAACTTCTTGATCCAAACCGCTTCCTTTGCTGCTTCCAAAGCTGCAATGTATTCTTCCTTAGTGGCAGAATTCACTATAGTGTCAAGCTTGGAACCTTTCCAACTTATTGCACCTCAATTATAGGTGAATACATACCCAGACTGAGACATGGAATCGTCCTTGTCTGTCTGGAGCTGGCATCCGTATACTCACGTATCACCATGTACCCTTCTCCATATAATAGGAACGTATCCTTAGTTCTTCTTAAGTACTTAAGGATCATCTTAACAGTCACCCAATGATCCATTCCTTGATCAGATTGGTATCTGCTCGTAACACTCAGAGCATACAATACATCGGGCCTTGTACATAATATAGAATACATGATAGATCCTATTGCAGATGCATAGGGAATCTTACTCATGCAAATCCTCTCGTCTTCTGTGCACGGACACATAGACTTCGAAAGGTGTTTCCCATGCCTGATGGGTAAGAAACCTTTCTTGGTTTCCGACATGCTAAACATCTTTAGCACTTGGTCTATATATGTAGACTACGAAAGACCAAGCAACCATTTCGATCTATCTCTATAGATCTTAATCCCGAGGATATAGGTTGCTTCTCCCAGGTCTTTCATGGAAAATGTCTTGGACAACCAAATCTTAACTGACTGTAGGACTGGAACATCATTTCCTATAAGTAATATGTCATCGACATACAATACTAGGAAAATGACTTCACTCCCACTAACCTTCTTGTACACACAAGGTTCATCTAGATTTTGTGAGAAATCAAACTTTTTTATTGTCTCATTAAAACGGATATTCCAGCTTCTAGATGCTTGCTTTAATCCATATATGGACCGTCGCAATTTGCATACCTTGGTTTTATCAACCGATGTGAAACCCTCAGGCTATATCATATACATGTCCTCGAGCAGATTTCCCTTAAAGAAAGCTATTTTCACATCCATTTGTCATATCTCATAATCATAATGAGCCGCTATGGCCAGGAGCATCGGAATGGATTTAAGAATAGCTACAGGCGAATAGGTTTTGTCATAATCAACACCTTGCTTTTGACGATATCCTTTCGCCACTAATCTAGCCTTATAGGTAATCATATTACCATCCATGTCGGGTTTCTTCTTGAAAACCCACTTGCTCCCTATAGGATTGATGCCTTCAGGTGGGTCAACCAAGTTCCAAACTTGGTTTTCATACATGGAATCCATTTCCTACTTCATGCCTTCAAGACACTTATCCCTTTCTGAACTTGTCAGAACTTCTTCATAATTGGTAGGCTCCTCATCATCAATGAGTAACACGTCGTTCGATTCACTTATGAGAAATCCATATCTCTCAGGAATATTATGTGTTCTACCAGATCTACGATTCAATAAGTCCAGCCGATTGCTCATCACTATGAGTTATCGACTGTTGTGCTTCACCAGGTAACTCATCAATGTCTATTTGAGTCTCTCGAGCCTCCTCAAGCTCAACGACACTCCCACTATTTTCTTGCAAGAGAAACTCTTTCTCTAGAAACACAGCATGCCTTGAAACAAACACCTTTTGTTCCACAGGATGATAGAATTGGTAACCCCTTGTTTCCATAGGGTATCCAATAAATAGACATTTATTAGACTAAGCATCCAATTTTTCTGATACAGCCCGCTTCACATAAGCAGGACAACCCCATATCTTCAAGTAAGATACATGAGGTTTTTTACTATTCCATATCCCATATGAAGTAGTGGAGACTACCTTGGTTGACATTCTGTTTAACAAGTAAACAACTGTCTGAAGTGCATAGCCCCAAAAAGGACTTGGGAAGATTCGCATGATTCATCATTGACCTGACCATGTCTAACAAGGTCCGGTTACGCCTCTCAGATACACCATTATGTTGTGGTGTATATGGCGGAGTCCATTGAGACAATATACCATTGTCTCTTAGATAATCAAGAAACTCTTGACTTAAGTATTCACCACCTCGATCCGATCGAAGTATTTTAATACTCTTGTCATGTTGTTTCTCTACTTCATTTCTGAATTATTTGAACCTTTCAAAGGCTTCAGACTTGTGTTTCATCAAGAACACATACCCAAACCGTGAGTGATCATCGGTGGAGGTAATGAAGTAGCTATAGCCTCCTAAAGCTGGAGTTGACATAGGTCCACATACATCAGTATGTATTAGACCTAGCAACTCTCCCACTCGTTCACCTTTTCCTGTAAAAGGTAACTTAGTCATCTTGCCTTTTAAGCATGATTCGCATGTATTGTATGAATCCAATTCAAACGATTCCAAAATTCCACATCGGTGTAATTCGGATATGCATTTCTTGCTTGCATGGCCAAGACGACAATGGCACATGTAGGAGTCTAATTGATTATCTTTTTCGAGCAAACTAGTTACTCACTTCGATATTGAAAATATCACTGGATATGTCCAACATATAAATACCATTGCTTAAAGTTCTAGTCCTATAAAGAACGCCATTCAAAGTTATGTAACAACAATTGTTACTAAAAGTTAAATGGTATCCATTTCTATTCAAATAAGAAATAGAAATGATGTTCTTTATCAACGAAGAAACATAAAAGCAATTGTCCAGTTCTATGACATGTCCTATAGGGAGTTTCAACAAATATGTTCGGATGGCAAGTGCTGCAACCTTTGCTCCATTCCCAACATATAGATTTGACTCTCCCTTGACGAGTCTTCTTCTATTCCTTAGCCCATATATGTCATTACATATATGTGAGCCACACCCAGTATCCAATACCCAAGTGTTTGAGGAAATAGAATGACAATCAGTAACGAAGATATTTGAAGAAGATGGGGCATTCGATGACATATCCTTCTTCACGGACTCATGATAAATCTTGCAATTTCTTCGCTAATGGTCCTCCTTGCTATAATGATGGCAAGTGCCCTTTTGAGCTGGTTCTGCTTTTTTAGCCTTTTTCTTCCCCTTCTGTTATTCCTTTGACTTTCTCTTAGAACATTTCTTCGAGGAATCAACTAACATCACCATCCCCTGCTCATGCTTCTCAGAAGGTTCCACAGTCTTCAGCATGTTGAGCAGTACCACAGATGAACCCTCTTGCATCTTAGAGGTGAAGAGGAGCTTGGAGACTTCGAACCTTTCGAATCTCACTTACTCATCAAACAACTCATAAAGATGAAAGACTAAGGTATGAGCATCCATATGCTCATGCTGCTTCCATAGCTCGGGTACCATCGCGGCTAGCATTATGCAACTCACTAGTTCAGAATCAATCACATGTTTCTGATAGGCCAACAATTGGTCCAGAGTTGCATCGTCACTAGGACAGACGGGAAGAGGCGCTTCGAGGACATTCGTAAGCTTTTCCGTCTTGAGAACAATTCTCAAGCTTCTAAGCCAGTCCAAGAAGATCAGCCCAGTCAATTTATTTGAATTCAAAATAGAGCGCAAATTCAAAGACGTCATAATCAATCGATTAACCTAGAAATAAAAAACGAGCATATATGAGAAAATGATTTTAAAATGCATCAATATACATTCATAAATCCCATTCATTTTTCGAATTTCAAAAACCCCAAAATCACTTCAGGAGATCGTAGGTCCATCTCCGAATGGGCTGATATCCAACATAGATATGAACAACCTTAGAGAGAGTCCAACAAGTCATTCATAACTATGATGGTAGGTATCAAATATACCGATTGCATATCACGTATATGCAACTATCACAATGTGCTATCAACTAATTGAATGTTCACACATACATCGGGTTGTTAACACATTAACAAGTATGCATCATAAGCATAGCACCCAACTTCACCTTCCTTCACATCGACCTTGGAGAGAGTCCAACAAGTCGATGCTCCAGGTTAAAGTCAACCCATTAATCGAGAAATAGTTTTAATATGGTTAGAGCACATTCAACCAATTAGCCCAGCTTGGAGAGAGTCCAACAACCAAAGCTAACGATTGACCTCTGACTCTTATCATATTTGTATTAAACTATTTCATGGTTTGAACATGTTCGGGTTCGAGCAGGGCTTGGAGAGAGTCCAACAACCCAAACAAGAAACGGAACTCTAGTTCTAACCATATTAATGGAAGGTGTAGGCTTTAATATTGAGTAAGGGTCTTTATGTCTCATCATCTTTGCATGCAAATAACTATTATCTACATGGCATGACATACATGACATACATCTACATGTCACGACATGCATGACATAATGATATGCATCTAATGCAATTTCAAGGCATACAATTATGACATGTACAAAATTTCCTTATATGTCATAACTATTTATGAAAATAAAAAATGTTTGAGATTTGATTCTCCATATCAAATCATGATTAAATTAGGAAATAAATTTCCAAATCTAATCACATATTTTATTTGTGGAAAGTGTTGATTAAGGAAAGTCAATTTAGGAAACAAATTTCTTAAATCATCAAAACTACTTATGGAAATAAAATATTTTTAAGATTTGATTTCCCAAATCAAATCATGATTAAATTAGGAAACAAATTTCCAAATCTAATCAAATATTTTATTTATGAAAAATATAAATTTCCATAAATATTTCTAACTTTCCAAAAGTAGAAGATTTCCATAAATACTTCTAGACTTTTCAAAATTAAAAATTTCCAAAAAATACTTCTAACATTCCAAAAGTAGAAAATTTTCATAAATACCATTACAACTATTGCAAAACAATTTTACAATTATGTCGAAACACAACCTGGGCTCTGATACCACTGTTGGGTTTCCGGCACCACGGTGAGTGTGTTGGAACATGTTTCGTAAACATGTGCACAACGGAAGAAATTAAAATAATAAATCTAATTTATTACAACACACACACCACACGCATGCATAGTACAACATGTGTAGACATAACCGTAAATTCAAATTTTGCAATAAAAAGAAATTTATACTATGTATACCTTACGTATCACATGTAGCGGGAAATGCATCAATCGGAACGATCCTCGCTAGAATTGTCTCTATCCGTATCCACTCCGAGTATCTTCAGGATGACTTCACAAAGTCACGAGCCTCATCTTCGTACGAGTTACTAGCCCCGTGTCAAAGATGATGTGATCGAGAGAAGATCACAATCCGAATAAAAATTCGGATTCAAAACGAGTCCTCAAAACTCGCTTCTCCGGAGAGGTATTCGTCAACCGTTTGATGAATCCTTCGTCCTCCACCTATGAGGATTACCGGAGATCGAATCCCCAGCAAGGAAGCTGCTGTCGGAGCTCCGAATTTCGTCCAAATGATGCTCCGACATGAAATAAACAAGCTGTCTAGAAAACTTGAAAGCTTTGGTGGAGGAATAGGGTCGGTCAAATAAGGAATATAGATGCTCACCTTGTCGCCGGACCAAATGAAGAGCAACGGAGGGTCGCTGGAGGATCACCGACTGAAGCTTGGACGCCGGCAACAAGCATGGACGACGGCACAAAGCTGGGCGGCGGCTAGGGTTGGGCGTCGACCACTAGCGGAGAGGAGGGGTGGGCGGCAACTAGGGATTGCTTGGATTAGGTTTTCACAAAACCCTTAAGCTCTATTTTATAGAGAACAAATTCTCCTAATGGTTATCGGATCATAACCAAAAGCCCGTTAACCCGCTTCATTAATTTAAGTTAAAATAAACCAATTCATGTTGGTCTATTTTAAGTTAAAACGAATCGAACCAACTTTGGTTCATTCGTTTAAAACAAACCAAACCCCTTTGGTTTATTCTCCTCCATTGGATTAGAACCAAACCAATTTGGTTCATCCATCATGTCTTCATAAGACACGACCCATCCACGCTTCCATTGCAACTGAAACGATTTCATGCTCGCTCCTTGTTTGGTCCAACCAAACCTAGTTTCTCTCGGTCTGAGAATCTCATTCTCAAGCTCGTTTTAAATCCTTCAGATTACGCTCGTTGTGCGTGTGACCAAATATGTTCTCGGTTTATGTTGGCCATCTATAATTAACCATTAATTATAGAACGATCATGAGTGACACCTAGTAGTACATCATGATCCCCAATTAATCGAAAAGATCAACGGTTGATCTAGAACTATTTCTGAAACCCTTCAGCAGCTACAATGAATCGTGCCCCATTCCCTTCACTCATCTTATACCCACTTGGTTCAGGACATGGTCTATTGTGTCAGTCCCCACTAGATTGACTACGTCACACCTAGCCCAAGTATCATTTTCTCGTCCTACGGATTCTAGTTACTACACTTGTATCCAAGAGTACCTTACTCTAAACATGTAATGCTTTGGCCAAAGACTTTAGTAACAATCCGACGAGAGGCCATGGGTATACATCTCCTCGCAAGGAGTGGTGAATCCTTTATAGGCTATTCAAACACCTTCGATCACTTCGACTTATACCCAATCATCCCGGGTCAAAATCTCCTGAGAGATGCTTGCTTAAGATGTCAAAGCATAAGTCTTTATGATCAAGATGACTTGAATATCGCAAGTCAAAGGAACATCGCACTTAAGCTGCAGTAAGAACTTCATTGGCTTATCTATATATGTAGAGAACCATATGAAGTCTTATGGATGGTCACTCCAATGAACTAGTTACCAAAACTAGCATCCACAATTAACTTCGGACATCACAATGTCTCCAGCCAGTGAGAATCAGCTGCTTGGATACACCAAGGAGTATACCTCGTGCTAGTCTCGACAGAATCGATGGTGTCCAAATCCATCAATTCATCGACTAGGGATAATTCCGATACATCACAATTACACATGTAGAGATACTCACTAGTTGTGATCCAATCACAAATTCTCTCATGTTGTGAATCGTATAATGGACATTCAGTAAATGAGTTTAAGATCTAATCAAATACATGAAAACATGTATACTGAAATAGTGAATCTTCATTTATCATATAAATGGTTCAAAAATAAGGCGATTGCCTTAGGACATGTCTCATATATTACTAACACTAGGTCCGACGGTTGAGATTAAATCTTTAGATCTGACGGTTGAGATTAAATCCTGAGAACCAATGGTGAAGATTAAAACAAGGCTTATCCCTAACTCTATAAAAGGAGAGGAGGGGGTGGGCGGCAAGATGAATCCCATTAGAGATAGGATTAGGGTTAAGGTGGGCGGCAAGCTTGAGCGTTAGGGTTTGGAGTTGGCGGCACCAAATAAGGAAACTTATTCCTTATCTTCTTCTTCCTCAAGGTGGCTGGCGCCCATACAGCCCTTTCCAGCCCTTTGTCGACGTCCAAAGCATCCCTTCTCCCTCTCTTTGGCCGGTGGAAACATAGCTTAAGGTCTTCCCTTGGGGATTTTGGCCGGTATTCATCTTTCTCATCCTTTTCCTTGTTGGCCGGCGGCAAGCAACTTGCTTGTTGCTTGTTGGTTGACAAAAGGAAGGAGAAGGGTCTTGTTTCTATTCTTCCTCTTGCTCGGAACGAGCAAGGAAGGAAGATTGATGATCTAGGAGCTTCAATTTTTGGTAGATCGTCGCCCACATGACGTCCGAAAGGAGGAAGGTCATACAATAGAAGATTGAAAGGTATAACACTTATCTATCTTCATATGTAACATGTTTGTAATTATTTTTCAATTATATATGCATGATATATTCTATTTTGTGGCTAATATAACTTGGACCCCGAACATAAACACAAAATCCGGCGATCCATACATCGTCTATTCTGCGGCTATTCGTAGAATAGAGGTTGGTCGCTTGAACAACAAGTTTGTTTAAGTGACTACTCTAATCAAATACCACAATAATGACAAGGTTACTTGGGCAATCCCTCTTGTCAAGGATAAAATTTTTTTATCCGGAGACGTAGAAGGGATTGCCATGAACAAGCGACCGAGTTGAAGTAGGAAGCGAATTTTCCTACCTTCAAGTGGTATCAGAGCCACGGTTTCTGGTTTTGTGTGTTTAGGATTCGGTTACTTTTATGCACTTTTCATATATTATATGTGCCGGATAATAGTAGGATATGAATAGGTTAACTCTTTGGTTGCAGGCATATGATCCAATTATTATGGCCATATGTGTGTATGTGATTGTATATGTGTAATTGTATATTTTGTTGATTCCTCGAGGTTGACAAGGCTATTATTTAATTTTTTGTAAATTAGATACGACATTGTTTAGCCACTCCATTTATTTTAGTTTACTTTCGATCTAGATTTCATGTACACTCCCTCATAGAGTATAGGATCGATGGATGTAAATTAAAATAGATTTTAGTCTCGGCTCGGATCTCCGGATGGCTCGTACATGGCGTAGGAGGAGCGGACGAGATGGCGATACGACGGGAGACATTTTGAAGACAAAAGCCATAATAGTTGGAAAATAATTAATTTTTTTTATATTTATTGCTTATTGTTTGATATGCATGTCGTAGGCTAGAAAATTCTTCAATTTCAAATTACTAAGTGGGAGAGGGAAATTTTTATAAATTCCCACGACCTCTATTACGATTTGACAAGTGATGCAAACAAACTTGCGCGTCGGCTCTGAGTGCCTTCCTCCCCATCGCATGAGTTTTTTTGCAGATCACAAGGGCGAATATGGTTATAGAGAATTATTAAGGAGCGTGTGTACTTCCCCATCGGAAGGCACATAACCCGAGATAATTACCTTTGTACCGAGTAATGGTGAACACTTAGATACAAATATAAGTATTCTCTCCATCGGAGTCACAACTTTTATTTATAGGGCCAAAGAGGAACCAACTATTAATTTTACTTGTCAAAAAGTTAGGTTGACAAGATAGTAAAATTAATGGGTAAAATCTCCTCTTACAAATGTAGAATTCGTATACATCCACACTATCGTGGCATACGATATTCTCGATGTTTTGAGGTGTTGGTTGATTTTAAAATATTATTGTCTGAGGAATCAATAATTTTTTGAAATCTAATATTTTGATCTATGTGATTCTTAGGTTTTCTTTCAAAATGTCTTTCAAACCACTTGCTGTGATACTGAAAGAGAATAAACATACTCGACCCAACTATGTTGATTGGAAGAGGAATCTCGACATTGTCTTGATTGCTGAGGAATACAAATATGTACTCCTCGAAGAGTGCCCTCCTAAGCCTACAGATGATTATGGGGAAAAGGAGAAGGAGAGTTATAAGAAGTGGATCAAGGCTGATGAGATGGTGCGGTGTTACATTTTGGCATCTATGTCAAATGTACTACAACATCAGCATCAATCCATGCCCACTGCTTATGACATGATGCTCAATCTCAAAGAGATTTTCGGACACCAGAATCGGGCTGCAAGGCAGGAAGCCATGAGGAACTTGATGATGACCACCATGATCGAGGGAACACCCATGAGGGATCATGTTCTCAAGATGAAGGCTCATTTAAATGAGTTGGAAGTCCTCGAAGCTGAGATCGATGGGGAAACCCAGGTCGATATCATTCTCCAGTCTCTACCTAGGAGTTTTGAGTAGTTTCACCTGAACTACAACATGAACAAGAGGTTGTATTCATTGGCGGAGCTTCTGACAGAACTCCAGGCGGCAGAGGGGCTATTTCGTCAGAGTGCTCAAGCGCATGCCATGGTGACCCAAATGGTTTCTACTTCTAAGCCGAAAGGCAAGAAGAAGAAGAAACAAACTGGGACAAAGGTGGTGGGAGGAACTCAGGGAAGAGTGAAGAAGCCGAAAGGCAAGTGCTTCACTGGTAAGGAGACTGGACACTGGAAGAAGGGCTGCCCCAATCGCAAGTAGAACAAAGGTATATCTTTAGGTCTAGTTATTGAAACATATTTGGCAGTGTTATCTACCGACCCCTGGTGTGTAGATACGGGAGCCACTGATCATTTCTGCAATACTTTGTAGGGGTTCCAGGAAACCAGACGACTAACTGAGGGGGAGAGTACCGTATACTTGGGCTATGCCACGAAGGTGGCGGCTGTTGCAGTGGGAGACGTTTATTTATCTTTTGAGAAAAATAAAGTTTTGGTTCTTAAGAATTTCCTTTATGTACCTTTATTTAGAAAGAATTTAATTTCGTTTTCTAAATTATTTATGGATGGATATTCTATTTCTTTTAATGACAGAGTTGTTTTAAAAAGAAATAGGGAGATTATCTGTTCGGGTGCATTGATAGGAAATTTATACACACTTGAACCAAAAGCTACCACAATGAAAATAGAAGTTAATAACTCATCTTCTAATTCCAATAAGAGAAAAGAACCTTTGAAGATGAACCAAACATATATTTGGCATCTTAGGCTTGGTCATATTAACCTAAGCAGAATTCAAAGGTCGATAGCTAATGGACCTCTGGGTTCATTAGTGGTGGAAGATTTCCTAACCTGCGAATCTTGCTTGGAGGGTAAAATGACCAAGAGGCCTTTTAAGGCCAAGGGGTATAGAGCCAAAGATGTGTTTGAATTGGTTCATTCTGATTTGTGTGGTCCTATGTCTATCCAGGCTAGAGGTGGTTTTGAGTATTTCGTCTCTTTTATAGATGATTATTCGAGATATGAATACATTTACTTGATGTGTCACAAGTATGAATGCTTTGACAAGTTCAAAGAATTCAAGCCTGATGTGGAGAAATGTCAAGGTAAAAGTATCAAGACACTACGATCTGATCGTGGTGGTGAGTAACTCTTGGGAGAGTTTAGGAATTACTTATCAGAGGCTAGGATTCAATCCCAATTGTCTGCACCTGGCACACCCCAGCAGAATGGTGTAGCAGAGCGAAGGAATATGACTCTTATGGAGATGGTTAGATCGATGATGAGTTATTCTGAGTTACGAGATTCGTTCTGGGGATATGCTCTAGATATGGCGACGTACATTCTGAACTTGGTTCCATCTAAATCATGTTGGGAGTATGGGGAATACAATCAAAGTCCCACATTGGTAAGACATGGAAAAGATCATGTGCTTATAAGAAAAAAGATATCTCCATTGGTATGAGGCCTTTTGGGTAAAGCCCAAAAATAAAACCATGAGGGCTTAGACCCAAAGTGGACAATATCATGCCATTGTGGAGATATGTGGAGCTTATAAGCACTAACAATTGGTATCAGAGCCATGGTCCATGTTAAGCCATGAACCTCGAACGAAGAAAGTTGAGCTCTCACGTCCGGATCAAGAGAACCAGACATCAGGAAGGAAGTCTAGTTGGGTCGGGGGGACCGAACAACTGGCAGGAAGTCCCGTGGTCAAGATCGACATCAAGGTAGAAAATCCTTCGAGGCGGGATCGGCTTGAGGGGGGGCCCAATGTGGTCCTTCGTTTGAGGGGGGGATTGTTGGGAGTATGGGGAATACAATCAAAGTCCCACATTGGTAAGACATGGAAAAGATCATGTGCTTATAAGAAAAAAGATATCTCCATTGGTATGAGGCCTTTTGGGTAAAGCCCAAAAATAAAACCATGAGGGCTTGGGCCCAAAGTGGACAATATCATACCATTGTGGAGATATGTGGAGCTTATAAGCACTAACAATTGGTATCAGAGCCATGGTCCATGTCAAGCCATGAACCTCGAACGAAGGAAGTTGAGCTCCCACGTCCGGATCAAGAGAACCAGACATCAGGAAGGAAGTCTAGTTGGGTCGGGGGGACCGAACAACTGGCAGGAAGTCCTGGTGGGTTGAAGATCGGACATCAAGCAGAGAAAATCCTTCGAGGAGGGATAGGCTAGAGGGGGGGCCCAATGTGGTCCTTCGTTTGAGGGGGGGATTGTTGGGAGTATGGGGAATACAATCAAAGTCCCACATTGGTAAGACATGGAAAAGATCATGTGCTTATAAGAAAAAAGATATCTCCATTGGTATGAGGCCTTTTGGGTAAAGCCCAAAAATAAAACCATGAGGGCTTAGACCCAAAGTGGACAATATCATGCCATTGTGGAGATATGTGGATCTTATATGCACTAACAAATCAGTGCCTTCTACTTCCATAGAATTGTGGACTGGGCGAAAGCCTAGTCTACGACATTTCGGATTTGGGGGAGTCCAGCACATGTGCTGAAGGCGGATGCTGGTAAGTTGGAACCTCATACAGAAGTATGCATGTTCGTTGGCTATCCTAGAGGAATGAAAGGTGGTTTGTTTTATAGTCCTAGAGATCAGAGGGTGATCGTTAGCACGAACGCCAGATTTCTAGAGGAAGACTATGTGATGAACCACAAGCACATGAGTAAGATTGTTTTGGAGGAATTAAAAGGGGAAGTCACTTCTTCAGTACCACTGGTACAAGAGGATATACCACAAGTCACAGTACCACGTGTCACAGAGGATACACAGGTGATACCTCATCGTAGTGGGAGGGTTGTTAGACAGCCCGATAGATTCATGTTCTTGGGAGAATCTTCTGATTTGGTCCCTGACAAACATGAACCTGATCCCTTGACATATGAGGAGGCAATCTAAGATAAAGATGCAATATCTTGGCAAAGTGAAATGAATACTGAGATTGAATCTATGGATTCAAATCAAGTCTGGGAGCTAGTAGAACCACCCGATGGTGTAAAAACTATTGGATGCAAGTGGCTCTACAAAAGAAAGAGAGGGAATAAAAGGGATGGTTGAGACCTTCAAAGCGAGGCTTGTTGCGAAGGGGTATACTCAGAAAGAGGGTATCGATTATGAGGAGACCTTTTTGTCGGTAGCCGTGCTTAAGTCTATTCGGATTCTCTTATGCATTGCAGCTCATATGGATTATGAGGTGTGGAAGATGGATGTCAAGATAGCTTTCCTTAAAGGAAGTCTTGAGGAAAACATCTATATGAAGCAACCAGAGGGATTCATTGCGAAGGGAAAAGAGCATCTTATATGTAAGCTTAATCAGTCAATTTATGGATTGAAGCAAGCTTCGAGGTCTTGGAACATCCGCTTTGATGAGGTAATCCAGTCTTATGGATTTATTCAAAGTTCAGATGAGTCTTGTGTATACAAGAGATTTGACGAAAATGTAGTGATATTTCTTGTATTATACGAAGATGAAATTTTGTTGATTGGCAACAATATCAAGGTGTTATCGGAAGTAAGGGTATGGTTGTCCAAACAGTTTGATATGAAGGACTTGACAGAAGTGGGACACATCCTTGGGATCAAGGTTATAAGGGATCGCAGGAAAAGGATGTTGTGTTATCCCAAGCTTCATACATAGACACGATTATGGATCGTTTTAGCATGCAGAACTCCAAGAAGGGTTTTCTACCTTTCAGGCATAGAGTTCCTTTATCTAAGGAGATGTGTCCTAGAACATCTGAGGAGATAGAGGAGATGAAGGTGGTTCCTTATGTTGGAATGTATACTGAAAGCCTAGCTCTTTTTGTATGAACATTTTATTTTGAAATAAGAAACACATGATCATTGTTTGCATTTTATATATTCATTATATATGTGTGCATATTGTCTAATATTTTACATTGTAGATAACATGGTGCTTGGTGTGGCACAGAAGATCATGTTATCAGTCCCTTGTAAAATATAAGTAGAGGCTCACAACCAAGATGGTTTTGGACAAACCATTGGCATGGTTGTAGTGTAGCTTGGTATTGTTTTATCTTGAACATAGAGTTACACTAGTACACTTAGGTGTATGATCAGATACATAGAGGTGATTCAATTTAGTGTCGACTACATAATCAATCTGACTGGATATTATGTTGTACATGCTCTTAATCCCGATATAATAACGGGCACATGTACTTAGTATTTATTTCTTTAATTTACCAGTGGGTGAGATTTAGATGGATTAAATCAATATGCCCGGTAAGTTGGGAAATAATATTATTTACATGGTGTGCCGTTGATTATAGGAGGAAACCGTGTCCTATATATTAGGTTGATGATGTCCCCCTGAGGAGCTCATAAGGTTCATCATGTAAACCCAGCTGGTTGACTTAGTCAACATGATGATAAGGTTGAGTGGTACTACTCGAGGAGTTAGATGTTAATTAATTGATGGTCAGTAAATCAATTAATTGACGGACATTCGATATCTTAAACACGGGGAGATTAATGTACAAATAATATATGGAGCCCATATTGATTTATGGGGTTGGTGAGGTAGTTCAATGATGATCCTCTAGTGGAATGGAACATCATTGATGGATCAAGTTTGTGTGGTTCCGATCCATCGGGTGGCCAAGACCCAACTCCTCCTTATGGTCCCTATCGTAGCCTAATATAATCCTTGTGAAGTCTAGATCCAAGAATGTAAAACAAAACCTAGAACCAACGGTTGGATTAAATCCATAGATCCGATGGTTAGGATGAAACCTTAGAACCAACGGTTGGATTAAATCCATAGATCCGATGGTTAGGATGAAACCCTAGAACCAACGGTTGGATTAAATCCATAGATCCGATGGTTAGGATGAAACCCTAGAATCGACGGTTAGGATTAAATCCCTAGATCCGACGGTTGGGATAAAACCCTAGATCCGACGGTTGGGATGAAATCCTTGATCCGACGGTTGGGATGAAATCCTAGATCCTATGGTTGGGATGAAATCCTAGATCCGACGGTTGGGATAAAACCCTAGATCCGACGGTGGAGATTAAATCCCTAGATCCGACGGTGGAGATTAAATCCCTAGATCCGACGGTGGAGATTAAATCCCTAGATCCGACGGTGGAGAATAGAGGAGGCTTAAGCCTAAATTCTAGAATTAGGGTTTGGCTCATCCATGGGTTGGGCGGCAACAAACCCTAGAGGAGTTAGGGGCTGGGCGGCAAGAATATAGGAGTTAGTTCCTATATTTTAGGCTAACCAACTTTCTCCTAAATTCTATAAATATATGGCTTGGGGTTGGGCGGAAAAGAGAGATAGGAGTTGGTTCGAATTGAAGTTAGGGTTTTGGCTCTTATCAAGGTGGGCGGCTAGGGTTTGGAGATAGAGCTTGGGCGGCAACCTTTCTCCTTCTTGATTGTTGCCGGCGCCCATTCTTCTCCATCAAGGCTTGGCCGGCGTCCATCTTATAGACCTCTCCTTTCTTCCTTGGCCAGCCCTCATTCTTCTCCTTTAAGGTGGTTCCAAGCTTCTTGGTGGCCGGCGCTCATCCATTGGTGGCCGGCGGCAACTTTGTTTCAAAGTTGGCCGGAGTTCATTCATTCGTTCCTTGGCCGGCGGTTACATCAAACTTCTTTACTTGGTGGCCGGTTCTAGAAAGGAAAAGGTTTTGTTCGTTTTTCTCTTTGTTCGCAGCGGACAAGGTAGAGGAGAACTCGATCTAGAAGGCTTCTACTCGTGGAGGATCTTCGTCCACACGTCGTCCACGAGAAGGATAGGACATACGGTAGAAGATCGTGAGGTATAAAGTTATTTTAACTTTATGTACAGATCTGAACATGTTCTTATTTGTTTTGATTATGCATGTGTGTGTGTGCAAATATATTGTATAATCATGGACCCCGAAGACAAACACAAAAACCAGCGATCCGTCCGTCGTCTCTTCCGCGGCTAGTCAACTAGAAGAGTAGAGTTTCTTGAACAACTAGTTTGTTCGAGCGACCACTCAAGTTGTTAGCATGATGACGAAATGGTGTTGCTAAGGAAGCTCATCCCATCCGGATTAATCCTTTCATTAGTGAAAATTTTAATCCGGGGACATGGGAGCCAATGAGCATCCTAGAAGCATCCACCTAACAATTGGTATCAGAGCCACGGTTTCCGGTTTTGTGTGTTTTGGATTCGGTTAATTTTTATGCATTTTTCATATATTATATGTGCCGGATAATAGTAGGATATGCGTAGTTTAACTCTTTGGTTGCAGGCATAAGATCCGACTATTATGGCCATGTCTGTGTATGTGAATGGATGTGTGTAAAAATTTATTATTTGAATCCTCGGGGTTGACGAGGCTAGATTAGTATTTAATTTTTGTAATTAAATACGGCATTGTTTAGCCACTCATTTTAGTTTACTTTCGATCTAGATTATTTGTACACTCCTTCGTGGAGTATAGGATCGATGGATGTAAATTAATATGATTTATCTCGGCTCGGTACTCTTTGGTGACTTGCGCACGGGAAAAGATGGAGCGGACGAGGTGGCGACACGACGGGATGCGTATTGGAGAACAATGCCATAATAGTTGGAAAAATTCTGATTTTTCCATATTTATTGCTTCTTGTTTTATATGCATGTTGTGTATGTTTAAAATTCCTCGATTGCAATTTACTAAGTGGGAGAGGGACATTTTAATTAATTCCCGCGGCCTCCATTACAATTTGACGTGTGATACAAACAAACTTGTGTGTTGGCTCTGAGTGCCTTCCTCCCCATCGGATGGGTTTGTTTGCGGATCACTAGGTCAAATAATGGTTATAGGAAATTATTTAGGAGCGTATGTACTTCCCCATCGGTAAGGCACATAATCCAAAATAATTCCCTTAGTATCGTGTAATGGTGCACACTTAGATGCAAATAAAAAGTATCCTCCCCATCGGAGTCACTGCTTTTATTTGTAGGGCTAAAGAGGAACCAACTATTGATTTTATTTGTCAAAAAGTAAGGTTGACAAGATAATAAAATTAATGGGTAAAACCTCCTCTTACAAATGTAGAATTCGTATACGTCCACACTATCGTGGCATGCGATATTCTCGGTGTTTTGAGGTGTTGGTTGATTTCGGGATTTTATTGTTTTGAGGAATCAATATTATTTGAAATCTGATATTTTTTTATCATTGTGATTTTTAGGATTTTCAAATGGCTTTCAACCCACTTGCTGTGATTTTAAAAGAAAACAAACTTACTGGTCCAAACTACATTGATTGGAAAAGAAACCTGGATATTGTCTTAACTGCGGAGGAGTACAAATTTGTACTCTTCGAGGTCTGTCTTCCTAAGCCCACCGATGACTCTGATGAAAAGGAGAAAGAACATTATAAGAAATGGGTTAAGGCAGATGAGATGACGCGGTGTTACATTTTGGCATCTATGTCAAATGTGCTGCAACATCAGCATCAGGCCATAGCCACAGCTTATGACATGATGTTCAATCTCAAGGAACTTTTCGGACATCAGAATAGGGCGGCTAGGCAGGAGGCAATGAGAAACTTGATGACGACCACCATGGTCGAGGGAACACCCGTTAGGGACCATGTTCTCAAGATGATGGCTCATCTTAATGAGATGGAAGTCCTCGGAGCTGAGATCGATGGGGAAACCCAGGTCGATATCATCATTCTCCACCTCCGCTTAGGAGTTTTGAGCAGCTACCAACTACAACATGAACAAGAGGTTGTATTCTTGGCGGAGCTTCCGATGTAACTCCAAAGCAGAGGGTTTTTTCGCCGTAGTTCTCAAGCCATGGTCGCTCAAAAGGTTTCTTCCTCTAAACCGAAAGGTAAGAAGAATAATAAGCAAGGTAGAGCGAAGAAAGTGGCAGTGGGACCCCAGGCAGGAGTGAAGAAGCCGAAAGGCAAGTGCTTCACTTGCAAGCAGACTGGACATTGGAAGGCGGACTGTCCTCGCCGAAAGAACAAAGGTATCTCTTCTTGTTTAGTTGTTGAAACATGTTTAGCGGTGTTATCTACGACGGTGTGTAGATACAGAGCCGCGATCATGTCCGCAATTCTTTGCAGGGGTTCCAGAAACCCGACGACTAGCCGAGGGAGAGGTTACTGCCTACATGGGCAATGCTTCAAAGGTGGCGGCTATTGCAAAGGGGAGACGTTTATTTATCTTTTGATAGGAATAAAGTTTTGGTTTTAAGAAATTGTCTTTATGTACCTACTTTTAGAAAGAATTTAATTTCAGTTTCTAAATTGTTTTTGGATGGGTATTCTGTTTCTTTTAATGACAGAGTTGTTATAAAAAGGAATAGGGAGATTATCTGTTCTGGTACATTGGTTGTCAATTTATATACTCTTGAACCAAAAACTCCCACGATGCAAATAGAAATAAATAGCTCATCTTCTAAATCTAATAAGAGAAAAGAACCTTCGCAAATGAACCAAACATATCTCTGGCATCTAAGGCTTGGTCATATTAACCTAAGTAGAATTCAAAGGTTGATAGCTGATGGACTTTTAGGTTCATTAGTGGTGGAGGATCTCCCAACCTGCGAATCATGCTTGGAAGGTAAAATGACCAAGAGGCCTTTTAAGGCCAAGGGGTATAGAGCCAAAGATGTGTTAGAACTGGTTCATTCTGATTTGTGCGGTCCTATGACTATCCAGGCAAGAGGTGGTTTTGAATATTTCGTCTCTTTTATAGACGATTATTCAAGATATGGATACATTTACTTGATGCGCTGCAAGTCTGAATGCTTTGACAGGTTCAAAGAATTCAAGGCTAATGTGGAGAACCGTCAAGGTAAAAGTATCAAGACATTACGATCTGATCGTGGTGGCGAGTACCTCTTGGGAGAGTTTAGGAGTTACTTATCAGAGGCTGGGATTCAATCTCAATTGTCTGCACTTGGCACACCCCAGCAGAATGGTGTAGCGCAGCGAAGGAATAGGACTCTTATGAAGATGGTTAGATCGATGATGAGTTATTCTGAGTTACCTGATTCGTTCTGGGGGTTTGCTCTGGAAACAGCAGAACACATTCTGAACTTGGTTCCATCTAAGTCAGTACCCTCTACTCCCACAGAGTTGTGGACTGGGCGAAAGCCTAGTCTAAGACATATTCGGATTTGGGATAGTACAGCACATGTGCTGAAGGGAGATGCTGGTAAGTTGGAATCTCGTACAGAAGTGCACTTGTTTGTTGGCTACCCTAAGGGAACGAAAGGTGGTTTATTCTATAGTCCTAGAGATCAGAAGGTGATCGTGAGTACGAATGCCAGATTTCTAGAGGAGGACTATGTGATGAACCACAAGCCCACGAGTAGGATTGTTCTTGAGGAGTTGACAGGGGAAGTCCCAACTTCAAGACTCACCGACAAGAGGACACACCACAAGTCATCGCACCGCTGTGTCATAGAGCATACAGGAGGCACTCTCAGAGTGGAGGGTTGTAAGACAACCCGATGATTCATGTTTTGGGAGAGTCTTCGGACTTAGTCCCCGTGAACATGAACCCGATCCTGGACATATGACGAGGCAATCCAAGATAGAGATGCGATCTTGGCAAAAAGCGATGAATCGAGATAGAATCTATGGATTCTAATCAGTCCGAGAGCTAGTAGAGCCACCCGATGGTGTAAAAACCATTGGATGCAAGTGGATCTACAAGAGAAAGAGAGGAGTAGACGGGAAGGTTGAAACCTTCAAAGCTAGGCTTGTTGCGAAAGGGTATACTCAGAAAGAGGGTATCGATTATGAGGAGACCTTTTCGCCGGTAGCTATGCTTAAGTCTATCCGGATTCTCTTATCTATAGCTGCTCATATGGATTATGAGATTTGGCAGATGGATGTCAAGATAGCTTTCCTTAACAGAAGTCTTGAGGAGAACATCTATATGCGGCAACCAGAGGGATTCATTGCTAAAGGCAAAGAGCATCTTGTATGTAAGCTTAATCGGTCCATTTATGGATTGAAGCAAGCTTCTAGATCTTGGAACATCCGCTTTGATGAGGTAATCCAGTCATATGGATTTATTCAAAGTCCGGATGAACCTTGTGTATACAAGAGATGTGACGGAAACGTAGTGGTGTTTCTTGTACTATACGTAGATGAAATTTTGTTAGTTGGCAACAATATCAAAGTGTTATCAGACGTAAGGGTATGATTGTCCAAACAGTTTGACATGAAGGACTTGGGAGAAGTTGGACACATCCTTGGGATCAAAGTTATAAGGGATCGCAAGAAAAGGATGTTTTGCTTATCTCAAGCTTCATATGTTGACACTATCCTTGCTCGTTTTAGCATGCAGAACTCCAAGAAAGGTTTTCTACCTTTTAGGCATGGAGTTCCTTTATCTAAAGAGATGTGTCCCAAAACATCAAAGGAGATAGAGGAGATGAAGGCGGTTCCTTATGCTTCGGTAGTAGGAAGCCTTATGTATGCGATGCTATGTACGAGACCGGATATCTGCTTTGCCGTGGGCATGGTTAGCAGATATCAGAGTAATCCTGGACAGGGACATTGGACTGCAGTAAAGCATATATTGAAGTACCTGAGAAGGACTAGGGATTATATGCTGGTTTACCGGGCAGATCAATTAGTCCCTGTGGGTTACACGGATTCGGATTTCCAATCAGATAGGGACAAGAGTTAGTCAACCTCGGGGTTTGTGTTTACTTTTGGAGGTGGAGCCATAGTATGGAGGAGTGTCAAGCAGAAATGCGTGGCGGACTCTACCATGGAAGCTGAGTATGTGGCAGCCTCTGAGGAAGCCAAGGAAGCTGTATGGCTCAGGAACTTCTTGATGGACTTGGATGTGATTCCTAGTTTGCCCAGAACTATCACAATTTACTGTGATAATAGTGGTGCAGTTGCAAACTCGAAGGAACCACGAGCCCATAAGGCGAGTAAACACATAGAGCGCAAGTACCACCTTATACGAGAGATCGTAAAGCGAGGGGAAGTTGCTGTCGCCAAGATTTCATCAGAGGATAACCTAGCGGATCCATTCACTAAGGCCCTTCCAGCGAAAGCGTTTGATAGGCATGTGGAGGACATGGGGATCAGATGTATGGCAGAGAGATGACGGCATAGTCTTTTAGTATAAGTGGGAGATTGTTGGAATGTATACTGAAAGCCTAGCTCTTTTTGTATGAACATTTTATTTTGAAATAAGAATCACATGATCATTGTTTGCATTTTATATATTCATTATATATGTGTGCATATTGTCTAATATTTTACATTGTAGATAACATGGTGCTTGGTGTGGCACATAAGATCATGTTATCAGTCCCTTGTAAAATATAAGTAGAGGCTCACAACCAAGATGGTTTTGGACAAACCATTGGCATGGTTGTAGTGTAGCTTGGTATTGTTTTATCTTGAACATAGAGTTACACTAGTACACTTAGGTGTATTGAGAAGGACCGACATAGAGGTGATTCAATTTAGTGCTGACTACATAATTGAATCGGACCTCGGATATTATGTTGTACATGCTCTTAATCCCGATATAATAATGGGCACATGTACTTAGTATTTATTTCTTTAATTTACCAGTGGGTGAGATTTAGATGGATTAAATCAATATGCCCGGTAAGTTGGGAAATAATATTATTTACATGGTGTGCCGTTGATTATAGGAGGAAACCGTGTCCTATATAATAGGTTGATGATGTCCCCTTGAGGAGCTCATAAGGTTCATCATGTAAACCCAGCTGGTTGACTTAGTCAACATGATGATAAGGTTGAGTGGTACTACTCGAGGAGTTAGATGTTAATTAATTGATGGTCAGTAAATCAATTAATTGACGGACATTCGATATCTTAAACACGGGGAGATAATGTACAAATAATATATGGAGCCCATATTGATTTATGGGGGTTGGTGAGGTAGTTCAATGATGATCCTCTAGTGGAATGGAACATCATTGATGGATCAAGTTTGTGTGGTTCCGATCCATCGGGTGGCCAAGACCCAACTCCTCCTTATGGTCCCTATCGTAGCCTAATATAATCCTTGTGAAGTCTAGATCCAAGAATGTAAAACAAAACCTAGAACCAACGGTTGGATTAAATCCATAGATCCGATGGTTAGGATGAAACCTTAGAACCAACGGTTGGATTAAATCCATAGATCCGATGGTTGGGATGAAACCCTACAACCAACGGTTGGATTAAATCCATAGATCCGATGGTTAGGATGAAACCCTAGAATCGACGGTTAGGATTAAATCCCTAGATCCGACGGTTGGGATAAAACCCTAGATCCGACGGTTGGGATGAAATCCTTGATCCGACGGTTGGGATGAAATCCTAGATCCTATGGTTGGGATGAAATCCTAGATCCGACGGTTGGGATAAAACCCTAGATCCGACGGTGGAGATTAAATCCCTAGATCCGACGGTGGAGATTAAATCCCTAGATCCGACGGTGGAGATTAAATCCCTAGATCCGACGGTGGAGATTAAATCCCTAGATCCGACGGTGGAGATTAGAGGAGGCTTAAGCCTAAATTCTAGAATTAGGGTTTGGCTCATCCATGGGTTGGGCGGCAACAAACCCTAGAGGAGTTAGGGGCTGGGCGGCAAGAATATAGGAGTTAGTTCGTATATTTTAGGCTAACCAACTTTCTCCTAAATTCTATAAATATATGGCTTATGGTTGGGCGGAAAAGAGAGATAGGAGTTGGTTCGAATTGAAGTTAGGGTTTTGGCTCTTATCAAGGTGGGCGACTAGGGTTTGGAGATAGAGCTTGGGCGGCAACCTTTCTCCTTCTTGATTGTTGTCGGCGCCCATTCTTCTCCATCAAGGCTTGGCCAGCATCCATCTTATAGACCTCTCCTTTCTTCCTTGGCCAGCCCTCATTCTTCTCCTTTAATCCTTGGTGGCCGGTGGTTCCAAGCTTCTTGGTGGCCGGCGCTCATCCATTGGTGGCCGGCGGCAACTTTGTTTCAAAGTTGGCCGGAGTTCATTCATTCGTTCCTTGGCCGGAGGTTACATCAAACTTCTTTACTTGGTGGCCGGTTCTAGAAAGGAAAAGGTTTTGTTCGTTTTTCTCTTTGTTCGCAGCGGACAAGGTAGAGGAGAACTCGATCTAGAAGGCTTCTACTCGTGGAGGATCTTCATCCACACGTCGTCCACGAGAAGGATAGGACATACGGTAGAAGATCGTGAGGTATAAAGTTATTTTAACTTTATGTACAGATCTGAGCATGTTCTTATTTGTTTTGATTATGCATGTGTGTGTGTGCAAATATATTGTATAATCATGGACCCCGAAGACAAACACAAAAAACAGCGATCCGTCCGTCGTCTCTTCCGCGGCTAGTCAACTAGAAGAGTAGAGTTGCTTGAACAACTAGTTTGTTCGAGTGACCACTCAAGTTGTTAGCACGACGACGAAATGGTGTTGCTAAGGAAGCTCATCCTATCCGGATTAATCCTTTCATTAGTGAAAATTTTAATCCGGGGACATGGGAGCCAATGAGCATCCTAGAAGCATCCACCTAACACCTTATGCTTCGGCGATAGGAAGCCTCATGTATGCAATGCTATGTACGAGACCAGATATATACTTTGCCATGGGCAAGGTTAGCAGATATCAGAGTAATCCAGGATAGGGACATTGGACTGCGGTAAAGCATATATTGAAGTACCTGAGAAGGAATAGGGATTATATGCTGGTTTACCAGGCTTAACAATTACTCCCTATGGGTTACATAGTTTTTGACTTCCAATCAGATAAGGATAAAAGTAAGTCTACCTCAGGTTTTGTGTTTACTTTGGGAGGTGGAGCCAATGTATTGAGGAGTGTCAAGCAGTAATGTGTGGCGGACTCTACCATGGAAGCTGAGTATGTGGCAGCCTCTGAGGTGGCCAAAGAAGCTGTGTAGTTCAAGAACTTTTTGATGGACTTGGATGTGATTCATGGTTTGCCCAGAACTATCACAATTTATTGTGATAATAGTGGTGTAGTTGCAAACTCGAAGGAACCACGAGCTCATAAGGAAAGTAAATACATAGATCGCAAGTACCACCTGATACGAGAAATCGTAAAGAGAGGAGAAGTTGTTGTGGCCAAGATTGCATCGGAGGATAACATGGCTGATCCTTTCACTAATGCCCTTCCGGCAAGAGGTTTTGATAGGCATGTGGAGGGAATGGGGATCAGATGTATGGCAGTTTGAGGACATCATAGTTTTTTAGTATAAGTGGGAGATTATTTGGATGTATACTGAAAAGTCTATCTTTTGTATGAACATCTTTATTTTGAAATAAGAATCACATGATCATTGTTTGCATATTTTTATAGTTAAGCATATTGTCAAATACATTACATTGTAGATAACATGGTGTGTAGTGTCACACGGGAGATCATGTTATCGACTCCTTGTAAAGTATAAGTATAGGCTCACAACCGAGATGGCTTTGGACAAACCATTGGTTTGGTTGTAGTGTGATTTTATATTGGTTTATCTTGACCATAGAATCACACTAGTACACTTTGTGTGTATTGAGCAGGACCGATTTCGAGGTGATTCGATTTATTACTGACTACATAATCAAATCGGACCTCAGATATTATATTGTACATGCTCTTAATCCTGATATAATAACGGGCACATATACTTAGTATTCATTTCTTTGATTTACCAATGAGTGAGATTTATAGATTAAATCGATAGACTCGGTAAGTTGAGAAATGATATTATTTATATGGCATGTCGTTGATTATAGGAGGAAACCGTGTCCTATACATTAGGTTGATGATGTCCCCTTGAGGAACTCATAAGGTTCATCATGTAAACCCTGCAGGTGGACTTGGTATGGCATGATGAAAAGGTTGAGTGGTACTACTCATGGCGTTAGATGTTGATTAATTAATGGTTAGTAAATTAATTAATCGACGGACATTCGAGATCTTAAACATGGAGAGAAAATGTACATATAATATATGGAGCCCATATTAAGTTATGGGGGTTGGTGAGGTAGATCAATGATAATCCTTTAGTGGATTGGATTGTCATTAATGGATCAGACTATATGTGGGCTTGATCCATTGGGGGGCCATGATCCAACTCCTCCTCATGGTCCCTATTGTAGCCTATTAATACCTCATGAAGCCTAGATCCAATGGATGGAAACAAAACTCTAGATCCAAAGGTAGAGATTAAATCTGTAGATCCGACGGTTGTGATTAAATCTCTAGATCTGATGGTTGAGATTAAATCCTTAGAACCAATGGTGGAGATTAAAACAAGGCTTATCCCTAACTCTATAAAAGGAGAGGAGGGGGTGGACGGCAAGATGAATCCCATTAGAGATAGGATTTGGGTTAAGGTGGGCGGCAAGCTTGAGGGTTAGGGTTTGGAGTTGGCGGCACCTAATAAGGAAACTTATTCCTTATCTTCTTCTTCCCCAAGGTGGCCGGCACCCATACAGCCATTTCCAGCCATTGGCCGACATCCAAAGCATCCCTTCTCCCTCTCTTTGGCAGGTGGAAACATAGCTTAAGGTCTTCACTTGGAGCTTTTGCCCGTTATTCATCTTTCTCTCCCTTTTCCTTGTTGGCCGGCAGCAAGCAACTTGCTTGTTGGTTGTTGGTTGACTAAAGGAAGAATAAGGGTCTTGTTTCTATTCTTCCTCTTGCTTGGAACGAGCAAGGAAGGAAGATTGGTGATCTAGAAACTTAAATTTTTGGTAGATCATCGCCCACACGACGTTCGAAAGGAGGAAGGTCATACAATAGAAGATCGAGAGGTATAACACTTATCTTTCTTCATATGTAATATGTTTGTAATTGTTTTTCAATTATATATGCATGATATATTCTATTTTGTGGCAAATATAACTTGGACCCCGAACATAAACACAAAAGTCGGCGATCCGTATATCGTCTATTCCCGGCCATTCGTAGAATAGAGGTTGGTCGCTTGAACAACAAGTTTGTTCAAGTGACTAGTCTAATCGAATAGCACGACGATGACAAGGTTGCTTGGGCAATCCCTCTTGTCAAGGATAATTTTTTTTTATCCAGGGAAGTAGAAGGGATCGCCATGAACAAGCTACCGAGTTGAAGTAGGAAGCGAATTTTCCTACCTTCAGTAGTGGTATAAACAAATCATGATATCATAAAGTCTAACTATCATCATGTCAACATCACATATATATATATACATCATGGCATAGAAGATCATTAGTAAGCATAAGCATGTTTTAAGGATGATAACCATTACCATCATATACTACCTAACATGGGGGGTTTTTAGCAACCATAGAGGGGATTGGAATCTCTTCCTAACCCTAATTCTTGGTCTTGGCCGAAACCCCTAATGGAGGTTTTTAGGAAATCAAACACTCAAACATACTAACACAAGATCTAACTAAGATCATGTTAACATCATATATATATATATATATATATATATATATATATATATATATATATATATATATATATATGTGTGTGTGTGTGTATACAGATATATATATATATATATGTGTATACAGATATATACATATATATATGTGTATATATATGTATATATATGTGTATACAGTTATATACATATATATATATATGTATATATGTGTGTGTGTGTATGTATATATATATATATATATATATATATATATATATATATATATATATATATATATATATAACACAATATCTAACTAACATCATGTTAACATCATATTTATATATATAGCATGACATGAAAAATCACTAGTAAACATAGGTAGAGACTTGGCCGAAAACTTCCAAGGGAGATCTTGAAAATTCAAACACTCGAAACATCTTGTACTGCAGGTGAGGGGATTACTTACATCCTTTTGCTTGGTTTACTATAAGAACTATACCCTTGGTGTCAAGACAAAGCCTCTTTTGTTTCTTCTTGAGCTTTCGTAAATGGGAGAAGGAGAGGATGGGTTTCGGTGGAGGAAGAAGAAGATGGAAGGAGAGAATGATTTGTTGTTCTCTTGCCTCCTCACTTCTATTTATTCTAAGTGAATGTGTCCCTTTGCCTTTCCTACCCTTATCTATCCTTTCTCTTGCCCTTCTAACAGCACACCCCTGTTGGGCTTCTTGTTATCACACGCATCTTAAGATTTAGTTACCTGCTTAGAGGTACAGAGTTCAAACCCTGGGCCATGCATCAATTTTTTGGCTCTATTCTCTTTTATTTTTGAAAGAGCCCACATAAAAGCCCATTAAAATCATGCAACAACTCTTATAAAATTTTCTAGAAATTTTACAGGAGTTACAGTAGACAGTGGATGCACTGGGTTTCTAGCACATGCGGTTGATACAAGTCAAGCCGAGGACCAGAAGCTAGAAGATGTCAGAGTTGTATGCAACTACCCATAGGTATTCCCAGATGAACTACCAGGGTTTGCCCTTGATAGAGAAATTGAATTTGAGATTGAATTGATTCCTGGTACTAACTCGATCTCTAAAGCACCTTACCGTATGACACTGACTGAATTGAAGGAACTCCTGGGAGAGCTACAGGAGTAACTCGACAAGGGAGGTATACGCCCAAGTCGCTCTCCATGGGGAGCTCCAGTAGTGTTGGTAAAGAAAAAAAATGGGTCTATGTGAATGTGCATAGACTACCGAGCACTAAATAATGTGACGATCAAGAACAGGTACCCTTTACGACGGATTAACGACCTGTTTGACCAGTTAAACGGTGCCACCGTCTTCTCTAAGATTGATATGAGGTCTGGCTATCATCAAGTGAAAGTGAAACCACATGATATACCAAAGACGACTTTCGAAACAAATACGGACATTATGAGTTCGTAGTTATGCCTTTGGGAGTGACGAATGCACTTGCTATGTTCATTGATCTGATGAATTGGATATTCTCGTCATTCCTTGACAAATTTGTGATCGTTTTCATCGATGATATCCTGATATATTCGAGAACCCAAGAAGAGCAAGCTGAACACTTAAATATGGTATTGCAGAATCTTCAGGAAAAGCAGTTGTATGCAAAGTTCTCCAAATGTGAGTTCTGGCTCGATCAAGTATCATTTTTGGGTCACGTTATATCCAAGCTACTATTGGAATGGCGCCCTACGAGGCTCTATACGGGAGGAGATGTAGATCTCCTATATGTTGGTATGAGAGTGGTGAAAAGAAGGGGATGTGACTCCAAACAGATTTCATTGATGACACCACCCGATCTATACAGAACATCTGCCAAAGAATTGAAACTGCTTAGAGCCGGTAAAAGAACTATACGGATATGCAGCGTAGACCGTTGGAATTCGAAGTCAGGGATTCGGTATTCCTCAAGGTAGCCCCTATGAAGGGAGTGACGAGATTTGGAAGGAACGGTAAGCTGAGTCCGCGCTATGTGGGACAGTATCCGATACTGAAGAGAGTCGGCAATGTAGCTTACGAGCTAGAGCTGCCTCAAGAGATGTCGGCTATTCACAACGTGTTCCACGTTTCGATGCTCAAGAAGTGCATTTCCAGTACAGACCAAGTGATTGAGCCACAAATAGTGCAAGTTCAAGGGGACCTAAGTTATGAAAGTCGACCTTTTCAAATACTAGACCAAGGAGTCAAAAGAATAAGTAATAAAGAGGTGCCCTTTGTGAAGGTCCTGTGGCAAAATCAACGGTACGAAGAAGCCACCTGGGAACGCGAGGAGGACATGAAATAGAAGTATCTAGAGTTGTTCTAATTTTTGAGGATGAATCTTTTAAAAGGTATGAAGGACTGTAATGGCCGTAAAATTTCTAGCAAATTTTATAAGAATTGTTGCATGATTATAATGGGCTTTTATGTGCGCTCTTTTAAAAATAAAAGAGAATAGAGCCAAAAAGGATGCATGGCCCAAGGTTTGAATCCTGAACCTCCAAGCAGGTAACTAAACCTTAAGATGCTTGTGATAACCAGAAGCCCAGCAGAGGTGTGCTATTAGAAGGGTAAGAGAAAGGATAGATAAGGGTAGGGGAGGCAAAGGGACACCTTCACTTAGAATAAATAGGAGTAAGTGATGAGTCAAGAGAACAACAAATCATTCTCTCCTTCCTTCTTCTTCCTCCACCGAAACCCATCCTCTCTTTCTCCCATTTCCGAAAGCTCAAGAAGAAACAAAAGAGGCTTTGTCTTGAAACCATGGGTATAGTTCTTATAGTAAACCAAGCGAAAGGATGTAAGTAATCCACTCACCTACATTACAAGTTGTTTCGAGTGTTTGAATTTTCAAGATCTCCATTGGAAGTTTTCGGCCAAGTCTCTACCTATGTTTACTAGTGATCTTTCATGTCATGCTACATATATAAATATGATGTTAACATGAAGTTAGTTAGATCTTGTGTTAGTATGTTTGAGTGTTTGATTTCCTAAAAACCTTCCTTGGATGTTTCGGCCATGACATGTTTGTGCTCACTAATGATCTTTCATACCCTGCTATATATATATATATATATATATATATATATATATATATATATATATATATATATATATATATATATATATGATGTTAGTTAGATCTTGTGATAGTATGTTTGAGTGGTTGATTTCCTAAAAACCTTCCTTGGATGTTTCGTCCATGACAAGTTTGTGCTCACTAATGATCCTCCATGCCATGCTATATGTATATGTGATGTTAAAATGATGTTAGTTGGGCCTTGTGTTAGTATGTTGAGTGTTTGATTTCTTAAGATTAGCCTTTGATAAAGAAATTGAATTTGAGATCAAATTGATTACTTGTACTAACTCGATCTCTAAAGCACCTTACCGTATGGCGCCGACTGAATTGAAGGAACTTCAGGGAAAGCTACAGGAGTTACTCGACAAGGGATGTATACGCCCAAGTCACTCTCCATGGGGAGCTCTAGTACTGTTGGTAAAGAAAAAACATGGGTCTATGCGAATGTTCATAGACTACCGAGCGCTAAATAATGTGACAATCAAGAATAGGTACCCTTTTCCATAGATTGATGACCTGTTCGACCAGTTAAAGGGTGCCACTGTCTTCTCTAAGATTGATCTGAGGTCTGGCTATCATCAAGTGAAAGGGAAACCACATGATATACCAATTCAAAGATGACTTTTGAAACAAATACGGACATTATGGGTTCATAGTTATGTCTTTCGGAGTGACGAATGCACCTGCTATGTTCATGGATCATATGAATCGGATATTCTCATAATTTCAAGACAAATTTGTGATCATTTTCATCGACGATATCCTGATATATTCAAGAACCCAAGAAGAGCATGCCGAACACCTGCATATGGTATTGCAGAATCTTCAGGAAAAGCAGTTGTTTGAAAAGTGCTCCAAATGCGAGTTCTGGCTGGATAAAGTATCATTTTTGGGTCACGTTATATCCATGCTACTATTGGAATGGTGCCCCTCGATGCTCTATACGGGAGGAGAAGTAGATCTCCTATATGCTGGTACGAGGGTGGTGAAAATAAGGGGATGTGACTCCAAATAGATTTCATTGACAACACCACCCGAGCTATATAGAACATCTGCCAAAGAATTGAAACTACTTAGAGCCGGTAAAAGAGCTATGCAGATATGCGGCGTACACCATTGGAATTTGAAGTCGGGGATTAGGTATTCCTCAAGGTAGCCCTTATGAAGCGAGTGACGAGATTCAGAAGGAATGGTAAGCTGAGTCCGCGCTATGTGGGACCGTATCTGATACTGAAGAGAGTCGGCAAGGTAGCTTACGAGCTAGAGTTGCCTCAAGAGATGTCGGCTATTCACAACGTGTTCCACGTTTCGATGCTCATGAAGTGCATTTCCAGTACAGACCAAGTGATTGAGCCACAAATAGTGCAAGTTCAAGGACACCTAAGTTATGAAAGTCGGCCTATCCAGATACTAGACCAAGGAGTCAAAAGAATAAGGAATAAAGAGGTGCCCTTTGTGAATGTCCTGTGGTAAAATCAACGGTACGAAGAAGCCACCTGGGAACGCGAGGAGGACATGAAATAGAAGTATCTAGTGTTGTTCTAATTTTCGAGGATGAAACTTTTAAAAGGTATGAAGGACTGTAACGGCAGTAAAATATCTAGAAAATTTTATAAGAATTGTTACATGATTATAATGGGCTTTTATGTGCGCTCTTTTAAAAATAAAAGAGAATAGAGCCAAAAAGGATGCATGGCCCAGGGTTTGAATCCTGAACCTCCAAGCAGGTAACTAAACCTTAAGATGCATGTGATAACCAGAAGGCCAGCAGAGGTGTGCTGTTAGAAGGGTAAGAGAAAGGATAGATAAGGGTAGGGGAGGCAAAGGAACACCTTCACTTAGAATAAATAGGAGTAAGTGATGAGGCAAGAGAACAACAAATCACTATCTCCTTCCTTCTTCTTCCTTCACCGAAACCCATCCTCTCCTTCTCCCATTTCTGAAAGCTCAAGAAGAAACAAAAGAGGCTTTGTCTTGACACCAAGGGTATAGTTCTTATAGTAAACCAAGTGAAAGGATGTAAGTAATCCACTCACCGGCAGTACAAGTTGTTTCGAGTGTTTGAATTTTCAAGATCTCCATTGGAAGTTTCTGGCCAAGTCTCTACCTATGTTTACTAGTGATCTTTCATGTCATGCTATATATATAAATATGATGTTAACATGATGTTAGTTAGATATTGTGTTAGTATGTTTGAGTGTTTGATTTCCTAAACACCTTCCTTGGAAGTTTCCGCCATGAAAAGTTTGTGCTCACTAATGATCTTTCATGCCCTGCTATATATATATATATATATATATGATGTTAACATGATGTTAGTTAGATCTTGTGATAGTATGTTTGAGTGTTTGATTTCCTAAAAACCTTCCTTGGATGTTTCGGCCATGACAAGTTTGTGCTCACTAATGATCCTCCATGCCATGATATATGTATATATGATGTTAAAATGATCTTAGTTGGGCCTTGTGTTAGTAGGTTGAGTTTGTGATTTCTTAAGATTAGCCCTTGAAAGAGAAATTGAATTTGAGAACGAATTGATTCTTGGTACTAACTCGATCTCTAAAGCACCTTACCGTGTGACGCCGACTGAATTGAAGGAACTTCAGGGACAACTACAGGAGTTAATCGACAAGGGACGTATACGACCAAGTCGCTCTCCATGGGGAGCTCCAGTAGTGTTGGTAAAGAAAAAACATGGGTCTATACGAATGTGCATAGACTACTGAGTGCTAAATAATGTGACGATCAAGAACAGGTACCCTTTACCACGGATAGATGACCTTTTCAACCAGTTAAAGGGTGCCACCGTCTTCTCTAAGATTGATCTGAGGTCTGGCTATCATCAAGTGAAAGGGAAACCACATGATATACCAAAGACGACTTTCGGAACAAATACGGACATTATGAGTTCGTAGTTATGCCTTTCGAAGAGACGAATGCACCTGCTATGTTCATGGATCGGATGAATCGGATATTCTCGTCATTCCTTGACAAATTTGTGATCCTGATATATTCGAGAACCCAAAAAGTGCAAGCCGAACACCTGAATATGGTATTGCAAAATCTTCAGGAAAAGCAGCTGTTTGCAAAGTGCTCCAAATGCGAGTTCTGGCTCGATTAAGTATCATTTTTGGGCCACGTTATATCCATGCAACTATAGGAATGACACCCTACGAGGCTCTATATAGGAGGAGATGTAGATCTCCTATATGCTGGTACGAGGGTGGTGAAAAGAAGGGGATGTGACTCCAAACAGATTTCATTGACAACACCACCAGAGCTATACAGAACATCTGCCAAAGAATTGAAACAGCTCAGAGCCAGTAAAAGAGCTATGCGAATATGCGGCGTAGACCATTAGAATTCGAAGTCGGGGATTCGGTATTCCTCAAGGTAGCCCCTATGAAGGGAGTGATGAGATTCGGAAGGAACAGTAAGCTGAGTCCGCGCTATGTGGGACCGTATCTGATACTGAATAGAGTCGGCAAGGTAGCTTACGAGCTATAGCTGCCTCAAGAGATGTCGGCTATTCACAACGTGTTCCACGTTTCGATGCTCATGAAGTGCATTTCCAGTACAGACCAAGTGATTGAGCCACAAATAGTGCAAGTTCAAGGACACCTAAGTTATGAAAGTTGGTCTATCCAGATACTAGACCGAGGAGTCAAAAGAATAAGGAATAAAGAGGTGCCCTTTGTGAATGTCCTGTGGTAAAATCAACGGTACGAAGAAGCCACCTAGGAACGCGAGGAGGAAATAAAATAGAAGTATCTAGAGTTGTTCTAATTTTCAAGGATGAAACTTTTAAAAGGTATGAAGGACTGTAACGGTGGTAAAATTTCTAGAAAATTTTATAAGAATTGTTGCATGATTATAATGGGCTTTTATGTGCACTCTTTTAAAAATAAAAGAGAATAGAGCAAAAAAGGATGCATGACCGAGGGTTTGAATCCTGATCCTCCAAGCAGGTAACTAAACCTTAAGATGCATGTGATAACCAGAAGCCTAGCAGAGGTGTGTTGTTAGAAGGGTAAGAGAAAGGATAGATAAGGGTAGGGGAGGCAAAGGGACACCTTCACTTAGAATAAATAGGATTAAGTGATGAGGCAAGAGAACAACAAATCATTCTCTCCTTCCTTCTTCTTCCTCCACTGAAACCCATCCTCTCCTTCTCCCATTTCCGAAAGCTCAAGAAGAAAATAAAGAGGCTTTGTCTTGACACCAAGGGTATAGTTCTTATAGTAAACCAAGTGAAAGGATGTAAGTAATCCACTCACCTACAGTACAAGTTGTTTCGAGTGTTTGAATTTTCAAGATCTCCCTTGGAAATTTTCGGCCAAGTCTCTACCTATGTTTACTAGTGATCTTTCATGTCATGCTATATATATAAATATGATGTTAACATGATGTTTGATAGATCTTGTGTTAGTATGTTTGATTGTTTGATTTCCTAAAAACCTTCCTTGGATGTTTCAGCCATGACAAGTTTGTGCTCACTAATGATCTTTCATGCCCTGCTATATATATATATATATATATGATGTTAACATGATGTTAGTTAGATCTTGTGATAGTATGTTTGTGTGTTTGATTTCCTAAAAACCTTCCTTGGATGTTTCGGCCATGACAAGTTTGTGCTCACTAATGATCCTCCATGCCATTCTATATGTATATATGATGTTAAAAATTATGTTAGTTGGGCCTTGTGTTAGTATGTTGAGTGTTTGATTTCTTAAGATTGGCCCTTGATAGAGAAATTGAATTTGAGATCAAATTGATTCCGGGTACTAACTTGATCTCTAAAGCACCTTACGGTATGGCGCCGACTGAATTGAAGGAACTTCATGGACAGCTATAGGAGTCACTCTACAAGGGACGTATAGGTCTAAATCGCTCTCCATGGGGAGCTCCAGTAGTGTTGGTAAAGAAAAAACATGGGTCTACGTGAATGTGCATAGACTAACGAGCGCTAAATAATGTGACGATGAAGAACAAGTACCCTTTACCACGGATTGATGACCTGTTCGACCAGTTAAAGGGTGCCACCGTCTTCTTTATGATTGATTTGAGGTCTGGCTATCATCAAGTGAAAGGGAAACCACATGATATACCAAAGACAGCTTTCGGAACAAATACAAACATTATGAGTTCATAGTTATGCCTTTCGGAGTGACGAATGCACCTGATATGTTCATGGATCTGATGAATCGGATATTCTCGTCATTCTTTGACAAATTTCTGATTGTTTTCATCGACGATATCCTGATATATTCGAGAACCCAAGAAGAGCAAGCCGAACACCTGAATATGGTATTGCAGAATCTTCAGGAAAAGTAGTTGTTTGCATAGTGCTCCAAATGCGAGTTCTAGCTTGATCAAGTATCATTTTTGGGTCACGTTATATCCATGCTACTATTGGAATGGCGCCCTACGAGGCTCTATACGGGAGGAGATGTAGATCTCCTCTATGCTGGTACGAGGGTGGTGAAAAGAAGGGGATGTGACTCCAAATAGATTTCATTGACAACACCACCCGAGCTATACAGAACATCTGCCAAAGAATTGAAACTGCTCAGAGCCGGTAAAAGAGTTATGCGGATATGCGACGTAGACCGTTGGAATTCAAAGTCAGGGATTCGGTATTCCTCAAGGTAACCCCTATGAAGGGAGTGACGAGATTCGGAAGGAACGTGGCCGAGTCCGCTATGTGGGTGTAGGATCATATAAATCTGAAGAGAGTGGGGGGTAGCTTACGAGCTGTTGCCTCAAGAGATGTCGGCTATTCACAACGTGTTCCACGTTTTGATGCTCATGAAGTGCATTTCTAGTACATACCAAGTGATTGAGCCACAAATATTGCAAGATCAAGGACACCTAAGTTATGAAAGTCGGCCTATCCAGATACTAAACTGAGGAGTCAAAAGAATAAGGACTAAAGAGGAGCCCTTTGTGAAAGGTCCTGTGGCAAAATCAACGGTACGAAGAAGCAACCTGGGAATGAGAGGAGGACATGAAACAGAAGTATCTACAGTTGTTCTAATTTTCAAGGTTGAAACTTTTAAAAGGTATGAAGGACTATAATGCCCGTAAAATTTCTAGCAAATTTTATAAGAATTGTTGCATGATTATAATGGGCTTTTATGTGCGCTCTTTTAAAAATAAAAGAAAATAGAGCCAAAAAGAATGCATGGCCTAGGGTTTGAATCATGAACCTCCAAGCTGGTAACTAAACCTTAAGATGCATGTGATAACCAGAAACCCAGCAGGGGTGTGGTGTTAGAAGGGTAAGAGAAAGGATAGATAAGGGTAGGGGAGGCAAAGGGACACCTTCACTTAGAATAAATAGGAGTAAGTGATGAGGCAAGAGAACAACAAATCATTCTCTCCTTCCTTCTTCTTCCTCCACCGAAACTCATCCTCTCCTTCTCCCATTTTCGAAAGCTCAAGAAGAAACAAAAAGAGACTTTGTCTTGACACCAAGGGTATAGTTCTTATAGTAAACCAAGCGAAAGGATGTAAGTAATCCACTCACCTGCAGTACAAGTTGTTTCGAGTGTTTGAATTTTCAAGATCTCACTTGGAAGTTTTCGGCCAAGTCTATACCTATGTTTACTAGTGATTTTTCATGCCATGCTATATATATAAATATGATGTTAACATGATGTTAGTTAGATCTTGTGTTAGTATGTTTGAGTGTTTGATTTCCTAAAAACCTTCCTTGGATGTTTCGGCCATGACAAGTTTGTGCTCACTAATGATCCTCCATGCCATGCTATATGTATATATGATGTTAAAATGATGTTAGTTAGGCCTTGTGTTAGTATGTTGAGTGTTTGATTTCTTAAGATTAGCCTTTGAAAGTTTCGGCCAAGCCCTTGTTTGGGCTCACTAATGATCTTCCATGCCATGCTATATGTATATATGATGTTAGTTAGGCCTTGTCTTAGTATGTTTGAGAGATTGTTTTCTTAAAAACTCCATTAGGGGTTTCAGCCAAGACCAAGAATTACGGTTAGGAAGAGATTCCAAGCCCCTCTATGGTTGCTAAAAATCCCCATGTTAGGTAGTATGTGATGGTATTTGTTATCATCCTTAAAACATTCTTATGCATACTAATGATCTTCTATGCCACGATGTATATATATATATATATATATATATATATATATATATATATATATATATGTGATGTTGACATGATGATAGTTAGACTTTATGATATAATGATTTGTTTATGCCACTACTTCATGTCCATGTTAATTGTATTAATGTATGCTTTGTTATGCTCATTGCGTCATGATGTATAAGTATGTATGATGAAATGCCTAAGAGACGCTTCCCTATGAATGGGGACAAAGAGCACTCTTTATGTTATGATAAGGAACATGATATGCTATTTTAGTTTTGTATGGCTTGTACCGGACCCTAGCAAGGTCCATGGGGTGGGCTCCTATGTGCCCCTAGGTCGACGGTCATAGTACGGACCTAGTATGGGATGGGCTCCTACGTTGCACCTAGGTCGACGGTCGTAGTACGGGCCAAGTACCCTAGTAGGTTCAGGATTAGCTACCTCGGATCTATTTAGGGATGCACACAAAATGATGTATGTGGTACAAAGTCGGGCTCTCATGTTGAGATTTATGTTTAAGTGCCTATAAAATATATGTTTTCAAAGAACATCTTGCATATACCCATTTCATGTCTATCCGATTATCATGTTTTTATGAATTCTAGTCTTATGTTCCTAAATGTTCATGTCAAGACTCTTGTATGAATGTCATGCCTATATGTGTCTAGATGAACATGTCAATGTTTTTATGAATTCTAGTCTTATGTTCCTAAATGATCATGTCAAGACTTTTATATGAATGGTATGCCTTTATGTGTCTAGATGAACATGTCAATGTTTTTATGAATTCTAGTCTTATGTTCCTAAATGATCATGTCAAGACTTTTGTATGAATGCCATGCCTATATGTGTCTAGATGAACATGTCAATGTTTTTATAAATTCTAGTCTTATGTTCCTAAATGATCTTGTCACGACATTTATATGAATGCTATGCCTATATGTGTCTAGATGAACATGTCAATGTTTTTATTAATTCTAGTCTTATGTTCCTAAATGATCATGTCAAGACTTTTATATGAATGCTATGCCTATATGTTGTCTAGATGAACATGTCGCTACTCTATGTCTAATACCTGATGTATGGCTTTTGTGAGTAGTAAAGGATCTTACTAAGCCTATGTTCTTATTGTTTCATGTTTTCCTTGTACTGCAGAAAAGGGTAAATAATGGCTAAACTAAACTATTGTACTTTCCAAGCCACAAAAACTGCTTTTTGCGTTGCGAAAACCTCGAAAGTCTGGCCACAGATCCATGCGAAGATATAAAAAATTAAAATATTTATGTGTTTAAGGAAACCTAGATCTACCTTAGTTCTACAAGATGAGAGCATTACCCTCGTAGCGACGCCCTTCGCTTATCCTACACGTCCAAATACTTGTCGGAACTCAAGAGTATCAAGTGTACACTGCTCTATTGGTATCCACACGGACAAATGGTGGAGAAAAACAACCTAGAGTGTGCTAGAACCCCTTGGATGTTTCGGCCAAAGTGAGGAATTGGGAGAGAGCTTGAGAGGAAGAAGATCCAAGGAAGAAGAAGATGGAGTTACTTCCAATAACTTCCCACAATCAAAATTTTTGCCGACCACTTCATTCTTGGGGGGTTACATGCATGCATGTAACTCCAACAGCCAATGGCTCTTGGTCTCTCTCATGAGGTGGCACCACATGATAAGTCCATGATGATGTGGAACATCATCATTGGCTGGCCCCCATGTCAAGTCACCATGACATGGCAATTGGTCAAGTCAAAATTGCCAATTTATCTTCCCTCTCAAGTCAAGTCAAACTTGACCTATTATCTCCCATGGTTGATCAAATCTAACTACTTGATTCAAGTCAATTTGATTTAATGAATCTCTATTCATTAATTTAAATTCACTCAATGAATCAAATCTAAATTAGACTCATTCAACACTTGAATCAAATTGAGTCTAACTCAATTAGTCTAATTTGGATTACTCTTAATCCAATTTGGTTCATCCCATAAACCTAATCCTCATGGTTCATCATATGAACCTAATCTCCATCTAATTTCCCTTTATGTGTGACCCCATAGGTTCTTGTAACGTTGGCAATGCTCCTAAATCGATTTAGGAACATAAGCAATGAGCGGTATCTAGCAACGCATCATTGCTACCCAAGTTACAAGAATGTTGAGCTCCAACATCACCTTTGTGACTACTAATTGTGACTCTCACAAGATGTGACAATGTCCCTCTATCCTTGACACATAGATTGACCAATTGAGGCATAGACCGTGTCATCCTCAGTACAATCTATATTTTGAACTCCAAGTAGATTCACTTTAATCAAATGAGCTCAATATCTCATATTGACTCATTTGGGCATGGCCATGCACTTCGTGGTCTCACTCTATCAAGAATAATGATGTCACTCCCGTCATATAGGAGGAATAGATCCAATCTACATCACTCACATCCCTCCGCATAATTTGTTACATACCCAGTAATCGCCTTTATAGTCCACCCATTTATGGGTGACGTTTGACGAAGCCAAAGTATGCAACTCCTTATGTAGGGAGCCATGGTGACTTCAGGTCCAAGGACTAATAGTCGCATGAGAAAGTATATGACACTCATATAACGATCCATGATACTTTCTCATGGCAGGTCATTTAGTATACATTCTCTAATGCATAGTCATGTGTCAACTTGATATCTCATATCCATGACTTGTGAGATCAAGTCATCGAGTTGACCTACATGCTAGTCTCTACGCATTAACATTGTCCCTGAATATTAATACTTGACTAGGAATGATTAAGAGTAGTGTTCTCTATATCATCTCATTATCGATTCAACCAATCGATTGATATATATAAGAACCTTCTACTCAAGAATGTTATTATACTTAGTTTATTTGGCACCAATACAAGTAAATATAATAACCATGCCTTTATAAATAGGAATATGATATAATAAAGTCCATACAACAATCATCACATGATTGACTCTAGGGCTTTCACTAACAATTTCCCACTAGCACTAGTGCCAATCACCGTAGTATCTAATACCCAAAGACCTAGTGTGACCATCATGATTTTTTTGTGCCAAAGCCTTGGTCAAGGGATCTGCGATGTTAGCCTCTGTGGGTACTCTGCAAATCTTCACATCTCCTCTATCGATAATCTCTCGAATGAGATGGAAGCGTCGTAGTATGTGTTTGGTCCGCTGGTGTGAGCGAGGTTCCTTAGCCTGTGCAATCGCTCTATTGTTGTCACAATAGAGCTCTATGGGATCTGCTATGCTAGGAACCGCCCCAAGCTCAGTAATGAACTTGCGGATCTAAACTGCCTCCTTTGCTACCTCAGATGCTTCGATATACTCATCTTTTGTTGTAGAATCAGCAACTTTGTCCTTCTTCGAACTCTTCCAGCTCACAGCGCCACCATTCAAGCAAACCACGAACCCTGACTGTGATCTATAATCATCCTGGTCAGTTTGGAAGCTAGCATCGTTGTAACCCTATACAGCTAGCTCTTCATTGCCTCCAAATATCAAGAAATATTTTTTAGTATTTCTCAAGTACTTAAGAATATTCTTGACTGCTATCCAGTGACACTCACCTGAATATGAATGGTATCTACTCGTCATGCTCAAAGCATATGAGACATCAGGACGAGTACACAGCATGGCGTACATGATAGATCCAATAGCAGATGCGTAAGGGATCTTATCCATGCGGTCTCTCTCGTCTCTAGAAGAGGGACTTTGAGTCTTCGAAAGACTCACACCATGTGACATCGGCAGAAGTCCCTTCTTGGAATTCTTCATGGCAAACCGTAGTAATATCGTGTCAATATATGTACTCTGACTTAGGCCAAGCAATCTCTTAGATCTATCTCTATAGATCTTAATGCCTAGAATACAAGCTTCTTCACCTAAGTCCTTCATTGAGAAGCACGTCCCCAGCCAAGTCTTCACAGACTGTAGCGAAGGGATATCATTCCCAATGAGTAGTATGTCATCCACATATAATACAAGGAAGACAACTATGTTTCCATTAACCCTCTTGTAGACACAGGGTTCATCTTCATTCTTAATTAAACCAAACTATTTGATCGCATCATAGAATCGAAGATTCCAGCTCCGAGATGCTTGCTTTAGCCCATAAATGGACCTTTGTAGCTTGCATACTTTCCCAGTATGCTGTGGATCTACAAAATCCTCAAGTTGTGTCATGTACACATCCTCAAGTAAGTTTCCATTCAGAAACGCAGTTTTGACATCCATCTGTCCGATCTCATAATCGTGGTATGCTGTAATAGCAAGAATGATCCGAATGGACTTAAACATCGCCACTGGAGAAAAGGATTCATCATAGTCAATACCAAGAATTTGCTTGAAACCTTTAGCCACCAATCGTCCCTTATAGGTATGCGTAAGTCCATCCATGTCAGTCTTTCTCTTAAAGACCCACTTACACCCAATGGGTTTGACCCCTTCAGGTGGATCAACAAAAGTCCATACTTGGTTGGTGTACATGGATTCCATCTCGGATCTCATGGCCTCTATCCATTTCTCAGAGTCTGGGCTCATCACAGCTTCCTGATAGGAGGTAAGCTCATTCTCAATGTGCATAACGTCATCATGGTCAGACAAGAGAAATGAGTATCTCTCACGCTGATGATGTACCCTATCAGACCTTCGAAGAGGTAGGTCTACATGAATAGGTGGTTATTCCACAACTCTTTGTGCAACAATCTCATCACCCACAACACTTTGTGGTTCCTATTCAACCTCCATCAAGGCCTCAGTGCTATGGTTCTTATCTTGAATTTCTTCAAGATCGAACGTACTCCCACTAGTTTTTCTAGAAACAAAATCCCTTTCTAGAAAAACCCTAGTCTTTGCCACAAACACTTTGTGGTGACTAGGAATGTACAAGTAATATCCCTTCGTCTCCTTGGGATATCCAACAAAATAACACTTATCAGATTTGGGTCCCAGTTTGTCTGAGACTTGACGTCGAACATAAGCCTCACAACCCCAAATCCTCATGAAAGACAACTTGGGATATCTCCCTATCCATATCGTATATGGTGTGTTTATCACAACCTTGGATGGTACACAATTAAGTGTGAAGGCTGCTGTGTCTAGAGCATATCCCCAAAAGAATATAGGAAGATCTGTGTGACTCATCATAGATCGTACCATATCTAATAGGGTACGATTCCTCCTTTCAGATACACCATTCCACTGTGGTGTTCCAGGAGGAGTGAGTTGGGATAGAATCCCACACTCAGCAAGATAGTCAAGAAACTCATGGCTAAGGTATTCACCACCTCAATCTGATCGAAGTATCTTAATAATCTTGCCAAGCTAGTTTTGTACTTCATTCTTTAATTCTTTGAACTTTTCAAAGGATTCTAATTTATGTGTCATGAGATACACATAACCATATCTACTGAAGTCATCAGTAAATGTAACGAAGTACCTATAACCACCTCTAGCAACAACATTGAAAGGGCCACATACATCACTATGTATAAGTCCTAACAAGTCTGTTGCCCTTTCGCTATGTCCACTAAAGGGAGTCTTGGTCATCTTGCCTAAAAGGCAAGACTCGCATGTCTCATATGATTCAAAATCAAATGAGTCTAGCAGCCCATCATTATGGAGCTGAGATAAGCGACTCTCATTTATGTGACCTAAGTGACAATGCCAGAGATAGGTTTGGTTCAACTCATTTGAATTGAACCTTTTGGTACTTATGTTATAGATGGAGCTTTCTAAGTCTAGAAAGTAGAGTCCGTTCATTAGAGGTGCACTACAATAGAACATATCATTTAAATAAACTGAACAACATTTGTTCTTTATAAATGTAAATTCTTTCTTGTCTAAACAAGAAACCAAAATTATATTCTTAGTCAAAGCAGGCACATAACAACATTCATCTAATTCTAGTACAAGCCCATAGGGCAGAGATAGATCATAAGTTCCTACAGCAACAGCAGCAACTCTTGCTCCAATGCCTACTCGTAGGTCCACCTCGCCCTTTGTCAATGCCCTACTATTTCTCAGCGCCTGCACATTGGTACAAATGTGAGATGTACATCCGGTATCTAATACCCATGATGAAGAAATAGATAGATTGACTTCTATAACATTTATACCTGAAGTAGAAGTCTCACTTCTCTTCTTCTTAAGATCTTCCAGGTAAGCTTTGTAGTTACGCTTCTAGTGTCCAGCTTCCTTGCAGTGGAAGCAAGCCCCTTCTTTGGCCACCCCTCCTTTGGGTTTCAGTTCTTTGCCTTTTCCCTTTGCATGGGATTTTCCCTTACCTTTAGGCTTGCCCTTTCCTTTCTTCTTTTGCACCATCAAAATGGAGTCAGATTTTCCCTTCTTAAGGTTGAGCTCAGCAGTTCTCAACATGCTGAGCATCTCAGGCACTGACTTATCAATTTCATTCATGTTGTAATTCTTGACAAATTGATTGTAGCTTTATGGCAAAGACTACAAGATCAACTCAGTGACCAACTCTTGGCCAAGTGGGAATCCAAAACTCTATAGGTTTTCTACGTACCCAATCATCTTGAGTACATATGGACCTATGGGAGTCCCATCTTGCATCTTGGACTGAAATAATGCCTTAGAGACTTCATATCTCTCATGCCTTGCTTGTCCTTGATATAGTTGACGAAGATGTTCAACCATATCATAAGCATTCATGAACTCGTGTTGCTTCTGAAGCTCAGAGTTCATGGTCGCGAGCATGAGACATGACACATCTAATGCATCATCTTGATGCTTCTTGTAAGCATCTTTGTTAGTTCGTGAGGCAGTGGCAGGAGGACCCTCCGGAATGGGCTGCTCCAGGACATACAGTTTTCTTTCTTGGGTGAGAACGATTCTCAGGTTCCTGTACCAGTCCAGAAAATTTGCTCCATTGAGCTTGTCCTTCTCAAGGATAGAACGTAGGGAGAGAGTGTTCATGTTTGTCGACATAGTAATCTACAACATACACATTGCAGAAAATTAATATCATATTCTATTTTATCATTTAATTAGGCATTTAATCAAATGATGCTCCCAGTGAATTATAGGACTTTTGTAGAATTGAGCTATGGATGTGGTCAAACAACATTACTAGATTCATACAAACATGCTATAATTTTTGCGGGACAAGATCCACATCATACTAAGCCTTGAGTTAGCTTTGGCTAAATCGCCCAAGACTTTGTATGATCGGTGGGTAACACATTACCGATTACATCTCTATGCAACTCTTGTTTATAGGATCAAGACCCACATTTACAAATGACCTTGAGTTAGCTTTGGCTAAATCGCCCAAGATTTAGTGTAAATGTGATCTTATTCTATCTTTCCAACGGTTGGAATATGCCTATAGTTCTACTTGATCCAATTGAGTTAACTAGTTTTACTCAATCTAATTGAGCTTATTCTAACCCAAGTCGTGATATGCGGGACCAAGATTATCCCTCCGCACCCTACCAAGATAAAATGCAATGCTCTGCTTTAGCAGATTCAACAACTGCAAATGATCGAGGTAGTGATGGGTATCAAGACTTGGTAGGCATTTTTGAGTTGATTCGATTATGATCTAATCTAATCGTGAATGTGTATCATATACGCATCAAGGCCTTTATTATCCTATACTAGCATGCATCACATACATACAAGCATTATACTAGCATGCATCATATACATACAAGTAAAATATCTTAGCATGCATCATAAACATACAAATAAAATTTACTAGCATGCATCACATACATACAAGCAAAACAAATATATAAATATATCAACATATATATATATATATATATATATATATATATATATATATATATATATATATATATATATATATATATATATATATATATATATATATATATATATATATATATATATATATATATATATATATATATATATATATATATATATTAATTATGATTAGGTCATGGCCCTACTACGATCTTATCAAGCCAATAAGAAGATCGAACGGTCAACCTAGGGTTAGCGGCTTCTCCAAGCGTCTCCTTTGACCGCCAAGTGTTGTCGGCTCCCTCTTCGTAACTCCGTCTACAAGTGGACCTTCCACCGCTCCATTTTTGTACATTACAAAGATAAAACTCGTGTTACATTCGAGTATAAAACTATTTACAACTAGAATTTTAAAAGAAGAGGCGCGACGCGCAGGTCGCATACCCTATACACATGCACAACCACAAAAACGGCACGCAGGTCGTATTATAAATTAGAACACATTATCATCCAATCATATTGGGGTTCTTGGGCCATGACCATCACAGAATTATACATAATTATAAATTATGTATTTTACAGAAAATTTCTATAATTTTTCCTATTTCTTTCAATTTTATGAGTCACATCTCCGTAACGGTCCCGCTAAGCGGTTTCCGGGCGCGATCGTGGGACAAGGCCCCTTTCGGGGATAGGAGAAGTGCCCCTACTCGCAAAAATAAACTTTGCGAGTGTCCCTACTAGATCTTACAGTGACTTAAGTTGCTGTCCCAAAAACCTAAAGCGAGAACTCGCTGTTTCGGAGAGTTTTTCTCAGTGGTTGAAGCCTACAAGTGTCCCAACACTTGTTGCTTCAACTCTTCAAGAAAAATACCCAAAAAATCTATAAAAATAGGAAATTTACACAAACATAAAAATCTATAATTTTTATATCTAATACAAAAACTACAAATTTAAAAACACATACATGCTTCGCCCGTGGCTCTGATACCACTGTTGGACTTTGCGAGCCATAAAAATTGCTTTTTGGGTTGCGTAAACCTCGAAAGCCCGGCCACAGATCCATGCGAAGATATAAAAAATTAAAACATGTATGTGTTTAAGGAAACCTAGATCTACCTTAGATCTACAAGATGAGAGCATTACCCTCGTAGCGACGCCCTTCGCTTATCCCGCTCGTCCAAATGCTTTGCCGGAACTCAAGAGCTTGAAGTGTACACTCCTCTACTAGTATCCACACGGACAAATAAAGGAGAAAAACAACCTAGAGTGTGCTAGCTGAAGGGTTTTTGCCCCGGAACCAAAGCTCTTATTCCATATGAAGGTAGGAAACTTCGCTTCCAACTGCGACTCGGTCCCTTGTTCATGGCGATCCCTTCTACGTCCTCGGATAAAAAAATTTAATCCTTGACAAGAGGGATTACCCATGCAACCGTTTCATCATCGTGCTATTCGATTAGAGTAGTCACTTGAACAAACTTGTTGTTCAAGCAACCAACCTCTATTCTACTAATAGCCGCGAAATAAACGATGTATGGATCGCCTGTAACGCTCGTAAAATTCTAAACTATGCCAAGTAATTATATAGGTTTTAAGGCCATAAAAGGTTTAAAAAAATAAAATAAAAGACGGTTATAGGTAGGATTTGAACCATGAACCTCCTAATAGGGAGGTAGCCTTGACACCACTAGACCCTAGGATAATTTATGGATAAGATATATAAAGAATGTACAAGACCATAGGATGATTCATGGATAAGATATATAAAGAATATACAAAGAATATAGATGGGAAGATGAGGAGTTGGTTCATCCCCTCCCATGAAAGGATGAAGAGTGTTCATTCCCTAGGTATTAAAGAGGAGAATTAAGAAATGAGAGGAAGTAAAACCCCACTTTCCTTCTTCATTCTCCTTCTTCCTCATCCTTGGCCGAATTCCCCATTTCCCTTTCCTCACTTTTTCATCCCAAGCTCTAGAAATTTTATAAGAATTTTTGTATGATTATAATGGGCTTTATGTTGGCTCTTTCAAAAATAAAAGAAAATAAGCCAAAAAGGATGCAAGGCCTAGGAATTGAACCCCAAACCTCTAGATAGTCAAGCCCTATAGATGCATCCACTAACCAGAAGCCAAACAAGATTGTATTATTAGAGGAATATGGGAAATTATAGTTAGGGGTAAGGGAGACTAAGGGACTCTTCAAATGAATAAATAGGGGGGGAATGAAGAGACATGAGTTATCAAGTTGATTTTCTCTCCTCTGATCCTCTTCCTCACCGAGATCCACTTCTCCTCCCCCTTCTCATCCCTTGTCCAAAAGCCATCCAAGCAAGAAGAAAGGCTAGGTTGATTCCCTTAGGTCATCTTCCAACCAAAAACCAAAGCGAAAGATGTAAGTATCCCCTCACCTGCATACAAGTAGCTTTCCGATTGAAGTTTTGTATCAAACTCCCCCATGAACCATTCGGCCAACCTTTGATTTTGATGTTTCAATGAAGTTCTATACCCTATTTTATATGTATATGATGATTTTAGGATGTTAAGTGGATAAGGTTAAAAGTTCAACCCCCAAAGCCTCAATGAACCATTCGGCTGACCTTTGATTTTGATGTTTCAATGAAGTTCTATACCCTATTTTGTATGCATATGATGATGTTAGGATGTTAAATGGATTAGGTTAAAAGTTCAACCCCAAAAGCCTCCATGAACCATTCGGCCAACCTTTGATTTTGATGTTTCAATGAAGTTCTATACCCTATTTTATATGCATATGATGATGTTAGGATGTTAAATGGATTAGGTTAAAAGTTCAACCCCAAAAGCCTCCATGAACCATTCGGCCAACCTTTGATTTTGATGTTTCAATGGAGTTCTATACCCTATTTTATATGCATATGATGATGTTAGCATGTGAAATGGATTAGGTTAAAAGTTTAACCCTAAAAGCCTCCATGAACCATTCAGCCAACCTTTGCTTTTGATGTTTCAATGAAGTTATATACCATATTTTGTATGCATATGATGATGTTAGGATGTTAAATGGATTAGGTTAAAAGTTTAACCCTAAAAGCCCCCATGAACCATTCGGCCAAACATTGTTTTTGAGGTTTCAATGAAATTCTATACCATATTTTGTATGTATATGATGATGTTAAGATGCTAGATGAAGATAACATGCTCTAGGTTAGGTTAACAAGTGTTTTATGTTTAGGTGAATTCATGTTGACTTGTGATATTAAATGATGCTAGATGAAGATAACATGCTCTAGGTTAGGTTAACATGTGTTTTATGCTTAGATGAATTCATGTTAACTTGTAATATTAAATGATGCTAGATGAAGATAACATGCCCTAGGTTAGTGTTTACTTACTCTTGATGTTTATACCTTATGCCATGCCCTATATGTGTGTGATATTAAGATATGTTAGGAAATGAATATGATATGATTATGAAATGAAAAATGATATGTTTATGAAGTGAAATATGATATGTTCATGAAGTGAAACATGATATGTTATGAAATGAGTATGATGTGATTATGAAATGAAATATGATATGTCATGAAGTGAATTATGATATGTTATGAAATGAAGTATGATGTGTTTATGAAATGAAATATGATATGTCATGAAGTGAAATATTATATGTTATGAAATGAAGTATGATATGTTTGCGAAATGAAATAAGATATGTTATGATATAAAAAGCATATAACTATTTTACCTTATGCATGGATTGTACCAGGACCCTAACAAGGTCCAAAGGGATGGGCTCCTAAGATGCCCTAGGCCGACGGACTAAGATTGGGCCTAGGATGGACTTCTATGTATGATTTCCCCTAGGTCGACGGACTAAGATCGGACCTAGTATGGAATGAGCTCCGAGATGCCCTAAGTCGATGGACTAAGATCAAGCCTAGGATGGGCTTCTACGCTTTGACGATGGCCCCTAGGTCGACGGATTAAGATCGGGCATAGTAACCTAGTAGGTTCGAGACTTGCTACCTCGGGTCTATTTAGGGATGCGCGCTATGATGATGATGATGTAGTACAATGTCGGGCCCAAATATGTTGAGATTTATGTTTACGTACCTATAATATATGTTTTCAAAGAGCATCCTGCATATGTTTACATGATATGATTGTTTTGTTCACATATTATGATTGTTATGTTTACATGCTATGGTTCTATGTTACACATGTTGTATGTTATGTTTGATTATGTCATATATGTGCATGCTATGTTGCTATGTTACATATGTTGTATGTTATGTTTGATTATGTACATGATATGTTGCTATGTTATATATGTTACATGTTATGTTTGCTTATGATACATATGCTACATGTTATGTTTCTTATGTCATATATGCTGCATGTTATGTTTGCTTATATGTTATGAATGTTTACATGCTTATGTTATATGTGTTACATGTTATGTTTGCTTATGTTACATATGTTGTATGTTATGTTTGATATGTCATATATATGTTGCTATATTATATATGTTGCATGTCATATATATGTTGCTATGTTACACATGTTGTATGTTATGTTTGATTATGTCATATATGTGCATGATATGTTGCTATATTACATATGTTGTATGTTATGTTTGATTATGTACATGATATGTTGCTATGTTATATATGTTATATGTTATGTTTGCTCATGTTACTTATGCTACATGTTATGTTTGCTTACGTCATATATGTTACATGTTATGTTGCATATATGTTATGAATGTTACATACCATGCTTAATGTCGATGTATGGTTTTTGTGAGTAGGACAGGATCTTACTAAGCCTATGTGCATATAGTTTATTTTTCGCTTGTACTGCAGATAAGGGTAAGGGATGGATAAACTAAAGGGAGCAGTAGGAGGGGCCTAGTGTGTGTGGTAGTGGCATGGTGGAGGAGATCTGTTATGTCCTTATAAATGTTTCCTTATGATGATGATGTCTATGGACTTGAACTAAGCACTAAGTACTTATGAAATAATGATGCATGCTCTATGTTAAGAAGAAGTATCTATAAATGACGATGCATGTTTATGTTTAATAGAAAAAAAAAATGTCTAAAGTCTTCCGCTGTAAGTAGTACGATGTATGTATGTACGGTCGCGTCACGCGCCGCCCCTCCGGACCCTAGGAAAGGGCGAGCGTGACAGTTTGGTATCAGAGCAGATCAACCTTTCCACTACACGCACATCAAGCTCCTATCCTGCTGCTCCAAGTAAGAAATTCTATGCCTACTCTATTTTTTTCATGTATGATAAGAAATGCTTTTAGTTTTAATATGCATGCATTTATATATGATAATTTTATGCTAGCCTTTAGTTTAAATATGCATGAATGTATGTATGATAATCTTATGCTAGCCTTATTATAATATATGAAGATAAGTGTATGATAAAGAATGTTTTTAGTTTAAATACGCATGAATATAGGTACGATAATCTTATGCTTATGTATGATAAGGCATGCTTTTAGTTTAAATATGCATGAATATATGTATAAGATAAGTGTATGATAAGGAATGTTTTTAGTCTAAATATGCATGAATATATGTATGACAATCTTATGCTAGCCGTATTATAATATATGAAGATAAGTGTATGATAAGAAATGTTTTTAGTTTAAATATGCATGAATATATATATGATAATCCTATGATAGCCTTATTATAATATATGAAGATAAGCATGGCTGGAAGACGTAGTAATAGAGTCGATGAGACAGTACCCCCACCTGATCTTATGCATGTGGTTACGGAACTTCAGGGATAGCTACAGGAGTTCTGTAGCCTATTCAAATCCCAGAATGGAAGTGGGAAGATATAACTATGGATTTCATAGTAGGACTTGAACCATGAACCTCCTAATAGGGAGGTAGCCTTGACACCACTAGACCCTAGGATAATTTATGGATAAGATATATAAAGAATGTACAAGACCATAGGATGATTCATGGATAAGATATATAAAGAATATACAAAGAATATAGATGGGAAGATGAGGAGTTGGTTCATCCCCTCCCATGAAAGGATGAAGAGTGTTCATTCCCTAGGTATTAAAGAGGAGAATTAAGAAAAGAGAGGAAGTAAAACCTCACTTTCCTTCTTCATTCTCCTTCTTTCTCATCCTTGGCCGAATTTCCCATTTCCCTTTCCTCTCTTTTTCATCTCAAGCTCTAGAAATTTTATAAGAATTTTTGTATGATTATAATGAGCTTTATGTGGGCTCTTTCAAAAATAAAAGAAAATAAGCCAAAAAGGATGAAAGGCCTAGGAATTGAACCCCAAACCTCTAGATAGTCAAGCCCTATAGATGCATTGACAAACCAGAAGCCCAACAAAATTGTATTATTAGAGGAATATGGGAAATTATAGTTAGGGGTAAGGGAGACTAAGGGACTCTTCGAATGAATAAATAGGGGGGGGGGGGGGAATGAAGAGACATGAGTTATCAAGTTGATTTTCTCTCCTCTCATTCTCTTCCTCACCGAGATCCACTTCTCCTCCCCCTTCTCATCCCTTGTACAAAAGCCATCCAAGCAAGAAGAAAGGCTAGGTTGCTTCCCATAGGTCATCTTCCAACAAAAAAGCAAAGCGAAGGATGTAAGTATCCCCTCACCTGCATATAAGTAGCTTTCCGATTGAAGTTTTGTATCAAACCCCCCCATGAACCATTCGGCCAACCTTTGATTTTGATGTTTCAATGAAGTTCTATACCCTATTTTATATGCATATGATGATGTTAGGATGTTAAGTGGATTAGGTTAAAAGTTCAACCCCAAAAGCCTCAATGAACCATTCGGCCAACCTTTGATTTTCATGTTTCAATGAAGTTCTATACCCTATTTTATTTGCATATGATGATGTTAGGATGTTAAATGGATTTGGTTAAAAGTTCAACCCCAAAAGCCTCCATGAACCATTCGGCCAACCTTTGATTTTGATGTTTCAATGAAGTTCTATACCCTATTTTATATGCATATGATGATGTTAGGATGTTAAATTGATTAGGTTAAAAGTTTAACCCTAAAAGCCTCCATGAACCATTCGGCTAACCTTTGCTTTTGATGTTTCAATGAAGTTCTATGCCATATTTTGTATGCATATGATGATGTTAGGATGTTAAATGGATTAGGTTAAAAGTTTAACCCTAAAAGCCCCCATGAACCATTCGGCCAAACATTGTTTTTGAGGTTTCAATGAAATTCTATACCATATTTTGTATGTATATGATGATGTTAAGATGCTAGATGAAGATAACATGCTCTAGGTTAGGTTAACATGTGTTTTATGTTTAGGTGAATTCATGTTGACTAATGATATTAAATGATGCTAGATGAAGATAACATTCTCTAGGTTAGGTTAACATGTGTTTTATGCTTAGATGAATTCATGTTAACTTGTAATATTATATGATGCTAGATGAAGATAACATGCCCTAGGTTCGTGTTTACTTCCTCTTGATGTTTATACCTTATGCCATGCCCTATATGTGTGTGATATTAAGATATGTTAGGAAATGAATATGATATGATTATGAAATGAAAAATGATATGTTTATGAAGTGAAATATGATATGTTCTTGAAGTGAAACATGATATGTTATGAAATGAAGTATGATGTGATTATGAAATGAAATATGATATGTCATGAAGTTAATTATGATATGTTATGAAATGAAGTATGATGTGTTTATGAAATGAAATATGATATGTCATGAAGTGAAATATGATATGTTATGAAATGAAGTATGATATTTTTGTGAAATGAAATAAGATATGTTATGATAAAAAAAGCATATAAGTATTTTACCATCTGCATGGCTTGTACCAGGACCCTAACAAGGTCCAAATGGATGGGCTCCTAAGATGCCCTAGGCCGACGGACTAAGATCGGGCCTAGGATGCGCTTCTATGTATGATTGCCCCTAGGTCGACGGACAAAGATCGGACCTAGTACGGGATGGGCTCCAAGATGCCCTTGGTCGATGGAGTAAGATTGGGCCTAGGATGGGCTTCTACGCTATGATGATGCCCCCTAGGTCGACGGACTAAGATCAGACCTAGTAACCTAGTTGGTTCGAGACATGCTACCTCGGGTCTATTTAGGGATGCGCACTATGATGATGATGATGTGGTACAATGTCGGGCCCAAATATGTTGAGATTTATGTTTACGTACCTATAATATATGTTTTCAAAGAGCATCCTGCATATGTTTACATGATATGATTGTTTTGTTCACATGTTATGATTGTTATGTTTACATGCTATGTTGCTATGTTACACATGTTGTATGTTATGTTTGATTATGTCATATATGTGCATGATATGTTGCTATGTTACATATGTTGTATGTAAGTTTTGATTATGTACATGATATGTTGCTATGTTATATATGTTATATGTTATGTTTGCTTATGTTACATATGCTACATGTTATGTTGCTTATGTCATATATGCTGCATGTTATGTTTGCTTATATGTTATGAATGTTTACATGCTTATGTTATATGTATTACATGTTATGTTTGCTAATGTTACATATGTTGTATGTTATGTTTGATATGTCATATATATGTTGCTATGTTATATATGTTGCATGTCATATATATGTTGCTATGTTACACATGTTGTATGTTATGTTTGATTATGTCATATATGCGCATGATATGTTTCTATGTTACATATGTTGTTTGTTATGTTTGATTATGTACATGAAATGTTGCTAAGCTATATATGTTACATGTTATGTTTGCTCATGTTACTTATGCTACATGTTCTGTTTGCTTACGTCATATATGTTACATGTTATGTTGCTTATATGTTATGAATGTTACATGCCATGCTTAATGTCGATGTATGGTTTTTGTGAGTAGGACAGGATCTTACTAAGCCTATGTGCTTATAGTTTATTTTTCCCTTGTACTGTAGATAAGGGTAAGGGATGGATAAACTAAAGGGAGCAGCAGGGGGGCCAAGTGTGTGTGGTAGTGGCATAGTGGAGGAGATTTGTTATGTCCTTATAAATGCTTCCTTATGATGATGATGTCTATGGACTTGAACTAAGCACTAAGTACTTATGAAATAATGATGCATGCTCTATGTTAAGAAGAAGTATCTATAAATGACGATGCATGTTTATGTTCAAAAGAAAAAAAATAAGTGTCTAAAGTCTTCCCCTGTAAGTAGTACGATGTATGTATGTACGGTCGCGTCACGCGCCGCCCCTCCGGACCCTAGGAAAGGGCGGGCGTGACAGGTTGGTATTAGAGCAGATCTACCTTTCCACTACACACACATCAAGCTCCTATCCTACCGCTCAAAGTAAGAAATTCTATGCCTACTCTATTTTTTTCATGTATGATAAGAAATGCTTTTAGTTTAAATATGCATGCATTTATTTATGATAATCTTATTCTAGCCTTTAGTTTAAATATGCATGAATATATGTATGATAATCTTATGCTAGCCTTATTATAATATATGAAGATAAGTGTATGATAAAGAATGTTTTTAGTTTAAATATGCATGAATATAGGTATGATAATCTTATGCTTATGTATGATAAGGCATGCTTTTAGTTTAAATATGCATGAATATATGTATAAGATAAGTGTATGATAAGGAATGTTTTTAGTCTAAATATGCATGAATATATGTATGATAATCTTATGCTAGCCGTATTATAATATATGATGATAAGTGTATGATAAGAAATGTTTTTAGTTTTAATATGCATGAATATATATATGATAATCTTATGCTAGCCTTATTATAATATATGAAGATAAGCATGGCTGGAAGACGTAGTAATAGAGTCGATGAGACAGTACCCCCACCTGATCTTATGCACGTGGTTACGGAACTCCAGGGATAGCTACAGGAGTTCTGTAGCCTATTCAAATCCCAGAATGGAAGTGGGAAGATATAGCTATGGATTCCATAGTAGGACTACCCAAAACAACTAATGGTTATGAAGCTATTTAGGTGATTGTTGAAAGATTGACAAAATCTACCCATTTCTAGCAATCAAATATCGTACTCAATGGAACAACTAGCCCAGTTGTATGTTGAGGAGGTGATCAGATTGCATAGAGTTCCTAAGACCATGTTATTGAGCGACAAACGGTATAAGTTCAAGAAGATTTAAGTTATGAAAGTTGACCTATTCAGATAATAGATCGAGAAATCAAGAAATAGAGAACCAAAGAAGTACCCTTAGTGAAAATCATATGGCAAAATCAAAATATTGAAGAAGCAACTTAGGAACGTGAGAATGACATGAAATAAAAGTATCCAGAGTTGTTCTAAGTTTCGTGGACGAAACTTTTATAGGTATGAAGGATTGTAACGCCCGTAAAATTCTAAACTATGCCAAGTAATTATATAGGTTTTAAGGCCATAAAAGGTTTAAAATAAAATAAAATAAAAGATGGTTATAGGTAGGATTTAAACCATGAACCTCCTAATAGGGAGGTAGCCTTGACACCACTAGACCCTAGGATAATTTATGGAAAAGATATATAAATAATGTACGAGACCATAGGATGATTCATGGATAAGATATATAAAGAATATACAAAGAATATAGATGGGAAGATGAGGAGTAGGTTCATCCCCTCCCATGAAAGGATGAAGAGTGTTCATTCCCTAGGTATTAAAGAGGAGAATTAAGAAAAGAGAGGAAGTAAAACCCCACTTTCCTTCTTCATTCTCCTTCTTCCTCATCCTTGGCCGAATTCCCCATTTCCCTTTCCTCCCTTTTTCATCCCAAGCTCTAGAAATTTTATAAGAATTTTTGTATGATTATAATGAGCTTTATGTGGGCTCTTTCAAAAATAAAAGAAAATAAGTCAAAAAGGATGCAAGGCCTAGGAATTGAACCCCAAACCACTAAATAGACAAGCCCTATAGATGCATCGACTAACCAGAAGCCCAACAAGATTGTATTATTAGAGGAATATGGGAAATTATAGTTAGGGGTAAGGGAGACTAAGGGACTCATTAAATGAATAAATAGGGGGGGAATGAAGAGACATGAGTTATCAAGTTGGTTTTCTCTCCTCTCATCCTCTTCCTCACCGAGATCCACTTCTCCTCCCCCTTCTCATCCCTTGTCCAAAAGCCATCCAAGCAAGAAGAAAGGCTAGGTTGCTTCCCTTAGGTCATCTTCCAACCAAAAAGCAAAGCGAAGGATGTAAGTATCCCCTCACCTGCATACAAGTAGCTTTCCGATTGAAGTTTTGTATCAAACCCCCCCATGAACCATTCGGCCAACCTTTGATTTTGATGTTTCAATGAAGCTCTATACCCTATTTTATATTCATATGATGATGTTAGGATGTTAAGTGAATTACGTTAAAAGTTCAACCCCAAAAGCCTCCATGAACAATTCGACCAACCTTTGATTTTGATGTTTCAATGATATTCAATACCCTATTTTGTATGCATATGATGATGTTAGTGTTAGTAATATATGAGAGATGTCCTAAGGCAATCGCCTTATGTATTAACCATTTATATGATAAATGAAGATTCACTATTTGAGTATACATGTTTTATGTATTTGATTGGATCTTAAACTCATTTACTGAATGTCCACGATACGATTCACAGCATGAGAGAATTTGTGATTGGATCACAACTAGTGAGTATCTCTACATGTGTAATTGTGATGTATCGAATTATCCTAGTCGATGAATTGATGGATTTGGACACCATCAATTCACGAGACTAGCACGAGGTATACTCCTTGGTGTATCCAAGCGGTGATTCTCCGGCCGAGACATTGTGATGTCCGGAGTTAATCGTGGATGCTAGTTATGGTAACTAGTTCATTGGAGTGACCAGCCGTAAGACTTCATATGGTTCTCTGCATATATAGATATGTTAATGAAGTTCTTACTGTGGCTTAAGTGCGATGTTCCTTTGACTTGCGGTATTCAAGTCATCTTGATCATGGAGACTTATGCTTTGACATCTTAAGCAAACATCTCTAAGGAGATGTGGACCCGGGATGATTGGGTATAAGTCGAATTGATCGAAGGTGTTTGAATAGCCTATAAAGGATTCACCACTCCTTGCGAGGAGATGTATACCCATGGCCTCTCGTCGGATTGTTACTAAAGTCTTTGGCCAAAGCATTACATGTTTAGAGTAAGGTACTCTTCGATACATGTGGAGTAACTAGAATCCGTGGGGACGAGGAAATGATACTTGGGCTAGGTGTGACGTAGTCGACCTAGTGGGGATGACACAATAGACCATGTCCTGAACCAAGTGGGTATAAGATGAGTGAAGGAATGGGGCACGATTCATTCGAGCATCAAGGGTTTCAGAAATAGTTCTGGATCAACCGTTGATCTTTTCGGTTAATTGGGGATCATGATGTACTACTAGGTGCCACTCATGATCATTCTATAATTAATGGTTAATTATAGACGGCCAACATAAACCGATAACCTATTTGGTCACACGCACAACGAGTGTAATCCAAAGGATTTAAAACGAGCTTGAGAATGGGATTCTCAGACCGAGAGAAACTATGTTTGGTTGGACCAAACATAAAGCGAGCATGAAATTGTTTCAGTCGCAATGGAAGCGTGGATGGGCCGTGTCTTATGAAGACATTATGGATGGACCAAAATGGTTTGGTTCTAATCCAATGGATGAGAATAAACCAAAGGGTTTGGTTTATATTAAACGAATGAACCAAAGGTTGGTTCGGTTCGTTTTAACTTAAAATAAACCATCATGGTTTGGTTTATTTTAACTTATCTTAATGGAGCGGGTTAACGGGCTTTATGGATATGATCCATTAACCATTAAGAGAATTAGTTCTCTATAAAATAGGGCTTAAACCCTAATCCTAAAAACCCTAATTGGAGTTGCCGCCCAACCTAGTTGTGCCGCCCCCTCCCTCTCCTCCACTAGTCGGCGCCAACCCTAGGTGTGCCGCCGTCCAAGTCATTGCCGGCGACCAAGATTCAGCCGGTGAACCTCCGGCGACCCTCCGGTGATCTCCTCTAGGTTCGGTGATAAGGTGAGTTTCCATCTCTCCTTGGCCGGCCTCTATTCCTCCACCAAAAGCTGTCCAGTTTTTCTGGACAGCTTGTTTCTTTGTTGTCGGAGCGTCGTTTGGACGACGGTTAGTGCTCCGATAGTGCCTAACTTACCGGGGATTTGATCTCCGGTAATCCTCTGAGGTGGAGGACGAAGGATTCGTCAATTGGTTGACGAATACCTCTCCGGAGAAGCGAGTTTTGAGAACTCGTTTTAGGATCCGAATTTGGATTCGGATCGTGATCATCTCTCGATCACGTCGTCTTCAACACGAGGCTAGTAACCCGTACGAAGATGAAGCTCGTGACTTAGCGAAGTCATCCCGAGGAGCTCGACGTGGATACGGATAGAGACGATTCTTACGAGGATCATTCCGGTTGATGCCGTTGCCGCTACACGTCATACGAAAGGTATAACGTAGATAATTTCTATTATTGCAAATTTTAATTTACGGTTATGTCTACACTTGTTGTAATATGCATGCGTGTGTTGTGTGTGTTGTAATAAATATAGATTTATTATTTTTAATTGCTTCCGCTGTGCTCATGTTTACGAAACATGATCGAACACACACATGCCGCGGTGCCGGAAACCCAACAGTGGTATCAGAGCCCAGGTTGTGTTTCGACATAATCGTAAAAATGGTTTTGTGATAGTCATAATGTATTTTTGGAAATTTTCTAAATTTTGGAAATTTAGAAGTATTTATGGAAATTTTTCAATTTTGGAAAGTCTAGAAGTATTTATGGAAATCTTCCACTTTTGGAAAGTTGGAAGTATTTATGGAAATTGATAATTTCCATAAATAAAATATTTGATTAGAATCTGGAAATTTGTTTCCTAATTTAATAATGATTTGATTTGGGAAATCAAATCTTAAAATATTTTATTTCCATAAGTAGTTTTAATGATTTAGGAAATTGGTTTCCTAAATAGATTTTCCTTAATCAAATAATTCCATGAATAAAATATGTGATTAGATTTGGAAATTTGTTTCCTAATTTAATTATGATTTGATTTGGAGAATCAAATCTTAAACATATTTTATTTCCATAAATAGTTATGACATATAAAGAAATTATATACATGACATAATTGTATGCCATGTAATTGCATTAGATGCATATCATTATGCCATGCGTGTCGTGACATGTAGATGTATGCCATGTATGCCATGCCATGTAGATAATAGTTATTTGCATGCAAAGAGGATGAGACATAAAAACCCTTAATCAATATTAAAGCCTACACCTTCCATTAATATGGTTAGAACCAGAGTTCTGTTTCTTGTTTGGGTTGTTGGACTCTCTCCAAGCCCGGCTCGAACCTGAATATGTTCAAACCATGGAATAGTTTAATGCTAATATGGTAAGAGTCAGAGGTCAATCGTTAGCTTTGGTTGTTGGACTCTCTCCAAGCTGGGCTAATTGGTTGAATGCGCTCTAACCATATTAAAACTATGTCCCGATTAATGGGTTGGCTTTAACCTGGAGCATCGGCTTGTTGGACTCTCTCCAAGGTCGATGTAAAGGGAGGTGAAGTTGGGTGCTATGTGAAAAGACCCAACCTGATACATATATATATATGTACAAGCCCTTAGCCCGACCTCTAATAATTATCAAATAAACCACATACACATGATTGGATAATCCTCTTCCTTTTATTCAATTTCAAGTAAGAGTCTCAATTACAGCCTCTTCACTCAGCACCTCACAGACAATAATTCATCCATTCCAACCCTACAACTCAGACAGTCCTACATCATTGAAGTCCCAGACAGTGTGTGGCATGCTCATCATCGTCTCCTCGGTTACATCACCCCAGCGTCTCCCAACTCAGCTTGAGAACTCAACTCTCTACCTGTAAATATTTAGTGACATCATGAGTTCACAGCCCAGTAAGTAAATCAAGGGTAAATACACAACGTAGAGAGGGAAAAAGAAATCAAACATACATCGTAAAGTTATATATATTTACATCTAGCATGCAACTCCAGCCTGTTGGGTTTCCGGCACCGCGGCGTGTGTGTGTTCGATCATGTTTCGTAAACATGAGCACAGCGGAAGCAATTAAAAAAATAATAAATCTATATTTATTACAACACACACAACACACGCATGCTATTACAACAAGTGTAGACAAAACCGTAAATTAAAATTTGCAATATAAGGAAATTAAACTACGTTATACCTTCCGTATGACGTGTAGCGGGAACGGCATCAATCGGAACGATCCTCGTAAGAATCGTCTCTATCCGTATCCACGCCGAGCTCCTCGGGATGACTTCGCTAAGTCACGAGCTTCGTCTTCGTACGGGTTACTAGCCTCGTGTTGAAGACGACGTGATCGAGAGATGATCACAATCCGAATCCAAATTCGGACCTAAAAACAAGTCCTCAAGACTTGCTTCTCCGGAGAGGTATTCGTCAACCGATTGACGAATCCTTCGTCCTCCACCTCAGAGGATTACCGGAGATCAAATCCCCGGTATGTTAGCCGCTGTCGGAGCACTAACCGTCGTCCAAACGACGCTCCGACGAGAGGAGAAGAAGCTGTCCAGAAAACTGGACAGCTTTGGTGGAGGAAATAGGCGCCGGCTAAAGAAGAGATGGAGGCTCACCTTTACACCGAACCCAAGGGAGATCACCGGAGGGTCGCCGGAGGTCCACCGGCCGAAGCTTGGACGCCGGCAAGGAGATGGCAGCAGCTCAATGAGGTTGGGCGGCTGCTCTTGTTGTTGACGCCAACAACAAGAGGGAGAGAGGGGTGGGCGGCCAATTAGGGTTGCCTCAATTAGGTTTTTACAAAAACCCTTAAGCCCTATTTTATAGAGAACCAATTCTCTTAATGGTTAATGGATCATATCCATAAAGCCCGTTAACCCGCTCCATTAAGATAAGTTAAAATAAACCAAACCATGATGGTTTATTTTAAGTTAAAACGAACCGAACCAACCTTTGGTTCATTCGTTTAATATAAACCAAACCCTTTGGTTTATTCTCATCCATTGGATTAGAACCAAACCATTTTGGTCCATCCATTATGTCTTCATAAGACACGGCCCATCCACGCTTCCATTGCGACTGAAACAATTTCATGCTCGCTTTATGTTTGGTCCAACCAAATATAGTTTCTCTCGGTCTGAGAATCCCATTCTCAAGCTCGTTTTAAATCCTTTGGATTACACTCGTTGTGCGTGTGACCAAATAGGTTCTCGGTTTATGTTGGCCGTCTATAATTAACCATTAATTATAGAACGATCATGAGTGGCACCTAGTAGTACATCATGATCCCCAATTAACCGAAAAGATCAACGGTTGATCCAGAACTATTTCTGAAACCCTTCAGTAGCTCGAATGAATCGTGCCCCATTCTCTTCACTCATCTTATACCCACTTGGTTCAGGACATGGCCTATTGTGTCAGTCCCCACTAGGCTGACTACGTCACACCTAGCCCAAGTATCATTTCCTCGTCCTACGGATTCTAGTTACTCCACATGTATCGAAGAGTACCTTACTCTAAACATGTAATGCTTTGGCCAAAGACTTTAGTAACAATCCGACGAGAGGCCATGGGTATACATCTCCGCGCAAGGAGTGGTGAATCCTTTATAGGCTATTCAAACACCTTCGATCACTTCGACTTATACCCAATCATCCCGGGTCCACATCTCCTTAGAGATGTTTGCTTAAGATGTCAAAGCATAAGTCTCCATGATCAAGATGACTTGAATATCGCAAGTCAAAGGAACATCGCACTTAAGCCACAGTAAGAACTTCATTGACATATCTATATATGCAGAGAACCATATGAAGTCTTACGGCTGGTCACTCCAATGAACTAGTTACCATAACTAGCATCCACGATTAACTCCGGACATCACTATGTCTCCATCCAGTGAGAATCAGCTGCTTGGATACACCAAGGAGTATACCTCGTGCTAGTCTCGACAGAATTGATGGTGTCCTAATCCATCAATTCATCGACTAGGGATAATTCCGATACATCACATTTACACATGTAGAGATACTCACTAGTTGTGATCCAATCACAAATTCTCTCATGCTGTGAATCGTATCGTGGACATTCAGTAAATGAGTTTAAGATCCAATCAAATACATAAAACATGTATACTCAAATAGCGAATCTTCATTTATCATATAAATGGTTCATACATAAGTCGATTGCCTTAGGACATCTCTCATATATTACTAACAGACTCCCACTTGGCCTAATGCCAATCGCTACGGTATCCAATACCATAAGCTCTAACATGACCCTCAAACTTACTTTGAGGTAATGCTTTAGTCAAAGGATCCGCTAAGTTCCTTTCAGTGGGAATTTTCTCGATTTGTATTTCGTTCCTACTTATGATCTCTCTGATAAGATGATAGAGGCGAAGCACATGTTTGGATCATTGATGAGACCACATCAAGTTCATAGATGAACTACTTGATCCAAACCGCTTCCTTTGTCGCCTAAAGTCGCAACGATTCTCGCTTTAGTGGCGTAATCCGCTATAGTGTCAAGCTTGGAACCTTTCCAACTTATTGCGCCTCCATTCTAGGTGAATACATACCCAGACTGAGACCTGGAATCATCCTTGTATGCATGCGGATCCGCATCCGTATACCCACGTATCACCATGTACCCTTCTCCATATATTAGGAACACATCCTTAGTTCTTCTCAAGTACTTAAGGATCGCCTTAACATCAATGATCCATTCTCGATCGGATTGGTATCTGCCGTGACACTCGAGCATACGATACATCGGGCCTCGTACATAACATAGCATACATGATAGATCCTATTGCGGATGCATAGGGAATCTTACTCATGCAAATCCTCTCGTCTTCTGTGCGCGGACACATAGACTTCGAAAGGTGTACCCCATGCCTGATGGGTATGAAGCCTTTCTTGGATTCCGACATGCTAAACCTCTTTAGCACTCGGTCTATATATGTAGACTGCGAAAGACCAAGCAACCGTTTCGATCTATCTCTATAGATCTTAATCCCAAGGATGTAGGTTGCTTCTCCCAGGTCTTTCATGGAGAATGTCTTGGATAACCAAACCTTAACTGACTGTAAGATGGACACATCGTTTCCTATAAGTAATATGTCATCGACATACAATACTAGGAACACGACTGCACTCCCACTAACCTTCTTGTACACACAAGGTTCGTCTGGATTTTGTGAGAAATCAAACTTTTTGATCGTCTCATCAAAACGGATATTCCAGCTCCTGGATGCTTGCTTCAATCCATAAATGGATCGTCGCAATTTGCATACCTTGGTTTTATCAACCGATGTGAAACCCTCAGGTTGTATCATATACACGTCCTCGAGCAGGTTTCCATTAAGGAAAGCTGTTTTCACATCCATCTGCCATATCTCATAATCATAATGAGCCGCTATGGCCAGGAGCATCCGAATGGATTTAAGCATAGCTACAGGCGAATAGGTTTCGTCATAATCAACACCTTGCTTTTGACGATATCCTTTTGCCACCAATCTAGCCTTATAGGTAATCACATTACCATCCATGTCGGTTTTCCTCTTGAAAACCCACTTGCACCCTATAGGCTTGATGCCTTCAGGTGGGTCAACCAAGTTCCAAACTTGGTTTTCATACATGGAATCCATTTCCGACTTCATGACATCAAGCCACTTATCCCTTTCTGAACTTGTCATCACTTCTTCATAACTGGTAGGCTCCTCATCATCAATGAGTAACACGTCGTTCGATTCACTTATGAGAAATCCATATCTCTCAGGAATGTTGCGTGTTCTACCAGATCTACGAAGATGTGGTGTTACAATAGGTCCAGCCGATTGCTCATCACTATGAGTTATCGGCTGTTGTGCTTCACCAGGTATCTCATCAATGTCTATTTGAGTATCTCGAGTTTCCTCAAGCTCGACGACACTCCCACTATTTTCTTGCAAGAGAAACTCTTTCTCTAGAAACACAGCATGCCTTGAAACAAACACCTTTTGTTCCACAGGATGATAGAATTGGTAACCCCTTGTTTCCTTAGGGTATCCAATAAATAGACATTTATCAGACTTAGCATCCAGTTTGTCTGATACAGTCCGCTTCACATAAGCGGGACAACCCCATATCTTCAAGTAAGATACATGAGGTTTCTTACCATTCCATATCTCATATGGAGTAGTTGAGACTACCTTGGTAGGCATTCTGTTTAACAAGTAAATGTACCGGTGCATAACCCCAAAAGGACTTGGGAAGAGTCGCATGATTCATCATTGACCTGACCATGTCCAACAAGGTCCGATACGCCTCTCGGATACCCCATTATCTTTGTGGTGTATAGGGCGGAGTCCATTGAGACAATATGCCATTGTCTCTTAGATAATCAAGAAACTCTTGACTTAAGTATTCACCACCTCGATCCGATCGAAGTATTTTAATACTCTTGTCATGTTGTTTCTCTACTTCATTTCTGAATTCTTCGAACCTTTCAAAGGTTTCAGGCTTGTGTTTCATCAAGAACACATACCCAAACCGTGAGTGATCATCGGTGAAGGTAATGAAGTAGCTATAGCCTCCTAAAGCTTGAGTTGACATAGGTCCACATACATCAGTATGTATTAGACCTAGTAACTCTCCCACTCGTTCACCCTTTCCGGTAAAGGTAACTTAGTCATCTTGCCTTTTAAGCATGATTCGCATGTATCGTATGAATCCAATTCAAAGCGATTCCGAATTCCACATCGGTGTAATTCGGACATGCGTTTCTTATATATGGCCAAGACGACAATGCCACATATAGAGTCTATTTGATTATCCTTTCGAGCACTAGTGTTGCTCGCTTCGATATTGAAATCGTCACTGGATACGTCCAACGTATAAACACCATTGCTTAAAGTTCCAATCCCATAAAGAACTCCATTCAAAGTTATGTAACAACAATTGTTACTAAAAGTCAAATGGAACCCATTTCTATTTAGACAAGAAATAGAAATGATGTTCTTTATCAACGAAGGAACATACAAGCAATTGTCCAGTTCTAAGACAAGTCCTACAGGAGTTCCAACAAATACGTTCGATGGCGAGCAGAACCGCTGTTCCATTCCCAACACGTAAATTTGACTCTCCCCTTGACGAGTCTTCTTCTATTCCTTAGCCCATGTATGTCATTACATATATGTGAGCCACACCCAGTATCGAATACCCAAGTGTCTGAGGAAATAGAATGACAATCAATAAAGAAGATTTCTGAAGAAGATGGGGCATCCGATGCCTTATCCTTCTTCACGAACTCAAGATAAATCTTGCACATTCTTCACAAATGGCTCTCCTTGCCATAATGATGGCAAGTTTCCTTGTGTGCTAGTTCTACCTTCTTAGCCTTTCTCTTCTTTCCCTTCTCATTGCTCTTTGACTTCCTCTTAGAACCTTTCTTCGAGGAATCAACTAACGACCGCCCCCGCTCATGCTTCTCAAGACTCCACGCCTTGAAAGATATTGAGCAGTACCACAGATGAACCTCCTAGCATCTCAGAGGTGAAGAGGAGCTTGGAGACTTCGAACCTTTCGAATCTCACTTGCTCATCAACCAACTCACAGAGATGAAGGACTACGATATGAGCATCCATATGCTCATGCTGCTTTCGTAGCTTGGGTTCCATCGCGGCTAGCATGATGCAACTCATTTGTTCAGAATCACTCACATATTTCTGATAGGCCAACAATTGGTCCAAAGTTGCATCGTCACTAGGACGAGCGGGAAGAGGCGCTTCGAGGACATACATAAGCTTTTCACCTTGAGAACAATTCTCAAGTTTCTAAGCCAGTCCAAGAAGTTCGGCCCAGTCAATTTATTTGAATCCAAAATGGAACGCAAATTCAAACACATCATGATCAATATATTAACTTAGAAATACAAAACGAGCATATATGAGAAAGATGATTTTAAAATGGATCAATATACATTTATAAATCTCATTCATTTTTCGAATTTCAAAAACCCCAAAATCACTTCGGGAGATTGTAGGTCCATCTCCGAATGGGCTGATATCCATCATAGTTATGAACAACCTTGGAGAGAGTCCAACAAGCCATTCATAACTACGACGGTAGGTATCAACTATACCGATTGCATATCACGTATATGCAACTATCACAATGTGCTATCAACTAATTGAATGTTCACACATACATCGGGTTGTCAACACATTAACAAGTATGCATCATATGCATAGCACCCAACTTCACCTCCCTTTACATCGACCTTGGAGAGAGTCCAACAAACCGATGCTCCAGGTTAAAGCCAACCCATTAATCAGGACATAGTTTTAATATGGTTAGAGCGCATTCAACCAATTAGCCCAGCTTGGAGAGAGTCCAACAACCAAAGCTAACGATTGACCTCTGACTCTTACCATATTAGTATTAAACTATTCCATGGTTTGAACATGTTCGGGTTCGAGCCGGACTTGGAGAGAGTCCAACAACCCAAACAAGAAACGGAACTCTGGTTCTAACCATATTAATGGAAGGTGTAGGCTTTAATATTGTTTAAGGGTTTTTATGTCTCATCCTCTTTGCATGCAAATAACTATTATCTACATGGCATGGCATACATCTACATGTCACGACACGCATGGCATAATGTTATGCATCTAATGCAATTACATGGCATACAATTATGTCATGTATATTATTTCCTTATATGTCATAACTATTTATGGAAATAAAATATGTTTAAGATTTGATTCTCCAAATCAAATCATAATTAAATTAGGAAACAAATTTCCAAATCTAATCACATATTTTATTCATGGAATTATTTGATTAAGGAAAATCTATTTAGGAAACCAATTTCCTAAATCTTTAAAACTACTTATGGAAATTAAATATTTTAAGATTTGATTTCCCAAATCAAATCATGATTAAATTAGGAAATAAATTTCCAGAATCTAATCAAATATTTTATTTATGGAAAATCTAAATTTCCATAAATACTTCCAACTTTCCAAAAGTGGAAGATTTCCATAAATATTTCTAGACTTTCCAAAATTAAAAATTTCCATAAATACTTCTAAATTTCCAAAATTTAGAAAACATCCAGAAATACATTATGACTATCGCAAAACCATTTTTACGATTATGTCGAAACACAACCTGGGCTCTGATACCACTGTTGGGTTTCCGGCACCGCGGCGTGTGTGTGTTCGATCATGTTTCGTAAACATGAGCACAGCGGAAGCAATTAAAAAATAATAAATCTATATTTATTACAACACACACAACACACGCATGCTATTACAACAAGTGTAGACATAACCGTAAATTAAAATTTGCAATATAAGGAAATTAAACTACGTTATACCTTCCGTATGACGTGTAGCGGGAACGGCATCAACCGGAACGATCCTCGTAAGAATCGTCTCTATCCGTATCCACGCCGAGCTCCTCGGGATGACTTCGCTAAGTCACGAGCTTCGTCTTCGTACGGGTTACTAGCCTCGTGTTGAAGACGACGTGATCGAGAGATGATCACAATCCGAATCCAAATTCGGACCTAAAAACAAGTCCTCAAGACTTGCTTCTCCGGAGAGGTATTCGTCAACCGATTGACGAATCCTTCGTCCTCCACCTCAGAGGATTACCGGAGATCAAATCCCCGGTATGTTAGCCGCTGTCGGAGCACTAACCGTCGTCCAAACGACGCTCCGACGAGAGGAGAAGAAGCTGTCCAGAAAACTGGACAGCTTTGGTGGAGGAAATAGGCGCCGGCTAAAGAAGAGATGGAGGCTCACCTTTACACCGAACCCAAGGGAGATCACCGGAGGGTCGCCGGAGGTCCACCGGCCGAAGCTTGGACGCCGGCAAGGAGATGGCAGCAGCTCAATGAGGTTGGGCGGCTGCTCTTGTTGTTGACGCCAACAACAAGAGGGAGAGAGGGGTGGGCGGCCAATTAGGGTTGCCTCAATTAGGTTTTTACAAAAACCCTTAAGCCCTATTTTATAGAGAACCAATTCTCTTAATGGTTAATGGATCATATCCATAAAGCCCGTTAACCCGCTCCATTAAGATAAGTTAAAATAAACCAAACCATGATGGTTTATTTTAAGTTAAAACGAACCGAACCAACCTTTGGTTCATTCGTTTAATATAAACCAAACCCTTTGGTTTATTCTCATCCATTGGATTAGAACCAAACCATTTTGGTCCATCCATTATGTCTTCATAAGACACGGCCCATCCACGCTTCCATTGCGACTGAAACAATTTCATGCTCGCTTTATGTTTGGTCCAACCAAACATAGTTTCTCTCGGTCTGAGAATCCCATTCTCAAGCTCGTTTTAAATCCTTTGGATTACACTCGTCAGCGTGTGACCAAATAGGTTCTCGGTTTATGTTGGCCGTCTATAATTAACCATTAATTATAGAACGATCATGAGTGGCACCTAGTAGTACATCATGATCCCCAATTAACCGAAAAGATCAACGGTTGATCCAGAACTATTTCTGAAACCCTTCAGCAGCTCGAATGAATCATGCCCCATTCTCTTCACTCATCTTATACCCACTTGGTTCGGGACATGGTCTATTGTGTCGATCCCCACTAAGGTGACTCGTCACACCTAGCCCAAGTATCATTTCCTCGTCCCTACGGATTCTAGTTACTCCACATGTATCGAAGAGTACCTTACTCTAAACATGTAATGCTTTGGCCAAAGACTTTAGTAACAATCCGACGAGAGGCCATGGGTATACATCTCCTCGCAAGGAGTGGTGAATCCTTTATAGGCTATTCAAACACCTTCGATCACTTCGACTTATACCCAATCATCCGGTCCACATCTCCTTAGAGATGTTTGCTTAAGATGTCAAAGCATAAGTCTCCATGATCAAGATGACTTGAATACCGCAAGTCAAAGGAACATCGCACTTAAGCCACAAGAAGAACTTCATTGACATATCTATATATGCAGAGAACCATATGAAGTCTTACTGGTCACTCCAATGAACTAGTTACCATAACTAGCATCCACGATTAACTCCGGACATCACTATGTCTCCAGCCAGTGAGAATCAGCTGCTTGGATACACCAAGGAGTATACCTCGTGCTAGTCTCGACAGAATTGATGGTGTCCTAATCCATCAATTCATCGACTAGGGATAATTCCGATACATCACATTTACACATGTAGAGATACTCACTAGTTGTGATCCAATCACAAATTCTCTCATGCTGTGAATCGTATCGTGGACATTCAGTAAATGAGTTTAAGATCCAATCAAATACATAAAACATGTATACTCAAATAGTGAATCTTCATTTATCATATAAATGGTTCATACATAAGGCGATTGCCTTAGGACATCTCTCATATATTACTAACACAGCCTAGCATCAATAACTCATAATAAGTCATGCAAATATTACACCATGGTAGTGCAACCCATTCTTAAACAAAGGGGACATGTAAATATAACAAAGCAAATACCCCATTCATGCTTTTCTATCATGCTAACTGTAGATAACATAAATCTTCGTGGTACCTCACATTTATTGCATTTTTAAAATGCGAGCCATAAAAACCATATTTTCTTGTGCAATCCTGAGGTACCTCTAGAAAGAACTAAGGGATTCAGTTATCAGTCATCAGTCAATCTGTCAATTTGGGTGGGCCCTTCCCGGAGCTCATCCCGGGAAGCCCAACCCGTCCAGGCACCACTAATACTCATGTACATACAGTTAGCTAGATCAAGGAAGTCTTTCATTTCTTATCATAGTCAATCATATCTGTTACTTCATATGCAGTTGAACAATTTAAGCTAGCAATTAACTCAGAATACAGATGGATGATATCACATAACGTTATGAAGTAGCCTCTAATCTCATACACTGGTAGATGTTAGTTATAACTGTTTCGCATAATAGATAGGCATATGAAAGATTTGATGAACAATAAACTATCATGAAAACATGGCACATCATGGATGATCATAAATATCTATACATAGCATCTAACCTCATACACAGGTAGATGGTAATTACACACATTTACATATAGCATCTACACTCATACCCAGGTAGATGGTAAGGACACCCATTTGTATATAGCATCTAACCTCATACACAGGTAGATGGTAATTACACACATTTACATATAGCATCTACACTCATACCCAGGTAGATGGTAAGGACACCCATTTGTATATAGCATCTAACCTCATACACAGGTAGATGATAATTATAAAATTTTACATAGCAACTACAACATAAAGAAAAATCTTCCGAACCATTAACTAAGCATGTAGAGGGAATAAGAACATAACAGAGTTACTCTACAAAAATTGAAGTCTCATCTATAATCCAGTAACCCCAACTTTCCATGGCTCCATCATTTTATACTAACAATTAGCTCCTACCTAAAACAATTTCACCGTTATATCCCTCGGTAAAGCTAAGAGAATTTCCAAGAACCCTAAAACAACCCCTCCGAGACCCTTAACTGAAATTGACCTATATTACAGCTGCAACCAGACTACACCCTCTTCCTATCTCTGCAAAAGATCCAACCGAATCATCCGATCCCATACGCCATTCACCACCGCAAAACCCATCTGTGCCGGAACCCAATCCAACCCGATGGCATCATTCATCCAGGTTCTACCGTTCCCTCTGCCCCCAAACCCACCAAAGTAAATCCCTCACCATCCTATCAATCCATCCCTGTCTAGTGCCCAGCGTGAACCCACAAAACCAGCAGAACTCCTTAACCCAATTATCAGCGATTTCACTGCCTAAAACTAGCTACATCTACCCAGAAATCCGATCAAAAGCAAAACCTCAATCTCAAGCACGAACAAAAATTGAAATCCCCCGTTCACTCCCCAGATTCAACTCTCTAAACCAACCTATATCACTCTATCGCCGGCCCTTTCCAGAGATTTACTTATCAGACACCGACGGAGGACGATCTGACACGGCAGCGTTGAGACGATCTTCGGCGGAAGAAATCGCCGGGTACAGCTTATCTGGGAGCTGGCGGCGAATAGGCGACGGAGGGAATGTACAGCCGACGGAGGATGATCGGATGGCCGCCGGCAGCGCTGAGACGAGCTTCGGCGGAAGAAATCGCCGAGCGCAGTTTATCTGGGAGCTGGCGGCGAATAGACGATGGAGGGATTAGTTCGCAGAAGAAAAGGGATCGGCTGGTGGCTTATAAATGCCGTTCCGTTGGGGTTAAGCCAACTCAGGTTAATCCAACCCTAAGCTAACCCATATTTAACCTAGGCTAACCTCAGTTAATCCAAACACTCCCTTCAGGCCCAAATCTTTCTCCGAACCGATCATATGAACCCCTTTTTAACTCAGACTTCCCATTCCGACTATACATACCCATTTATTTATATTATTGTTATATATATATATATATATATATCTAGATATTTTATTTTATTTTATTATTTTTATTATTATTTTTTTTTTTTCGAGACCTGACAACTCTCCTCCCCTTAGAAGAATTTCGTCCTCGAACTTCGACGTACCAAATAATTCGGGGTAACGGTCGCGCATGTCCTGCTCAGTCTCCCAAGTAGCTTCCTCCTTTTGCTGATTTCTCCATAAAACTTTCACCATTCGGATTTCTTTATTCCTCAGCTTCCGTACTTGATGATCCAGTATTTCTTCTGGTATTGCCTCGTAAGATAGGTCTGGTGTCCACTGTATGGCCTCATGCCCAATTACATGTGCGGGGTTGGATAGGTACCTCCGGAGCATGAATACATGGAACACATTATGAACTCCTGCCAGGTTGGGTGGTAGTGCAATTCGGTATGCCCTGGTCCCAATCCGGTCTAGTATCTCAAAAGGCCCAATATACCTCGGACTGAGTTTGCCCTTCCTACCAAACGTCAGTACCCCCTTCATAGGTGACACCTTGAGAAATACATGGTCTCCCACTGTGAACTCCAAGTCCCTCCTTCGACAATCTGCGTAACTCTTTTGGCGACTTTGGTCGATCATTCGTCTCGGATCTCGCCACAAATTCCATAGTTTGTGCCACAATCTCCGGACCCAAACCGCCTCTCTCCCACCTCTTCCCAATGCAATGGGGTTCTACACCTTCTTCCAGTATAGGAGCCATACCGATGGTGGCTTGATAACTATTATTATAGGTGAACTCCACCAAGGGCAATTTAGACTCCTCCTTTGAAATCTATAATGCAAGCTCGTAGCATATCTTCTAAAATCTGAATTACTCGCTCAGAGATTGGCCGATCTGGGATGGAAAGCGGTGCTAAAGGTAAGTTTCAGACTAATCCCACTGCAAACTCTTCCAGAATCCGGATGTAAATTTTGGATCTCTATCCGATCAATCTGATATGGAATTCCATTTAACCTTACTATTTCCGTATATACACTCAGATTGTATCATAGTGAAAGTGGTTTTCATCGCAGAAGTGTGCAAGACTAATCGATCCATAATGACCCACACTGCATTTGATCCCTTAGTCGAGACTGGTAACCCTACCACGAAATCCATGGCAACATTTTCCCACTTCCAGACGGGTATCGGAAGCGGTTCAAGCAATCCAATAGGGCCTCGTGCTCGGCTTTCACTGTTGGCACTCATGGACCATCTTGAGTATGTCTCTCTTCATGCCCGGCCACCAATATAACAACTGCATATCTTTATACATCTTCGTGCTGCCGGGGTGAACCGAGTACGGGGTAATGTGGGCTTCCATCATGAGATTCTCTCTCAGAGATCCTTCTTTAGGCACCCATATGCGGCCCTTGTATCTCACAATCCCATCAACCACGAGTAGAGGGTGCCCCCTTTGCCTCATCTCTCCGTTTCCATTCCATTAACTCGATCCGATGCTTGTTATGCCTGAACCGATTATCGTAAACTGATTTAACCAGTCGCCGCCGCAATCTAGCTCGCTCACTGTGCTATCACCTCCACTCACCGTTGAAATTCGATATCAACCTTTGTTGGGTGGTCAACTGGGACAGCGTCGCCAACTTACGACTCAGCGCATCCACCACCACATTTGCCTTACCCGGGTGATAGTTAATATTGCAATCATAATCCTTTACCAACTCCAACCATCGTCTCTGCCGCATATTCAGTTCCTTCTGAGAAAAAAAATATTTCAAGCTTTTATGATCTGTGTAGATCTCACAACGTTCTCCGTAAAGATAGTGTCGCCAAATCTTCAAAGCAAATATGACTGCTGCTAATTCTAAATCGTGTGTAAGATAATTCTGCTCATGCACCTTCAACTGGCGTGATGCATATGCAATGACCCTCCCATTCTCAGTCGCGATGTTCTCGAGCCCGGTGTTGGAGGCATCCGTACACCACGCCTTTCCTTTAACTCCATAAAACTCCTCTCACATCGAGCAGTCCATTCATACCTCACCCCCTTCTTGGTCAGCGAAGTCAGGGGTAGCGCAATGCGTGAAATTTTTTTAATGAATCTGCGATTCCCGGCTAGTCCTAAGAAACTCCGAATTTCTGTAACATTTCTTGGAGTAGCCCAACTCTGGATTGCCTCCACTTTGACTGGATCCACCTCTATTCCCTTCTCTGAGACTATATGCCCTAGAAATGATATCTTCCTCAACCAAAAATTGCATTTGCTGAATTTAGCGTATAACCGCTTATCCTTCAAAGTCTGCAGCACTAGCGTCAGATGTTGTCGGTGTTCTTCCCAACTTTGGGAGTAAATTAGTATATCGTCAATAAAGACAATCACAAACTGATCCAAGTATGGCTGGAAGATCCAATTCATCAAATCCATAAAGGCTGCGGGGGCATTAGTAAGCCCAAACGCCATAACTAGAAACTCGTAGTGACCATATCGAGTTCTGAATGCAGTTTTATGAACATCCTCTCCTTTCACTCGCAGTTGGTGATACCCCGACCTCAAATCAATCTTTGAGAATACAGTTGCACCCTGTAGTTGATCAAACAGATCATCGATTCTAGGCAATGGGTACTTATTCTTAACTGTAACCCGGTTCAACTCTCGGTAGTCAATGCACAGCCGCATCGACCCGTCCTTCTTACGGACGAACAACACTGGCGCTCCCCATGGTGACACACCTGGCCTGGATGAAACCCTTATCCAATAGTTCTTGTAGTTGCGCCTTCAGTTCCTTCATTTCAGTAGGTGCCAGGCGATACGGTGCTTTAGACACAGGGGTGGTTCCCGCTATTAGTTCTATCCCAAACTCGACTTCCCTGACAGGGGGTAACCCTGCAATGTCCTCTGGGAACACCTCAGGAAAATTCCGAACTACCTCTACCTCCACCAGATTTGGTCTAGGGGCCTCAGCACTACTCATTATGTTGACTAGGAATCCGTTACACCCCTTGCTCAACATTTTCTGAGCTTTACATGCGGATACAATATGAGGGAGACTCAGTGTGGAGGTTGCATTGAAGATGAAAAATTCATCATTTTGTAGTTTCAGTTTAACCGTCCTTTGTCTACAGTCAATAATTGCCTCATCAGACGGTCAGCCAATCCATACCCAGAATCACATCGAAGTCCACCATTTCCAACACAATAAGGTCGGTGTACACTGTAGAGTTCTGCATCTTCATCGGACAGTTCCTCACTATTCTATTGCTAGGCAGTTCTTCCCCAGAAGGCAAGGACACGCGATAGCTAGTAGCCATCCAATCACATGAAATATCCAGTCTTGCAACATAAGCCATAGATATGAAAGAGTGTGTAGCTCCAGAATCAATTAAAGCATGAGCGGGTAGATTGACAATAGAAATTCTACTTGTGATGATGGTCAATTCTGGATCCACCTACTCTTATGTCATGGCATACACCCTTCCTCTAGTTGGCTCTGTGAGCTGAGGGCAATTCATAGCAAAATGCCCCGACTTCTTGCACTTGTAACACACGTCTGTACCCACTAAACATTGACCTGCATGAGCTTTCTCACACTTGGGACACTGACTTTTTCTTTCGCCCTTGGAAACAGTATGGTCAACTGGTCGGGTTCTGGTCGTGCTGGCCGGCTCAGAATCGTATGCTTGCCTCAAACCCAGGCGCAAACTTCTTCTGACTCGGTGCTTGAGGTTCCCTTCCCTGGTAACTCGGTCTCTTGTTCTGTACTTCCCTCATCATGTCATTCCTATCCCTCTCTGACATCAGAGCCTGATCCACAGCCTCCCTGAAGGTGGTAACTCGGCTCACCCAAACATCATGTCGAATCGCTGCCCTCAGTCCCTCAGTGAAATGTTTCAGCTCCTCTACTGGTTGACTTGCAATCATAGGTACAAAATACCGCCCCTTCTCAAATTCTCTGACATACTCGTCGGTCCCCTTGGCGAAGCTCTAAGAATTCCCTAGCCATTCGAGTTCTGGTGTCAGCAGTGAAATACTTTCCATAGAATACCTCTTTGAATTCTGCCCAAGTAACTGTAGCTAGGTCCACTGCTGCGCGTGCCCCCTCCCACCATATCCGAGCATCGCCACGCAACATGAATATGGCACACCTCACCTTGTCAGCATCCGTAAGCTGCATGAAGTCGTATATCGTCTCCAATGATCGAATCCATCCTTCTGCATCGATAGGATCTGTATTTCCCTTAAACTCCGTCGGACCAAGATCCTTGAACGCTTGTAAACCGGGTTCACTGGCGAGGCCCAGGCGTATTTCCTTACTCCCTGGCTCTCAACAGCTGTTGGATCTGTTCTCCATGAATCCGACTCTGTTCCTGCATGATTGCGGCAAGCTCAGCGAGAAACTGACTATTCTGCCCAACTTCCCCATTGTTCCTTCGACCCGCCATTCACCTATAAACGCAATACCTACACCGTTATCTCCAATTTTGTACATAAACTCAAACATGATTACATTAAGATTACTACTTGAATAATAAGTATAAAACCTACAACCGCGGGGATGAATGTATCCGAGTCCTTGATGAGATGGCATGCCAACACTGTCCTTTGGAATCGATGCTCTGATACCAACTGAAAAGACCCAACCTGATACATATATATATATGTACAAGCCCTTAGCCCGACCTCTAATAATTATCACATAAACCACATACACATGATTGGATAATCCTCTTCCTTTTATTCAATTTCAAGTAAGAGTCTCAATTACAGCCTCTTCACTCAGCACCTCACAGACAGTAATTCATCCATTCCAACCCTACAACTCAGACAGTCCTGCATCATTGAAGTCCCAGACAGTGTGTGGCATGCTCATCATCGTCTCCTCGGTTACATCACCCCAGCGTCTCCCAACTCAGCTTGAGAACTCAATTCTCTACCTGTAAATATTTAGTGACATCATGAGTTCACAGCCCAGTAAGTAAATCAAGGGTAAATACACGACGTAGAGAGGGAAAAAGAAATCAAACATACATCGTAAAGTTATATATATTTACATCTAGCATGCAACTCCAGCCTAGCATCAATAACTCATAATAAGTCATGCAAATATTACACCATGGTAGTGCAACCCATTCTTAAACAAAGGGGACATGTAAATATAACAAAGCAAATACCCCATTCATGCTTTTCTATCATGCTAACTGTAGATAACATAAATCTTCGTGGTACCTCACATTTATTGCATTTTTAAAATGCGGAGCCAGTCAAAAACCATATTTTCTTGTGCAATCCTGAGGTACCTCTAGAAAGAATTAAGGGATTCAGTTATCAGTCATCAGTCAATCTGTCAATTTGGGTGGGCCCTTCCCGGAGCTCATCCCGGGAAGCCCAACCCGTCCAGGCACCACTAATACTCATGTACATACAGTTAGCTAGATCAAGGAAGTCTTTCATTTCTTATCATAGTCAATCATATCTGTTACTTCATATGCAGTTGAACAATTTAAGCTAGCAATTAACTCAGAATACAGATGGATGATATCACAGAACGTTATGAAGTAGCCTCTAATCTCATACACTGGTAGATGTTAGTTATAACTGTTTCGCATAATAGATAGGCATATGAAAGATTTGATGAACAATAAACTATCATGAAAACATGGCACATCATGGATGATCATAAATATCTATACATAGCATCTAACCTCATACACAGGTAGATGGTAATTACACACATTTACATATAGCATCTACACTCATACCCAGGTAGATGGTAAGGACACCCATTTGTATATAGCATCTAACCTCATACACTGGTAGATGGTAATTACACACATTTACAAATAGCATCTACACTCATACCCAGGTAGATGGTAAGGACACCCATTTGTATATAGCATCTAACCTCATACACAGGTAGATGATAATTATAATATTTTACATAGCAACTACAACATAAAGAAAAATCTTCCGAACCATTAACTAAGCATGTAGAGGGAATAAGAACATAACAGAGTTACTCTACAAAAATTGAAGTCTCATCTATAATCCAGTAACCCCAACTTTCCATGGCTCCATCATTTTATACTAACAATTTGCTCCTACCTAAAACGATTTCACCGTTATATCCCTCGGTAAAGCTAAGAGAATTTCCAGGAACCCTAAAACAGCCCCTCAGAGACCCTTAACTGAAATTGACCTATATTACAGTTGCAACCAGACTACACCCTCTTCCTATCTCTGCAAAAGATCCAACCGAATCATCCGATCCCATACGCCATTCACCACCGCAGAACCCATCCGCAACCCGATGGCATCATTCATCCGTGTTCTACTGCTCCTCCGCCCCAAACCCACCAAAGTAAATCCTCACCATCCTATCAATCCATCCCCTCAATGCCCAACCGTGAACCCACAAAACCAAAGAACTCCTTAACCCAATTATCACGATTTCACCAGCTACATCTACCCAGAAATCCGATCAAAAGCAAAACCTCAATCTCAAGCACGAACAAAAATTGAAATCCCCAGTTCACTCCCCAGATTCAACTCTCTAAACCAACCTATATCCCTCTATCACCGGCCCTTTCCAGAGATTTACTTAATGTACAGCCGACGGAGGACGATCGGATGGCCGCCGGCAGCATTGAGACGATCTTCGGCGGAAGAAATCGCCGGGTACAACTTTTTTGGGAGCTGGCGGCGAATAGGCGACGGAGGGAATGTACAGCCGACGGAGGACGATCGGATGGCCGCCGGCAGCGCTGAGACGAGCTTCGGCGGAAGAAATCGCCGAGCGCAGTTTATCTGGGAGCTAGCGGCGAATAGACGATGGAGGGATTAGTTCGCGGAAGAAAAGGGATCGGCTGGTGGCTTATAAATGCCGTTCCGTTGGGGTTAAGCCAATTCAGGTTAATCCAACCCTAAGCTAACCCATATTTAACCTAGGCTAACCTCAGTTAATCCAAACACTCCCTTCAGGCCCAAATCTTTCTCCGAACCGATCATATGAACCCCTTTTTAACTCAGACTTCCCATTCCGAGTATACATACCCGTTTATTTATATTATTGTTATATATATATATATATATCTAGATATTTTATTTTATTATTATTATTATTTTTTTTTTCGAGACCTGACACTATGCATATGATGCATACTTGTTAATGTGTTAACAACCCGATGTATGTGTGAACATTCAATTAGTTGATAGCACATTGTGATAGTTGCATATACGGGATATGCAATCGGTATAGATGATACCTACCGTCGTAGTTATGAATGGCTTGTTGGACTCTCTCCAAGGTTGTTCATAACTATGATGGATATCAGCCCATTCGGAGATGGACCTACAATCTCCCGAAGTGATTTTGGGGTTTTTAAAATTCGAAAAATGAATGGGATTTATAAATGTATATTGATGCATTTTTAAAAACATCTTTCTCATATATGCTCATTTTGTATTTCTATGTTAATATATTGATCATGATGTGTTTGAATTTGCGTTCCATTTTGGATTCAAATAAATTGACTGGGCCGAACTTCTTGGACTGGCTTAGAAACTTGAGAATTGTTCTCAAGGTGAAAAGCTTGTGTATGTCCTCGAAGCGCCTCTTCCCGCCCGTCCTAGTGACGATGCAACTTTGGACAAATTGTTGGCCTATCAGAAACATGTGAGTGATTCTGAACAAATGAGTTGCATCATGCTAGCCGCGATGGAACCCAAGCTACGAAAGCAGCATGAGCATATGGATGCTCATATCGTAGTCCTTCATCTCTGTGAGTTGGTTGATGAGCAAGTGAGATTCGAAAGGTTCGAAGTCTCCAAGCTCCTCTTCACCTCTGAGATGCAAGGAGGTTCATCTGTGGTACTGCTCAACATGCTAAAGACTGTGGAGCCTTCTGAGAAGCATGAGTAGGGGACAGTGTTGTTAGTTGATTCCTCGAAGAAAGGTTCTAAGAGGGAGTCAAAGGAACAACAGAAGGGGAAGAAGAAAAAGGCTAAGAAGGTAGAACTAGCACAAAAGGAAACTTGCCATCATTATGGCAAGGAGAGCCATTTGTGAAGAAAGTGCAAGATTTATCTTGAGTCCGTGAAGAAGAATAAGGCATCGGATGCCCCATCTTCTTCAGATATCTTTGTTATTGATTGTCATTCTATTTCCTCAAACACTTGGGTATTGGATACTAGGTGTGGCTCACATATATGTAATGACATACATGGGCTAAGGAATAGAAGAAGACTCGTCAAGGGAGAGTCAAATTTGCGTGTTGGGAATGGAGCAAAGGTTGCTGCAGTCGCCATTGGAACGCATTTGTTGAAACTCCCTACAGGACTTGTCTTAGAACTGGACAATTGCTTTTATGTTTCTTCATTGATAAAGAACATCATTTCTATTTCTTGTTTAAATAGAAATGGTTTCCATTTGACGTTTAGTAACAATTGTTGTTACATAACTTTGAATGGGGTTCTTTATGGGACTGGAACGTTAAGCAATGGTGTTTATACGTTGGACGTATCCAGTGACATTTGCAATATCAAAGCGAGCAACAAGAGTGCTCGAAAGGATAATCAAATAGACTTGTACATGTGGCATTGTCGTCTTGGCCATGTAAGCAAGAAACGCATGTCCGAATTACACCGATGTGGAATTCTGGAATCGTTTGAATTGGATTCATACGATACATGCGAATCATGCTTAAAAGGCAAGATGACTAAGTTACCTTTTACTGGAAAAGGTGAACGAGTGGGAGAGTTACTAGGTCTAGTACATACTGATGTATGTGGACCTATGTCAACTCAAGCTTTAGGAGGCTATAGCTACTTCATTACCTTCACCGATGATCACTCACGGTTTGGGTATGTGTTCTTGATGAAACACAAGTCTGAAGCCTTTGAAAGGTTCAAAGAATTCAGAAATGAAGTAGAGAAACAACATGACAAAAGTATTAAAATACTTCGATCGGATCGAGGTGGTGAATACTTAAGTCAAGAGTTTCTTGATTATCTGAGAGACAATGGCATATTGTCTCAATGGACTCCGCCCTATACACCACAGCATAATGGTGTATCTGAGAGGCGTAACCGGACCTTGTTGGACATGGTCAGGTCAATGATGAATCATGCGACTCTTCCCAAGTCCTTTTGTGGTTATGCACTTCAGACAGCTGTTTACTTGTTAAACAAAATGCCTACCAAGGTAGTCTCAACTACTCCATATGAGATATGGAACGGTAAGAAACCTCATGTATCTTACTTGAAGATATGGGGTTGTCCTGCTTATGTGAAGCGGATTGTATCAGACAAACTGGATGCTAAGTCTGATAAATGTCTATTTATTGGATACCCTAAGGAAACAAGGGGTTACCAATTCTATCATCCTGTGGAACAAAAGGTGTTTGTTTCAAGGCATGCTGTGTTTCTAGAGAAAGAGTTTCTCTTGCAATAAAATAGTGGGAGTGTCATCGAGCTTGAGGAGGCTCGAGAGACTCAAATAGACATTGATGAGATACCTGGTGAAGCACAACAGCCGACAACTCATAGTGATGAGCAATCGGCTGGACCTATTGTAACACCACATCTTCGTAGATCTGGAAGAACACGCAATATTCCTGAGAGATATGGATTTCTCGTAAGTGAATCGAACGACGTGTTACTCATTGATGATGAGGAGCCTACCAGTTATGAAGAAGTGCTGACAAGTTCAGAAAGGGATAAGTGGCTTGGTGCCATGAAGTCAGAAATGGATTCCATGTACGAAAACCAAGTTTAAAACTTGGTTGACCCACCTGAAGGCATAAAGCCTATAGGGTGCAAGTGGGTTTTCAAGAAGAAAACCGACATGGATGGTAATGTGATTACCTATAAGGCTAGATTGGTGGCGAAAGGATATCGTCAAAAGCAAGCTGTTGATTATGACGAAACCTATTCGCCTGTATCTATGCTTAAATCCATTCGGATGCTCCTGGCCATAGTGGCTCATTATGATTATGAGATATGGCAGATGGATGTGAAAATAGCTTTCCTTAATGGAAACCTGCTCGTGGACGTGTATATGATACACCCTGAGGGTTTCACATCGGTTGATAAAACCAAGGTATGCAAATTATGACGATCCATTTATGGATTGAAGCAAGCATCCAGAAGCTGGAATATCCGTTTTGATGAGACGATCAAAAGTTTAATTTCTCACAAAATCCAGACGAACCTTGTGTGTACAAGAAGGTTAGTGGGAGTGCAGTCGTGTTCCTAGTATTGTATGTCGATGACATACTACTTATAGGAAACGATGTTTCAATCTTACAGTCAGTGAAGGTTTGGTTATCCAAGACATTCTCCATGAAAGACCTGGGAGAAGCAACCTACATCCTCGGGATTAAGATCTATAGAGATAGATCGAAACGGTTCCTTGGTCTTTTGCAGTCTACATATATAGACCGAGTGCTAAAGAGGTTTATCATGTCGGAATCCAAGAAAGGTTTCTTACCCATCAGGCATGGGGTATACCTTTCGAAGTCTATGTGTCCGCGCACAGAAGACAAGAGGATTTGCATGAGTAAGATTCCCTATGCATCCGCAATAGGATCTATCATGTATGCTATGTTATGTACAAGGCCCGATGTATCGTACGCTCTGAGTGTCACGAGCAGATACTGCATCCGATCCAGAATGGATCATTGGGCGGTATTAAGACGATCCTTAAGTACTTGAGAAGAACTAAGGATGTGTTCCTAATATATGGAGAAGGGTACATGGTGATACGTGGGTATACGGATGCCAGCTCCAGACAGACAAGGATGATTCCATGTCTCAGTCTGAGTATGTATTCACCGGGAATGGAGGCGCAATAAGTTGGAAAGGTTCCAAGCTTGACACTATAGCGGATTCTGCCACTAAGGCAGAATACATTGTAGCTTTGGAAGCAGCAAAGGAAGCGGTTTGGATCAAGAAGTTCATCTTTGAACTTTATGTGGTCTCATCAGCGATCCAAACATGTGCTTCGCCGCTATCATCTTATCAGAGAGATCATCAGTAGGAACGAAATACAAATCGAGAAAATTCCCACTGAAAGGAACTTAGCGGATCCTTTGACTAAGGCATTACCTCAAAGTAAGTTTGAGGGTCATGTTCGAGCTTATGGTATTGGATACCGTAGCGATTGGCATTAGGCCAAGTGGGAGTCTGTTAGTAATATATGAGAGATGTCCTAAGGCAATCGCCTTATGTATGAATCATTTATATGATAAATGAAGATTCACTATTTGAGTATACATGTTTTATGTATTTGATTGGATCTTAAACTCATTTACTGAATGTCCACGATACGATTCACAGCATGAGAGAATTTGTGATTGGATCACAACTAGTGAGTATCTCTACATGTGTAATTGTGATGTATCAGAATTATCCCTAGTCGATGAATTGATGGATTTGGACACCATCAATTCTGTCGAGACTAGCACGAGGTATACTCCTTGGTGTATCTAAGCAGCTGATTATCACTGGCTGGAGACATTGTGATATCCGGAGTTAATCGTGGATGCTAGTTATGGTAACTAGTTCATTGGAGTGACCAGCCATAAGACTTCATATGGTTCTCTGCATATATAGATATGTCAATGAAGTTCTTACTGTGGCTTAAGTGCGATGTTCCTTTGACTTGCGGTATTCAAGTCATCTTGATCATGGAGACTTATGCTTTGACATCTTAAGCAAACATCTCTAAGGAGATGTGGATCGGGGATGATTGGGTATAAGTCGAAGTGATCGAAGGTGTTTGAATAGCCTATAAAGGATTCACCACTCCTTGCGAGGAGATGTATACCAATGGCCTCTCGTCGGATTGTTACTAAAGTCTTTGGCCAAAGCATTACATGTTTAGAGTAAGGTACTCTTCGATACATGTGGAGTAACTAGAATTCGTAGGACGAGGAAATGATACTTGGGCTAGGTGTGACGTAGTCAGCCTAGTGGGGACTGACACAATAGACCATGTCCTGAACCAAGTGGGTATAAGATGAGTGAAGGGAATGGGGCACGATTCATTCGAGCTACTGAAGGGTTTCAGAAATAGTTTTGGATCAACCGTTGATCTTTTCGGTTAATTGGGGATCATGATGTACTACTAGGTGCCACTCATGATCGTTCTATAATTAATGGTTAATTATAGACGGCCAACATAAACCGAGAACCTATTTGGTCACACGCACAACGAGTGTAATCCAAAGTATTTAAAACGAGCTTGAGAATGGGATTCTCAGACCGAGAGAAACTATGTTTGGTTGGACCAAACATAAAGCGAGCATGAAATTGTTTCAGTCGCAATGGAAGCGTGGATGGGCTGTGTCTTATGAAGACATAATGGATGGACCAAAATGGTTTGGTTCTAATCCAATGGATGAGAATAAACCAAAGGGTTTGGTTTATATTAAACGAATGAACCAAAGGTTGGTTCGGTTCGTTTTAACTTAAAATAAACCATCATGGTTTGGTTTATTTTAACTTATCTTAATGGAGGGGGTTAACGGGCTTTATGGATATGATCCATTAACCATTAAGAGAATTAGTTCTCTATAAAATAGGGCTTAAACCCTAATCCTAAAAACCCTAATTGGAGTTGCCGCCCAACCTAGTTGTGCCGCCCCCTCCCTCTCCTCCACTAGTCGGCGCCAACCCTAGGTGTGCCGCTGCCCAGCCTTTGTGCCGCCGTCCAAGTCATTGCCGGTGACCAAGCTTCAGCCGGTGAACCTCCGGCGACCCTCCGGTGATCTCCTCTAGGTTCGGTGATAAGGTGAGCTTCCATGTCTCCTTGGCCGGCCTCTATTCCTCCACCAAAAGCTGTCCAGTTTTTCTGGACAGCTTGTTTCTTTGTTGTCGGAGCGTCGTTTGGACGATGGTTAGTGCTCCGATAGCGCCTAACTTACCGGGGATTTGATCTCCGGTAATCCTCTGAGGTGGAGGACGAAGGATTCGTCAATTGGTTGACGAATACCTCTCCGGAGAAGCGAGTTTTGAGAACTCGTTTTAGGATCCGAATTTGGATTCGGATCGTGATCATCTCTCAATCACGTCGTCTTCAACACGAGGCTAGTAACCCGTACGAAGACGAAGCTCGTGACTTAGCGAAGTCATCCCGAGGAGCTCGGCGTGGATACGGATAGAGACGATTCTTACGAGGATCGTTCCGGTTGATGTCGTTCCCGCTACACGTCATACGAAAGGTATAACGTAGATAATTTCTATTATTGCAAATTTTAATTTACGGTTATGTCTACACTTATTGTAATATGCATGCGTGTGTTGTGTGTGTTGTAATAAATATAGATTTATTATTTTTAATTGCTTCCGTTGTGCTCATGTTTACGAAACATGATCGAACACACACACGCCGCGGTACCGGAAACCCAACAGTTAGGATGTTAAATGGATTAGGTTAAAAGTTAAACCCCAAAAGCCTCCATGAACCATTCGGCCAACCTTTGATTTTGATGTTTCAATGAAGTTCTATACCCTATTTTATATGCATATGATGATGTTAGGATGTTAAATGGATTAGGTTAAAAGTTCAACCCCAAAAGCCTCCATTAACCATTCGGCCAACCTTTGATTTTGATGTTTCAATGAAGTTGTATACCCTATTTTATATGCATATGATGATGTTAGGATGTTAAATGGATTAGGTTAAAAGTTTAACCCTAAAAGCCTCAATGAACCATTCGGCCAACCTTTGCTTTTGATGTTTCAATGAAGTTCTATACCATATTTTGTATGCATATGATGAAGTTAGGATGTTAAATGGATTAGGTTAAAAGTTTAACCCTAAAAGCCCCCATGAACCATTCGGCCAAACATTGTTTTTGAGGTTTCAATGAAATTCTATACCATATTTTGTATGTATATGATGATGTTAAGATGCTAGATGAAGATAACATGCTCTAGGTTAGGTTAACATGTGTTTTATGTTTAGGTGAATTCATGTTGACTTGTGATATTAAATGATGCTAGATGAAGATAACATGCTCTAGGTTAGGTTAACATGTGTTTTATGCTTAGATGAATTCATGTTAACTTGTAATATTAAATGATGCTAGATGAAGATAACATGCCCTAGGTTAGTGTTTACTTCCTCTTGATGTTTATACCTTATGCCATGCCCTATATGTGTGTTATATTAAGATATGTTAGGAAATGAATATGATATGATTATGAAATGAAAAATGATATGTTTATGAAGTGAAATATGATATGTTCATGAAGTGAAACATGATATGTTATGAAATGAAGTATGATGTGATTATGAAATGAAATATGATATGTCATGAAGTGAATTATGATATGTTATGAAATGAAGTATGATGTGTTTATGAAATGAAATATGATATGTCGTGAAGTGAAATATGATATGTTATGAAATGAAGTATGATATGTTTGCGAAATGAAATAAGATATGTTATGATAATAAAAGCATATAAGTATTTTACCTTCTGCATGGCTTGTACCAGGACCCTAACAAGGTCCAAAGGGATGGGCTCCTAAGATGCCCTAGGCCGACGGACTAAGATCGGGCCTAAGATGGGCTTCTATGTATGATTGCCCCTAGGTCGACGGACTAAGATCGGGCCTAGTACGGGATGGGCTCCAAGATGCCCTAGGTCGATGGACTAAGATCGGGCCTAGGATGGGCTTCTACGCTTTAACGATGTCCCCTAGGTCGACGGACTAAGATTGGGCCTAGTAACCTAGTAGGTTCGAGACTTGCTACCTCGGGTCTATTTAGGGATGCGCGCTATGATGATGATGATGTGGTACAATGTCGTGCCAAAATATGTTGAGATTTATGTTTATGTACCTATAATATATGTTTTCAAAGAGCATCCTGCATATGTTTACATGATATGATTGTTTTGTTCACATGTTATGATTGTTATGTTACATGCTATGTTGCTATATTACACATGTTGTATGTTATGTTTGATTATGTTATATATGTGCATGATATGTTGCTATGTTACATATGTTGTATGTTATGTTTGATTGTCTACATGATATGTTGCTATGTTATATATGTTACATGTTATGTTTGCTTATGTTACATATGCTACATGTTATGTTGCTTATGTCATATATGATGCATGTTATGTTTGCTTATATGTTATGAATGTTTACATGCTTATGTTATATGTGTTACATGTAATGTTTGCTTATGTTACATATGTTGTATGTTATGTTTGAAATGTCATATATATGTTGCTATGTTATATATGTTGCATGTCATATATATGTTGCTATGTTACACATGTTGTATGTTATGTTTGATTATGTCATATATGTGTTGGTATTGCCCGGAAGCTCTGATACCAATTGAAGGTTTTGCCCGGAAGCTCTGATACCAATTGTTGGGGTTGATCCGTGAGGGGAAACTTCGCTTCCCCTTCACCTCGGTTGCTTGACCATGGTGATCCCTTCAATGTCCCCGGATTAAAAATTTAATCCTAGACAAAAGGGATTTCCAAAGCAACCAAGTCATCGTCGTGCTATTCGTTTAGAGAGGTCGCTTGAACAAACTAGTTGTTCAAGCGACCATTCTCTATTCTACGAGTAGCCGCGGAATAGACGATGTCCGGATCGCCGGTTTTTGTGTTTATGCTCGGGATCCAAATATTATTTAGCCATTCACAGAAATATATCATGCTCATAAATGAAAAACAAATATAAACATGTAACATATAAAATTAGAGAATCGATATAGCTCTCGATCTTCTAATGTATGTCCTTCCTCCTTTCGGACGTCGTGTGGGCGACGCTCTACCAAAAGTCGAAGCTCCTAGATCACACATCTTCCTTCCTTGCTCATCCAAAGCAAGAGGAAGAATAGAAACAAGACTCATCTCCTGCCTATGGCCAACCAACAAGCACCAACAGAACTGCTTGCCGCTGGCCAACACGGAGAAGGAGATAATGGTGGACACGGACCAAGACATCAAGGAAACCCCTTAGTCTTGTTTCCACCACCCAAGGAGAGGGAGAAGGGGTCTTTAGATGCTGTCCAAGGGTTGGAGAAGGTGATATGGGCGCCGGCCACCAAACCATGAAGAAGAAAGGAAGAAACTTTCTTTATTTGGTGCCACCCAAACCTCCTAAACCCTAAGCTTCCAAACCCTAATCCAAGCTCACCTTGTGGCCGGCCATGGAAGGGAGGAAGAAGATTAGGACGCGCTCAAGCCAAGGTAAAGAGGAGAACCATAGTGGCCGCCCAACCCTTAGGAAGAAGAAGAACATCTCCTATTGTTGCCGCCCACCCTTTTCTCCCAAAACCTAGCCACCCAAACCCTAATCCTAACTTACCTTATATCCGGCCATGGAAGAGGGGAAGAAGAATAGGATAAGTTCAAGCTAAGGTAGATAGGAGCAGCATAGTGGCCGGCCAACCCAAGGAAGAAGAAGAACAACCTCCATTAGTTGCCGCCCACCCTTGCTCCAAAACCCTAGCCACCAAACCCAATCCTAAACCAACTAGGATTCCTAGCCACCAAAGGAAGCAAACCCTAATCCCCTCATCCCTTGTGTTCTCCACGCCAACAATCCCTAATCCACCCTTATATAGAGTTTAGGGATAAGTCTTGGTTTAATCTCCACCATTGGTTCAAGGGATTTAACCTCAACCGTCGGATCTAGAGATTTAATCTCAACCGTCGGATTTTAGAGATTTAATCTCTACCAATGGATCTTAGAGTTTTGTTTCTATCCATTGGATCTAAGCATCATGAGGTGTTAATAGGCTACATTAGGGACCATGAGGAGGTGTTGGGTCTTGGCCACCCATGGATCAAGCCCACATAAAGTCCGATCCACTAATGATGATCCAATCCACTAAAGGTCCATCATTGATCTACCTCACCAACCCCCATATGATAATATGGGCTCCATATATTATTTGTACATTTTCTCCCCGTGTTTAAGATCTCGAATGTCCGTCGATTAATTAATTTACTAACCATTAATTAATCAACATCTAACTCCTTGAGTAGTACCACTCAACCTTTTCATCATGTCGGACCAAGTCCACCTGCAGGGTTTACATGATGAACCTTATGAGCTCCTCAAGGGGACATCATCATCCTAATATATAGGACACGGTTTCCTCCTATAATCAACGACACACCATATAAATAATATCATCTACCAACTTACCGAGTCTATCGATTTAATCTATAAATCTCGCCCATTGGTAAATCAAAGAGATGAGTACCAAGTATATGTGCCCATTATTATATCGGGATTAAGAGCATGTACTAAATAATATCTGAGGTCCGATTCGATTATGTAGTCAGCAATAAATCGAATCACCTCTGTGTCGGTCCTGCTCAATACACACAAAGTGCACTAGTGTGATTCTATGGTCAAGACAAACCAATACCAAATCACACTACAACTATTCCGATGGTTTGTCCAAAGCCATCTCGGTTGTGAGCCTTTACTTATACTTTACAAGGAGCCGATAACATGATCTCCCGTGTGACACCACACACCATGTTATCTACAATGTAAGGTATTAGACAATATTGCATAACCATAAAAATATGCAATCAATGATCATGTGATTCTTATTTCAAAATAAAGATGTTCATACAAAAAAAATAGACTTTTAAGTATACATCCCTACAATCTCCCACTTATACTAAAAGACTATGCTGTCCTCATACTGCCATACATCTTATTCCCCTTCCCTCCACATGCCTATCAAAGCTCTCACTAGAAGGGCCTTAGTGAAAGGGTCTACCAGGTCATCCTCTGATGCAATCTAGGCGACAACAACTTCTACCTCCTTTACGATTTCTCGTATCAGGTGGTACTTGCGCTCTATGTGTTTACTAGCCTTATGGGCTCGTGGTTCCTTCGAGTTTGCAACTGCACCACTATTATCACAATAAATCGTGATAGTTCTGGGCAAACCAGGAATCACATCCAAGTCCATCAGAAAGTTCCTGAGCCATACAGCTTCTTTGGCCGCCTCAGAGGCCGCCACATACTCAGCTTCCATGGTGGAGTCTGCCACGCACTTTTGCTTGACACTCCTCCATATAATGGCTCCACCTCCCAAAGTAAACACAAAACCTGAGGTAGACTTACTGTTATCCCTATCAGATTGGAAGTCGGAATCCGTGTAACCCACAGGGAGTAATTGGTCTGCCCGGTAAACCAGCATATAATCCCTAGTCCTTCTCAGGTACTTCAACATATGCTTTACCGCAGTCCAATGTCCCTGTCCTGGATTACTCTGATATCTGCTGACCATGCCCACGGCAAAACAGATATCTGGTCTCGTACAGAGCATCGCATGAGGCTTCCTACTGCCGAAGCATAAGGAACCGCCTCCAGCTCCTTTATCACCTCAGATGATCTAGGACACATCTCCTTAGATAAAGTAACTCCATACCTGAAAAGTAGAAAACCCTTCTTGGAGTTCTGCATGCTAAAACGATCCAAAATCATGTCTATGTATGAAGCTTGGGATAAGCACAACAACCTTGATCCCAAGGTTGTGACCCACTTCTCTCAAGTCCTTCAAAACTATTTGGACAACCATACCCTTACGTCTGATAACACTCTGATATTGTTGCCAACTACCAAAATGTCATCTACGTATAGTACAAGAAATACCACTACGTTTCCGTCACATCTATTGTATACACAAGACTCATCCGGACTTTGAATAAATCCATAAGTCTGGATTTACCTCATCAAAGCGGATGTTCCAAGACCTCAAAGCTTGCTTTAGTCCATCAGCGGACCGATTAAGCTTACATACAATACGCTCTTTGCCTTTAGCAATGAGTCCCTCTGGTCGCTTCATGTAGATGGATTCCTCAAGACTTCCACTAAGGAATCTTTGTCTTGATATCCATCTGTCACACCTCATAATCCATATGAGTTGCTATGCATAAGAGCTCCCGGACATCTTGAATCCATAGATTCAATCTCGATTCATTCATTGCACTTTGCAAAGATGTCAGATTTATATCTTGGATTGCCTTGTCGTATGTCTAGGATCGGGTTCATGTTTGCTATGGACCAAATCGGATGATTTGTCCAAAAACATGAATCTAAGAGGTTGTCTAACAACCCTCCCACTCTGACGAGGTATCTTACACTGTATCCTCTGTGACACGTGGTGCGGTGACATGTGGTATGTCCTCTTGTACTGGTACTAAAGAAGTGACTTCCCTTTTAACTCCTCCGAACAATTTTACCTTTGGGCTTGTGGCTTATCACATAGTCTTCCTCTAGAAATCGGCATTCGTGTTAACGATCACCCTCGATCTCTAGGACTATAAAACAAGTCGAATAACTCATCATCGATCTAACCATCTTCATAAGAGTCCTATTCCTTCAGATGCTACACCATTCTGGGGGTGTGCCAGTGCGATCAATTGGGATTGAATCCCAACCTCGATAAGTAGTTCCTAAACTCTCCCAAGGGGTTGTCACCACCACGATCAGATCGTAGTGTCATCCATATCTTGAATAATCGTCTATAAAAGAGACGAAATATTCAAGATTACCTCTTGCCTAGATAGTCATAGGACCTCACAAATCAGAATGAACCATTTCTAACACATCTTTGGCTCTATACCCCTTGGCCTTGAAAGGCCTCTTGGTCATCTTACCCTCCAAGCAAGATTCGTAGGTTGGGAGATCCTCCACCACTAATGAACCCAAAGGTTCATCAGCTATCAACCTTTGAATTCTGCTTAGGTTAATGTGACCAAGCCTAAGAAGCCAAAGATATGTTTGGTTCATCTTCGAAGGTTCTTTTCTCTTATTGGAATTAGAAGATGAGTTATTAACTTCTATTTGCATCGTGGGAGCTTGTGGTTCAAGTTATAAATTTCCTATCTATGTACCTGAATAGATAATGTCCTATTCCTTTTATAACAAATCATTAAAAGAAATAGATTATCCATCCAAAAACTATTTAGAAACCGAAATCAATTCTTTCTAAATAAGGGTACATAAAGGAAATTCTTAAGAACCAAAAACCTTTATTTTTCTCAAAAGATAAATAAAACATCTCCCACTGCAATAGCCGCCATCTTCATGGCATTGCCTAAGTAAATAGTAATCTCCCCTTCAACTAGTCATCGGGTTTCCTGGAACCCCTGTAAATTGTTGCAGACATGATTAGTGGCTCCTGTATCTACTCACCAGGTGCCGGTAGATATCACCGCTAATCATGTTTCAATGACTAGTCCAAAAGATATACCTATGTTCTATTTTGGATTGGGACAGTCCTTCTTCCAATGTCCATCCTGCTTGCAAGTGAAGTACTTGCCTTTCGGCTTCTTCACTCTTCCCTGAGATCCTCGCACCATCTTTGCTTCACCTTGTTTCTTCTTCTTCTTGCCTTTCGGCCTAGAAGTAGAAACTCTTTTGAGCAATGATGGCTTGAGGACACTCTTCGAAGATTGCATACTAGCAGATAAGACAATATTTGGATTCATTTCCAATCAACATTATTTGGGTACAGTAAGTTTATTTCTTTTAGTATCACAACAAGTGGACTGAAAGTCATTTTGAAAATCCTAAGAATCACATAGATCATTACTTTAGATTTCAAAAAATTATTGATTCCTCAAACAATAAAATTTTGATATCAACCAACACCTCAAAACACCGAGAATATCGCATGCCACGCAGTGTGGACGTATACGAATTCTACATTTGTAAGAGGAGGTTTTACCCATTAATTTTATTATCTTGTAAACCTTACTTTTTGACAAATAAAATTAATAGTTGGTTCCTCTTTGGCCCTACAAATAAAAGCAGTGACTCCGATGGGGAGGATACTTTTTATTTGCATCTAAGTGTGCACCATTACACGATACTAAGGGAATTATTTTGGATTATGTGCCTTACCGCTGTGGAAGTACACACGCTCCTAGATAATTTCCTATAACCATTATTTGACCTAGTGATCCGCAAACAAACTCATCCGCAGGGAGGAAGGCACTCAGAGCCAACACACAAGTTTGTTGCATCACACGTCAAATTGTAATGGAGGCCGCGGGAATTAATTAAAATATCCCTCTCCCACTTAGTAAATTAAAAATGAGGAATTTTCCTATGACATGCATATCAAACAAAAAGCAATAAATATGAAAAATAAATTATTTTCCAACTATTATGGCCTTTGTCTTCAATATGGCTCCCGTCGCATCGCCATCTCGTCCGCTCCTCCTACTCCATGTACGAGCCATCCGGAGATCCGAGCCGAGACTAAATCCTATTTTAATTTACATCCATCGATCCTATACTCCACGAGGGAGTGTACATGAAATCTAGATCGAAAGTAAAATAAAATAAAGAGCGGCTAAACAATGCCGTATTTAATTTACAAAAACTAAATACTAGCCTCGTCAACCCCGAGGATTCAACAAAATAAACATTTACACACATACAATCACATACACACACATGCCATAATAGTCGGATCTTATGCCTGCAACCAAAGAGTTAAACTACGCATATCCTACTATTATCCGACACATATAATATATGAAAAAGTGCATAAAAATTAACCGAATCCTAAACACACAAAACTGGAAACCTTGGCTCTGATACCAATTGTTGGTATTGCCCGGAAGCTCTGATACCAATTGAAGGTTTTGCCCGGAAGCTCTGATACCAATTGTTGGGGTTGATCCGTGAGGGGAAACTTCGCTTCCCCTTCACCTCGGTTGCTTGACCATGGTGATCCCTTCAATGTCCCCGGATTAAAAATTTAATCCTAGACAAAAGGGATTTCCAAAGCAACCAAGTCATCGTCGTGCTATTCGTTTAGAGAGGTCACTTGAACAAACTAGTTGTTCAAGCGACCATTCTCTATTCTACGAGTAGCCGCGGAATAGACGATGTCCGGATCGCCGGTTTTTGTGTTTATGCTCGGGATCCAAATATTATTTAGCCATTCACAGAAATATATCATGCTCATAAATGAAAAACAAATATAAACATGTAACATATAAAATTAGAGAATCGATATACCTCTCGATCTTCTAATGTATGTCCTTCCTCCTTTCGGACGTCGTGTGGGCGACGCTCTACCAAAAGTCGAAGCTCCTAGATCACACATCTTCCTTCCTTGCTCATCCAAAGCAAGAGGAAGAATAGAAACAAGGCTCATCTCCTTCCTATGGCCAACCAACAAGCAACAAAAGAAATGCTTGCCGTCGGCCAACAAGGAGAAGGAGATAATGGTGGAAACCGACCAAGAAATCATGTGAAACCCCTTAGTCTTTTTTCCACCACCCAAGGAGAGTGAGAAGGTGTCTTTAGATGCTGTCCAAGGGTTGGAGAAGGTGATATGGGCGCCGGCCATCAAACCATGAAGAAGAAAGGAAGAAACTTTCCTTATTTGGTGCCACCCAAACCTCCTAAACCCTAAGCTTCCAAACCCTAATCCAAGCTCACCTTGTGGCCGGCCATGGAAGTGAGGAAAAAGCTTAGGATGAGCTCAAGCCAAGGTAAAGAGGAGAACCATAGTGGCCGGCCAACCCTTAGGAAGAAGAAGAACATCTCCTATAGTTGCCGCCCACCCTTTTCTCCCAAAAACCTAGCCACCCAAACCCTAATCCTAACTTACCTTATATCCGGCCATGGAAGAGGGGAAGAAGAATAGGATAAGTTCAAGCTAAGGTAGATAGGAGCAGCATAGTGGCCGGCCAACCCAAGGAAGAAGAAGAACAACCTCCATTAGTTGCCGCCCACCCTTGCTCCAAAACCCTAGCCACCAAACCCAATCCTAAACCAACTAGGATTCCTAGCCACCAAAGGAAGCAAACCCTAATCCCCTCATCCCTTGTGTTCTCCACGCCAACAATCCCTAATCCACCCTTATATAGAGTTTAGGGATAAGTCTTGGTTTAATCTCCACCATTGGTTCAAGGGATTTAACCTCAACCGTCGGATCTAGAGATTTAATCTCAACCGTCGGATCTTAGAGATTTAATCTCTACCAATGGATCTTAGAGTTTTGTTTCTATCCATTGGATCTAAGCATCATGAGCCGCCACCCTGCTCCAAAACCCTAGCCACCAAACCCAACCTAAACCAACTAGGATTCCTAGCCACCGTGCTGAAGCAAACCCCAATTCCTTCATCCATTTTGTTTCTCTCCACGCCAACAACCCTAAGCCACCCTTTTATAGAGTTTAGGATAAGTTCCTGGTTTAATCTTCACTATTGGTTCTGTTTAAGATCTCGAATGTCCGTAGATTAATTAATTTACTAACCATTAATTAATCAACATCTAACTCCTTGAGTAGTACCACTCAACCTTTTCATCATGCCGGACCAAGTCCACCTGCAGGGTTTACATGATGAACCTTATGAGCTCCTCAAGGGGACATCATCATCCTAATATATAGGACACGGTTTCCTCCTATAATCAACGGCACACAATATAAATAATATCATCTCCCAACTTACCGAGTCTATCGATTTAATCTATAAATCTCGCCCATTGGTAAATCAAAGAGATGAGTACCAAGTATATGTGCCCGTTATTATATCGGGATTAAGAGCATGTACTAAATAATATCTGAGGTCCGATTCGATTATGTAGTCAGCAATAAATCGAATCACCTCTGTGTCGGTCCTGCTCAATACACACAAAGTGCACTAGTGTGATTCTATGGTCAAGACAAACCAATACCAAATCACACTACAACTATTCCGATGGTTTGTCCAAAGCCATCTCGGTTGTGAGCCTTTACTTATACTTTACAAGGAGCCGATAACATGATCTCCCGTGTGACACCACACACCATGTTATCTACAATGTAAGGTATTAGACAATATTGCATAACCATAAAAATATGCAATCAATGATCATGTGATTCTTATTTCAAAATAAAGATGTTCATACAAAAAAATAGACTTTTAAGTATACATCCCTACAATATGTGCATGATATGTTGCTATGTTACATATGTTGTATGTTATGTTTGATTATGTACATGATATGCTGTTATGTTGTATATGTTACATGTTATGTTTGCTCAAGTTACTTATGCTACATGTTATGTTTGCTTACGTCATATATGTTACATGTTATGTTGTTTATATGTTATGAATATTACATGCCATGCTTAATGTCGATGTATGGTTTTTGTGAGTAGGACAGGATCTTACTAAGCCTATGTGCTTATAGTTTATTTTTCCCTTGTACTGCAGATAAGGGTAAGGGATGGATAAACTAAAGGGGGCAGCAGGAGGGGACAAGTGTGTTTGGTAGTGGCATGGTGGAGGAGATCTGTTATGTCCTTATAAATGTTTCCTTATGATGATGATGTCTATGGACTTGAACTAAGCACTAAGTACTTATGAAATAATGATGTTTGCTCTATGTTAAGAAGAAGTATCTATAAATGACGATGCATTTTTTATGTTCAAAAGAAAAAAAAAGTGTCTAAAGTCTTCCGCTGTAAGTAGTACGATGTATGTATGTACGGTTGCGTCATGCGCCGCCCCTCCGGACCCTAGGAAAGGGCGGGCATGACATCGCCGGCTTTTGTGTTTATGTTCGGGGTCCAAGTTATATTAGCCACATACATAAAGTAAACAACCACATTCAACATGCATATATTTGAAAAACAATTATAGACATAATACAAAAGAACACTAATCAAAATAAATAAGATTATACCTCTTGTTATAACTATTGATCATCTATTGTATGTCCTCCTCTTGTTATACACTAATCAAAAGTCGAAGCCTCCTAGATCACCAATCTTCCTTTCCTTGTTCACTCCGAACAAAGGAAGACCATAAAACAAAACTCTTCTTCCTATCTAAAACCAGCCACCAAGTCAATAAACTCGATGTTGCTGCAGGCCAAGGAAGAGAAGATGGAGTATGGGAACCGACCAAAAGGAGAATCAATGAGGGTATGGGCGCCGACCAACACTTGGAGAAGAGAAAGGAAACAAACCCTTCTCCTTGTAGCCGCCCAAAACCCTAACCCTAGCTCTCCTAATTGCCGGCCAAGGAAGAGGGGAAGAAGGATAGGTTGAGCACTGGCCAAGGTAGAGGGAAGAAGGATATATGCCGGCCAAACCTTAGGAAGAAGAAGAAAGCGCCTTCTCCTCTTGTTGCCGCCCACCACAAGCTCCCAAACCCTAGCCGCCCACTCCTAATCCTAACCTAATTAGGATTGCTTGCCGCCCAAGGGAAGCAAACCCTAATCCTCATCCATCCATCAAGTTGCCGCCCACCCCTATCACCTCCTTTTATAGAGTTAGGGATAAGCCTTGTTTTAATCTCCACCATTGGTTCTAGGGATTTAATCTCAACCGTCAGATCTAGAGATTTAATCTCAACCGTCGGATCTAGAGATTTAATCTCTACCTTTGGATCTAGAGTTTTGTTTTCATCCATTGGATCTAAGCTTCATGAGATATTAATAGGCTACAATAGGGACCATGAGAAGGAGTTGGATCTTGGCCACCCAATGGAGTCCGATCCATTAATGATTATCCATTCCACTAGAGGATTATCATTGATCTACCTCACCAACCCCCATAAGTTAATGTGGGCTTCATATATTATTTGTATATTTTCTCCCTGTATTTAAGATCTCGAATGTCCGTCGATTAATTAATTTACTGACCATTAATTAATCAACATCTAACTCCATGAGTAGTACCACTCAACGTTTTCATCATGTCGGACCAAGTTCACCTGCAGGGTTTACATGATGAACCTTATAAGCTCCTCAAGGGGACATCATCATCCTAATATATAGTACACGGTTTCCTCCTATAATCAACGACACACCATATAAATAATATCATTTCCCAACTTACCGAGCCTATCGATTTAATCTATAAATCTCGCCCATTGGTTAATCAAAGAAATGAATACTAAGTATATGTGACCATTATTATATCGGGATTAAAAGCATGTACAATATAATATCTGAGGTCCAATTCGATTATGTAGTCAACAATAAATCGAATCACCTCTAAGTCGGTCTTGCTCAATACACACAAAGTGCACTAGTGTGATTCTATGGTCAAGACAAACCAATACCAAATCACACTACAACCATTCCAATGGTTTGTCCAAAGCCATCTCGGTTGTGAGCCTGTACTTATACTTTACAAGGAGTCGATAACATGATCTCCCGTGTGACACTACACACCATGTTATCTACAATGTAATGTATTAGACAATATGCTTAACCATAAAAATATGCAAACAATGATCATGTGATTCTTATTTCAAAATAAAGATGTTCATATAAAAGATAGACTTTTCAGTATACATCCCAACAATCTCCCACTTATACTAAAAGACTATGCTATCCTCATACTCCCATACACCTGATTCCCATTCCCACCACATGTCTATCAAAAGCTCTCGCTAAAAAGGCCTTAGTGAATGGATCTACTAGGGTATCGTCTAATGCAATCTTGGCGACAACACCTTCTACCTCCTTTATGATTTCTCTTATCAGGTGGTATTTGCGCTCTATGTATTTACTTTCCTTATGGGCTCGCGGTTCCTTCGAGTTTATAACTGCACCATTATTATCACAATAAATTTTGATAGTTCTGGGAAAACCAGAAATCACATCCAAGTCCATCAGGAAGTTCCTGAGCCACACAGCTTCTTTGGCCGCCTGTGAGGCTGCCACATACTCAGCTTCTATGTTAGAGTCTGCCATGCATTTCTACTTGACACTCCTCCATACAATGGCTCTACCTCCCAAAGTAAACACAAAACCTAAGGTAGACTTACTGTTCTCCCTATCTGAATGGAAGTCGAAATCTGTGTAACCCACATGGAGTAATTGGTCTGCCTGGTAAACTAGCATATAATCCCTAATCCTTCTCAGGTACTTCAATATATGCTTTACTGTAGTCCAATGTCCCTGTCTTTAATTACTCTGATATCTGCTGACCATGCCCATGGCAAAGCAGATATCTGGTCTCGTACATAGCATCGCATACATGAGGCTTCATACTGTCGAGGCATAAGGAACAACCTTCATCTCCTCTATTTTCTCAGATGTTCTTGGACACATCTCCTTAGATAAAGGAACTCCATGCCTGAATAGTAGAAAACCCTTCTTGGAGTTCTGCATGCTAAAACGATCCATAATTGTGTCTATGTATGAAGCTTGGGATAAGCACAACATCCTTTTCCTGCAATCCTTTATAACCTTGATCCCAAGAATGTGTCCCACTTCTCCCAAGTCCTTCATATCAAACTGTTTGGACAACCATACCCTTACGTCCGATAACACCTTGATATTGTTGCCAATCAACAAAATGTCATCTACGTTTAATATAAGAAATACCACTACGTTTCCGTCACATCTCTTGTATACACAAGACTCATCTGGACTTTGAATAAATCCATAAGACTGGATTAACTCATCAAAGCGGATGTTCCAAGACCTCGAAGCTTGCTTTAATCCATAAATAGACCGATTAAGCTTACATACAAGATGCTCTTTTCCCTTCGCAATGAATCTCTCTGGTTGCTTCATATAGATGTTTTCCTCAAGACTTCCATTAAGGAAAGCTATCTTGACATCCATCTGCCACACCTCATAATCCATATAAGCTGCAATGCATAAGAGAATCTGGATAGACTTAAGCATGACTACCGGCAAAAAGGTCTCCTTATAATCGATACCCTCTTTCTGAGTATACCCCTTCATAACAAGCCTCACTTTGAAGTTCTCAACGTTCCCGTCTATTCCTCTCTTTCTATTGTAGATCCACTTGCATCCAATGGTTTTTACACCATCGGGTGGTTCCACTAGCTCCTAGACCTGATTTGAATCCAAAGATTCAATCTCAGTATTTATTGCACTTTGCCAAGATACTGCATCTTTATCTTTGATTGCCTCGTCATATGTCTAGGGATCAGGTTCATGTTCGCTAGGGACCAAATCAGAAGATTCTCCCAAGAACATGAATCTATCAGGCTGTCTCAAAACCCTCCCACTATGATGAGGTATAACCTGTGTATCCTCTGTGACACGTGGTGCAGTGACTTGTGGTATATCCTCTTGTACCGATGGTACTGAAGAAGTGACTTCCCCTTTTAATTCCTCTAGAACAATCTTACTCATGGGCTTGTGGTTCATCACATAGTCTTCCTCTAGAAATCTGGCATTCGTGCTAACGATCACCCTCTGATCTCTAGGACTATAAAACAAACCACCTTTCGTTCCTCTAGGATAGCCAACGAACATGCGTACTTCATTATGAGAATCCAGCTTACTAGCATCCGCCTTCAGCACATGTGCTGGACTCCCCCAAATCCGAATTTGTCTTAGACTAGGCTTTCGCCCAGTCCACAATTCTGTGGGAGTAGAAGGCACTGATTTAGATGGAACCAAGTTCAGAATGTAGACCGCCGCATCTAGAGCATATCCCCAGAACGAATCTAACAACTCAGAATAACTCATCATCGATCTAACCATCTCTATAAGAGTCCTATTCCTTCGCTCTGCTACACCATTCTGCTAGGGTGTGCCAGGTGCAGACAATTGGGATTGAATCCCAGGCTCTGATAAGTAATTCCTAAACTCTCCTAAGAGATACTCACCACCACGATCAGATCGCAGTGTCTTGATACTTTTACCTTGATGTTTCTCGGCATCAGCCTTGAATTCTTTGAACTTGTCAAAGCATTCAGACTTGCTGCGCATCAAGTAAATATATCCATATCTCGAATAATTGTCTATAAAAGAGATGAAATACTCAAAACCACCTCTAGCCTAGATATACATAGGACCACACAAATCAAAATAAACCAATTCTAACACATCTTTGGCTCTATACCCCTTGGCCTTAAAAGGCCTCTTGGTCATTTTACCCTCCAAGCAGGATTCACAGGTTGGGAAATCTTCCACTACAAATGAGCCCAAAGGTCCATCAGCTATCAACCATTGAATTCTTCTTAGGTTAATATGACCAAGCCTAAGATGCCAAAGATATGTTTGGTTCATCTTCAAAGGTTATTTTCTCTTATTGGAATTAGAAGATGTGTTATTAACTTCTATTTACATCCTGGGAGCTTTTGGTTCAAGTGTGTATAAATTTCCTATCAATGCACCTGAACAGATAATATCCCTATTCCTTTTTATAACAACTCTGTCATTAAAAGAAATAGAATATCTATCCATAAATAATTTAGAAAGCGAAATTAAATTCTTTCTAAATAAAGGTACATAAAGGCAATTCTTGATAACCAAAACTTTATTTTTCTCAAAAGACAAATAAACATCTCCCACTGCAATTGCCGCACCTTCGTGGCATTGCCCAAGTAAACGGTAATCTCTCCCTTAGCTAGTCATCGGGTTTCCTGGAACCCCTGTAAAGTATTGCAGACATGATTAGTGGCTCAAATATCTACACTCCAGGTGTCGGTAGATAATACCGCTGACCATGTTTTAATGACTAGTCCAAAGGATATACCTTTGTTCTGCTTCGGATTGTTACAATCCTTCTTCCAATGTCCATCCTGCTAGCAAGTGAAGCACTTGCCTTTCGGCTTCTTCACTCGTCCTTGAGATCCTCCCTTCACCTATGCCCCAGCTTGTTTCTTCTTCTTCTTGCCTTTCGGCTTAGAAGTAGAAACCTTTTGAGCAGTCATGGCCTGAGCCTAAGCAAGCCCTTATGTCGCCTGGAGAATGATATCGACCTGGGTTTCCCCATCGATCTCACCTTCAAGGACTTCCAACTCATTCACAGGCTTAGGAGGACACTCTTCGAAGAATACATACTTGTACTCCTCAGCAGTTAAGACAATATCTAGAATTCTTTTTCCAATCAACATAATTATGTACAGTAAGATTATTTTCCTTTAGTATCACAAGTGGACTGAAAGTTATTTTTGAAAATCCTAAGAATCACATAGATCATTACTTTAGATTTTAAATTATTGATTCCTCAAACAATAAAATTTTTAAATCAACCAACACCTCAAAACACCGAGAATATCGTATGCCACGATCGTGTGGACGTATACGAATTCCACATTTGTAAGAGAAGGTTTTACCCATTAATTTTACCATATTGTCAACCTAACTTTTTGACAAATAAAATTAATAGTTGGTTTCACTTCGGCCCTACAAATAAAAGCAGTAACTCCGATGGGGAGGATACTTATATTTGTATCTAAGTGTTCACCATTACTCGATACCAAGGTAATTATCTCGGGTTATGTGCCTTCCGATGGGGAAGTACACACGCTCCTTAATAATTCCCTATAACCATATTCGACCTTGTGATCCACAAACAAACTCATCCGATGGGGAGGAAGGCACTCAGAGCCGACACGCAAGTTTGTTTGCATCACTTGTCAAATCATAATGGAGGCCATGGGAATTTATAAAAAATTTCTCTCTCCCACTTAGTAATTTAAAATTGAGGAATTTTCTAGCCTACAACATGCATATCAAACAATAAGCAATAAATATGAAAAATAAAAAATTTCCAACTATTATGGCTATTGTCTTCAATATGTCTCCCGTCACATCGCCATCTCGTCTGCTCCTCCTACGCCATGTACGAGCCATCTGGAGATCCGAGCCGAGACTAAACTCTATTTTAATTTACATCCATCGATCCTATAATCCACGAGGGAGTGTACATGAAATCTAGATTGAAATTAAACTAAAATAAAAAGAGTAGCTAAACAATGTCGTATCTAATTTACAAAAAATTAAATACTAGCCTCGTCAACCACGAGAATTCAATAAAATATACATTTACACACATACAATCACATACACACATATGGCCATAACAGTTGGATCCTATGGCTACAACCAAAGAGTTAACCTACGCATATCCTACTATTATCCGGCACATATAATATATCAAAAGTGCAAAAAAGTAACTGAATCCTAAACACACAAAACCGGAAACCTGGCTCTAAAACCACTTGAAGGGTTTTTTCCCCGGAATCGAAGCTCTTATTCCATATGAAGGTAGGAAACTTCGCTTCCCACTGCTTGTGTTTTATTCGTCATTCTATTCGATTAGAGTAGTCACTTGAACAAACTTGTTGTTCAAGTGACCAACCTCTATTCTACTAATAGTCGCAGAATAGACTGTAGGGATGTATACTGAAAAGTCTATCTTTTGTATGAACATCTTTATTTTGGAATAAGAATCACATGATCATTGTTTGCATATTTTTATAGTTATGCAATATTGTCTAATACTTTACATTGTAGATAACATGGTGTGTGGTGTCACACAGGAGATCATGTTATCGACCCCTTGAAAAGTATAAGTAAAGGCTCAAAACCGAGATGACTTTGGACATACCATCGGAATGGTTGTAGTGTGATTTGGTGTTGGTTTGTCTTGACCAAAGAATCACACTAGTGCACTTTATGTGTAATGAGCAGGACCGACATAGAGGTGATTCGATTTATTGCTGACTACATAATTGAATCGGACCTCAGATATTATTTAGTATATGCTCTTAATCCCAATATAATAACGGGAACATATACTTAGTACTCATCTCTTTGATTTACCAATGGGCGAGATTTATAGATTAAATCGATAGGCTGGATAAGTTGGGAGATGATATTATTTATATGGTTTGAGGTTGATTATAGGCGGAAATCGTGTCCTATAAATATTAGGATGATGATGTCCCCTTGAAAAGCTCATAAGGTTCATCATGTAAACCCTGCAAGTGGACTTGGTCCGGCATGATGAAAAGGTTGAGTGGTACTACTCAAGGAGTTAGATGTGGATTAATTAATGGTCAGTAAATTAATTAATCGACGGACATTCGAGATCTTAAACACGGGGAGAAAATGTACAAATAATATATGGAGCCCATATTATCATATGGGGGTTGGTGAGGTAGATCAATGATGATCCTTTAGTGGATTGGATCATCATTAGTGGATCAGACTTTATGTGGGCTTGATCCATGGGTGGCCAAGATCCAACTCCTTCTCATGGTCCCTAATGTAGCCTATTAACACCTCATGAAGCTTAGATCCAATGGATAGAAACAAAACTCTAAGATCCATAGGTAGAGATTAAATCTCTAAGATCTGATGGTTGTGATTAAATCTCTAGATCCGACGGTTGAGATTAAATCCCTAGAACCAATGGAGGAGATTAATTCATGACTTATCCCTAACTCTATAAAAGGAGGGCATGGGAGTTGGCGTGAACTATCAACAAGAGAGCTAGGGTTTGGACGGCAAGAGAAGGAATCCTAGTTGAAATAGGATTAGGGTTAGGGTTTGGAGGCTAGGGCGGCACCAAATAAGGAAGGTGATTGTTTCTTCTTCTTCCTTCATTGGCCGGCGTCCAGATTGTTTTCCAGCCCTCTTCCAGCCATTGGCCGACGGCGAAGCCTCTCTTCTCCCTCTCCTTAGGTGGTGGAAACTAGTTTGTGTGCTCCATGTTGGTTGGTTTTAGGGAGGAGAAAAACCTTGTTTCTATTCTTCCTCTTGCTTTGGAAGAGAAAGGAAGGAAGATTTGCGATCTAGGAGCTTCGAATTTTTGTAGAGCCTCTCCCACACGACGTCCAAAAGGAGGAAGGTCATATATTAGAAGATCAAGAGGTATATCTATTTTCTTTTCTCTTTTTTTTGTTGCTTGTTTTTGTTTTTCAATTATAAGCATGTTATAAATCTATAAATGGCAAAATAATACTTGGATCCCGAGCATAATCACAAAAACCGGCGATCCGGATATCGTCTATTCTACGGCTAGTCGTAGAATAGAGGATGGTCGCTTGAACAACTAGTTTGTTCAAGTGACCTCTCTAAACGAATAGCACGACGATGACTTGGTGGTTTGGGCAATCCCTTTTGTCTAGGATTAAATTTTTTTAATCTGGGGACATCGAAGGGATCGCCATGGATAAGCTACCGAGGTGAAGTGGGAAGCGAAGTTTTCCCTCATAGGCTCGATAAGCAAAACCCTTCAATTGGTATCAGACCCAAGGTTTCTGGTTTTGTGTGTTTAGGATTCGGTTAATTTTTATGCACTTTTTCATATATTATATGTGTCGGATAATAGTAGGATATGCATAGTTTAACTCTTTGGTTGCAGGCATAAGATGGCACTATTATGGCCATATGTGTGTATGTGATTGTATGTGTGTAAATATTTATTTTGTTGAATACTCGGGGTTGACGAGGCTAGTATTTAGTTTTTGTAAATTAAATACGGCATTGTTTAGCCACTCTTTTTTTAGTTTACTTTCGATCTAGATTTCATGTACACTCCCTTGTGGAGTATAGGATCGATGGATATAAATTAAAATAGGTTTTAGTCTCGGCTCAGATCTCCGGATGGCTCGTACATGGCGTAGGAGGAGCGGACGAGATGGCGATGCGACGGGAGTCATATTGAAGACAAAAGCCATAATAGTTGGAAAATAATTTATTTTTCATATTTATTGCTTTTTGTTTGATATGCATGTCGTAGGCTAGGAAAATTTCTCAATTTCAAATTACTAAGTGGGAGAGGGAATTTTTTTAAATTCCCACGCCCTCCATTACGATTTGATAATTGATGCAAACAAACTTGCGCATCGGCTCTGAGTGCTTTCCTCCATATCGGATGGGTTTGTTTGCGGATCACAAGGTCGAATATGGTTATAGGAAATTATTAAGGAGCGTGTGTACTTACCCATCGTAAGGCACATAACCCGAGATAATTAACTTGGTACCGAGTAATGGTGAACACTTAGACACAAATATAAGTATCCTCCCCATCGGAGTCACTGCTTTTATTTGTAGGGCCAAAGAGGAACCAACTATTAATTTTACTTGCCAAAAAGTTAGGTTGACAAGATAGTAAAATTAATGGGTAAAACCTCCTCTTACAAATGTAGAATTCGTATACGTCCACACTATCGTGGCATACGATATTCTCGGTGTTTTCAGGTGTTGGTTGATTTTAAAATTTTATTGATTGAGGAATCAATAAATTTTTGAAATCTAATGTTTTGATTTATGTGATTCTTAGGTTTTCTTTCAAAATGACTTTCAACCCACTTGTTATGATACTGAAAGAGAACAAACTTACTGGACCCAACTATGTAGATTGAAAGAGGAATCTAATAAAATTGTCTTGATTGCTGAGGAATACAAATATGTACTCCTCAAAGAGTGCCCTCCCAAGCCTACAGATAATTCTGGGGAAAAGGAGAGAGAGAGCTATAAGAAGTGGATCAAGGCCGATGAGATGGCGCGGTGTTACATTTTGGCATCTATGTCAAATGTACTATAACATCAGCATCAAGCCATGTCCACTGCTTTTGATATGATGTTCAATCTCAAGGAGCTTTTCGGACACCAGAATCGGGCTGCGAGGCAAGAGGCCATGAGAAACTTGATGATGACCACCAAGATCGAGGGAACACCCGTGAGGGATCATGTTCTCAAGATGATGGCTCATTTGAATGAGCTGGAGGTCCTAGGAGCTAAGATCGATGGGGAAACCCAGGTCGATATCATACTCTAGTCTCTGTTGGGTTTCCGGCACCGCGGCGTGTGTGTGTTCGATCATGTTTCGTAAACATGAGCACAGCGGAAGCAATAAAAATAATAGATCTACATTTATTACAACACACACATCACACGCATGCATAGTACAACATGTGTAGACATAACCGTAAATTTAAATTTTGCAATAAAGGAAATTTAACTACGTTATACCTTTCGTATCACGTGTAGCGGGAACGGCATCAACCAGAACGATCCTCGCTAGAATCGTCTCTATCCGTATCCACGCCGAGTATCCTTAGGATGACTTCGCTAAGCCACGAGCTTCGTCTTCGTACGGGTTACTAGCCTCGTGTTGAAGACGATGTGATCGAGAGATGATCACGATCCGAATCCAAATTCGGATCCAAAACCGAGTTCTCAAAACTCGCTTCTCCGGAGAGCTATTCGTCAACCGATTGACGAATCCTTCGTCCTCCACCTCAGAGGATTACCGGAGATTGAATCCCTTGTAAGTTAGCCGCTGTCGGAGCTCTAACCGTCGTCCAAACGACGCTCCGACGAGAGGAGAACAAGCTGTCCAGAAAAATGGACAGCTTTGGTGGAGGAGATAGGCGCCGGCCAACCAAGGGAAGATAAAGCTCACCTTGATGCCAAATCTAAAGGAGATCACCGGAGGGTCGCCGGAGGATCACCGGCTGAATCTTGGATGCCGGCAAGGAGCTTGACGGCGGCACAAGGGGATGGGCGGCAATGGAGGTTGGCGCCAACTCTTAGAGAGGATGAAGTGGGCGGCAACTTAGGGCTAGGGTTTTGGATTAGGGCTTAATTATCCCTTAAGCCCTCTTTTATAGAGAACTAATTCTTTTAATGGTTATTGGATCATAACCATTAGGCCCGTTAACCCGCTCCATTAAGATAAGTTAAAATAAACCAAACCATGATGGTTTATTTTAAGTTAAAACGAATTGAACAAACTTTTGGTTTATTCGTTTAAAGTAAACCAAACCCTTTGGTTTATTCTCCTCCATTGGATTAGAACCAAACCATTTTGGTTCATCCATTATGTCTTCATAAGACACGCCCCATCCACGCTTCCATTGCGACTGAAACAATTTCATGCTCGCTCCATGTTTGGTCCAACCAAACTTTGTTTCTCTCGGTCTGAGAATCTCATTCTCAAGCTCGTTTTAAATCCTTCGGATTACGCTCGTTGTGCGTGTGACCAAATAGGTTCTCGGTTTATATTGGCCATCTATAATTAACCATTAATTATAGAACGATCATGAGTGGCACCTAGTAGTGCATCATGATCCCCAATTAACCGAAAAGATCAACGGTTGATCCAGAACTATTTCTAAAACCCTTCAGCAGCTCGAATGATTCGTGCCCCATTCCCTTCACTCATCTTATACCCACTTGGTTCAAGATATATTCTATAGTGTCAGTCCCCACTAGGCTGACTACGTCACACCTAGCCCAAGTATCATTTCCTCATCCTATGGATTCTAGTTACTGCACATGTATCGAAGAGTAGTTTACTCTAAACATGTAATGCTTTGGCCAAAGACTTTAGTAACAATCCGACGAGAGGCCATGAGTATACATCTCCTCACAAGGAGTGGTGAATCCTTTATAGGCTATTCAAACACCTTCGATCACTTCGACTTATACCCAATCATCCCGGGTCCACATCTCCTTAGAGATGTTTGCTTAAGATGTCAAAGCATAAGTCTCCATGATCAAGATGACTTGAATACCGCAAGTCAAAGGAACATCGCACTTAAGCTACAGTAAGAACTTCATTGACATATCTATATATGCAGAGAACCATATGAAGTCTTACGGCTGGTCACTCCAATGAACTAGTTTCCATAACTAGCATCCACGATTAACTCCGGACATCACTATGTCTCCAGCTAGTGAGAATCAGCTGCTTGGATGTAGAGATACTCACTAGTTGTGAATCGTATACCTCATGCTAGTCTCGACAGAATTGATGGTGTCCATATCCATCAATTCATCGACTAGGGATAATTCCGATACATCACAATTATACATGTAGAGATACTCACTAGTTGTGATCCAATCACAAATTCTCTCATGCTGTGAATCGTATCGTGGACATTCAGTAAATGAGTTTAAGATCCAATCAAATACATAAAACATGTATACTCAAATAGTGAATCTTCATTTATCATATAAATGGTTCATACATAAGGCGATTGCCTTAGGACATCTCTCATATATTACTAACAGAATACCACTTGGCCTAATGTCAATCGCTACGGTATCCAATACCATAATCTCTAACATGACCCTCAAACATACTTTGAGGTAATGCCTTAGTCAAAGGATCCGCTAAGTTCCTTTCAGTGGGAATTTTCTCGATTTGTATTTCGTTCCTACTGATGATCTCTCTGATAAGATGATAGCGGCGAAGCACATGTTTGGATCATTGATGAGACCACATCAAGTTCAGAGATGAACTTCTTGATCCAAACCGCTTCCTTTGCTGCTTCCAAAGCTGCAATGTATTCTGCCTTAGTGGCAGAATCCGCTATAGCGTCAAGCTTAGAACCTTTCCAACTTATTGCGCCTCCATTCTAGGTGAATACATACCCAGACTGAGACATGGAATCATCCTTGTCTGTCTGGAGTTTGCATCCGTATACCCACGTATCACCATGTACCCTTCTCCATATATTAGTAACACATCCTTAGTTCTTCTCAAGTACTTAAGGATCGTCTTAACAGCAACCCAATAATCCATTCCTGGATCAGACTGGTATCTGCTTGTGACACTCAGAGCATATGATACATCGGGCCTCGTACATAACATAGCATACATGATATATCCTATTGCGGATGCATAGGAAATCTTACTCATGCAAATCCTCTCATCTTCTGTGCATGGACACATAGACTTCGAAAGGTGTATCCCATGCCTGATGGGTAGGAAACCTTTCTTGGATTCCGACATGCTAAAACTCTATAGCACTCGGTCTATATATGTAGACTGCGAAAGACCAAGCAACCGTTTCGATCTATCTCTATAGATCTTAATCCCGAGGATGTAGGTTGCTTCTCCCAGGTCTTTCATGGAGAATGTCTTGGATAACCAAACCTTAACTGACTGTAAGACTGAAACATCATTTCCTATAAGTAATATGTCATCGACGTATAATACTAGGAACACGATTGCACTCCCACTAACCTTCTTGTACACACAAGGTTCGTCTGGATTTTGTGAGAAATCAAACTTTTTGATTGTCTCATCAAAACGGATATTCCAGCTCCTGGATGCTTGCTTCAATCCATATATGGACCATCGCAATTTGCATACCTTAGTTTTATCAACCGATGTGAAACCCTCAGGTTGTATCATATACACGTCCTTGAGCATGTTTCCATTAAGGAAAGCTGTTTTCACATCCATCTGCCATATCTCATAATCATAATGAGCCGCTATGGCCAGGAGCATCCGAATGGATTTAAGCATAGCTACAGGCGAATAGGTTTCATCATAATCAACACCTTGTTTTTGACGATATCCTTTCGCCACCAACCTAGCCTTATAGGTAATCACATTTCCATCCATGTCGGTTTTCTTCTTGAAAACCCACTTGCACCCTATAAGCTTTATCCCTTCAGGTGGGTCAAACAATAGACTTCATGGCACCAAGCCACTTATCCCTTTCTAAACTTGTCAGCACTTCTTCATAACTGGTAGGCTCCTCATCATCAATGAGTAACACGTCGTTCGATTCACTTACGAGAAATCCATATCTCTCAGGAATATTGCGTGTTCTACCAGATCTACGAAGATGTGGTGTTACAATAGGTCCAGCCGATTGCTCATCACTATGAGTTGTCGGCTGTTGTGCTTCACCAGGTATCTCATCAATGTCTATTTGAGTCTCTCGAGCCTCCTCAAGCTCGACAACACTCCCACTGTTTTCTTGTAAGAGAAACTCTTTCTCTAGAAACACAGCATGCCTTGAAACAAACACCTTTTGTTCGACAGGATGATAGAATTGGTAACCCCTTGTTTCCTTAGGGTATCCAACAAATAGACATTTATCAGACTTAGCATCCAATTTGTATGATACAGTCCGCTTCACATAAGCAGGACAACCCCATATCTTCAAGTAAGATACATGAGGTTTCTTACTATTCCATATCTCATATGGAGTAGTTGAGACTACCTTGGTAGGCATTCTGTTTAACAAGTAAACAGCTGTCTGAAGTGCATAGCCCCAAAAGGACTTGGGAAGAGTCGCATGATTCATCATTGACCTGACCATGTCCAACAAGGTCAAGTTACGCCTCTCAGATACACCATTATGCTGTGGTGTATATGGCGGAGTCCATTGAGACAATATACCATTGTCTCTTAGATAATCAAGAAACTCTTGACTTAAGTATTCACCACCTCGATCCGATCGAAATATTTTAATACTCTTATCATGTTGTTTCTCTACTTCATTTCTGAATTTCTTTGAACCTTTCAAAGGCTTCAGACTTGTGTTTCATCAAGTACACATACCCAAACCGTGAGTGATCATCGGTGAAGGTAATGAAGTAGCTATAGCCTCCTAATTCTTGAATTGACATAGGACCACATACATCAGTATGTATTAGTCCTAGTAACTCTCCCACTTGTTCACCTTTTCCAGTAAAAGGTAACTTAGTCATCTTGCCTTTTAAGCATGATTCGCATGTATCGTATGAATCCTATTCAAACGATTCCAGAATTCCACATCGGTGTAATTCGGACATGCGTTTCTTGCTTACATGGCCAAGACGACAAAACCACATGTAGGAGTCTAATTGATTATCTTTTCGAGCACGCTTGTTGCTCGCTTCGATATTGAAAATTATCAATCGGATACGCCTCAACGATAAACACCATTGCTTAAAGTTTCAGTCCCTTAAAGAACTCAATTCAAAGTTATGTAACAACAATTGTTACTAAAAGTCAAATGGTACCCATTTCTATTTAAACAAGAAATAGAAATGATGTTCTTTATCAACGAAGGAACATAAAAGCAATTGTCCAGTTCTAAGGCAAGTCCTACAGGGAGTTCCAACAAATACGTTCCGATGGCGAGTGCAGCAACCGTTGCTCCATTCCCAACACGTAAATTTGACTCTCCCTTGACGAGTCTTCTTCTATTCCTTAGCCCATGTATGTCATTACATATATGAGAGCCACACCCAGTATCAAATACCCAAGTGTCTGAGGAAATTGAATGACAATCAATAAAGAAGATTTCTGAAGAAGATGGGCATCCGATGTCTTATCCTTCTTCACGGACTCAAGATAAATCTTGCACTTTCTTCGCAAATGGCCCTACTTGCCATAATGATGGCAAGTGCCCTTTTGAGATGGTTCTGCCTTTTTAGCCTTTTTCTTCTTCCCCTTCTGTTGTTCCTTTGACTCCCTCTTAGAACCTTTCTTCGAGGAATCAACTAACAACATCGTCCCCTGCTCAAGCTTCTTAGAAGGCTCCACAGTCTTCAGCATGTTGAGCAGTACCACAGATGAACCTTCTTGCATCTCAGAGGTGAAGAGGAGCTTGGAGACTTCGAACCTTTCGAATCTCACTTGCTTATCAAACAACTCATAAAGATGAAGGACTACGATATGAGCATCCATATGCTCATGCTGATTTCGTAGCTTGGGTTCCATCGTGGCTAGCATGATGCAACTTGTCAGTTCAGAATCAGTCACATGTTTCTGATAGACCAACAATTGGTCCGGAGTTGCATCGTCACTAGGATGGGCGGGAAGAGGCACTTCGAGGACATACGCAAGCTTTTCACCTTGAGAACAATTCTCAAGTTTCTAAGCTAGTCCAAGAAGTTCGGCCCAGTCAATTTATTCGAATCCAAAATGGAACGCAAATTAAAAGACAACATGATCAATTTTAGAAATACAAAATGAGCATATATGAGAAAGATGATTTTTAAAATCTATCAATATACATTTATAAATCCCATTCATTTTTTTAATTCAAAAACCCTTGAAATCAATTCGGGAGATCGTAGGTCAATCTCCGAATGGGCTGATATCCAATATAGATAAGAACAACCTTTGAGTGAGTCCAACAAGCCATTCTTAGCTATGATGGTGGGTATCAAGTATACCGATTACATATCATGTATATGTAACTATCACAATGTGCTATCAACTAATTGAATGTTTACACATACATTGGGTTGTTAACACTTTAACAAGTATGTATCATATGCATAGCACCCAACTTCACCTCTCTTCACATCGACCTTGGAGTGAGTCCAACAAATCGATGCTCCTAGTTAGATCCGACCCATTAATCGCGAAATAGTTTTAATATGGTTAGAGCGCATTCAACCAATTAGCCAGGCTTGGAGTGAGTCCAACAACCCAAACTAACGATTGACCTCTGACTCTTACCATATTAGAGTTAAACTATTCCAATGATTTGAACATGTTCAGGTTCGAGCCGGCCTTGGAGTGAGTCCAACAACCCAAACAAGAAACAGAACTCTGGTTCTAACCATATTAATGGAAGGTGTAAGCTTTAATATTGAGTTAGGGTTTTTATGTCTCATCCTCTTTGCATACAAATAACTATTATCTACATGGCATGGCATACATGACATACATCTACATGTCACGACACGCATGGCATAATGATATGCATCTAATGCAATTACATGACATACAATTATGTCATGTACACAATTTCCTTATTTGTCATAACTATTTATGGAAATAAAATATGTTTATGATTTGATTCTCTAAATCAAATTGTGATTAAATTAGGAAACAAATTTCCAAATCTAATCACATATTTTATTTATGAAAATAGTTGATTAAGGAAAATCAATTTAGGAAACCAATTTCCTAAATCATCAAAACTACTTATGGAAATCAAATATTTTAAGATTTGATTTCCCAAATCAAATCATGATTAAATTAAGAAACAAATTTTTAGAATCTAATCAAATATTTTATTTATGGAAAATATCAATTTCCATAAATACTTCCAACTTTCCAAAGGTGGAAGATTTCCATAAATACTTCTAGACTTTCCAAAATTGAAAATTTTCCATAAATACTTCTAAATTTCCAAAATTAGAAAATTTCCAGAAATAACATTATGACTATCGCAAAACCGTTTTACGATTATGTCGAAACACAACCTGGGCTCTGATACCACTGTTGGGTTTCCGGCACCGCGCGTGTGTGTGTGTTCGATCATGTTTCGTAAACATAAGCACAGCAGAAGCAATAAAAATAATAGATCTACATTTATTACAACACACACATCACACGCATGCATAGTACAACATGTGTAGACATAACCGTAAATTTAAATTTTGCAATAAAGGAAATTTAACTACGTTATACCTTTCGTATCACGTGTAGCGGGAACGGCATCAACCGTAACGATCCTCGCTAGAATCGTCTCTATCCGTATCCACGCCGAGTATCCTTAGGATGACTTCGCTAAGACACGAGCTTCGTCTTCGTACGGGTTACTAGCCTCGTGTTGAAGACGACGTGATCGAGAGATGATCACGATCCGAATCCAAATTCGGATCCAAAACCGAGTTCTCAAAACTCGCTTCTCCGGAGAGGTATTCGTCAACCGATTGATGAATCCTTCGTCCTCCACATCAGAGGATTACCGGAGATCGAATCCCCGGTAAGTTAGCCACTGTCGGAGCTCTAACCGTCGTCCAAACGACGCTCCGACGAGAGGAGAACAAGCTGTCCAGAAAACTGGACAGCTTTGGTGGAGGAGATAGGCGCCGGCCAACCAAGGGAAGATAAAGCTCACCTTGATGCCAAACCTAAAGGAGATCACCGGAGGGTCGCCGGAGGATCACCAGCTGAAACTTGGACGCTGGCAAGGAGCTGGACGGTGGCACAAGGGGCTGGGCGGCAATGGAGGTTGGCGCCAACTTTTAGAGAGGATGAAGTGGGCGGCAACTTAGGGCTAGGGTTTTGGATTAGGGCTTAATTATCCCTTAAGCCCTCTTTTATAGAGAACTAATTCTCTTAATGGTTATTGGATCATAACCATTAGGCCCGTTAACCCGCTCCATTAAGATAAGTTAAAATAAACCAAACCATGATGGTTTATTTTAAGTTAAAATGAACCGAACCAACTTTTGGTTTATTCGTTTAAAGTAAACCAAACCCTTTGGTTTATTCTCCTCCATTGGATTAGAACCAAACCATTTTGGTTCAACCATTATGTCTTCATAAGACACGGCCCATCCACGCTTCCATTGCGACTGAAACGATTTCATGCTCGCTCCATGTTTGGTCCAACCAAACTTTGTTTCTCTCGTTCTGAGAATCCCATTCTCCAGCTCGTTTTAAATCCTTCGGATTACGCTCGTTGTGTGTGTGACCAAATAGGTTCTCAGTTTATGTTGGCCGTCTATAATTAACCATTAATTATAGAACGATCATGAGTGGCACCTAGTAGTGCATCATGATCCCCAATTAACCGAAAAGATCAACGGTTGATCCAGAACTATTTCTGAAACCCTTCAGCAACTCGAATGATTCATGCCCCATTCCCTTCACTCATCTTATACCCACTTGGTTCAGGACATGGTCTATAGTGTCAGTCCCCACTAGGCTGACTACGTCACACCTAGCCCAAGTATCATTTCCTCGTCCTAAGGATTCTAGTTACTGCACATGTATCGAAGAGTACTTTACTCTAAACATGTAATGCTTTGGCCAAAGACTTTAGTAACAATCCGACTAGAGGCCATGAGTATACATCTCCTCGCAAGGAGTGGTGAATCCTTTATAGGCTATTCAAACACCTTCGATCACTTCGACTTATACCCAATCATCCCGGGTCCACATCTCCTTAGAGATGTTTGCTTAAGATGTCAAAGCATAAGTCTCCATGATCAAGATGACTTGAACACCGCAAGACAAAGGAACATCGCACTTAAGCTACAGTAAGAACTTCATTGACATATCTATATATGCAGAGAACCATATGAAGTCTTACGGCTGGTCACTCCAATGAACAAGTTACCATAACTAGCATCCACGATTAACTCCGGACATCACTATGTCTCCAGCTAGTGAGAATCAGCTGCTTGGATACACCAAGGAGTATACCTCGTGCTAGTCTCGACAGAATTGATGGTGTCCATATCCATCAATTCATCGACTAGGGATAATTCCGATACATTACAATTACACATGTAGAGATACTCACTAGTTGTGATCCAATCACAAATTCTCTCATGCTGTGAATCGTATCGTGGACATTCAGTAAATGAGTTTAAGATCCAATCAAATACATAAAACATGTATACTCAAATAGTGAATCTTCATTTATCATATAAATTGTTCATACATAAGGCGATTGCCTTTGGACTTCTCTCATATATTACTAACAGTCTCTACCTAGGAGTTTTGAGAAGTTTTGCCTCAACTACAACATGAACAAGAGGTTGTATTCATTTGCGGAACTTCTGACAGAACTCCAGGAGGCAGAGGGACTATTTTGTCAGAGTGCTTAGGCGCATGCCGTGGTGACCCAGAAGGTTTCTACTTATAAGCCGAAAGGCAAGAAGAAGAAGAAACAAACCGGGGCGAAGGCGGTGGGAGGTACTCAGGGAGGAGTGAAGAAGCTGAAAGGCAAGTGCTTCACTTGTAAGCATACTGGACACTGGAAGAAGGACTGCCCAAACCGCAAGAACAAAGGTATATCTTTTAGTCTAGTCGTTGAAACATGTTTAGCGGTGTTATCTTTCGGCACCTAGTGTGTAGATACGGGAGCCACTGATCATGTCTGCAATACTTTACAGGGGTTCCAAGAAACCAGATGACTGGCTGAGGAGGAGATTACCGTGTACTTGGGCGATGCCACGAAGGTGGCGGCTATTGTAGTGGGAGATGTTCATTTATCTTTTGAGAAAAATAAACTTTTGGTTCTTAAGAATTGCATTTATGTACCCTTATTCAGAAAGAATTTAATTTCGGTTTCTAGATTGTTTATGGATGGATATTCTATTTCTTTTAATGACAGAGTTGTTATAAGAAGGAATAGGTATATTATCTGTTCGGGTGCATTGATAGGAAATTTGTACACACTTGAACCAAAACCTCCCACGATGCAAATTGAAGTTAATAACTCATCTTCTAATTCCAATAAGAGAAAAGAACCTTTGAAGATAAACCAAACATATCTTTGGCATCTTAGGCTTGGTCACATTAACCTAAAAAAAATTCAAAGGTTGATAGCTGATGGACCTTTGGGTTCATTAGAGGTGGAGGATCTCCCAACCTGTGAATCTTGCTTGGAGGCTAAGATGACCAAGATGCCTTTTTAAGGCCAAGAGGTATAGAGCCAAAGTTGTGTTAGAATTGGTTCATTCTGATTTGTGTGGTCCTATGTCTATCCAGGCTAGAGGTGGTTTTGAGTATTTCGTCTATTTTATAGATGATTACTCAAGATATGGATACATTTATCTGATGCGCCGCAAGTCTGAATGCTTTGACAAGTTCAAAGAATTCAAGGCTGATGTGGAGAAACGTCAAGGTAAAAGTATCAAGACACTGCGATCTGATCGTGGTGGTGATTACCTCTTGGGAGAGTTTAGGAACTACTTATCAGAGGCTGGTATTCAATCCCAATTGACTGCACCTGGTACACCCCAGTAGAACAGTGTAGCAGAGCAAAGGAATAGGACTCTTATAGAGATGGTTAGATCGATGATGAGTTATTCTGACTTGCTAGATTCGTTCTGGGGATATGCTCTAGATACGGTGGTGTATATTCTGAACTTGGTTTCATCTAAATCAATGCCTTCTACTCCCACAGAGTTGTGGACTGGGCGAAAGCCTAGTCTAAGACATATTCGGATATGGGGGAGTCCAGCACATGTGTTCAAGGCAGATGCTGGTAGGTTGGAACCTCGTACAGAAGTACACTTGCTCGTTGGCTATCCCAGGGGAATGAAGGGTGGATTGTTTTATAGTCCTAGAGATCAGAGGGTGATCGTTAGCACAAACGCCAGATTTCTAGAGGAAGACTATGTGATGAGCCACAAGCCCAAGAGTAAAATTGTTCTGGAGGAGTTAAAAGGTGAAGTCACTTTTTTAGTACCATCGGTACAAGAGGATATACCACATGTCACTGCACTGCATGTCACAGAGGATACACAGGTAATACCTAGTCGTAGTGGGAGGGTTGTGAGACAGCCTGATAGATTCATGTTCTTGGGAGAATCTTCTAATTTGGTCCCTGGCGAACATGAACCTAATCCCTAGACATATGACGAGGCAATCCAAGATAAAGATACATTATCTTGGCAAAGTGCAATGAATGCTGAGATTGAATCTATTGATTCAAATCAGGTCTGGGAGCTAGTATAACCACCCGATGGTGTAAAAACCATTGGATGCAAGGGGATCTATAAAAGAAAGAGAGGAATAGATGGGAAGGTTGAGACCTTCAAAGCGAGGCTTGTTGCGAAGGGGTATACTCAGAAAGAGGTTATCGATTATGAGGAGACCTTTTCGCTGGTAGCCTTGCTTAAGTCTATCCGGATTCTCTTATGCATAGCAGCTCATATGGATTATGAGGTGTGTCAGATGGATGTCAAGACAGCTTTCCTTAATGGAAGTCTTGAGGAAAACATCTACATGAAACAACCAGAGGGATTTATTGCTAAGGGCAAAGAACATCTTGTATGCAAGCTTAATCGGTCCATTTATGGATTGAAACAAGCTTCGAGGTCTTGGAACATCCGCTTTGATGAGGTGATCCAGTCTTATGGATTTACTCAAAGTCCGGATGAGTCTTGTGTATACAAGAGATGTGACAGAAATGTAGTGGTATTTCTTGTACTATACGTAGATGACATTTTGTTAATTGGCAACAATATCAAGGTGTTATCGGACATAAGGGTATGGTTGTCCAAACCGTTTGATATAAAGGACTTGGGAGAGGTGGGACACATCCTGTGGATCAAGGTTATAAGGGATCGCAGGAAAAGAATGTTGTGCTTATCCCAAGCTTCATACATAGACACGATATGGAGCATTTTAGCATGCAGAACTCCAAGAAGGGTTTTCTACCTTTCAGGCATGGAGTTCCTTTATCTAAGCAGATGTGTCCAAGATCATTTGAGGAGATAGAGGAGATGAAGGCGGTTCCTTATGCTTCGACAGTAGGAAGCCTCATGTATGCGATGCTCTGTACAAGACCAGATATCTACTTTGTCGTGGGCATGGTCAGCAGATATCAGAGTAATCCAGGATAGGGACATTGGACTGCGGTAAAGCATATATTGAAGTACCTGAGAAGGACTAGGGATTATATGTTGGTTTACCGGGCAGACCAATTACTCCCTATGGGTTACACGAATTCCGACTTCCAATCTGATAGGGATAACAGTAAGTCTACCTTAGGTTTTGTGTTTACTTTGGGAGGTGGAGCCATTGTATGGAGGAGTGTCAAGCAGAAATGCGTGGCGGACTCCACCATGGAAGCTGAGTATGTGGTAGCCTATGAGGCGGCCAAAGAAGTTGTATGGCTCAGGAACTTCCTGATGGACTTGGATGTGATTCCTGGTTTGCCCAGAACTATCACAATTTATTGTGATAATAGTGGTGCAGTTGCAAACTTGAAGAAACCACGAGCCCATAAGGCTAATAAATACATAGAGTGCAAGTACCACCTGATACAAGAAATCGTAAAGAGAGGAGAAGTTGTTGTGGCCAAGATTGCATCGGAGGATAACCTGGCAGATCGATGCACTAAGGCCCTTCCAGTGAGAGCTTTTGATAGGCATGTGGAGGGAATGGGGATCAGATGTATGACACTTTGAGGACAGCATAGTCTTTTTGTATAAGTGGGAGATTGTAGGGATGTATACTGAAAAGTCTATCTTTTGTATAAACATCTTTATTTTGGAATAAGAATCACATGATCATTGTTTGCATATTTTTATAGTTATGCAATATTGTCTAATACTTTACATTGTAGATAACATGGTGTGTGGTGTCACACAGGAGATCATGTTATCGGCTCCTTGAAAAGTATAAGTAAAGGCTCACAACCGAGATGGCTTTGGACAAACCATCGGAATGGTTGTAGTGTGATTTGGTGTTGGTTTGTCGTGACCATAGAATCACACTAGTGCACTTTGTGTGTATTGAGCAGGACCGACTTAGAGGTGATTCGATTTATTGCTGACTACATAATCGAATAAGACCTCAGATATTATTTAGTGCATGCTCTTAATCCCGATATAATAACTGGCACATATACTTAGTACTTATCTCTTTGATTTACCAATGGGAGAGATTTATAGATTAAATCGATAGGCTCGGTAAGTTGGGAGATGATATTATTTATATGGTGTGTCGTTGATTATAGGAGGAAACAGTGTCCTATAAATATTAGGATAATGATGTCCCCTTGAGGAGCTCATAAGGTTCATCATGTAAACCCTACAGGTGGACTTGGTCCGGCATGATGAAAAGGTTGAGTGGTACTACTCAAGGAGTTAGATGTTGATTAATTAATGGTCAGTAAATTAATTAATCGACGGACATTCGAGATCTTAAACACGGGGAGAAAATGTACAAATAATATATGGATCCCATATTATCATATGGGGGTTGGTGAGGTAGATCAATGATGATCCTTTAGTGGATTGGATCATAATTAGTGGATCGGACTTTATGTGGGCTTTGTAGGGATGTATACTGAAAAGTCTATCTTTTCTATGAATATCTTTATTTTTGAAATAAGAATCACAAGATCATTGTTTGCATATTTTTATGCATATTGTCTAATACGTTACATTGTAGATAACATGGTATGTGGTGTCACACAAGAGATCATGTTATCGTCTCCTTGTAAAGTATAAGTAAAGGCTCAAAACCGAGATGCCTTTAGACAATCCATCAGAATGGTTGTAGTGTGATTTTGTATTGGTTTGTCTTGACCATAGAATCACACTAGTGCACTTTGTGTGTATTGAGCAGGACCGACTTAGAGGTGATTCGATTTATTGCTGACTACATAATTCAATCGGACCTCAGATATTATTTAGTACATGCTCTTAATCCCGATATAATAACGGGAACATATACTTACTACTCATCTCTTTGATTTTCCAATGGGCGAGATTTATATATTATATCGATAGGCTCGGTAAGTTAGGAGATGATATTATTTATATGGTGTACCGTTGATTATAGGAAGAAATCGTGTCCTATATATTAGGATGATGATGTCCCCTTGAGGAGCTCATAAGGTTCATCATGTAAACCCTGCAGGTGGACTTGGTCTGACATGATGAAAAGGTTGAGTGGTACTACTCATGGAGTTAGATGTTGATTAATTAATGGTTAGTAAATTAATTAATCGACGGACATTCGAGATCTTAAACATTGGGAGAAAATGTACAAATAATATATGGAGCCTATATTATCATATGGGGGTTGGTAAGGTAGATCAATGATGATCCTTTAGTGGATTGGATCATCATTAGTGGATCGGACTTTATGTGGGCTTGATCCATGGGTGGCCAAGATCCAACTCCTCCTCATGGTCCCTAATGTAGCCTATTAACACCTCATGAAGCTTAGATCCAATGGATGAAAATAAAACTCTAGATCCAAAGGTAGAGATTAAATCTCTAGATCCGTCGATTGAGATTAAATCTCTAGATCTGACGGTTGAGATTAAATCCCTAGAACCAATGGAGGAGATTAAATCTTTGCTTGAGCCCAACTCTATAAATAGAGATCATGAAGTGGGCGGCAAGAAGATGATGGCTTAAGGGGATTAGGGTTTGCTTCCTTTGGAGGCTAGGAATCCTAGTTAGTTTAGAATTAGGTTTGGGTGGCTAGGGTTTTGGGAGTTATGGGTGGGCGGCAACTCAAGAAGGTGTTTCTTCTTCTTCCTAAGGTTTTGGCCGGTTCCTCCCATCTTCCCTCTACCTTGGCTTGTGCTCATCCTAATCTTCTTCCCCACTTCCATGGTCGGCCATAAGGAGAGCAAGAATTAGGGTTTGGAGGCTTAGGGTTTAGGTGGCTTGGGTGGCACCAAATAAGGAAGTAGTTTGCTTTCTTTTTCCTTTCCTTTTGTGGCCGGCGCCCACATCCCTATCCCAGCCCTTGGTCGGCATCCAAAGACCCCTTCTCCTTCTCCTTAAGTGGTGGAAACAAGATATAGGGCTTTCCCTTGGTGTCTTGGCCGGTTTCCACCATTATATCCTTCTCCTTGTTGGCCGGTGGCAAGCATTCTCCTTGTTGCTTGTTGGTTGGCCATAGGAAGGAGAAGAGCTTTGTTTCTATTCTTCCTCTTGCTTTGGAAAAGCAAGGAAGGAAGATTTGCGATCTAGGAGCTTCGACTTTTGGTAGAGCGTCGCCCACACGACGTCCGAAAGGAGGAAGGACATACATTAAAAGATCGAGAGGTATATCGATTCTCTAATCTTTATATGTTACATGTTTGTATTTGTTTTTCAACTATGAGCATGATATAAATCTGTATATGACTAAATAATACTTGGATCCCGAGCATAAATACAAAAACTGGTGATCCGGACATCGTCTATTCCGCGGCTACTCGTAGAATAGAGGATGGTCGCTTGAACAACTAGTTTGTTCAAGTGACCCCTCTAAACGAATAGCACGACGATGACTTGGTGGTTTGGGAAATCCATTTTGTCGAGGATTAAATTTTTTTAATCCGGGGACATCGAAGGGATCGCCATGGACAAGCTACCGAGGTGAAGTGGGAAGCGAAGTTTCCCCTCACGGACTCGATAAGCAAAACCCTACAGGCTTGATCCATGGGTGGCCAAGATCCAACTCCTCCTCATGGTCCCTAATGTATCCTATTAACACCTCATGAAGCTTAGATCCAATGGATAGAAACAAAACTCTAAGATCCATAGGTAGAGATTAAATCTCTAAGATCCGACAGTTGAGATTAAATCTCTAGATCCAACGGTTGAGATTAAATCCCTAGAACCAATGGAGGAGATTAATTCATGACTTATCCCTAACTCTATAAAAGGAAGGCATGGGAGTTGGCGTGAACTTTCATCAAGAGAGCTAGGATTTGGGCGGCAAGAGAAGGAATCCTAGTTGAGATATGATTAGGGTTAGGGTTTGGAGGCTAGGGCGGCACCAAATAAGGAAGGTGATTGTTTCTTCTTCTTGTTCATTGGCCGGCGTCCAGATTGTTTTCCAGCCCTCTTCCATCCTTTTGCCGGCGGCCAAGCCTCTCTTCTCCCTCTCCTTAGGTGGTGGAAACAAGATATAGGGCTTCCCTTGGTTTCTTGATTGTTTTCCATCATCTTCTCCTCCTTCTAGTTGGCCGGCGGCAAGGAGTTTGTGTGCTCCTTGTTGGTTGGTTTTAGGGAGGATAAAAACCTTGTTTCTATACTTTCTCTTGCTTTAGAAGAGCAAGGAAGGAAGATTTGTGATCTATGAGCTTCGACTTTTGGTAGAGCGTCGCCCACACAACGTCCAAAAGGAGGAAGGTCATACATTAGAAGATCAAGAGGTATATCTATTCTCTTTTCTCTTTTGTTTGTTGCATGTTTTTGTTTTTCAATTATAAGCATGTTATAAATCTATAAATGGCTAAATAATACTTGGATCCCGAGCATAAACACAAAAACCGGCAATCCAGACATCGTCTATTCCGCGGCTACTCGTAGAATAGAGGATGGTCGCTTGAACAACTAGTTTTTTCAAGTGACCTCTCTAAACGAATAGCACGACGATGACTTGGTGGTTTGGGCAATCCCTTTTGTCTAGGATTAAATTCAGTTACGTATTGATACTATTTTATCATATTTAACTGCTACCGAGGTGAAGTGGGAAGCGAAGTTTCCCCTCACGGACTCGATATGCAAAACCCTTCATAGACGATGTATGGATCGCCGACTTTTGTGTTTATGTTCGGGGTCCAAGTTATATTAGCCACATACATAAAGTAAACAACCACATTCAACATGCATATAATTGAAAAATAATTATAGACATAATACAAAAGAACACTAATCAAAATAAACAAGATTATACCTCTTTTTATACGTCTTGATCTTCTATTGTATGTCCTCCCTCCTTTTGGATGTCGTGTGGACGACGATCTTTCAAAAGTCGAAGCCTCCTAGATCACCAATCTTCCTTTCCTTGTTCACTCCGAACAAAAGAAGATCATAAAACAAAAATCTTCTTCCTATCTAAAACAGGCCACCAAGTCAATAAACTCGATGTTGCCATCGGCCAAGGAAGAGAACATGGAGTATGGGAACCGACAAAAGGAGAATCAATGAGGGTATGGGCGCTAGCCAAGACTTGGAGAAGAGAAAGGAAACCAACCCTTCTCCTTATAGCCGCCCAAAACCCTAACCCTAGCTCTCCTAATTGCCGGCCAAGGAAGAGGGGAAGAAGGATAGGTTGAGCACCGGCCATGGTAGAGGGAAGAAGGATATGTGCCGGCCAAACCTTAGGAAGAAGAAGAAAGGGCCTTCTCCTCTTATTGCCGCCCACCCCAAGCTCCCAAACCCTAGCCGCCCACTCCTAATCCTAACCTATTTAGGATTGCTTGCCGCCCAAGGGAAGCAAACCCTAATCCTCATCCATCCATCAAGTTGCCGCCCACCCCCTATCACCTCCATTTATAGAGTTAGGGATAAGCCTTGTTTTAATCTCCACCATTGGTTCTAGGAATTTAATCTCAACCGTCGGATCTAGAGATTTAATCTCAACCGTCAGATCTATAGATTAAATCTCTACCCTTGGATATAGAGTTTTGTTTTCATCCATTGGATATAAGCTTCATGAGGTATTAATAGGCTACAATAGGGACCATGAGGAGGAGTTGGATCTTGGCCACCCAATGGATCAAGCCCATATAAAGTTCGATCCATTAATGATTATCCATTCCACTAGAGGATTATCATTGATCTACCTCACCAACCCCCATAAGTTAATATGGGCTCCATATATTATTTGTACATTTTCTTCCGGTATTTAAGATCTTGAATATCCATCGATTAATTAATTTACTGACCATTAATTAATCCACATCTAACTCCATGAGTAGTACCACTCAACCTTTTCATCATGCCGGACCAAGTCCACCTGCAGGGTTTACATGATGAACCTTATGAGCTTCTCAAGGGGACATCATCATCCTAATATATAGGACACGGTTTCCTCCTATAATCAATGACACACCATATAAATAATATCATTTCCCGACTTACCGAGCCTATCGATTTAATCTATAAATCTCGCCCATTGGTAAATCAAAGAAATGAATACTAAGTATATGTGCCCGTTATTATATCGGGATTAAGAGCATGTACAATATAATATCTGAGGTCCGATTCGATTATGTAGTCAGCAATAAATCGAATTAACTCTAATTCGGTCCTGCTCAATACACACAAAGTGACCTAGTGTGATTCTATGGTCAAGACAAACCAATACCAAATCACACTACAACCATTCCAATGGTTTGTCCAAAGTCATCTCGGTTGTGAACCTGTACTTATACTTTACAAGGATCCGATAACATGATCTCCCGTGTGACACCACACACCATGTTATCTACAATGTAATGTATTAGACAATATGCATAACCATAAAAATATGCAAACAATGATCATGTGATTCTTATTTCAAAATAACGATGTTCATACAAAAGATAGACTTTTCAGTATACATCCCAACACTAGCACCCCTTAGAAGTTTCTACCAAAGTGAGGAATAGGGAGAGAGCTTGAGGGGAAGAAGATCCAAGGAAGAAGATGATGGAGTTACTTCCAATAACTTCCCACAATCAAAATATTGGCCGACCACTTCATTCTTGGGGGGTTACATGCATGCATGTAACTCCAAGAGCCAATGGCTCTTGGTCTCCCTCATGAGGTGGCACCACATGATAAGCCCATTATGATGTGGAACATCATCATTGGCCGGCCCCCATGCCAAGTCACCATGACATGGCAATTGGTCAAGTCAAAATTGACCATTTATCTTCCCTCTCAAGTCAAGTCAAACTTGACCTATTATCTCTCATGGTTGATCAAATCTAACCACTCGATTCAAGTCAATTTGATTTAATGAATCTCTATTCACTAATTTAAATTGACTCAATGAATCAAAACTAAATTAGACTCATTCAACACTTGAATCAAATTGAGTCTAACTCAATTAGTCTAATTTGGATTACTCTTAATCCAATTTGGTTCTTCCCATGAACCTAATCCTCATGGTTCATCATATGAACCTAATCTCCATCTAATTTCCCTTTGTGTGTAACCCTATAGGTTCTTGTAATGTTGGGTTCATGATAATCAACATAAAGGAGTTATGGGAGCCTAAATACAGGTATAGAGTTCATGGACATCAATGAGGCATTCAAAGTATCATCTAGGTACATGGTTCTCCATCACTTAACAATTCAATCAGGATAAAAAGGTTCTTAGCAATTCTTTAACTAAATCAAGTGCTTAACATGCCAAGGTTTCATAAAACATAACGAGTATAGTTTCACATCATGTATAACCCTCAAAACAAGTATAAGTTAACACCAAGTTGCAACCATCAAAATATCAAGTAGTGATCAACTCTTAACAACTAACATGCAAAACTTTAAAACATGCATAAGTTTTGGAACATAAAACAGATCTCTTCCACCATGCCACTGCAACACACACTTTGCCCCTCCTGCTGGTCCCTTAAGTTTAGCCATTCTTTATTCTTTTCTGCAGTACAAGGGAAACATGAAACTATAAGCACATATGCTTAGTAAGATCCGTTCCTACTCTCAAAAGCCATACATCAGGTATTAGACATAGAGTAGTGACATGTTCATCTAGATAACATATAGGCATAGCATTCATATAAAAGTATTTACATGATCATTTAGGAACATAAGACTAGAATTCATAAAAACATTGACATGTTCATCTAGACACATATAGGCATAGCATTCATATAAAAGTCTTGACATGATCATTTAGGAACATAAGACTAGAATTCATAAAAACATTGACATGTTCAACTAGACACATATAGGTATGACATTCATACAAAAGTCTTGACATGATCAATTAGGAACATAAGACTAGAATTCATAAAAACATTGACATGTTCATCTAGACATATATAGGCATGGCATTGATACAATAGCCTTGACATGATCATTTTGTAATGCCCGTAAAATTTCTAGAAAATTTTATAAGAATTTTTGCATGATTATAATGGGCTTTATGTGGGTTCTTTCAAAAATAAAAGAAAATAGAGCCAAAAAGGATGCATGGCCTAGGGTTTGAACCCTGAACCTCCAAGCAGACAACTATACCTTAAGATGCATTTGATAACTAGAAACCCAGCAAGGGTGTGCTGTTAGAAGGGTAAGGGAAATGATAGATAAGGGTAGGGGAGGCAAAGGGACACCTTCAATTGAATAAATAGGGGTAATGAGGAGACAAGAGAACCACAAGTATCCTTTTCTTCTTCCTCCACCGAAAACCTCCCTCGCCTTTCTCCCATTTCTGAAAACTCAAGAAGCAAGAAAAGAGCTCTTGTCTTGGCACCACCTAGGGTATATCCTTATACTAAAAAAGTGTTGGGATGTATACTGAAAGCCTAGCTCTTTGGTATGAACATTTTATTTTGAAATAAGAATCACATGATCATTGATTGCACTTTATATTTATATATGTGCATATTGTCTAATACTTTACATTGTAGATAACATGGTGCTTGGGTGTGGCACAGAAGATCATGTTATCAGTCCCTTGTAGAGTATAAGTAGAGGCTCACAACCAAGATGGTTTTGGACAAACCATTGGCATGGTTGTAGTGTAGCTTGGTATTGGTTTGTCTTGACCATAGAGTTACACTAGTACACCTCGGTGTATTGAGCAGGACCGACATAGATGTGATTCAATTTGTTGCTGACTACATAATTGAATCGGACCTCGGATATTATGTTGTACATGCTTTTAATCCCGATATAATAACGGACACATGTACTTAGTATTTATTTCTTTGATTTACCAGAGGGTGAGATTTCTATGGATTAAATCAATATGCCCGGTAAGTTGGGAAATGATATTATTTACATGGTGTGTCGCTGATTATAGGAGGAAACCGTGTCCTATATATTAGGTTGATGATGTCCCCTTGAGGAGCTCATAAGGTTCATCATGTAAACCCCGCAGTTGACTTAGTCAACATGATGATAAGGTTGAGTGGTACTACTCGAGGAGTTAGATGTTAATTAATTGATGGTCAGTAAATCAATTAATTGACGGACATTCGATATCTTAAACACGGGGAGAGGAATGTACAAATAATATATGGAGCCCATATTAATTTATGGGGGTTGGGGAGGTAGTTCAATGATGATCCTCTAGTGGAATGGAACATCATTGATGGATCAAGTTTGTGTGGTTCCGATCCATCGGGTGGCCAAGACCAAAATCCTCCTCTTTGTCCCTATCGTAGCCTAATATAAACCTCTTGAAGTCTAGATCAAATGATGGAGATTAAATCTCTAGATCGCGGTTAGGATTAAATCCCAAGAACCGACGGTTGAGATTAAATCTCTAGATCCGACGGTTGGGATTAAATCCCTAGAACCGACGGTAGAGATTAAATCTCTAGATCCGACGGTTGGGATTAAATTCCTAGAACCGACGGTAGAGATTAAATCTCTAGATCCGACGGTTGAGATTAAAACCCTAGAACCGACGGTGGAGATTAAACCATGGCCTAAACCCTAACTCTATAAAAGGGTGGCTTAGGGTGGGCGGCAAAAGATGATGATGGAATATGAAAAACCTAATTGAGGGGCTTTGGCTTTGGCGGCAAGAAAGTGGAGGAGCTAGGGTTTTTGGGTGGCCACAAAAGGAGAGGGAGCTTCTTCTTCTTCTTCCTAATGGTGGCCGGCATCCTTCTTCCTCCTTCCTCCATGGTTTGGCCGGCACCCATGCTTCTCCTTTTGATCTATGTTGATGATTTGGTTTTGGAGATTTGGGTTTTGCCAAACCTAAAGTGGGCGGCAAGAAACCCTAAGGGAGTTAGGGTTTTGCCTATCTTTGGTTGGGCGGCAAGAAACCCTATGAGGTTAGGAGGTTGGGCGGCGAGGTTATGTAAGATAAGGTGGGCGGCAAATATAGGAGGAGGGTTCTTCTTCCTCCTAAGGTTTGGCCGACTCCTACCTTCTCTTCCTTCTACCTTGGTCGGGGCTCAACCGATTTCCTATTCTCCTCTTCATTCCATCTTGACCGGCAACACCAAAACTAGGGTTTGTCCCTAGTTCGGTTCCTTGGTTGTTTCCATATTATTCTCTCTATTCTTGGGGTCGGCGGCATCAATCCTTTGTGGATTGGTGGTTGGCTCAAGCAAGAAGGGAAAGAGAGTTCTTCATTCTTTGGATTGAAGAAGATCTAGGAAGCTTCAACTTGTGGAGGATCTTCGCCCACACGAAGTCTACAAGGAGGTTAGGACATACGATAGAAGATCAAGGGGTATAAAAGTTTCACAACTTTTATTATTGTTCTTTTCATGTTCTTATTTGATATGGTAGCTTATGTTCATTATGTTAGTATATGTTGATTATACTAGTTTGCATTTGCATGTATTTGTATAATCATGGACCCCGATAAGAAACACAAAAACCGGCGATCCGTCCGTCGTCTCTTCCGCGGCTAACCGACTAGAAGAGTTGGGTTGCTTGAACAACTAGTTTGCTCAACTGATCGCTCAAGTCGTTAGCACAACGACGAATTGGTTGTGCTTAGGAAACTCATCCCATCCGGATTAGTTTTCATTAGTGAAAATTTTAATCCAGGGACATGGGAGCCTATGAGCATTCCGAGGTATAGCACATTGCCAACAAATGGTATCAGAGCCACGGTTTCCGGTTTTGTGTGTTTTGGATTCGGTTACTTTCACGCATTTATCATATATTGTGTATGTCGGATAATAGTAGGATGTGCGTAGGCTAACTTTTTGGTTGCAGGCATAAGATCCAACTATTATGGCTATATATGTGTGTATGTGATTGCATGTGTGTGTGATTGTATATTATTTGAATCCTCGGGGTTGACGAGGCTAAATTAGTATTTAATTTTTGTAATTAAATACGGCATTGTTTAGCCGCTCATTTTAGTTTACTTTCGATCTAGATTATTTGTACACTCCTTCGTGGAGTATAGGATCGATGGATGTAAATTAAAATGTTTTATCTCGGCTCGGAACTCTTTGGTGACTTGCGCACGGAAAAAGATGGAGCGGACGAGGTGGCGACACGACGGGACGCATATTGGAGAACAATGCCATAATAGTTGGAAAAATTCTGATTTTTCCATATTTATTGCTGATTTGTTTTATATGCATGTTGTGTGTGCTTGAAAATTCCTCATTTTCAATTTTCTAAGTGGGAGAGGGACATTTTAATTCATTCCCGTGACCTCCATTACAATTTGACGTGTGATGCAACAAACTTGCGCGTCGGCTCTGAGTGCCTTCCTCCCCATCGGATGAGTTTTTTTGCGGATCACTAGGTCAAATAAAGGTTATAGGAAATTATTTAGGAGCGTGTGTACTTCCCCATCGGTAAGGCACATAATCCGAGATAATTCCCTTAGTACCGTGTACTGGTGCACACTTAGATGCAAATAAAAAGTATCCTCCCCATTGGAGTCACTGCTTTTATTTGTAGGGCCAAAGAGGGACCAACTATTAATTTTATTTGTCAAAAAGTAAGGTTGACAAGATAATAAAATTAATGGGTAAAACCTCCTCTTACAAATGTAGAATTCGTATACGTCCACACTATCGTGGCATGCGATATTCTCGGTGTTTTGAGGTGTTGGTTGATTTCGGAATTTTATTGTTTTGAGGAATCAATAAAATTTTAAATCTAACATTTTGATCATTGTGATTCTTAGGATTTTCAAAATGACTTTCAGTCCACTTATTATGATACTAAAGGAAATAAACTTACTGTACCCAAATAATGTTGATTGGAAAAGAATCTAGATGTTGTCTTATCTGCTAAGAAGTACAAGTATACACTCTTCAAATAGTGTCCTCAAGCCATGGTTGCTCAAAAGGTTTCTACTTCTAAGCCGAAAGGCAAGAAGAAGGAGAAACAGGGTGGAGCAAACGTGGTGGGAGGATCTCAGGGAGGAGTGAAGAAGCCGAAAGGCAAGTACTTCACTTACTAGCAGGATGGACATTGGAAGAAAGACTGTCCCAATCCAAAGAAGAACAAAGGTATATCCTTTGGGCCAGTCGTTGAAACATGGTTAGAGGCATTATCTACCGGTACCTGGTGTGTAGATACGAGAGCCACTAATCATGTCTGCAACACTTTGCAGGGGTTCCAGGAAACCCGACGACTAACTAAAGGGGATATTACCATTTACTTGGGCAATGCCATGAAGATGGCGGCTATTGCAGTGGGAGATGTTTTATTTATCTTTTGAGAAAAATAAAGGTTTTTGGTTCTTAAGAATTTCCTTTATGTACCCTTATTTAGAAAGAATTGATTTCGGTTTCTAAATAGTTTTTGGATGGATAATCTATTTCTTTTCATGACAGATTTGTTATAAAAGGAATAGGGACATTATCTATTCAGGTACATAAATAGGAAATTTATAACTTGAACCACAAGCTCCCACGATGCAAATAGAAGTTATTAACTCATCTTCTAATTCCCATAAGAGAAAAGAACCTTCGAAGATGAACCAAACATATCTTTGGCTTCTTAGGCTTGGTCACATTAACCTAAGCAGAATTCAAAGGTTGAAAGCTGATGAACCTTTGGGTTCATTAGTGGTGGAGGATCTCCCAACCTACGAATCTTGCTTGGAGGGTAAGATGACCAAGAGGCCTTTTTAAGGCCAAGGGGTATAGAGCCAAAGATGTGTTAGAAATGGTTCATTCTGATTTGTGTGGTCCTATGGCTATCTAGGCAAGAGGTAATCTTGAATATTTCGTCTCTTTTGTAGATGATTATTCAAGATGTGGATGACACTATGATCTGATCGTGGTGGTGACAACCTCTTGGGAGAGTTTAGGAACTACTTATCAGAGGTTGGGATTCAATCCCAATTGACTGCACCTGGCACACCCCAGCAGAACGGTGTAGCAGAGCGAAGGAATAGGACTCTTATGGAGATGATTAGATCGATGATGAGTTATTCTGACTTGTTTTATAGTCCTAGAGATCAGAGAGTGATCGTTAACACGAACGCCAGATTTCTAGAGGAAGACTATGTGATAAGCCACAAGCCCAAGAGTAAAATTGTTCTGGAGGAGTTAAAAGGGAAGTCACTTCTTTAGTACCACCGGTACAAGAGGATATACCACATGTCACCGACCGCGCGGTCACAGAGGATACACGTGATACCTCGTCAGAGGGAGGGTTGTGAGAGACCTCTCAGATTCATGTTTTTAGACAAATCTTCCGATTTGGTCCCTAGCAAACATGAACCTGATCCTAGACATACGAAGGCAATCCAAGATAAAAATACAAAGATCTTTACAAAGTGCAATGAATAATCGAGATTGAATCTATGGATTCAAGACAGGTCTGGGAGCTCTTATGCATAGCAACTCATATGGATTATGAGCTGTGACAGATGGATGTCAAGACAGCATTCTTTAGTGGAAGTCTTGAGGAATCCATCTACATGAAGCGACCAGAGGGATTCATTGCTAAGGGAAAAGAGCGTATTGTATATAAGCTTAATCGGTCCGTTAATGGACTGAAGCAAGCTTTGAAGTCTTGGGACATCCGCTTTGAGGAAGTAAATCCAGTCTTATGGATTTATTCAAAGTTCGGATGGATCTTGTGTATATCAGAGATGTGACGGAAACGTAGTGGTATTTTTGTACTATACGTAGATGACATTTTGGTGGTTGGCGACAACATCGAAGTGTTATCAGACGTAAGGGTATGGTCGTCCAAACAGTATGATATGAAGTACTTGGGAGAAGTGGGTCACAACCCTGGGATCAAGGTTGTTGTGCTTATCCCAAGCTTCATACATAGACATGGTTTTGGATCATTTTAGCATACAAAACTCCAAGAAGGGTTTTCTACCCTTCAGGCATGGAGTTACTTTATCTAAGCAGATGTGTCCTAGATCATCTGAGGAGATAGAGGAGATATAGGCAGTTCCTTATGCTTCGGTGGTAGGAAGCCTAATGTATGCTATGTACGAGACCAGATATCTGCTTTGCCATAGGCATGGTCAGCAGATATCAGAGTAATCCAGGACAGGGACATTGAACTGCTGTAAAGCATATATTGTAGTGCCTGAGAAGGACTAGGGATTATATGCTAGTTTACCGGGCAGACCAATTACTCCCTGTGGGTTACACGGATTCTGATTTCCAATCTGATAGGGATAACAGTAAGTCTACCTCAGGGTTTGTGTTTACTTTGGGAGGTGGAGCCATAGTATGGAAGAGTGTCAAGCAGAAATGCGTGGTGGACTCTGGCGGCCAAAGAAGCTGTGTGGCTCAGGAATTTTCTGATGGACTTAGATGTGATTCCTGGTTTGCCCAGAAATATCACAATTTATTGTGATAATAATGGTGCAGTTGCAAACTCGAAGGAACCACGAGCCCATAAGGCTAGTAAACACATAGAGTGCAAGTACCACCTGATACGAGAAATCGTAAAGGAGGTAGAAGTAGCTGTCGCCTAGCATGCATCAGAGGATGACCTGGTAGACCCTTTCACTAAGGCCCTTCTAGCGAGAGCTTTGATAGGCATGTGGAGGGAAGGGGAATTAGATGTATGGCAGTATGATGACAGCATAGTCTTTTAGTATAAGTGGGAGATTGTTGGGATGTATACTGAAAGCCTAGCTCTTTGGTATGAACATTTTATTTTGAAATAAGAATCACATGATCATTGATTGCACTTTATATTTATATATGTGCATATTGTCTAATACTTTACATTGTAGATAACATGGTGCTTGGGTGTGGCACAGAAGATCATGTTATCAGTCCCTTGTAGAGTATAAGTAGAGGCTCACAACCAAGATGGTTTTGGACAAACCATTGGCATGGTTGTAGTGTAGCTTGGTATTGGTTTGTCTTGACCATAGAGTTACACTAGTACACCTTGGTGTATTGAGCAGGACCGACATAGAGGTGATTTAATTTGTTGCTGACTACATAATTGAATCGAACCTCGGATATTATGTTGTACATGCTCTTAATCCCGATATAATAACGGACACATGTACTTAGTATTTATTTCTTTGATTTACCAGAGGGTGAGATTTCTATGGATTAAATCAATATGCCCGGTAAGTTGGGAAATGATATTATTTACATGGTGTGCCGTTGATTATAGGAGGAATCCGTGTCCTATGTATTATGTTGATGATGTCCCCTTGAGGAGCTCATAAGGTTCATCATGTAAACCCTGTAGGTTGACTTAGTCAACATGATGATAAGGTTGAGTGGTACTACTCGAGCAGTTAGATGTTAATTAATTGATAGTCAGTAAATCAATTAATTGACGGACATTCGATGTCTTAAACACGGGGAGATGAATGTACAAATAATATATGGAGCCCATATTAATTTATGGGGGTTGGTGAGGTAGTTCGATGATGATCCTCTAGTGGAATGGAACATCATTGATGGATCATGTTTGTGTGGTTCCGATCCATCGGGTGGCCAAGACCCAACTCCTCCTCATGGTCCCTATCGTAGCCTAATATAAACCTCTTGAAGTCTAGATCAAATGATGGAAAACAAATCTCTAGATCCGACGGTTAGGATTAAATCCCTAGAACCGACGGTTGAGATTAAATCTCTAGATCCGACGGTTGGGATTAAATCCCTTGAACCGACGGTAGAGATTAAATCTCTAGATCCGTCGGTTGGGATTAAATTCCTAGAACCGACGGTAGAGATTAAATCTCTAGATCCGACGGTTGAGATTAAAACCCTAGAACCGACGGTGGAGATTAAACCAAGGCCTAAACCCTAACTCTATAAAAGGGTGGCTTAGGGTGGGCGGCAAAAGATGATGATGGAATATGAAAAACCTAATTGAGGGGCTTTGGCTTGGGCGGCAAGAATGTGGAGGAGCTAGGGTTTTTGGGTGGCCACAAAAGGAGAGGGAGCTTCTTCTTCTTCTTCCTAATGGTGGCCGGCATCCTTCTTCCTCCTTCCTCCATGGTTTGGCCGGCGCCCATGCTTCTCCTTTTGATCTAGGTTGATGATTTGGTTTTGGAGATTTGGGTTTTGCCAAACCTAAAGTGGGCGGCAAGAAACCCTAAGGGAGTTAGGGTTTTGCCTATCTTTGGTTGGGCGGCAAGAAACCCTAGGAGGTTAGGAGGTTGGGCGGCTAGGTTATGTAAGCTAAGGTGGGCGGCAAATATAGGAGGAGGGTTCTTCTTCCTCCTAAGGTTTGGCCAGCTCCTACCTTCTCTTCCTTCTACCTTGGTTGGGGCTCAACCGATTTCCTATTCTCCTCTTCATTCCATCTTGACCGGCGGCACCAAAACTACGGTTTGTCCCTAGTTCGGTTCCTTGGTTGTTTCCATATTATTCTCTCTATTCTTCGGGCCGGCGGCATCAATCCTTTGTGGATTGGTGGTTGGCTCAAGCAAGAAGGGAAAGAGAGTTCTTCATTCTTTGGATTGAAGAAGATCTTGGAAGCTTCAACTTGTGGAGGATCTTCGCCCACACGAAGTCTACAAGGAGGTTAGGACATACGATAGAAGATCAAGAGGTATAAAAGTTTCACAACTTTTATTATTGTTCTTTTCATGTTCTTATTTGATATGCTAGCTTATGTTCATTATGTTAGTATATGTTGATTATACTAGTTTGCATTTGCATGTATTTGTATAATCATGGACCCCGATAAGAAACACAAAAACCGGCGATCCGTCCGTCGTCTCTTCCGCGGCTAACCGACTAGAAGAGTTGGGTTGCTTGAACAACTAGTTTGTTCAAGCGATCGCTCAAGTCGTTAGCACGACGACGAATTGGTTGTGCTTAGGAAACTCATCCCATCCGGATTAGTTTTCATTAGTGAAAATTTTAATCCGGGGACATGGGAGCCTATGAGCATTCCGAGGTATAGCACATTGCCAACAAAAAGCGGAAGGAAGTAAGTAATCCACTCACCTACAGTACAAGTTGTTTCGATTGTTGATTTCTTAAGAACACTCTTTGAAAGTTTCAGCCAAACCATGTTTGGGCTACTAATAATTCTCCAAGCTATGATCTATATATATTTGATGTTAACATGTTGATAGATAGGCTTTGTACAAGTTGTTTGAGTGTTTGAGTTCAAACCCCTCTTTGAAAGTTTCGGCCAACCCATGTTCATGTCCTCTAATGATCTTCCATGCCATGTTTTATATGTATATGATGTTAACATGTTGATAGATAGGCTTTATACAAGTTGTTTTGGGTGTAGATTTCCTAAGACCCTTCCTTAGGGTTTCGGCCAAGACATGTTCATGCTCACCAATGATTTCCCTTGCCATGTTTTATATATATATGATGCTAACATGTTCATAGATAGGCTTTGTACAAGTTGTTTTGGGTGTTGATTTCGTAAGTCCCTTCCTTGGATGTTTCGGCCAAAGACATGTTCATGCTCTAATGATCTTCCATGCCATGTTTTATATGTATATGATGTTAACATGTTGATAGATAGGCTTTGTACAAGTTATTTTGGGTGTAGATTTCCTAAGACCCTTCCTTAGGATTTCGACCAAGACATGTTCATGCTCACCAATGATTCCCCTTGCCATGTTTTATATATATATGATGCTAACATGTTGATTGATAGGCTTTGTACAAGTTGTTTTTGGTGTTGATTTCCTAAGTCCCTTCCTTGGATGTTTAGGCCAAAGACAAGTTCTTGCTCTAATGATCTTCCATGCAATGTTTTATATGTATATGATGTTAACATGTTGATAGATAGGTAGTGTACAAGTTGTTTTGGGTGTAGATTTCCTAAGACCCTTCCTTAGGGTTTCGGCCAAGACATGTTCATGCTCACCAATGATTCCCCTTGCCATGTTTTATATATATATGATGCTAACATGTTGATAGATAGGCTTTGTACAAGTTGTTTTCAATGTTTCATTTCAAACCCCTCTTTGAAAGTTTCGGCCAAGACCCCATTTATGCCCCTAATGATCTTCCATGCCATGCTTGGTGTATATATGATGTTAACATGATGTTAGTTAGGCTTTGTGTGAGTTGTTTGGGTGTTGAATTCTTACAAACCTTCCTTGGATGTTTCGGCCATGATAAGTTTATGCTCACCAATGATCTGCATGCCATGATATATATGTATATGATGTTAGCCTGATGTTTGTTAGACCTTGTACAAGTTGAATTAGGGTTGGTATTCTTAAGATCCCCCTTGGAAGTTTCGACCAAACCTTGTTCATGCTCACCCATGATCTTCCATGCCATGATATATCTATATATGATGTTAACATGTTGATAGTTAGACTATATGATAGCATGATTTGTTTATGCCACTACCTTATGTCCATGTTAATTGTATGAATGTATGATTATGTTATGCTCATTGCTTCATGATGAACAAGTATGTATGATGAAATGGCTAAGAGACGCTTCCCTATGAATGGGGACTAAGAGCACTCCTTATGTTATGAAAAGGAACATGATATGTTATGATAAGGAACATGATATGTTATGATAAGTAACATGATATGTTATGATAAGGAACATGATATGTTATGATAAGGAACTTGATATGTATTGATAAGGAAAATGATATGCTATTTTACTTTTGTATGGCTTGTACCGGACCCTAGCAAGGTCCAAGAAATGGGCTCCTACGTGCCCCTAGGTCGACGGTCATAGTACGGACCTAGTACGGGATGGGCTCCTATGTTGCCCTAGGTCGACGGTCGTAGTACGGGCCTAGGATGGGCTTCTATGTTTCCCCTAGGTCGACGGTCATAGTACGGACCTAGTACCCTAGTAGGTTCAGGATTAGCTACCTCGGGTCTATTTAGGGATGCACGCAAAGATGATGATGTATGTGGTACAATGTCGGGCCCTCCATGTTGAGATTATGTTTAAGTACCTATAAAATATATGTTTTCAAAGAACTTATTGCATATACCCTTCTTTTTATGTCTATGTGATTATTATGTGTCACAAATTATGCTTATATGCTCTTAAATGATCATGTCACTACTTTTATATGAATGCTATGCCTATATGTTCTTAATTGATCATGTCACTACTTTTATATGAATGCTATGCTTATATGTTCTTAAATGATCATGTCACTACTTTTATATGAATGCTATGCCTATATGTTGTCTAGATGAACATGTCACTACTCTATGTCTAATTCTTGATGTATGACTTTTGTGAGTAAGAAAGGATCTTAATGTTGGGTTTCCGGCACCGCGGCGTGTGTGTGTTCGATCACATTTCGTAAACATGAACACAGCGGAAGCAATAAAAATAATAAATCTACATTTATTACAACACACACAACGCACGCATGCATATTACAACAAGTGTAGACATAACCGTAAATTTAAATTTGCAATAAAAGGAAATTTATCTACGTTATACCTTTCGTATGACGTGTAGCGGGAACGGCATCAACCGGAACGATCCTCGCTAGAATCATCTCTATCCGTATCCACGCCGAGTTCCTCGGGATGACTTCGCTAAGCCACGAGCTTCATCTTCGTACGGGTTACTAGCCTCGTGTTGAAGACGACGTGATCCGATCGAAGTATTTTAATACACTTGTCATGTTGTTTCTCTACTTCATTTCTGAACTCTTTGAACCTTTCAAAGGCTTCAGACTTGTGTTTCATCAAGAACACATACCCAAACCGTGAGTGATCATCGGTGAAGGTAATGAAGTAGCTATAGCCTTCTAATGCTTAAGTTGACATAGGTCCACATACATCAGTATGTATTAGACCTAGTAACTCTCCCACTCGTTCACCTTTTCCAGTAAAAGGTAACTTAGTCATCTTGCCTTTTAATCATGATTCGCATGTATCGTATGAATCCAATTCAAACGATTCCAGAATTCCACATCGGTGTAATTCGGACATATGTTTCTTGCTTATATGGCCAAGACGACAATGCCACATATAGGAGTTTATTTGATTATCCTTTCGAGCACGTGTGTTGCTTGCTTCGATATTGAAGATGTCACTGGATACGTCCAACGTATAAACACCATTGCTTAAAGTTCCAGTCCCATAAAGAACTCCATTCAAAGTTATGTAACAACAATTGTTACTAAAAGTCAAATGGTACCCATTTCTATTTAAACAAGAAATAGAAATAATGTTCTTTATCAACGAAGGAACATAAAAGCAATTGTCTAGTTCTAAGACAAGTCCTACAGGGAGTTCCAACAAATACGTTCCGATGGCGAGTGCAGCAACCGTTGCTCCATTACCAACACGTAAATTTGACTCTCCCTTGACGAGTCTTCTTCTATTCCTTAGCCCATGTATGTCATTACATATATGTGAGCCACACCCAGTATCAAATACCCAAGTGTCTGAGCAAATTGAATGACAATCAATAAAGAAGATTTCTGAAGAAGATGGGGCATCCGATGCCTTATCCTTCTTCACGGACTCAAGATAAATCTTGCACTTTCTTCGCAAATGGCCTTACTTGCCATAATGATGGCAAGTGCCCTTTTGAGCTGGTTCTGCCTTTTTAGCCTTTTTCTTCTTCCCCTTATGTTGTTCCTTTGACTCCCTCTTAGAACCTTTCTTTGAGAAATCAACTAACAACACCGTCCCCTGCTCATGCTTCTCAGAAGGTTCCACAGTCTTCAGCATGTTGAGCAGTACCACAGATGAACCTTCTTGCATCTCAGAGGTGAAGAGGAGCTTGGAGACTTCGAACCTTTCGAATCTCACTTGCTTATCAAACAACTCATAAAGATGAAGGACTACGATATGAGCATCCATATGCTCATGCTGCTTTCGTAGCTTGGGTTCCATCGTGGCTAGCATGATGCAACTCACCATTTCAGAATCATTCACATGTTTCTGATAGGCCAACAATTGGTCCAGAGTTGCATTGTCACTAGGACGGGCGGGAAGAGACGCTTCGAGGACATTCGCAAGCTTTTCCACCTTAAGAACAATTCTCAAGTTTCTAAGCCAGTCCAAGAAGTTCGGCCCAGTCAATTTGTTCGAATCCAAAATAGTGCGCAAATTCAAAGACGTCATGATCAATTTATTGACCTAGAAATACAAAACGAGCATATATGAGAAAATGATTTTAAAATGCATCAATATACATTTATAAATCCCATTCATTTTTTGAATTTCAAAAACCCCAAAATCACTTCGGGAGATCGTAGGTCCATCTCCGAATGGGCTGATATCCATCATAGTTATGAACAACCTTGGAGAGAGTCCAACAAGCCATTCATAACTACGACGGTAGGTATCAACTATACCGATTGCATATCACGTATATGCAACTATCACAATGTGCTATCAACTAATTGAATGTTCACACATACATCGGGTTGTTAACACATTAACAAATATGCATCATATGCATAGCACCCAACTTCACCTCCCTTTACATCGACCTTGGAGAGAGTCCAACAAGCCGATGCTCCAGGTTAAAGCCAACCCATTAATCGGGAAATAGTTTTAATATGGTTAGAGCGCATTCAACCAATTAGCCCAACTTGGAGAGAGTCCAACAACCAAAGCTAATGATTGACCTCTGACCCTTACAATATTAGTATTAAACTATTCCATGGTTTGAACATGTTCGGGTTCGAGCCGAGTTTGGAGAGAGTCCAATAACCCAAACAAGAAATGGAACTCTAGTTCTAACTATATTAATGGAAGGTGTAGCCTTTAATATTGTTTAAGGGTTTTTATGTCTCATCCTCTTTGCATGCAAATAACTATTATCTACATGGCATGGCATACATGGCATACATCTACGTTATACCTTTCGTATGACGTGTAGCGGGAACGGCATCAACCGGAACGATCCTCGCTAGGATCGTCTCTATCCGTATCCACGCCGAGTTCCTCGAGATGACTTCGATAAGCCACGAGCTTCGTCTTCGTACGGGTTACTAGCCTCGTGTTGAAGACGACGTGATCGAGAGATCACGATCCGAATCCAAATTCGGATCCTAATACGAGTTCTCAAAACTCGCTTCTCCGGAGAGGTATTCGTCAACCAATTGACGAATCCTTCGTCCTCCACCTCAGAGGATTACCGGAGATCGAATCCTCGGTAAGTTATCCGCTGTCGGAGCTCTAACCGTCGTCCAAACGACGCTCCGACGAGAGGAGAAGAAGCTGTCCAGAAAACTGGACAGCTTGGTGGAGGAGTAGGCGCCGGCCAAAACATGGAAGCCAAGTGCTCACCTTTTCACCGAGGCGTAGGAAGATCACTGGAGGGTCGCCGGAGGATCACCGGCTGAAGCTTAGACGCCGGCAAAGAGCTGGTCGGCGGCTCAAGGGTTGGGCGGCAATGGAGTTGACGCCAACAAGAGGAAGAGGGGTTGGGCGGCCAAGCTAGGGTTTTTTTTATTAGGGCTTAATTATCCATTAAGCCCTCTTTTATAGAGAACTAATTCTCTTAATGGTTATTGGATCATAACCATTAGGCCCGTTAACCCGCTCCATTAAGATAAGTTAAAATAAACCAAACCATGATGGTTTATTTTAAGTTAAAACGAACCAAACCAACTTTTGGTTCATTCGTTTAAAATAAACCAAACCCTTTGGTTTATTCTCCTCCATTGGATTAGAACCAAACCATTTTGGTTCATCGATTATGTCTTCATAAGACACGGCCCATCCACGCTTCCATTGCGACTGAAACGATTTCATGCTCGCTTTATGTTTGGTCCAACCAAACCTAGTTTCTCTCGGTCTGAGAATCCCATTCTCAAGCTCGTTTTAAATTCTTTGGATTACGCTCATTGTGCGTGTGACCAAATAGGTTCTTGGTTTATGTTGGCCATCTATAATTAACCATTAATTATAGAACGATCATGAGTGGCACCTAGTAGTACATCATGATCCCCAATTAACCGAAAAGATCAATGGTTGATCCAGAACTATTTCTGAAACCCTTCAGTAGCTCGAATGATTCGTGCCCCATTCCCTTCACTCATCTTATACCCACTTGGTTCAGGACATGGTCTATTGTGTCAGTCCCCACTAGGCTGACTACGTCACACCTAGCCCAAGTATCATTTCCTCGTCCTACGGATTCTAGTTCTTGCACATGTATCAAAGAGTACCTTACTCTAAACATGTAATGCTTTGGCCAAAGACTTTAGTAACAATCCGACGAGAGGCCATGGGTATACATCTCCTCGCAAGGAGTGGTGAATCCTTTATAGGCTATTCAAACACCTTCGATCACTTCGACTTATACCCAATCATCCCGGGTCCACATCTCCTTAGAGATGTTTGCTTAAGATGTCAAAGAATAAGTCTCCATGATCAAGATGACTTGAATACCGCAAGTCAAAGGAATATCGCACTTAAGCTATAGTAAGAACTTCATTGACATATCTATATATGCAGAGAACCATATGAAGTCTTACGGCTGGTCACTCCAATGAACTAGTTACCATAACTAGCATCCACGATTAACTCCGGACATCACTATGTCTCCAACCAGTGAGAATCAGCTGCTTGGATACACCAAGGAGTATACCTCGTGCTAGTCTCGACAGAATTGATGGTGTCCAAATCCATCAATTCATCGACTAGGGATAATTCCGATACATCACAATTACACATGTAGAGATACTCACTAGTTGTGAACCAATCACAAATTCTCTCATGCTGTGAATCGTATCGTGGACATTCAGTAAATGAGTTTAAGATCGAATCAAATACATAAAACATGTATACTCAAATAGTGAATCTTCATTTATCATATAAATGGTTCATACATAAGGCGATTGCCTTAGGACATCTCTCATATATTACTAACACTTAATAAGCCTATGTCCTTATAGTTTCATGTTTCCCTTGTACAACAGATAAGGGTAATGAATGGCTAAACTAAAAGGAGCAATAGGAGGGGCAGAGTGTGTGTGGCAATGGCATGGTGGAGGAGATCTATTTTATGTTCCTAGACTTATGCATGTTTTAAAGTTTTTCATGTTAGCTATTAAGAGTTGATCACTACTTGATGTTTTGATGGTTGCTACTTGGTGTCCATTATGTTGATTATCATGAACTTGAACTAAGTAGTGTCCTTATGAAAAGATTATGCATGCTTAGTAAATGTTCACATGTTACATGGTTAAGAATGTTGAGTTATTTGCATGGTTGAAGGTAAATGCATGTCCCATGTTTTATGTTTTTTAATATGTTTAATGTCTTCCGCTGTATATGCACGCATGTATGATCCCGTCGCGCCGCCCTTCCTCCCCCTCTAGAGTACGAGAAGGGGCGGGCGTGACAGGTTGGTATCAGAGCAGATCTACCTTTCCACTACACACACACCAAGCTCCTATCCTGCCACTCCAAATAAGAAATTCTATGCTTATTCTTTTTCTTTCATGTATGATAAGAAATTCTTTTAGTTTAAATATGCATGAATATATGTATGATAATCTTATGCTAGCCTTTAGTTTAAATATACTTGAATATATGTATGATAATCTTATGCTAGCCTCATTATAATATATGAAGATAAACATGGCTGGGAGAAGCAGTAATAGAGTTGATGAGATAGCACCCTCACCTGACCTTACGCATGTGGTTATTGAACTCCAGCGTCAAGTCACAGAATAACAGCAAGTGATAAATGCTTTAATAAACCAGCGACGAAACCCTACCGCCCCACCAGCAGGCCCTGGCCCGATAGTTCGACAAGAAGCTTACCTAATCCAGTGGCAGAGGCTGAAGCCGGAAAATTTCTCTGGTACTGGTGAACCATGGGATGCTCAGGCCTAGTTCAAGAGTGTGGATAGCATCGTAGAGCTATTGGACTGACCCGAATATGAGAAGATTAAGTGCGCATCGTTTTGCCTTTCGGGAGATGCCCGAATGTGGTGGGAAAAGGTTAAAGCAAAGAGGCAAGTGAATCAAATGAGATGGACGGACTTCGAATATGAATTTTTCGAAGAATTCTTCCATATGCTGGTGACAAACAAGCATTACGACGAGTTCACTGGGTTCCGACAAGGTGACCTATCAGTTAGTGAAGCTGTGAAGAGATTCAACTAGCTCGCACGCCTATGCCCAGAGTTGGTCAATACATAAAGAGAAAGGGTCAGACTCATGCTAAAGATGCTCCGATCCGAGATAGCTCTGAACGTGGTCGGCGGAGTTAATAGACCGTAGACTGCAGAGGAGCTGTTCGGTAGTGCCTTGATCACCGAGTACTACCTGAACAACATTAACCAGCAAAAGAAAGCACTGAATGAAAGCAAGAGTCAAGCCCAGTCAAGAGGTCAGAGAACCCACAGTACTTGGAAAGAGAACCACAATGGCAAGACAAAGCAATGGGATGACTCTAAAGGTGGTCCAGCGAACAAGCAGCCCAAGATCCCTCAGTGTACTACATGCGGGAAGATACATCCCGGAGTGTGCTACAGGGGCACGAATAGGTGCTACAACTATGGACGAGAAGGGCATAGAGTCAAGGACTGCCCTACTCAGGTTCAGGCACCTCCTCAACACTATACCCAGTATAGGGGGGCTCCTCTACAACTACACTAGATGCAAGCTGCAATCGAAGGTACTCCGATAAGCCAAGGGAGATTGGAAGCCCCACCAGTTATGACGAATGCTAGGGTATTCTCTCTCACCAAAGAAGATGTGGTGAGCGCTTCTATTGTTGTCACAGGTCAGATATTTATTTTCTGTCAGCATGCTACTGTATTATTTAATACTGGGGCAACACACTCATTTGTCTCTACACCTTTCGCGAAGAAGATGGACATGCCACCACAAGCTTTGGATCGCAAGCTCTTAACGACCCTGCTCTCAGGAGAAGTGATGTCATCTACTCATACTGCGAGCCGCACCCATTAGAATCGCAAACAGAGAACTCTATTGTGATCTGATAGTGCTCGACATGCAGGATTATGATATCATATTGGCCATGGATTTCTTAAGTAAGTATGGTGCTACGATCGAGTGCCGTAAAAGATAAGTGGTCTTCTAGCCGGAGGCAGAACCTATGTTTGAATTTATTGGAGAGCCAAAGAAAAGAATCGATAAATTATTATCAGCTCTAAAGGTACGCAAGATGTTAGACAGTGGATGCACTGGGTTTCTAGCACATGCAGTTGATACAAGTCAAGCCGAGGACCAGAAGCTAGAAGATATCAGAGTTGTATGCAACTACCCAGAGGTATTCCCATATGAACTACTAGGGTTAGCCCCTGATAGAGAAATTGAATTTGAGATCGAATTGATTCCTGGTACTAACCCGATCTTTAAAGCACCTTACCGTATGGCGCCGGCTGAATTGAAGGAACTTCAGGGACAGCTACAAGAGTTACTCGACAAGGGACTTATACGCCTAAGTCGCTCTCCATGGGGAGCTCCAGTACTGTTGGTAAAGAAGAAAGATGGGTCTATGTGAATGTGCATAGACTACCGAGTGCTAAATAATGTGACGATCAAGAATTGGTACCCTTTACCATGGATTGACAACCTATTCGACAAGTTAAAGGGTGCGACGATCTTCTCTAAGATTGATCTGAGGTCTGGCTATCATCAAGTGAAAGTGAAACCAGATGATATACCGAAGATGGCTTTCCAAACAAGATATGGACATTATGAGTTCGTAGTTATGCCTTTCGAAGTGACGAATGCACCTACTATGTTCATGGATCTGATGAATCGGGTATTCTTGGCATTCCTCGACAAATTTGTGATCGTTTTCATCGACGACATACTGATATATTCGAGAACCCATGAAGAGCACGCCGAACACCTGAATATGGTATTGCATATTCTTCAGGAAAAGTAGTTGTATGCAAAGTTCTCTAAATGTGAGTTCTGGCTCGATCAAGTATCATTTTTGGGTCACATTATATCCAAGCACGGAGTGATGGTAGACCCAATAAATATTGAAGCGTTGAGTAACTGGAGCAGGCCAAAGAATGCCAGCGAAATCAAAAGCTTTCTCGGGCTAGCAAGCTACTACAGGAAGTTTGTAGAGGAATTCTCTATAATTGCATCCCTTATGACAGTTCTCACACGAAACAACAAAAAGTATGAATGGACAGATGCCTGCGAGAAGAGTTTCACAGAATTGAAGAGGAGACTGACCAGTGCTCCAATCCTTGCTCTTTCGGACAGTAATGAAGGCTTCGACATGTACAGCGACGCTTCGAAGTTGGGACTCGGAGCTGTACTCATGCAGAATGGCAAGGTCATTGCCTACGCCTCTAGACAACTCAAGGAACATGAAAGGAATTATCCCACTCACGATCTAGAGCTAGCAGCCATGGTTTTTGCTCTCAAAACATGGAGGCATTATCTATATGGAGCTCAGTGTAGGATTTATACAGATCACCAGAGTCTGAAATATTTCTTCACACTGAAAGACCTAAACATGAGACAACAAAGATGGCTCGAGCTAGTCAAGGATTATGACTGCGAGATCTTCTACCATCCAAGAAAAACGAACAAAGTGGTCCATGCACTCAGTAGGAAGTCCTATCCCACCTTGATGTCTCTATCCGTATTATCTCGGCCCCTAGAAAAGGAATTATGTGTTATGGGGTTAAAATCATTTCCGGACATCTTTCTACCATGACGATAGCACTGATGTTGTTCGACGATATATTAGAAAAGCAAGCCCATGACCCAAGCATCCAAAGGATCAAGCAAGAGGTCCAAGAAGGGAAGAATGAGGGATTTCGTATCTCTGACAGTGGAGTACTATACCTCAGGGATTGCTTATGTATTCCCGATGATCCAAAATTACGGAAGAAGATATTTGAGGAAGCTCACAGAACCCCCTATGCGATGCATCCTGGATCCACCAAGATGTACCAAGATCTGAAAAGGAGGTTCTGGTGGTTCGGTATGAAAAGAGATGTGGCTCAGTATGTCAGTACCTGCCTGACCTGCCAGAGGGTTAAAGCAGAACACCAGAGACCTGGAGGAACACTACAGCCAATCCAAATTCCAGAATGGAAATGGGAAGATATTTCTATGGATTTCATCTCAGGACTACCCAAGACGACGTACGGATATGACGCTATATGGGTGATCATGGACAGATTGATGAAGTCTGCCCACTTCCTAGCAATCAAGATGACCTACTCGACTAAGCAACTGGCTCAATTATATGCTAGGGAAATTATCAGACTACATGAGATTTCTAAGACCATCATTTCTGATAGAGATGGTCACTTTATTTCCCATTTCTGGGAATGTGTTCAGAAGGCCCTTGGCACGAAGCTATTATTCAAGATCGCTTATCTTTCATCCTCGAAGCGGATAGGCGAAAAGGGTGAACCAAATCGCGAGATATGTTATGAGCTTGCGCCTTGGATTTCAAAGGGAGCTATTGCCGATACCTAAGCTTGGCAGAATTCACCTACAATAATAGCTACTAAGCTACTATTGGAATGGCGCCTTACGAGGATCTATACGAGAGAAGATGTAGATCTCCTATATGCTGGTACGAGGGTGGTGAAAAGAAGGTGATGGGACTCCAAATAGATTTCATTGACGACACCACCCGAGCTATACAGAACATCCACCAAAGAATTGAAACTGCTTAGAGCCGGCAAAAGAGCTATGCGGATATGCGGCGTAGACCGTTGGAATTCGAAGTCGGAGATACGATATACCTCAAAGTAGCCCCTATGAAGGGAGTGATGAGATTCGGAAGGAAGGGTAAGCTGAGTCCGCGCTATGTGGGACCGTATCCGATACTGAAGAGAGTCGGCAAGGTAGCTTAAGAGCTAGAGCTGCCTCAAGAGATGTCGGCTATTCACAACGTGTTCCACGTTTCGATGCTCAAGAAGTGTATTTCCAGTACAGACCAAGTGATTGACCCACAAACAGTGCAAGTTCGAGAGGACCTGAGTTATAAAAGTCGGCCTATCCAGATACTAGACCGAGAAGTCAAAAGACTAAGGAATAAAGAGGTGCCCTTAGTGAAGGTCCTGTGGCAAAGTCAAGGGTACGAAGAAGCCACCTGGGAACGTGAGGAGGACATGAAACAGAAGTATCCAGAGTTGTTCTAAGTTTCGAGGACGAAACTTTTAAAAGGAATGAAGGACTGTAACGCCCGTAAAATTTCTAGAAAATTTTATAAGAATTTTTGCATGATTATAATGGACTTTATGTGGGCTCTTTTAAAAATAAAAAAAAATAGAGCCAAAAAGGATGCATGGCCCAGGGTTTGAACCCTGAACCTCCAAGCAGATAACTAAACCTTAAGATGCATTTCATAACCAGAAACCCAGCAGGGGTGTGCTGTTAGAAGGGTAAGGGAAATGATAGATAAGGGTAGGGGAGGCAAAGTGACACCTTCAATTGAATAAATAGGGGTAATGAGGAGACAAGAGAAGCACAAGTATCCTTCTCTTCTTCCTTTCTTCTTCCTCCACCGAAAACCTCCCTCTCCTTTCTCCCATTTCTGAAAACTCAAGAAGCAAGAAAAGTGCTCTTGTCTTGGCACCACCTAGGGTATATCCTTATACTAAACAAGTGAAAGGAAGTAAGTAATCCACTCACCTGCAGTACAAGTTGTTTCGATTGTTGATTTCTTAAGACCACTCTTTGAAAGTTTCGGACAAACAATGTTTGGGATACTAATGATTCTCCATGCCATGATCTATATATATTTGATGTTAACATGTTCATAGATAGGCTTTGTACAAGTTGTTTGAGTGTTTGAGTTCAAACCCCTCTTTGAATGTTTCGGCCAACCAATGTTCATGTCCTCTAATGATCTTCCATGCCATGTTTTATATGTATATGATGTTAACATGTTGATAGATAGGCTTTATATAAGTTGTTTTGGGTGTGGATTTCCTAAGAACCTTCCTTAGGGTTTCGGCCAAGACATGTTCATGCTCACCAATGATTCCCCTTGCCATGTTTTATATATATATGATGCTAACATGTTGATAGATAGGCTTTGTACAAGTTGTTTTGGGTGTTGATTTCCTAAGTCCCTTCCTTGGATGTTTCAGCCAAAGACAAGTTCATGCTCTAATGATCTTCCATGTCATTTTTTATATGTATATGATGTTAACATGTTGATAGATAGGTTGTGTACAAGTTGTTTTGGGTGTAGATTTCCTAAGACCCTTCCTTAGGGTTTCGGCCAAGACATGTTCATGCTCACCAATGATTCCCCTTGCCATGTTTTATATATATATGATGCTAATATGTTGATAGATAGGCTTTGTACAAGTTGTTTTGGGTGTTGATTTCCTAAGTCCCTTCCTTGGATGTTTCGGCCAAAGACAAGTTCATGCTCTAATGATCTTCCATGCCATGTTTTATATGTATATGATGTTAACATGTTGATAGATAGGCTGTGTACAAGTTGTTTTGGGTGTATATTTCCTGCGACCCTTCCATAGGGTTTCGGCGAAGACATGTTCATGCTCACCAATGATTCCGCTTGCCATGTTTTTTTATATATATGATGCTAACATGTTGAGAGATATGAAGATAGGAAACTTCGCTTCCCACTTTAACTCGGTCGCTTGTTCATGGGGATCCCTTCTACATCCCCGGATAAAAAAATTTATCCTTGACAAGAGGGATTGCTCAAGTAACCTTGTCATCGTCGTGCTATTCGATTAGAGTAGTCACTTGAACAAACTTGTTGTTCAAGCAACCAACCTCTATTCTACGAATAGCCGCGGAATAGACGATGTACGGATCGCCGACTTTTGTGTTTATGTTCGGGATCCAACTATATTTCGCCACAAAATAGAATATATCATGCATATATAATTGAAAAACAATTACAAACATGTTACATATGAAGATAGATAAGTGTTATACCTCTCGATCTTCTATTGTATTACTTTCCTCCTTTCTGAGGTCGTGTGGCCGACGATCTACCAAAAGTCGAAGCTCCTAGATCACCAATCTTCCTTCCTTACTCGTTCCAAGCAAGAGGAAGAATAGAAACAAGATCCTTCTCCTTCCTTTAGCCAACCAACAAGCAACAAGCAAATTGCTTGCCGCCGGCCAACAAGGAGAAGGAGAAAGATGGATTTCGGCTAAAAGCTTCAAGGAAAGACCATAAGATATGTTTCCACCGGCCCAAGAGAAGGGAAGAGCTTGGATTGGACGCCGGCCAGGGGAGGAGAGGGGCTGTATGGACGCCGGCCACCAAAGAAGAAGAAGAAGATAAGGAAAAAATTTCCTTATTAGGTGCCGCCAACTCCAAACCCTAGCTCCAAGCCTCTTGCCACCCAAAACCCTAGCCTCTCCTTTTGCCTCTTACCCTCCACGCCAACCCTAAAGCCTCCTTTTATAGAGTTTAGGGATAAGCCTTGTTTTAATCTCCACCATTGGTTCTAGGGATTTAATCTCAACCGTCGGATCTAGAGATTTAATCTCAACCGTCAGATCTAGAAATTTAATCTCTACATTTGGATCTAGAGTTTTGTTTCCATCCATTGGATCTAGGCTTCATGAGGTATTAATAGGCTACAATAGGGACCATGAGGAGGAGTTGGATCTGTTAGTAATATATGAGAGATGTCCTAAGGCAATCGCCTTATGTATGAACCATTTATATGATAAATGAAGATTCACTATTTGAGTATACATGTTTAATGTATTTGATTGGATCTTAAACTCATTTACTGAATGTCCACGATACGATTCACAGCATGAGAGAATTTGTGATTGGATCACAACTAGTGAGTATCTCTACATGTGTAATTGTGATGTATCGGAATTATCCCTAGTCGATGAATTGATGGATTTTGACTCCATCAATTCTGTCGAGACTAGCACGAGGTATACTCCTTGGTGTATCCAAGCAGCCGATTCTCACTGGCTGGAGACATTGTGATGTCCGGAGTTAATCGTGGATGCTAGTTATGGTAACTAGTTCATTGGAGTGACCAGCCGTAAGACTTCATATGGTTCTCTGCATATATAGATGTTAGTAATATATGAGAGATGTCCTAAGGCAATCGCCTTATGTGTGAACCATTTATATGATAAATGAAGATTCACTATTTGAGTATACATGTTTTATGTATTTGATTGGATCTTAAACTCATTTACTGAATGTCCACGATACGATTCACAGCATGAGAGAATTTGTGATTGGATCACAACTAGTGAGTATCTCTACATGTGTAATTGTGATGTATCGGAATTATCCCTAGTCGATGAATTGATGAATCTGGACACCATCAATTCTGTTGAGACTAGCACGAGGTATACTCCTTGGTGTATCCAAGCAGCTGATTCTCACTGGCAGGAGACATAGTGATGTCCGGAGTTAATCGTGGATGCTAGTTATGGTAACTAGTTCATTGGAGTGACCAGCCGTAAGACTTCATATGGTTTCCTGCATATATAGATATGTCAATGAAGTTCTTACTGTGGCTTAAGTGCGATGTTCCTTTGACTTGCGGTATTCAAGTCATCTTGATCATGGAGACTTATGCTTTGACATCTTAAGCAAACATCTCTAAAGAGATGTGGACCCGGGATGATTGGGTATAAGTCGAAGTGATCGAAGGTGTTTGAATAGCCTATAAAGGATTCACCACTCCTTGCGAGGAGATGTATACTCATGGCCTCTCATCGGATTGTTACTAAAGTCTTTGGCCAAAGCATTACATGTTTAGAGTAAGGTACTCTTCGATACATGTGGAGTAACTAGAATCCGTAGGACGAGGAAATGATACTTGGGCTAGGTGTGACGTAGTCAGCCTAGTGGGACCGACACAATAGACCATGTCACGAACCAAGTGGGTATAAGATGAGTGAAGGGAATGGGGCACGATTCATTCGAAGCTCAAGGGTTTTAAAATAGTTCGATCAACCGTTGATCTTTTCGGTTAATTGGGGATCATGATGTACTACTAGGTGCCACTCATGATCGCTCTATAATTAATGGTTAATTATAGACGGCCAACATAAACCGAGAACCTATTTGGTCACACGCACAACGAGTGTAATCCAAAGGATTTAAAACGAGCTTGAGAATGGGATTCTCAGACCGAGAGAAACTATGTTTGGTTGGACCAAACGTAAAGCGAGCATGAAATTGTTTCAGTCGCAATGGAAGCGTGGATGGGCAGTGTCTTATGAAGACATAATGGATGGACCAAAATGGTTTGGTTCTAATCCAATGGATGAGAATAAACCAAATGGTTTGGTTTATATTAAACGAATGAACCAAAGGTTGGTTCGGTTCGTTTTAACTTAAAATAAACCATCATGGTTTGGTTTATTTTAACTTATCTTAATGGAGCGGGTTAACGGGCTTTATGGATATGATCCATTAACCATTAAGAGAATTAGTTCTCTATAAAATAGGGATTAAACCCTAACCCTAAACCTAATCATCTAGTTGCCGCCCAACATCTAGTTGCCGCCCAACATATTGTGGCCGCCCAAGCTCCTTGCCGCCCAGCTTGATTGTGCTGCCGTCAAGACCCTTGCCGGCGTCCAAGCTCCAGCCGGTGAACCTCCGGCGACCCTCCGGTGATCCCCTAAATGGTTCGGCATCAAGGTGAGCTTTTGTCTCCTTGTTTTGGCCGGCGCCTATCTCCTCCACCAAGCTGTCCAGTTTTCTGGACAGCTTCTTCTCCTCTCGTCGGAGCGTCGTTTGGACGACGGTTAGTGCTCCGACAGTGGATAACATACTGGGGATTTGATCTCCGGTAATCCTCTGAGATGGAGGACGAAGGATTCGTCAATCGGTTGACGAATACCTCTCCGGAGAAGCAAGTCTTGAGGACTTGTTTTAGGTCCGAATTTGGATTCGGATCGTGATCATCTCTCGATCACGTCGTCTTCAACACGAGGCTAGTAACCCGTACGAAGACGAAGCTCGTGGCTTGCGGTCATCCCGAGGAGCTCGGCGTGGATACGGATAGAGACGATTCTTACGAGGATCGTTCCGGTTGATGCCGTTCCCGCTACACGTCATACGAAAGGTATAACGTAGTTTAATTTCCTTTTATTGCAATTTTAATTTACGGTTATGTCTACACTTGTTGTAATAGCATGCGTGTGTTGTGTGTGTTGTAATAAATAGGAGTATTTATTATTTTAATTGCTTCCGCTGTGCTCATGTTTACGAAACATGATCGAACACACACACGCCGCGGTGCCGGAAACCCAACAGTGGTATCAGAGCCCAGGTTGTGTTTCGACATAATCGTAAAAATGGTTTTGCGATAGTCATAATGTATTTCTGGAAGTTTTCTAAATTTTGGAAATTTAGAAGTATTTATGGAAATTTTTCAATTTTGGAAAGTCTAGAAGTATTTATGGAAATCTTCCACTTTTGGAAAGTTGGAAGTATTTATGGAAATTTATATTTTCCATAAATAAAATATTTGATTAGATTCTGGAAATTTGTTTCCTAATTTAATCATGATTTGATTTGGGAAATCAAATCTTAAAATATTTTATTTCCATAAGTAGTTTTAAAGATTTAGGAAATTGGTTTCCTAAATAGATTTTCCTTAATCTAATAATTCCATGAATAAAATATGTGATTAGATTTGGAAATTTGTTTCCTAATTTAATAATGATTTGATTTGGAGAATCAAATCTTAAATATATTTTATTTCCATAAATAGTTATGACATATAAGGAAATATAGACATGACATAATTGTATGTCATGTAATTGCATTAGATGCATAACATTATGTCATGCGTGTCGTGACATGTAGATGTATGCCATGTATGCCATGCCATGTAGATAATAGTTATTTGCATGCAAAGAGGATGAGACATAAAAACCCTAACTCAATATTAAAGCCTACACCTTCCATTAATATGGTTAGAACCAGAGTTCTGTTTCTTGTTTGGGTTGTTGGACTCACTCCAAGCCCGGCTCGAACCTGAACATGTTCAAATCATTGGAATAGTTTAACTCTAATATGGTAAGAGTCAGAGGTCAATCGTTAGTTTGGGTTGTTGGACTCACTCCAAGCCTGGCTAATTGGTTGAATGTGCTCTAACCATATTAAAACTATTTCGCGATTAATGGGTCGGCTTTAACTTGGAGCATCGATTTGTTGGACTCACTCCAAGGTCGATGTGAAGAGAGGTGAAGTTGGGTGCTATGCATATGATGCATACTTGTTAATGTGTTAACAACCCAATGTATGTGTAAACATTCAATTAGTTGATAGCACATTGTGATAGTTACATATACATGATATGTAATCGGTATACTTGATACCCACCATCATAGCTAAGAATGGCTTGTTGGACTCACTCCAAGGTTGTTCTTATCTATGATGGATATCAGCCCATTCGGAGATGGACCTACGATCTCCCGAAGTGATTTTGGGGTTTTGAATTCGAAAAATGAATGGGATTTATAAATGTATATTGATGCATTTTAAAATCATTTTCTCATATATGCTCGTTTTGTATTTCTAGGTCAATAAATTGATCATGACGTCTTTGAATTTGCGCACTATTTTGGATTCGAACAAACTGACTGGGCCTAACTTCCTGGACTGGCTTAGAAACCTGAGAATTGTTCTCAAGGCGGAAAAGCTAGCATATGTCCTTGAAGAGCCTCTTCCTGACCGTCCTAAGGACGATGCAACTCCAGACCAAATGTTGGTCTATCAGAAGCATGTGGCAGATTCTGAGCTGGCGAGTTGCATCATGTTAGCGGCGATGGTACCTGAGCTGCAGAAGCAGCATGAGCATATGGATGCTAACACTATGGTCTTCCATCTTCATGAGTTGTTCGATGAGCAAGCGAGATCCGAAAGGTTCGAGGTCTCTAGGCTCCTCTTCACCACGAAGATGCAAGAAGGTTCGTCCTCAGTAGAACAGCTTTGTGCTAAAGATGAACGGGTACATCGAGCACTAGCTACCCTCGGTTTTGTGATGGATCATGAGTTAAGTATTGACTTAATTCTGCATTGTTTGCCCAAGAGTTTCTCGCAATTTGTGATGAACTATCGGATGAACAAATTGGAATCCACCATTCCCGAGCTCCTCAATATGCTGAAGACTGTGGAGCCTTCTATGAAGCATGAGGAGAAGGCGGTTCTGTTAGTTGATTCCTCAAAGAAAGGTTCTAAGAGGAAGGCAAAAGAACAGAAGAAAGGAAAGAAAAAGGCAAAGAAGGCGGAACCAGCGCAAAAGGGCACTTGCCATCACTGTGGCAAGGAAGGCCACCGCAAAAGAAATCGCAAGACTTATCTTGAGTCCATGAAGAAGAAGAAGGCATCCGATGCCCCATCCTCTTCAGGTATCTTCGTTATTGATTGTCATTCTATTTCCTTAGACACTTGGGTATTGGATAATGGGTGTAGCTCACATATATGTAATGACATACAGGGGCTAAGGAATAGAAGAAGACTTGTCAGAGGGGAGTCAAATTTGCGAGTTGGCAATGGAGCAAAGGTTGCTGCGGTCGCCATCGGAACTTATTTGCTGAAGCTCCCTAGTGGACTAGTCTTGGAACTGGACAATTGCTATTATGTTCCTTCTCTAATAAAGAACATTGTTTCTATTTCCTGTTTAAATAGAAATGGTTTCCATTTAACGTTTAGTAACAATTGTTGTTATATAACTTTGAATGGCGTACTTTATGGAACTGGAACTTTGAGTAATGGCATTTATACGTTGGACGTATCCAGTGACATTTTCAATATCGAAGCGAGCAACACGCGTGCTCGAAAGGATAATCACATAGACTCCTATATGTGGCATTGTCGTCTTGGCCATATAAGCAAGAAACGCATGTCCGAATTACACCGATGTGGAATTCTGGAATTGTTTGAATTGGATTCATACGATACATGCGAATCATGCTTAAAAGGCAAGATGACTAAGTTACCTTTTACTGGAAAAGGTGAACGAGTGGGAGAGTTACTAGGTCTAATACATACTGATGTATGTGGACCTATGTCAACTCAAGCATTAGGAGGCTATAGCTACTTCATTACCTTCATCGATGATCACTCACGGTTTGGGTATGTGTTCTTGATGAAACACAAGTCTGAAGCCTTTGAAAGGTTCAAAGAATTCAGAAATGAAGTAGAGAAACAACATGACAAAGTATTAAAATACTTGATCGGATCGAGGTGGTGAATACTTAAGTCAAGAGTTTCTTGATTATCTAAGAGACAATGGCATATTGTCTCAATGGACTCCGCCCTATACACCACGACATAATGGTGTATCGAGGCGTACTTAGGACCTTGTTGGACATGGTCAGGTCAATGATGAATCATGCGACTCTTCCTAAGTCCTTTTGGGGTTATGCACTTCAGACAGCTGTTTACTTGTTAAACAGAATGCCTACCAAGGTAGTCTCTACTACTCCATATGAGATATGGACTAGTAAGAAACCTCATGTATCTTACTTGAAGATATGGGGTTGTCCTGCTTATGTGAAGCGGTGTATTAGACAAAGATGCTAAGTCGATAAATGTCTATTTATTGGATACCCTAAGGAAACAAGGGTTACCAATTCTATCATCTGTGGAACAAAAGGTGTTTGTTTCAAGGCATCTTTGTGTTTCTAGAGAAGAGTTTCTCTTGCAAGAAAAGCAGTGGGAGTGTCGTTGAGCTTGAGGAGGCTCGAGAGACTCAAATAGACATTGATGAGATACAGTGAAAGCAGGTAGAAACTCATAGTGATGAGCAATCATTTGGACCTATTGTAACACCACATCTTCGTAGATCTGGTAGAACCATATATTCACGAGAGATATGGATTTCTCTAAGTGAATCGAGCGACGTGTTACTAATTGATGATGAGAGCCTACGATTATGAAGAAGTCTTGACAAGTTCGAGAAAGGATAAGTGGCTTGGTGCCATGAAGTGGAAATGGATTCCATGTATGAAAACCAAGTTTGGAACTTGGTTGACCCACTGAAGGCATAAAGCCTATAGGGTGCAAGTGGGTTTTCAAGAAGAAAACCGACATGGATGGTAATGTGATTACCTATAAGGCTAGATTGGTGGCGAAGGATATCGTCAAAAACAAGGTGTTGATTATGGCGAAACCTATTACGTAGCTATCTTAAATCCATTCGGATGCTCACGGCCATAGCGCTCATTATGATTATGAGATATGGCGGATGGATGTGAAAACAGCTTTCTTAATGGAAACTTGCTCGAGGGCGTGTATATGATACGACTGAGGGTTTCACATCGGTTGATAAAACCAAGGTATGCAAGTTGCGACGATCCATTTATGGATTGAAGCAAGCATCCGAGTGGAATATCCGTTTTGATGAGACAATCAAAAGTTTGATTTCTCACAAAATCGAGAACCTTGTGTGTACAAGAAGGTTAGTGGGAGTGCGATCGTGTTCCTAGTATTGTATGTCGATGACATATTACTTATAGGAAGCGATGTGTCCATCTTCTGATCGATTAAGGTTTGGTTATCCAAGACATTCTCCATGAAAGACCTGGGAGAAGCAACCTACATCCTTGGGATTAAGATCTATAGAGATAGATCGAAACGGTTGCTTGGTCTTTCGCAGTCTACATATTTTGACCGAGTGCTAAAGAGGTTTAGCATGTCGGAATCAAAGAAAGGTTATCTGCCCATCAGACATGGGGTACACCTTTCGAAGTCTATGTGTCCGCGCACAGAAGACGAGAGGATTTGCATGAGTAAGATTCCCTATGCATCCGCAATAGGATCTATCATGTATGCTATGTTATGTACGAGGCCCGATGTATCGTATGCTCACGAGTGTCACGGCGGATACGATCGATCGAGGAATGGATCATTGGCGGTATTAAGGCGATCCTTAAGTACTTGAGAAGAACTAAGGATGTGTTCCTAATATATGGAGAAGGGACATGGTGATACGCGGGTATCACGGATGCGGCTTCGAGACGGACAAGGATGATTCCGGTCTCGATGCGGATCGTGTTCACCTTGAATGAAGCGCGATGAGTTGGAAAAGGTCCAAACAAGAGGCATAGCGGATTCTACCGAGGCGAGAATATATTGCGGCCAGGCGGCAAAGGCGGTTTGGATCAAGAAGTTCGTTCATGAACTTGGTGTGATTCCGGCCATTGTTGAAGCAATACCGGTCTACTGCGACAACAATGGAGGAATTGCACAGGCGAAAGAGCCAAGGTCTCATCAACGATCCAAACATGTGCTTCGCCGCTATCATCTTATCAGAGAGATCATAAGTAGGAACGAAATAGAAATCGAGAAAATTCCCACTGAAAGGAACTTAGCGGATCCTTTGACTAAAGCATTACCTCAAAGTAAGTTTGAGGGTCATGTTGGTACTTATGGTATTGGATACCGTAGCGATTGGCATTAGGCCAAGTGGGAGTCTGTTAGTAATATATGAGAGATGTCCTAAGGCAATCGCCTTATGTGTGAACCATTTATATGATAAATGAAGATTCACTATTTGAGTATACATGTTTTACGTATTTGATTGGATCTTAAACTCATTTACTGAATGTCCACGATACGATTCACAGCATGAGAGAATTTATGATTGGATCACAACTAGTGAGTATCTCTACATGTGTAATTGTGATGTATCGGAATTATCCCTAGTCGATGAATTGATGAATCTGGACACAATCAATTCGGTTGAGACTAGCACGAGGTATACTCCTTGGTGTATCCAAGCAGCTGATTCTCACTGGCTGGAGACATAGTGATGTCCGGAGTTAATCGTGGATGCAAGTTATGGTAACTAGTTCATTGGAGTGACCAGCCGTAAGACTTCATATGGTTCTCTGCATATATAGATATGTCAATGAAGTTCTTACTGTGGCTTAAGTGCGATGTTCCTTTGACTTGCGGTATTCAAGTCATCTTGATCATGGAGACTTATGCTTTGACATCTTAAGCAAACATCTCCGAGGAGATGTGGCCCCGGGATGATTGGGTATAAGTCGAAGTGATCAAAGGTGTTTGAATAGCCTATAAAGGATTCACCACTCCTTGCGAGGAGATGTATACCCATGGCCTCTCGTCGGATTGTTACTAAAGTCTTTGGCCAAAGCATTACATGTTTAGAGTAAGGTACTCTTCGATACATGTGGAGTAACTAGAATCCATAGGACGAGGAAATGATACTTGGGCTAGGTGTGACGTAGTCAGCCTAGTGGGGACTGACACAATAGACCATGTCCTGAACCAAGTGGGTATAAGATGAGTGAAGGGAATGGGGCACGATTCATTCGAGCTTTGAAGGGTTTTGAGAAATAGTTCGGATCAACCATTGATCTTTTGGTTAATTGGGGATCATGATGTACTACTAGGTGCCACTCATGATCGTTCTATAATTAATGGTTAATTATAGGCGGCCAACATAAACCGAGAACCTATTTGGTCACACGACAACGAGTGTAATCCAAAGGATTTAAAACGAGCTTGAGAATGGGATTCTCGGCCGAGAGAAACTATGTTTGGTTGGACCAAAGCGTAAGCGCATGAAATTGTTTGATGCAATGGAAGCGTGGATGGGCGTGTCTTATGAAGACATAATGGATGGACCAAAATGGTTTGGTTCTAATCCAATGGATGAGAATAAACCAAAGGGTTTGGTTTATTTTAAACGAATGAACCAAAAGTTGGTTCGGTTCGTTTTAACTTAAAATAAACCATCATGGTTTGGTTTATTTTAACTTATCTTAATGGAGCGGGTTAACGGGCTTTATGGATATGATCCATTAACCATTAAGAGAATTAGTTCTCTATAAAATAGGGATTAAACCCTAACCCTAAACCTAATCAACATATTGTGGCCGCCCAACATCTTGTGCCGCCCAACCTCCTTGCCGCCCAGCTTGATTGTGCTGCCGTCTAGCTCCTTGCCGGCGACCAAGCTTCAGCCGGTGAACCTCCGGCGACCCTCCGGTGATCCCCTAAAAGGTTCGGCATCAAGGTGAGCTTTTGTCTCCTTGTTTTGGCCGGCGCCTATCTCCTCCACCAAGCTGTCCAGTTTTCTGGACAGCTTCTTCTCCTCTCGTCGGAGCGTCGTTTGGACGACGGTTAGTGCTCCGACAGCGGCTAACATACCGGGGATTTGATCTCCGGTAATCCTCTGAGGTGGAGGACGAAGGATTCGTCAATCGGTTGACGAATACCTCTCCGGAGAAGCAAGTCTTGAGGACTTGTTTTAGGTCCGAATTTGGATTCGGATCGTGATCATCTCTCGATCACGTCGTCTTCAACACGAGGCTAGTAACCCGTACGAAGACGAAGCTCGTGGCTTGGCGAAGTCATCCCGAGGAGCTCGGCGTGGATACGGATAGAGACGATTCTTACGAGGATCGTTCCGATTGATGCCGTTCCCGCTACACGTCATACGAAAGGTATAACGTAGTTTAATTTCCTTTTATTGCAATTTTAATTTACGGTTATGTCTACACTTGTTGTAATAACATGCGTGTGTTGTGTGTGTTGTAATAAATAGGAGTATTTATTATTTTAATTGCTTCCGCTGTGCTCATGTTTACGAAACATGATCGAACACACACACGCCGCGGTGCCGGAAACCCAACAGTATATATGTCAATGAAGTTCTTACCGTGGCTTAAGTGCGATGTTCCTTTGACTTGCGGTATTCAAGTCATCTTGATCATGGAGACTTATGCTTTGACATCTTAAGCAAACATCTCTGAGGAGATGTGGACCCGGGATGATTGGGTATAAGTCGAAGTGATCGAAGGTGTTTGAATAGCTTATAAAGGATTCACCACTCCTTGCGAGGAGATGTATACCCATGGCCTCTCGTCGGATTGTTACTAAAGTCTTTGGCCAAAGCATTACATGTTTAGAGTAAGGTACTCTTCTATACATGTGGAGTAACTAGAATCCGTAGGACGAGGAAATGATACTTGGGCTAGGTGTGACATAGTCAGCCTAGTGGGGACTGACACAATAGACCATGTCCTGAACCAAGTGGGTATAAGATGAGTGAAGGGAATGGGGCACGATTCATTCGAGCTACTGAAGGGTTTCAGAAATAGTTCTGGATCAACCGTTGATCTTTTCGGTTAATTGAGGATCATGATGTACTACTAGGTGCCACTCATGATCGTTCTATAATTAATGGTTAATTATAGACGGCCAACATAAACCGAGAACCTATTTGGTCACACGCACAACGAGTGTAATCCAAAGGATTTAAAACGAGCTTGAGAATGGGATTCTCAGACCGAGAGAAACTATGTTTGGTTGGACCAAACATAAAGCGAGCATGAAATTGTTTCAGTCGCAATGGAAGCGTGGATGGGCAGTGTCTTATGAAGACATAATGGATGGACCAAAATGGTTTGGTTCTAATCCAATGGATGAGAATAAACCAAAGGGTTTGGTTTATATTAAACGAATGAACCAAAGGTTGGTTCGGTTCGTTTTAACTTAAAATAAACCATCATGGTTTGGTTTATTTTAACTTATCCTAATGGAGCGGGTTAACGAGCTTTATGGATATGATCCATTAACCATTAAGAGAATTAGTTCTCTATAAAAGAGGGCTTAAGGGATTGTTAAACCCTAATCATCCAAAACCCTAGCCTCTTAGAGTTGCCGCCCACCCCAATTGTTGGAGTTTTCGGCGCCAACCCTAAAGCTGCCGCCGCCCAGCTTTGTGCCGCCGTCCAAGACCCTTGCCGGCGTCCAAGCTCCAGCCGGTGAACCTCCGGCGACCCTCCGGTGATCTCCTATAGGTTTGGCATCAAGGTGAGGCTTTTCTTTCCTTGGTTAGCCGGCGGCTATATCCTCCACCAAGCTGTCCAGTTTTCTGGACAGCTTCTCCTCCTCTCGTCGGAGCGTCGTTTGGACGATGGTTAGTGCTCCGACAGCGGCTAACTTACCGGGGATTTGATCTCCGGTAATCCTCTGAGGTGGAGGACGAAGGATTCGTCAAACGGTTGACGAATACCTCTCCGGAGAAGCGAGTTTTGAGAACTCGTTTTAGGATCCGAATTTGGATTCGGATCGTGATCATCTCTCGATCACGTTGTCTTCAACACGAGGCTAGTAACCCGTACGAAGACGAAGCTCGTGACTTAGTGAAGTCATCCCGAGGAGCTCGGCGTGGATACGGATAGAGACGATTCTTACGAGGATCGTTCCGGTTGATGCCGTTCCCGCTACACGTCATACGGAAGGTATAACGTAGTTTAATTTTTCTTTTATTGCAAATTTTAATTTACGATTATGTCTACACTTGTTGTAATAGCATGCGTGTGTTGTGTGTGTTGTAATAAATATAGATTTATTATTTTTAATTGCTTCCGCTGTGCTCATGTTTACGAAACATGATCGAACACACACCAATCAGGAAACCTTGATGTATCAGAGCCCAGGTTGTGTTTCGACATAATCGTAAAAATGGTTTTGCGATAGTCATAATGTATTTCTGGAAATTTTCTAAATTTTGGAAATTTAGAAGTATTTATGGAAATTTTTAAATTTTGGAAAGTCTAGAAGTATTTATGGAAATCTTCCACTTTTGGAAAGTTGGAAGTATTTATGGAAATTGATATTTTCCATAAATAAAATATTTGATTAGATTCTGGAAATTTGTTTCCTAATTTAATCTTGATTTGATTTGGGAAATCAAATCTTAAAATATTTTATTTCCATAAGTAGTTTTAATGATTTAGGAAATTGGTTTCCTAAATAGATTTTCCTTAATCAAATAATTCCATGAATAAAATATGTGATTAGATTTGGAAATTTGTTTCCTAATTTAATTATGATTTGATTTGGAGAATCAAATCTTAAACATATTTTATTTCCATAAATAGTTATGACATATAAGGAAATTATATATACATGACATAATTGTATGTCATGTAATTGCATTAGATGCATAACATTATGCCATGCGTATCGTGACATGTAGATGTATGCCATGTATGTCATGCCATGTAGATAATAGTTATTTGCATGCAAAGAGGATGAGACATAAAACCCTAACTCAATATTAAAGCCTACACCTTCCATTAATATGGTTAGAACCAGAGTTCTGTTTCTTGTTTGGGTTGTTGGACTCACTCCAAGCCCACTCGAACTGAACATGTTCAAATCATTGGAATAGTTTAACTCTAATATGGTAAGAGTCGGTCAATCGTTAGTTTGGGTTGTTGGACTCACTCCAAGCACGGCTAATTGGTTGAATGCTCTAACCATATTAAAACTATTTCGCGATTAATGGGTCGGCTTTAACTTGGAGCATCGATTTGTTGGACTCACTCCAAGGTCGATGTGAAGAGAGGTGAAGTTGGGTGCTATGCATATGATGCATACTTGTTAATGTGTTAACAACCCAATGTATATGTAAACATTCAATTAGTTGATAGCACATTGTGATAGTTACATATACATGATATGTAATCGGTATACTTGATACCCACCATCATAGCTAAGAATGGCTTGTTGGACTCACTCCAAGGTTGTTCTTATCTATGATGGATATCAGCCCATTCGGAGATGGACCTACGATCTCCCGAAGTGATTTTAAGGGTTTTTTGAAATTCGAAAAATGAATGGGATTTATAAATGTATATTGATGCATTTTAAAATCATCTTTCTCATATATGCTCGTTTTGTATTTCTAAGTTAATATATTGATCATGATGTGTTTGAATTTGCGTTCCATTTTGGATTCAAATAAATTGACTGGGCCGAACTTCTTGGACTAACTTAGAAACTTGAGAATTGTTCTCAAGGTGGAAAAGCTTGCGTATGTCCTCGAAGCGCCTCTTCCCGCCCATCCTAGTGACAATGCAACTCTGGACCAATTGTTGGCCTATCAGAAACATGTAAGTGATTCTGAACAAATGAGTTGCATCATGCTAGCCACGATGGAACCCAAGCTACGAAAGCAGCATGAGCATATGGATGCTCATATCGTAGTCCTTCATCTTTGTGAGTTGGTTGATGAGCAAGTGAGATTCGAAAGGTTCGAAGTCTCAAAGCTCCTCTTCACCTCTGAGATGCTAGGAGGTTCATCTGTGGTACTGCTCAATATGCTGAAGACTGTGGAGTCTTCTGAGAAGCATGAGTAGGGGACAGAGCTGTTAGTTGATTCCTCGAAGAAAGGTTCTAAGAGGAGGTCAAAAGAACAGCAGAAGGGAAAGAAGAGAAGGGATAAGAAGGTAGAACTAGCACAAAAGGAAACTTGCCATCATTATGGCAAGGAGATCCATTTGCGAAGAAAGTGCAAGATTTATCTTGAGTCCGTGAAGAAGAATAAGGCATCGGATGCCCCATCTTCTTCAGAAATCTTCTTTATTGATTGTCATTCTATTTCCTCAGACACTTGGGTATTTGATACTGGGTGTGGCTCACATATATGTAATGACATACATGGGCTAAGGAATAGAAGAAGACTCGTCAAGGGGAGAGTCAAATTTACGTGTTGGGAATGGAGCAACGGTTGCTGCACTCGCCATCGGAACGTATTTGTTGGAACTCCCTGTAGGACTTGTCTTTGAACTAGACAATTGCTTTTATGTTCCTTCGTTGATAAAGAACATCATTTCTATTTCTTGTCTAAATAGAAATGGGTTCCATTTGACTTTTAGTAACAATTGTTGTTACATAACTTTGAATGGAGTTCTTTATGGGATTGGAACTTTAAGCAATGACATTTATACGTTGGACGTATCCAGTGACATTTTCAATATCGAAGCGAGCAACACGCGTGCTCGAAAGGATAATCACATAGACTCCTATATGTGGCATTGTCGTCTTGGCCATATAAGCAAGAAACGCATGTCCGAATTACACCGATGTGGAATTCTGGAATCGTTTGAATTGGATTCATACGATACATGCGAATCATGCTTAAAAGGCAAGATGACTAAGTTACCTTTCTTTGGAAAAGGTGAGCAGTGGGAGAGTTACTAGGTCTAGTACATACTGATGTATGTGGACCTATGTCAACTCAAGCTTTAGGAGGCTATAGCTACTTCATTACCTTCACCGATGATCACTCACGGTTTGGGTATGTGTTCTTGATGAAACACAAGTCTGAAGCCTTTGAAAGGTTCAAAGAATTCAGAAATGAAGTAGAGAAACAACATGATAAAAGTATTAAAATACTTCGATCGGATCGAGGTGGTGAATACTTAAGTCAAGAGTTTCTTGATTATCTAAGAGACAATGGCATATTGTCTCAATGGACTCCACCCTATACACCACAGCATAATGGTGTATCTGAGAGGCGTAACCGGACCTTGTTGGAAATGGTCAGGTCAATGATGAATCATGCGACTCTTCCCAAGTCCTTTTGGGGTTATGCACTTCAGACAGCTGTTTACTTGTTAAACAGAATGCCTACCAAGGTAGTCTCTACTACTCCATATGAGATATGGGCTAGTAAGAAACCTCATGTATCTTACTTGAAGATATGGGGTTGTCCTGCTTATGTGAAGCGGACTGTATCAGACAAACTGGATGCTAAGTCTGATAAATGTCTATTTATTGGATACCCTAAGGAAACAAGGGGTTACCAATTCTATCATCCTGTGGAACAAAAGGTGTTTGTTTCAAGGCATGCTGTGTTTCTAGAGAAAGTGTTTCTCTTGCAAGAAAATAGTGGAAGTGTCGTCGAGCTTGAGGAGGCTTGAGAGACTCAAATAGACATTAATGAGATACCTGGTGAAGCACAACAGCCGACAACTCATAGTGATGAGCAATCGGCTGGACCTATTGTAACACCACATCTTCGTAGATCTAGTAGAACACGCAATATTCCTGAGAGATATGGATTTCTCGTAAGCGAATCGAACGACGTGTTACTCATTGATGATGAGGAGCCTACCAGTTATGAAGAAGTGCTGACAAGTTCAGAAAGGGATAAGTGGCTTGGTGCCATGAAGTCGGAAATGGATTCCATGTATGAAAACCAAGTTTGGAACTTGGTTGACCCACTGAAGGCATAAAGCCTATAGGGTGCAAGTGGGTTTTCAAGAAGAAAACCGACATGGATGGTAATGTGATTACCTATAAGGCTAGATTGGTGGCGAAAGGATATCGTCAAAAGCAAGGTTTGATTATGACGAAACCTATTCGCCTGTAGCTATGCTTAAATCCATTCGGATGCTCCTGGCCATAGCGGCTCATTATGATTATGAGATATGGCAGATGGATGTGAAAACAGCTTTCCTTAATGGAAACTTGCTCGAGGACGTGTATATGATACAACCTGAGGGTTTCACATCGGTTGATAAAACCAAGGTATGCAAATTGCGACGATCCATTTATGGATTGAAGCAAGCATCCAGGAGCTGGAATATCTGTTTTGATGAGACAATCAAAAAGTTTGATTTCTCACAAAATCCAGACGAACCTTGTGTGTACAAGAAGGTTAGTGGGAGTGCAGTCGTATTCCTAGTATTGTATGTCGATGACATACTACTTATAGGAAACGATGTTTCAATCTTCTGATCGAGTGAAGGTTTGGTTATCCAAGACATTCTCCATGAAAGACCTGGGAGAAGCAACCTACATCCTTGGGATTAAGATCTATAGAGATAGATCGAAACGGTTGCTTGGTCTTTCGCAGTCTACATATATAGACCGAGTGCTAAAGAGGTTTAGCATGTCGGAATCCAAGAAAGGTTATCTACCCATCAGGCATGGGGTACACCTTTCGAAGTCTATGTGTCCGCGCACAGAAGACGAGAGGATTTGCATGAGTAAGAATCCCTATGCATCCGCAATAGGATCTATCATGTATGCTATGTTATGTACGAGGCCCGATGTATCGTATGCTCTGAGTGTCACGAGCAGATACCAGTTTGATCCAGGAATGGATCATTGGGTGACTGTTAAGATGATCCTTAAGTACTTAAGAAGAACTAAGGATGCGTTCCTAATATATGGAGAAGGGTACATGGTGATACGTGGGTATACGGATGCCAACTCCAGAAAGACAAGGATGATTCCATGTCTTAGTCTGGGTATGTATTCACCTAGAATGGAGGCGCAATAAGTTGGAAAGGTTCCAAGCTTGACACTATAGCGGATTCTGCCACTAAGGCAGAATACGTTGCAGCTTTGGAAGCAGCAAAGGAAGCGGTTTGGATCAATAAGTTCATCTATGAACTTGATGTGGTCTCATCAATGATCCAAACATGTGCTTCGCCGCTATCATCTTATCAGAGAGATCATCAGTAGGAACGAAATACAAATCGAGAAAATTCCCACTGAAAGGAACTTAGCGGATCCTTTGACTAAAGCATTACCTCTAAGTAAGTTTGAGGGTCATGTTAGAGCTTATGGTATTGGATACCGTAGCGATTGGCATTAGGCCAAGTGGGAGTCTGTTAGTAATATATGAGAGATGTCCTAAGGCAATCGCCTTATGTATGAACCATTTATATGATAAATGAAGATTCACTATTTGAGTATACATGTTTTATGTATTTGATTGGATCTTAAACTCATTTACTGAATGTCCACGATACGATTCACAGCATGAGAGAATGTGTGATTGGATCACAACTAGTGAGTATCTCTACATGTGTAATTGTGATGTATCGGAATTATCCCTAGTCGATGAATTGATGGATTTGGACACCATCAATTCTGTCGAGACTAGCACGAGGTATACTCCTTGGTGTATCCAAGCGGTAGATTCTCCTTTGGTGAGAACATTATGATGTCGGAGTTAATCGTGGATGCTAGTTATATTAACTAGTTCATTGGAGTGACAGTAGTAAGACTTCATATAGTTCTCTGCATATATAGATATGTCAATGAAGTTCTTCTTTGTGGCTTAAGTCGATGTTCCTTTGACTTGCGGTATTCAAGTCATCTTGATCATGGAGACTTATGCTTTGACATCTTAAGCAAACATCTCAGGAGATGTGGACCGAGATGATTGGGTATAAAGTCGAAGTGATCGAAGGTGTTTGAATAGCCTATAAAAGTTCACCACTCCTTGCGAGGAGATGTATACCCATGGCCTCTCGTCGGATTGTTACTAAAGTCTTTGGCCAAAGCATTACATGTTTAGAGTAAAGGTACTCTTGATACATGTGGAGTAACTAGAATCAGTGGGGCGAGAAATGATACTTGGGCTAGGTGTGACGTAGTCGACCTAGTGAGGGGTGACACAATAGACCATGTCTGAACCAAGTGGGTATAAGATGAGTGAAGGAATGGGGCCACGATTCATTCGAGCTCTTGAAGGGTTTGAAATAGTTACGGATCAACCGTTGATCTTTTGGTTAATTGGGGATCATGATGTACTACTAGGTGCCACTCATGATCGTTCTATAATTAATGGTTAATTATAGGCGGCCAACATAAACCGAGAACCTATTTGGTCACCACGCTGCGAGTGTAATCCAAAGGATTTAAAGCGAGCTTGAGAATGGGATTCTCGGGCCAAGGAAGAAACTATGTTTGGTTGGACCAAACATAAGCGACATGAAATTGTTTGATCGCAATGGGCGTGGATGGCGTGTCTTATGAAGACATAATGGATGGACCAAAATGGTTTGGTTCTAATCCAATGGATGAGAATAAACCAAAGGGTTTGGTTTATATTAAACGAATGAACCAAAGGTTGGTTCGGTTCGTTTTAACTTAAAATAAACCATCATGGTTTGGTTTATTTTAACTTATCCTAATGGAGCGGGTTAACGGGCTTTATGGATATGATCCATTAACCATTAAGAGAATTAGTTCTCTATAAAGAGGGCTTAAGGATTGTTAAACCTAATCATCCAAAACCCTAGCCTCTTAGAGTTGCCCCGCCCACCCCTTGTTGGCGCCAACCCTAAAAATGCCGCCGCCTAGCTTTGTGCCGCCGTCCAAGACCCTTGCCGGCGTCCAAGCTCCAGCCGGTGAACCTCCGGCGACCCTCCGGTGATCTCCTATAGGTTTGGCATCAAGGTGAGGCTTTTCTTTCCTTGGTTGGCCGGCGCCTATATCCTCCACCAAGCTGTCCAGTTTTCTTGACAGCTTCTCCTCCTCTCGTCGGAGCGTCGTTTGGACGATGGTTAGTGCTCCGACAGCGGCTAACTTACCGGGGATTTGATCTCCGGTAATCCTCTGAGGTGGAGGACGAAGGATTCGTCAAACGGTTGACGAATACCTCTCCGGAGAAGCGAGTTTTGAGAACTCGTTTTAGGATCCGAATTTGGATTCGGATCGTGATCATCTCTCGATCACGTTGTCTTCAACACGAGGCTAGTAACCCGTACGAAGACGAAGCTCGTGACTTAGTGAAGTCATCCCGAGGAGCTCGGCGTGGATACGGATAGAGACGATTCTTACGAGGATCGTTCCGGTTGATGCCGTTCCCGCTACACGTCATACGGAAGGTATAACGTAGTTTAATTTTTCTTTTATTGCAAATTTTAATTTACGATTATGTCTACACTTGTTGTAATAGCATGCGTGTGTTGTGTGTGTTGTAATAAATATAGATTTATTATTTTTAATTGCTTCCGCTGTGCTCATGTTTACGAAACATGATCGAACACACACACGCCGTGGTGCCGGAAACCCAACAGGATCTTGGCCACCCAATGGATCAAGCCCGCATAAAGTCCGATCCATTAATGATAATCCAATCCACTAAAGGATTATCATTGATCTACCTCAGCAACCCCCATAAGTTAATATGGGCTTCATATATTATATGTACATTTTCTCGCCGTGTTTAAGATCTCGAATGTCTGTCGATTAATTAATTTACTGACCATTAACTAATCAACATCTAACTCCATGAGTAGTACCACTCAACCTTTTCGTCATGCCGGACCAAGTCCACCTACAGGGTTTACATGATGAACCTTATGAGCTCCTCAAGGGGACATCATCATCCTAATATATAGGACACGGTTTCCTCCTATAATCAACGACACACCATATAAATAATATCATTTCCAACTTACCGAGCCTATCGATTTAATCTATAAATCTCGCTTATTGGTAAATCAAAGAAATGAATACTAAGCATATGTTCCCGTTATTATATCGGGATTAAGAGCATGTACAATATAATATTTGAGGTCCGATTTGATTATGTAGTGAGCAATAAATCGAGTCACCTCTATGTCGGTCCTTCTCAATACACACAAAGTGCACTAGTGTGATTCTATGGTCAAGACAAACCAATACCAAATCACACTACAAACATTCCAATGGTTTGTCCAAAGCCATCTCGGTTGTGAGTCTGTACTTATACTTTACAAGGAGCCGATATCATGATCTCCCGTGTGACACCACACACCATGTTATCTACAATGTAATGTATTAGACAATATGCATATCCATACAAATATACAAACAATGATCATGTGATTCTTATTTCAAAATAAAGATGTTCATACAAAAGATAGACTTTTCAGTATACATTCCAACAATCTCCCACTTATACTAAAAGACTATGTTGTCCTCAAAATGCCATACATCTGATCCCCATTCCCTCCACATGTCTATCAAAAGCTCTCGCCGAAAGGGCCTTAGTGAAAGGATCTGCCAGGTTATCCTCCGATGAAGTCTTGGCCATAGCAACTTCTCCTCTCTTTACGATTTCTCATATCAGGTGGTACTTGCGCTATGTGTTTACTTGCCTTATGGGCTCATGGTTCCTTCGATTTTGCGACTGCACCACTATTATCATAATAAATTGTGATAGTTTTGGGCAAATCACGAATCACATCCAAGTCCATCATGAAGTTCCTAAGCCACACAACTTCTTTGGCCGCCTCAGAGGCTGCCACATACTCAGCTTCCATGGTGGAGTCTGGCACGCATTTCTACTTGACATTCCTCCATACAATGGCTCCACCTCCCAAAGTAAACACAAAACCTGTGGTAGACTTACTGTTATCCCTATCTGATTGGAAGTCGGAATCCGTGTAACTCATAGGGAGTAATTGGTCTACCTGGTAAACTAGCATATAATCCCTAGTCCTTCTCTGGTACTTATGCTTTATCACAGTCCAATGTCCCTGTCCTGAATTACTCTGATATATGCTGACCATGCCCATGGCAAAATAGATATCTGGTCTCGTACACAACATCGCATACATTAGGCTTCCTACTGTCAAAGCATAAGAAACCGCCTTCATCTTCTCTATCTCCTCATATGTTCTAGGACACATCTCCTTAGATAAAGGAACTCCATGCCTAAATGGTAGAAAACCCTTCTTGGAGTTCTGCATGCTAAAATGATCCATAATCATGTCTATGTATGAAGCTTGGGATAAGCACAACATCCTTTTCCATCGATCCCTTGTAACCTTGATCCCAAGGATGTGTCCCACTTCTCCCAAGTTCTTCATATCAAACTGTTTGGACAACCATACCCTTACGTCCGATAACACCTTGATATTGTTGCCAATCACCAAAATGTCATCTACGTATAGTACAAGAAATACGACTACGTTTCCGTTACATCTCTTGTATACACAAGACTCATCCGGACTTTCATTAAATCCATAAGACTAGATTACCTCATCAAAGTGGATGTTCCAAGACCTCGAAACTTGCTTCAATCCATAAATGGACCGATTAAGCTTACATACAAGATGCTCTTTTCCCTTCGCAATGAATCCCACTGGTTGCTTCATATAGATGTTTTCCTTAAGACTTCCATTAAGGAAAGCTGTCTTGACATCCTTCTGCCACACCTCATAATCCATATGAGCTGCAATGTATAAGAGAATCCGAATAGACTTAAGCATGGCTACCGACGAAAAGGTCTACTCATAATCGATACCCTCTTTCTGAGTATACTCCTTCGCAACAAGCCTTGCTTTGAAGGTCTTGATCTTCCCATCTATTCCTCTCTTTCTTTTGTATATCCACTTCCATCCAATGATTTTTACACCATCGGGTGGTTCTACTAGCTCCCAAACCTGATTTGAATCTATAGATTCAATCTCAGCATTCATTGCACTTCGCCAAGATACTGCATCTTTATCTTGGATTGCCTCATCATATGTCCAGGGATCAGGTTCATGTTCGCCAGGGACCAAATCAGAAGATTCTCTTAAGAACATGAATCTATCAGGCTGTCTAACAACCCTTCCACTACGATGAGGTATCACTTGTGTATCTTCTGTGACACGCGGTGCAGTAACTTGTGGTATATCCTCTTGTACCAGTGGTACTGAAGAAGTGACTTCCCCTTTTAATTCCTCCAGAACAATCTTACTCATGGGCTTGTGGTTCATCACATAGTCTTCCTCTAGAAATCTGTCATTCGTGCTAACAATCACCCTCTGATCTCTCGAACTATAAAACAAACCACCTTTCGTTCCTCTAGGATAGCCAACGAACATGCGTACTTCTGTACAAGGTTCTAACTTACCAGCATCTGCCTTCAGCACATGTGCTGGACTCCTCCAAATCCAAATATGTCTTAGACTAGGCTTTCGCTCAGTCCATAATTCTGTGGGAGTAGAAGGCACTGATTTAGATGGAACGAAGTTCAGAATGTACACCGCCGTGTCTAGAGCATATCCCCAGAACGAATCTGACAACTCAGAATAACTCATCATCGATCTAACCATCTCCATAAGAGTCCTATTCCTTCGCTCTGCTACACCATTCTGCTGGGGTGTGCCAGGTGCAGACAATTGGGATTGAATCTCAGCCTCTGATAAGTAATTCCTAAACTCTCCCAAGAGGTACTCACCACCACGATCAGATCGCAGTGTCTTGATACTTTTACCTTGACGTTTCTCCGCATCAGCCTTGAATTCTTTGAACTTGTCAAAGCATTCAGACTTGCGGCATATCAAGTAAATGTATCCATATCTCGAATAATCGTCTATAAAAGTGATGAAATAATCAAAATCACCTCTAGCCTGGATAGATATAGAACCACACAAATCAGAATGAACCAATTCTAACACATCTTTGGCTCTACACCCCTTGGCCTTAAAAGGCCTCTTGGTCATTTTACTCTCCAAGCAGGATTCGCAGGTTGGGAAATCTTCCACCACTAATGAACCCAGAGGTCCATCAGCTATCAACCTTTGAATTCTGCTTAGGTTAATATGACCAAGCCTAAGATGCCAAAGATATGTTTGGTTCATCTTCGAAGGTTCTTTTCTCTTATTGGAATTAGAAGATGAGTTATTATCTTCTATTTGCATCATGGGAGATTTGGTTCAAGTGTGTATAAATTTCCTATCAATGCACCCGAACAGATAATGTCCCTATTCCTTTTTATAACAACTCTATTATTAAAAGAAATAGAATATCCATCCATAAATAATTTAGAAACTGAAATTAAATTCTTTCTAAATAAAGGTACATAAAGGCAATTCTTAAGAACCAAAACTTTATTTTTCTCAAAAGATAAATAAATGTCTCCCACTGCAACAACCTCCACCTTCGTGGCAATGCCCAAGTATACGGTAATCTCCCCCTCAGCCAGTCGTCTGGTTTCCTTGAACCCCTACAAAGTATTGCAAACATGATTAGTGGCTCCTCATATCTACACACCAGGTGCCCGTAGATAACACCACTAAACATGTTTCAACGACTAGACCAAAAGATATACCTTTGTTCTGCTTGCGGTTGGGGCAGTCCTTCTTCCAATGTCTAGTCTGCTTACAAGTGAAGCACTTCCCTTTCGGCTTCTTCACTCCTCCCTGAGTTCCTCCCACCGCCTTTGTCCCAGTTTGTTTCTTCTTCTTCTTGCCTTTCGGCTTAGAAGTAGAAACCTTTTGGGTCACGATGGCATGCACCTGAGCACTCTGACGAAATAGCCCCTCTGCCACCTAGAGTTCTGTCAGAAGCTCCGCCAACGAATACAACCTCTTGTTCATGTTGTAGTTCAGGCGAAACTGCTCAAAACTCCTAGGTAGAGACTGGAGAATGATATCGACCTGGGTTTCCGCATCGATCTCAGCTCCGAGGACTTCCAACTCATTCAAATGAGCCATCATCTTGAGAACATGATCCCTCACGGGTGTTCCCTCGATCATGGTGGTCGTCATCAAGTTCCTCATGGCTTCCTACCTTGCAGCCCGATTCTGGTGTCCAAACAGCTCTTTGAGATTGAGCATCATGTCATAAGCAGTGGGCATGGCTTGATGCTAATGTTGTAGTACATTTGACATAGATGCCAAAATGTAACACCGTGCCATCTCATCGGCCTTGATCCACTTCTTATAACTCTCCTTCTCCTTTTCCTCAGAATCATCCACAGGCTTAGGAGGGCACTCTTCAAGGAGTACATATTTGTATTCCTCAATAGTCAAGACAATGTCAAGATTCCTCTTCAAATCAACATAGTTGGGTCCAGTAATTTTATTCTCTTTCAGTAGCATAGCAAGCGGGTTGAAAGTCATTTTGAAAGAAAACCTAAAAATCACATAGATCAAAAGATTAGATTTAAAAAATTATTGATTCCTCAAACAATAATATTTTTAAATCAACCAACACCTCAAAACACCAAGAATATCGTATGCCACGATAGTGTGGACGTATACAAACTATACATTTGTAAGAGGAGGTTTTACCCATTAATTTTACTATCTTGTCAACCTAACTTTTTGACAAGTAAAATTTATAGTTGGTTCCTCTTTGGCACAACAAATAAAAGCAGTGACTCGGATGGGGAGGATACTTATATTTGTATCTAAGTGTTCACCATTACTCGGTACCAAGGTAATTATCTCGGGTTATGTGCCTTCTGATGGGGAAGTACACACGCTCTTTAATAATTTCCTATAACCATATTCGACCTTGTGATCCGCAAACAAACTCATCCGATGGAGAGGAAGGCACTCAGAGCCGATGCGCAAGTTTGTTTGCATCACATGTCAAATTGTAATGTAGGTCGTGGGAATTTATAAAAATTTCCCTCTCCCACTTACTAATTTAAAATTGAGGAATTTTCTAGCCTACGACATGCATATCAAATAATAAGCAATAAATATGAAAAATAAAAAATTTCCAACTATTATGGCTATTGTCTTCAATATGTCCCCCGTCGTATCGCCATCTCGTCCGCTCCTACACCATGTACGAGTCATCCGGAGATCCGAGCCGAGACTAAATATTTTAATTTACATCCATCAATCCTATACTCCATGAGGGAGTGTACATGAAATCTATATCGAAAGTAAACTAAAATAAAAAGAGTGGCTAAACAATGTCATATATAATTTATAAAAATTAAATACTAGCCTCGTAAACCCCGAGGATTCAACAAAGTATACAATTACACACATACAATCACATACACACATATGGCCATAATAGTTGTATCCTATGCCTGCAACCAAAGAGTTAACCTACACATATCCTACTATTATCCGGCACATATAATATATGAAAAGTGCATAAAAGTAACCGAATCAAAAACACACAAAACCGGAAACTGTGGCTCTTATACCACTTGAAGGTAGGAAACTTCGCTTCCCACTTCAACTCGGTCGCTTGTTCAAGCAACCTTGTCATTGTCGTGCTATTCGATTAGAGTAGTCACTTGAACAAACTTGTTGTTCAAGTGACCAACCTCTATTCTATGAATAGTCATGGAATAGACGATGTACGGATCACCAACTTTTGTGTTTATGTTCGGGATCCAAGTATATTTAGCCACAAAACAGAATATATCATGCATATATAATGAAAAAACAATTACAAACATGTTACATATGAAGATAGATAAGTGTTATACCTCTCGATCTTCTATTGTATGACCTTCCTCCTTTCGGACATCGTGTGGGCGACGATCTACCAAAAGTCAAAGATCCTAGATCACCAATATTCCTTTCTTACTCATTCCAAGCAAGAGGAAGAATAGAAACAAGACCCTTCTTCTTCCTTTAGCCAACCAACAAGCCACAAGCAAATTGCTTGCCGCCGGCCAACAAGGAGAAGGAGAAATATGGATTCCGGCCAAAATCTCCAAGGGAAGACCTTAAGCTATGTTTCCACCGGCTAAAGAGAAGAGAAGAGCTTGGTTTGGACGCCGACCAAGGGAGGAGAAGGGATGTATGGACGCCGGCCACCAAATAAGAAGAAGAAGATAAGGAAAAAATTTCCTTATTAGGTGCCGCCAACTCCAAACCCTAGCTCCAAGCCTCTTTCCGCCCAAAACCCTAGCCTCTCCATTTGCCTCTTACCCTCCATGCCAACCCTAAAGCCTCCTTTTATAGAGTTTAGGGATAAGCCTTGTTTTAATCTCCAGCATTGGTTCTAGGGATTTAATCTCAACCGTCGGATCTAGAGATTTAATCTCAACCGTCGGATCTAGAGATTTAATCTCTACCTTTGGATCTAGAGTTTTGTTTCCATCCATTGGATCTAGGCTTCATGAGGTATTAATAGGCTACAATAGGGACCATGAGGAGGAGTTGGATCTTGGCCACCCAATGGATCAAGCCCACATAAAGTCCGATCCATTAATGATAATCCAATCCACTAAAGGATTATCATTGATCTACCTCAGCAACCCCCATAAGTTAATATGGGCTCCATATATTATATGCACATTTTCTCCCCGTGTTTAAGATCTCGAATGTTCGTCGATTAATTAATTTATTGACCATTAATTAATCAACATCTAACTCCATGAGTAGTGCCACTCAACCTTTTCATCATGCCGGACCAAGTCAACCTGCAGGGTTTACATGATGAACCTTATGAGCTCCTCAAGGGGACATCATCAACCTAATATATAGGACACGGTTTCCTCCTATAATTAACAATACACCATATAAATAATATCATTTCCCAACTTACCGAGCCTATCGATTTAATCTATAAATCTCGCCTATTGGTAAATCAAAGAAATGAATACTAAGTATATGTGCCTGTTATTATATCGGGATTAAGAGTATGTACAATATAATATCTGACGTCTGATTCGATTATGTAGTCAGCAATAAATCGAATCACCTCTAAGTCGGTCCTGCTCAATACACACAAAGATTGTCCAAAGCTATCTCGGTTTGTCCAAAGTCATCTCGATTGTGAGCCTTTACTTATACTTTACAAGGAGCCGATAACATGATTTCCCGTGTGACACCACATACCATGTTATCTACAATGTAATGTATTAGACAATATGCATAACCATTAAAATATGCAAACAATGATCATGTAATTCTTATTTAAAATAAATATATTCATACAATAGATAGACTTTTCAGTATATATCCCTACAAAGCCCACATAAAGTCCGATCCACTAATTATGATCCAATCCACTAAAGAATCATCATTGATCTTCCTCACCAACCCCCGTATGATAATATGGGCTTCATATATTATTTTTACATTTTCTCCCCGTGTTTAAGATCTCGAATTTCTGTCGATTAATTAATTTACTGACCATTAATTAATCAGCATCTAACTCCTTGAGTATTACCACTCAACCTTTTCATCATGCCGGACCAAGTCCACCTGCAGGGTTTACATGATGAAACTTATGAGCTCCTCAAGGGGACATCATCATCCAAATATTTATAGGACATCATCATCAGATGGATTCTTGAGGTATGAGGGTAATAGAAGTGGCTAGAAGGCTTAGGTTTAAGCTAAGGGTACCCAATGATAGGATAGCCAATGGAAGAACCTGAAGGCTAGCGCGAAGGGTGAACGAGTCGTGGAGGACTCGGATGGACCTCAAGGGCATGAGGCTGATGGAGGTGGCAAGAAGCCCTAGGTCTAGGATAAGGATGGTTGATCAAGTATGAAGGGATCATATTTTGATCAAACCTCATGTTTGAGATTTAACAATTAACTGGAGGTTTTGCCTAGGTGACTGGTCGAGTATGGCCGACTCCCACCGTGGGCCTCAATTTTCAAACTGGGTGCTCAGCACTGTGACTCGGGAAACAACCATGGTACTAGATAGTCGAATGCTAAGGAAGAGCAATCGACTGGGTGAGGGTGCTTGAGATTTAGACTAAGTGCTCGACACTTGGTGAGTCAGCAAACGAGCAAGGTGCTTGGTAGTCGACTGCTATTGTAGAGCAGTTGATTGGTGGTCGAGCAAGGGGAAGTTCAACTCTGCAAGGCACTATGGTGCTCGGGTGAAGTAATAAATAGTGCTCCGACAAGCAGTCGACTGCTGTGGTAGAGCAGTCCACTGGGGGCACTATAGCAGGCAGTTAGAAGAGAGGCAAGCTCGACCAGTGCCTCGACTAGGCTTGCAGTTGAAGCGACAACTTGAATATTATATTACCATTGAGCAATAATGGTCAGAAATCAGCCCAACGTAAAGCCTATAAGAGAAGGATCTTGTAACGCCCGTAAAATTTTTAGCAAATTTTATAAGAATTGTTGCATGATTATAATGGGATTTTATGTGGGATCTTTCAAAAATAAAAGAGAATTGAGGCAAAAAGGATGCATGGCCCAGGGTTAGACCCCTGAACCTCCAAGCAGGTAACTAAACCTTAAGATGCATGTCATAACTAGAAGCCCAGCAGGGGTTTGCTGTTAGAAGGGTAAGATAAAGGATAGATAAGGGTAGGGGAGGCAAAGGGACACCTTCACTTAGAATAAATAGGAGTAAGTGAGGAGGCAAGAGAACAACAAATCATTCTCTCCTTCCTTCTTCTTCTTCCTCCACCGAAACCCATCCTCTCCTTCTCCCATTTCCGAAAGCTCAAGAAGAAAAAAAAGTGACTTTGTCTTGACACCAAGGGTATAGTTCTTATAGTAAACCAAGCGAAAGGATGTAAGTAATCCCCTCACCTGCAGTACAAGTTGTTTCGAGTGTTTGAATTTTCAAGATCTCCCTTGTAAGTTTTCAGCCAAGTCTCTACCTATGTTTACTAGTGATCTTTCATGCCATGCTATATATATAAATATGATGTTAACATGATGTTAGTTAGATCTTGTGTTAGTAGGTTTTAGTGTTTGATTTCCTAAAAACCTTCCTTGGATGTTTCGACCATGACAAGTTTGTGCTCACTAATGATCTTTCATGGCATGCTATATATATATATATATGATGTTAACATGTTGTTAGTTAGATCTTGTGTTTGTATGTTTGAGTGTTTTATTTCCTAAAAACCTTCCTTGGATATTTTGGCCATGACAAGTTTGTGCTCACTAATTATCCTCCATGACATGCTATATGTATATATGATGTTAACATGATGTTAGTTAGGCCTTGTGTTAGTATGTTGAGTATTTGATTTCTTAAGATTAGCCTTTGAAAGTTTTGGCCAAGCCCTTGCTTGGGCTCACTAATGATCTTCCATGCCATGCTATATGTATATATGATGTTAACATGATGTTAGTTAGGCCTTGTGTTAGTATGTTTGAGAGTTTTTTTTCTTAAAACCTCCAATAGGGGTTTCGGCCAAGACCAAGAATTAGGGTTAGGAAGAGATTCCAAGCCCCTCTATGGTTGCTAAAAATCCCCCATGTTAGGTAGTATGTGATGGTATTGGTTTTCATCCTTAAAACATGCTTATGCTTACTAATGATCTTCTATGCCATGATGTATATATGTATATATATATATATATATATATATATATATATATATATATATATATTTATATATATATATATATATATATATATATATATATATATATATATATATATATGTGATGTTTACATGATGATAGTTAGACTGATATCATGATTTGTTTATGCCACTACCTCATGTCCATTTTAATTATATTAATGTATGATTATGTTATGCTCATTGCGTCATGATGTACAAGTATGTATGATGAAATGCCTAAGAGACGCTTCCATATGAATGGGGACTAAGAGCACTCTTTATATTATGATAAGGAACATGATATGCTATTTTACTTTTATATGGCTTGTACCTTACCCTAGCAAGGACTATGGGATGGGCTCCTATGTGCCACTAGGTCGACAGTCATAGTACGGATCTAGTATGGGATGGGCTCCAATGTTTCCCCAAGGACGATGGTCGTAGTACGGGCCTAGTACCCTAGTAGATTTAGGATTAGCTACCTCGAATCTATTTAGGGATGCACACAAAATGATGTATGTGGTACAATGTCGGGCCCTCATGTTGAGATTTATGTTAAAGTACCTATAAAATATATGTTTTCAAAGAACATCTTGCATATACCCAATTCATGTCTATGCGATTATCATGTTTTTATGAATTCTAGTCTTATGTTCCTAAATGATCATGTCAAGACTTTTGTATGAATGCCACGCCTATATGTGTCAAGATTAACATGTCAATGTTTTTATGAATTCTAGTCTTATGTTCCTAAATGATCATGTCAAGACTTTTATATGAATGCTATGCCTATATGTGTCTAGATGAACATATCAATGTTTTTATGAATTCTAGTCTTATGTTCCTAAATGATCATGTCAAGACTTTTGTATGAATGTCATGCCTATATGTGTCTAGATGAACATGTCAATGTTTTTATGAATTCTAGTCTTATGTTCCTAAATGATCATGTCAAGACTTTTATATGAATTCTATGCCTATATGTGTCTAGATGAACATGTCAATGTTTTTATGAATTCTAGTCTTATGTTCCTAAATGATCATGTCAAGACTTTTATATGAATGGTATGCCTATATGTTGTCTAGATGAACATGTCACTACTCTATGTCTAATACCTGATATATGGCTTTTGTGAGTAGGAAAGGATCTTACTAAGCCTATGTGCTCATAGTTTCATGTTTCCCTTGTTCTGCAGAAAAGGGTAAAGAATGGCTAAACTAAAGGGAGTAGCAGGAGGGGCAAAGTGTGTGTGGCAATGGCATGGTGGAAGAGATCTATTTTATGTTCCAAGACTTATGCATGTTTTAAAGTTTTGCATGTTAGTTGTTAAGAGTTGATAACTACTTGATGTTTTGATGGTTGCTACTTGGTATTAACTTAGACTTGTTTTGAGGGATATACTTGATGCGAAACTATACTCGTTATCTTTTATGAAACCTTGGCATGTTAAGCACTTGATTTTGTTAAAGAATTTCTAAGAACTTTCTTATCCTGATTGAATTGTTAAGTGATGGAGAACCATGTACCTAGATAATACTTTGAATGCCTCATTGATGTCCATGAACTCTATACCTGTATTTAGGCTCCCATAACTCCATTATGTTGATTATCATGAACTTGAACCAAGTAGTGTCCTTATGAAATGATTATGCATGTTTAGTAAATGTTAACTTGTTACATGGTTAAGAATTTTGAGTTAATTGCATGGTTGAAGTTAAATTCATGTTCCATGTTTTATGTTTTTTTCTAAAGTTTAAATTCTTCCGCTGTATATGCACGCATATATGTTCGCGTCGCGCCGCCCTTCATCCCCCACTAGATTACGAGAAAGGGCGAGCGTGACAGGTTGGTATCAGAGCAAATCTTCCTTTCCACTACACACACATCAAGCTCCTATCCTGCCGCTCCAAGTAAAAAATTCTATGCATACTCTATTTCTTTTATGTATGATAAGGAATGCTTTTAGTTTATATATGCATGAATATATGTATGATAATCTTAGGCTAGCCTTATTATAATATATGAAGATAAGCATGGCTAGAAGACGCAGTAATAGAGTCGATGAGATAGCACCCCAACCTATCTTATGCATGTGGTTACTGAACACCAGCGTCAAGTCACAGAGAAGCATCAAGTGATAAATGCTTTAATGAACCAGCGACGAAACCCTACCGCCCCACCAACAGGCCCTGGCCCGATAGTTCTACAAGAAGCTTACCTAATCCAGTGGCAGAGGCTGAAGCCAGAAAATTTCTCTGGTACTGGTGAACCATGGGACGCCTAGCCCTGGTTCAAGACTGTGGAAAGTATGGTAGAGCTGCTGGATTGGCCCGAACATGAAAAGATTAAGTGTGCATCGTTTTACCTTTCGGGAGATGCCCGAATGTGGTGGGAAAGGGTTAAAGCAAAGAGGAAAGTAAATCAAATGAGATGGACGAACTTCGAATATGAATTTTTCGAAGAATTCTTCCATATGCGGGTGATAAACAAGCATTACGACGAGTTCACCGGGTTCCGGCAAGGTGACCTCTCAGTTAATGAAGTTGTAAAAAGATTCAACTGGCTCGCGTGCCTATGCCCAGAGTTGGTCAGTACAGAAAGAGAAAGGGCCAGACTCATGCTGAAGATGCTCCGACCCGAGATAGCTCTGAACGTGGCCAGCGGAGTTAATAGACCGCAGACCGCAGAGGAGTTGTTCAGTAATGCTCTGATCATCGAGCACTATGTGAACAATATTAACCAGCAAAGGAAGGCACTGAGTGAAGGCAAGAGTCAAGCCTAGTCAGGAGGTTAGAAAACCCAGAGTACTTGGAAAGGAAACCACAATGGCAAGAGAAAGCAATGGAATGACTCTAAAGGTGGTCCAGCGAACAAGCAGCCCAAGATCCCTCAGTGTACTACTTGCGGGAAGATACATCCTGGAGTGTGCTACAAGGGCACGAATAGATGCTTCAGCTGTGGACTGGAACGACATAGAGTCAAGTACTACCCTACTCAGGTTCAGGCACCTCCTCATCAGTATACCCAGTATAGTGGTGCTCCTCCACAGCTACACCAGATGCAGGCTGCAATCAAAGGAACTCAGATAAGCAAAGGGAGATTGGAAGCCTCGCCAGTTACGATGAATGCCAGGGTATTCTCTCTCACCAAAGAAGATGTGGCGAGCGCTTCTACGGTTGTCACAAGATAGATATTTATTTTCTGTCAGCATGTTACTGTATTATTTGATACTGGGGCAACACACTTGTTTGTCTCTGCACCTTTCACGAAGAAGATGGACATGCCAACACAGGCTTTAGATCGCAAGTTCTTAACGACACTGCCCTCAAAAGAAGTGATGCCATCTACTCATATACTACGGGCCGCACCCATCAGAATCACAGAAAGAGAACTCTACTGTGATCTGATAGTCCTCGACATACAGGATTATGATATAATATTGGGCATGGATTTCTTAAGTAAGTACGGTGCTTCGATCGAGTGTCGTAAAAGAAAAGTAGTCTTCCAGCCGGAGGCAGAATGTATGTATGAATTTATTGGAGAGCCAAGGAAAAGAATCGATAAATTTTTATCAACTCTAAAGGCATGCAAGATGTTAGACAGTGGGTGCACTGGGTTTCTAGCACATGCTGTTGATACAAGTCAAGCCGAGGACCAGAAGCTAGAAGATGTCAGAGTTGTATGCAACTACCCAGAGGTATTCCCAGATGAACTACCAAGGTTAGCCCCTGATAGAGAAATTGAATTTGAGATCGAATTGATTCCTGGTACTAACCCGATCTCTAAAGCACCTTACTGTATGGCACCGGCTGAATTGAAGGAACTCCAGGGATAGCTACAAGAGTTACTCGACAAGGGACTTATACACCCAAGTCGCTCTCCATGGGGAGCTCCAGTACTGTTGGTAAAGGAAAAAAGATGGATCTATGGGAATGTGCATAAACTACCGAGCGCTAAATAATGTGACGATCAAGAACAGGTACCCTTAACCATGGATTGACGACCTGTTCGACCAGTTAAAGGGTGCCACCGTCTTCTCTAAGATTGATCTGTGGTCTGGCTATCATCAAGTGAAAGTGAAACTAGATGATATATCGAACACGACTTTCCGAACAAGATACGGACATTATGAGTTCTTATTTATGGCTTTCGGAGTGACGAATGCACCTGCTATGTTCATGAATCTGATGAATCGGGTATTCTCGGCATTCGTCGACAAATTTGTGATTGTTTTCATCGAAGATATCCTGATATATTCGAGAACCCAAGAAGAGCATGCCGAACACCTGAATATGGTATTGCAGATTCATCAGGAAAAGCAGATGTATGCAAAGTTCTCCAAATGCGAGTTATAGCTCGATCAAGTATCATTTTTGGGTCACGTTATATCCAAGCATGGAGTGATGGTAGACCCAATAAAGATTGAAGCTGAGTAACTGGAACATGTCAAAGAATACTAGCGAAATCAGAAGCTTTCTCAGGCTAGAAGGCTACTATAGGAAGTTTGTAGAGGACTTCTCTAGAATTTCCACCCCTATGACAGCTCTCACCAGAAAGAACAAAAAGTATGAATGGACAGACGCCTACGAGAAGAGTTTCACGGAATTGAAAAGGAGACTGACCAGTGCTCCAATCCTTACTCTTCCAGAGAGTAACGAAGGCTTCGACATGTACAACGATGCTTCCAAGTTGGGACTCGGAGCTGTACTCATGCAGAATGGCAAGGTCATTGCCTACGCCTCTAGGCAACTCAAGGAACATGAATGGAATTTTCCCACTCACGATCTAGAGCTACCAGTCGTGGTCTTTTCTCTCAAAACATGGAGGCATTATCTATATGGGAGTCAGTGTAGGATTTATACAGATCACCAGAGTCTAAAATATTTCTTCACACAGAAAGACCTAAACATGAGACAACGCAGATGGCTCGAGCTCATCAAGGACTATGACTGCTAGATCTTCTAACATCCAAGAAAAGCGAACAAAGTGGCCGATGCACTCAGCAGGAAGTCCAGTGCCACCTTGATGTCTCTATAGGCATTATCTCGACCGCTAGAAAGGGAAATTATGTTTTATGGGGTTGAAATCATTTTTGGACGTCTTTCTACCATGACAATACCACCGACGTTGTTCGACGATATATTAGAAAAGCAAGCCCGTGACCCGAGCATCCAAAGGATCAAGCAAGGGGTCCTAGAAGGAAAGGATGATGGATTTCATATCGCTGACAGCGGAGTACTATACCTCAGGGATCGCTTATGTATTCCCGACGATCCAGAGTTATGGAAGAGGATATTTGAGGAAGCTCACGGAACACCCTATGCGATGCATCCTGGATCCGCCAAGATGTACCAAGATCTGAAAGGGAAATTCTGGTGGTTCAGTATGAAAAGAGATGTAGCTCAGTATGTCAGTACCTGCCTAACCTGCCAGAGGGTTAAAGCAGAACACTAGAGACCTGGAGGAATACTGCAACCAATCAAAATTCCAGATTGGAAATGGGAAGATATTTCTATGGATTTCATCTAAGGACTACCCAAGACGACGAATGGATATGACGTTATATGGGTGATCGTGGACAGATTGATGAAGTCTGGCCACTTATTAGCAATCAAGATGACCTACTCGACTGAGCAACTGACTCAATTATATGCTAGGGAAATTATCAGACTACATGGGACTCCTAAGACCATCATTTCTGATAGAGATGGTTGCTTTATTTCCCATTTCTAGGAATGTATTCAGAAGGCCCATGCCACGAAGCTATTATTCAGTACTCTCTTTCATCCTCAGACCAACGGACAGATAGAAAGGGTGAACCAAGTACTGGAGGATATGTTACGAGCTTGTGCCTTGGATTTCAAAGGGAGGTGGTGTCGATACTTATGCTTGGCAGAATTTGCCTACAATAATAGCTACCATACTACAATTGGAATGGTACCCTACAAGGCTCTATACGATAGGAGATGTAGATCTCCTATATGCTGGTATAAGGGTGGTGAAAAGAAGGGGATGGGACTTCAAACAGATTTCATTGACGACACCACCCGACCTATACAGAACATCTGCCAAAGAATTGAAACTGCTCAAAGCCGACAAAAGAGCTATGCGGATATGCGACGTAGACCGTTGGAATTCGAAGTTGGGGATTCGGTATTCCTCAAGGTAGCCCCTATGAAGGGAGTGACGAGATTCAAAAGGAAGGGTAAGCTGAGTCCGCGCTATGTGGGACCGTATCCGATATTGAAGAGAGTCGGCAAGGTAGCTTACGAGCTAGAGCTGATTCAAGAGATGTCGGCAATTCACAACGTGTTCCACATTTCGATGCTCAAGAAGTGCATTTCCAGTACAGACCAAGTGATTGAGCCACAAATAGTGCAAGTTCAAGGGGACCTAAGTTATAAAAGTCGGCCTATCCAGATACTAGACCGAGGAGTCAAAAGACTAAAGAATAAAGAGGTGCCCTTAGTGAAGGTCTTGTGGAAAAATCAACGGTACGAAGAAGCCACCTGGGAACCCGAGGAGGACAAGAAACAGAAGTATCTAGAGTTGTTCTAAGTTTCGAGGACGAAACTTTTAAAAGGTATGAAGGACTGTAACGCCCAAAAAATTTCTAGCAAATTTTGTAAGAATTGTTGCATTATTATAATGGGCTTTTATGTGGGCTCTTTCAAATATAAAAGACAATAGAGCCAAAAAGGATGCATGGCCCAGGATTTGAACCCTGAACCTCCAAGTAGGTAACTAAACCTTAAGATGCATGTGATAACCAGAAGCCTAGCAGGGGTGTGTTGTTAGAAGGGTAAGAGAAAGGATAGATAAGGGTAGGGGAGGCAAAGGGACACCTTCACTTAGAATAAATAGGAGTAAGTGAGGAGGCAAGAGAACAACAAATCATTCTCTCCTTCCTTCTTCTTCTTCCTCCACTGAAACCCATCCTCTCCTTCTCCCATTTCCGAAAGCTCAAGCAGAAATAAAAGAGGCTTTGTCTTGACACCAAGGGTATAGTTCTTATAGTAAACAAAGCGAGAGGATGTAAGTAATCCCCTCACCTGCAGTACAAGTTGTTTCAAGTGTTTGAATTTTCAAGATCCCCCTTGGAAGTTTTCGGGCAAGCCTCTACCTATGTTTTCTAGTGATCTTTCATGCCATGCTATATATATAAATATGATGTTAACATGATATTAGTTAGAACTTGTGTTAGTATGTTTGAGTGTTTGATTTCCTAAAAACCTTCCTTGGATGTTTCGACCATGACAAGTTTGTGCTCACTAATGATCTTTCATGTCATGCTATATATATATATATATATATGATGTTAACATGATGTTAGTAAGATCTTGTGTTAGTATGTTTGAGTGTTTGATTTCCTAAAAACCTTCCTTGGATGTTTCGGCCATGACAAGTTTGTGCTCACTAATGATCCTCCATGCCATGCTATATGTATATATGATGTTAACATGATATTAGTTAGGCCTTGTGTTAGTATGTTGAGTGTTTGATTTCTTAAGATTAGCCTTTGAAAGTTTCGGCCAAGCCCTTGCTTGGTCTCACTAATGATGTTCCATGCCATGCTATATGTATATATGATGTTAACATGATGTTAGTTAGGCCTTGTATTAGTATGTTTGAGAGTTTGTTTTCTTAAAACCTCCAATAGGGGTTTCGGCCAAGACCAAGAATTAGGGTTAGGAAGAGATTCCAAGCCCCTCTATGGTTGCTAAAAATCCCCCATGTTAGGTAGTATGTGATGGTATTGGTTTTCATCCTTAAAACATGCTTATGCTTACTAATGATCTTCTATGCCATGATGTATATATATATATATGTAATGTTGACATGATGATAGTTAGACTTTATGATATCATGATTTGTTTATGCCACTACCTCATGTCCATGTTAATTGTATTAATGTATGCTTATGTTAAGCTCATTGCGTCATGATGTACAAGTATGTATGATGAAATGCCTAGGAGACTCTTCCCTATGAATAGGGACTTAGAGCACTCATTATGTTATGATAAAGAACATGATATGCTATTTTACTTTTGTATGGCTTGTACCGGACCCTATCAAGGTCCATGGGATGGGCTCTTATGTGCCCCTAGGTCGACGGTCATAGTACGGACCTAGTACGGGATGGGCTCCTACGTTGCCCCTAGGTCAACGGTCGTAGTATGGGCCTAGTACCCTAGTAGGTTCGGGATTAGCTACCTCAGATCTTTTTAGGGATGCATGCAAAATGATGTATGTGGTACAATACCGGGCCCTCATGTTGAGATTTATGTTTAAGTACCTATAAAATATATGTTTTCAAAGAACATCTTGCATATACCCATTTCATGTCTATGCGATTATCATGTTTTTATGAAATCTAGTCTTATGTTCCTAAATGATCATGTGAAGACTTTTGTATGAATGTCATGCCTATAAGTGTCTAGATGAACATGTCAATGTTTTTATGAATTCTAGTCTTATGTTCTTAAATGATCATGTCATGACTTTTATATGAATGCTATGCCAATATGTGTCTAGATGAACATCTCAATGTTTTTATGAATTCTAGTCTTATGGTACTAAATGATCATGTCAAGACTTTTGTATGAATGCCATGTCTATATGTGTCTAGATGAACATGTCAATGTTTTTATGAATTCTAGTTTTATGTTCCTAAATGATCATGTCAAGACTTTTATATGAGTGTTATGCCTATTTGTGTCTAGATCAACATGTCAATGTTTTTATGAATTCTAGTCTTATGTTCCTAAATGATCATGTCAAGACTTTTATATGAATGCTATGCCTATATGTTGTCTAGATGAACATGTCACTACTCTATTTCTAATAACTTATGTATGGCTTTTGTGTGTAAGAAAGGATCTTACTAAGCCTCTGTGCTTATAGTTTCATGTTTCCCTTGTACTGTAGAAAAGGGTAAAGAATGGCTAAACTAAAGGGAGCAACAGGACGGGCAAAGTGTGTGTGGAAGTGGCATGGTGGAAGAGATCAGTTTTATGTTCCAAGACTTATGCATGTTTTAAAGTTTTGCATGTTAGTTGTTAAGAGTTGATCACTACTTGATATTTTAAAGGTTGCTACTTGGTGTTAACTTAGATTCGTTTTGAGGGTTATACTTGATGTGAAACTATACTCGTTATGTTTTATGAAACCTTGGCATGTTAAGCACTTGATTTAGTTAAAGAATTGCTAGGAACCTTCTTATCCTGATTGAATTGTTATGTGATGGAGAACCATGTACCTAGATGATACTTTGAATGCCTCATTGATGTCCATGAACTCTATACCTGTATTTAGGCTCCCATAACTCCATTATATTGATTATCATGAACTTGAACCAAGTAGTGTCCTTATGAAATGATTATGCATGCTTAGTAAATGTTCACCTATTACATGGTTAAGAATGTTGAGTTAATTGCATGGTTGAAGGTAAATGCATGTTCCATGTTTTATGTTTTTTTTCTAAAGTTTAAATTCTTCCGCTGTATATGCACGCATGTATGTTCACGCCATGCTGCCCTTCCTCCCCCTCTAGATTACGAGAAAGGGAGAGTGTGACAGAGCTTGAGGAGACTTCGACAGCCATTCTTTTGAGACTTTGAAGGGGAAGTGATGTTGCATTCCACACCTTCAAGAGCGTTCCATAACAACCAAATCTACAAGCGATCAAAAGAAACTTGTGTAAAAGTGTTTCTTTTGTTTCCGCATTTGATTCATATTTTTATTTGGTTGTTCTTCTTACTATTGTACGTTCATTGTAAGAGGTTTCTCCACCTCCGATATCATTCCAAGAAGGAGAAGGTGTTAGTGAGTGTGGATCACTAGAACGTCGTCATGGAGTAAGAACTTGAGTTGTGAACCACGTAAAATACCGTGCACTGCATGTGTTCTTGTATTTTGGTTGTTTCTATCTTGTATTCCACTATGATAATAATTTGTAGAAAAGGACATGCAATCAAAGCACAACATCAAGCAAATCGCTATTAACCCCCCCTCTAGCACACCAACAATCCAACAAATGGTATCAGAGCAAGGTTGCTCTTCTATGAACTGATCGCCGAGGGAGCTCAGAGCTAGAAGGAAAATGGAGTTTAACAATGGTTTTGAACTTGACACTCGGTTTCCACCGCCCTACGAACTCAGAGGATTCAACCAATGAAGGGTGAGAACTGAGGTATTCTTCCAAATGAACCTGGAAGAGTGGCTTGCCCTAACAGAAGGTTTCAAGGCTTATATGGACAAAAAAAAAGGATCTGTCAAAAGGAGCAAGTGGACCGAGGACTAAGTTCAAAGATTTGAGGCCAATGACAAGGTAATCAAAATTTTAAGTAATTTGGTGCCTAACCATATTTTGTGTAAATTAGAAAAATTTAAGGATTCAAGCGAATTGTGGAGCAAGTTAGTTAAGCTCTATGAAGAGTCCTTGCCAACCCAAGTTGATGATCAGTCAAAGGGAGAAGAAGAATGATCATCATCTAAAGACCTTAAAGATTTGGAAGTCGAGAGGTGTTCGACATCAAGAGTAGAAGAGGTTGAAGAAGTCTCCACCTCTAGGATTGAGGGGGAGGAGAGACATTCCATGCTGGTGCAAGAGCAAGAGGAACCATCTACATTTGAGATGAATAAAGAACAAGCTCACACCTCCCATACCATCGAGCTAGGTAACTCAAGCACATGGTCAATAGAAATAAAAATCACATAGCATGTTTTGAGTGTAGGGAAGTAGGACACTATAAGAGCAAGTGTCCAAGGTCAAGAAGAAGGCACAAATGGTGCCGAAGGAGAAGGAGAAGGCTAAAGAGATCGGATCCCCGATATGCAAGAGCAAGGAGCAAGGAGCATATTGTGTGCTTCAAGTGCCAACAAAGAGGGCATTACCGGAGGCAATGTCCGAGGGGGAGGAACCCAACCAAGGACATGAGAGGAGCATCACATGTAGGGGGAGCTAAGGCAAACCCTAAAATACATTTTAATAATGCTCTTACTTTACATAATGATAAAAAGCATGCTAGGGATGGTTTCAATACACTTGCAATTGTTCATGATCAAAAGCATGCTAGAAATAAATATGTTTGTTTAGGTGATAAAGCTTATGAATTTAGGGTTAATGACAAATCAACACCAAAGAAGACCCCAAAGATAAACATGACAACAACCTTGGCATAAATCCCAAGAAAAATATACATATTCCTAGGAAGAAGAACATGTCCAAATGAATTATGGACAAACAAAATTTGAGAAATTAGAAGTAGAAAATCAAGCCATGAGATCAAAGCTTGAGAAAATGGAAAAGATCCTAAAAAGAATGGAAAATATGATTCAAGGGTCAAATAGCCAAAATTTAGGTTCTAGGAGGCAAGACTTGTTAGTGTCAACCCTTAGTGTCAATCATGAGATGATTGATTAGGGATCATATGTATCATATTTCATTAATAATAGGCAAGATTTGCTTATTATATTATTTCTTATTTGTGCTATATGAATTATATAATAGTGTCCTTGAATAGTAGGTTATAACACTACTCTTAACTATTCCTAGTCGAGTATTAATATGCAAGGACAATATTAATGCGCAGAGACTGTAGGGAATCCATGTGCGCTCGGAAACAATTTTACAAGCACTAAGTAGCGGAAAACAGGATCCCTCCAGTTATCCATGCGAAAATACCATACTCGTTTGATCGATTCTATCCTATGAGAATCGTAGTTACCTTCGATGCGTGCCCTACGCAATCTCGTTAGCAATACTTTGTGTTCGGATCATAGCACGGTCAGTATGTCCGTGCCTAATAACGGCGATTTGTCGTGGTACCGTTCCAAATTAATTACCGAACCCCCTCTACACAATATAGCATAGTGGATGACCCGAATCATTTTCCAACGAGTGTAATCTATAGAATAGTAAACTTAGGATTTCTAATTATTGCTAATCCTACTGAATGGGGGTTTGGAATTTGAAAGGCTAATCCTACTAAATGAAAGACAATGCAAGGTAATTAAGCTCTAATCTAACTAAACTACGAGTGCGATAAAATTAAAAGAAACCTAAACTAAGCATTCAAACAAGAAAGTGCAGGAATATAAATATACAAAATAACATAAGAGTAAAACATAACATGAAATTAAATCTAAACTAACCAACAAAAACCTAATTACTCTAAGAAACATTTCATCGAACACTAAAGAGGCATGAAACAAATTAAAGTAAGTACATGAAATTTTAAACATGGAAGATCATTTCATTACAAACTTTCAACGAATGAAAAAAAAAATCAAATCACATCAACATTGGAAAAGATTGCTGTAGGATTCTAAAATTGGAGCTGGAAGAGCTGTCGAAAATACTAATCAGATCTGGAAACAGCTGCTTGTCGGAGCTTGGAACCGTGGCTGGCAGAGATGATGGTGAAGATGGCTGCCGACGGTGGCTGGAGATTGGACGGAGATGGCTGGCGGCAGTGAAATGGATGGAGTGGCTAGCCAGATCGATCGGGAAGGAATCCCGTCTCTGATTGGTCGGCGCCACTTGGGCATGGAAGGAGAAAGTCCGCCAGCGTCGCTCGATGAAAGGAAACTTTGCTACGTGATGAAGGAAGATGAAGGGCACCAGTTGCTGGAGAAGGAGGGGATCCCCTTTCCTCTCCGGCGACCGGCAGGAAAGGGCAGGAGCGCGGGGGCGGTGAAGGAGGCGGAAGCGTCAGGCGATTGTCGCGGAGAGAAGAAGGAAAATGCTGACTGCGTCGGGAGGTGAAGATGTTGAATTTTTAAGCTCATTTTGGTAGCCGTCCATTTGAAGCATGATCACATCTCATCCATCCATTAAGCTAGGTTTTAATTGCTTTGATTAATCAATTAAGTGCTTGTGCATCCAACGGCTGAAATTGCTCTGATCTCTTATGGACGGATCTGATTGATCTGAATTGACGATCATGATCAAACTGATCCGGATGAAAGACTAGGATGTTTAGATCTGAGTGTATGGATCGGACCTCTCAAGATCTGGATGGATGGCTCAAAATTAATCGGATCTCATCGGATGGTCAGGATTAAACAGATCTGAACACTTTGATTAAACAGCTTCTGATCTGGATGAAGGGCTCAGATTCTTTCAGCTTGAAATGTCCTTTATGACCCTAGATGAACCCACATTTGATCCAACTTGAGTCTAATCTAGTGGCCCATCTCGATCTCTTACAAACAAAGATAAAATTTGCATATAAGTCCATAAATTAGGAGAATTTACAATAAGGTTCAAAAATAAATCCAACTAGTAAAATATGTAAATAATCGATAATTAATCACTCGAGAGGATTAAAACAATGATATTAAGGACCAAAATAACACGACAAAATGACAATTATCAATTCCCCCACACTTATTCTTGCACGTCTCGAGCAAGTAAAGAAAATTAAAAGTAAACTAAAAATGTATTTCCCTAGCAATTCCCAATCATACATAGAAAATCATGAAAGAAAGTTCCTTAGGAGCGTCAATTCTTAAAGACTCAAGCAATCATGGACTCAAATCTTACATAGGTTAACAAACAAGGTAACTTCAATCCAATATGAATAGACTGAGAATGATTAAGCCTCACAAGGTAAGTGGTGGTTTCTCTCACTCTCATAAGCAGATAATAGTGGAGTTCACTCAAGCTACTTATAGTTTATGAACTACTATATGCTTGCTTTTCTTCTACCTTCACCACTATATACACATAAGAATGCACAATCACTGAAGGCTTATTAAGAATGTAAGGGAAACATGAATAAAAGAAAAATGACAATATGTACCAAAGGAAAGAAAGGTAAGAAATAGCTAAAGAAATGCAAGAAGATATGGAAATACTGAAATGCTACATAGATTAGTACAAGAAAGCAATGCTCCAAAAGTTTCTATCAAAGCTAGCTTTTCACAATTCACTAAATTTGTAAACAACCCCTATCACTTTCACAATATAAATTCACATATGATATACAATAAATCTCTCAATGGTTGTAACAAGGGATGTCCATCACAAAAATACTATCACACAAATAAAAAATGACATAACATGTCAATGATTTTTTTTATTGCATTTATTCATTTGGCCAAATGGTTTTTTTACAAATTTTTTTTTTGACATGTAGTGCACTTCCATATGCTTTAAAAAATACATCAAGCTCAGCTATAAAAATTAAAACATAGCTTGTCTATGGTGATCAAGCACAACTTGCCTATGCTTACATTGAATTCTCCTGAGCTACTCTCTCCCTCACACTTAAATTTTTGTCCGTCCCGGGAAAAATACTCATCATGTAACATCCAATATTCCACATTCAAAAGAACAATGACAAAGAAATGACATGATGAAAATGTAGGAATAGAAAGACAGTAAAATGAATAATGAAAATGACATGACATATGGCAAGGAAATTATTTGAGTAGTATGTGACAACAAAAGAAGAAAAGGGAAACAAGTGAGATTGCCTTCATACTAATCATGCAAACCTATGGTTGTGTAGTCTCGAAAGAATCAAAGCAAGTTCTAGAGTTACAATGACCACAAGTGCACCACACACAAGCAATAAAAATAGGCACAATCCTCAGTAGGAATGAAAAAAAATCATCTCAATCTATTAACACAGAATCGATCACCAAGCAGTAACCATATGCAATCGAATAATCCATTCATGACAATAAATCCCAAAACTCGACAATCAAATTTAACTAGCTTTCACGACTTCTAAGAAGACATAAAGGAATGCATAGGAAAGTTATTTGAAAAATCGACAAAACAAAAACCCGTCAAACAAAACTTAAGAACTATAATTAAAATAAACAAAGTAAAAGAAACATATATACAAGGGAAATAAAAGAAAATGAGACGTAACAAACTCCCCTGAGGTCCTAGTGGTTGGAGAAGATTCAGTAAAAGGAGCCACACAGGCCGTGGAGTGCTCTGAAAGAAATTCCATCCTGGTGGTTGAAGAAGATTCAAAGTAAGCATCCATGCCGGGAGTGGGATGGACTGAATAGAGGTGAGCGCCTTCATGGTGTGATCATGATAGTATTGTGCTGCTCCCTCCAATATGATCGCCTTCTTATATGTTTTCTTTGGAGGTCTGAGGCGATTCAGGAAAAGTGTCCATCCTTGGGGCTAGATTATTGCATTTTCTGTCAGGGCCTTCATCAGCAGAGGTGTTGGAGACTCTGGCTGTGATGAAAGTGTCCAGTATCGGGGACTCTAACTATCCACCACTTCTATGGGAATTAGCTCATCAGAATTGCTTGTCGCCACTGTCTCATTTGTCTTTTGGTCTGATTGGCATGTCTGGACACTGGTATCTGGCAACACAAGGAGTACAACCTCATTTGCAAAAACCTCTACACTTTCCTCTTCAATAGCATCAGAAAAAGAAACAACATCAATATTCTTATCAGCATCCAAGACATCAACAACTGCATCACCATGATATAAATCAGCAGAGGAGTCCTGTCGAACTATAGAAGTAGAAGCAAGTGTATCTTCAACTCTGCAATCCATCTCCTCAAGCACATCACTTCCATCAGAAATGATCTCTAAGGAAAACTGGGAGGAATCTTGTGCTTGCATTTGGTTGATAGATGATGCAATTTGATTTAACTGAGTCTGCAAGTTTTGTAACCTTTGTTGTTGTTGCTAATGACTATCGTTCATTTGTTGCTGCAATATTTCTAGCTACAAGAACTTTTCTAGTGTATTTTCTTGACTGGGAGCAAGGGTTTCTTCACAGTAACTTGATTGATCTCCCCAACTAGGCATGTAAGTAGATAGCACTGAGACTGCTCAAGGGTGTACTGTTGTGTGTTCCCATATATAAAATCTGAATTGAAATTACATGTACCAGAAAATGAATTCTACCTATCCTGTAGATAAGGCTGATGATACTGAGGATTAGGATGGTGATATTGAGGCTGGTACTAATAATATTGATGTTCAGGTTGATAATACTCTTATTGTCCAATGCCTAAATAGTAAGTATTATTGAGATCTCCAAATGGTTGATAATATGGATCCATGTTGCAAGAGCTTCCTAGTCTTTCATGAAAAAGTAACCAACACAATAAAAAGTCACAGGAAATAGATATGACCAAGTACATGGATATGCAAATAAAATAAAAGAATGTAGCCCTAAACAAAAGTTTTTGAATTTTTTTTTTAGAAAAATAGGCAAACAATCCTAAGTCTACTAAGCATCATTACACTCCCTGGCAACGACACCAAAATTTTGATAATGATGATTTGTCGTGGTACCGTTCCAAATTAATTACCGAACCCCCTCTACACTAATATAGCATAGTGGATGACCCGGATCGTTTCCCAACGAGTGTAATCGATAGAATAGTAAACTTAGGATTTCTAATTATTGCTAATCCTACTGAATGGGGGTTTGGAATTTGAAAGACTAATCCTACTAAACGAAAGACAATGCAAGGTAATTAAGCTCTAATCTAACTAAACTACGAGTACGATGAAATTAAAAGAAACCTAAACTAAGCATTCAAACAAGAAAGTGCAAAAATTTAAATATGCAGAATAACATAAGAGTAAAACATAACATGAAATTAAATCTAAACTAACCAACAACAACCTAATTACTCTAAGAAACATTTCATCGAACACTAAAGAGGCATGAGACAAATTAAACTAAGTACGTGCAATTTTAAACATGGAAGATCATTTCATTACAAACTTTCAACGAATGAAAAAAAAAAATCAAAGCACATCAACATTGGAAAAGCTTGCTGTAGGATTCTGAAATTGGTGTTGTAAGAGCTGCCGGAAATACTAATCGGATCTGGAAACAGCAGCTGGTTGGAGCTTGGAACCATGGCTGGCAGAGATGATGGTGAAGATGGCTATCAGTGGTGGTTGGAGATTGGGCGGAGATGGCTAGCGGCAGTGAAATGGATGGAGTGGCTGGCCGGACCGATCGGAGTGGAATCCCATCTCCGATTTGTCGGTGACACTTTGGAATGGAAGGAGAAGGTTCGTCAGCATCGCTTAATGAAAGGGAACTCTGCTGCATCATGGAGGAAGATGAAGGGCACCGGTCACTGGAGAAAGAGGGTATCCCCTTTCCTCTCCGGCGACCGGCGGGGAAGGGCAGGAGTGCGGCGGTGGTGAAGGAGGCTGAAGCGTCAGGCGATTATCGCGGAGAGAAGAAGGAAAATGCCAGCTTCGTCGGGAGGTGAAGATGTTGAATTTTTAAGCTCATTTTAGTATCCGTCCATTTGAAGCATGATCATATCTCATCCGTCCATTAAGCTAGGTTTTAATTGCTTTGATTAATCAATTAAGTGCTTGTGCATCCAACGACTAAAATTGCTCTGATCTCGTATGGACGGATCTAATCGATTTGAATGGACGATCACGATCAAACTGATCTGGGTGAAAGGCTAGGATGTTTGGATCTGAGTGTATGGATCGGATCTCTCAAGATCTGGATGGATGGCTCAAAATTAATTGGATCTTATCAGACGGTCAGAATTAAACAGATCTGAACCCTTTGATTAAACAACTTCTGATCTGGATGAAGGGCTCAGATTCTTTTTGCTTGAAATGTCCTTTATGACCCTAGATGAAGTCACATTTGATCCAACTTGAGTATAATCTAGTTGCCCATCTCGATCTCCTACAAACAAAGATAAAATTTGCATATAAGTCCATAAATTAGGAGATTTTATAATAAGGTCCAAAAATAAATCCAACTAGTAAAATATGCAAATAATCGATAATTAATCACTCGAGCGGATTAAAAAAATGATATTGAGGACCAAAATAATACGACAAAATGACAGTTATCAGTGCCTCCATGGTATCCACACGAACTGTGAGATGGAGTGGAACCAAACTGTGGTGCTAGCCACAAGGTTGGTTTGCCCAAGAAGATTGAAGAAGAAGAAGAGGAAGTTCACAATCAAGCCACACCATTAAAAAACACACAAAAATCTTTTATATTCAAGCATTGAATACGAAAGTTTTTGACTCTTGGTTTCCATGGAATTAATAACCCATTAATTCCATCTTAATGATTATGCAACCCCTTCTTAATGGTGAGTCTCACTCAATCCGAATATGACTTGAGTCTAACTCGAGTCAAGTTCATTGGGTATACCTTGAGTTCTACTCAATCCGAATTTGACTTGAGTCTAACTCGAGTCAGATTCATTGGGTATACCTTGAGTCCCACTCATTGAGTCTAATCTACATTATACTCAACCTGATGGCCCAATGGCTCATCACATGAGCCATCTCCAACTCACATGTCCTAAGTGTGTGACCCAATAGGTTCTCGTAACGTTGGCAATGTTTCTAAAATCATTTCAGATGTTAGAATGTATACTGAAAGCCTAGCTCTTTTCTGTATGAACATTTTATTTTGAAATAAGAATCACATGATCATTGTTTGCATTTTATATATTCATTATATATGTGTGCATATTGTCTAATATTCTACATTGTAGATAACATGGTGCTTGGTGTGGCACAGAAGATCATGTTATCAGTCCCTTGTAAAATATAAGTAGAGGCTCACGACCAAGATGGTTTTGGACAAACCATTGGCATGGTTGTAGTGTAGCTTGGTATTATTTTATCTTGAACATAGAGTTACACTAGTACACTTAGGTGTATTGAGTAGGACCGACATAGTGGTGATTCAATTTAGTACTGACTACATAATTGAATCGGACCTCGGATATTATGTTGTACATGCTCTTAATCCCGATATAATAACGGGCACATGTACTTAGTATTTATTTCTTTAATTTACCAGTGGGTGAGATTTAGATGGATTAAATCAATATGCCCGGTAAGTTGGGTAATAATATTATTTACATGGTGTGCCGTTGATTATAGGAGGAAACCGTGTCCTATATATTAGGTTGATGATGTCCCCTTGAGGAGCTCATAAGGTTCATCATGTAAACCCAGCTGGTTGACTTAGTCAACATGATGATAAGATTGAGTGGTACTACTCGAGGAGTTAGATGTTAATTAATTGATGGTCAGTAAATCAATTAATTGACGGATATTCGATATCTTAAACACGGGGAGATTAATGTACAAATAATATATGGAGCCCATATTAATTTATGGGGGTTGGTGAGGTAGTTCAATGATGATCCTCTAGTGGAATGGAACATCATTGATGGATCAAGTATGTGTGGTTCCGATCCATCGGGTGGCCAAGACCCAACTCCTCCTTATGGTCCCTATCGTAGCCTAATATAATCCTTGTGAAGTCTAGATCCAAGAATGTAAAACAAAACCTAGAACCAACGGTTGGGATCAAATCCCTAAGATCCGATGGTTAGGATGAAACCCTAGAACCAACGGTTGGGATTAAATCCCTAAGATCCGATGGTTAGGATGAAACCCTAGAATCGACGGTTGAGATTAAACCCCTAGATCCGACGGTTGAGATAAAACCCTAGATCCGACGGTTGGGATGAAATCCTAGATCCGACGATTAGGATGAAATCCTAGATCCGACGGTTGAGATGAAACCCTAGATCCGACGGTTGGGATAAAACCCTAGATCCGACGGTGGAGGTTAAATCCCTAGATCCGACGGATGAGATTAAAGGAGGCTTAAGCCCTATTCTATAAATAGGTGCTTAGGGTTGCGCAAGGATAAGATAAGGAGATTGGTTTTGAATTAGGGTTAGGGTTTGGCTCATCTTCCATTGGGCTCTAGGGTTTGGGCTCTGACTAGCTAGGCGGGAAGCTAGGGTTTCGCCGGTCATCCCTCTCTTCTCCTCCTTGGTTTTGGGCGGCACTCTTCCCTTTTCCTTGCTCCTTGGCCGGCGGTTTCCATCCATTGGTGGCCGGCAATCATCTTCCTCCAATCTCTCCATGGTGGCCGGCGGTTTCCATTCATTTGGTGGCCGGCGCATCATCCACTTGCTCCTTGGCCGGCGGTTGCACCAATTCCCTAATTTGGTGGTCGGTTCTAGATAGGAAAGGTATTTGTGATTGCTTCTCTTTGTTCGCAGCGGACAAGGTAGAGAAGAAAGTGATCAAGAAGGCTTCAACTCGTGGAGGATCTTCGTCCACACGTCGTCCATGAGAAGGATAGGACATACGATAGAAGATCATAAGGTATAAAGTTGTTTTTAACTTTATTTACAGATCTGAATATGTTCTTTAATATTTTGATTATGCATGTGTATGAATGGATATATATTGTATAATCATGGACTCCGAAGACAAACACAAAAACCGGCAATCCATCCGTCGTCTTTTCCGCGGCTAACCAACTAGAAGAGTTGTGTTGCTTGAACAACTAGTTTGTTCAAGTGACCACTCAAGTTGTTAGCACGACGATGAATAGGTTGTGCCAAGGAAGCTCATCCCATCCGGATTAAGTCTTTCATTAGTGAAAATTTTAATCCGGGGACATGGGAGCCAATGAGCCTCCGAAACGACACATCCCAACATCAGAGACATAAGCAATGAGCGGCATTTAGCAATACATCATTGCTACCCAAGTAACGAGAATGTCGAGATCCGACATAACCTTTCCGTGACTACTATCGTGTATGACTCAGTCCTTCTATCCTTGATATCTCGATTGATCAATGAGGTATAGACTATGTCATCCTCTTATCAATCATGAGTTTCTCGATCTCCAAGTAGACTACTCAACCGAATAAGTTCAATATCTCATATTGACTTATTCGAGCATGGTCATGTATTTTAGCAGTCCTACTGTATCAAGGAGCCCATAGATATCACTTCCGATATATGGAAGCGATAGATCCCATCTACATCACTCACATCCCTCCACATAACTTATTGCATACCCAGTGATCGCCTTTATAGTCATCATGTTATGGGTGACGTTTGATGAAGCTAAAGTATACAACTCATTATGTAGGGAACCGCAGTGACTTCAGGTCTAAGGATTATTCATACCAATAGTCACATGAGAATGTTTATGACACTCATATAACGATCCATGAAACATTCTCATGGTGAGTTAATTCAGTATATAGTCTCTAATATGTAGCCATATGTCAACTTGATATCACATATCCATGACTTGTGAGATTAAGTCATTAATTGACCTACATGCTAGTCTCTGCGCATTAATATTGTCCTTGCATTTTAATACTCGACTCGGAATAGTTAAGAGTAGTGTTATATATATATATATATATATATATATATATATATATATATATATATATATATATATATATATATATATACAGACTTTCACTATCAATTCAACCAATTGATATGCTATAAACCTGAACCTACTATTCAAGGATACAATTATATTATTCATATAGCATGTATAAGAAAATAATATAATAAGCAAATCATGCATGTTATAAATGAAATATGATACATATGATCCCTAATCAATCATCTCATGATTGACACTAAGGGCTGACACTAACAATCTCCCACTAGCACTAGTGCTAATCTATAGGAAAAAATCTGGATCGTGACATTCACAATATGACGGGTGAATACTTCGCACAACTGCAGCGGAAACAAATATAAACTGGATCCCTCCAGAGATCCATGCAAAACATATAAATCATTTCGATTAACTTACTTTGTCTAGATCTTATCTAGAAAGAGAAGTATACCTTCGATGCGAGCCTTTCGCAATCCCGTAAATCCAAGCGCTCTCGGATCTCAATACGGTAAGGATAACCATATCTCTAAGGTATCCACACTGACACTCAGCAGCTTTGGAGTCACATTGTGCTAGCAACCCTAGCAAAACACCAAGAACACTTGGAAGAAGGAAGGAGAAGAAGGAGAAGGCTTCCTTGGCTTGCACGTCCAACACGCCAAAGGCTCTCACCGAAAAACCTTACCTCTCACCCCATGAAGAGGCTTCTTATCTCCATCATGAATAACAAGACCCTTGGTATTCCTTTTCATCAATAAATTAAACCTCTCATCTCCTCATCATGAATACCAATACCCTTGGTATTTTCATGCATGATTAATCACATTAATCACGAATGATGATCGATGACCCTTGGATTTTCAGCATGATGATTTATCTTCCATGGTTTAACTTGAGTCTAACTCAAGTTTAACCAGCTTGAGTCTAACTAAAGTCTTGGTCATTTGCTCAATTGTTCTTTTGGTCAACTAAAAGAAATCATCTCCAAAACATAATGTCATTTGTGTGTGACCCAATAGGCTCTTGTAATGTTGGCAATGTATCTAAAACTCTTTTAGATGCATAAGCAATGAGCGGCATCTAGCAATACATCATTGCTACCCAAGTTACAAGAAAGTCGAGATCCGACAACCTTTCCATGACTATTATCATGTAAGATGGTGTCCTTCTATCCTTGATATCTTAGATCGATCAATGAGGCATAGACCATGTCATCCCCTTATCGATCTTTATGTTTCTTTATCCCCAAGTAGACTCACTCAAACAAATGAGCTCAATATCTCATATTGACTCATTTGAGCATGGTCATGCATTTCGTGGTCATACTCTATCAAGAGGCCAAAGATATCATTCCCGTCATATGGGAGGGATAGATCTCATCTACATCACTCACATCCCTCTGCATAATTCATTACATACCCAGTAATCGCCGTTATAGTGCACCCTGTCACGAGTGACGTTAGACGATACCAAAGTACATAACTCCTTATGTAGGGAACCGTAGTGATTTCAGGTCTAAGGCTATTCATTCCGATAGTCACATGAGAAAGTATATGATACTCATATAATGATCTATGACACTTTCTCAAGGTCGGTCAATTCAGTGCATATATTCTCAAATATATATATCCATGTGTTAATGTTATATCAAATATCCATGACTTGTGAGATCAAGTCATCCATTGACCTACATGCTAGTCTCAATGTATCAATATATCCCTTTGTCTATTAATAAATACTTGACTAGGAATGTTTAAGAATAGTGTTCTCTACAGCTTCTCATAATCAATTCTCCCAATTGATAAACTGTAGATTAGAACCTACTATTCAAGGGAATTATTATATTTATTTAGTTGGCACACGCATAAAGTAAATATAATAATCATTCTTTGCATGTTATTAATGAAATATGATACATATGATCCCTAATCAATCATTTCATGTTTGGCACTAAGGGCTGACACTAACACAATCATTGTAATCTCTAAGACCCAGTGACCTAGTATGACCATCATGCCTCTTCTATGCTAAAGCCTTGGTCAAGGGATTCATAATGTTAGCATCAGTATCTACTCTACATATCCACACATCTATTCTATCGATGACCTCTCGAATGAGGTGATACCGGCATAGTATATGTTAGGAATGCTGGTGGGAACGAGGTTCCTTAGCGGGTGCTATAGCCCTGTTATTGTCACAATAAAGCTCTATAGGGCTCATGATGCTAGGAACTACACCAAGCTCAGAAACAAACATCCTAATCCAAACAACCTCCTTTGTCGCATCTGAAGTAGCAATATACTTGACCTCTGTAGTAGAATCCATGACTATGTCTTGCTTTGAACTCTTCCAGCTCATAGTACCACCATTTAAACAAAAGACATACCCTGACTGTAATCTATAATCGTCCTTGTCCATTTGGAAGCTAGCATCGTTTTAACCCTTTACAGTGAGCTCCTTATTGCCACCAAATATCAAGAAATATTATTTAGTTCTTCTCAAGTACTTAAGAATATTCTTGACGGTTGTCCAGTGACTCTCACCTAGATCCAACTGGTACCTGCTAATCATGCTTAAAGCATACAAGACATCAGGAAAAGTGCATAGCATGGTGTACATAATAGATCGTATAGTAGATGCATAAGGGATCTGATCCATGCATTCCCTTTCTTCCTTAGAAGAAGGGCATTTAGCCGTCAAAAGGCTCACACCATGTGACATTGACAGAAATCCCTTCTTGGAATTCTGCATGGCAAAATGTTTAAGCACCTTGTCAATATATGCACTCTGACTTAAGCCAAGAAATCTCTTAGATCTATCTCTATAGATCTTAATGCCTAATATATAGGTTGCTTCACCTAAGTCCTTCATTGAGAAACAATTCCCCATCCAAGTCTTCATAGATTGCAGTGTAGTGATGTCGTTTCCAATAAGAACTATGTCATCAACATACAAGATAAGAAAGATAACTATGTTCCCACTAACCCTCTTGTAGACATAGGGTTCATCTTCATTCTAGATGAAACCAAACTGTTTGATCGCATCATCGAATCGAAGATTCCAGCTTCTAGATACTTGCTTTAAACCATAAAATGACCTTTGCAACTTGCATACCTTACAAGCATGCTTTGGATCTACAAAACCCTCAGGTTATGTCATGTACATATCCTCGAGGAAGTTTTCATTCAGAAATATAGTTTTGACATCCATTTTCGAGATCTCATAATCATGGTAAGTTGCAATAGCAAGCATGATCCAAATGGACTTAAGCATTGCAACTGGTGAAAAAGTTTCATCATAGTCAATACCATCAATCTGTTTGAAACCTTTAGCTACCAATCGCCCTTTATAGGTATGCATAATACCATCCATGTCAGTCTTTCTCTTAAAAACCCACTTACACCCAATGGGTTTGTTCCCTTCAGGTGGATCAACCAAAGTTCATACTTGGTTAGTGTACATGGATTCCATTTCGGACCTCATGGCCTCTAGCCATTTCTTAGAATCTGGGCTCATCACAGCTTCCTGATAGGATGTAGGATCGTTCAACACAACAAGCATAACATCATCATTGTCAGATAGGAAAAATGAATATCTCTCAGGCTGACGATGTATCCTATCAAACCTATGAAGAGGTTGGTCTACTTGAACAAGTTGTTGCTCCACAACTTCTTGTGCAACAATATCATCATCCACAACACTTTGTGGTGTCTGTTCAATTTCCATCTCAGTGCTATCTATATCTTGAATTTCTTCAAGATGTATTTTACTCCCACTAGTTCTTCTAGAAATGATCTCTCTTTCTAGAAATACACCATTTCTAGCGACAAACACTTTGCCTTGTGTGGGATTGTAGAAGTAATATCCTTTCATTTCCTTAAAAAATCCTACAAAGTAGCACTTGTCTGATTTGGGGCCTAGTTTGTCGGAGACTTGACGTCGAACATAAGCCTCACAACCCCAAATCTTCATAAAAGACATCTTGGGACACTTCCCAGTCCATATCGCATATGGTGTCGTTATGATTGCCTTAGATGGGACGCGGTTAAGTGTGAAAGTAGACGTCTCTAAAGCATACCCCCAGAAGAAAGAAGGAAGATTTGTGTGACACATCATGGATTGTACCATATCTAATAATGTACGATTTCTCCTTTCTGATAAACCATTCTGTAGGGATGTTTACTGAAAAGTCTATCTTTTGTATGAACATCTTTATTTTGAAATAAAAATCACATGATCATTGTTTGCATATTTTTATGGTTATGCAATATTGTCTAATACTTTACATTGTAGATAACATGGTGTGTGGTGTCACATAGGAGATCATGTTATTGTCCCCTTGAAAAGTATAAGTAAAGGCTCACAACCGAGATGGCTTTGCACAAACCATTATTGGAATGTATACTGAAAGCCTAGCTCTTTTTGTATGAACATTTTATTTTGGAATAAGAATCACATGATCATTGTTTGCACTTTATATATGTGTGTGCATATTGTCTAATATTTTACATTGTAGATAACATGGTGCTTGGTGTGGCAAGAAGATCACGTTATCAGTCCCTTGTAAAATATAAATAGAGGCTCACAACCAAGATGGTTTTGGGCAAACCATTGGCATGGTTGTAGTGTAGCTTTGTATTGTTTTGTCTTGAACATAGAGTTACACTAGTACACTTAGGTGTATTGAGCAGGACCGACATAGAGGTGATTCAATTTATTGCTAACTACATAATTGAATCGGTCCTCGGATATTATGTTGTACATGCTCTTAATCCCGATATAATAACGGGCACATGTACTTAGTATTTATTTCTTTGATTTACCAGAGGGTGAGATTTAGATGGATTAAATCAATAAGCCCGGTAAGTTGGAAAATTATATTATTTACATGGTGTGTCGTTGATTATAGGAGGAAACCGTGTCCTATATATTAGGTTGATGATGTCCCCTTGAGGAGCTCATAAGGTTCATCATGTAAACCCAGCTGGTTGACTTAGTCAACATGATGATAAGGTTGAGTGGTACTACTCGAGGAGTTAGACGTTAATTAATTGATGGTCAGTAAATCAATTAATTGATGGACATTCGATATCTTAAACACGGGGAGATGAATGTACAAATAATATATGGAGCCCATATTAATTTATGGGGGTTGGTGAGGTAGTTCAATGATGATCCTCTAGTGGAATGAAACATCATTGATGGATCAAGTTTGTGTGGTTCCGATCCATCGGGTGGCCAAGATCCAACTCCTCCTTATGGTCCCTATCGTAGCCTAATATAATCCTCATGAAATCTAGATCCGACGATGTAAAACAAAACTCTAGAATCGACGGTTGGGATTAAATCCCTAGATCCGATTGTTAGGATAAAACCCTAGATCCGACGGTTGGGATGAAACCCTAGATCCGAAGGTTGGGATGAAATCCTAGATCCGACGGTTGGGATGAAACCCTAGATCCGACGGTTGGGATAAAACCCTAGATTCGACGGTGGAGATTAAATCCCTAGATCCGACGGTGGAGATTAAAGGAGGCTTAAGCCCAATTCTATAAATAGAGGGCTTAGGTTGGGCGGCAAGTAATGGTTCAATAGGAGTTAGGGTTTTAGGTTGGGCGGCTAGGGTTTGGAAGTTTTGGCTTGGGCGACAACTCTAGGATAAGTGGCCGGCGCCCATCTTCTTCCATCAAGACTTGGTCGGCGCCCATCCTCTTGGTCCCTCTCTTATTCCTTGGCTGGCGGAAACCTCTCTTCAAGGTTGGCCAGTGTTCACTCCTCCATTCTCGCCAAGGTGGCCGGCGGTTCCCCTTACATTGGTGGTCGGCGCTTCATCCATTCGTTCCTTGGCCGGCGGTTACATCAAACTCCCTTGCTTGGTGGCCAGTTCTAGAAAGGAGAAGTTTTGTTGGTTCTTCTCTTTGTTCACAGCGAACAAGGAAGGAAAGAATTCGATCTAGAAGGCTTCTACTCGTGGAGGATCTTCGCCCACACGTCGTCCATGAGGAGGATAGGATATACGGCAGAAGATCGTGAGGTATAAAAGTTTTACAACTTTATTTTCTGATCTTAGCATGTTCTTTTATGTGTTGATTATACAAGTGTGCATATGTATATATTTTGTATAATCATGGACCCCGAAGTCAAACACAAAAACCAGCAATCCGTCTGTCGTCTCTTCCGCGGCTAACCAACTAGAAGAGTTGTGTTGCTTGAACAACTAGTTTGTTCAAGCGATCACTCAAGTTGTTAGCACGACGACGAATTGGTTGTGCTAAGGAAACTCATCCCATCCAAATTAATTCTTTCATTAGTGAAAATTTTAATCCGGGGACATGGGAGCCAATGAGCCTCCGAAGCAACTCCCTTCAACCATCGGAATGGTTGTAGTGTGATTTGGTATTGGTTTGTCTTGACCATAGAATCACACTAGTGCACTTTGTGTGTATTGAGCAAGACCGACTTAGAGGTGATTCGATTTATTGCTGACTACATAATCGAATCGGACCTCAGATATTATTTAGTACTTTCTCTTAATCCCAATATAATAATGGGCACATATACTTAATACTCATCTATTTGATTTACCAATGGGCGAGATTTATAGATTACATCGATAGGCTCGGTAAGTTGGGAGATGATATTATTTATATGGTGTGCTGTTGATTATAGGAGGAAACCGTGTCCTATATATTAGGAAGATGATGTCCCCTTGAGGAGCTCATAAGGTTCATCATGTAAACCCTGCAGGTGGACTTGGTCCGGAATGATGAAAAGGTTGAGTGGTACTACTCAAGGAGTTAGATGTTGATTAATTAATGACCAATAAATTAATTAATCGATGGAAATTCGAGATTTTAAACATGGGGAGAAAATGTACAAATAATATATGGAGCCCATATTATCATATGGGGGTTGGTGAGGTAGATCAATGATGATCCTTTAGTGGATTGGATCATCATTAGTTGATGGGACTTTATGTGGGCTTGATCCATGGGTGGCCAAGATCCAACTCCTCCTCATGGTCTCTAATGTAGCCTATTAACACCTCATGAATCTTAGATCCAATGGATAGAAACAAAACTCTAAGATCCATAGGTAGAGATTAAATCTCTAAGATCCGACGGTTGAGATTAAATCTTTAGATCCGATGGTTGAGATTAAATCCCTAGAACCAATGGAGGAGATTAATTCATGACTTATCCCTAACTCTATAAAAGGAGGTCAAAGGGGTTGTCGTGAATTACATGAAAGGAGAGCTAGGGTTTGGGCGGCAAGAGATGGAATCCTAGTTGATATAGGATTAGGGTTAGGGTTTGGAGGCTAGGGCGGCACCAAATAAGGAATGTGTTCTCTTCTTCTTCTTCTCCATTGGCCAGTGTCCAGCTCTTTTCCAGCTCTTTTCCAGCCCCTTCCCAGCTCTTGGCCAGTGCCCAAAAGCTCTCTTCTCCTTCTCCTTAGGTGGTGGAAACAAGATATAGGGCTTCCCTTGGTGTCTTGGTGGTTTTCCATCATCTTCTCCTTCTAGTTGGCCGGCGGCAAGGGTTTGGTGTGCTCCTTGTTGGTTGGTTTTAGGGAGGAGAAAAACCTTGTTTCTATTCTTCCTCTTTCTTTGGAAAAGCAAGGAAGGAAGATTTGCAATCTTGGAGCTTCGACTTTTTGTAGATCATCGCCCACACGACGTCTAAAAGGAGGAAGGACATACATTAGAAGATCAAGAGGTATATCTATTCTCTTTTCTCTTTTGTTTGTTGCTTGTTTTTGTTTTTCAATTATAAGCATGTTATAAATCTGTAAATGGCTAAATAATACTTGGATCCCAAGCATAAATACAAAAACCGGCGATCTGGACATCATCTATTCCTCGGCTACTCGTAGAATAGAGGATGGTCGCTTGAACAACTAGTTTGTTCAAGTGACCTCTCTAAACAAATAGCACGATGATGACTTGGTGGTTTGGGCAATTCCTTTTGTCGAGGATTAAATTTTTTTAATCCGGGGACATCGAAGGGATCGCCATGGACAAGCTACCGTGGTGAAGTGGGAAGTGAAGTTTCCCCTCACGGACTCGATAAGCAAAACCCTACAATTGGTATCAGAGCCAAGGCTTCCGGTTTTGTGTGTTTAGGATTCAGTTAATTTTTATGCACTTTTTCATATATTATATGTGACGGATAAAAGTAGGATATGCATAGTTTAACTCTTTAGTTGCAGGCATAAGATCCGACTATTATGGCCATATGTGTGTATGTGATTGTATGTGTGTAAATATTTATTTTATTGAATCCTCGGGGTTGACGAGGCTAGTATTTAGTTTTTGTAAATTAAATACAGCATTGTTTAGCCACTCTTTATTTTATTTTACTTTCGATCTAGATTTCATGTATACTCCCTCGTGGAGTATAGGATCGATGGATGTAAATTAAAATAGGTTTTAGTCTCGGCTCAGATCTCCAGATGGCTCGTACATGGCGTAGGAGGAGCGGATGAGATAGTGATGCGACGGGAGTCATATTGAAGACAAAAGCCATAATAGTTGGAAAAAAAATTATTTTTCATATTTATTTCTTTTTTTTATATGCATGTCGTAGGGTAGGAAAATTCCTCAATTTCAAATTACAAAGTGGGAGAGGGAATTTTTTAAAAATTCCCACGGCCTCCATTACGATTTTACAAGTGATGCAAACAAACTTGCGCGTCGGCTTTGAGTGCCTTCCTCCCCATCGGATGGGTTTGTTTGCGGATCACAAGGTCGAATATGGTTATAGGAAATTATTAAGGAGCGTATGTACTTGCCCATCGTAAGGCACATAACCCGAGATAATTACCTTATTACCAAGTAATGGTGAACACTTAGATACAAATATAAGTATCCTCCCCATCAGAGTCACTGCTTTTATTTGTAGGGCCGAAGAGAAACCAACTATTAATTTTACTTGTCATAAAGTTAGGTTGACAAGATAGTAAAATTAATGGGTAAAACCTCCTCTTACAAATGTAGAATTCATATACGTCCACACTATCGTGGCATACGATATTCTCGGTGTTTTGAGGTGTTGGTTGATTTTGAAATTTTTTTGTTTCAGGAATCAATAATTTTTTGAAATCTACAGTAATGATCTATGTGATTCTTAAGATTTTCAAAAATGACTTTCAGTCCACTTACTATGATACTAAAGGAAATAAACTTACTGTACCCAAATAATATTGATTGGAAAAGAATCTAGATATTGTCTTATCTGCTAAGGAGTACAAGTATGCACTCTTCGAAGAGTGTCCTCAAGCCATGGTTTCTCAACAAGGTTTCTACTTCTAAGCCGAAAGGCAAGAAGAAGGAGAAACAAGGTGGAGCAAAGGTGGTGGGAGGATCTCAGGGAGGAGTGAAGAAGCCGAAAGGCAAATACTTCACTTACAAGCAGGATGGACATTGGAAGAAGGACTGTCCCAATCCAAAGCAGAACAAAGATATATCCTTTGGACTAGTCATTGAAACATGATTAGCGGTGTTATCTACCGGCACCTGGTGTGTAGATATGGGAGCCACTAATCATGTCTGCAATACTTTGCAGGGGTTCCAGGAAACCCGAAGATTAGCTAAAGGGGAGATTACCATTTACTTGGGCAATGCCATGAAGGTGGTGGCTAGAGCAGTGGGAGAAGTTTTATTTATCTCTTGAGAAAAATAAAACTTAGGTTCTGGAAAATTCCCTTTATGTACCTTTATTTAGAAAGAACTTAGTTTCAGTTTCTAAATTGTTTATGGATGCATATTCTATTACTTTTAATGACAGAGCTGTTATAAGAAGGAATAGGGAGAATATCTGTTCAGGTACATTGATAGGAAATTTGTATACACTTGAACCAAAACCTCCCACGATGCAAATTGAAGTTCATAACTCATCTTCTAATTCCATTAAGAGAAAAGAACCTTCGAAGATGAACCAAACATATCTTTGGCATCTTAGGCTTGGTCACATTAACCTAAGCATAATTCAAAGATTAATAGCTGATGGACCTTTGGGTTCATTAGTGGTGGAGGATCTCCCAACCTGCGAATCTTGCTTGGAGGATAAAATGACCAAGAGGCCTTTTAAGGCCAAGGGGTATAGAGACAAAGATGTGTTAGAAATGGTTCATTCTGATTTGTGTGGTCCTATGTCTATCCAGGCTAGAGGTGGTTTTGAGTATTTCGTCTCTTTTATAGATGATTACTCAAGATATGGATACATTTACCTGATGCGCCGCAAGTCTGAATGCTTTGACAAGTTCAAAGAATTCAAGGCTGATGTGGAGAAACGTCAAGGTAAAAGTATCAAGACGCTACCATCTGATCGTGGTGGTGAGTACCTCTTGGGAGAGTTTAGGAACTACTTATCAGAGGCTGGGATTCAATCCCAATTGACTGCACCTGGCACACCCCAGCAGAACGGTGTAGCAGAGCGAAGGAATAGGACTCTTATGGTGATGGTTAGATCGATGATGAGTTATTCTGACTTGCTAGATTCGTTCTGGAGATATGCTCTAGATACGGCGGTGTACATTCTAAACTTGGTACCATCTAAATCAGTGCCTTCTACTCCCACAGAGTTGTGGATTGGGCGAAAGCCTAGTCTAAGACATATTCGGATATGGGGGAGTCCAGTGCTTATGCTAAAGGCAGATGCTGGTAAGTTGGAACCTCGTACAAAAGTACGCTTGTTCGTTGGCTATCCCAGGGGAACGAAGGGTGGATTGTTTTATAGTCCTAGAGATCAAAGGGTGATCATTAGCATGAACGCCAGATTTCTAGAGGAAGACTATGTGATGAGCCACAAGCCCAAGAGTAAAATTATTCTGGAGGAGTTAAAAGGGGAAGTCACTTCTTTAGTACCACCGGTACAAGAGGATATACCACATGCCACTGCACCGCGTGTCACAGAGGATACACAGGTGATACCTCGTCGTAGTGGGAGGGTTGTGAGACAGCCAGATAGATTCATGTTCTTGGGAGAATCTTCTGATTTGGTCCCTGGCGAACATGAACCTGATCCCTGGACATATGACGAGGCAATCCAAGATAAAGATGCAGTTTCTTGGCAAAGTGCAATGAATGTTGAGATTGAATCTATGGATTCAAATCAAGTCTGAGAACTAGTAGAAGCACCCGATGGTGTAAAAACCATTGGATGCAAGTGAATCTACAAGAGAAAGAGAGGAATAGATGGGAAGGTTAAGACCTTCAAAGCGAAGCTTGTTGCGAAGGGGTATACTCAGAAAGAGGTTATCGATTATGTGGAGACCTTTTCACCGGTAGCCATGCTTAAGTCTATCCAGATTCTCTTATGCATAGTAGCTCATATGGATTATGAGGTGTGGCAGATGGATTTCAAGACAGCTTTCCTTAATGGAAGTCTTGAGGAAAACATCTACATGAAGCAACCAGAGGGATTCATTGCTAAAGGCAAAGAGCATCTTGTATGTAATCTTAATTGGTCCATTTATGGATTGAAACATGCTTCGAGGTCTTCGAACATCCGCTTTGATGAGGTGATCCAGTCTTATGGATTTATTCAATGTCCGGATGAGTCTTATGTATACAAGAGATGTGACGGAAATGTAGTGATATTTCTTGTACTATACGTAGATGACATTTTGTTGATTGGCAATAATATCAAGGTGTTATCGAACGTAAGGGTATGGTTATCCAAACAGTTTGATATGAAGGACTTGGGAGAGGTGGGACACATCCTTGGGATCAAAGTTATAAGGGATCGCAGGAAAGGGATGTTTTGGTTATCCCAAGCTTCATACATAGACACGATTATGGAGCATTTTAGCATGCAGAACTCCAAGAAGGGTTTTCTACCTTTCAGGCATGGAGTTCCTTTATCTAAGGAGATGTGTCCTAGATCATCTGAGGAGATAGAGGAGATGAAGGTGGTTCCTTATGCTTTGGCGGTAGGAAGCCTCATGTATGCGATGCTCTATATGAGACCAGATATCTGCTTTGCCGTGGGTATGGTCAGCATATATCAGAGTAATCAAGGACAGGGACATTGGACTGCGGTAAAGCATATATTGAAGTACCTGAGAAGGACTATGGATTATATTCTAGTTTACTGGGCAGACCAATTACTCCCTATGGGTTACACGGATTCTGACTTCAAATTTGATAGGGATAATAGTAAGTCTACCTTAGGTTTTGTGTTTACTTTAGGAGGTGGAGCCATTGTATGGAAGAGTGTCAAGCAGAAGTGCATGGCGGACTCCACCATGGAAGCCGAGTATGTGACATCCTCTGAGGCGGCCAAAGAAGTTGTATGGCTCAGGAACTTCCTGATGGACTTGGATGTGATTCCTGGTTTGCCCAGAACTATCACAATTTATTGTGATAATAGTGGTGGAGTTGCAAACTCGAAGGAACCACGAGCCCATAAGGCTAGTAAACACATAGAGCGCAAGTACCACCTGATACGAGAAATCGTAAAGAGAGGAGAAGTTGTTGTGGCCAAGATTGCATCAGAGGATAACCTGGCATATCCTTTCACTAAGGCTCTTCTGGAAAAATCTTTTGATAGGCATGTGGAGGGAATGGGGATCAGATGTATGGCAGTTTGAAGACAGCATAGTCTTTTAGTATAAGTGTGAGATTGTAGGGATGTATACTGAAAAGTCTATCTTTTGTATGAACATCTTTATTTTGAAATAAGAATCACATGATCATTGTTTGCATATTTTTATGGTTATGCAATATTGTCTAATACTTTACATTGTAGATAACATGGTGTGTGGTGTCACACAGGAGATCATGTTATCGGCCCCTTGAAAAGTATAAGTAATGGCTCACAACCGAGATGGCTTTGGACAAACCATCGGAATGGTTGTAGTGTGATTTAGTATTGGTTTGTCTTGACCATAGAATCACACTAGTGCACTTTGTGTGTATTGAGCAGGACCGACTTAGAGGTGATTCGATTTATTGCTGACTACATAATCGAATCGGACCTCAGATATTATTTAGTACATGCTCTTAATCCCGATATAATAACGGGCACATATACTTAGTACTCATCTCTTTGAATTACCAATGGGCGAGATTTATAGATTAAAATGATAGGCTCGGTAAGTTGGGAGATGATATTATTTATATGGTGTGCTGTTGATTATAGGAGGAAACCATGTCCTATATATTAGGATGATGATGTCCCCTTTAGAAGCTCATAAGATTCATCATGTAAACCCTGCAGGTGGACTTGGTCCGGCATGATGAAAAGGTTGAGTTGTACTACTCAAGGAGTTAGATGTTGATTAATTAATGGTCAGTAAATTATTTAATCGATGGATATTCGATATCTTAAACACGGGGAGAAAATGTACAAATAATATATGGAGCTCATATTATCATATGGGGGTTGGTGAGGTAGTTCAATGATGATCCTTTAGTGGATTGGATCATCATTAGTGGATCGGACTTTATGTGAGCTTGATCCATGGGTGGCCAAGATACAACTCCTCCTCATGGTCCCTAATGTAGCCTATTAACACCTCATGAAGCTTAGATCCAATGGATAGAAACAAAACTCTAAGATCCATAGGTAGAGATTAAATCTCTAAGATCTGACGGTTGAGATTAAATCTCTAGATCCAATGGTTGAGATTAAATCCCTAGAACCAATGGAGGAGATTAATTCATGACTTATCTCTAACTCTATAAAAGGAGGTCAAAGGGGTTGGCGTGAACTACATGAAAGGAGAGCTAGGGTTTGGGCGGCAAAAGAGGGAATCCTAGTTGAGATAGGATTAGGGTTAGGGTTTGGAGGCTAGGGCGGCACCAAATAAGGAAGGTGTTCTCTTCTTCTTCCTTCTCCAGAGGCCGGCGTCCAGCTCTTTTCCAGCCCCTTTCCAGCCCTTGGCCGACACCCAAAAGCTCTCTTCTTCTTCTCCTTAGGTGGTGGAAACAAGATATAGGGCTTCCCTTGGTGTCTTGGTGGTTTTCCATCATCTTCTCCTCCTTCTAGTTGGCCGGTGGCAAGGGTTTGGTGTGCTCCTTGTTGGTTGGTTTTAGGGAGGAGAAAAACCTTGTTTCTATTCTTCCTCTTGCTTTGGAAAAGCAAGGAAGGAAGATTTACGATCTTGGAGCTTCGACTTTTGGTAGATCGTCGCCCACACGACGTCCAAAAGGAGGAAGGGCATACATTAGAATATCAAGAGGTATATCTATTCTCTTTTCTCTTTTGTTTGTTGCTTGTTTTTGTTTTTCAATTATAAGCATGTTATAAATCTGTAAATGGCTAAATAATACTTGGATCCCGAGCATAAACACAAAAACTGGCGATCCGGAAATCGTCTATTCCACGGCTACTCGTAGAATAGAGGATGGTCGCTTGAACAACTAGTTTGTTCAAGTGACCTCTCTAAACGAATAGCACGACGATCACTTGGTGGTTTGGGCAATCCCTTTTGTTGAGGATTAATTTTTTTTAATCCGGGGACAACGAAGGGATTGCCATGGACAAGCTACCGAGGTGAAGTGGGAAGCGAAGTTTTCCCTCACGGACTCGATAAGCAAGACCCTACACATTCCACTGTGGTGTTCCAAGTGGAGTCAGTTTAGATCTAATCCCAAACTCAACGAGATAGTCACGAAAATCTTAGCTAAGGTATTTCCCACCTCAATCTGATCGAAGCACTTTAGTACTCTTACCAAGTTGGTTTTGTACTTCATTCTTGAATTCTTTGAACTTTTCAAAAGATTCTGATTTGTGTCTCATAATATACACATATCTATATTTACTGAAATCATCAGTAAAAGTAATGAAGTACTGATAGCCTCCTCTAGCAGCGATACTGAAAGGGCCACATACATCAGTATGTTTGAGTCCTAACAAGTCTGTCGCTCTTTCGCCATGTCCATTAAATGGAGTCTTGGTCATCATGCCTAGAAGATAGGATTCATATGTCTCGTATGATTCAAAATCAAATGAGTCCAGTAATCCATCCTTATGGAGCTAGGATATGCGACTCTAATTTATATGACCCAGGCGACAATGGTAGAGATATGTTTGGTTCAGATCATTAGATTTGAACCATTTGGTATTTATGTTATAGACTGGGGTTTCAAGATCTAGAAGATAGAGACCATTTACAAGGTGTGCACTGCAAAAAAATATATCATTTAAATAAACAGAACAACACTTGTCCTTTATTACAAATGAGAAACCTTTCTTGTCTAAACAAGAAACAGAGATAATGTTTATAGTCAAGGCAGGCACATAAAAATAATCTTCTAGTTCCAGGATAAGCCCAGTGGGCAAAGATAAGGAGTATGTCCCTACAGTGATGGCTGCAACTTTTGCTCCATTGCCTACCCGTAGGACCACTTCGCCCTTCGTCAATGATCTAGTCTTTCGAAGGCCCTGCACATTGGTATAAATGTAAGAAGCACAACCAGTATCTAATACCTAAGAAGACAAGATAGATAAATTAACTTCGATAACATATATACCTGAGGAAGAAGTCTCACTTCTCTTCCTTTTCACCTCTTCCATGTATAGCTTGCAGTTTCTCTTCCAATGCCCGGTCTCACTGCAGTGGAAGCATTCCCCTTCCTTAGACACCCCTCCTTTAGGCTTTAATGCATTTGCCTTGCCTTTGCCATTGCCTTTGCCTTTGGCTTGGGTCTTACCCTTACCTTTAGGCTTCTACTTGCCTTTGCCTTTGTTCGCCATCAAAATGGTACCAGGCTTTGCCTTCTTAAGATTGAGTTCAGCAGTTCAAAACATGCTCAACATCTCAGGTAAAGGCTTGTCAATTTCATTCATATTGTAGTTCATGACAAATTGATTGTAGCCTTCTGGTAGTGACTGAAGAACAATCTCATTGGCTAGCTCTTGGCCCAATGGAAATCCCAATCTCTCAAGGTTCTCAACGTACCCAATCATTTTGAGTACATGAGTGCCTACGGGAGTTCCTTCTTGCATCTTACATTGAAACAAGGCCTTTGACACTTCGTATCTCTCGTGCCTTGATTTTCCCTGATATAGTTGTTTCAGATGTTCAACCATACCATAGGCATCCATGTTCTCATGTTGCTTTTGAAGCTTAGAGTTCATGGTGGCAAGCATAAAGCATGACACATCCAGTGTGTCATCTTGATGCTTCTTATAGGAATCCCTATCTGCACGAGTGGTCGTAGGGGTGGGTGGTTTAGGAATGGACTGCTCTAGGACGTACAGTTTGCGTTCTTGCTTGAGGACTATCCTCAAGTTCTTGTACCAGTCCAGAAAATTAGCTCTAGTGTGCTTGTCCTTATCAAGGATAGATCATAGAGAGAGTGTGTTTGATGTATTTGACGACATGGTGATCTATAATACAGAAATACAGAAATGTATTATATTTCAATCATTTAATTATGCCTTTTAACTAAATAATTCTTTCAATGATCATAAAGTGGGATAAGATCCATATTATACCGCATCTTGAGTTTACTTTGGCTAATCGCCCAAAACTCGTATAAGTTAGGTAGGTAACTTATACCAATTACATCTAATGTAACTCTTGTATATCTATATGAACAACATTATTTGTCATTGTGCCCATCGCATGAGATATCTTTCTAAATTACCACTCATCTTGAATTAGCTTTGGCTAATCGCTCAAGATTTGTATAATGTACGTAGATGTCCCATATGAGCTATGCCTCTAAGTTCATCAATCTAATAGAGAGAGCTTAGTTAAGTCAAACCCAAGTTTTAATAGGCAGACATCACAATTGTCCAATCGTACTTTACCGAGGTAAATCGAGTCACTTTGCTTTGGCAAACGCGCTACGATTGAACAATGTAATAGTAAGTATTAAACTTTGGTAGGCATATAATAAGTGACCTAATTTTGTGACAACTAACTATGCATGCATCAAATATACAAGCATCACATACATCACATATACAAGCATCACATGCATCACATATAAGCATAAAGTGATGTGACATGGTTATGGCTCTTTTTCTACGATCTTCTCAAGCCAATGAGAAGAGCGAATAGTCAACTTAGGGAATAGAATCTTCTCCAAGTTTTCCATGGTCGTCATGTGTTGTTGGCTTCCTTTTCCTTTGCACCGTCCTCTAGCAGTCTAGAACTATTCTACATTGTACATTACAATTAAAAGAAACCTTGAGTTACATTCGAGGGTAATCTAATTTTACAACCAGAATAATGAAGGTGAAAGGCATGACACATAGGTCGTATTATGAATTACAACAAACACACACATATCCAATCACATTGGGTTAGGAGCCATAACCATGCACCACGTCATATAATGTTCAAAACAGTAATGACAAAAATTTATTATGATCCTAAGCACGATATATCAGCTGCAATGCTACGGCGGTCCTTCTTTGGCGGTGGTCAGCGACCCCTTGCGAAGTCGCTAGTGAAAAATTATTTTATAGGCTCATTGAATGAGTTGCTTCCCATTCTGTTCACCACTATGAAATTGAGACCATCCGATCGATTAGGTCTTCTCGCCACCATCCGATCGACACAATCTGATCGGCACAGGTCCACTCGGCACCATCCGATCGGCACAGGTCCACTCGACACCATCCGATCGGAACAGGTCCACTCGGCACCATCCAATTGGCACAGTCCGATCGGCACAGGTCCACTCAGCACCATCCAATCAGCACAGGTCCACTCGGCACCATCCGATTGAGAGAGTTCGATCGACACAGGTTCACTTGGCACCATCCGATCGACATAGTGTTGGAGGATCGGGGGTCGACTAGAGGGGGTGAATAGCCCTTTTCATGTATGATGATGAAAATCGATCGCTCGACATGTGCTTGTCTACAATATTCGTTAATACATAGTGGATATACAAATAACAAGTACGAAAGTAAAGAGACAATCACAACACACAAGAACAACACGATATACGTGGTTCAGAACCTTAGGGTTCCTACTCCTTGGGGTGATCTCAATGAGTTTGTGTTATGTGCACGACACTAACAAAACTCGTCGACAAAAAGTCGGAGGTGGAGAAACCTCGTACAAGCAACTACAATGTAATACAAAAGTACAAGAAAATGCAAAGACAATACAAAAGAAAACTTTACATAAATGGCTTTGATCACTTTTGGTTTTTACTTTCTTTGGTTTGGCTCTTGAAGGACTGGAATGCAGCAGCAATTTCCCTCCAAAATTGCCCCAAAAACTCTTTCAAAATCCTCCATCTCAAGCTCCATTTATAACCTGCATCGAGCTAATTTTGCGACAATCAGTCGCCTGATCGAGACCATCAGTCGACTGCTCCTGTAGCCATTTTCTCATAACGACTCGATCCACGCTGGACAATTTCCAATAGATCCATCATTAGTCGACTGATCATGCCCATCAGTCAACTGATGAACCCATTAGTCGAGTGCTCGATGCGATCACTCTACTATAAAAGCTTTTGTGCCCAAATTCACCCTGATCAATCGACTGCCATCCCTCGGCAGCCGACTGATGGTGTCGTCAATCGACTATCAACCCTTGGTAGTCGACTATTCGGCTAGAACCAGATCAGTCGAACTCATTAGACTTGGAGCAGTCGATTGGCACCTATGCCAGTCGACTGATGTCGGGTAAAACCTCAAACACCAAGTTGTTTGAGCATCCGACACTCAGCCTTAGCCACTTGGCAAAATCCACCTCATCCTCTCATGGAGTTACCCACCGAAGCTCTCTTTCCTCGGCCTACATCCCTCGGATGCACAAAGAGCATGGCTTCGCAATGCCATCTTTCGGGTCTCTTGCCCTCGAAGTCTGCTTCCATTGGGCCTCACTCCATTCTCTCCCCGTTCGACGGTCCCTTGGATGCACCAAGCACACGGCTTCGCAATGACATCCTTCACTGACTCAAGGACCTCGATCCTACGAGACTAGTGAACTTGTCAAGTTCTCAAGACTTCCCATTGGCAAGGCTACACACTTAGACTTACCAACACCGAGCCCCATGCTTGGAATTTTCACCCCAAGACTACACACTTGGATTTACGTGGCCAACCCATGTTGGACTTACCATGACAATCCCATGTCATACGTTTTGTCTAACATCAAAATACAGTTCGAGTCAAACTCGAGTTTAGTCAATCATGACTTGGGCCGATTACACCAACAATCTCCCCCTTTTTGATGTTTGACAAAATCTCAAACTCAAGTCTACCAATTATCCTCAATTGACAATTCTCACATCCCAATGAGAATTCCAACTAACCCAAATTGGTAACTTCTCCCTCTTTTTTACATACAACAAAAAGGTCCTCCCCAAGGGTATGAATGTCTCATATCCCAATGAGATCTTATAATCTCTCCCTTGGAGAAAAACACATGCCTACAATCTTTCTAGAGATAAGTCCCATATCACTTAAGAGAGGCAATCCCTAAATTTTCCTCCCATGAGGAAAAATACACATCCATCTTCCCATGATGGATACCTCCCCCTAAAGGCTTGCTCCCCCCTTGACCATTGCACCAACAATGTCCTTGGAGAGTTCCTAAGCCAATAGGAACACTAAGCAATCAAAATTAAGAGAAAAGATTCAACATTGAACTTTCACCTCCCTTAATTCGATACAAATGCTAAACACTTCTCCTAATCGATGTCCAATGGATTTTCTCCCTTCCTAAAGCTCTCCAAAGCATGTTCTAGGGTTAGGAGTAGTTAGGGAACCAAAACATAGTTGAACATGGGCCTAACAAACATTGTTTACCTGAAATCATCCTGACAGTCGACTCTGACAGTAATCAGTCGACTACCACCCTCTTCAATCGACTCCCATCCATGGCAGTCGACTGATATCTGGAGAATGTAGATTTCAATTATCAGAATTAAAATTTTAAAATTCATAAGTAATTATACATAAGGAGAAAAATCATGAAAATTCATATGCATAATACTTATAACAATCAATATGGGTGAAAAATGTTTCAAAAATATTTTACCTACAAAATAGTGAGATTGATACAAAGTTCAAATCCTTTGAAATTTTCAATGTTTAGCCCTACTTTGTATCACCTCATTCAATGGTGATTGCTATTAAAAGATAGACTTCACCTAGATTTTTCAAAATGACTTTGAAATATTTTTAAAACCATTAAATTTATTTTCCTAACATCTCACATATATCTAAATGTGTGAAACACATACAGTTCAAGTATTCTAGTGAGATGTGGGCTTTGTTCATTTAGGGTCTCATGTATTTTTCTAGGCAAAGCTATTTTATTCCCTTATACATGGAACTTCAAATCATGCCTTAGTCCTTAACTCGATTTAAATTGATGCATCAAAGATGATTATGGCATAATTGATAACATGAATAAGCATGTGCCAAAATCATGATGTCATGGCATGTGAATGAGATCTAAGCATACATGACATATAAAAGTAACCCTAAATATGATCATGACATTTTATATGATAAAAATAAATATGATATCATGACATGACATATGACAAACAAATATGGCAAGTAAAAAGATGAAGGTATAAGAATACCTAAAATTTAGTATTAGTTGCCATTTGTTATAATTAAATCCATTTTGCCATATGACCAACTATCCCCCTAGTGTGCCAAAAACACAAAATAGTACACCATGACTTCTAAGACCTACTTGTGCCAATTTAATCAATTTTTATCTTTTCAAACCACATTGGTACATCCTAAAAGTGTCAACTCTACCATGGCTAGGTTAACTACCCATCCACTTAGGGTTGACACACCCTAACCCATCTAGCGTGAATCAATCATGCTCCTAGGAACCCAATACCTATTGGATCTCCTTGGGTTAACAAGGTATTCACTAGGGTTGACTTCCCTAGATACCTTCCTAATGACCCTTTTTGGCTTTGAAGCCTTAGTCAAATGGGTCTTTCCTAGGTCAACTCTGGAGGTAACTCCCCCTTAGACCTTTTTAGTGGCTATCTTAGATTTTCTTGAATTTTGAGCCACTAGACACTTACCATGGTTAGTCTTAGGGATGACTTCCCTATTAACCTTGGTTTTGCTAGACCTAGATTTAGTTCCATAATCAATGGAACATTGTGATAGGACTTAGGTGTGTGACCCAAACCTTTCTTGCCCTTAGACATTTCTTGTTTCCTAGGTCTTAGATTTTGATCCTTTGACCCCATAATTGAGTTTGTCATAATTTTGAGGGTCTTTTCTAATTTTTCAAGCCATGACCTCAAGGCTCGATTCTCTAATTCTATTTTTCCCAATTTTGATCTATCATTAGATTTTTGGGAAAGACTCTTCCTAGGCATATGTCTATGATTTTTGGGATTAATACCTTGGTGATTTTCTACCTTCCTAATGGACTCTCTAGGTAACATAGGTCTAGTGTTATTAGTCCTAGGTTTGTCCTTAGGTAAATTTAGATCCTGGGCACCTAAACAATAGTATTTATTCCTACTAGCATGCTTTTCATTAACAATAGCAATAGAACTAAAATAATTTCTAGCATGCTTGTTACTCTAAGAAATTGAAGGTGCATTAAATTTTACCTTAGGGTTTGCTTTAAAAGCTCCCCCTACTTGTGTAGCTTCTTCTTGTCCCTTCTTCATCCTCCTAGGGCATTGACTCCTATAATATCCCTTTTTATGGCATTTGAAGCCTTAACAAGGTATTCACTAGGGATGACTTCCCTAGATACTTTCCTAATGACCCTTTTTGACTTTGAAGCCTTAGTCAAATGGGTCTTTCCTAGGTCAACTCTAGAGGTAACTCCCCCTTTGACCTTTTTAGTGGCTACCTTAGATTTTCTTGAATTTTGAGCCACTAGACACTTACCATGGTTAGTCTTAGGGATGACTTCCCTATTAACCTTGGTTTTTCTAGACCTAGATTTAGTTCCATAATCAAATGGAACATTGTGATAGGACATAGGTTTGTGACCCAAACCTTTCTTGTGCTTGGACATTTCTTGCTTCCTAGTTCTTAGAATTTGATCCTTTGACCCCATAATTGAGTTTGTCATAATTTTGAGAGTCTTTTCTAATTTTTCAAGCCTTGACCTCAAGGCTCGGTTCTCTAATTCTAATATTTCCAATTTTGATCTATCATTAGATTTTTGGGAAAGACTCTTCCTAGGCATATGTCTATGATTTTTGGGATTAATGCCTAGGTTATTTTCTACCTTCTTAATGGACTCTCTAGGTAACATAGGTCTAGTGTTATTAGTCCTAGGTTTGTCCTTAGGTAAATTTACATGCTTGGCACCTAAATAATAGTATTTATTCCTACTAGCATGCTTTTCATTAACAATATCAATAGAACTAAAATAATTTCCAGCATGCTTGTTACTCTTAGAAATTGAAGGTGCATTAAATTTTACCTTAGAGTTTGCTTTAAAAGCTCCCCCTACTTGTGTAGCTCCTTCTTGTCCTTTCTTCCTCCCCCTAGGCCATTGGCTCATATAATGTCTCTTTTTATGGCATTTGAAGCTTTAACAAGGTATTCGGTAGAGATGACTTCCCTAGATACCTTTCTAATGACCCTTTTTGGCTTTGAAACCTTAGTCAAATGGGCCTTTCCTTGGTCAACTCTAGATGTATCTCCCCCTTTGACCTTTTTAGTGGCTACCTTAGATTTTCTTGAATTTTGAGCCACTAAACACTTATCATGGTTAGTCTTAGAGATGACTTCCCTATTAACCTTGGTTTTGCTAGAACTAGATTTAGTTCCATAACCAAATGGAACAGTGTGATAGGACTTAGGTTTGTGACCCAAACCTTTCTTGCCCTTTATACATTTCTTGTTTCCTAAGTCTTAGATTTTGATCCTTTGACCCCATAATTGAGTTTGTCATAATTTTGAGGGTCTTTTCTAATTTTTTAAGCCTTGACCTCAAGGCTCAGTTCTCTAATTCTAATTTTTCTAATTTTGATCTATCATTAGATTTTTGGGAAAGACTCTTCCTAGGCATATGTCTATGATTTTTGGGATTAATGCCTAGGTGATTTTCTACCTTTCTAATGGGCTCTCTAGGTAACATAGGTCTAGTGTTATTAGTCCTAGGTTTGTCCTTAGGTAAATTTACATGTCTGGCACCTAAACAATAGTATTTATTCCTAGTGGCATGCTTTTCATTAACAATAGCAATAGAAGTAAAATAATTTCTAGCATGCTTGATACTCTTAGAAATTTAAGGTGCATTAAATTTTACCTTAGGGTTTGTTTTAAAAGCTTCCCCTACTTGTGTAGCTCCTTCTTGTCCCTTCTTCCTCCCCCTAGGGCATTGGCTCCTATAATGTTCCTTTTATTGCATTCGAAGCACACCATGTGCTCCTTGCTTCTAATTGTAGGGACACTGGCATCTTTCACCTTTGGCACCGGTTGAGCCTTCTTAATATTCTTGGGACACTTGCTTTTATAGTTCCCTTGCTCCCTACACTCAAAGCATATGATGTGACTTTTATTTTTAAGTACAATGCATGAGTTACCTAGGGAGGTGGAAGCCTCTTGATCTTCACTTTTCCCTGATGTAGATGCTTCTTCTCATTCTTGCTTCGGGATAGAAGATCTCTCCTCCCCCTCAATGCTAGAGGTGAAGGTTTCCTCCAATTCTTCAACATCCTCAGATCCAGATGTTGATGGACATTCTACTTCGGCTTTCTTCTATACTTGTTCCAGTTCGGAATTTTCGTGGAATTTGACCGGCTTATCCCACAATTCCTTGGCATCCCCATATTCACCTATCTTACACAAGACATGGTTAGGTATTAATTTGATTAAAATTTTTGTTACCTTAACCATTGTCTTGAATTGTTGTCGTTGCTCTTCGGTCCACCTTGATTTTACCAACGGCTTGTTGTCTTCACCCCTAGGTACTTCAAAACCGTTTTCGATTGTTAGCATCATATCGAAATCAGTTTTGAAATATACCTCCATCCTTTTCTTCCACCAAGAAAAATCTCCTTCGAATTTTGGTGCACGGATGTTGATGCCGACCATCTTGTCTTGCTTGTGTTGGTGATCAGTCCGCAATAAGCTCCTCGCTCTGATACCACTTGTTAGAAGATCGGTGGCTAGCTAGAGGGGGGTGAATAGCCCAATTCGTGTGTACGATGAAAATCGATTGTGTGTTTGTATTGTATTCGTGTTATATTTCTATTATTTCCACTATGCATTCTAATGATAATTGTAGACAAAGCACGCAAGAGTGATCGATTTCCATCGTACATGCGAATTTGGTTATTCACCCCCTCTATTCGGCCATCGATCCTCCAACACACGGGTCCACTCGGCACCATCCGATCGACACAGGTCCACTCGGCACCATCTGATCAGGATAGTCTGATCGACATAGGTCCACTCAGCACCATCTGATCGGCATAGGTCCACTCGACACCATCCTATCGGTAGTCTACTTCGGGAAAAACCCGCTCGCCAGATTATCTTCTCGGCTTCGATGCAAGACAGAACAACATGTAGATCATAATAAAACACGTTCTAATTTATATCACATATAACAACTAAAAATGAGTATTGTTTATTCGCAAGTGGCTCTGATACCACTGTAGGGAATCCATGCGTGCTCGGAAACAATTTTACGAGAACTAAGCAGCGGAAAATAGGATCCCTCCAGAGATCCATGCGAAAACACCATACTCGTTTGATCGATTCTATCCTATGAGAATCGTAGTTACCTTTGATGCGTGCCCTCCACAATCTCGTCAACAACACTTTGTGTTCGGATCTCAACGCGGTAAGTATGTTCGTGCCTCCATGGTATCCACACGAACCGTGAGATAGAGTGGAACCAAATAGTGGCGCTAGCCACAAGGTTGGTTCGCCCAAGAAGGTAGAAGAAGAAGAAGAGGAAGATCACAATCAAGTCACACCATTCAAAAACCCACGAAAATATTTTATATTCAACCATTGAATATGAAAGGTTTTGACTCTTGGTTTCCATGGAACTAATAACCCATTAATTCCATCTTAATGATTATGCAACCCCTTCTTAATGGTGAGTCTCACTCAACCCGAATCTGACTTAAGTCTTACTCGAGTCAGATTCATTGGGTATACCTTGAGTCCTACTCAATCCGAATTTGATTTGATTCTAACTCGAGTTAGATTCATTGGGTATACCTTGAGTCCCACTCATTGAGTATAATTTACATTAGACTCAACCCAATTGAATCTAATCTACATTAGACTCAACCCGATGGCCTAATGGCTTATCACATGAGCCATCTCCAACTCACATGTCCTAAGTGTGTGACTCAATAGGTTCTCATAACGTTGGCAATGTTTCTAAAACCCTTTCAGAGACATAAGCAATGAGCGACATCTAGCAATACATCATTACTACCCAAGTGACGAGAATGTCGATATCTGACATAACCTTTCCGTGACTACTATCGTGTATGACTCAGTCCTTCTATCCTTGATATCTTGATTGATCAATGAGGCATATACTGTGTCATCCTCTTATCAAACATGAATTTCTTGATCTTCAAGTATACTACTCAAATAAATAAGCTCAATATCTCATATTGACTTATTCGAGCATGTCCATGCATTTTAGCAGTCCTACTCTATCAAGGGACTCATAGATATCACTTCTGGTATATGGAAGGGATAGATCCCATCTACATCACTCACATCCCTCCGCATAACTTAATGCATGCCCAGTGATCACCTTTATAGTCACCCTATTTCGGGTGACGTCTGACGAAGCTAAAGTATACAACTCATTATGTAGGGAACCGCAGTGACTTCAAGTCTAAGGATTAGTCATACCAATAGTCACATGAGAATGTTTATGACACTCATATAACGATCAATGAAACATTCTCATGTAAGGTCAATTCAGTACATAGTCTCTAATATGTACCCATGTGTCAACTTGATATCACTAATCCATGACTTGTGAGATTAAGTCATCATTTGACCAACATGCTAGTTTCTGCGCATTAATATTATCCTTGCATATTAATACTCGACTAGGAATTGTTAAGAGTAGTGTTATATATATGTATATGTTGGACTATCCGAGCCGCAAAAACATCTTTTTGCATTGTGGAAACCCCGGAAGTCGGCCACGGATCTGTGCGAAGGTAAATAAAACTACATGTATGTGTTTAAAAACTTTAGATCTACCCTAGATCTATATGTTAAGAGTTTACTCTCGATGCGACGCTCTTTGGTTATCCCGTTCGTCCAAACAGCTTGCTGGAACTGGAGAGTGTCAAGTGTACACTCCTCTATTGGTATACACACAAGCAATAGGTGGAGAAAAACAACCTAGAATGTGCTAGCACCCCTTGGAGGCTCACGGCAAGATGAGGAAGATTAGGGAGAGATCTTGAGGGAAGATCCATGGAAGAAGATGATGATGTTACAAAACTTAACTTCAAACTTTCATAACCCACTATAAGGAGGTTACATGCATGCATGTAACTCTAAGAGCCAATGGCTCTAGGTCTCCCTCATGAGGTGGCACCCCATGATGTGTCCATGATGATGTCGAGCATCATCATTGGTCAGCCCCATGCCAAGTCACCATGGCATGGGAATTGGTCAAGTCAAAATTGACCATTCATCTTCCCTCTTAAGTCAAGTAAAAGTTGACCAATTATCTCCCATGGTTGATCAAATCCAACCATTTGATTCAAGTCAATTTGATTTAATGAATCTCAATTCATTAGTTTAAATTGACTCGATGAATCAAATCTAAATTAGACTCATTCAATACTTGAATCAACTTGAGTCCAACTCAATTAGTCTAATTTGGATTACTCTTAATCCAATTTGGTTCATCCCATGAACCTAATCCTCATGGTTCATCATATGAACCTAATCTCCATCCTTTGTGTGTGATCCTATAGTTTCTTGTAACATTGGAAATGCTCCTAAACTGATTTAGGAACATAAGCAATGAGCGGTATCTAGCAACACATCATTGCTACCCAAGTTAAAAGAATGTTGAGATCCAACATCACCTTTGTGACTACTAATTGTGACTCTCACAATATGTGACAATGTCCTTCTATCCTTGACATCTAGATTAACCAATTGAGGCATAGACCATGTCATCCTCGATACAATCTATATCTTGAACTCCAAGTATACTCACTCTAATCAAATGAGCTCAATATCTCATATTGACTCATTTGGCCATGCACTTCGTGGTCTCACTCTATCAAGAATAACGATGTCACTCCCGTCCTATAGGAGGGATAGATCCCATCTACATCACTCACATCCCTCCGCATAATTTGTTACATACCCAGTAATCGCCTTTATAATCCACCCATTTACGGGTGATGTTTGACGAAGTCAAAGTATACAACTCTTTATGTAGGGAACCATGGTGACTTCAGGTCTAAGGACTAATAGTCATACTAATAGTCACATGAGAAAGTATATGACACTCATATAATGATCCATGATATTTTCTCATGGCGGGTCATTCAGTATACATTCTCCAATGCATACCCATGTGTCAACTTGATATCACATATCCATGACTTGTGAGATCAAGTCATCGAGTTAACCTACATGCTAGTCTCTACGTATTAACATTGTCCCTGAATATTAATACTTGACTAGGAATGATTAAGAGTAGTGTTCTCTATATCATCTCATTATCGATTCAACCAATCGATTGATATAGATAAAAACCTTCTACTCAAGGATGTTATGATACTTAGTTATTTGGCACCAATACAAGTAAATATAATAACCATGCCTTTATAAATAGGAATATGATACAACAAAGTCCATACAACAATCATCACATGATTGACTCTAGGGCTTTCACTAACAATCACCCACTAGCACTAGCGCCAATCACTGTAGTATCTAATACCCAATGACCTAGTGTGACCATCATGCTTTTTCTGTACCAAAGCCTTGGTCAAGTGATCTGTGATGTTAGCCTCTGTGGGTACTCTATAAATCTTCACATCTCCTCTATCGATAATCTCTCGAATGAGATGGATGCGTCGTAGTATGTGTTTGGTCCGCTGGTGTGAGCAAGGTTCCTTAGCCTGTGCAATTGCTCCATTGTTGTCACAATAGAGCTCTATAGGATCTGCTATGCTAGGGACCACCCCAAGCTCAGTAATGAACTTGCGGATCCAAAGTGCCTCCTTTGCTGCCTCTGATGCAGCAATATACTCAGCCTCTGTTGTAGAATCAGCAACTATGTTCTGCTTCAAACTCTTCTAGGTCACAGCGCCACCATTCAAGCAAAACACGAACCCAGACTGTGATCTATAATCATCCTAGTCAGTTTGGAAGCTAGCATCGTTGTAACCCTTTATAGCTAGCTCCTCATCGCCTCTAAATATCAAGAAATATTCTTTAGTCCTTCTCAAGTACTTAAGAATATTCTTGACTGCTATCCAATGATGCTCACCTAGATCTGACTGGTATCTACTCATCATGCTCAAACGATACGAGACATCAGGATGAGTACATAGCATGGCGTACATGATAGATCCTATGGTAGATGCATAAGGGATCTTATCCAAGCGGTCTCTCTCCTCTCTAGAAGAGGGACTTTGAGTCTTCGAAAGACTCACACCATGTGACATCGGCAGAAGTCCCTTCTTGGAATTCTGCATGGCAAATCGTAGTAATATTGTGTCAATATATGAACTCTGACTTAGGCCAAGCAATCTCTTATATCTATCTCTATAGATCTTGATGCCTAGAATACAGGCTGCTTCACCTAAGTCCTTCATTAAGAAGCACGTCCCCAGTCAAGTCTTCACAGACTGTAGCGAAGGGATGTCATTCTCAATGAGTAGTATGCCATCCACATACAATATAAGGAAGACAACTGTGTTTCCATTAACCCTCTTGTAGACACAGAGTTCATCTTCATTCTCGATGAAACCAAACTGTTTGATCGCATCATCAAATCGAAGATTCCAGCTCCGAGAAGCTTGCTTTTGCCCATTAATGGACCTTTGCAACTTGCATACTTTCCCAGTATGCTGTGGATCTACAAAACCCTTAGGTTGTGTCATGTACTCATCCTCGAGCAAGTTTCCATTTAGAAATGTGGTTTTGATATCCATCTGCCAGATCTCATAATCATGCTATACTGCAATAGCAAGCATGATCTGAATAAACTTAAACATCTCCACTGGAGAAAAGGTTTCATCATAATCAATACTATGAATTTGCTTGAAACCATTAGCCACTAATCGACCCTTATAGGTATGCGTAAGTCCATCCATGTCAGTCTTTCTCTTAAATATCCACTTACACCCAATGGGTTTGACGCCTTCAGGTGGATTAACCAAAGTCCATACTTGGTTGGTGTACATGGATTCCATCTCGGATCTCATGGCCTCTAGCTATTTCTCATAATCTGGGCTCATCACAGCTTCCTGATAGGAGGTAGGCTCATTCTCAATGAGCATAACGTCATCATGGTCAGACTAGAGAAATGAATATCTCTCAGGCTGACGACATACTCTATCAGACCTGCGAAGAGGTAGGTCTACCTGAACAGGTGGTTGTTTCACAACTCTTTGTGCAACAATCTCATCACCCACAACACTTTGTGGTTCCTATTCAACCTCCATCAAGGCCTTAGTGCTATGGTCCTTATCTTGAATTTCTTCAAGATCGAACGTACTCCCACTAGTTTTTCTAGAAAAAAAATCCCTTTCTAGAAATACCCGAATCTTTGCCACAAACACTTTGTGCTGACTGGGAAAGTAAAAGTAATATCTCTTCATTTCCTTGGGATATCCAATAAAATAGCATTTATCGGATTTGGGTCCCAGTTTGTCTGAGACTTGACGTCGAACGTAAGCCTCACAACCCCAAATCCTCATGAAAGACATCTTGGGATTTTTCCCTGTCCATATCGTATATGGTGTCTTTATCACAGCCTTGGATGGAACACGGTTAAGTGTGAAGGCAACTGTGTCTAGAGAATATCCCCAAAAGGATATAGGAAGATCTGTGTGACTCATCATAGATCGTACCATATCTAATAGGGTAGGATTCCTCCTTTCAGATACATCATTCCACTGCAGTGTTCCAGGAGGAGTGAGTTGGGATAGAATCCGACACTCAGCTAGATAGTCATAAAACTCATGGCTAAGTTATTCACCACCTCGATCTGATCGAAGTATCTTAATACTTTTGCCAAGCTAGTTTTGTACTTCATTCTTGAATTCTTTGAACTTTTCAAAGGATTATGACTTATGTGTCATCAGATACACATAACCATATCTACTGAAGTCATCAGTAAATGAAATGAAGTACCTATAACCACCTCTAGCAGCAACATTGAAAGGGCCACATACATCACTATGTATAAGTCCTAACAAGTATGTTGCTCTTTCGCTGTGTCCACTAAAGGGAGTCTTGGTCATCTTGCCTAGAAGTCAAGACTCACATGTCTTATATGATTCAAATTCAAATGAGTCCAGAAGCCCATCCTTATGGAGCTAGGATAAGCCACTCTCATTTATGTGACCTAAGCGACAATGCCAGAGATAGGTTTGGTTCAACTCATTTGACTTGAACCTTTTGGTACTTATGTTATAGATGAGACTCTCTAAGTCTAGAATGTAGAGTTCGTTCATCAGAGGTGCACTACAATAGAACATATCATTTAAATAAACTGAACAACATTTGTTCTTTATTATAAATGAAAAGCCTTTCTTGTCCAAACAAGAAACTGAAATTATGTTCATAGTCAAAGCAGGCACATAACAACATTCATCTAGTTCTAGTACAAGCCTAGAGGACAGAGATATATCATAAGTTCCTACAGCAACAACAACAACCCTTGCTCCATTGCCTACTCGTAGGTCCACCTCACCTTTTGTCAATGCCTTGCTATTTCTCACCGCCTGCACATTGGTATAAATGTGAGATGCACATCCAGTATCTAATACCCATGATGTAGAAATAGATAGATTGACTTCTATGACATATATACCTGAAGTAGAAGTCTCACTTCTCTTCTTCTTATGATCTTCCATGTATGCCTTGCAGTTACACTTCCAGTGTCTAGCATCCTTACAGTGGAAGCAAGTTCCTTCCTTGGCCACCCCTCTTTTTGGTTTCAGTGCCTCGCCTTTGCCCTTGGCTTGGGACTTTCCCTTACTTTTAGGCTTGCCCTTGCCTTTCTTCTTTTGCACCATCATAATGGAGTCAGGTTTTCCCTTCTTAAGGTTGAGCTCAGCAGTTCTCAACATGCTGAGCATCTTAGGCAGTGGCTTATCAATTTCATTCATGTTGTAATTCATGACAAATTGATTGTAGCTTTGTGGCAAAGATTGCAAGATCAAGTCAGTGGCCAGCTCTTGTCCAAGTGGGAATCCCAACCTCTATAGGTTCTCTATGTACCCAATCATCTTGAGTACATATGGACCTATGGGAGTCCCATCTTGCATCTTGGACTGAAATAGTGCCTTAGAGATCTCGTATCTCTCGTGCCTTGCTTGTCCTTGATAGAGTAGACGAAGATGTTCAACCATATAAAAAGCATTCATGAACTCATGTTGCTTCTAAAGCTCAGATTTCATGGTCGCGAGCATGAGGCATGACACATCTAATGCATCATCTTGATGCTTCTTGTAAGCATCTCGGTCAGTTCGTGAGGCAGTGGTAGGAGGTGCCTCCAGAATGGGCTGCTCCAGGACGTACAATTTTCTTTCGTGAGTGAGAACGATTCTCAGATTCCTATACTAGTCCTAGAAATTAGCTCAATTGAGCTTGTCCTTCTCAAGGATAGAATGCAGGGAGAGAGTGTTCGTGTTTGTCGACATGGTAATATATAACATACATAATGCAGAAAAATAATATCATATTCCATTTATCATTTAATTAGGCCTTTAATCAAATGATGCTCCCACTGAATTATAGGACTTTTGTAGAATCAAGTCATCGATGTGGTCAAACCACATTACTAGATTCATACAAACTAGCTATAATTCTCGCGGGACAAGATACACATTATACTACGCCTTGAGTTAGCTTTGGCTAAATCGCCCAAGACTTAGTATGATCGGTAGGTAACAAATTACCAATTACATCTCTATGCAACTCTTGTTTATAGGATCAAGATCCACATTTACAAAAGACCTTGAGTTAGCTTTGGCTAAATCGCCCAAGATTTAGTGTAAATGCGATCTTATCTTATCTTTCCAACGGTTGGAATATGCCTATAGTTTTACTCGATCCAATTGAGTTAACTAGTTTTACTCAATCTAATTGAGCTTATTCTCACCCAAGGCATGATAGCAGAACCAAGATTGTCCCTCCTTACCCTACCAAGATAATATGCGTTGCTCTGCTTTGACAGATTCAACAACAACAAATGATCGAGGTAGTGATGGGTATCAAAACTTGGTAGACATTTTTGATTAAGATCTAATCAAATCGTGAATGTGTATCATATACGCATCAAGGCCTTTATTACACTACACTAGCATGCATCACACACATACAAGCAATATACTAGCATGCATCATATACATACAAGCAAAATATCCTAGCATGCATCATATACATACAAGTAAAATTTACTAGCATGCATCACATACATACAAACAAAACAAATATATATATATATATATATAAATTAATTGTGATGAGGTCATGGCCCTACTATGATCTTCTCAAGCCAATGAGAAGATTGGACGGTTAACCTAGGGTTAGCGGCTTCTCCAAGCGCCTCCTTTGACCGCCATGTGTTGTCGGCACCCTCCTCGTAACTCCGTCTACTAGTGGACCTTCCACCGCTCTATTTTGTACCTTACAAACATGAAACTCGAGTTACATTCAAGTCTAAAACTATTTACAACAGGAATTTTAAAAGAAGAGACACGACGCATAGGTCACATATCATATACAACATGCACAACCACAAAAACGGCGCGCAAGCCGTATTATGAATTACAACATATTTATCCAATCACATTGGGGTTCTTGGGCCATAACCATCACAGAATTATACATAATTCTAAATTATGTATTTTACAGAAATTTCTATAATTTTTCTTCTTTTTTTTTAATTTTATGAGTCACATCTCCGTAACGGTCCCGCTAAGCGATTTTCGGGCGCGATCGCGGGACAATGCCCCTTTCGGGGTTAGGGACAGCACCCCTTCTCGCAAAATAAATTTTGTGAGTGTCCCATCTTGATCTTACAGCGACTTAAGTCGCTTCCCCAAAAATCTAAAGCGAGAATTCACCGTTTCAAAGAGTTTTTTTCGGTGGTTGAAGCCTACAAGTGTCCCAACACTTGTTGCTTCGACTCTTCGAGAAAAATACACAAAAATCTATAAAAATAGGAAATTTACAGAAACTTACAGATCTTTACTTTTTATACCTAATACAAAAACTACAAAATTAAAACACATACATGCTTCGCACGTGGCTCTAATACCACTGTAGGACTATCCAAGCCGCAAAAACCGCTTTTTGCGTTGCGGAAATCCCGAAAGTCAACCATGGATCCATGCGAAGGTAAATAAAACTACATGTATGTGTTTACAAACTTTATATCTACATGTTAAGAGTTTACCCTCGATGCGATATCCTTCGCTTATCCCACTCATCCAAACGGCTTGTCGGAACTCGAGAGTGTCAAGTGTACACTCCTCTATTGGTATCCACACAAGAAATAGGTGGAAAAAAGCAACCTAGAATATGCTATCACCCCTTGGAGGCTCACGGCAAGATGAGGAAGATTAATAGGGAGAGAGCTTGAGGGAAGATCCAAGGAATAAGATGATGAAGTTACACAACTTAACTTCACACTTTCATAACCCACTATAAGGAGGTTACATGCATGCATGTAACTCTAAGAGCCAATGGCTCTTGGTCTCCCTCATGAGGTGGCACCCCATGATGTGTACATGATGATGTGGAGCATCATCATTGGCCGGCCCCATGCCAAGATACCATAAAATGGCAATTGGTTAAGTCAAAATTGACCATTCATCTTCCCTCTCAAGTCAAGTCAAACTTGACATCTTATCTCCCATGGTTGATCAAATCCAACCATTTAATTCAAATCAATTTGATTTAATGAATCTCAATTAATTAGTTTAAATTTACTCTATGAATCAAATCTAAATTAGACTCATTCAACACTTGAATCAACTTGAGTCCAACTCAATTAGTCTAATTTGGATTACTCTTAATCCAATTTGGTTCATCCCATGAACCTAATCTTCATGGTTCATCATATGAACCTAATCTCCATCTAATTACCCTTTGTGTGTGACTCTATAGGTTCTTGTAACATTGGCAATGCTCCTAAACCGATTTAGGAACATAAGCAATGAGCTGTATCTAGCAACACATCATTGCTACCCAAGTTACAAGAATGTTGAGATCCAACATCACCTTTGTGACTACTAATTGTGACTCTCACAATATGTGACAATGTCCCTCTATCCTTGACATCTAGATTGACCAATTGAGGCATAGACCGTGTCATCCTCGGTACAATCTATATCTTGATATCCAAGTAGACTCACTCTAATCAAATGAGCTCAATATCTCATATTGACTCATTTGGGCATGGCCATGCACTTCGTGGTCTCACTCTATCAAGAATAACGATGTCACTCCCGTCATATGGGAGGGATAGATCCCATCTAAATCACTCACATCCCTCCACATAATTTGTTACATACCCAGTAATCGCCTTTATAGTCCACCCATTTACGGGTGACGTTTGACGAAGCCAAAGTATGCAACTCCTTTTGTAGGGAACCATGGTTACTTCAAGTCCAAGGACTAATATTCATACTAATAATCACATGAGAAAGTATATGACACTCATATAATGATCCATGATACATTCTCATAGCGAGTCATTTAGTATACATTTTCCAATGCATACCCATGTGTCAACTTGATATCACATATCCATGACTTATGAGATCAAGTCATCGAGTTGTCCTACATGCTAGTCTCTATGCATTAACATTGTCCTTGAATATTAATACTTGACTAAGAATGATTAAGAGTAGTGTTCTCTATATCATCTCATTATCGATTCAACCAATCGATTGATATAGATATGAACCTTCTACTCTTGGACATTATCATACTTAGTTATTTGGCACCAATACAAGTAAATATAAGAAGCATGCCTTTATAAATAGGAATATGATACAACAATCATCACATGATTGGCTCTAGGGCTTTCACTAACAATATATATATATATATATATATATATATATATGTCTATAGACTCTCACTATCAATTCAACCAATTGATATGCTGTAAACCCGAACCTTCTATTCAAGGACACTATTATATTATTCATATAGCATATATAAGAAATAATATAATAAGCAAATCTTGCCTATTATTAATGAAATATGATACAAAACCTACCTAAGGATAAGAAGGGTTTGGGTCACAAACCCAAGTCCAAGATAGATAAGCCTACCTATCATAATTTCAAATTAACTATGAAACAAATCCTAGATCTAAGAGTGTCAAGGTCACAAGGGAGGCAATCCCTAGAGTTGACCATGGCAAGTGTCTAGTGGCTAAGATTTCAAAGAAACCTAGGAAAGTCACTAACAAGGTTACAAAGGAAGTTATCCCTAGGATTAACCTTAAAAAAATCATAATGACCAAGGCTTCCAAGTCTAGAAGGGTCATTAGGAAGGTAACTTGGGAAGTTATCCCTAGTGAATACCTACAAAACCCAAGGAGCTCAAATTGGTGTTGGGTTCCTAGGAGTGTGATTCTCTCACGCTAGATGAGTTTAAGGTGTGCCAATCCTAAATTGATGGGTAGTTAACCTAAGATGATAGAGTTGACATTTTAGGGCAATTTTAAGGTTATGTGATACCTTAGAAATGAGTCTGGAATTTAATCCTAAAGGAATTTAGGATGTGCCAATTGAATTATAAAAATTGAAATTTTGATAATATTTGGCACAATTAGGTTAAAAGTCAATAGTGTGCCATTTGGCATTTTGGTACACTCGAGGGATTTAGTTGGTTATGGCGAATTGGTCTTAATCTTAGAAAATGACAAATTAGACTTTAAGACTTAGATATATCTATACCTTTACTTTATAAAAGTTGACATGCTTTGTTTGCCTTGCCATGTCTTGACATCATGCTTTATATGATCATTTTATAATGTCATGATAAGACTTAGGTTAATTATGTCATGCATATACTTAGGATTATTTTTATGCCATGAAATAATGCATAAGTGCCACATGCTTTAAATTATGCAATTACTATGCCATGATCATCATTCATGCATTAAAATTAATCAAAATGAATTTAAGGACAAATGACATTGATTTGAAGTCCTATATAAAGGAATCAAATTGGGTATGCCTAGATAGAATGTATGAACCCTTAGATTAGGAAAAGAACCAATCCACATCTCACAAGGACTATAAGAAGACATGTATGTGTATTGATACACATTAGACACATGTGAGATCTTAGGAATATGAGTTAAGTTTATGATGCTTAGATGTTGCATCTAGATGAACTCAAACTCGTAATTGGATAAGGATGAATCATGAGGTAAACTAATGTACAAGTCATGTGCATTGAGCCTATTGACCATGATTGAAATTAAGGGTTGAAAAATATTTTAAAATCATTTTAGAAAACCATGGTGAAGCCTATCTTTTGATAGCATTCATCATTGATTATACTGACACAAAGTTAGCCAAAAATATTGAAGGTATCAATGCTTTTGAACTTTGTATCAATCTTTCAAAATAATAGATATTTTCACATGAAACTATTTTTCACCCATTGTACTTAGCATAGATAATATACCTATGAACTTTTAGGATTTTTAGAAAAATATATAATTACTTATGATTTTACAAATTTAATATGATAAACTCTAATTCCTACAAAAATCAGAGTCTAGTTGACTGTTGTATGCAATTAGTCGACTGGTGATGGTCTGAGTCGACTGTTTACTTGTTGGAGATTAGATGGCGTCGCTTGGGGGGGGGGGTGAATAGCGATTTCACTTTAATGGATTACGATCGCGTGTTTGTTTACAAAGACTCGTTAATGCGCAGTGGAATATATGATAATAGAAATGCACAACAAGATAAACAAACACACAAGACAAGAGATTTAACGTGGTTTGGAACCTAGGGTCCCTACTGTTAGTGTCAGTCTTTGTGCCAATCACGAGATGATTGATTAGGGATCATATGTACATATTTCATTAATAATAGGCAAAGATTGATTATTATATTTACTTTATATGTGTGCCAGTAAATAAATATAATAATGCCCTTGAATAGTAGGTTCTAATATACAGTATATTAATTGGTAGAATTGATTATGAGAAGCTGTAGAGAACACTATTCTTAAACATTCCTAGTCAAGTATTAATAGACAAAGGGATATATTGATACATTGAGGCTAACATGTAGGTCAATAGATGACTTGATCTCACAAATCATGAATATGTGATGTCACATTGACACATGGGTATATATATTGGAGAATATATGTACTGAATTGACACGCCATGAGAAAGTGTCATGGAGCGTTATATGAGTGTCATATACTTTCTCATGTAACTATTGGTATGAATAGTCCTTAGACCTGAAGTCACTACGGTTCCCTACATAAGGAGTTATGTACTTTGGTATCATCTAACATCACCCGTAACAGGGTGTACTATAATGGCGATTACTGGCTATGTAACGAATTATGCGAAGGGATGTGAGTGATGTAGATGAGATATATCCCTCCCATATGACAGGAGTGATATCTTTGGCCTCTTGATAGTGTATGACCACAAAATGCATAGTCATGATCAAATGAGTCAATATGAGATATTGAGCTCATTTGTTTGAGTGAGTCTACTTGGGGATCAAGAAACATAAAGATCGATAAGGGAATGACACGGTCTATGCCTCATTGATCGATCTAAGATATCAAGGATAGAAGGACACCGTCATACATGATAATAGTCACAGAAAGGTTGTCAGATCTCGACTTTATTGTAGCTTGGGAAGCAATGATGTATGTTGGTGCAATCGACCAAGGCCACGATTGACCAGACTCGAGTTTGACTCGAGTGATATTTGACAATGTGAGTTGACATTGATGTTTGACATTAATGTCTGTTGATGTTTTGGGGAGATTGTTTATACAATCAACCCGGGTTTTGTTTAATCGGACTTGAGTTTGACTCGAGGGAGACTTTGATGGTTGACTGGAGTTGACCATGTCATGGAAAGTCCAAGTCTTGAGTACTTGGCATGTAAAGTCCAAGCATGGGTCTTGGCAAGGAAAATTCCAAGCATGGGTCTTGGCATGGAAAGTCCAACATGGGTTGGCAAGGGAAAGTCCAAGCTTGAGTCTTGGCATTTGAGAAGTCCAAGGGGTTTGATATTGGCGGCGTAAAGTCCAAGCGGAAATCTTGGTAGCATAAGTCTAATGGTTGGCAACATAAAGTCCAAGCGGAGTCTTGGCGGCGTGAGTCCAATGTGCCTTAGCGGTGTAGACACCATTAGCATGAAATAGTAGATGGAAGCAAATGAATGCTAGCGCAATGGATGAACAAGTCATGGATGACTTGGAGGGATCCGAGAGGTGTGAGGCTAATGGAGGTGGCTAGAAGGCTTAGGTCTAGGCTAAGGGTGGTCTAGCAAGTATGGGGGAACCATACTAGGGCTAAAACCTCATGTTTGAGGTGTGCCAGTCGACTGGTGTCATGTGGCAGTCGACTGGTAAGAGTCAACTAGGGTTTGACTATAGGAATTGGCCTAGATCATTGCCAGAGATGGGTAGTCGGTGATGAGCGATCAGCGATCATCATGATCGATCGGTGATCGATGTTCGGCCATAGAATGGAGTCTCACTAGACTGTTGTGGCCAGCAGTCGAGTGGAGGCTTGATCAGTCGACTGATGGTCATGATCAGTCGACTGATGATGGACCCGTTGGATTTTTCCAACATGGATCTAACCATTGTCTCATGACAATAGTGGCATCAGTCGACTGATGGTCCCGAGCAGTCGACTGATTGACGTTTTCTAGCACAGGTTGAAGCTTTAAATGGAGCTCGTAAAGGAAGAAAAAGCTATGGTTCTTTGAGGAGTTTTTGGGGCGATTTGTTGCTGCAAATCAGGGTCTCCAAGTGCCACTCAACCAACCAAACAAGCCAGCTCTAAAAACATGGATTGTAAAGTTTCCTTTGCATTTCTTTTGTTGTATTCACTTGTATTTGCTTGTTGTATTTTGTATTACTGTTGTAATCATATTGTACGAGGTTTCTTCGCCTCCAGATTGTTTCGTAAAGGAGTATTTATTAGTTGTTGCGTGTGCATCACTAGAGCTCGTTGAGCTCAACCGTGGAGTAGGAACCTTGAGGTTCCGAACCACGTTATATACTCATGTTTGCGTGTTTGTTCTTGTTTCGTTATCGTTATTATTATTATTCCGCTGCGCGCAAACAAAATTGTGTAGATGAACATGATCGTATTCCATCAACGTATAGCACGACGTTATTCACCCCCCCCTCTAGCATTCCAACGATCCCCTACAAGTGGTATCAGAGCCTGGGGATCTTCTACGGACTAACCGTCGGGAGCTAAAGAAGCTAGAGGGAAGATGGAATTCCAAGACAATCTTGGATGGGACATCAATGCTCCACCACCATACGACCGAGAAGATTTTCCGGCGTGGAGAGCAAGAATGGAGACATTCTTGATGATGGATATAGTGGATTGGTCCATCCTTGTCGAAGGCTTTGAACCCCCTCGGGATAAGAAGGGAAACGTCTTGAAGTTGAAGAACTGGACACAAGAGCAACATCTTAAGTTCAAGACCGAAGTCAAGGTAACATAACTTTTAGAAGATTTGATACCTAATGACATTTTGTCTAGCTTAGGTGAGATTCAAGATGCCAAGGAGCTATGGGACAAATTGGCCAAGTTCCATGAGAAGCCTCACTTGGCACAAGTAGAAGAAGAAGAATCTTCATCGGCTCAAGAAGAGGAAGAAGCCGAGGAAGAAGGATCATCATCCTCACAAGCGAGTGAGGACTCGAAAGTTGAGAAGGAATCAACTTTCGGATCGGTGGAAGAAGAGGAGACCTCCTCCTCTAGGATTGAGGGGGAGGAGATTAAAGCATCTACACCAGAGCAATCTCAAGAAGAACCATCCACATCCGGTCAAGAAGAAGCTCAAAATTCCACCATTGACCTAGGTAACTCAAGCATTTCAGTTCAAAATAAAATTCATATAATTTGCTTTGAGTGTAGGGAAACCGAGCACTATAAGAGCAAGTGCTCAAAAAGGATCAAGAAAAGTCCACCGGTGCCAAAGGTTAAGGATGCCGATGTCCAAGGTCAAAGGAACAAAGAGCACATCATTTGCTTCAAGTGTCATCAAAAGGGGCACTATAGGAGTCAATGCTCTAGGGGGAGCAAGAAAACTCAGGAGGGAGCATCACATGTGGGGGGAGTCTCTAAGACTAACCCTAAGGTATATTTTCATAATGCTCATTCTTTAAATTTTAGGCAAAAGCATGATAGAAATAATTTAAACAATTTTGCCATTACTCATGAATCAAAGCATGCTAGAAATAATAAATATGTTTGTCTAGAAGCTAAACATGTTGGTTTTAAGTCTAAATAAAAATCTAGAAATAATAACTCTAGACCCATTTCAAAGAAGGAGAAATTTGAGACTAATGTCCCTAGAAACATCCTTCCTGTAGGGATGTATACTGAAAAGTCAATCTTTTCTATGAACATCTTTATTTTTGAAATAAGAATCACATGATCATTGTTTGCATATTTTTATGCATATTGTCTAATACGTTACATAGTAGATAACATGGTGTGTGGTGTCACACGGGAGATCATGATATCGACTCCTTGTAAAGAATAAGTAAAGGCTCATAATGGAGATGACTTTGAACAAACCATCGGAATGGTTGTAGTGTGATTTGGTGTTGGTTTGTCTTGACCATAGAATCACACTTGTTTACTTTGTGTGTATTGAGCAGGACCGACTTAGAGGTGATTCAATTTATTGTTGACTACATAATCGAATCGAACCTCAGATATTATTTAGTACATGCCCTTAATCCCGATATAATAACGGGCACATATACTTATTACTCATCTCTTTGATTTACCAATGGGCGAGATTTATAGATTAAATCGATAGGCTCGGTAAGTTGGGAGATGATATTATTTATATGATGTGACATTGATTATAGAAGGAAACCGTGTCCTATATATTAGGATGATGATGTCCCCTTGAAGAGCTCATAAGGTTAATCATGTAAACCCTGCAGGTGGACTTGGTCCAGCATGATGAAAAGGTTAAGTGGTACTACTCAAGGAGTTAGATGTTGATTAATTAATGGTCAGTAAATTAATTAATCGATGGGCATTCGAGATCTTAAACACGGGGAGAAAATATACAAATAATATATGCAGCCCATATTATCATATGGGGGTTGGTGAGGTAGATCAATGATGAACCTTTAGTGGATTGGATCATCATTAGTGGATCGGACTTTATGTGGGCTTGATCCATGGGTGGCCAAGACCCAACTCCTCCTCATGGTACCTAATGTAGCCTATTAACACCTCATGATGCTTAGATCCAATGGATAGAAACAAAACTCTAAGATCCATAGGTAGAGATTAAATCTCTAAGATCCGACGGTTGAGATTAAATCTCTAGATCTGACGGTTGAGATTAAATCCCTAGAACCAATGGAGGAGATTAATTCATGACTTATCCCTAACTCTATAAAAGGGTGTCAAGGGGTTGGCGTGAACTATAATTGAAGAGAGCAAGGCTTGGGCGGCAAGAGAAGGGAATCCTAGTTGAGATAGGATTAGGATTAGGGTTAGGGTTTGGAGGCTAGGGCGGCACCAAATAAGGCAAGGTTTCCTTGTCTTGTGGCCAACGTCCAGCAGGTTTCCAGGCCCTTCCCAGCCCTTGTCCATCACCCAAAATCTTCCTTCTCCCTCTCCTTAGGTGGTGGAAACAAGATATAGGGCTTCCCTCGGTGTCTTGGTTGTTTTCCACCATCTTCTTCTTCATCTAGTTGGCCGGCGGCAAGGAAAGCTTTGGTTCCTTGTTGGTTGTTTCCAGTGAGGAGAAAAACCTTGTTTCTATTCTTACTCTTGCTTTGGAAGAGCAAGGAAGGAAGATTTGCGATCTAGGAGCTTCGACTTCTGGTGGATCGTCGCCCACACGACATCCAAAAGGAGGAAGGTCATACATTAGAAGATCGAGAGGTATACCTATTCTACTTTCTTCTTTTGTTTGTTGCTTGTTTTTGTTTTTCAATTATAAGCATGTTATAAATCTGTAAATGGCTAAATAATACTTGGATCCCGAGCATAAACGCAAAAACCGACGATCCAGACATCGTCTATTCCGCAGCTAATCGTAGATTAGGGGATGGTCGCTTGAACAACTAGTTTGTTCAAGTGACCTCTATGCTTCGTTTCAGTTACGTATTGCTGGTGTCGAGGCTCTGCTCAAAAAGCTTGCTGAGATCAAGTTCAGGCTTGACATCGAAGGATCGCCATGGATAAATTGAAGTGGGAAGCGAAGTTTCCCCTCACGGACTCGATAAATAAAACCATTAAATTTGTATGAGAGCTTCCGGGGCAAATTCCATTCACTTCCTAGGGAAACAATTAAGAAAATCGAAAACCATTTAGGCATTAACCCTAATAAGGGTAGGCATATGCCTAAAGAAAATGGTAATGCCCAAAAACCTAATCAAAAATCAATTGGGCAATTAAAGTTAGAAAATCAAGCCTTGAGGTCAAGGCTTGAGAAATTGGAAAAGACCCTTGCAAATATGAAAAATCAATTTAAAGAGTCAAATTATCAAACTCTAGGATCTAGGAGTCAACGTAAAGGGTGTAAGAGGCAAGAAACATCTAAGAGACAAGGTTTGGGTCACAAGCCTGTTGGTGCAGTAGGCACCTTAGTCGAACCTGAGTTTTTATTATAGCAAACGATACAAAGTTAAGGTCATATAGTTATCTCATGAGCTGAATCGAGTGTACAAAATATTGCTATAGCTGGAGCTGATGGCTAGCGACACCCGGAGGAAGCTGCGGTGGTCGGGCGACACTCGAGTAACTTCGGAGGGAGCCGAAGGAATCGAGTGGAAGGTTAGAAGCGAAAGTGACACAGTAAGTATCGAGGTAAGCTCGTGTGTGTGCAAGAGTAAGTGAGGTCGTATCCTCTTTACAGGGATGATCTTAAGCGTAGATCTGACTAAAGACATCCTATAGGTGGTCTAGGTCGAGATCGGACGGTCGGAGGCCGTTAAAATAATGTTTTTGTTAAGCTAACTATGCCTTGCAGCTAGCATCAGTCAACTGCCATCTTGGAGGACTTGGCTCCAGCGATCGACTCCACGAGGTCGACATTCGGTGATCTTTGCCATCGATCGTGATGATGGCCATCAGTCGACTGGTGGTCAAGGATCAACCTCGGGGAGTCAAGGCTTATCACCTTATTTCAAGAGGAGTGGTGCTCAAATGTGATTGGCTAGGGTTCCTCTCGCAAAGGGGCTCAAAGGTTATAAAAGGAGGGTCTATCCTAGGGTTTCTTCATCAATTCTAAGCTTCCAAAACCCTCCGCAAAGCTACAACTCTCCGACAACAAAGTGCTTCTTCTCCGACGTCTAGGTTTAATTTACTTTATTTTTTTTTACGTCGGTATAAGCTTTATATCAGTTGTTTCTTTACTTTTTCGAAGCTTTTCAATCGTAACAAGGAGAGGGGGAGTGTCCCTCTACCTCAAGCTTTTTGTGTTCTTGTATCGATTAACTCCTACCTCTAACGAGGAGTTCTTTAGTGTTTTGCCCTCCATGCGTGGTCAAGGACCACTAGGGCCTTGGAGTAGTAGCCGAAGGCTATGAACAAAGTAAAAAATATCTTGTCTCTTTTATTGTTTCATTTATCTTTCCGCTACACTTAATTGATTTGATACGAATTCGAAAGAAAGAAAAGTTTTATCGCTATTCACCCCCCTCTAGCGATCCGCTTAGATCCAACAATTGGTATCAAAGCCGAGGGTTGCTAAGATTTGGTGAAACCACCGATCTAGCTTTTTACAGATTTTTTTTTCTTTTTAATTCTGTTTATTCCAGATTTATTTCATTTGGTTAATTTTTCCCCCGCACTACTAATCCAAGACACGAGTCTTGGTACATTTTCGTGTGTTTTTGTCGTTGCTAGGTTTTTTCATCTTCATCTCCTTGTTTCTTTTGTTCTAATGGCCCATCTCGAGGGTTTTAGCATCGTCTGACCTCTATTTTACAACGGAGATGACTTCCTTTATTGGAAGGGTCGGATGGAATGCTTTCTCAAAACCCAAATCGAGATGTGGATCATAATCCAAACGGGTTACACACTTCTGACTAACGAAGTGGGTGAATCCTTGGGTTATGACCAATGGACCATTGCAACAAAATAACAAGTCAAAGCCGACGCCAAGGCAACTCAAATCCTCCAATGCGATTTGTCCAAGGAGGAACTAAATCGCGTCGGCTCCTTCATCAGTGCAAAGGACATTTGGACAAAGATAGTGGAGCTACACGAAGGGACCGATGAAGCCAAGGTATGTAAGCGAGATCTTTTATTTAATAAACTATATAATCTAAAAATGCAGGAACTATTGGGTTTCCGGCACCGCGGCGTGTGTGTGTTCGATCATGTTTCGTAAACATGAGCACAGCGGAAGCAATTAAAAATAATAAATCTATATTTATTACAACACACACAACACACGCATGCATATTACAACAAGTGTACACATAACCGTAAATTAAAATTTGCAATAAAAGAAAATTATTTACGTTATACCTTTCGTATGACGTGTAGCGGGAACGGCATCAACCGGAATGATCCTCGTAAGAATCGTCTCTATCCGTATCCACGCCGAGCTCCTCGGGATGACTTCGCTAAGCCACGAGCTTCGTCTTCGTACGGGTTACTAGCCTCGTGTTGAAGACAACGTGATCGAGAGATGATCACGATCCGAATCCAAATTCGGATCCAAAACCGAGTCCTCAAAACTCGATTCTCCGGAGAGGTATTCGTCAACCGTTTGACGAATCCTTCGTCCCCCACCTCAGAGGATTACCGGAGATCAAATCCCCGGTAAGTTAGCTGCTGTCGGAGCACTAACCGTCGTCCAAACGACGCTCCGACGAGAGGAGGAGAAGCTGTCCAGAAAACTGGACATCTTGGTGGAGGATATAGGCGCCGGCCAACCAAGGAAAGAAAAGGCTCACCTTGATGCCAAACCTATAGGAGATCACCGGAGGGTCGCCGGAGGATAGCCGGCTGAAGCTTGGACGCCGGCAACAAGTTGGACGGTGGCACAAGGGGTTGGGCGGCGGCACACTAGGGTTGGCGCCGAAAACTCCTTCAAGGGGTGGGCGGCAACTCCAAGGGCTAGGGTTTTTGGATTAGGGCTTAATTATCCCTTAAGCCCTCTTTTATAGAGAACTACTTCTCTTAATGGTTATTGGATCATAACCATTAGGCCCGTTAATCCGCTCCATTAGGATAAGTTAAAATAAACCAAACCATGATGGTTTATTTTAAGTTAAAACGAACCGAACCAACTTTTGGTTCATTCATTTAAAATAAACCAAACCCTTTGGTTTATTCTCATCCATTGGATTATAACCAAACCATTTTGGTCCATCCATTATGTCTTCATAAGACACGGCCCATCCACGCTTCCATTGCGACTGAAACAATTTCATGCTCGCTTTATGTTTGGTCCAACCAAACATAGTTTCTCTCAGTCTGAGAATCCCATTCTCAAGCTCGTTTTAAATCCTTTGGATTACACTCGTTGTGCGTGTGACCAAATAGGTTCTCGGTTTATGTTGGCCGTCTATAATTAACCATTAATTATAGAACAATCATGAGTGGCACCTAGTAGTACATCATGATCCCCAATTAACCGAAAAGATCAATGGTTGATCCAGAACTATTTCTGAAACTCTTCAGTAGCTCGAATGAATCGTGCCCCATTCTCTTCACTCATCTTATACCCACTTGGTTCAGGACATGGTCTATAGTGTCAGTCCCCACTAGGCTGACTACGTCACACCTAGCCCAAGTATCATTTCCTCGTCCCTCAGTTCTAGTTACTCCACATGTATCGAAGAGTACCTTACTCTAAACATGTAATGCTTTGGCCAAAGACTTTAGTAACAATCCGAGAGGCCATGGGTATACATCTCCTCGCAAGGAGTGGTGAATCCTTTATAGGCTATTCAAACACCTTCGATCACTTGACTTATACCCAATCATCCGGGTCCACATCTCCTTAGAGATGTTTGCTTAAGATGTCAAAGCATAAGTCTCCATGATCAAGATGACTTGAATACCGCAAGTCAAAGGAACATCGCACTTAAGCCACAGTAAGAACTTCATTGACATATCTTTATATGCAGAGAACCATATGAAGTCTTACGGCTGGTCACTCCAATGAACTAGTTACCATAACTAGCATCCACGATTAACTCAGGACATCACAATGTCTCCAGCCAGTGAGAATCAGCTGCTTGGATACACCAAGGAGTATACCTCGTGCTAGTCTCGACAGAATTGATGGTGTCCAAATCCAACAATTCATCGACTAGGGATAATTCCGATACATCACAATTACACATGTAGAGATACTCACTAGTTGTGATCCAATCACAAATTCTCTCATGCTGTGAATCGTATCGTGGACATCAGTAAATGAGTTTAAGATCCAATCAAATACATAAAACATGTATACTCAAATAGTGAATCTTCATTTATCATATAAATGGTTCATACATAAGGCGATTGCCTTAGGACATCTCTCATATATTACTAACAGACTCCCACTTGGTCTAATGCCAATCGCTACGGTATCCAATACCATAAGCTCTAACATGACCCTCAAACTTACTTTGAGGTAATGCTTTAGTCAAAGGATCCGCTAAGTTCCTTTCAGTGGGAATTTTCTCGATTTGTATTTCGTTCCTACTGATGATCTCTCTGTTAAGATGATAGCGGCGAAGCACATGTTTGGATCATTGATGAGACCACATCAAGTTCAAAGATGAACTTCTTGATCCAAACCGCTTCCTTTGCTGCTTCCAAAGCTGCAACGTATTCTGCCTTAGTGGCAGAATCCGCTATAGTGTCAAGCTTGGAACCTTTCCAACTTATTGCGCCTTCATTCTAGGTGAATACATACCCAGACTAAGACATGGAATCATCCTTGTCTGTCTGGATCTGGCATCCGTATACCCACGTATCACCATGTACCCTTCTCCATATATTAGGAACGTATCCTTAGTTCTTCTTAAGTACTTAAGGATCGTCTTAACAGCCACCCAATAATCCATTCCTGGATCAGATTGGAATCTGCTCGTGACACTCAGAGCATACGATACATCGGGCCTCGTACATATCATAACATACATGATAGATCCTATTGCGGATGCATAGGGAATCTTACTCATGCAAATCCTCTCGTCTTCTGTGCGCCGACACATAGACTTCGAAAGGTGTAACCCATGCCTGATGGGTAGGAAACCTTTCTTGGATTCCGACATGCTAAACCTCTTTAGCACTCGGTCTATATATGTAGACTGCGAAAGACCAAGCAACCATTTTGATCTATCTCTATAGATCTTAATCCCGAGGATGTAGGTTGCTTCTCCCAGGTCTTTCACGGAGAATGTCTTGGATAACCAAACCTTAACTGACTGTAAGACTGAAACATCGTTTCCTATAAGTAATATGTCATCGACATATAATACTAGGAACACGATTGCACTCCCACTAACCTTCTTGTACACACAAGGTTCGTCTGGATTTTGTGAGAAATCAAACTTTTTGATTCTCTCATCAAAACGGATATTCCAGCTCCTGGATGCTTGCTTCAATCCATAAATGGACCGTCGCAATTTGCATACCTTGGTTTTATCAACCGATGTGAAACCCTCAGGCTGTATCATATACACGTCCTCGAGCAGGTTTCCATTAAGGAAAGTTGTTTTCACATTCATCGCCATATCTCATAATCATAATGAGCCGCTATGGCGGGAGCATCCGAATGGATTTAAGCATAGCTACGGTGAATAGGTTTCGTTCATAATCAACACCTTGTTTTTGACGATATCCTTTCGCGACCAATCTAGCCTTATAGGTAATCACATTACCATCCATGCCGGTTTTCTTCTTGAAAACCCACTTGCACCCTATAGGCTTTATGCCTTCAGGTGGGTCAACCAAGTTCCAAACTTGGTTTTCATACATGGAATCCATTTCCGACTTCATGGCACCAAGCCACTTATCCCTTTCTGAACTTGTCAGCACTTCTTCATAACTGGTAGGTTCCTCATCATCAATGAGTAACACGTCGTTCGATTCACTTACGAGAAATCCATATCTCTCAGGAATATTGCGTGTTCTACCAGATCTACGAAGATGTGGTGTTACAATAGGTCCAGCCGATTGCTCATCACTATGAGTTGTTACATTTGTTGCTCACCGGTATCTCATTAATGTCTATTTGAGTCTCTCGAGCCTCCTCAAGCTCGACGACACTCCCACTGTTTTCTTGCAAGAGAAACTCTTTCTCTAGAAACACAGCATGCCTTGAAACAAACACCTTTTGTTCCACAGGATGATAGAATTGGTAACCCCTTGTTTCCTTAGGGTATCCAACAAATAGACATTTATCAGACTTAGCATCCAATTTGTCTGATACAGTCCGCTTCACATAAGTAGGACAACCCCATATCTTCAAGTAAGATACATGAGGTTTCTTACCATTCCATATCTCATATGGAGTAGTTGAGACTACCTTGGTAGGCATTCTGTTTAACAAGTAAACAACTGTCTGAAGTGCATAGCCCCAAAAGGACTTGGGAAGAGTCGCATGATTCATCATTGACCTGACCATGTCCAACAAGGTCCGGTTACGCCTCTCAGATACACCATTATGCTGTGGTGTATATGGTGGAGTCCATTGAGACAATATACCATTGTCTCTTAGGTAATCAAGAAACTCCTGACTCAAGTATTCACCACCTCGATCCGATCGAAGTATTTTAATACACTTGTCATGTTGTTTCTCTACATCATTTCTGAACTCTTTGAACCTTTCAAAGGCTTCAGACTTGTGTTTCATCAAGAACACATATCCAAACCGTGAGTGATCATAGGTGAAGGTAATGAAGTAGCTATAGCCTCCTAAAGCTTGAGTTGACATAGGTCCACATACATCAGTATGTATTAGACCTAGTAACTCTCCCACTCGTTCACCTTTTCCAGTAAAAGGTAACTTAGTCATCTTGCCTTTTAAGCATGATTCGCATGTATCGTATGAATCCAATTCAAACGATTCCAGACTTCCACATCGATGTAATTCGGACATGCGTTTCTTGCTTATATGGCCAAGACGACAATGCTACATATGGGAGTCTAATTGATTATCCTTTTGAGCACGCTTGTTGCTCGCTTCGATATTGAAGATGTCACTGGATACGTCCAACGTATAAACACCATTGCTTAAAGTTCCAGTCCCATAAAGAACTCCATTCAAAGTTATGTAACAACAATTGTTACTAAAAGTCAAATGGTACCGATTTCTATTTAAACAAGAAATAGAAATGATGTTCTTTATCAATGAAGGAACATAAAAGCAATTGTCCAGTTCTAAGACAAGTCCTGCAGGGAGTTTCAAAAAATACGTTCCGATGGCGAATGCAGCAACCCTTGCTCCATTCCCAACACGTAAATTTGACTCTCCCCTGACGAGTCTTCTTCTATTCCTTAGCCCATGTATGTCATTACATATATGTGAGCCACACCCAGTATCAAATACTCAAGTGTCTGAGGAAATAGAATGACAATCAATAAAGAAGATTTCCGAAGAAGATGGGGCATCCGATGCCTTATCCTTCTTCACGGACTCAAGATAAATCTTGCACTTTCTTCGCAAATGGCTCTCCTTGCCATAATGATGGCAAGTTTCCTTTTGTGCTAGTTCTACCTTCTTAGCCCTTCTCTTCTTTCCCTTCTGCTGTTCCTTTGACTTCCTCTTAGAACCTTTCTTCGAGGAATCAACTAACAGCACCGTCCCCTGCTCATGCTTCTCAGAAGACTCCACAGTCTTCAGCATATTGAGCAATACCACAGATGAACCTTCTAGCATCTTAGAGGTGAAGAGGAGCTTTGAGAATTCGAACCTTTCGAATCTCACTTGCTCATCAACCAACTCACAAAGATGAAGGACTACGATATGAGCATCCATATGCTCATGCTGATTTCGTAGCTTGGGTTCCATCGTGGCTAGCATGATGCAACTCATTTGTTCAGAATCACTCACATGTTTCTGATAGGGCCAACAATTGGTCTAGAGTTGCATCGTCTCTAGGACGGGCGGGAAGAGGCGCTTCGAGGACATTTGCAAGCTTTTCAACCTTGAGAACAATTCTCAAACTTCTAAGCCAGTCCAAGAAGTTCGGCCCAGTCAATTTATTCGAATCCAAAATGGAACGCAATTCAAAGACATCATGATCAATCTTAGAAATACAAAACGAGCATATATGAGAAAGATGATTTTAAAATGCATCAATATACATTTATAAATCCCATTCATTTTTCGAATTTCAAAAACCCCAAAATCACTTCGGGAGATTGTAGGTCCATCTCCGAATGGGCTGATATCCATCATAATTATGAACAACCTTGGAGAGAGTCCAACAAGCCTTTCATAACTACGACGGTAGGTATCATCTATACCGATTGCATATCCCGTATATGCAACTATCACAATGTGCTATCAACTAATTGAATGTTCACACATACATCGGGTTGTTAACACATTAACAAGTATGCATCATATGCCTAGCACCCAACTTCACCTCCCTTTACATCGACCTTGGAGAGAGTCCAACAAGCCGATGCTCCAGGTTAAAGCCAACCCATTAATCAGGACATAGTTTTAATATGGTTAGAGCGCATTCAACCAATTAGCCCAGCTTGGAGAGAGTCCAACAACCAAAGCTAACGATTGACCTCTGACTCTTACCATATTAGTATTAAACTATTCCATGGTTTTAACATATTCAGGTTCGAGCCGGGCTTGGAGAGAGTCCAACAACCCAAACAAGAAACAGAACTCTGGTTCTAACCATATTAATGGAAGGTGTAGGCTTTAATATTGATTAAGGGTTTTTATGTCTCATCCTCTTTGCATGCAAATAACTATTATCTACATGGCATGGCATACATGGCATACATCTACATGTCACGACACGCATGGCATAATGTTATGCATCTAATGCAATTACATGGCATACAATTATGTCATGTATATAATTTCCTTATATGTCATAACTACTTATGGAAATAAAATATGTTTAAGATTTGATTCTCCAAATCAAATCATAATTAAATTAGGAAACAAATTTCCAAATCTAATCACATATTTTATTCATGGAATTATTTGATTAAGGAAAATCTATTTAGGAAACCAATTTCCTAAATCATTGAAACTACTTATGGAAATAAAATAATTTTAAGATTTGATTTCCCAAATCAAATCATGATTAAATTAGGAAACAAATTTCCAGAATCTAATCAAATATTTTATTTATGGAAAATATCAATTTCCATAAATACTTCCAACTTTCCAAAAGTGGAAGATTTCCATAAATACTTCTAGACTTTCCAAAATTGAAAAATTTCCATAAATACTTCTAAATTTCCAAAATTTAGAAAATTTCCAGAAATACATTATGACTATCGCAAAACCAATTTTACGATTATGTCGAAACACAACCTGGGCTCTGATACCACTGTTGGGTTTCCGGCACCGCGGCGTGTGTGTGTTCGATCATGTTTCGTAAACATGAGCACAGCGGAAGCAATTAGAAATAATAAATCTATATTTATTACAACACACACAATACACGCATGCATATTACAACAAGTGTAGACATAATCGTAAATTAAAATTTGCAATAAAAGAAAATTATCTACGTTATACCTTTCGTATGACGTGTAGCGGGAACGACATCAACCGAAACGATCCTCGTAGGAATCGTCTCTATCCGTATCCACGCCGAGCTCCTCGTGATGACTTCGCTAAGCCACGAGCTTCGTCTTCATACGGGTTACTATCCTCGTGTTGAAGACAACGTGATCGAGAGATGATCACGATCCGAATCCAAATTCGGATCCAAAACCGAGTCCTCAAAACTCGATTCTCCGGAGAGGTATTCGTCAACCAATTGACGAATCCTTCGTCCTCCACCTTAGAGGATTACCGGAGATCAAATCCCTGGTAAGTTAGCCGCTGTCGTAGCTCTAACTATCGTCCAAATGACGCTCCGACGAGAGGAGGAGAAGCTGTCCAGAAAACTGGACAGCTTGGTGGAGGATATAGGCGCCGGCCAAACAAGGAAAGAAAAGGCTCACCTTGATGCCAAACCTATAGGAGATCACCGGAGGGTCGCCGGAGGATAGCCGGCTGAAGCTTGGACGCCGGCAACAAGTTGGACGGCGGCACAAGGGGTTGGGCGGCGGCACACTAGGGTTGGCGCCGAAAACTCCTTCAAGGGGTGGGCGGCAACTCCAAGGGCTAGGGTTTTGGATTAGGGCTTAATTATCCCTTAAGCCCTCTTTTATAGAGAACTACTTCTCTTAATGGTTATTGGATCATAACCATTAGGCCCGTTAACCCGCTCCATTAGGATAAGTTAAAATAAACCAAACCATGATGGTTTATTTTAAGTTAAAATGAACCGAACCAACTTTTGGTTCATTCGTTTAAAATAAACCAAACCCTTTGGTTTATTCTCATCCATTGGATTAGAACCAAACCATTTTGGTCCATCCATTATGTCTTCATAAGACACGGCCCATCCACTGATCAAAACAATTTCATGCTCGCTTTATGTTTGGTCCAACCAAACATAGTTTCTCTCGGTCTGAGAATCCCATTCTCAAGCTCGTTTTAAATCCTTTGGATTACACTCGTTATGCGTGTGACCAAATAGGTTCTCGATTTATGTTGGCCGTCTATAATTAACCATTAATTATAGAACGATCATGAGTGGCACCTAGTAGTACATCATGATCCCCAATTAACCGAAAAGATCAACGGTTGATCCAGAACTATTTCTGAAACGCTTCAGTAGCTCGAATGAATCGTGCCCCATTCCCTTCACTCATCTTATACCCACTTGGTTCAGGACATGGTCTATTGTGTCAGTCCCCACTAGGCTGACTACGTCACACCTAGCCCAAGTATCATTTCCTCGTCCTATGGATTCTAGTTACTCCACATGTATCGAAGAGTACCTTACTCTAAACATGTAATGCTTTGGCCAAAGACTTTAGTAACAATCCGACGAGAGGCCATGGGTATACATCTCCTCGCAAGGAGTGGTGAATCCTTTATAGGCTATTCAAACACCTTCGATCACTCGACTTATACCAAATCATCCGGGTCCACATCTCCTTAGAGATGTTTGCTTAAGATGTCAAAGCATAAGTCTCCATGATCAAGATGACTTGAATACCGCAAGTCAAAGGAACATCGCACTTAAGCCACGGTAAGAACTTCATTGACATATCTATATATGCAGAGAACCATATGAAGTCTTACGGCTGGTCACTCCAATGAACTAGTTACCATAACTAGCATCCACGATTAACTCCGGACATCACAATGTCTCCAGCCAGTGAGAATCAGCTACTTGGATACACCAAGGAGTATACCTCGTGCTAATCTCGACAGAATTGATGGTGTCCAAATCCATCAATTCATCGACTAGGGATAATTCTGATACATCACAATTACACACGTAGAGATACTCACTAGTTGTGATCCAATCACAAATTCTCTCATGTTGTGAATCGTATCGTGGACATCCAGTAATTGAGTTTAAGATCCAATCAAATACATGAAACATGTATACTCAAATAGTGAATCTTCATTTATCATATAAATGGTTCATACATAAGGCGATTGCCTTAGGACATCTCTCATATATTACTAACAGGAACATGAGTCCGCGACGCAACTTCACGCCCGCATTCAAGACATAGTCAATAATCTACACGCAATCGGGCAAAAGGTCGAAAACCGCAACCTTATTAGGTATGTTCTTAACTCCTTTCCGAGGACTACCTTATGGGCATCCATGGTCGATGCCTACAAGGTCTCCAAGGATCTTTCAAAACTTAGGTTAGATGAATTATTTTCTGATTTTGAACTTCATGAGCAGTCTAACTTGGAACCCGAGAAGGGTATAACACTTTTTGCAGCTTCAAGGAAGAAAACCGCAAGCAAGCCACCCCCGAAGGAAGAAGAGGATGAGTCTGATTCGGAGGTCGACTCGGAAATGGAGGCCGAACTAGTCAACCTAGTTTAGAGGATAGTCAAAGGCCGAAAATGAACCGTCACTCAACCCAACGAAAGTAAGACTAAAAGTTCAAATATTAGATGCTATGAATGCAACAAGTTTGGACATATCAAGTCCGAATGCCCAAAACTCAAGAGCAAAGCACCAAAACACAAAAAGGCACTCAACGCTACTTGGGAAGAAGCATCCGAGGAAGAAGATAATGATCATGTTCTCATGGCTAAACCGGTGGAATCGGAGATGGAGTCGGAACCAGAACTTGAATCGGAAACCGAAGATGAGTCGGACTGCGAAGCACTATTCAAGAAAAGCCACGGATACGCATCCGGTTCAAAAGATACACTCAAGGTAGGTTGATCCCTCATTAGTACACTTTATAGTGCAATTAAGTTTTTAACTAAAAAATTACCTAAGTCCGAGTCCAAGGTCGAGACCTTGGTTGAGGAAGTTAAACTCCTCAAACACGAGGTCTCCCTATCCTCTTCGGCTAGTCGAGTTCAAGAGGAGGACTCAACTCGGGTTGAAAAACTCGAAGTTGAGAACTCACTCTTGAAGAGTCAAGTTGAAGATCTTAGGAACACGTTGGAAAGGTTTACTTTGGGATCCAAAGGACTTGACCTCCTACTTGGAACTCTAAGGGCCGTGTACAATAAAGGTCAGACTAGGGTTTAGCTCAAATACGACCCACAAGTCGTATATGTCGATTGTAAGTCGACATAAAAAACGTGTCCAAGCATGGGTCCCTAAGACCACCTTAATTTCAAACTTAGGATCGAACCAGTACTGACCAAATCCACTATGTGGAGAGACCGAATCGATTCAACGGTCTAGGGGGAGCTAGTACGAAACTTGTTTGTGTTTTAACCTAGAAATTGCATGCTTAGGTTTTGATTTAGTTTGATTTTCCTTTTTAGAATGGTTAGATAGGACTATAACTCATCAATACTTGATAACATAGTACCAGGATGCAGCGAGATGATAGTATGCTAGGAAAGAGGAGTCTTGTGTATTCGGGCTAGATAAGGCGTATCTAGTTCGGTGCACTTGACCGAGCGGAACTAGCTGAAGCTACCTCGTCGTATCCTAGACTAGTTAGACCAGGAAGTGGTCTTAGGTAGTCAAGTCTCTATTTTTTTGAAAATGGCTTTGTCTAAGGAAGTGGTCGTTGTCCCGATCAAAGAAAGCCTCTGTGCCTCGGCACGACCTGGAAGCCATGATCTTGAAAAGGTGACTTGATGAGCCTAAGGTCAAATCTGAATCTAACGCAAGGTTGACAAGTGTTTAAGTCATTAAATTTAAATCAAGTAAAATTGGAAGTCATCTCACAAGAACATATAGGGTTAACGTGTTTGATCATGTAGACATGGGTGAGATGATTTAGGTTAATAATTTTTAACCAATCTTTAATAAATCCAATATCCGATCCAACTACCTTGCGTGTAGGATCAATGGATGTTGGACAGTGGTTGCTCCCGACACATGACCGGGGATCAACTCAAGTTTTCGAAGCTTCGATTCAAACGACAAGGATCGATAGCCTTCGGAAACAACGCCAAGCTCAAAATCATCGGATCAGGTGATATTGAGCTCAACTCAAATTTTGTTATTCAAAATGTTTTATTAGTAGAAAATTTTCAATATAATTTACTTAGTGTAAGCCAATTGTGTGATAATAACTATAAGGTCATATTTCTAGAAAATGAATGCGTAATTAATACAAATGAAACTTCTAAAACAATTCTTAAGGGAACTAGAAATAACAATATTTACACTATTAACTTAACTAACTCCTCAACTTAGTGTCTTATGACACGGCAAGAGGAATCATGGTTGTGGCACCAACGGCTCGGTCACTCACACCCAAGACTCATCCACAAGATGAGTCAGAGTGACTTAGTCAGAGGTTTGCCTAACCTCAATAACTTGGATAATAAAATATATAATGCTTGTCAACAAGGTAAACAATCTAGGACACAACATCAACTAACTAATCAAGAACGAACCAAAAATGTACTTGAGCTCCTACACATGGATCTATTTGATTCACATGGAGCTAAGTCACTTAATGGAAGTAAATTTTGCTTAGTCATAATTGATGACTATTCTAGATTTACTTGGGTTAGGTTCATCAAACACAAAAATGATACCCTAGACCAATTAATCAACCTATTTAAATTAATAGAAAATCAACAAAGCATTAAAATCAAAAGACTTAGGACTGATCATGGTGGTGAATTCGAGAACTATAGGTTTAGAGAATTTTGTAACCTAAATGGATACCACCATGAGTTCTCTTTCCCTAGAACTCCACAACAAAATGGTCTAGTTGAACGCAAAAATAGAACCCTACAAGAAGCCGCTAGGACAATGCTAAACGAGTATAACCTACCCGATAGGTTTTGGGCGGAAGCCGTAAGTACGGCATGCTATGTCCAAAATAGGATCCTTATGGTAAAGAGGCACCTTAAGACCTCATACGAGATTTATCACGACAAAATACCTAACATCAAGTACTTTAGGGTATTTGGGTGGAAGGTACATATCCTAAACACTAAGGATTACCTAGGGAAATTTACATCCAAAACCACGACCGGAATCTTTTTAGGATACTCAACTACAAGTAGAGCTTATAGAGTATATAACCATGACACCCTTAGAGTCGAGGAGACTATCAATGTAGTATTTGATGAAGGACTCAAACCTACAAAAACCCCCGGCAACCCCAATTAGCGAGCCGACTCATACTAGACCTAACTCTGATCCGGAGATCAGGTCTAGTGTTAATCCTAACCTAAGTCAACCAAGTCACTCTATCGGCTAAGTGATAGATGACTCCAACCAAACTAGAACTCAAACGAGTCATCCTATGGATCAAGTTGTAGACTCAAACCCAAATCCAACTAGGACTCAAACGAATCATCCTATCGACCAAGTGATAGGTGATCCAAGTCTAGGAGTTAGAACTAGAGCCTCATACAGAAACCTTAGTCAAATCTCCTTGATTTCTAAAATTGAACCCAAAACTATTGACCAAGCTCTTCTTGATCCCGATTGGATCATTGCAATGCAAGAAGAGCTGGCTCAATTCACTAGGAACGAAGTATGGGAATTAGTACCACCACCTAAAGATAAAACAATCGTTGGAACAAGGTGGGTGTTTAGAAATAAACTTGATGATAAACGTGAAGTAGTTAGAAATAAAGCTAGACTAGTCACTAAAGGGTTTAGTCAAGTTGAAGGTTTAGATTACGACGAGACCTATGCCCCAGTAGCTAGATTACAGTCCATTCGAATGCTATTAGCGTATGCTGCACATCAAGGATTTAAGTTATTTCAAATGGATGTGAAATCAACGTTCTTAAATGGATACATTAAGGAAGAGGTTTATGTTAGTCAACCTCCCGGTTTTGAAACTGTAGATAAACCCGACCATGTCCTTAGGTTAAAGAAAGCCCTCTATGGACTTAAACAAGCTCCTCGAGCTTGGTACGAGAGACTTTCGATTTATCTTAAGTCTAAAGGATTTAACCAAGGTGTAGTTGACCTAACCCTTTTCGTAAAAACCTTAGGTAAAGACATATTCATAGCCCAAATCTACGTAGATGATATTATTTTCGGAACCACCAACTCGATCCTACTGAATGAGTTCATTTCACTTATGGAAAGTGAATTTGAAATGAATTTAGTAGCCGAGTTAAGTTTCTTCTTAGGTCTACAAATTAAACAAACTAAAGATGGAATATACCTACATCAACGCAAATATACTAGGGAATTAATTAAATGCTTTGGAATGCAAGACGCTAAAATTATTAATACCCCAATGGCAACTAATGTGAATATAGAAGAAGATGTAATCGGAAACTCAATTGATTTAAAATACTATAGGAGCGTAATAGGGAGTCTCCTTTACTTAACTGCAAGCCGACCTGATATCTTATTTGCAGTAAGTATGTGCACAAGGTTCCAAACCTGTGCCAAGGAGTCTCACCTAACTCTAGTCAAGCGTATCCTTAGATATCTAAAGGGTACACTTAATGTCGGTATTTGGTACCCTAGATCTAGCGAGTTCGAACTAATCGACTACTCCGATTTGGACTATGCCGGTAGTAAGCTCGATAGAAAGAGTACGAGTGGTTGTTGTCAACTTCTTGGCTCGAGTCTAGTGAGTTGGTGCAGTAGGAAGCAACACTGTGTTGACTTATCTACCACCGAAGCCCAATACATCGCAATGGGTGAGTGTGTCACTCAGCTTCTTTAGATGAAGCACACTCTCCGCGACTTTAAGTTAGACTTTACAAATACTAAACTTCACGTAGATAACATTAGTTCAATTAATCTTACTAAGAATCCGATATGTCACTCTAGGACCAAACATATAGAGGTCAAACACCATTTCATTCGAGAACATGTGGCCAACGGAGCCATACAACTCGAATACGTCGAATCGAAGTCTAACTTGCCAGACCTATTTACTAAACCCCTACCCGAAGTCGAATTTAGTCTATTAAGACGAAAATTGGGCATGTGCATAGTAGAATAGGACTTTGCTAATTATATTACTACAATTTCTTACATTTAATTTTTCTTGGAACTAGTATAGAACATACCTTAGATATCATGCACCTATAGATTTAAGGAGCATCTCACAACAAATAGGACTAATGTGTTTGTGTACTTAGCCACGTAGATGGGCGTGAGATGTTAGGACCTTACTCTTGGTTCCAGATCTAGAGCTAGTGCATCGCCATGAACCACGGAGTATAATCATACATACTAACCGACTCTGACCAGGACTAGTTGATCTTTCATATCAATCAAGCCAAATATGAGTTGAACATTTTATAGATGAGCTTATTTTCAGTATATTATTTTCAAAATAATGTGGAACATGTTTGGACTTTAAATTTAATACTTATTTTTTATTCCACACACACCCTCACTCTTTTCGATATATGGCAAAAGGGGGAGAAAAAGGAAGTTAAGGGATCAATTTTTTTTATGGCCAAGTTTACTTAACTTTAAGGTAACAAAACAGAAGTAAAGGCCAAGTTAAGAGAATTCTTAACTTAAACACATTTAGTTAACTTGTTTTTGTTAACAAAACGGAAGTAATTTATTTAACTTTAAGTTAACTTGTTAACAAAACGGAAGTAAAGGCCAAGGTTAAGAAATCAATTTTTTGATTTCTTAACTTAAAACTTATTTTAAACACTATGGCTAATATTAAGTAATTTTGGTTACTTAATTCTTTTTTAGTAGAAAACATCAAGGGGGAGAGTTAAAACTCTTTCTCAAGTACTCACCCTCGGTCAAGGAGGAGGATTCCTCAAGGGGGAGCACTTGAAAAAAAGTTTTTATATACTCCTGCTCATTCATGCATATCTCTTACTCATTTTGCTTAATGCACTTAATTTATTTTTCTTAACTTTGTATGTGGGTTTGCCATAAATCAAAAAGGGGGAGATTGTTGGTATAGTAGGCACCTAAGTCGAACCTGAGTTTTGATTATAGCAAACGATACAAAGTTAAGCTCATGTCGTTATCTCACGAGCTGAATCGAGTGTGCAGAAAATTGTTATTGCTGGAGCTGAAGGCTAGCGACACCCGGAGGAAGCCGCGGTGGTCGGGCGACACTCTAATGACTTCGGAGGGAGTCGAAGGAATCGAGTGGAAGGCCAGAAGCGAAAGTGACACAATAAGTATCGAGGTAAGCTCGTGTGTGTGCGAGAGTAAGTGAGGTCGTATCCTCTTTACGGGGACGATCTTAAGTGTAGATCTGACAAAAGACATCCTATAGATAGTCTAGGTCGAGATCGAACTGTCGGAGGCCATTGAAATAATGTTTTTGTTAAGCTAACTTTACCTTGCATCTAGAATCAATCGACTGCCATCTTGGAGGACTCGACTGTCGTCCAACAATCGACTGCCTGAGGTCAGCATTCGACTGATGCTGCCGTCAGTCGACTGATGATAGCCATCAGTCGAATGGTGGTAAAGGATCAACCTCGAGGAGTCAAGGCTTATCACCTTATTTCATGCGGAGTGGTGCTCAAATGTTATTGGCTAGGGTTCCTCTCGAAAAGGGGCTCAAAGGCTATAAAAAGAGGGTCTATCCTAGGGTTTCTTCATCAATTCTAAGCTTCCAAAAGCCTCCACAAAGCTACAACTCTCCAACAACGAAGTGCTTCTTCTCCGACGTCTAGGTTTAATTTACTTTATTTTTTTTACGTCGGTATAAGCTTTATATCAGTTGTTTCGTTACTTTTTCGAAGCTTTTCAATCGTAACGAGGAGAGGGGGAGTGTCCCTCTACTTCAAGCTTTTTGTGTTCTTGTATCGATTAACTCCTACCTCTAACGAGGAGGAGTTCTTTAGTGTTTTTCCCTCCTTGTGTGGTCAAGGACCACTAGGGCCTTGGAGTAGTAGCCGAAGGCTACGAACCAAGTAAAAAATATCTTGTGTCTTTTATTGTTTCATTTATCTTTCTGCTGCACTTAATTGTTTTGATACGAATTCGAAAGAAAGAAAAGTTTTATCGCTATTCACCCCCCTCTAGCGATCCTCTTAGATCCAACAAAGCCTATGTCCAAGAATGTAATGCCTGTTGGTGCAGTAGGCACCTAAGTCGAACCTGGGTTTTGATTATAGCAAACGATACAAAGTTAAGCTCATATCGTTATCTCACGAGCTGAATCGAGTGTGCAGAAGATTGATATAGCTGGAGCTGAAGGCTAGCGACACCCGGAGGAAGCCACGGTGGTTGGGCGACACTCGAGTGACTTCGGAGGGAGCCGAAGGAATCGAGTGGAAGGCCAGAAGCAAAAGCAACACGTAAGTATCGAGGTAAGCTCATGTGTGCGAGCGTAAGTGAGGTCGTATCCTCCTTACGGGGATGATCTTAAGCGTAGATCCGACCAGAGACATCCAGATCGGACGGTCGAAGGTCATCGAAATAACGCTTTTCTTTGAGCTAACTTTGCCTCGGCTACCATCGACCGCGGCTTGGAGGACTCGATTGCCACAAACAATCGATCGCCAAAGGTCGATCGACTAATGCCGCCATCACGATCGGTGATGATGGCCATCAGTCGACTGATGGTCAATGATCAGATTCGAGGAGTCAAGGCTTATCACCCCATTTCAAGGAGGTTTTGTGCCCAATTCCTATTGGTTGAAGACCCATTCGATGAGGGGCTTAAAGGCTATAAAAGGAGGGCTTGTCCTAGGGTTTTTCATCAATTAAAAAGCTTCCAAGTGCTTCCGATATGCTCCGACTCTCCAACATCCCTACGACGAAGCTAGGAGAGGCACGACTAGAGCTTCAACCTCCAACCTTTGAAGTCGTCGGTAACGAAAACTTTGAATTATAATTCAGTTTATAAGTTGTTCTTCTTTTCAAGCTTTAAATCATATCAAGGAGAGGGGAAGTGTCCCTCTACCTTGAGCTTTTTCCATTTTGTGTATCCGTCTAACTCCTACCTCCAACGAGGAGGAGTTTTTTAGTAGATTGCCCTCCGTACGTGGTCAGGGACCACTAGGGCCTTGGAGTAGTAGCCTTCGGCTATGAACCAAGTAAAACCTTTGTGTCTATTGTCTTTTATTTTTGTTTATTTTTTCGCTGCGTATATTTGTCTTGAAACGAATTCGAAAGAAAAATTTCTATCGCTATTCACCTCCCCCTCTAGCGATTCGATCGATCCAACAATTGGTATCAGAGCCGGGGGTTGCTAAGATTTGGTGAAACCACCAATCTAGCCTTTTTTACTGATTTATTTTTTCTTTTAATTCTGTTTTTTTTATTTATTTCGCTTTGTTAAGTTTTTCTCACGCACTACTAATCCAAGATGCGAGTCTTGGTACTTGTTTTCTTGTTTCTGTCGTTGTTAGTTTCTTCGTCTCCGTCTATTTGTGTCTTTTGTTCTAATGGCCCATCTCGAGGGTTTTAGCACCGTCCGACCTCCATTTTACAACGGAGATGACTTCCGTTATTGGAAGGGTCGGATGGAATGCTTTCTCAAAACCCAAATCGAGATGTGGATCATAATCCAAACGGGTTTCACACTTCCGACTAATGAAGTGGGTGACTCCTTGGATTATGATCAATGGACCATTGCGACAAAAAGACAAGTCGAAGCCGTTGCCAAGGCAACACAAATCCTCCAATGCAGCCTATCCAAGGAGGAGCTAAATCGCGTCGGCCCCTTCATAAGCGCAAAAGATCTTTGGACAAAACTAGTGGAGCTACATGAAGGGACCGATGAAGCCAAGGTATGTAAGCGTGATCTTCTTTTCAATAAACTATATAACCTAAAAATGCAGGAACACGAGTCCGCGACGCAACTCCACGCTCGGGTCCAAGACATAGTCAACAACCTACACGCAATCGAGCAAAAGGTCGAAAACCGTGACCTTATAAGGTATGTTCTAAACTCTTTTCCTAGGACTACCTTGTGGGCATCCATTGTCGACACCTACAAGGTCTCCAAGGATCTTTATAAAATTAGGTTAGATGAACTCTTTTCTGATTTCGAATTACATGAGCAGTCCAACTCGGAACCCGAGAGGGGTATAGCCTTGTTTGCAGGTTCAAAGAAGAAGAAAATTGCAAGCAAGCCACCACCAACCGAGGAGGAAGACGAGTCCGAAGAAGAAGTTGACCCGGAGTTGACTGCCGAACTAATGAACCTAGCTCGAAGGATAGCCAAGGGACGAAAGCGAACCACGACTCGACCCAACCAAGGTAAGCCTAAAAGTTCTAATATTAGGTGTTATGAGTGTAACAGGTTTGGACATATCAAGTCCGAGTGCCCCAAGCTCAACCACCAAGCACATAAGCACAAGAAGGCCCTCAACACGACATGGAAAGAAGCGTCATCCGAAGAAGACAAAGACCACGTCTTCATGGCGAAATCGATTGAGTCAGACACGGAGACCGAACCTGAACTTGAGTCAGAACCTGAGGATGACTCAGACTACGAAGCTACCTTCAAGTCAAGCCATGGATACACATCCGGTTCAAAAGATACCCTTAAAGTGAGTCGAACTTTATTTAATACTTTACATAATATGGTTAGGTTTTTGTCTAGGAAATTAGCTAAGTCCGAGTCCAAGGTCGAGACCCTTGTTGAGGAGGTTAAACTTCTCAAACACGAGGTCTCCCTAACCTCTTCGACTAGTCGAGTTCAAGAGAAGGACTCAACTCGAGTTGAAAAGCTCGAAGTTGAGAACTCTCTCTTGAAAAGTCAAGTTGAAGATCTTAGGAACACGTTGGAAAGGTTCACTTCGGGATCTAAAGGACTTGACCTCCTACTTGGATCTCAAAGGGCCATGTACAACAAGGCTGGACTCGGGTTTAACTCAAACACGACTAATAGGTCGTATATGTCGATTGTAAGTCGACATAGGAAACATGTCCAAGCATGGGTCCCTAAGAACTTTTTGATTTCAACTCTAGGATCCAACCCGTACTGGGTTCCCAAGGACCAAATCCACTATGTGGATAGACCGAACCGAATCAACGGTCTAGGGGGAGCCAGTACAAAACATGTTTGTGCTTTAACTTAGAAATTGCATGCTTAGAATTTTTTTTGTTTTGTTTTTTTTAACTTGTGAACTCACTTAGAACACATACATAACCAACTAAAATCCTTCGAAAAGATTGAGCCTCGGGGAGCCTCTTTTCAAAAATAACCAGTTAGACCAGGAAATAGTCTTAGGTGAGTCAAGTCATCATTTTCTTGAAAATAGCTTTGTCTAAGGAAGTGGTCGATGATCCGATAAAAGAAGGCCCCTGTGCCTCGCCACGACCTGGAAGCCATGATCTTGAAAAGGTAAACTTGACAAGCCTAGGGTCAAATCCAAATCTAACTTAAAATTACTTGAACCTAAATGCACTCAATCAACTTAATTGGAAGTCATCTCACAAAAACACATAAGTATAACATGCTTGATCATATAGACACAGGTGAGATGACCTAGGTTTAAAAACTTACAACCAATTTTTTAAAAAAAAAAAATTATAAAAAATCTAACATCCAATCCAACCACCTTGTGTGTAGGATCAATGGATGTTGGACAGCGGTTGCTCCCGACACATGACCGGGGATCAACTCAAATTCACAAAGCTTCGATTCAAACGACAAGGATCGGTAGCCTTTGGGAATAACGGCAAGCTCAAAATCATCGGATCAGGTGATATCGAGCTTAACTCGAATTTTGTTATTAAAAATGTATTACTTGTAGAAAATTTTGAATATAACCTGCTTAGCGTAAGCCAATTATGTGACAATAACTATAAGGTCGTATTTTTAGAAAATGAATGTGTAATTAAAACAAATAAAATAGCCAAAAAAATACTCAAAGGAACTAGGACAAATAACATTTATACAATTAACTTAATCAAATCCTCAGCCAAATGTCTTATGACACAGGAAGAGGAATCATGGTTGTGGCACCGACGACTCGGTCACTCGCACCCAAGACTCATCCACAAGATGAGTCAGAGTGGCTTAGTCAGAGGCTTACCCAACCTCAACAATTTGGTTAATAAAATCTGTAATGCTTGTCAACAAGGAAAACAACCTAGGACACAACACAAGTTAACTAACCAAGAACGAACCTCAAGTGTACTTGAGCTCCTGCATATGGATCTATTCGATTCACATGGAGCCAAGTCACGCAATAGAAGACAATATTGCTTAGTCATAATTGACGACTACTCCAAGTTTACCTGGGTTAGGTTCATCAAACATAAAAATGATACCCTAGATCAATTAATCAATCTATTCAAATTAATCGAGAATCAAAAAAACCTTAAGGTTAAAAGACTTAGAAGCGATCATGGTGGTGAATTCGAAAATCAAAGGTTCACCGACTTCTGTAACCTAAACGGATACCACCATGAATTCTCTTGCCCTAGGACCCCTCAACAAAATGGCCTAGTGGAGCGGAAAAACCGAACTCTACAAGAAGCCGCTAGGACCATGTTGAACGAATACGACCTACCTGATAGATTTTGGGCAGAAGCCGTTAGCACGGCTTGCTATGTCAAGAATAGGATCCTTATGGTAAAGAGGCACCTTAAGACCTCGTACGAGATTTATCACAATAAAGTGTTAGTAATATATGAGAGATGTCCTAAGGCAATCGCCTTATGTATGAACCATTTATATGATAAATGAAGATTCACTATTTGAGTATACATGTTTTATGTATTTGATTGGATCTTAAACTCATTTACTGAATATCCACGATACGATTCATAGCATGAGAGAATTTGTGATTGGATCACAACTAGTGAGTATCTCTACATCTGTAATTATGATGTATCGGAATTATCCCTAGTCGATGAATTGATGGATTTGGACACCAGAAATTCTGTCGAGACTAGCACGAGGTATACTCCTTGGTGTATCCAAGCAACTGATTCTCACTGGCTGGAGACATAGTGATGTCCGGAGTTAATCGTGGATGCTAGTTATGGTAACTAGTTCATTAGAGTGACCAGCCATAAGACTTCATATGGTTCTCTGCATATATAGATATGTCAATGAAGTTCTTACTGTGGCTTAAGTGCGATGTTCCTTTGACTTGCGGTATTCAAGTCATCTTGATCATGGAGACTTATGCTTTGACATCTTAAGCAAACATCTCTAAGGAGATGTGGACCCGGGATGATTGGGTATAAGTCGAAGTGATCGAAGGTGTTTGAATAGCCTATAAAGGATTCACCACTCCTTGCAAGGAGATGTATACCCATGGCCTCTCGTCGGATTGTCACTAAAGTCTTTGACCAAAGCATTACATGTTTAGAGTAAAGTACTCTTCGATACATGTGCAGTAATTAGAATCCGTAGGATGAGAAAATGATACTTGGGCTAGGTGTGACGTAGTCAGCCTAGTGGGGACTGACACTATAGACCATGTCCTGAACCAAGTAGGTATAAGATGAGTGAAGGGAATGGGGTACGAATCATTCGAGCTGCTGAAGGGTTTCAGAAATAGTTCTGGATCAACCGTTGATCTTTTCGGTTAATTGGGGATCATGATGTACTACTAGGTGCCACTCATGATCGTTCTATAATTAATGGTTAATTATAGACGGCCAACATAAACCGAGAACCTATTTGGTCACACACACAATGAGCGTAATCCAAAGGATTTAAAACGAGCTTGAGAATGGGATTCTCAGACCGAGGGAAACTAGGTTTGGTGGGACCAAACATAAAGCAAGCATGAAATCATTTCAGTCGCAATGGAACCGTGGATGGGCCGAGTCTTATGAAGACGTAATGGATGAACCAAAATAGTTTGGTTCTAATCCAATGGAAGAGAATAAACCAAAGGGTTTGAATTATTTTAAACGAATGAACCAAAAGTTTGTTCGGTTCGTTTTAACTTAAAATAAACCATTATGGTTTGGTTTATTTTAACTTATCTTAATGGAGCGGATTAACGGGCCTAATGGTTATGATCCAATAACCATTAAGAGAAGTAGTTCTCTATAAAAGAGGGCTTAAGGGATAATTAAGCCCTAATCCAAAACCCTTGCCCTAAGGTTGCCGCCCACCTCATCCTTGGAGATTTCGACGCCAACCCTAGGTGTGCCGTCCAGCTTGTTGTGCCGCCGTCCATCTCCTTTCCGGCGTCCAAGCTTCAGTCGGTGAACCCTCCGGCGACCCTCCGGTGATCTTCCTAGGCCTCGGTGAAAAGGTGAGCACTTGGCTTCCTTGTTTTGGCCGGCGCCTACTCCTCAACCAAGCTGTCCAGTTTTCTAGACAGCTTCTTCTCCTCTCGTCGGAGCGTCATTTGGACGATAGTTAGAGCTACGACAGCGGCTAACTTACCAGGGATTTGATCTCCGGTAATCCTCTAAGGTGGAGGACGAAGGATTCGTCAATTGGTTGACGAATACCTCTCCGGAGAAGCGAGTTTTGAGGACTTGTATTAGGATCCGAATTTGGATTCGGATCGTGATCATCTCTCGATCACGTCGTCTTCAACACGAGGCTAGTAACCCGTATGAAGACGAAGCTCGTGGCTTAGCGAAGTCATCCCGAGGAACTCGGCGTGGATACGGATAGAGACGATTCTAGCGAGGATCATTCCGGTTGATACCGTTCCCGTTACACGTCATACGAAAGGTATAACGTAGATAAATTTCCTTTTATTGCAAATTTAAATTTACGGTTATGTCTACACTTGTTGTACTATGCATGCGTGTATTGTGTGTGTTGTAATAAATGTAGATTTATTATTTTTATTGCTTCCGCTGTGTTCATGTTTACGAAACGTGATCGAACACACACACGCCGCGGTGCCGGAAACCCAACAGTGGTATCAGAGCCCAGGTTGTGTTTCGACATAATCGTAAAATGGTTTTGCGATAGTCATAATGTTATTTCTAGAAATTTTCTAATTTTGGAAATTTAGAAGTATTTATGGAAAATTTTCAATTTTGGAAAGTCTAGAAGTATTTATGGAAATCTTCCACTTTTGGAAAGTTGGAAGTATTTATGGAAATTGATATTTTTCATAAATAAAATATTTGATTAGATTCTAGAAATTTGTTTCCTAATTTAATCATGATTTTATTTGGGAAATCAAATCTTAAAATATTTTATTTCCATAAGTAGTTTTAATGATTTAGGAAATTGGTTTCCTAAATAGATTTTCCTTAATCAAATAATTCCATGAATAAAATATGTGATTAGATTTGGAAATTTGTTTCCTAATTTAATTATGATTTGATTTGGAGAATCAAATCTTAAACATATTTTATTTCCATAAATAGTAATGACATATAAGGAAATTATATACATGACATAATTGTATGCCATGTAATTGCATTAGATGCATAACATTATGCCATGTGTGTCGTGACATGTAGATGTATGCCATGTATGTCATGCCATGTAGATAATAGTTATTTGAATGCAAAGAGGATGAGACATAAAAACCCTTAAACAATATTAAAGCCTACACCTTCCATTAATATGGTTAGAACCAGAGTTCCGTTTCTTGTTTGGGTTGTTGGACTCTCTCCAAGCCCAGCTCGAACCCGAACATGTTCAAACCATGGAATAGTTTAATACTAATATGGTAAGAGTCAGAGGTCAATCGTTAGCTTTGGTTGTTGGACTCTCTCCAAGCTGGGCTAATTGGTTGAATGCGCTCTAACCATATTAAAACTATTTCCGATTAATGGGTTGGCTTTAGCATCGGCTTGTTGGACTCTCTCCAAGGTCGATGTAAAGGGAGGTGAAGTTGGGTGCTATGCATATGATGCATACTTGTTAATGTGTTAACAACCCGATGTATGTGTGAACATTCAATTAGTTGATAGCACATTGTGATAGTTGCATATACGTGATATGCAATCGGTATAGTTGATACCTACCTTCGTAGTTATGAATGGCTTGTTGGACTCTCTCCAAGGTTGTTCATAACTATGATGGATATCAGCCCATTCGGAGATGGACCTACGATCTCCCGAAGTGATTTTGGGGTTTTTGAAATTCGAAAAATGAATGGGATTTATAAATGTATATTGATGCATTTTAAAATCATTTTCTCATATATGCTCGTTTTGTATTTCTAGGTCAATAAATTGATCATGACGTCTTTGAATTTGCGCACTATTTTGGATTCGAACAAACTGACTTGGCCTAACTTCCTGGACTGGCTTAGAAACCTGAGAATTGTTCTCAAGGCGGAAAAGCTTGCATATGTCCTTGAAGAGCCTCTTCCTGACCGTCCTAAGGATGATGCGACTCAAAACCAAATGTTGGTCTATCAGAAGCATGTGGCAGATTCTGAGTTGGCGAGTTGCATCATGCTAGCGGCGATGGTACCTGAGCTACAAAAGCAGCATGAGCATATGGATGCTAATGCTATGGTCATCCATCTTCATGAGTCGTTCGATGAGCAAGCGAGATCCGAAAGGTTCGAGGTCTCTAGGCTCCTCTTCACCACGAAGATGCAAGAAGGTTCGTCTGTAGTGCAGTTTGTGCTAAAGATGAACGGGTACATCGAGCGGCTAGCTACCCTCGGTTTTGTGATGGATCATGAGTTAAGTATTGACTTAATTCTGCATTGTTTGCCCAAGAGTTTCTCGCAATTTGTGATGAACTATCGGATGAACAAATTGGAATCCACCATTCCCGAGCTCCTCAATATGCTGAAGACTGTGGAGCCTTCTGTGAAGCATGAGGAGAAGGCGGTTCTGTTAGTTGATTCCTCAAAGAAAGGTTCTAAGAGGAAGGCAAAAGAACAGAAGAAAGGAAAGAACAAAAAGGCAAAGAAGGCGGAACCAACGCAAAAGGGCACTTGCCATCACTGTGGCAAGGAAGGCCACTGGCGAAGAAACTTCAAGATTTATCTTGAGTCCATGAAGAAGAAGAAGGCATCCGATGCCCCATCCTCTTCAGGTATCTTCGTTATTGATTGTCATTCTATTTCCTTAGACACTTGGGTATTGGATACTGGGTGTGGCTCACATATATGTAATGACATACAGGGCTAAGGAATAGAAGAAGACTTGTCGAGAGAGTCAAATTTGCGAGTTGGCAATGGAGCAAAGGTTGTTCTGATGCGCCATCGGAACTTATTTGCTGAAGCTCCCTAGTGGACTAGTCTTAGAACTGGACAATTGCTATTATGTTCCTTCTCTAATAAAGAACATTGTTTCTATTTCCTGTTTAAATAGAAATGGTTTCCATTTGACGTTTAGTAACAATTGTTGTTATATAACTTTGAATGGCGTACTTTATGGAACTGGAACCTTGAGTAATGGCATTTATACGTTGGACGTATCCAGTGACATTTTCAATATCGAAGCGAGCAACACGCGTGCTCGAAAGGATAATCAAATAGACTCCTATATGTGGCATTGTTGTCTTGGCCATATAAGCAAGAAACGCATGTCCGAATTACACCGATGTGGAATTCAGGAATCGTTTGAATTGGATTCATATGATACATGTGAATCATGCTTAAAAGGCAAGATGACTAAGTTACCTTTTACTAGAAAAGGTGAACGAGTGGGAGAGTTACTAGGTCTAATACATACTGATGTATGTGGACCTATGTCAACTCAAGCATTAGGAGGCTATAGCTACTTCATTACCTTCACCGATGATCACTCACGGTTTGGGTATGTGTTCTTGATGAAACACAAGTCTGAAGCCTTTGAAAGGTTCAAAGAGTTCAGAAATGAAGTAGAGAAACAACATGACAAGAGTATTAAAATACTTCGATCGGATCGAGGTGGTGAATACTTGAGTCAGGAGTTTCTTGATTACCTAAGAGACAATGGTATATTGTCTCAATGGACTCTGCCCTATACACCACAGAATAATGGTGTATCTGAGAGGCGTAACCGGACCTTGTTGTACATGGTCAGGTCAATGATGAATCATGCGACTCTTCCCAAGTCCTTTTGGGGCTATGAACTTCAGACAACTGTTTACTTGTTAAACAGAATGCCTACCAAGGTAGTCTCAACTACTCCATATGAGATATGGAATAGTAAGAAACCTCATGTATCTTACTTGAACATATGGGGTTGTCCTGCTTATGTGAAGCGGACTGTATCAGACAAATTGGATGCTAAGTCTGATAAATGTCTATTTATTGGATACCCTAAGGAAACAAGGGGTTACCAATTCTATCATCCTGTGGAACAAAAGGTGTTTGTTTCAAGGCATGCTGTGTTTCTAGAGAAAGAGTTTCTCTTGCAAGAAAACAGTGGGAGTGTCGTCGAGCTTGAGAAGGCTCGAGAAACTCAAATAGACATTGATGAGATACCTGGTGAAGCACAACAGCCGACAACTCATAGTGATGAGCAATCGGCTGGACCTATTGTAACACCACATCTTCGTAGATCTAGTAGAATACGCAATATTCCTGAGAGATATGGATTTCTCGTAAGTGAATCGAACGACGTGTTACTCATTAATGATGAGGAGCCTACCAGTTATGAAGAAGTGCTGACAAGTTCAGAAAGGGATAAGTGGCTTGGTGCCATGAAGTCGGAAATGGATTCCATGTATGAAAACCAAGTTTGGAACTTGGTTGACCCACCTGAAGGGATAAAGCCTATAGGGTGCAAGTGGGTTTTCAAGAAGAAAACCGACATGGATGGTAATGTGATTACCTATAAGGCTAGATTGGTGGCAAAAGGATATCGTCAAAAACAAGGTGTTGATTATGACGAAACCTATTCGCCTGTAGCTATGCTTAAATCCATTCGGATGCTCCTGGCCATAGCGGCTCATTATGATTATGAGATATGTCAGATGGATGTGAAAACAACTTTCCTTAATGGAAACCTGCTCGAGGACATGTATATGATACAGCCTGAGGGTTTCACAGCGGTTGATAAAATCAAGGTATGCAAATTACGACGGTCCATTTATGGATTGAAGCAAGCATCCAGGAGCTGGAATATCCATTTTGATGAGACAATCAAAAAGTTTGATTTCTCACAAAATCCAGACGAACCTTGTGTGTACAAGAAGGTTACTAGGAGTGCAGTCGTGTTCCTAGTGTTGTATGTCGATGACATATTACTTATAGGAAACGATGTCTCAATCTTACAGTCAGTGAAGGTTTAGTTATCCAAGACATTCTCAATGAAAGACCTAGGAGAAGCAACCTACATCCTCGGGATTAAGATCTATAGAGATAGATCGAAACAGTTGCTTGGTCTTTCGCAGTCTACATATATAGACCGAGTGCTAAAGAGGTTTAGCATGTCGGAATCCAAGAAAGGTTTCTTGCCCATCAGGCATGGGGTACACCTTTCGAAGTCTATGTGTCCGCGCACAGAAGACGAGAGGATTTGCATGAGTAAGATTCCCTATGCATCCGCAATAGGATCTATCATGTATGCTATGTTATGTACGAGGCCCGATGTATCGTATGCTCTGAGTGTCACGAGCAGATACCAGTCCGATCCAGGAATGGATCATTGGGTGGCTGTTAAGACAATCCTTAAGTACTTGAGAAGAACTAAGGATGTGTTCCTAATATATGGAGAAGGGACGGGTATAAGATGCGGCTTCGACAGACAAGGATGATTCCAGGTCTCAGTCTGGATATGTGTTCACCATGAATGGGTGCGCAGTGAGTTGGAAAAGTTCCAAACAAGAGACTGTAGCGGATTCTACCACTGAGGCAGAATACATTGCAGCTTCGGAAGCAGCAAAGGAAGCGGTTTGGATCAAGAAGTTCGTTCATGAACTTGGTGTGATTCCGGCCATTGTTGAAGCAATATCGGTCTACTGCGATAACAATGGAGCAATTGCACAGGCGAAAGAGCCAAGGTCTCATCAACGATCCAAACATGTGCTTCGCCGCTATCATCTTATTAGAGAGATCATCAGTAGGAACGAAATACAAATCAAGAAAAATCCCATTGAAAGGAACTTAGCGGATCCCTTGACTAAGGCATTACCTCAAAATAAGTTTGAGGGTCATGTTCGAGCTTATGGTATTGGATACCGTAGCGATTGGCATTAGGCCAAGTGGGAGTCTGTTAGTAATATATGAGAGATGTCCTAAGGCAATCGCCTTATGTATGAACCATTTATATGATAAATGAAGATTCACTATTTGAGTATACATGTTTTATGTATTTGATTGGATCTTAAACTCATTTACTGAATGTCCATGATACGATTCACAGCATGAGAGAATTTGTGATTGGATCACAACTAGTGAGTATCTCTACATGTGTAATTGTGATGTATCGGAATTATCCCTAGTCGATGATTTGATGGATTTGGACACCATAAATTCTGTCGAGACTAGCACGATGTATACTCCTTGTTGTATCCAAGCAACTGATTCTCACTGGCTGGAGACATAGTGATGTCCGGAGTTAATCGTGGATGCTAGTTATGGTAACTAGTTCATTGGAGTGACCAGCCGTAAGACTTCATATGGTTCTCTGCATATATAGATATGTCAATGAAGTTCTTACTGTGGCTTAAGTGCGATGTTCCTTTGACTTGCGGTATTCAAGTCATCTTGATCATGGAGACTTATGGTTTGACATCTTAAGCAAACATCTCTAAGGAGATGTGGACCCGGGATGATTGGGTATAAGTCGAAGTGATCGAAGGTGTTTGAATAGCCTATAAAGGATTCACCACTCCTTGCGAGGAGATGTATACCCATGGCCTCTCGTCGGATTATTACTAAAGTCTTTGGCCAAAGCATTACATGTTTAGAGTAAAGTACTCTTCGATACATGTGCAGTAACTAGAATCAGTAGGACGAGGAAATGATACTTGGGCTAGGTGTGACGTAGTCAGCCTAGTGGGGACTGACACTATAGACCATATTCTGAACCAAGTGGGTATAAGATGAGTGAAGGGAATGGGGCACGAATCATTCGAGCTGCTGAAGGGTTTCAGAAATAGTTCTGGATTAACCGTTGATCTTTTCGGTTAATTGGGGATCATGATGTACTACTAGGTGCCACTCATGATCGTTCTATAATTAATGGTTAATTATAGACGGCCAACATAAACCGAGAACCTATTTGGTCACATGCACAACGAGCATAATCCAAAGGATTTAAAACGAGCTTGAGAATGGGATTCTCAGACCGAGAGAAACTAGGTTTGGTGGGACCAAACATAAAGCGAGCATGAAATCGTTTCAGTCGCAATGGAAGCGTGGATGGGCCGAGTCTTATGAAGACGTAATGGATGAACCAAAATGGTTTGGTTCTAATCCAATGGAGGAGAATAAACCAAAGGGTTTGGTTTATTTTAAACGAATGAACCAAAAGTTGGTTCGGTTCGTTTTAACTTAAAATAAACCATTATGGTTTTGTTTATTTTAACTTATCTTAATGGAGCGGGTTAACGGGCCTAATGGTTATGATCCAATAACCATTAAGAGAAGTATTGAGAACTCGTTTTAGGATCCGAATTTGGATTCGGATCGTGATCATCTCTCGATCACGTCGTCTTCAACACGAGGCTAGTAACCCGTACGAAGACGAAGCTCGTGGCTTAGCGAAGTCATCCCGAGGAACTCGGCGTGGATACGGATAGAGATGATTCTAGCGAGGATCGTTTCGGTTGATGCCGTTCCCGCTACACGTCATACGAAAGGTATAACATAGATAAATTTCATTTTATTGCAAATTTAAATTTACGGTTATGTCTACACTTGTTGTACTATGCATGCGTGTGTTGTAATAAATGTAGATTTATTATTTTTATTGCTTCCGCTGTGTTCATGTTTACGAAACGTGATCGAACACACACACGCCGCGGTGCCGAAAACCCAACATAAAGTACCCAACATCAAGTACTTTAGGATATTTGGATGTAAAGTACATATCTTAAACACTAAGAACCACCTAGGGAAATTCGAATCCAAAACCTCCACTGGAATCTTCTTAGGATACTCAACCACGAGTAGGGCCTATAGGGTATATATCCACGATATCCTTAAAGTCGAAGAGACTATTAATGTAGTGTTCGATGAAGTACCCGAACCTACAAAACCCTTAATGACCCCAAGTGTTGAGCCCACTGATACCAAACTTGTCTCCGACCCTGAGATCGAGTCTAATCCACATCAACCAACTTCTCTTGTCGACAAAGTGACAAGTGATCCGAGTCAAACTAGTGTTCAACCAAGTCACTCGATTGATCAAGCATTAGGTGACACAAACCCAACCCAATCTAGGATTCAGACAAACCACCCTATCGATCAAGTGATAGGAGATCCTAATCTAGGAGTTCGAACTAGAGCATCCTATAGGAACCTTAGTCAAATTTCCTTAATTTCAAAGATAGAACCCAAATCAATTGAACAAGCTCTTCTTGATCCCGATTGGATTATTGCAATGCAAGAAGAGCTAGCTCAATTCACTAGGAATGAAGTGTGGGAACTAGTACCACCATCTAAAGACAAAACGATAATTGGAACAAGGTGGGTGTTTCGAAATAAGCTTGATGATAAAGGTGAAGTAGTTAGAAACAAGGCTAGGTTAGTCGCCAAAGGATTTAGTCAAGTCAAAGGCTTAGATTACGACGAAACCTATGCCCCAGTAGCTAGACTCGAATCCATTCGAATGTTGCTAGCTTATGCCGCACATCGAGGATTTAAGCTGTTTCAAATGGATGTTAAGTCGGCATTCCTAAATGGATACATTAAAGAAGAAGTTTATGTTAGCCAACCCCCCGGATTCGAAAATCTAGATAAACCCGACCATGTTCTAAAACTTAAGAAAGCTCTCTATGAACTTAAACAAGCTCCTCGAGCTTGGTACGAGAGACTTTCAATCCATCTTAAGTCAAAAGGGTTTAACCAAGGCTTAGTTGACCCTGTAGGGATGTATACTTAAAAGTCTATTTTTTGTATGAACATCTTTATTTTGAAATAAGAATCACATGATCATTGTTTGCATATTTTTATGGTTATGCAATATTGTCTAATACCTTACATTGTAGATAACATGGTGTGTGGTGTCACACGGGAGATCATGTTATCGGCTCCTTGTAAAGTATAAGTAAAGGCTCACAACCGAGATGGCTTTGGACAAACCATCAGAATGGTTGTAGTGTGATTTGGTATTGGTTTGTCTTGACCATAGAATCACACTAGTGCACTTTGTGTGTATTGAGCAGGACCGACACTGAGGTGATTCGATTTATTGCTGACTACATAATCGAATCGGACCTCAGATATTATTTAGTACATGCTCTTAATCCCGATATAATAACGGGCACATATACTTGGTACTCATCTCTTTGATTTACCAATAGACGAGATTTATAGATTAAATCGATAGACTCGGTAAGTTGGGAGATGATATTATTTATATGGTGTGCCGTTGATTATAGGAGGAAACCGTGTCCAATATATTAGGATGATGATGTCCCCTTGAGGAGCTCATAAGGTTCATCATGTAAACCCTGCAGGTGGACTTGGTCCGGCATGATGAAAAGGTTGAGTGGTACTACTCATGGAGTTAGATGTCGATTAATTAATGGTCAGTAAATTAATTAATTGACGGACATTCGAGATCTTAAACACGGGGAGAAAATGTACAAATAATATATGGAGCCCATATTATCATATGGGGGTTGGTGTGGTAGATCAATGATGGACCTTTAGTGGATTGGACCATCATTAGTGGATCAGACTTTATGTGGACTTGATCCATGGGTGACCAAGACCCAACTCCTCCTCATGGTCCCTAATGTAGCCCATTAACACCTCAAGATGCTTAGATCCAATGGATAGAAACAAAACACTAAGATCCATTGGTAGAGATTAAATCTCTAAGATCCGACGGTTGAGATTAAATCTCTAGATCCGACGGTTGAGATTAAATCCCTAGAACCAATGGAGGAGATTAATTCATGGCTTATCCCCAAACTCTATAAAAGGTGGCATGGGGTTGGCGTGAAGATCATCATAGAGAGGGAGCAAGGCTTGGGCGGCAAGAATAGGGCAATCCTAGTTGAGATAGGATTGGAATTAGGGTTAGGGTTTTGAGGCCAGGGTGGCACCAAATAAGGAAGGTTCTTTCTCTCTTCTTCTTCCTCTTTGTGCCAACGTCTAGCAGCTTCTCCCAGCTTTTTTCCAGCCTTGGCCGACGCCCAAAGCCTCCTTCTTCTTCTCCTTAGGTGGTGGAAACAAGATATAGGGTTTCCCTAGGTATCTTGGTTGCTTCCCACCACCATCTCCTTCATTTACTTGGCCGGCGGCAAGGAAGGGATTGATTCCTTGTTGGTTGAGTTTTGGAAGGAGAAAAACATTGTTTCTCTTCTTCCTCTTGCTTGGGAAAGCAAGGAAGGAAGTTTTGCGATCTAGGAGCTTCGACTATTGGTGGATCGTCGCCCAAACGACGTCCAAAAGGAGGAGGGTCATACATTAGAAGACCAAGAGGTATAACTATTCTTCTATCTCTTTTATTCATTGCTTGTGTTTGTTTTTCAAAATATAAGCATGTTATATTTCTGTAAATAGGCTAAATAATACTTGGATCCCGAGTACAAACACAAAAACCGGCGATCCGGACATCGTCTATTCCGCGGCTACTCGTAGGATAGAGGATGGTCGCTTGAACAACTAGTTTGTTCAAGTGACCTCTCTAAATGAATAGCACGACGATGACTTGGTTGCTTTGGGAATCCCTTTTGTCTAAGATTAAATTTTTAATCCGGGGACATCAAAGGGATCACCATGGTCAAGCAACCGAGGTGAAGGGGAAGCGAAGTTTCCCCTCACGGATCAACCCCAACAGACCCAACTCTCTTCGTAAAAACCTTAGGTAAAGAAATATTCATAGCTCAAATTTATGTAGACGATATAATTTTTGGAACCTCTAACTCAGCCTTACTAAACGAGTTCGTTTCACTCATGGAAAGTGAGTTCAAAATGAACTTGGTAGGCGAGTTAAGTTTCTTTTTAGGTCTACAAATTAAACAAACTAAGGATGGTATATACCTATATCAACAAAAATACACTAAGGAGTTAATTAAAAGATTTGGAATGCAAGACGCTAAGATAATAAACACCCCAATGGCGATTAATGTTAACATAGGAGAAGACCTAGAAAGTAAGTCCATTGACTTAAAGTACTATAGAAGCGCAATAGGATGTCTCCTATACTTAACTGCGAGTCGACCCGACATTCTATTCGCAGTAAGTATGTGCACCAGGTTTCAAACCTGTGCTAAGGAGTCTCACCTAACCCTAGTTAAGCATATCCTTAGATATCTTAAGGGTACACTTAATGTTGGTATTTGGTATCCTAGATCTACTGAGTTTGAACTAACCGGCTACTCCGATTTGGACTATGCCGGTAGTAAGCTCGATAGAAAGAGTACGAGTGGTTGTTGTCAACTTCTCGGCTCGAGTCTAGTGAGTTGGTGCAGTAGGAAGCAACACTGTGTTGCTTTATCTACCACCAAAGCCGAATACATCGCGATGGGTGAGTGTGTCACGCAGCTTCTTTGGATGAAGCACACTCTCCGCGACTTTAAGTTAGACTTTACGAATACTAAACTTCACGTAGATAACATTAGTTCAATTAATCTTACAAAAAATCCGATATGTCACTCTAGGACCAAACATATAGAGGTTAAACACCATTTCATTCGAGAACATGTGGCCAACGGAGCCATACAACTCGAATACGTCGAATCGAAGTCTAACTTGGAAGACCTATTTACTAAACCCCTACCCGAAGCTAAATTTAGTCTATTAAGACGAAAATTGGGCATGTGCGTAATATAATAGGTACTTGCAAATTATATGTTCTTACTACTATTTCTTTAATTTCATGGAACTAGCATAGGACATACCTTAGATATCATGCACCTATAGATTTAAGGAGCTAGTACATCTCACAACACATAGGACTAATGTGTTTGTGTACTTAGCCACATAGATGGGCGTGAGATGTTAGGACCTTACTCCTACTTCCAGATGTAGAGCTAGTGCATCGCTATGAACCACGGAGTATAATCATACATACTAACCGAGTCTGACCAGGACTGGTTGATCTTTCATATCAATCAAGTCAAATATGAGTCGAACATTTTATAGATGAAATTATTTTCAGTATATTATTTTCGAAATAATGTGGAACATGCTTGGACTTTAAAATTAAAACTTTTTTTCCACACACACCCTCACTCTTTTCAATATATGGCAAAAGGGGGAGAAAAAGGCCAAAGTTAAGGGATTTTTTTTTTGGCCAAGGCTTACTTACTTAACTTTAAGTAAACGAAACAAGTAACTTAAACACATTTAGTTAACTCGTTTTCGTTAACAATACAAAAAGTAATTTACTTAACTCTTAGTTAATTTGTTAACAAAATGAAAGTAAAGGCCAAGGTTAAGAAATCTTTTTTTTTATTTCTTAACTTATTTTATACCCTATGGCCAATATTAAGTGATTTCGGTTACTTAATTCTTTTTTAGTAGCAAATATCAAGGGGGAGAGTTAAAACTCTTTCTCAAGTACTCACCCTCGGTCAAGGGGGAGGATTCCTCAAGGGGGAGCACTTGAAAAAGAGTTTTTATATACTCCTGCACATTCATGCATATCTCTTACTCAGTTTACTTAATGCACTTAATTTGTCTTTCTTAACTTTGTATGTGGGTTTGCCATAAATCAAAAAGGGGGAGATTGTTGGTGCAGTAGGCACCTAAGTCGAACCTGGGTTTTGATTATAGCAAATGATACAAAGTTAAGCTCATATCGTTATCTCACGAGCTGAATCGAGTGTGTAGAAGATTGATATAGCTGGAGCTTAAGGCTAGCGACACCCGGAGGAAGCCACGGTGGTCGGGCGACACTCGAATGACTTCGGAGGGAGCCGAAGGAATCGAGTGGAAGGCCGGAAGCAAAAGCAACACGTAAGTATCGAGGTAAGCTCGTGTGTGCGAGCGTAAGTGAGGTCGTATCCTCCTTACGGGGATGATCTTAAGCGTAGATCCGACCAGAGACATCCCATCGATGGTCCAGGTCGAGATCGGATGGTCAAAGGCCGTCGAAATAATGTTTTCTTTGAGCTAACTTTGCCCTGCATCTAGCATCGATCATTGCCCTTGGAGGACTCATTGCCGTCAATGATCATTGCCAAAGGTCGGTCGGCCCGATCTTGCCATCGATGATGATGGCCATCAGTCGATTGATGGTCAATGATCAGATTCGAGGAGTCAAGGCTTATCACCCTATTTCAAGGAGGTTTTGTGCCCAATTCCTATTGGTTGAAGACCCATTCGATGAGGGGCTTAAAGGATATAAAAGGAGGGCTTGTCCTAGGGTTTTTCATCAATTAAAAAGCTTCCAAGTGCTTCCGATACGCTCTGACTCTCTGACATCCCTACGACGAAGCGCTGCCGAGACGACGACTAGAGCTTCAACCTCCAACCTTTGAAGTCGTCGATAACGAAAAGTTTGAATTATAATTCAGTTTATAAGTTGTTCTTCTTTTCAAGCTTTAAATCATATCAAGGAGAGGGGAAGTGTCCCTCTACCTTGAGCTTTTTCCATTTTGTGTATCAGTCTAACTCCTACCTCCAACGAGAAGGAGTTTTTTAGTAGATTGCCCTCCGTGCGTGGTCAAGGACCACTAGGGCCTTGGAGTAGTAGCCTTTGGCTACGAATCAAGTAAAACCTTTGTGTCTATTGTCTTTTATTTTTGTTTATTTTTCCGCTGCATATATTTGTCTTGAAACGAATTCGAAAGAAAAATTTCTATCACTATTCACCCCCCCCCTCTAGCGATCCGATCGATCCAACAATTCCTACTTACCACAATGTTCCATTTGATTATGGAACTAGACCTAGGTCTAAAAAAAACAAGGACTCTAGGGAAATTATCCCTAAGGCCAACCATGGTGGGTGCCTAGTGGCTAGGGTTTCTAAGAAACCTAAGGAAGCCACTAAGAAGGTTACTCGGGAGGCAATCCCTAAGGTTAACCATGGCAAGACCATAATGACCAAGGCTAACAAGCCTAGAAGGGTCATTAGAAAGGTATCTAGGGAGGTCATCCCTAAGGAATACCTAACTAATCCAATGAGACCAAATAGATTTTGGGTTCCAAGGAGTGTGATTGACTCACGCTAAATGGGTTAGGATGTGCCAACTTTGATTGGATGGGTAGTTAACTCAACCATAGCAAAGTTGACATTTTAGGTTATTTTCAAGGTTATGGATACCTTGGAAACAGGTTTGATCTTATATCCTAAAATATTTTAGGATGTGCCAATATATTTTTGGAATCATGAAAAATCAATAAAATTGGCACAATTTAGATTTAGAGGTCAAAGTGTGTCATTTTGGGTTTTGGCAGACTTTGGGAATTAGTGTATCAAAAGAATTGTCTTAAGGTTTAAAAGTTACATCAAGAGTGATACTCAAGTGCTACACACCTTGATGTCTTACACTTACCATGCTTCATGTGTTTTACCATATGTTTGCATGGACGGAATGTTTATGGTATATTGCACCTCACAAAATAGGTCATTCACCTTGATTGTGTATTTCAACACTTAGAAAGGGTGAGATGTTAGGATTTTGAAACCATTGGATGTTAATGTTTGTTAAAATGAAATAAAATACCAAAATACATTAACAAATACATGAATATAAGAATAACATTAATATATTCGACATATAAGAGTAAACATGATAAAATGAAACAAATTGAGTGAAGAAATCAAAAATCACTCAATTTTGAATCGAAATCGAGATCGATCGACCGAGACCGTTTATCACGATCGATCATATCAGAGTATAATACAATGAGTCCGGTCAAGTCTTTGCTTCCGGACTCGATCGATTTGTACATCAGCGATCGATTGTCTAGATCGATCGGATCGTGGTACCGCTCATCGAGGCGTAAGAGTCATCACGAGTAGCCCGCCAGCCGAGTGATGATTACATCACGATCGATGCCCAATATCGACCGATCGATGTTACCGTAACTCGATACGTAATGCTCAATAGTCGAGGCCGAGCCGAGCAGCGATCACCGGGTTCAAAGAAATCAAGACACTAACTCGCCATCAGTCGACTGATTTCACACATCACTCGACTGGTGTCGCGATTTTATAATGCAGAACCACTAGGGTTTGGCTTCTTCACGCTTTCTCCTTCACGCGATTCTTTTCTCCGATCATCGCCAACTCTCTCCGACCAGTCGTTCCTCGTCCACGTCGGCGACCAAAGCCCTAGGTTTGGTAGTTTTTACTTCCATTTATGTTTTTGATATTTCTATGGCCCTAATGGCATCACACAACCCTAGTTTTCTTCTCCAAACGTTAGGTTCCTACGAGATCCTTCCTCCGATGATCTTTCCGGCGTTCTCTTTAGCAAACCAACTATCCAGTTGCCTTGCGCCTTCTCCTCATCAACTTCAAATGACACCAAAGTATAATTTCTATACCCCTTAAACCCTAAATTTTTTTTACAACTCATTTTGATCTAATCATTGTGTCTGTATCATCACATTCCATCGCATTGCATTGCATTCATATAGACGACCCCGTAGAAATTACCAGAGTGAGGTTGGATCACGATTGTACCAACCCATGGCAGTTAGGTACATCGATGTCCATTTCTTTAGGCATTACTATAGCGATATCATGGAGATTTTAGTGTATTATCAGCTCATGAAGGTAGCTCTATGTAATCATGCCATCAATGATGATCTCCTTAAGGAGTTTTATCAAAATCTAAAGAAAGTAGATGATAGTTTTACATACACTATTTAGGTCGCAAAATGCGACCTAGAGTTCACTCCTGCAATCCTGTAGGAGTTCCTTGAGTGTAGGCCATCGAATGACACTTTCATATTCTATCCTACCTTCGATGCCCCTCTTCCTGAGCCTTTTGACCATATCTCTTTAGACTCCATGCATGAGCACATTTTTCGCCATCCTCACCCACGAGCTCAGAATCTATTTCCTATCACTGAGCTATCTTCACCTGACAATGTGCTCTACAAAGTCATTGTTGGGTGCTTTCTTCCTATTGTGACTCGGGGTCTAGCCAAGATTCGACCTCCCCATCTCTTCCTCATGTACACCATGCGTCATAGATTAGATATAAACATTGCATTGAACATGTTTCATTGCATTGTACATTTCATATCCCCTGTGCAAGGGAAAGTGCATATGCCTTTTGGACATATCATCACTGCATGGCTAGAGTCCATAGGCATTAACATTTCCAGGGGATCTCTGAGGGTGCTATCTAAGGTTTACGACTGTATATCAGTTCATAACTTCACATTGGCGAGGCTGCGAATCGAAGATGGGAAGATGGAGCTGATACCTCGACCTAAGCCCAGGGCACATGGGGAGCCACCTCTAGTACCGGGAGAGCCTGCAGGATGATATGAGGACCCCGATGCTACTGACGAGGATGACCAGATGCCAGCAGATGCATTAGCAATAGGTCCTTCAGATCGGGTTGGATAGCTGGAAGCCAGATTCCAAGATTACCAACAGACGGTTGACTCTCGATTGGCAGAGATTATATCGGGGCAATCCTCCATGGGTTAGCACCTCAGCCGGATTGAGGAGCGCCACACCTAGATGGAGGAGTGCCACACCCGGATTGAGGAGTGCCAGAGTCGCATGGAGCAGTGTCAGCTTGACATGTACGAGATGATGTGGGCCTGGACCCTGAGCCAGCAGCCTCCTCCACCTCCACCTTCTGTAGGAGATTAGACCTAGAGGATGTCTAGGGTCTCTGCTTTTAGTTTCGTAGTGAGATTGAGCATTTCAAACTTCTATTTTGGTTGTAAAAACTGAAGTTTGAATTAAATGAAATGTTTTGTTTATAAAAGAAATGTTTTTGTCTGATTATATGTGTGTATTAATGTGCTTGTTTATGTAAATTTGTCATGTCATGACATAAATTTCCATTTTATCATATAACATGTCGTGATACTATTTAGGATTATTGTAGATGTCATGTTCACTTTTAGAGTTTATTGATATGTCATGACATCATGATCATTGGACATGCTTTATTATTGTTATCATTTATGCCATGATCATTCATGCATTTAACTTGAATAAAATCGATTTAAGGACAATGGCATGACTTGGAGTCCCATTTATAAGGGAATCAAGTAGTGTTGCCTAGAAAAATGCATGAAACCCTAGTTTAGGGGGAACAAAACCCACATCTCTCATAAAAATGACATGTATGTGTGTGTATACACCTTAGATAAAATGTGAGATGTTAGGAAAATAAGTTAAGTTCAAGGTGCATAGGTAGTGCATCTAGATGAACTTAAACTTATTTCATTCATCCACAAGAATCATGAGGAAAGCTAATATACAAGTCATGTATATCTAGCCAATAGTCCATGGTTTAAAATAGGCTTTCAAAAACATTTTATAATCACTTTAGAAAACCTTTGTGAAATCTTTTGATAACAATCATCATTGTAGAAGTTGATACAAAGTAGATCAAAAACTTTAAAGTTTTAATAGTTTTTGAACTTTGTACCAATATCCTATTTTAAAGGTTAAAATATTTTTCCAATATTTTTCATCGATTGTATGTGTTATAAGTATTATACATACGAAATCTCATGATTTTTCAAGCTATGTATAATTACTTATGTTTTTTCGAACTTGGATTCTAATAACTGAAAAATTGGTTTTTCAGTTATAAGTCAACTGCCTCTACAAGGCCTGATCGATAGGTGGCAGCTTCAGAACGACTCAGAAAAACCACTATGGTGGGTGGCAAAACCACTCGCAACCGCCGGGCGGCCAAAATCGCTTCCGCAAAAACCACCGCGACTTTAGCGAGGCGACCGCCTATCGAAACCGCTCAGTCGAAAAGCCTCGTAGAAACCATCTCGGCGGAAGTGGCTCATGAATCGCTTTCGCGCAAAGACGCTGATCGCTACTCAGCGGCTACGATCGATGGGCACTTCAGTCGATTGGTTTCTGAATGACTCGACTGATAGCATGATTTTGGGATAAACAAAGTTGTTTAACCCGATTTCAACTACAGTAAAGGCTCCGAACCATTCCTAACCCTAGGATATACTTTGGAAAGCATTATAAAGGGTGAAAATTCATTGGATATGGATTAGGAGAGGTGTTAGGATGATATATCAATTTTAAGGTGTTGGAAAGTTCAATGTTGAATTTCTAACCTTATTTTTGATGGTTTAGAGTTCCTATTGGCTTAGGGACTTCCCAAGAACATTGTTGGTGCAATGGTCAAGGGGGAGCAAGCCTTTAGGGGGAGGTATTCATCATGGGATGATGGATGATATTTTTCGTCATGGGAAGGAAAAATGGGATTTTGAGATACCTAATTTGGAAATTGGGAGAGTGTATAGGATTGCCTCTCTTGAGTGATATGGGACTTATCACTAGGAAGATGGTTGGCATCCTAAATATTTTTGGACTAAGGGGGAGATTGTAATATCTCATTGGATATGAGACATTGACCTCCTTAGAGAGAACCTTTTTTATGTATGTCAAAAAGGGGAAGAATGTTTAGGATTACCGATTTAGGAAATTGGTAAGAAGAATTGAGTTAGTGTTCTAACTCAAAAGTATGTATTTTTGTCAAACATCAAAAAGGGGGAGATTGTTGATGCAATCGACCCAGGTCATGATTGACCAGACTCGAGTTTGACTAGAGTGATGTTTGGATGTTTAACAAAGTGAATTGACATTGATGTTTGCCATTAATGTCTGTTGATATTTTGGAGAGATTGTTTATACAATCAACCCGGGTTATGTTTAACCGGACTCGAGTTTGACTCGAGGGAGACTTTGATGGTTGACTGGAGTTGACCATGTCATGGAAAGTCCAAGTCTTGAGTACTTGACATGTAAATTCCAAGCATGGGTCTTGGCAAGGAAAAGTCTAAGCATGGGTCTTGGCATGGAATGTCCAACATGGGTTGGCAAGGGAAAGTCCATGCTTGAGTCTTGGCATTTGAAAAGTCCAAGGGGTTTGATATTGGCGGCGTAAAGTCCAAATGGGAGTCTTGGCAGCATAAGTCCAATGGTTGGCGATGTAATGTCCAAGCGGAGTCTTGGCGGCGTAAGTTCAATGTGCCTTGGCGGTGTAGACACCATTAGCATGACATAGCCGATGGAAGCACCTGAAGGCTAGCGCGATGGATGAACAAGTCATGGATGACTTGGAGGGATCCGAGAGGCGTGAGGCTGATGGAGGTGGCTAGAAGGCTTAGGTCTATGCTAAGGGCGGTCTTGCAAGTATGGGGGAACCATACTTGGGCTAAAACCTCATGTTTGGGGTGTGCCAGTCAACTGGTGCCATGTGGCAGTTGACTGGCAAGAGTCAACTAGGGTTTGACTGTGGGAAGTAGGCTAGCAGTCGACTGATGAACGAGAAGTCGACTGATCATGTGATCAATCGACTAATGCTCGGTGTTTCGGTCATATAATGGAGTCTCACTCGACTATTCCAGCCAGCAGTTGAGTGGAGGCTTGATCAGTCGATTGATGGTCATGATCAGTCGACAGATGATGGATCCGTTGGATTTTTCCACAGTGGATCTAGCCATTGTCTCACGACAACAGTGGCATCAGTCGACTGATGGTCCCGAGCAGTCGACTGATCGGCATTTTCCAGCACAGGTTAAATCTTTAAATGGAGCTCGTGAAGGAGGAAAAATCCATGGTTCTTTGAGGAGTTTTTGGGGCGATTTGTTACTGCAAATCAGGGTCTCCAAGTGCCACTCAACCAACCAAACAAGCAAGCTCTCAAAAGATCGATTGTAAAGTTTCCTTTGCATTTCTTTTGTTGTATTCACTTGTATTTTCTTGTTGTTTTTAGTATTACTGTTGTAATCATATTGTATGAGGTTTCTCCGCCTCCGGATTATTCTGAGAAGGAGTGTTTATTAGTGGTTGCGTGTGCATCACTAGAGCTCGTTGAGTTCAACCATGGAGTAGGAACCTTGAGGTTCCGAACCATGTTATATACTCGTGTTTGCGTGTTTGTTCTTGTTTTGTTATCGTTATTATTATTATTCCACTGCGCGCTAACGAAATTGTGTAGATGAACATGATCGTATTGCATCGACGTATAGCACGACGCTATTCACCCACCCCCCTCTAGCGTTCCAACGATCCCCTACAATGTATTGTTAGATGTCGCTCATTGCTTATACATTTAAAAAGGTTTTAGATACATTACTAACGTTACAAGAGCATATTGGGTCACACACAAATGGCATTCTTTTTTGGAGATGGTTTCGAACAATTGAGCAAATGGCCAAGACTTGAGTTAGACTCAAACTGGTTAAACATGAGTTAGACTCAAGTTGAACCATGGAAGATGATTCATCATCATCTATCATCATACATGATTAATGTGATTAATCATGCAAGAGAATACCAAGGGCCTTGGCATTCATGATGAGGAGATGTGGGGTTTAATATATTCATTAGGAGATTAAAGTCCTCTTGATGAAGAGCTTTTAATGAGGATTTAATGGGTTTGATGGCTTGATAAGTTTTTCAATGTGAAAACAAAAATGTGACTTGGTGAGAAGTTCCAACGTGCAAGACAAAAGGCAAGAGAAAGAGTTCTCTTCTTCCTCTCCTTCTTCCAAGTGGTCTTGGTGTTTTGCTAGTGTTGCTAGCACAACGTGACTCCAAAACATTCTGAGTGTCAGTGTGGATACCTTAGAGATACGGTTATCCTTACCGTATTGAGATCTAACAGCATTTGGATTAGCGGGATTGCGAAGGGCACGCATCGAAGGTATATCTTTTCTTCTAGATAAGATTTTAAAAAAACGATTTGTATGTTTTTGTATGGATCTCTGGTGGGATCTAGTTTATATATTGTTTCCGCTACGGTTGTGCGAAGTATTTGCCTACGATGTTGTGAACATCACGATCCAGAATTTCCCAACACCTACTCCATGAGTCGAGCTCAAGTGAGCTCTAGTGATCCACACCACCATTAACAAACTAACAACAATGTAAAGAAAACTTTACAAACGATTTCTTGGAATGCTTTTCTTGTTGGTTGCTTGGATGAGCTTGAAGGACCCTGAAATGCACCAGCACTTCGCCTCAAATCGCCCCTAGAACCGCTCAAGAAACCATGGCTGAAATCCTCGACGAACTTCTCCTTTTATCACCTACATCGGGTTGATTTCGCGCCTAGCAGTCGACTACCAAAAGGACCCAGTCGACTGCCCATAGTGTTGTTGTCTCACAAAGGCTCAATCCACGCTGGAAAAGCTCTAACAGATACACTAGCAGTCGACTGCCCTTACCAGCAATCGACTGACCAGTCGACTACCGAAGCTTCTATGCTCATGTACACTTAAATCAATCGATTTCCCTCAATTGCAATGCACTGGACAAGGCTAGTCGACTGCCCAAAGCTAGTAGTCGACTGCCAAATCTTCACCTGAGAAGTTGAAGCTCATTCGACTGGTCATCATCCCAGTCGACTGATGCATGTTGACTAGGCTATCAAGTGTCAAACAATTGGCCAGTCGACTGGTCCATAACCCCAGTCGACTTATGAAACTTAATCATGAGGTTTAACCCAAGTATGATCTTCTCATACTTGATAGACCACTCTTAGCCTAGACTCAGGTCTTCTCGCCACCTCCATCAACCTCACATCTATCGGATCCCTCCAAGTTATCCATGACTTGTTCATCCATACGCTAGCCTTCAGGTACTTCCATCGGCTATTGTCATGCTAACCAGATCTTCTTTGCCAAAATACATTTGGACTTATACTACCAAGACACACACTTGGACTTTACGCTGCCAAACATTGGACTTATGCGCCAAGACTACAACTTGGACTTTACGCCACCAATATCACACCCTTGGACTTCCTAAATGCCAAGTATCCATACATGGACTTTCATCGCCAAAGTTCACTTGGACTTTACGCCGCCAAGACTATAACTTGGACTTATGTTGCCAAGACAATACCTTTGGACTTTCCTTGCTAAGTACTCATGACTTGGACTTTACCATTGCCAAGACTCATGCTTGGACTTTCCATGCCAAGTCTCATGTTTGGACTTTCCAATTGCCAAGTACCCATGACTTGGACTTTTCATTGCCAAGTACCTATGACTTGGACTTTACCTGCCAAGTAGACATGACTTGGACTTCTCAAATGCCAAGACCATTATTGGACTTCCCATGATAGTCACATTGTCAATCATTTTGTCGAACATTAAAATACTACTCGAGTCATACTCGAGCCTGGTCAATCGTGACCTAGGTCGATTGCTCCAACAATCTCTCCCTTTTTGATGTTTGACAAAATCTTTGAGTTAGGCTACCCAACTCAAGCCAACAATTCTCTCCCTTTTTTGACATACATCAAAAAGTTTCTCCCCAAGGGTATCAATGTCTCATATACTAATGAGATCTTACATTCTCCCCCTTGGTTCAAAAATATTTAGGATTCCTTCACTCTTTCTAGTGATAAATCACATATCACTAAATGAGAGACAATCCTCATTATTCTCCAAATTTTCCCCCATGAGAAAAAAACTCATCCATCATCCCTTGATGGATAACCTCCCCCTAAAGGCTTGTTTCCCCTTGACCATTGCACCAACAATGTCCTTAGAGACCCTAAGCAAATAAGAACTCTAAACAAATAAAAATAAAATCAAAAGTTCAAACTTGAACTTTCATGCACCTTACAATTTGATACATCACCCAAAACAACTCTTCTAATTCATTTTAAATGAATTTTCACTCTTCCAATGCTTTCCAAAGCATATCCTAGGGTTACGATGAATTAGGGTAGCTAGGGATGGCTGCAAATTGGCTAAACAAACCTTGTTTATCCGAAATCAACCCAGCAGTCGACTTGATCAGCAATCAGTTGACTGCTATCAGCATCAGTTGACTTCCAGACTGAGGCATTCGACTGCCATCTGATTTCCAAAAATCAAATTTGCAGAAATGAATTTTGAAAATACATATGTAAATATATGTATTTCGAAAAATCTTGAAACTTCATACGTACATTACTTACATGAATTATAATGGGTGAAAAATAGTTTTAAATTAAAATACCCATTAAATTATTAGATTGATACAAAGTTCAAAATCATTGAAACTTTCAATGTTTTTGACCTACTTTGTATCAACTTCTTCAATGGTGATCACTATCAAAAGATAGACTTCACCAAGGTTTTCTAAAATTATTTTAAAATGTTTTTGAAAATCTATTTTGAACCATGGTCTATGGGCTAGATGTACATGACTTGTACATTAGCTTTCCTCATGATTCATCATTATCATTTAATGAGTTCTAAGTTCATTATGATGTACTAAATAAGCACATGAACATAATTCATTTCCTAGCATATCACATGTGTCTAGGGTGTATAAATACACACATGTCAATCTAATATTCTTGTGAGATGTGGGCTTAGGTTCTTAGGGTTTCATGAATTTTTCTAAGCAACTCTATTTGATTCCCTTATACATGAGACTTCAAATCATGCTATTATTCTTAAATCAATTTTAATTAACCTAAATTCATGAATGATGATCATGGCATATAAGATAACATAATTAAGCATGTGCTAATGATATATGGTGTCATGACATGAAAATAAACATAAGCACACATGACATATTAACCTAAGTATTAATTTTGACATTTTATATGATTGAATGAGATATGATGTCATGACATGACACATGACAAACAAAATTTGACAAATAAAATATAAAGGCATAAGAATACCTAAATTTTAATATTAATTTTCATTTGTTAGAATTAAACTCAATTTTCCATAATACCCATTTCTTAAGTGTGCCAAAAATCTAGAATGACACACTATGACTCTAAAACCTAACTTGTTCCAATTTGATCAATTTTTCAAACTTCTCAAATATAATTGGCACATCCAAAAATATTTTAGGAACAGAACAAAATTCTAACCTTATTTTCAAGGTATCACATAACCTTGAAAATGTCTAAAGTGCCAACTTTACTATAGTTAGGTTAACTACCTTACCAATTCAAGTTGACACATCCTAACCCATTTAGCATAAGGGGATCACACTCCTAGGAATCCAATACCTATTGGAGCTCCTTGGGTTAACTAGGTACTCACTAAGGATATCCTCCCTTAGTACTTTCCTAATGACCCTTTTAGGCTTGGAAGTCTTGGTCATTTGGGACTTGTCTAGGTTAATCTCAGGGGTAACTCCCCTTGTAACCTTCTTAGTGACCTTTGAAACCTTAGTCACAAGACACACATCATGGTCAACCCTAGGGATGACCTCCCTTGTGACCTTGACTTTCCTAGACCTAGACTTGGTTCCATAATCAAATGGAACATTGTGATAGGTAGGCTTATCTACCTTGGACATAGGCTTGTGAATCAAGCCTTTCTTGCCCATAGATGAACCTTGCCTATTAACTCCTAGATTTTATCCATTCTTAAGGGTCTTCTCCATTTTCTCAAGCTTTCACCTCAAAGCTTGATTTTCAACTTCTAATTTCCTAATCTCGAATTGTCCACTATAATTTTAAACATTCTTGTTCTTCCTAAGCATATGTCTATGGTTTTTAGGATTAATCCCTAGATTCTCCTCTACCTTCCTAATGGCTTCCTTAGGTAGAATTGTTCTTGAGTTGTTGATTCTAGATTTGTCCTTAGGTAAATTAACATGTTTGACACCTAAGCAATAATATTTGTTATTTCTAGCGTGCTTTTCATGAGTAATAGCAAGGAAATTTCAAGCATACTTCCTATCATTATGTAAAGTAGGTGCGTTATTTAAATTTACCTTGGGGTTTGCTTTAGAAGCTTCCCCACATGTGATGCTCCTCCTTTACCCTTGGTTTGCTTCTTCCCCCTAGAGCATTGAGTCCTATAGTAGCCCCTTTAATTGTATTTGAAGCAAATAATATGACCCTTGCTCTTAATTGTTGGGGCTTTGACATCCTTAGGCTTTTCATTAACTTTTGCTATCGGTTGAGCCTTCTTGACTCTTTTTGGACACTTGATCTTGTAGTGTTCTACTTCCCTATACTTAAAACATGTTATATGATTTTTTTATTATTAATACATGTATTTGAGTTACCTAAGTTGGTAAGGGAATTTTGATCTTGTCCTTGGCTCCAGGAGATGGATGGCTCATCTTCTTGCTCTTCCTCCGGTGTGGGAGGTCTCTCCTCCCCCTCAATCCTAGAGGTGGAGGTTTCTCTAACCTCCTCAACTTCTTCTCTGGATGTTGAGCATCTCTCAACTTCCAAATCTTCATGAGCTTGGGATGAAGATGGTTTTTTTTTTTCTTGAGGCTCCTCCACTTGTGTGGACGGGGAATCTTCATGAAGCTTGGCTACCTTGATCAATAGTTCCTTAGCTTCCCTAAACTCACCTAATCTAGAAATGACATCGTTAGGTAACAAATATAATAGAATTTGTGTTACCTTATCATTTCTTTCGAATTTTTCTAGTTGCTTCTTCGTCCATTTATTCTTCTTGAGTATTCTACCCTTCTTGTCCATGGGACCTTCAAATCCTTGGATTAAAATAAACCAATTTTTTATTTCGCACATAATAAAATGTTTCATCTTCACCTTCCATTGATTAAATTCTTTAGCTCCATAGAGTTTATATGAATGAGGCACATTGATGTCATGTCCTAATCTAAAACTTGGCTCCTCCATCTTCATTCTTCCCTCTAGCATGCTCCCTTGGTTGTTAAATCTTGAAGAGCGTCCTCCCTCTGATACCACTTGTTGGAGATCGGATGGCGTCGCTAGAGGGGGGTGAATAACGATTTCACTTTCATGGATTGTGTTCATGTGTTTGCCTACAAAGACTCATTAATGCATAGCGGAATATACGATAATAGAAATGCACAACAAGATAAACAAACACACAAGACAAGAGATTTAACATGGTTTCGAACCTAGGGTTCTACTCCACGGATCAAGCTCAAGTGAGCTCTAGTGATGCACACCACCACTAACAAACTCTCCTTCTCGGAAACACACCAGAGGTGGAGAAACCCCTTACAAAGTCTTACAACAACAAGAATAAGAGATACAAGAAAATACAACAACAATGTAAAGAAAAAATTACAAATGATTGCTTGGAATGCTTTTCTTGTTGGTTGCTTGGACAAGCTTGAAGGACCCTGAAATGCACTAGCACTTGACCTCAAATTGCCCCTAGAACAACTCAAGAAACCATGGTTGAACTCCTCAATGAACTTCTCCTTTTATCACCTCCATCGGGTTGATTTCACACCTGAAAGTCGACTGCCAAAAGGCCCCAGTCAAGTGCCTATAGTGTCATTGTATCATAACGGCTCAATCCATGCTAGAAAAGCTCTAACGAATACACTAGTAGTCGATTGCTCTTACTAGCAGTCGACTGACCAGTCGATGATCAAAGCTTCTATGTTCGTGTCCACTTAAACAGTCGATTGTCCTCCATGGCATTCGACTTCCTAAGGCCTCGAAAGATGGCAGTTGACTGCCAAAGCTTCACCTGAGTAGTTGAAGCTCAGTCGACTACTTTGATAGGTTTAAGTTAATCATGCTAAAAGGGAAAATTTAGCATGTCTTAAGGGGGAGTTGCATGTTTAAGGGGGAGTTGTTATACTCATGTTTTTACTTACATGCTTTCCTTGCTTATGTTTATTATTATTTGTTTACCTAACTTAAACGGATTTCCACACATCAAAAAGGGACAGATTGTTAGGACAATCAACCCATGTGATATGGTTATGATGTGTGTGACAAAGGGTTTAAGTTAGGATGATTGGATTTGATATGTGCGTTGGAGTCTTGCAGGACTTAGTAATTCACACATGGAGCTTTGGCAAGTGTCACCAATTCACAACCTCGTGCTTGAGTCAGTGAAGGAGCATTGCAGAGCCGTGCACTTGATGCATTTGAGGGACTGTCGAACGAGATGACTTGAAGCGAAGCCAAGGAAGCAGACTTCGAGGGCAAAAGACGCGAAGGAGCATTGCAGACTTGTGCGCTTGATGCTGCCAAGGGATGTGGCCACGAACGAAGAGAGCTTTGGTGAGAGACTTAAAGTGAGATGAGAGAATGAGTGAAATGTAAGCAACTCATTAGGTGAACTTGGCCAAATGGCTAAGTGTTGGAGGCTCGACCGCAAGGGTTGAGGTTTACCCGACAACCGGATGCTCAAACGAAGTTAAAGTTTGAGGTTTACGGCATCGATCGGTGTTTGTGGAACCAAGTCAATCGATGTGATTAAGGAAGCGATCGTGATCGCTGTCTCGGGCATAGAAGCTAGTCGTCACTCGACTGGGAATCGACATCAGTCGACTGATGATATAATCAGTTGACTGATAATCCGACTGTTGGAGAAGGCGGCCACAGATCCTGCGAATCCAGCCTAGTCAAAAGTCATTGGAGTCGACATCAGTCGACTGATGAAAGCATCAATTGACTGATAGTGTCCAATGGGAAGATTTGCTTCCTCTCTATAAAAAGAAAGGGTGAGGGCTTTTAGATGGTTAATGTTCAGGCTCTAAACATCCTATTAAGTGCCCCACAAATTTGAAACTCCTTCTCCTAGTTTTCTTTCACATCTATTGTAAAAGGAGTGTTCTCATTGTTGTAAAGGTTTACCTCCACCTTGCTTGAGCTAAAGGGAGAGACCAATAGTGGATTTATTTCGAAGTGATTCACCAGAGATGAATCGGACTGTGGATTAGTGGTGAGGTCGTGAACCATGTTATATCGTTTGTTGGCATTGATTTTGTTTTTGCTTATCGTAATTACTTGTTTAGTTTTGTTTCCGTTGCGCTAATATTCTTTGTAGACAAGCAATTCCATCGTACGATTAAAGAGGGATAATCACCCCCCTCTAGCCGGCCACCAACGTTCCAACATACTTGACCAGTCGACTGGTCATAATCCCAGTCAACTGGTCATAATCTCAGTCGACTGATGCAAGTTGACTAGACTGCCAAGTGTCAAACACTTAGCTAGTCAACTGGTCCATAACTCCAATCGACTGATAAACCTCAATCATAAGGTTTAACACAAGTATGATCTCTTCATACTTGATAGACCCCCTTTAGCCTAGACCTATGCCTTCTAGTCACCTCCATCAATCTCACGCCTATCAGATCCCTCCATGTCATCCATGATTTGTTCATCCATACACTAACCCTCAGGTGCTTCCATCAGGTATTATCATGACTGGGTCTACTTTGCCAAGATAAATTTGGACTTATGTTGCCAAGACACACGTTTGGACTTTACGCCGTAAAACATTAGACTTATGCAGCCAAGACTACAGTTTGGACTTTGCCACCAATTTCACACCCTTGAACTTCCCAAATGCCAAATATCCATACTTGGACTTTCATCCCCAAAGTTCACTTGGACCTTATGCCGCCAAGATTACAGCTTGGACTTATGCCGCCAAGACTATACCTTTGGACTTTCCTTGATAAGTACACATGACTTAGACTTTACTATTACCAAGATTCATGCTTGGACTTTCTATGCCAATACCCATGCTTGGACTTTCCAATTATAAAGTACTCATGACTTGGACTTTCCATTACTAAGTACCCATGACTTGGACTTTACCTGCCAAGTACACATGACTTAGACTTCTCAAATGTCAAGACAATTCTTGGACTTCCCATGATAGTCACTTTATCAATCATTTTGTTGAATATCAAAATACTACTCGAGTCAAACTCGAGTTTGGTCAATCATGACCTTAGCCGATTGCACCAACATTACTGACACAGAGTTGACTGTTGGGTCTGATTTCAGCTGCACAAGGTCTGTTCAACCATTTACCAGCACCCCTAGGCTACCCTAACTACTCCTAACCCTAGAATATGCTTTAGAAAGCATTGGAAGAGTAAGAATTTTAGTGAAACTGAATAGGAGAGTTATTTAGGGTGGAGATCAAATTTTAAGGGAGGTTAAAGTTCAAGTTTGAATCTTTACTCTTATTTTTTATTGGTTAGATTTCCTACGGGCTTAAGAACTGTCCAAGGATATTGTTGGTGCAATGGTCAAGGGGGAGTGTCCATCAAGGGATGATGGTTCTATTTTTGAAGATGTCAAAAATGCTCTTCATTTAGTGATAAGGATGTATCACTAGGGAGAATGAAGGCATGTAGGATAATTTTGACACAAGGGAGAGAATGAAGGATCTCATTGGAAGATGAGAAACTTTTTGATGTGTATCAAAGGGCGAGAAATAAAATGGGTTTAAGATAGGCTCAAGATGCTTATGGCATAAGGTGAAGGGTGGAAACTTCGCTTCCCACTTCAACATGGTCGCTTGTGCATGAAAATCCAATCTACGTCCCTAGATTAAAAAACTAATCCTTGACAAAGAGGGATTACCCAAGCAACAGATCTATCATCGTGTTATTCGATTAGAGTGGTCACTTGAACAAACTTATTGTTCAAGTAACCTACCTCTTTTCTTCGATTAGCCACGGAATAGACGATGTACGGATCGCCGGTTTTTGTGTTTATTTTCGGGGTTCAAGTAAATTAGCCACATAAAATTGTAAACAATTATATGCATAATACAAAAGAACACTAATCAAAGTAAACAAGCTTATACCTCTTATTATACCTCTTGATCTTCTATTGAATGTCCTTCCTCCTTTTGGACGTCGTGTGGGCGACAATCTTCCAAAAGTCGAAGCCTCCTAGATCATGTTCTTCCCTTCCTTTCTCGCTCCGAACAAAAGGAAGAATGAAACGAAACTCTTCTCCTATCTAGAACCGACCACCAAGCTCCAAGCTTGATCCTTGCCACCGGCCAAGGAGAGGAAGAGGAGCGCCGGCCAAGAGCTCCATTGGAAGAAGAAAGAGCTGACCTAGGAAAAGGATAATCCATCCAAGATCAAAGGAGAAGAGGAAACCCTTATCCTTCTCCTATGTTGCCGCCGGCCCTAAGGGAGAAGCCAAACAAGTTGCCGCCCACCCTTGAAACTCCAAACCCTAGCTCTCCAAGGATTCTTGCCGCCCAAGCCAAGGGGAAAAAAACCCTAATCTCCAAAAGATGTTGTGCCGCCCAAGCCTAAGCCCTTATTTATAGAGTTAGGCTTAAGCCTCCTTTCAATCTCCACCGTTGAATCTAGGGATTTAATCTCAACCGTCGGATCTAGGGATTTAATCTCAACCGTCGGATCTAGAGATTTAATCTCCACCGTCAGATCTAGAGTTCCATTTTCCACCATAGGATCTAGGCTTCATGAGGGTTTAATAGGCTACAATAGGAACCATGAGGAGGAGTTGGATCTTGGCCACCCAATGGATCAAGCCCACACAAAGTCCTATCCTTTAATAATAATCCATTCCACTAGAGGATTATCATTGATCTACCTCACCAACCCCATAAATAAATATGGGATCCATATATTATTTGTACAAATATCTCCCCGTGTTTAAGATCTCGAATGTCTGTCAATTAATTAATTTACTCACAATTAATTAATCAACATCTAACTCCATGAGTAGTACCACTCAACCTTATCATCATGTCGGACAAAGTCCACTTGCAGGGTTTACATCATGAACCTTATAAGCTCCTCAAGGGGACATCATCATCCTAATATATTGGACACGATTTCCTCCTATAATCAATGACACACCATATAAATGATATCATTTCCCAACTTACCAAGCTTATCGATTTACTCTATAAATCTCGCCCATTGGTAAATCAAAGAAATAAGTACTAAGTATATATGCCCGTTATTATATCGGGATTAAGAGCATGTACACCATAATATCTGAGGTCCGATTAAATTATGTAGTCAGCCATAAATTGAATCACCTCTAAGTCGGTCCTTCTCAATACACACAAAGTGTACTAGTGTATTTCTATGGTCAAGATAAACCTATACCAAATCACACTACAACCATACCAATGGTTTGTTCAAAACTATCTCGATTGTGAGCCTTTTCTTATACTCTCCAAGGAACTGATAACATAATCTCTTGTGTGACACTACACACCATGTTATCTACAATGTAATGTATTAGACAATATGCAAAAAATGATCATGTGATTCTTATTTCAAAAATAAAGATGTTAATAAAAAAGATAGACTTTTCAGTATACATCCCAACAATCTCCCACTTATACTAAAAGACTATGCTGCCATCAAAGCGCCATACATCTGATTCCCCTTTTCTTCCACATGCCTATCAAAGCTCTCGCTAGAAGGACCTTAGTGAAAGGATCTACCAGGTCATCCTCTGATACAATCTAGGCGACAACAACTTCTACTCGCTTTACAATTTCTTGTATCAGGTTGTACTTACACTCTATGTGTTTACTTGCCTTATGGGCTCATGGTTCCTTCGAGTTTGCAACTGCACCACTGTTATCACAATAAATTGTGATAGTTCTTGGCAAATCGGGAATCACATCCAAGTCCATCAAGAAGTTCCTGAGCCATACAACTTCTTTGACGGCCTCAGAGGCTGCAACATACTCTGCTTCCATGGTGGAGTCCGCCACGCATTTCTTCTTGACACTCCTCCATACAATGGCTCCACCTCCCAAAGTAAACACAAAACCCGAAGTAGACTTACTGTTATCCTTATCTGATTTGAAGTCAGAATCTGTGTAATCCACAGGGAGTAATTTATCTGCCTGGTATTCCAGCATATAATCCCTAGTTATTCTCAGGTACTTCAATATATGCTTAACCGCAATCCAATGTCCCTGTCCTGGATTACTCTGATATCTGCTAACCATGTCCACGATAAAGCAGATATCCGGTCTTGTACATAGCATAACATACATTAGGCTTCCTACTGCCGAAAAATAAGGAACCACCTTTATCTCCTCTATCTCTTTAGATGTTCTAGGACACATCTCCATAGATAAAGGGACTCCGTGCCTAAAAGGTAGAAAACCTTTCTTGGAGTTTTGCATGCTAAAATGGGCCAAAATGGTGTCTATGTATGAAACTTGAGATAAGCACAACATTCTTTTCCTGCGATCCCTTATAACCTTGATCCCAAGGATGTGTCCCACTTCTCCCAAGTCCTTCATATCAAACTGTTTGGACAACCATACCCTTTCATCCGATAACACTTTAACATTGTTGCCAATTAACAAAATGTCATCTACGTATAGTACAAGAAATACCACTACGTTTCCGTCACATCTCTTGTATACACAAGACTCATCGGGACTTTGAATAAAACCATAAGGCTGGATTACCTCATCAAAGCAGATGTTCCAAGATCTCGAAGCTTGCTTCAATCCATAAATGGACTGATTAATCTTGCACACAAGATGCTCTTTGCCGTTTGCAATGAATCCCTCTAGTTGCTTTATATAGATGTTTTCCTCAAGACTTCCATTAAGGAAAGTTGTCTTGACATCCATCTGCCACACCTCATAATCCATATGAGCAACAATACATAAGAGAATCTGGATAGATTTAAGCATGGCTACCGGTGAAAAGGTCTCCTCATAATCGATGCCCTCTTTCAGAGTATACCCCTCGCAACAAGCCTTGCTTTGAAGGTCTCAACCTTCCCATCTAATCCTCTCTTTCTTTTGTAGATCCACTTGCATCCAATAGTTTTTACATCATTGGGTGGTTCTACTAGTTCCCAGACCTGATTTGAATCCATAGATTCAATCTCATAATTCATTGATCTTTGCCAAGATACCGCATCTTTATCTTGGATTGTCTCGTCATATGTCCAGGGATCAGGTTCATGTTCGCCAGGGACCAAATCTGAGGATTCTCCAAAGAACATAAATCTATCAGGCTGTCTAACAACCCTCCCACTACGACGAGATATTACCTGTGTATCCTCTGTGACACACGGTGCAGTCACTTATGGTATATCCTCTTGTACCGGTAGTACTGAAGTAGTGACTTCCCCTCTCAATTCCTCCAGAACAATCTTACTCATGGGCTTATGATTCATCACATAGTCTTCCTCTAGAAATCTGGCGTTCATGCTAACGATCACCCTTTGATCTCTAGGACTATAAACAAACCACCTTTCATTCCTCTAGGATAGCCAACGAACATTCGCACTTCTTTACGAGTTTCCAACTTACCAGCATCTTCCTTTAGCATATGTGCTAGACTCCCCCAAATCTGAATATGTCTCAGACTACACTTTCTCCTAGTCCACAATTCTATGGGAGTAGAAGGCACTGATTTAGGTGGTACCAAGTTTAGAATACAGTGTCGTATCCAGACCATACCACTAGAAGGAATCTGGCAACTCAAAATAACTCATCATTGATCTAACCATCTTCAAAAGAGTCCTATTCCTTCGCTCCGCTACACCATTCTGATGGGGTGTGCTAGGTGCAGATAATTGGGATTGAATCCTAGCCTTTGATAAGTAATTCCTAAACTCTCCCAAGAGGTACTCGCCACCACGATAAGATTGTAGTGTCTTGATACTTTTACCTTGATGTTTCTCCATATCATCCTTGAATTCTTTGAACCTGTCAAAGCATTTAGACTTGCGGCACATCAAGTAAATGTATCCATATCTTGAATAATCGTCTATAAAAGAGACGAAATATTCAAAACCACCTCTTGCCTGGATACACATAGGACCACACAAATCAGAATGAACCAATTCCAACACATATTTGGCTCTATACCCCTTGGCCTTAAAAGGCCTCTTGGTCATTTTACCTTACAAGCATGATTCTCAGGTTGGGAAATCATCCACCACTAATGAACCGAGAGGTCCATCAACTATCAACCTTTGAATTCTGCTTAGGTTAATATGGCCTAGTCTTAGATGCCAAAGATATGTTTGGTTCATTTTCAAAGGTTCTTTTCTCTTATTAGAATTAGATGATGAGTTATTTACTTCTATTTGCATCGTGGGAGCTTTTGGTTCAAGGGTATATAAATTTCCTATCAATGCACCAGAATATATAATCTCCCTATTCCTTTTTATAACAACTCTGTCATTAAAAGAAATAGAATATCCATCCATAAACAATTTAGAAATCGAAATCAAATCTTTCTAAATAAAGGTACATAAAGGCAATTTTTTAGAACCAAAGTTTTATTTTTATCAAAAGACAAAAAATATCACCCACTGTAATAGCCGCCACCTTCGTGGCATCACCCAAGTAAACGATAATCTCCCCTTCAGCTTGTCATCTGGTTTCCTAGAACCCCTGCAAAGTATTGCAGGCATGATCAGTGGCTCCCATATCTATACACCAGGTGCCGATATATAACACCGCTAATCATGTTTCAATGACTAGACCAATAGGTAGAGACTGGAGAATGATATCGACCTGTGTTTCCCCATCGATCTCAGCTCCAAGGACTTCCAACTCATTCAAATGAGCCATCATCTTGAGAACATGATCCCTCACGGGTGTTCCCTCGATCATGGTGGTCATCATCAAGTTCCTCAGGGCTTCTTGCCTAGCAACCCGATTCTGGTGTCTGAAAAGTTCCTTGAGATTGAGCATCATGTCATAAGCAGTGGGCATGGCTTGATGCCGATGTTGCAATACATTTGACATAGAAGCCAAAATGTAACACTGCACCATCTCATCAGCCTTAATCCACCTTTTATAACTCTCTTTCTCCTTTTCCCCAGAATCATCCACAGGCTTAGAAGGACACTCTTCGAAGAGTACATACTTGCACTCCTTAGCAGTAAAGAAAATATCTAGATTCCTTTTTCAATCAACATAATTGGATCCAGTAAATTTATTCTCTTTTAGTATTACAACAAGCGGGTTGAAAGTCATTTTTGAAAAACCTAAAGAATCACATAGATCAAAACATTAGATTTCAAAAAATTATTGATTCCTCAAACAATAAAATTTTAAAATCAACCAACACCTCAAAACACCGAGAATATCGTATGCCACGATCGTGTGGACGTATACGAATTCTATATTTGTAAGAGGAGGTTTTACCCATTAATTTTACTATCTTGTCAACCTAACTTTTTGAAAAATAAAATTAATAGTTGGTTCCTCTTCGGCCCTACAAATAAAAGCAGTGACTCCGATGGGGAGGATACTCCTATTTGCATCTAAGTGTTCACCATTACTAGGTACCAAGGCAATTATCTCGGGTTATGTGCCTTTCGATGGGGAAGTACACACGCTTTTAAATAATTTTCTATAACCATATTTGACCCTGTGATATGTAAAACAAACTCATCCGATGGGGAGGAAGTCACTATGAGCCGAAGCGCAAGTTTGTTTGAATCACGCATCAAATCGTAATGGAGGCCGTGGGAATTTATAAAAATATCCCTCCCACTTAGTAATTTAAAATTAAGGAATTTTCTTAGCACACGACATGCATATCAAACAAGAAGCAATAAATATGAAAAAAAAATATTTACCAACTATTATGGCTTTTGTTCTCCAATATGCCTCCCATCGTATCGTCATCTCATCCGCTCCTCCCTATGCCATGTACAAGCCATTCGGAGATCCGAGCTGAGAAAAATTATTTTAATTTACATCCATCGATCCTATACTCCACGAAGGAGTGTACATGAAATCTAGATCGAAAGTAAACTAAAATAAATGAGTGTCTAAATAATGTGGTACTTAATTATAAAAATTAAATACTAGCCTCGTCAAACATGAGGATTCAAATAATAATACAATTACACACATCCAATCACATACACAAACATATGGCCATAATAGTTGGATTTGATGCCTGTAACCAAAAAGTTTGCCTACGCACATCCTAATATTATCCGACACATACAATATATGATAAGTGCATAAAAGTAACCGAATCCTAAACACACAAAACCTGAAACTGTGGCTCTGATACCACTTGAAGGGAGGAAACTTCGCTTCCGACTTCAACTTGGTCGCTTGTGCATGGCAATCCCATCTACGTCCCCGGATTAAAAAATTAATCCTTGACAAAAAGGGATTACCCAATCAACCAATCCATCATCGTGTTATTCGATTAGAGTGGTCACTTGAACAAACTTGTTGTTCAAGTAACCTACCTCTTTTCTTCGATTAGCCACAGAATAGAAGATGTACGGATCGTCGGTTTTTGTGTTTGTTTTCGAGGTCCAAGTAAATTAGCCACATACAATTTTAAACAATTATATACATAATACAAAAGAACACTAATCAAAGTAAACAAGCTTATACCTCTTGATCTTCTATTGTATGTCCTTCCTCCTTTTGAACGTCGTGTGGGCAACGATCTTCCAAAAGTCGAAGCCTCCTAGATCACGATCTTCCCATCTTTGCTCGCTCCGAACAAAGGGAAGAATGAAACGAAACTCTTCTCCTATCTAGAACCGACCACCAAGCTCCAAGATTGATCCTTGCCACCGGCCAAGGAGAGGAAGAGGAGCGCCGACCAACCTTGAAGGAAGTGTTGTCGTCGGCCAAGAGCTCCAATGGAAGAAGAAGGAGCTGCCCTAGGAAAAGGAGAAGCCGACCAAGATCAAAGGAGAAGAGGAAACCCTTATCCTTCTCTTGTGTTGCCGCCGACCCTAAGGGAGAAGCCAAACAAGTTACCGCCCACCCTTGAAACTCCAAACCCTAGCTCTCCAAGGATTCTTGCCATCCAAGCCAAGGGAAACAAAACCCTAATCTCCAAAAGATGTTGTACCACCCAAGCCTAAGCCCTTATTTATAGAGTTAGGCTTAAGCCTCCTTTCAATCTCCACCGTCGGATCTAGGGATTTAATCTCAACCGTCAGATCTAGGGATTTAATCTCAAATGTCAGATCTAGAGATTTAATCTCCACCGTCGGATCTAGAGTTCCATTTTCCACCATCGGATGTAGGCTTCATGAGGGTTTAATAGGCTACAATAGAGACCATGAGGAGGAGTTGAATCTTGGCCACCCAATGGATCAAGCCAACATAAAGTCGATCCATTAATGATAATCCATTCCACTAGAGGATTATCATTGATCAATATGGGCTCCATATATTATTTGTACAAATATCTCCTCGTCCGTCAATTAATTAATTTACTGATAATTAATTAATCAACATCTAACTCCATGAGTAGTACCACTCAACCTTATCATCATGCCGGACCAAGTCCACCTGTAGGGTTTACATGATGAACCTTATGAGTTCTTCAAGGGGACATCATCATCTTAATATATAGGATACGGTTTCCTCCTATAATCAATGGCACACCATATAAATAATATCATTTTTCAACTTACCGAGCCTATCGATTTACTCTATAAATCTCGCCCATTGGTAAATCAAAGAAATAAGTACTAAGTATATGTGCCCGTTATTATATCGGGATTAAGAGCATGTACACCATTATATCCGAGGTCCAATTAAATTATGTAGTTAGCAATAAATCGAATCACCTCTAAGTCAGTCCTGCTCAATACACACAAAGTGTACTAGTGCAATTCTATGGTCAAGATAAACCAATACCAAATCACACTACAACCATATCAATGGTTTGTCCAAAACCATCTCGGTTGTGAGCCTTTTTTTATACTCTACAAGGAACTGATAACATGATCTCCCGTCTGACACTACACACCATGTTATCTACAATGTAATGTATTAGATAATATGCATAACCATAAATATGCAAACAATGATCATGTAATTTTTATTTCAAAAATAAAGATGTTCATACAAAAGATAGACTTTTCAGTATTCATCCCAACATAAGGATGACCTATAAACCCAAATATACACAAAACTCTAAAATTTCAAAATTTAAAATTCTGAAGTTGGGAACTCTTCGATATTCTTGGGCATAAGAAGAGGTAAGTTTGGCTCATGGGTTAGCCTAATTTAAAGGTGTTGTTAAACATCAAAAAGGGAGAGATTGTTGGTGTAATTGACCCAGGTCACGATTGACTAGACTCGAGTGAGACTCGAGTAGTATTTTGATGTATAATAATGTGCTCGAGTGGGACTCGAGTTGAAGTTGTGTTTGAGTATGGATGATAATATGACTATGAGATGGTATGGGACATCCATAGTCAAATCGAGATGAGCATGAAGTCAAGGAGGTCAAGGTTGACCAGATATTTGGCAACATAAATCCAAGTCGATAATGGGTGACTGGACCCTTGGTATTGGAAAGTCCAACTGGGAGTTTATAGGGGTGAAGTCTATTACCAATATAGGAGATGTGTCCTAAGGCAATCGCCTTATGGTTGAACCATTTATATGATAAATGAAGATTCACTATTTGAGTATACATGGTTGCATGTATTTGATTCGATCTTAAACTCATTTAATGAATGTCCATGATACGATTCACAGCATAAGAGAATTTGTGATTGGATCACAACTAGTGAGTATCTCTACATGTGTCATTGTGATGTATCGGAATTATCCCTAGTCGATGAATTGATGGATTTGGACACCATCAATTCGGTCGAGACTAGCACGAGGTATACTCCTTAGTGTATCCAAGCAGCTGATTCACACTAGCTGGAGACATTGTGATGTTCGGAGTTAATCATGGATGCTAGTTATGGTAACTAGTTCATTTGAGTGACCAGCTGTAAGATTTCATATGGTTCTCTGCATATATAGATATGTCAATGAAGTTCTTACTGCAGCTTAAGTTCGATATTCCTTTGACTTGCGGTATTCAAGTCATCTTGATCATGAAGACTTATGCTTTGACATCGTAAGCAAGCATCTCTGAGGAGATGTGGACCCGAGATGATTGGGAATAAGTAAAAGTGATCGAAAGTGTTTGAATAGCCTATAAAGGATTCACAACTCCTTGTGAGGAGATGTATACCCATGGCCTCTCGTCGGATTGTTACTAAAGTCTTTGGCCAAAGCATTACATGTTTAGAGTAAGGTACTCTTGGATACATGTGCAATAACTAGAATTCGTAGGACGAGAAAATGATACTTGGGTTAGGTGTGACGTAGTCAACCTAGTGGAGACTGACACTATAGACCATGTCCTGAACCAAGTGGGTATAAGATATGATAAGGGAATGAGGCACGATTCATTGTACCTACTGAAGGGTTTCAGAAATAGTTCTGGATCAACCGTTGATTTTTTCGATTAATTGGGGATCATGATGTACTACTAGGTGTCACTCATGATCGTTCTATAATTAATGGTTAATTATAGATGGCCAACATAAACTAAGAACCTATTTGGTCACACGAACAACGAGCGTAATCCAAAGGATTTAAAACGAGCTTGAGAATGAGATTCTCAGACCGAGAGAAACTAGGTTTGGTTGGACCAAACATGGAGGGAGCATGAAATCATCTCAGTGGCAATGGAAGTGTGGATGGGCCGTGTCTTACGAAGACCTAATGGATGAATCAAATTGGTTTGGTTCTAATCCAATGGTGGAGAATAAACCAAAGGGGTTTGGTTTGTTTTAAACGAATGAACCAAAGTTGGTTCGGTTCATTTTAACTTAAAATAGACCAAATCGATTTGGTTTATTTTAACTTAAATTAATGGAGCGGGTTAATGGGTTTTTGGTTATGAACCAATAACCATTAGGAGATTTTGTTCTCTAAAGAAATAGGGCTTATGAGTTTTATGAAAACCTAACCCTAATTGTGCCGCCCCTCCCTCTCTTCTCCTCTTCTAGCCGGCGCCCAACCTCTTGCTGCCGCCCAGCCCTTGTGCCACCGTCCAAGTTGTTTCCGGTGTCCAAGCTCCTGTCGGCGATCCTCCGGCGACCCTCCGGTGATCTTCCTTGGCTCCGGCGATGAGGTGAGCATCTAGCTTTCCTTATTTGGCCGGCGCAACATCCTCCACCAAAGCTGTCCAGTTTTCTGGACAGCTTGTTTCCTTCTTGTCGGAGAGTCATTTGGACGACGTTTAGAGCTCCGACAGTGGCTTCCTTGCTGGGGTTTCTATCTCCAATAATCCACATAGGTGGAGGATGAAGGATTCGTCAAACCGTTGACGAATACCTCTCCGGAGAAGCGAGTTTTGGGGACTCGGTTTTGAATCCGAATTTTGATTCGGATTGTGATCTTCTCTAGATCACATCGTCTTCGACACGAGGCTAGTAACTCATACGAAGACGAGGCTCGTGACTTTGTGAAGTCATCCCGAAGATACTCAGCATGGATACGGATAGAGGCGAATCTAGCGAGGGTCGCTCCGGTTGATGCCTTTCCCGCTACATGTGATACGTCAGGTATACGTAGAATAATTTCCTTTTATTGAAAAATTTAAATTTATGGTTATGTCTACACATGTTATACTATGCATGCATGTGGTGTGTGTGATGTAATAAATTAGATTTATTTCCTTTTATTTATTCCGCTGCGCACATGTTTACGAAATATGTTCGAACACACACTCGCCGCGGTGCCGGAAGCCCAACAGTGGTATCAGAGCTCTGGTTGTGTTTCGACATAATCGTAAAATTGTTTTGCGATAGTCGTAATTGTATTTATGGAAATTTTCTACTTTTAGAAAGTTAGAAGTATTTATGGAAATTTTCTAATTTTGAAAATTCTAGAAATATTTATGGAAATCTTATTCTTTTGAAAAGTTAGAAGTATTTATGGAAATTAACATTTTCCATAAATAAAATATTTGATTAGATTTGGAAATTTGTTTCCTAATTTAATCATGATTTGATTTGGAAAATCAAATCTAAAATATATTTTATTTCCATTAATAGTTTTGACAATTTAGGAAATTTATTTCCTAAATTAAAATTTGACTTTCCTTAATTGAGATCTTCCATAAATAAAATATGTGAATAGATTTGGAAATTTGTTTCCTAATTTAATCATGATTTGATTTTCAGAATCAAATCCTAAACATATTTTATTTTAATAAATAGTTATGACATATAAGGAAATTTTGTAGATGTCATAATTGTATGTATTTCATGTCATGTAAATAATAGTTATTTGCATGCAAAGAGGATGAGACATAAAACCCTAACATAATATTAAAGCCTACACCTTCCATTAATATGGTTAGAACCAGAGTTCTATTTCTTGTTTGGGTTATTGGACTCTCTCCAAGTCCCGGTCGAACCTGAACATGTTCAAACCATGGAATAGTTTAATACTAATATGGTAAGAGTTAGAAGTCAATCATTAGCTTTGGTTGTTGGACTCTCTCCAAGCCGAGCTAATTGGTTGAATGCGCTCTAACCATATTAAAACTATTTCTCGATTAATGGGTTGGCTTTAACCTGGAGCATCGGCTTGTTGGACTCTCTCCATGGTCGATGTGAAGGGAGGTGAAATTGGGTGCTATGCATATGATGCATACTTGTTAATGAGTTAACAACTCGATGTATGTGTGAACATTCAATTAGTTGATAGCACATTGTGATTGTTGCATATATGTGATATGCAATCGACATATTTGATACCTACCGTCGTAGCTATGAATGGCTTGTTGGACTCTCTCCAAGGTTGTTCATATCTATGTTGGATATCAGCCCATTCGGAGATGGACCTACGATCTCCCGAAGTGATTTTAAGGTTTTTGAAATTCGAAAAATGAATGAGATTTATGAATGTATGGTGATGCATTTTAAATCATCTTTCTCATATATGCTCATTTTGTATTTCTAGGATAATTGATTGATCATGATGTCTTTGAATTTGCACTTTATCTTGGGTTCAAATAAATTGACTGGGTCGAACTTCTTGGACTAGATTTTGGATTCAACCTGAGAATTATTCTCAAGGTTGAAAAGCTTGCAAATATCCTCGAAGCACCTCTTCCCGCCCGTCTTAGTGACAATGCAACTCTGGACCAATGTTGGCCTATCAGAAACATGTGACTGATTCTGAAATGGTGAGTTGCATCATGCTTGCTGTGATGGTACCTGAGCTGCGGAAGCAGCATGAGCATATGGATGCTCATACCATAGTCTTTCATCTTTATGAGTTGGTTGATGAGCAAGTGAGATTCGAAAGGTTCGAAGTCTCAAAGCTCCTCTTCACCTCTGAGATGCAAGAAGGTTCATCTATGGTACAGCTCAACATGCTGAAGACTATGGAGCCTTCTGTGAAGAATGAGCAGGGGACGGTGTTGTAAGTTGATTCCTCGAAGAAAGGTTCTAAGAGGAAGTCAAAGGAATAGCAGAAGGGGAAGAAAAAGGCTAAAAAGACAGAACCAGCTCAAAAGGATACTTTCCATCATTATGGCAAGGAGGCCCATTGGCGAAGAAATTGTAAGATTTATCTTGAGTCCGTGAAGAAGAATAAGGCATTGGATGCCCCATCTTCTTCAGATATCTTCGTTATTGATTGACATTCTATTTCCTTAGACACTTGGGTATTGGATACTGGGTGTGGCTCACATATATGTAATGACATACATGGACTAAGGAATAGAAGAAGACTCGTCAAGGGAGAGTCAAATTTACGTGTTGGGAATGGAGCAAAGGTTGCTGCACTCGCCATCAGAACGTATTTGTTGAGACTCCCTACAGGACTTGTCTTTGAATAGTACAATTGCTTTTAGGTTCCTTCGATGATAAAGAACATCATTTCTATTTCTTGCTTAAATAGAAATGGTTACCATTTGATGTTTAGTAACAATTGTTGTTATATAACTTTGAATGGCGTACTTTATGGAGCTGAAACTTTGAGCAATGGTATTTATACATTGGATGTATCCAGTGACATTTTCAATATCGAAGTGAGCAACAAGCATACTCGAAAGGATAATCAATTAGACTCCTACATGTGGCATTGTCGTCTTGGCCATGCAAGTAAGAAACACATGTCTGAATTACTCCGATGTGGAATTCTAGAATCGTTTGAATTGGATTCATACGAAACATGTGAATCATGCTTAAAAGGAAAGATGACTAAGTTACCTTTTACAGGAAAAGGTGAACGAGTGGGAGAGTTGCTATGTCTAATACATACTGATGTATGTGTACCTATGTTAACTCAAGCTTTAGGAGGCTATAGCTACTTCATTACCTTCACCGATGATCACTCACGGTTTGGGTATGTGTTCTTGATCAAACACAAGTCTGAAGCATTTGAAAGGATCAAAGAATTCAGAAATGAAGTAGAGAAACAACATGACGAGAGTATTAAAATACTTTGATCGGATCGAGGTGGTGAATACTTAAGTCAAGAGTTTCTAGATTATCTAAGAGACAATGGTATACTGTCTCAATGGACTCCGCCATATAGACCACAGCATAATGGTGTATCTGAGAGGCGTAACCGGACCTTGTTGGACATGGTCAGGTCAATGATGAATCATGCGAATCTTCCCAAGTCCTTTTGAGGCTATGCACTTCAGACAGCTGTTTACTTGTTAAATAGAATGCCAACCAAGGGAGTCTCTACTACTCCATATGAGATATGGAATAGTAAGAAACCTCATGTATCTTACTTGAAGATATGGGATTGTCCTGCTTATGTGAAGCGGACTGCATCAGATAAATTGGATGCTAAGTCTGATAAATGTCTATTTATTGGATACCCTACGGAAACAAGGGGTTACCAATTCTATCATCTTGTGGAATAAAAGGTGTTTGTTTCAAGGCATGTTGTGTTTCTAGAGAAAGAGTTTCTCTTGCAAGAAAACAGTGAGAGTTTCGTCGAGCTGGAGGAGGATCGAGAGACTCAAATAGACATTGATGAGATACCTGGTGAAGTACAATAGCCAATAACTCATAGTGATGAGTAATCGACTGGACCTATTGAAACACCACATCTTCATAGATCTGGTAGAACACGCAATATTCCTGAGAGATATGGATTTCTCGTAAGTGAATCGAACGACGTATTACTCATTGATGATGAGGAGCCTACCAGTTATGAAGAAGTTCTGACAAGTTCAGAAAGGGATAAGTGACTTGAAGCCATGAAGTCGAAAATGGATTCCATGTATGAAAACCAAGTTTGGAACTTGGTTGACCCACCTGAAGGCAAAAAGCCTATTGGGTGCAAGTGGGTTTTCAAGAAGAAAACTGACATGGATGATAATGTGATTACCTATAAGGCTAGATTGGTGGCGAAAGGATATCGTCAAAAGTAAGGTGTTGATTATGACAAAACCTATTCGCCTGTTGCTATGCTTAAATCCATTCGGATGCTCTTGGCCATAGCGGCTCATTATGATAATGAGATATGACAAATGGATGTGAAAACATCTTTCCTTAATGGAAACCTACTCGAGGATGTGTATATGATACAGCCTGAGGGTTTCACATCGGTTGATAAAACCAAGGTATGCAAATTGCGACGGTCCATATATGGATTGAAGCAAGCATCCAGGAACTGGAATATCCGTTTTGATGAGACAATCAAAATGTTTGATTTCTCACAAAATCCAGACAAACCTTGTGTGTACAAGAAGGTTAGTGGGAGTGCAGTCATGTTCCTATTATTGTATGTCGATGACATATTACTTATAGGAAATGATGTTTCAGTCTTACAGTCAGTTAAGATTTGGTTGTCCAAGATATTCTCCATGAAAGACCTGGGAGAAGCAACCTACATCCTCAGGATTAAGATCTATAGAGATAGATCGAAACGGTTGCTTGGTCTTTCGCAGTCTACATATATAGACCGAGTGCTAAAGAGGTTTATCATGTCGAAATCCAAGAAAGGTTTCCTACCCATCAGGCATGGGATACACCTTTCGAAGTCTATGTGTCTGCGCACAGAAGATGAGAGGATTTGCATGAGTAAGATTCCCTATGCATCCGCAATAGAATCTATCATGTATGCTATGTTATGTACGAGGCTCGATGTATCGTATGCTCTGAGTGTCACGAGTAGATACCAGTCTGATCCAGGAATGGATCATTGGGCAACTATTAAGACGATCCTTAAGTAGTTAAGAAGAACTAAGGATGCGTTCCTAATATATGGAGAAGGGTACATGGTGATACGTGGGTATATGGATGTCAGCTTCCAGACAGACAAGGATGATTCCATGTCTCAGTCTGGGTATGTATTCACCTGGAATGGAGGTGCAATAAGTTGTAAAGGTTCCAAGATTGACACTATAGCGGATTCTGCCACTAAGGCAGAATACATTGCAACTTTGGAAGCAGCCAAGGAAGCGGTTTGGATCAAGAAGTTCATCTCTGAACTTGATGTGGTCTTATCAATGATCCAAACATGTGCTTCGTCACTATCATTTGATCAGAGAGATCATAAGTATAAAGGAAATACAAATCGAGAAGATTCCCACTAAAAGGAACTTAGCAGATCCTTTAACTAAGGCATTACCTCAAAGTAAGTTTGAGGGTCATGTTAAAGCTTATGGTATTGGATATCGTGGCGATTGGCATTAGGCCAAGTGGGAGTTTGTTAGCAATATATTAGAGGTGTTCTAAGGCAATCACCTTATGGTTGAACCATTTATATGATAAATGAAGATTCACTATTTGAGTATACATGGTTCTATGTATTTGATTAGATCTTAAACTCATTTACTGAATGTCCACGATACGATTCACAGCATGAGAGAATTTGTGATTGGTTCTCAACTAGTGAGTATCTCTACATGTGTCAATGTGATGTATCGGAATTATCCCTAGTCGATGAATTGATGGATTTGGACACCATCAATTCTGTCGAGACTAGCACGAGGTATACTCCTTGGTGTATCCAAGCAATTGATTCTCACTGGCTGGAGACATTGTGATGTTCGGAGTTAATCGTGGATGCAAGTTATGGTTACTAGTTCATTGGAGTGACCAGCTGTAAGACTTCATATGGTTCTTTGCATATATAGATATGTCAATGAAGTTCTTACTGCAGCTTAAGTGTGATGTTCCTTTAACTTGGGTATTCAAGTCATCTTGATCATGAAGACTTATGCTTTGACATCTTAAGCAAGCATCTCTGAGGAGATGTGTGTTAGTAAAAGCCCTAGAGTCAATCATGTGATGATTGTTGTATGAACTGTTGGAGATCGATTGGCCGGCTAGAGGGGGTGAATAGCCCTCTTACGATGGATGTCGGGATTCTCTCATATACAAAGCGTTAGCGCAAGCGGAATATGCAAATACAAATAAAGACAAGCAAAATATAAACAAGCAAAATATAAACAAGCAATACAAACACCGAGATGTAACGTGGTTCACGGCTACGCCGCTAATCCACGGTCCGATTCGTCCACTGTGAATCACTCCGAAATCTATCCACTAGATCTTTCCTTTGCACAAAGCTAGGTGGAGGTAACCTTTTTACACAAAAACACTCCTCTTACAAATATAATGGAAATAAGCTTGAGTAAGAGGATGGAAAGCTTTAGGGAACTTTGGGAGAGTATTAGAGCATAAGCATTAGCCTCCCAAAGCCCTACCCCCTTCCTTTTTATAGAGGAAGAGGGTTTCTTCCCGTTGACACAGGATCAGTCGACTAATGCCCTCGATCAGTCGACTGATCCCATAGTCGTTGCCCAATAACGGCCGATTTCCACGTTGGATTCCATCCAACGGTATTGGCATCAGTCGATTGATCCTACCATCAGTCGACTGATGCTCGATCAGTTGAGTGCTCAATAGAGTCGACTCCATTACGTGCCCAGCGGTGCCATCGATCATTGCCATTCCACGGCGATCATCGCTCTCATATCGATCGCCGATCCATAATGATCGATTGCCAAGCACTAAACTGGTCTTATACAAGTCGATCGAACCATCGACTTAGAGCAATCGACTGCCATGACATGGCAATCGACTGGTGTCGGAAAAACCCATCCAACACTTGGCCAAATGGCCAAGTTTCACCTAAGAGCTACCCTTCCCGGGTTACAATCGCTCACTCTCATCACTCGGAGTCCCTCGCCTTCGAAGTTCTCTTCGTTCGCGGCCACGTCCCTCGGCAGCATCAGGCGCATGGCTCTGTAATGCTCCTTCGCATCTCTTGCCTTGAAGTCTACTTCCTCCGGCTTCACTCCAAGCTCCTCTTCCGATGGTCCCTCGGATGCTCCAAGCGCACGGCTTCCGCAAAGCTATCCTTCACCGACTCAAGGCACGAGTCATGAGATGTGAAACTCGCCACGGCTCCATGTGTGAATTACTAAGTCCTGCAAGACTTCAACGCACATATCAAATCAACATAACACCCTAACTTAAACCCTTTGTCACACACATCAAAACCTTATCATGGCAAGAGATTGCCCTAACAATCTCCCCCTTTTTTATGTGTGGCAATCCGTTTAAGTTAGGTAAAAACATTTAATAAAAATTTCTAAGGTAAGAAAGCATGGAAACATAAACATGATATAGCAACATGAAACTTCCCCTTAATCCATGAAACCCTCTCTACAAATTCTCAATTTTCTCCCCCTATCATAATTTACTTAAACATAATCAATTCTCCCCCTTTGACACCATCAAAAAGATTAACACTAAGTTATAAACTCATGGCATCAAGTCTAATAGAAGAAAAATACCAAAAATTAGTTTAAAAACTGAATTCGGCCATTCTTTGTTTGATTTAGCACCCGATCATCGGTTCGGATACCGATCATTGTACATGATTTTCAGGATTTCCTAATTTTCGAACCGAATTTCAGAAATACGTTAAAAATTCTAGAAAATTCGAAAAATCATGAAATTTGGGGAACACATTTCTTTTAAGTATATCTATCAGTGAAAAATAGGTTTTCATGAAAAATCATTATATTTCCATGTATTTGCCAAAAATCCAAAAGCTTTAAAAACTACTAGGTTTTTGATCATAAGAGTATCCATTTTAACACCTAGTCTTGCTTTGAATTGTTTCAAAACATGAATACATAGATTTTAGATTAAGAAATTGTTTTGAAAATATATGAAGTATCCAACCATGATCTTTGGGCAATATGTCTATGAATTAAACATAAGTCTTCCCCATGATTAGTCTATTATTGCTATTTTGATACTTTAAATGACCATCTAAATGCCATAGGCATTAGTGGACATTTGTATCATCCTAACATCTCACTCATGCTAAGTTTTCAATCAAGGTAGCCTATGGTGAGTGTGAGATGCATCCTAGGGGGTATTTGTATATACTTAACCAATATATTCATGCAATTGTATCAAGGTTAAGTATCAACCTAACAATCCTCATGATCATAAAGGCATATATCAATTAATTCTACATTATGATCATGAAACACATGTATTCATTGAATTGTTATCATGCATTAGGTATTATATCATAATAATACGTAAAGTATCACCTAAAGCATGATTTAAACCTATTTCTTATGATTATGTGCCAAATATCAAAATCATAAATCATGATTACAAGCATACATAGCAATTAATCATCATGATTTAAGCATTATTATCTATTTATGGGCACGTTATCATCACCCAACACTATTCTAAAAATGTTGTCCCGCCATCCTAAGTCAACCAAAATATGATATAGGTCAATTGCATATGGTTGACTACCCTAGGGGTTTTCTAACCCTTAAGGATGGATTTTGGAACCCAAAAAAGTTCTTGCCTATTGGGTTCACTAGATACTCCTTGGGGATCCATTTCCAAGCTATTACCTTCTTTTTATCTTGTCCCCTAGCTATTAGGCATTTATAGGCCTTTTCATTTTTCTTTTCTTTGTATCCTAGGCCCTTTTTGTTGAAGCTAGCTCTTTGGCTCCCAATAATCATATTTAATGTGTTGGAGCCAATTGTGAATTTTTCTAGGGCTTTTGTCAAATAGTCTACCTTTTCCCTTAAAGCCCTATTTTCATCCATGCATGCATCACTAACATTAAATGGCATATATTCATGTGAGCAAGCATCATTTAAGCTAGAAGAAATATTTTCATTTTCATTTAAGCATGCTTTTTCTAGTTTATTTTCTAGATCATTAATTTGATCTAGCATGCTCTTATTCTTCTTCTTAGCTCTAAATAAATCCCTAGTTAAGCTAGAGACCATGGAAACTATTTTCTTAGGAGTTAGATTCGTTACCATAGTTTTCATGTCCTCTTCTTCTTCTTCGGATGAGGAGGATGTAGAAGCTCCCCCTTCACTTGAGCTCTCTCCTCTTGAGCTTGATCCTTCATTTTCGGAGGAAGAGCAATCCAAGTCATCAAAGGCCATCAAGGCCAAATTGGTGACAAAGGCATTCTCCTCATCCGATGATGATGAGGAGGATGAGGATGGGTCATCCCAAGTCCTTGCCTTTAGAGCTTTGGTCTTCCCTTTTTCTTTTGTCTTCTTCTCCTCTTCCTTATTTTTCTTGCTCCCCTTTTTCTTCTTCTTTTCTTCTTTCTTTTTCTTCTCTTCCTTGCTCTTGTTTAGGAGGGGAAAATTATCCCTTATGTGCCCCTCTCCTTGGCAATTGTAGCATATGACCTTCCCCCTTGGTCTTCTATTCCTATCATTTGATTTATGAAAATGAAAACCTTTTAAATCACGTCTTACCCTCCTTACCATATAGGTTTCTTCGGTGTTATCCATGGAAGAGGAGGAAGATGCTTCGTCATCGGAGGAGGAGGAGATCTCTATCTTCTTCTTCCCCTTATTTGCCAACAATGCTACTCCCCTTGAAGGTTGTATTTTTGGCTCTTCTTGTATTCCTTCAAGCCTAGATTCATGTAATTCCATAGTGGAGAAAAATTCATCTCGAGTACTTACCTCTAGATTCTTTGAAATGTAAAATGAGTCCACCATTGAACTCCATTTGAATGATCGGGGGAAAGCATCTATGACCTTCATTATCATATCGCGATTGGAGAGCCTTTCTCCTACACTTGTTAGTCCAATTAAAATTTCTTTGAATCTAGAATGCAAAGAAGTTACGTTTTCTCCCTTTTCTAATTTAATGTTGGATAGTTGGGAGCGGAGGAGATCTCTCCTTGCTAGCTTTGCCTCGGATGTGCCTTCATGAAGCTCAATTAGCTTCTCCCACATCTCCTTGGCACTTAGGCATTCTCCTATTCGGTTGATTTCTTGTTGGGGGAGCACATTGAAGAGATGATGCTTGGATTTTGAATTCGCAAGGTGCTCTTCCCTTTGCCTTTTGGTCCACCTAGATTTCTCTATTGGCTTCCCTTCTTCATCCCTAGGCAAAACGAAACCGGATTCCATTGTAATCATAATATCAAAATCCGTTTCGAAATATACCTCCATTTGCTTCTTCCACCAAGCGAATTCTCCTTCAAACTTTAGTGGATGAATGTTTGAGCCGGCCATTTTAATGTAGAGCTTGTTACGGCGGTTAGTCCTCGACAAGCGACTTAGCTCTTATACCACTTGTTGGAGATCGATTGGCCGGCTAGAGGGGGGTGAATAGCCCTCTTACGATGGATGTCGGGATTCTCTCGTCTACAAAGCGTTAGCGCCAGTGGAATATGCAAATACAAATAAAGACAAGCAAAATATAATCAAACAATACAAACACCGAGATGTAACGTGGTTCACGACTACGCTGCTAATCCACAGTCCGATTCGTCCACGGTGAATCACTCCGCAATCTATCCACTAGATCTCTCCTTTGCACAAAGCTAGGTGGAGGTAACCTCTTTACACAAAAAAACTCCTCTTACAAATATAATGGAAATAAGCTTGAGTAAGAGGATGGAAAGCTTTAGGGAACTTTGGGAGAGTATTAGAGCATAAGCATTAGCCTCCCAAAGCCCTACCCCCTTCCTTTTTATAGAGGAAGAGGGTTTCTTCCCGTTGACACAGGATCAGTCGACTGATTCCCTCGATCAGTCGACTGATCCCATAGTCGTTGCCCAATAACGGCCGCTTTTCACGTTGGATTACATCCAACAGTATTGGCATCAGTCGACTGATCCTACCATCAGTCGACTGATGCTCGATCAGTCGAGTGCTCAATGGAGTCGACTCCATTCTATGCCGCAGCATGCCATCGATCATTGCCATTCCCGTAGTCGATCGCTATCAATCGATCATTGTCGGTCCATGGCGATGACTCGCAACTAAATTGGTCTTATACCAGTCGATCAAACCATCGACTTAGAGCAGTCGACTGCCATGACATGACAGTCGACTGGTGTCAGGAAAACCCATCCGACACTTGGCCAAATGGCCAAGTTTCACCTAAGAGCTACCCTTCCTGGGTTACAATCGCTCACTCTCATCCCTAGGAGTCCCTCGCCTTCGAAGTTCTCTTCGTTCACGGCCACGTCCCTCGGCAGCATCAGGCGCACAACTCTGCAATGCTCCTTCGCGTCTCTTGCCTTGAAGTATACTTCCTCCAGCTTCACTCCAAGCTCCTCGTCCGACGGTCCCTCGGATGCTCCAAGCGCACGGCTTCCGTAAAGCTATCCTTCACCGACTCAAGGCACGAGTCATGAGATGTGAAACTCGCCACAGCTCCATGTGCGAATTACTAAGTCCTACAAGACTTCAACGCACATATCAAATCAACATAACACCCTAACTTAAACCCTTTGCCACACACATCAAAACCTTATCATGGCAAGAGATTTCCCTAACATGAACTTTATTGTATCATATTCCTATTTAAAAAGGCATGGTTATTATATTTACTTGTATTGGTGACAAATAAACTAAGAATAATAAAGTCCTTGAGTAGAAGGTTCTTATCTATATCAATCGATTGGTTGAATCGATAATGTGATGATTTAGAGAACACTACTATTAATCATTCCTAGTCAAGTATTAACATTTTGGGCAATGTTAATGCGTAGATACTAGCATGTAGGTCAACTCGATGACTTGATCTCACAAGTCATGGATATGAGATATCAAGTTGACACATGGATATGCATTGGAGAATGTATACTAAATGACCCACCATGAGAAAGTATCATGGATCGTTATATGAGTGTCATATACTTTCTCATGTGACTATTAGTATGACTATTAGTCCTTGGACCTGAAGTCACCATGGTTCCCTACATAAGGTATTGTATACTTTGGTTTCGTCAAATGTCACCCGTAAATGGGTGGACTATAAAGGCGATTACTGGGTATGTAACAAATTATGCGGAGGGATGTGATTGATGTAGATGGGATCTATCCCTCCTATATGACGGGAGTGACATCGTTATTCTTGATAGAGTGAGACCATGAAGTGCATGGCCATGCCCAAATGAGTCAATATGAGATATTGAGCTCATTTAATTAGAGTGAGTCTACTTGGAGTTCAAGATATAGATTGTACTGAGGATGACATGGTCAATGCCTCAATTTGTCAATCTAGATGTCAAGGATAGAGGGACATTGTCACATATTGTGAGAGTCACAATTAGTAGTCACAAAGGTGATGTTGGAGCTCAACATTCTTGTAACTTGGGTAGCGATGATGTGTTGCTAGATACTGCTCATTGCTAATGTTTCTAAATCGGTTTAGGAGCATTGCCAATGTTACACGAACCTATAGGGTCACACACAAAGGGCAATTAGATGGAGATTAGGTTCATATGATGAACCATGAGGATTAGGTTCATGGGATGAACCAAATTGGTTTAAGATTAATCCAAATTAGACTAATTGAGTTATACTCAATTTGATTCTAGTGTTGAATGAGTCTAATTTAGATTTGATTCATTGAGTCAATTTAAATTAATGAATAGAGATTCATTAAAACAAATTGACTTGAATCAAGTGGTTAGATTTGATCAACCATGGGAGATAAGAGGTCAAGTTTGACTTGACTTGAGAGGAAAGATGAATGGTTAATTTTGACTTGACCAATTGTCATGTCATGGTGACATTGCATGGGAGCCGGCCAATGATGGTGTTCCATATCATCATGGACTTATCATGTGGTGCCACCTCATGAGGGAGACCAAGAGCCATTGGCTCTTGGAGTTACTTGCATGCATGTAACCCCCCAACTTGAAGTGGCCGACCACTTTTCATTAGATGAGAAGTTATTTTGTGTGTAACTCCATCTTCTTCTTCCTTGGTTCTTCCTCTCTTCCTCTCCCATTCCTTATCTTGGATGAAACTTCCAAGGAGTGGTAGCACACTCTAGGTTGTTTTTCTCCACCATTTATCCGTGTGGCTACTTGTAGAGGAGTGTACACTTGACACTCTTGAGTTCCGGCAAAGCATTTGGACGAGTGGGATAAGCGAAGGGCGTCGCTACGAGGGTAACACTCTCATCATATAGATCGATGGTAGATCTAGGTTTTCCATAACACATACATGTAGTTTTTATTTTTTATATCTTCGCACGGATCTGTGGCCTGACTTTCAAGGTTTCTGTAATGCAAAAAGCGATTTTTGCGGCTCGGAAAGTCCAACATGGTATCAGAGCCACGTGCGAAGCATGTATGTGTTTTAAATTTGTAGTTTTTGTATTAGATATAAAAAATAAAATTTTTTAAGTTTATGTAAATTTCCTATTTTTATAGATTTTTGGGTATTTTTCTTGAAGATTCGAAGCAACAAGTGTTGGGACACTTGTAGGCTTCGACCACCGAGAAAAACTCTCCGAAACGGCGAGTTCTCGCTTTAGGTTTTTGGGATAGTGACTTAAGTCACTGTAAGATCAAGTAGGTACACTCGCAAAGTTTGTTTTTGCGAGTAGGGGTGCTGCCCCTATCCTCGAAAGGGGCCTTGTCCATGATCCTTAGAACCGCTTAAGCTCATAAAATTGAAAACAAAATAAGAAAAATTATATAATTTTTTTGTAAAATACATAATTTAGAATTATGTATAATTATATGATGGTCATTGCCCAAGAACCCCAATATGATTGGATTATAATGTGTTGTAATTCATAATACAGCCTCCGTGCCATTTTTGTGGTTGTGCATGTTGTATAGGGTATGCGACCTGCGCATCGTACCTCTTCTTTTAAAATTCTAGTTGTAAATAGTTTTAGACTCGAATGTAACTCGAGTTTCATGTTTGTAATGTACAAAAATGGAGCGGTGGAAGGTCCACTTGTAGACGGAGGAGGGAGCCGACAACACATGGCGGTCAAAGGAGGGGCTTGAAGAAGCCGCTAACCCTAGGTTGACCGTCCGATCTTCTCATTGGCTTGAGAAGATCGTAGTAGGGCCATAACCTAATATATATGTTGATATATATATATATATATATATATATATATATATATATATATATATATATATTTGTTTTTCTTGTATTTATGTGATGCATGCTAGTAAATTTTGTTTGTATGCATATGATGCATGCTAGGATATTTTACTTGTATGTATATGATGCATGCTAGTATAATGCTTGTATGTATGTGATGCATGCTAGTATAGGATAATAAAGGCCTTGATGCGTATATGATACACATTCACGATTAGATTATATCATAATCGAATCAACTCGAAAAATGCCTACTAAGTCTTGATACCCGCTCACTACCTCGATCATTTGTAGTTGTTGAATCTGCCAAAGTAGAGCAACGCATATTATTAGGGTGCGGAGGGACAATCTTGATCCCGCCTATCACGGCTTGGGTTAGAGTAAACTCAATTAGATTGAGTAAAACTAGTTAACTCAATTGGATCGATTAGAACTATAGGCATATTCCAATCATTGGAAAGATAGGATAAGATTGCATTTACACTAAATCTTGGGCAATTTAGCCAAAGCTAACTCATGGTCTTTTGTAAATGTAGGTCTTGATCCTATAAACAAGAGTTGCATAGAGATGTAATCGGTAATGTGTTACCCACCGATCATACTAAGTATTGGGCGATTTAGCCAAAGCTAACTCAAGGCTTAGTATAATGTGGATCTTGTCCCGCATTAATTATAGCATGTTTGTATTAATCTAGTAATGTGGTTTGACCACATCCATAACTCGATTCTACAAAAGTCTTATAATTCAGTGGGAGCATTATTTGATTAAAAGCCTAATTAAATGATAAATGGAATATGATATTAATTTTCTGCATTGTGTATGTTGTAGATTACTATGTCGACAAACACGAACACTCTCTCCCTGCGTTCTGTCCTTGAGACGGACAAGCTCAATGGAGAAAATTTCCTGGACTGGTATAGGAACCTGAGAATCATTCTCACCCAAGAAAGGAAACTGTACGTCTTGGAGCAGTCCATTCCGAAGGCACCTCCTGCCACTGCCTCGCGAACTGACAAAGATGCTTACAAGAAGCATCAAGATGATGCATTAGATGTGTCATGTCTCATGCTCGCGACCATGAACTCTGAGCTTCAGAAGCAACAAGAGTTCATTAATGCTTATGATATGGTTGAACAACTTCGTCAACTATATCAAGGACAAGCAAGGCACGAGAGATATGAAGTCTCTAAGGCATTGTTTCAGTCCAAGATGCAAGATGGGACTCTCGTAGGTCCATATGTACTCAAGATGATTGGGTACGTAGAAAACCTACAGAGATTGGGATTCCCACTTAGCCAAGAGCTGGCCACTGACTTGATCTTGTAGTCTTTGCCACAAAGCTATAATCAATTTGTCATGAATTACAACATGAATGAAATTGATAAGCCACTGCCTGAGATGCTCAACATGTTGATAACTGCTGAGCTCAACCTTAAGAAGGGAAAATCTGACTCCATTTTGATGGTGCAAAAGAAGAAAGGCAAGGGCAAGCCTAAAGGTAAGGGAAAGTCCCAAGCCAAGGGAAAAGGCAAAGAACTGAAACCCAAAGGAGGGGTGGCCAAAGAAGGGGCTTGCTTCCACTGCAAGGAAGCTGGACACTGGAAGCGTAACTGTAAAGCTTACCTGGAAGATCTTAAGAAGAAGAGAAGTGAGACTTCTACTTCAGGTATAAATGTTATAGAAGTCAATCTATCTATTTCTTCATCATGGGTATTAGATAGCGAATGTGCATCTCACATTTATACCAATGTGCACGCGCTGATAAATACCAGGGCATTGACAAAGGGTGAGGTGGACCTATGAGTAGACAATGGAGCAAGAGTTGCTACTGTTGCTGTAGGAACTTATGATCTATCTCTGTCCACTAGGCTTGTACTAGAACTAGATGAATGTTGTTATGTGCTTGCTTTAACTAAGAACATAATTTCGGTTTCTTGTTTGGACAAGAAAGGATTTACATTTATAATAAAGAACAAATGTTGTTCAGTTTATTTAAATGATATGTTCTATTGTAGTGCACCTCTAATGAACGGACTCTACTTTCTAGACTTAGAGAGCCCCATCTATAACATAAGTACCAAAAGGTTCAAGTCAAATGAGTTGAACCAAACATATCTCTGTCATTGTCGCTTAGGTCATATAAATGAGAGTCGCTTATCTCAGCTCCATAAGGATGGGCTGCTAGACTCATTTGATTTTGAATCATATGTGAGATGCGAGTCTTGCCTTTTAGGCAAGATGACCAAGACTCCCTTTAGTGGACACAGTGAAAGAGCAATAAACTTGTTAGGACTTATACATAATGATGTATGTGGCCCATTCAATGTTGCTGCTAGAGGTGGTTAGAAGTACTTCATTACATTTACTGATAACTTTAGTAGATATGGTTATGTGTATCTCATGACACATAAATCAGAATCCTTTGAAAAGTTTAAAGAATTCAAGAATGAAGTATAAAACCAGCTTGGCAAGAGTATTAAGATACTTCGATCAGATCGAGGTGATGAATACCTTAGCCATGAGTTTCGTGACTATCTAGTTGAGTCTGAGATTCTATCCCAACTCACTCCTCCTGGAACACCACAGTGGAATGGTGTATCCGAAAGGAGGAATTATACCCTATTAGATATGGTACGATCTATGATGAGTCACACAGATCTTCCTATATCCTTTTGGGGATATGCTCTAGAGACAGTAGCCTTCACACTTAACCGTGTACCATCCAAGGCTGTGATAAAGACACCATATACGATATGGAAAAGGAGAAATCCCAAGATGTCTTTCATGAGGATTTGGGGTTGTGAGGCTTATGTTCGATGTTAAGTCTCAGACAAACTGGGACCCAAATCTGATAAGTGCTATTTTGTTGGATATGCCAAGGAGACGAAGGGAGATTACTTCTACATTCCCAGTCAACACAAAGTGTTTGTGGCAAAGACTAGGGTTTTTCTAGAAAGGGATTTTGTTTCTAGAAAAACTAGTGGGAGTACATTCGATCTTGAAGAAATTCAAGATAAGGAACATAGCACTGAGGCCTTGATGGAGGTTGAACAGGAACCACAAAGTGTTGTGGGTGATGAGATTGTTGCACAAAGAGTTGTGGAACAACCACTGTTGAGTAGACCTACCTCTTGATGCGATAGATAAGTGCGTCGTCGGCTGAGAGATACTCATTTCTCTTGTCGACCATGATGGCGTTATGCTCATTGAGAATGAGCCTACCTCTATCGAGGAAGGCATGATGAGCCAGTTACGAGAAATGGCTAGAGGCCATGAGATCAGAGATGGAATCCATGTACACCAACCAAGTATGGACTTTGGTTGATTCACCTGAAGGGGTCAAACCCATTGAGTGTAAGTGGGTCTTTAAGAGAAAGACTGACATGGATGGACTTACGCATACCTATAAGGACCCATTGGTGGCTAAAGGTTTCAAGCAAATTCATGGTATTGACTATGATGAAACCTTTTCTCTAGTGGCGATTTTTAATTCCATTCGGATCATGCTTGCTATTGCAACATACCACGATTATGAGATCTGGCAGATGAATGTCAAAATCGCATTTTTGAATGGAAACTTACTCGAGGATGTGTACATGACATAACCTGAGGATTTTGTAGATCTACAGCATACTGGGAAAGTATGCAAGCTGCAAAGGTCCATTTATGGGCTAAAGCAAGTTTCTCGGAGCTAGAATCTTCGATTCGATGATGCAATCAAACAGTTTGGTTTCATCAAGAATGAAGATGAACTCTATGTCTACAAGAGGGTTAATGGGAATACAGTTATCTTCCTTTTATTGTATGTGGATGACATACTACTCATTGGGAATGACATCCCTTCGCTACAGTCTGTGAAGACTTGGCTGGGGACGTGCTTCTCAATGAAGGACTTAGGTGAAGCAGCTTATATTCTAGGCATCAAGATCTATAGAGATAGATCTAAGAGATTGCTTAGCCTAAGTCAGAGTACATATATTGACATGGTATTACTACGGTTTGCCATGCAGAATTCCAAGAAGGGACTTCTGACGATGTCACATGGTGTGAGTCTTTCGAAGACTCAAAGTCCCTCTTCTAGAGAGGAGAGAGTCTGCATGGATAAGATCCCTTACGCATCTGCTATAGGATCTATCATATACACCATGTTGTGTACTCATCCTGATGTCTCGTATGCTTTGAGCACGATGAGTAGATACCAGTCAGATCTAGGTGAGTGTCACTGGAAAGCAGTCAAGAATATTCTTAAGTACTTGAGAAGGACTAAAGAATATTTCTTGATATTTTGAGGATATGAGGAGCTAGCTGTAAAGAGTTACAACGATGTCAGCTTCCAAACTGACCAGGATGATTATAGATCACAGTCAGGGTTCGTGTTTTGCTTGAATGGTAGCGCTGTGAGATGGAAGAGTTCAAAGCAGGACCACGATTCGATTCTACAAGCGAAGCCAGTATATCAGCATCGAAGCGTGAGGAGCGATTTGGATCCGCAAGTTCATTACTGAGCTTGGGGAAGTTCCTAGCATAGCAGATCCTATAGAGCTCTATTGTAACAACAATGGAGCTATTACGCAGGCTAAGGAACCTCGTTCACACCAAAGGACCAAACACATACTACAGCGCTTCCATCTCATTCGAGAGATTATCGATAGAGGAGATGTGTAGATTTGTAGAGTACCCACAGAGGCTAACATAGCAGATCCCTTGACCAAGGCTTTGGCACATAAAAAATATGATGGTCACACTAGGTCATTGGGTATTGGATACTACGATGATTTGCACTAGTGCTAGTGAGAGATTGTTAGTGAAAGCCCTAGAGTCAATCATGTGATGATTGTTGTATGGACTTTATTGTATCATATTTCTATTTAAAAAGGCATGGTTATTATATTTACTTGTATTGATGCCAAATAAACTAAGTATAATAACGTCCTTGAGTAGAAGGTTCTTATCTATATCAATCGATTGGTTGAATCGATAATGAGATGATATAGAGAACACTACTCTTAATCATTCCTAGTCAAGTATTAACATTCAGGGACAATGTTAATGTGTAGAGACTAGCATGTAGGTCAACTCGATGACTTGATCTCACAAGTCATGCATATGAGATATCAAGTTGACACATGGGTATGCATTAGAGAATGTATACTGAATGACCCGCCATGAGAAAGTATCATGGATCGTTATATGAGTGTCATATACTTTCTCATGTGACTATTAGTCCTTGGACCTGAAGTCACCATGGTTCCCTACATAAGGAGTTGCATAGTTTAGCTTCGTCAAACGTCACCCGTAAATGGGTGGACTGTAAAGACGATTACTGGGTAAGTAACAAATTATGCGGAGGGATGTGAGTGATGTAGATGAGATCTATCCCTCCTATATGACAGGAGTGACTGTAGGGATGTACACTGAAAAGTCTATCTTTTGTATTAACATCTTTATTTTGAAATAAGAATCACATGATCATTGTTTGCATATTTTTATGGTTATGCATATTGTCTAATATTTTACATTATAGATAACATGGTGTGTGGTGTCACACGGGAGATCATGTTATCGGCTCCTTGAAAAGTATAAGTAAAAGGCTCACAACCGAGATGACTTTGGACAAACCATCGGAATGGTTGTAGTGTGATTTGGTATTGTTTTGTCTTGACCATAAAATCATACTAGTGCACTTTATGTGTATTGAGCAGGACCGACTTAGAGGTGATTCGATTTATTGCTGACTACACAATCGAATCGGACCTCAGATATTATTTTGTACATGCTCCAAATCCCGATATAATAACGGGCACATATACTTAGTATTCATCTCTTAGATTTACCAATGGGCGAGATTTATAGATTAAATCGATAGGCTCGGTAAGTTGGGAGATGATATTATTTATATGGTGTGTCGTTGATTATAGGAGGAAACCGTGTCCTATATATTAGGATGATGATGTCCCCTTGAGGAGATAATGAGGTTCATCATGTAAACCCTGCAGGTGGGCTTGGTCCGTCATGATGAAAAGGTTGAGTGGTACTACTCAAGGAATTAGATGTTGATTAATTAATGGTCAGTAAATTAATTAATCGACGGACATTCGAGATCTTAAACATGGGGAGAAAATATACAAATAATATATGGAGCCCATATTAACTTATGTGGGTTGGTGAGGTAGATCAATGATAATCCTTTAGTGGATTGGATTATCATTAGTGGATCGGACTTTATGTGGGCTTGATCCATGGGTGGCCAAGATCCAACTCCTCATGGTCCCTAATGTAGCCTATTAACACCTGATGAAGCTTAGATCGAATGTATAGAAACAAAACTCTAGATCCAAAGGTAGAGATTAAATCTCTAAGATCCAACGGTTGAGATTAAATCTCTAGATCCGACGGTTGAGATTAAATCCCTAGAACCAATGGTGGAGATTAAAAGGAGGCTTATACCTAACTCTATAAAAGGATGGCAAGGGGTTGGTGTGGAAAAGGGGTTGGCGTGGAAATCCAAGAGGAGCTAGGGTTTTGGGTGGCAAGGCTTGGAAGCTAGGGTTTATGGGTGGCGGCACCGAATAAAGAAGGTAATTCCTTTCTTCTTCTTCCTTCAAGGTGGTCGGCATCCATGAGGGGTTTCCAGATTTTTCTAGCCATTGTCTAGCGTCCAAACCTCTCTTCTCCTTCTCCTTGAGTGGTGGAAACAAGACTTAGGGCTTTCCCTTAGTGTCTTGGTAGGTTTCCATCATCATTTCCTCCTCTTAGTTGGCCGGCGGAAAGGATTTCCCTTGTTGCTTGTTGGTTGGCTATAGGAAGGAGAAGAGCCTTGTTTCTATTCTTCCTCTTGCTTTGGAAGAGCAAGTAAGGAAGATTTGCAATCTAGGAGCTTCAACTTTTGGTAGATCGTCGCCCACACGACGCCCGAAAGGAGGAAGGTCATACATTAGAAGATCAGGAGGTAAATCGATTCTCTAATTTTTACTTGTTACATGTTTGCATTTGTTTTTCAATTATAAGCATGATATAAATCAGTTTGTGATTAAATAATACTTGGATCCAGAACATAAACACAAAAACCAGCGATTCGGACATCGTCTATTCCGCGGCTACTCGTAGAATAGAGGTTGGTCGCTTGAACAACAAGTTTTTTCAAGTGACCTCTCTAAACGAATAGCACGACGATGACTTGGTTGTTAGAGCAATCCCTTTTGTCTAGGATTAAATTTCTTTTATCCGGGGACATCGATGGTATTGCCATGAACAAACAACCAAGGTGTAGTGGGAAGCGAAGTTTCCCCTCATGGACTTGATAAGCAAAACCCTTCAATTGGTATCAGAGCCAAGGTTTCCAATTTTGTGTGTTTAGGATTCGGTTAATTTTTATGCACTTTTCATATATTATATGTGTCGGATAATAGTAGGATATGCGTAGGTTAACTCTTTGGTTACAGGCATAAGATCCGACTATTATGGTCGTATGTGTGTATGTGATTGTATGTGTGTAAATATTTATTTTGTTGAATCCTCGGCCTTGACGAGGCTAGTATTTGATTTTTTATAAATTAGATACATCATTGTTTAGACACTCTTTATTTTATTTTACTTTTGATCTAGATTTCATGTACACTCCCTCGTGGAGTATAGGATCGATGGATGTAAATTAAAATAGGTTTTAGTCTCGGCTCGGATCTCCGGATGGCTCGTACAAGGCGTAGGAGGAGCGGATGAGATGGCGATGCGACGGGAGACATATTGAAGACAAAAGTCATAATAGTTGGAAAATAATTTATTTTTCATATTTATTGCTTTTTGTTTGATATGCATGTCGTAGGCTAGGAAAATTCCTCAATTTCAAATTACTAAGTGGGAGAGTGAATTTTTTTTAACACGACCTCCATTACAATTTGACAAGTGATGCAAACAAACTTGCGCGTCGGCTCTGAGTGCCTTCCTCCCCATCGGATGAGTTTGTTTGTGGATCACAAGGTCAAATATGGTTATAGGGAATTATCAAGGAGCGTGTGTACTTCCCCATCGGAAGGCACATAACCCGAGATAATTACCTTGGTACCGAGTAATGGTGAACACTTAGATACAAATATAAATATCCTCCCCATCCGAGTCACTGCTTTTATTTGTAGGGACAAAGAAGAACCAACTATAATTTTACTTGTCAAAAAGTTAGGTTGACAAGATAGTAAAATTAATGGGTAAAACCTCCTCTTACAAATGTAGAATTCGTATACGTCCACACTATCGTGCCATATGATATTCTGGTGTTTTGAGGTGTTGGTTGATTTTAAAATTTTATTGTTTGAGGAATCAATAATTTTTTGAAATCTAATGTTTTGATTTATGTGATTCTTAGGTTTTCTTTCAAAATGACTTTCAACCCACTTGCTGTGATACTGAAAGAGAACAAACTTACTGGACCCAACTATGTTGATTGGAAGAGGAATCTAGACATTGTCTTGACTACTGAGTGTTAGTAATATATGAGAGATGTCCTAAGGCAATCGCCTTATGTATGAACCATTTATATGATAAATGAAGATTCACTATTTGAGTATACATGTTTTTATGTATTTGATTGGATCTTAAACTCATTTACTGAATGTCCACGATACGATTCACAGCATGAGAGAATTTGTGATTGGATCACAACTAGTGAGTATCTCTACATGTGTAATTGTGATGTATCGGAATTATCCCTAGTCGATGAATTGATGAATCTGGACACCATCAATTCTGTTGAGACTAGCACGAGGTATACCCCTTGGTGTATCCAAGCAGCTGATTCTCACTGGCTGGAGACATAGTGATGTCCGGAGTTAATCGTGGATGCTAGTTATGGTAACTAGTTCATTGGAGTGACCAGCCGTAAGACTTCATATGGTTCTCTGCATATATAGATATGTCAATGAAGTTCTTACTGTGGCTTAAGTGCGATGTTCCTTTGACTTGCGGTATTCAAGTCATCTTGATCATGGAGACTTATGCTTTGACATCTTAAGCAAACATCTTTAAGGAGATGTGGACCCGGGATGATTGGGTATAAGTCGAAGTGATCGAAGGTGTTTGAATAGCCTATAAAGGATTCACCACTCCTTGCGAGGAGATGTATACCCATGGCCTCTCGTCGGATTGTTACTAAAGTCTTTGGCCAAAGAATTACATGTTTAGAGTAAGGTACTCTTCGATACATGTGGAGTAACTAGAATCCGTAGGACGAGGAAATGATACTTGGGCTACGTGTGACGTAATTGACCTAGTGGGGACCGCACAATAGACCATGTCCAACCAAGTGGGTATAAGATGAGTGAAGGAATGGGGCACGATTCATTCAAGCTCGAAGGGTTTGAGAAATAGTTACGGATCAACCGTTGATCTTTCCTAAGATTGGGGATCATGATGTACTACTAGGTGCCACTCATGATGCTCTATAATTAATGGTTAATTATAGACGGCCAACATAAACCGAGAACCTATTTGGTCACACGACGCACGAGTGTAATCCAAAGGATTTAAAACGAGCTTGAGAATGAGATTCTCAGACCGAGAGAAACTATGTTTGGTTGGACCAAACATAAAGCGAGCATGAAATTGTTTCAGTCGCAATGGAAGCGTGGATGGGCTGCGTCTTATGAAGACGTAATGGATGGACCAAAATGGTTTGGTTCTAATCCAATGGATAAGAATAAACCAAAGGGTTTGGTTTATTTTAAACGAATGAACCAAAAGTTGGTTCGTTTCGTTTTAACTTAAAATAAACCATTATGGTTTGGTTTATTTTAACTTATCTTAATGGAGCGGGTTAACGGGCTTTATGGATATGATCCATTAACCATTAAGAGAATTAGTTCTCTATAAAAGTGGGCTTAAGGGATTGTTAAACCCTAATTAATCAAAAAACCCTAGCCTCCCCCCTTTGTGTTGCCGCCCACCCTTGTTGAAGGATTTCGGCGCCAACCCAAAGAGCAGCCACCGCCCAGCTTGTGTGCAGCCGTCCAAGTCGTTGTCGGCGTCCAAGCTCCAGCCGGTGAACCTCCGGCGACCCTCCGGTGATCCCCTATAGGTTTGGCATCAAGGTGAGTTTTTCTCTCCTTGTTTTGGCCGGCGCCTATCTCCTCCACCAAGCTGTCCAGTTTTCTGGACAGCTTCTTCTCCTCTCGTCGGAGCGTCGTTTGGACGACGGTTAGTGCTCCGACAGCGGCTAACATACCGGGGATTTGATCTCCGGTAATCCTCTGAGGTGGAGGACGAAGGATTCGTCAATCGGTTGACGAATACCTCTCCGGAGAAGCAAGTCTTGAGGACTTGTTTTAGGTCCGAATTTGGATTCGGACCGTGATCATCTCTCGATCACGTCGTCTTCAACATGAGGCTAGTAACCCGTACGAAGACGAAGCTCGTGGCTTGGCGAAGTCATCCCGAGGAGCTCGGTGTGGATACGGATAGAGACGATTCTTACGAGAATCGTTCCGGTTGATGCCGTTCCCGCTACACGTCATACGGAAGGTATAACGTAGTTTAATTTCCTTTTATTGCAATTTTAATTTACGGTTATGTCTACACTTGTTCTAATAGCATGCGTGTGTTGTGTGTGTTGTAATAAATAGGAGTATTTATTAATTTTATTGCTTCCGCTGTGCTCATGTTTACGAAACATGATCGAACACACACACGCCGCGGTGCCGGAAACCCAACACTGAGGAATACAAATATGTACTCCTCGAAGAGTGCCCTCCTAAGCCTGCAAAAGATTCTGGGGAAAAGGAGAGAGAGAGTTATAAGAAATGGGTAAAGGCCGATCAGATGGCGCAGTGTTACATTTTGGCATCTATGTCAAATGTACTGCAACATTAGCATCAAGCCATGCCCACAGCTTATGACATGATGCTCAATCTCAAAGAGCTTTTTGAACACCAGAATCGGGTTGCGAGGCAAGAAGCGATGAGAAACTTGATGACGACCACTATGATCGAGGGAACACCCATAAGAGATCATGTTCTCAAGATGATGGCTCATTTGAATGAGCTGGAGGTCCTTGGAGCTGAGATCAATGGGAAAACCCAGGTCGATATCATACTCCAGTCTCTGCCTAGGAGTTTTGAGCAGTTTCGCCTGAACTACAACATGAACAAGAGGTTGTATTCGTTGGCGAAACTTCTGACAGAACTCTAGGCGGCAGAGGGGCTATTTCGTCAGAGTGCTCAGGCACATGCCATGGTGACCCAAAATGTTTCTACTTCTAAGCCGAAAGGCAAGAAGAAGAAGAAACAAACTGGGATGAAGGTGGTGGGAGGTACTCAGGGAGGAGTGAAGAAGCCGAAAGGCAAGTTCTTCACTTGTAAGCAGACTGGACACTGGAAGAAGGACTACCCCAACTGCAAGAACAAAGGAATATCTTTTGGTCTAGTTGTTGAAACATGTTTAGCGGTGTTATCTACCGACACCTGGTGTGTAGATATGGGAGCCACTGATCACTGCAATACTTTGCAGGGGTTCTAGGAAATCAGACGACTGACTGAGGGGGAGATTACCGTGTACTTGGGAGATGCCACAAAGGTGGTGGCTTTTGCAGTGGGAGATGTTCATTTATCTTTTGAGAAAAATAAACTTTTGGTTCTTAAGAATTGCCTTTATGTACCCTTATTTAGAAAGAATTTAATTTTGGTTTCTAAATTATTTATGGATGGATATTCTATTTCTTTTAATGACAGAGTTGTTATAAAAAGGAATAGGGACATTATCTGTTCGGGTGCATTGATAGGAAATTGTACACACTTGAACCAAAAGCTCCAACGATGCATATTGAAATTAATAACTCATCTTCTAATTCCAATAAGAGAAAAGAACCTTCGAAGATGAACCAAACATATCTTTGGCATCTTAGTCTTGGTCACATTAACCTAAGCAGAATTCAAAGGTTGATAGCTGATGGACCTTTGGGTTCATTAGTGGTGGAGGATCTCCCAACTTGCGAATCTTGGTTGGAGGGTAAGATGACCAAGAGGCCTTTTAAGGCCAAGGGGTATAAAGCCAAAGATGTGTTAGAATTGGTTCATTCTGATATGTGTGGTCCTATGTCTATCCAGGCTAGAGGTGGTTTTGAGTATTTCGTCTCTTTTATAGATGATTACTCAAGATCTGGATACATTTACCTGATGCGCCGCAAGTCTGAATGCTTTGACAAGTTCAAAGAATTCAAGGCTGATGTGGAGAAACATCAACGTAAAAGTATCAAGACACTACGATCTAATCGTGGTGGTGAGTGCCTCTTAGGAGAGTTTAGGAACTACTTATCAGAGGCTGGGATTCAATCACAATTGACTGCACCTGGCAGACCCCAGCAGAACAGTGTAGCAGAGTGAAGGAATAGGACTCTTATGAAGATGGTTAGATCGATTATGAGTTATTTTGAGTTGCCAGATTCGTTCTGGGGATATGCTCTAGATACGGCAGTGTACATTTTGAACTTGGTTCCATCTAAATCAGTGCCTTCTACTCCCACAGAGTTGTGGACTGGGCGAAAGTCTAGTCTAAGACATATTCGGATATGGGAGAGTCCAGCACATGTGCTGAAGGAAGATCCTGGTAAGTTGGAACCTCGTATATCAGTATGCATGTTTGTTGGCTATCCTAGAGGAACGAAGGGTAGTTTGTTTTGTAGTCCTAGAGATCAGAGGGTGATCGTTAGCACGAATGCCATATTTCTAGAGGAAGACTATGTGATCAGCCACAAGCCCAAGAGTAAAATTATTCTAGAGGAATTAAAAGGGGAAGTCACTTCTTTAGTACCACCGGTACAAGAGGATATACCACATGTCACTGCACCACGTGTCGCAGAGGATACACAGGAGATACCTCATCATAGTGGGAGGGTTGTGAGACAGCCTGATAGATTCATGTTCTTGGGAGAATCTTCTGATTTGGTCCCTGGTGAACATGAACCTGATCCCTTGACATATGACGAGGCAATCCAAGATAAAGATGCAGTATCTTGGCAAAGTGCAATGAATGCTGAGATTGAATCTATGGATTCAAATCAGGTCTGGGAGCTAGTAGAACCACCCGATGGTGTAAAAACCATTGGATGCAAGTGGATCTACAAGTGAAAGAGAGGAATAGATGGGAAGGTTGAGACCTTCAAAGCGAGGCTTGTTGCGAAGGGGTATACTTAGAAAGAGGGTATAGATTATGAGGAGACTTTTTTGTCGGTAGCCATGCTTAAGTCTATCCGGATTCTCTTATGCATAGCAGCTCATATGGATTATGAGGTGTGGCAAATGGATGTCAAGATAGCTTTCCTTAATGGAAGTCTTGAGGAAAACATCTATATGAAGCAACCAGAGGGATTCAGTGCTAAAGGCCAAGAGCATCTTGTATGTAAGCTTAATCGGTCCATTTATGGATTGAAGCAAGCTTCGAGATCTTGGAACATCTGCTTTGATGAGGTAATCCAGTCTTATGGATTTATTCAAAGTCCGGATGAGTCTTGTGTATACCAGAGATGTGACAGAAACGTGGTGGTATTTCTTGTACTATACGTAGATGACATTTTGTTTATTGGCAACAATACCAAGGTGTTATCGGACGTAAGGGTATGGTTGTCTAAACAGTTTGATATGAAGGACTTGGGAGAGGTGAGACACATCCTTGGGATCAAAGTTATAAGAGATCGCAGGAAAAGGATGTTGTGCTTATCCCAAGCTTCATACATAGACACGATTATGGATGGTTTTAGCATGCAGAACTCCAAGAAGCGTTTTCTACCTTTCAGGCATGGAGTTCCTTTATCTAAGGAGATGTGTCCTAGATCATCTGAGGAGATAGAGGAGATGAAGGCAGTTCCTTATGCTTCGGCAGTAGGAAGCCTCATGTATGTGATGCTATGTACGAGACCAGATATCTGCTTTGCCATGGGCATGGTCGTGAATATCGAGTAATCAAGAGCGAGGACATTGGGTGATAAAGCATATATTGAAGTACCTGAGAAGGACTAGGGATTATATGCTGGTTTACCAGGCAGACCAATTACTCCCTGTGGGTTATACAGATTTCGACTTCCAATCTGATAGGGATAATAGTAAGTCTACCTCAAGTTTTGTGTTTACTTTGGGAGGTGGAGTCATTGTATGGAGGAGTGTCAAGCAGAAATGCGTGGAAGACTCCACTATGGAAGCTGAGTATGTGGCAGCCTCTGAGGCGGCCAAAGAAGTTGTGTGGCTCAGGAACTTCTTGATGGACTTGGATGTGATTCCTGGCTTGCCCAGAACTATCACAATTTATTGTGATAATAGTGGGGCAGTTGCAAACTCGAAGGAACCACGAGCCCATAAATCTAGTAAACACATAGAGCGCAAGTACTGTTGGATCGAGAAGCATCGCTAGAGGGGGGGTGAATAGCGATCGTAAATCTTTTCTTTTTCGTTCGTTCGATACGCAAAGTAAGCACAGTGGAAAATAAATGAACAGGTTTATTTTACTTGGTTCACAACCCAGCGGTTGCTACTCCAAGGCCCTATCGGTCCTAGACAGCGTACGGAGGGCAAAACACTATAACGTCTCCTCCTCGTTGGAGGTAGGAGACAACAATCACAAAACCGAATATACAAGGATGAGGCAACAAGCCTACCTCACCTTGTTATGAAGAAAAACAAAGAATACAATATCAAAAATATTACTTGATTCTGCTGCCGACGAAGAAGATCGAAACTTGGCGTTGCGTCGGCGTTATGACGATGTTGGAGCGTTGGCGTTGTAGGAGCACTTGATGAATAAACTTGATGTGATTTGTGTTAGTAATATATGAGAGATGTCCTAAGGCAATCACCTTATGCATGAACCATTTATATGATAAATGAAGATTCACTATTTGAGTATACATGTTTTATGTATTTGATTGGATCTAAAACTCATTTACTGAATGTCCTCGATACGATTCACAGCATGAGAGAATTTGTGATTGGATCACAACTAGTGAGTATCTCTACATGTGTAATTGTGATGTATCGGAATTATCCCTAGTCGATGAATTGATGGATTTGGACACCATCAATTCTGTCAAGACTAGCACGAGGTATACTCCTTGGTATATCCAAGCAGCTGATTCTCACTGGCTGGAGACATTGTGATGTCCGGAGTTAATTGTGGATGCTAGTTATGGTAACTAGTTCATTGGAGTGACCAGCCGTAAGACTTCATATGGTTCTCTGCATATATAGATATGTCAATGAAGTTCTTACTGTGGCTTAAGTGCGATGTTCCTTAGACTTGCGGTATTCAAGTCATCTTGATCATGGAGACTTATGCTTTGACATCTTAAGCAAACATCTCTAAGGAGATGTGGACCCGGGATGATTGGGTATAAGTCGAAGTGATCGAAGGTGTTTGAATAGCCTATAAAGGATTCACCACTCCTTGCGAGGAGATGTATACCCATGGCCTCTCGTCGGATTGTTACTAAAGTCTTTGGCTAAAGCATTACATGTTTAGAGTAAAGTACTCTTCGATACATGTGCAGTAACTAGAATCCGTAGGACGAGGAAATGATACTTGGGCTAGGTGTGACGTAGTCAGCCTAGTGGGGACTGACACAATAGACCATGTCCTGAACCAAGTGGGTATAAGATGAGTGAAGGGAATGGGGCACGAATCATTCGAGCTGCTGAAGGGTTTCAGAAATAGTTCTGGATCAACCGTTGATCTTTTCGGCTAATTGGGGATCATGATGTACTACTAGGTGCCACTCATGATCGTTCTATAATTAATGGTTAATTATAAACGGCCAACATAAACCGAGAACCTATTTGGTCACACGTACAACGAGCGTAATTCAAATGATTTAAAACGAGCTTGAGAATGGGATTCTCAGACCGAGAGAAACTAGGTTTGGTTGGACCAAACATAAAGCGAGCATGAAATCGTTTCAGTCGCAATGGAAGCGTGGATGGGCCGTGTCTTATGAAGACATAATGGATGAACCAAAATGGTTTGGTTCTAATCCAATGGAGGAGAATAAACCAAAGGGTTTGGTTTATTTTAAACGAATGAACCAAAAGTTTGTTCGGTTCGTTTTAACTTAAAATAAACCATCATGGTTTGGTTTATTTTAACTTATCTTAATGGAGCAGGTTAACGGGCCTAATGGTTATGATCCAATAACCATTAAGAGAATTAGTTCTCTATAAAAGAGGGCTTAATGGATAATTAAGCCCTAATCCAAACCCTAGCTTGGAGTTGCCGCCCAACCTAGTCTTGCCGCCCAACCTCCATTGCCGCCCAGCTGGTTGTGCTGCCGTCTAGCTCCTTGCCGGCGTCCAAGCTTCAGCCGGTGAACCCTCCGGCGACCCTCCGGTGATCTTCCTAGGCCTCGGTGAAAAGGTGATCACTTGGCTTCCTTGTTTTGGCCGGCGCCTACTCCTCCACCAAGCTGTCCAGTTTTCTGGACAGCTTCTTCTCCTCTCGTCGGAGCGTCGTTTGGACGGCGGTTAGAGCTCCGACAGTAGCTAACTTACCGGGGATTCGATCTCCGGTAATCCTCTGAGGTGGAGGACGAAGGATTCGTCAATTGGTTGACGAATACCTCTCCGGAGAAGCGAGTTTTGAGAACTCGTATTAGGATCCGAATTTGGATTCGGATCGTGATCATCTCTCGATCACGTCGTCATCAACACGAGGCTAGTAACTCGTACAAAGACGAAGCTCGTGACTTAGCGAAGTCATCCCGAGGAACTCGGCGTGGATACGGATAGAGACGATTCTAGCGAGGATCGTTCCGGTTGATGTCGTTCCCGCTACACGTCATACGAATGGTATAACGTAGATAAATTTCCTTTTATTGCAAATTTAAATTTACGGTTATGTCTACACTTGTTGTAATATACATGCGTGTGTTGTGTGTGTTGTAATAAATAGAAGTATTTATTATTTTTATTGCTTCCGCTGTGTTCATGTTTACGAAACATGATCGAACACACACACGCCGCGGTGCCGGAAACCCAACAGTGGTATCAGAGCCCAGGTTGTGTTTTGACATAATCGTAAAAATGGTTTTGCGATAGTCATAATGTATTTCTGGAAATTTTCTAATTTTGGAAATTTAGAAGTATTTATGGAAATTTTTCAATTTTGGAAAGTCTAGAAGTATTTATGGAAATCTTCCACTTTTGGAAAGTTGGAAGTATTTATGGAAATTGATATTTTCCATAAATAAAATATTTGATTAGATTCTAGAAATTTGTTTCCTAATTTAATCATGATTTGATTTGGGAAATCAAATCTTAAAATATTTTATTTCCATAAGTAGTTTTAATGATTTAGGAAATTGGTTTCCTAAATAGATTTTCCTTAATCAAATAATTCCATGAATAAAATATGTGATTAGATTTGGAAATTTGTTTCCTAATTTAATTATGATTTGATTTGGAGAATCAAATCTTAAACATATTTTATTTCCACAAATAGTTATGACAAATAAGGAAGTTATATACATGACATAATTGTATGCCATGTAATTACATTAGATGCATAACATAATGCCAAGCGTGTCGTGATATGTAGATGTATGTCATGTATGTCATGCCATGTAGATAATAGTTATTTGCATGCAAAGAGGATGAGACATAAAACCCTTAAACAATATTAAAGCCTACACCTTCCATTAATATGGTTAGAACCAGAGTTCCGTTTCTTGTTTGGGTTGTTGGACTCTCTCCAAGCCCGGCTCGAACCCGAACATGTTCAAACCATGGAATAGTTTAATACTAATATGGTAAGAGTCAGAGGTCAATCGTTAGCTTTGGTTGTTGGACTCCCTCCAAGCCGGGCTAATTGGTTGAATGCGCTCTAACCATATTAAAACTATGTCTTGATTAATGGGTTGGCTTTAACCTGGAGCATCGATTTGTTGGACTCTCTCCAAGGTCGATGTAAAGGGAGGTGAAGTTGGGTGCTATGCATATGATGCATACTTGTTAATGTGTTAACAACCCGATGTATGTGTGAACATTCAATTAGTTGATAGCACATTGTGATAGTTGCATATACGTGATACGCAATCGGTATTGTTGATACCTACCGTCGTAGTTATGAATGGCTTGTTGGACTCTCTCCAAGGTTGTTCATAACTATGATGGATATCAGCCCATTCGGAGATGGACCTATGATCTCCCGAAGTGATTTTGGGGTTTTTGAAATTTGAAAAATGAATGGGATTTATAAATGTATATTGATGCATTTTAAAAAAAATCATCTTTATCATATATGCTCGTTTTGTATTTCTAAGATTGATCATGATGTGTTCGAATTTGCATTCCATTTTGGATTCAAATAAATTGACTGGGCCGAACTTCTTGGACTACCTTAGAAACTTGAGAATTGTTCTCAAGGTGGAAAAGCTTGCGTATGTCCACGAAGCGCCTTTTCCCGCCCATCCTAGTGACAATGCAACTCTGGACCAATTGTTGGCCTATCAGAAACATGTGAGTGATTCTGAACAAATGAGTTGCATCATGCTAGCCGCGATGGAACCCAAGCTACAAAAGCAGCATGAGCATATGGATGCTCATATCGTAATCCTTTATCTTTGTGAGTTGGTTGATGAGCAAGTGAGATTTGAAAGGTTCGAAGTCTCAAAGCTCCTCTTCACCTCTGAGATGCTAGAAGGTTCATCTGTGGTACTGCTCAATATCTTTGAAGGCTCGTGGAGTCTTGAGAAGCATGGCGAGGGGCGGTCTTATTAGTTGATTCCTCGAAGAAAGGTTCTAAGAGGAAGTCAAAGGAACAGCAGAAGGGAAAGAAGAGAAAGGCTAAGAATGTAGAACTAGCACAAAAGGAAACTTGCCATCATTATGGCAAGGAGAGCCATTTGCGAAGAAAGTGCAAGATTTATCTTGAGTCCGTGAAGAAGGATAAGGCATCGAATGCCCCATCTTCTTCAGAAATATTCTTTATTGATTGTCATTCTATTTCCTCAGACACTTGGGTATTTGATACTGGGTGTGGCTCACATATATGTAATGACATACATGGGATAAGGAATAGAAGAAGACTCGTCAAGGGGAGAGTCAAATTTACGTGTTGGGAATGGAGCAACGGTTGCTGCACTCGCCATCGGAATATATTTGTTGGAACTCCCTGTAGGACTTGTCTTAGAACTGGACAATTGCTTTTATGTTCCTTCGTTGATAAAGAACATCATTTCTATTTCTTGTTTAAATAGAAATGGGTACCATTTGACTTTTAGTAACAATTGTTGTTACATAACTTTGAATGGAGTTCTTTATAAGGAATTTGGAACTTTAAGCAATGGTGTTTATACGTTGGACGTATCCAGTGATATTTTCAATATCGAAGCGAGCAACAAGCGTGCTCGAAAGGATAATCAAATAGACTCCTATATGTGGCATTGTCGTCTTGGCCATATAAGCAAGAAATGCATGTCCGAATTACACCGATGTGGAATTCTGGAATCGTTTGAATTGGATTCATACGATACATGCGAATCATGCTTAAAAGGCAAGATGACTAAGTTACCTTTTACTGGAAAAGGTGAACGAGTGGGAGAGTTACTAGGACTAATACATACTGATGTATGTGGACCTATGTCAACTCAAGCATTAGGAGGCTATAGCTACTTCATTACCATCACCGATGATCACTCACGGTTTGGGTATGTGTTCTTGATGAAACACAAGTCTGAAGCCTTTGAAAGGTTCAAAGAATTCAGAAATGAAGTAGAGAAACAACATGACAAGAGTATTAAGATACTTCGATCAGATCGAGGTGGTGAATACTTAAGTCAAGAGTTTCTTGATTATCTAAGAGACAATGGCATATTGTCTCAATGGACTCCGCCATATACACCACGGCATAATGGTGTATCGAGGCGTCTTAGGACCTTGTTGGACATGGTCAGTCAATGATGAATCATCGACTCTTCCCAAGTCCTTTTGGGGCTATGCACTTGACATTTGTTTACTTGTTAAGCAGTGTCTACCAAGGTAGTCTCAACTACTCCATATGAGATATGGAATAGTAAGAAACCTCATGTATCTTACTTGAAGATATGGGGTTGTCCTCGCTTATGTGAAGCGGACGATGTCGGACAAATTGGATGCTAAGTCGATAAATGTCTATTTATTGGATACCCTAAGGAAACAAGGGGTTACCAATTCTATCATCACTGGAACAAAAGGTGTTTGTTTCAAGGCATCTTTGTGTTTCTAGAGAAAGAGTTTCTCTTGCAAGAAAATAGTGGGAGTGTCGTCGAGCTTGAGGAGGCTCGAGAGACTCAAATAGACATTGATGAGATACAGTGAAGCCACTGTAGAGCAACTCATAGTGATGAGCAATCAATTTGGACATATTGTAACACCACATCTTCGTAGATCTGGTAGAACGCAATATTCCTGAGAGATATGGATTTCTCGTAAGTGAATCGAACGACGTGTTACTCATTGATGATGAGGAGCCTACCAGTTATGAAGAAGTGTTGACAAGTTCAGAAAGGGATAAGTGGCTTGGTGCCATGAAGTCGGAAATGGATTCCATGTATGAAAACCAAGTTTGGAACTTGGTTGACCCACCTGAAGGCATAAAGCCTATAGGGTGCAAGTGGATTTTCAAGAAGAAAATCGACATGGATGGTAATGTGATTACCTATAAGGCTAGATTGGTGGCGAAAGGATATCGTCAAAAGCAAGGTGTTGATTATGACGAAACCTATTCGCCTGTAGCTATGCTTAAATCCATTCGGATGCTCCTGGCCATAGCGGCTCATTATGATTATGAGATATGGCAGATGGATGTGAAAACATCTTTCCTTAATGGAAACCTGCTCGAGGACGTGTATATGATACAGCCTGAGGGTTTCACATCGGTTGATAAAACCAAGGTATGCAAATTGCAACAGTCCATTTATGGATTGAAGAAAGCATCCAGGAGCTGGAATATCCGTTTTGATGAGACAATCAAAAGGTTTGATTTCTCACAAAATCCAGATGAACCTTGTGTGTACAAAAAGGTTAGTGGGAGTGCAGTCGTGTTCCTAGTATTGTATGTCGATGACATACTACTTATAGGAAATGATGTTTCAATCTTACAGTCAGTGAAGGTTTGGTTATCCAAGACATTCTCCATGAAAGACCTGGGAGAAGCAACCTACATCCTCGGGATTAAGATATATAGAGATAGATCGAAACGGTTGCTTGGTCTTTCGCAGTCTACATATATAGACCGAGTGCTAAAGAGGTTTAGCATGTCGGAATCCAAGAAAGGTTTCCTACCCATCATGCATGGGATACACCTTTCGAAGTCTATGTTTCCGCGCACAGAAGATGAGAGGATTTGCATGAGTAAGATTCCCTATGCATCCGCAATAGGATATAGCATGTATGCTATATTATGTACGAGGCCCGATGTATCGTATGCTCTGAGTGTCACGAGCAGATACCAGTCTGATCCAGGAATGGATCATTGGGTGGCTGTTAAGACGATCCTTAAGTACTTAAGAAGAACTAAGGATGTGTTCCTAATATATGGAGAAGGGTACATGGTGATACGTGGGTATACGGATGCCAGCTCCAGACAGACAAGGATGTTTCCATGTCTCAGTCTGGGTATGTATTCGCCTAGAATAGAGGCATAATAAGTTGGAAAGGTTCCATGCTTGACACTATAGCGGATTCTGCCACTAAGGCAGAATACATTGCAGCTTTGGAAGCAGCAAAGGAAGCGGTTTGGATCAAGAAGTTCATCTCTGAACTTGATGTGGTCTCATCAATGATCCAAACATGTGCTTCGCCGCTATCATCTTATCAGAGAGATTATCGGTAGGAACGAAATACAAATCGAGAAAATTCCCACTGAAAGGAACTTAGCGGATCCTTTGACTAAGGCATTACCTCAAAGTAAGTTTGAGGGTCATGTTAGAGCTTATGGTATTGGATACCGTAGCGATTGGTATTAGGCCAAGTGGGAGTCTGTTAGTAATATATGAGAGATGTCCTAAGGCAATCGCCTTATGCATGAACCATTTATATGATAAATGAAGATTCACTATTTGAGTATACATGTTTTATGTATTTGATTGGATCTTAAACTCATTTACTGAATGTCCTCGATACGATTCACAGCATGAGAGAATTTGTGATTGGATCACAACTAGTGAGTATCTCTACATGTGTAATTGTGATGTATCGAAATTATCCCTAGTCGATGAATTGATGGATTTGGACACCATCAATTCTGTCAAGACTAGCACGAGGTATACTCCTTGGTGTATCCAAGCAGCTGATTCTCACTGGCTGGAGACATTGTGATGTCCGGAGTTAATTGTGGATGCTAGTTATGGTAACTAGTTCATTGGAGTGACCAGCCGTAAGACTTCATATGGTTCTCTGCATATATAGATATGTCAATGAAGTTCTTACTGTGGCTTAAGTGCGATGTTCCTTAGACTTGCGGTATTCAAGTCATCTTGATCATGGAGACTTATGCTTTGACATCTTAAGCAAACATCTCTAAGGAGATGTGGACCCGGGATGATTGGGTATAAGTCGAAGTGATCGAAGGTGTTTGAATAGCCTATAAAGGATTCACCACTCCTTGCGAGGAGATGTATACCCATGGCCTCTCGTCGGATTGTTACTAAAGTCTTTGGCCAAAGCATTACATTTTTAGAGTAAAGTACTCTTCGATACATGTTCAGTAACTAGAATCCGTAGGATGAGGAAATGATACTTGGGCTAGGTGTGACGTAGTCAGCCTAGTGGGGACTGACATAATAGACCATGTCCTGAACTAAGTGGGTATAAGATGAGTGAAGGGAATGGGGCACGAATCATTCGAGCTGCTGAAGGGTTTCAGAAATAGTTCTGGATCAACCGTTGATCTTTTCGGTTAATTGGGGATCATGATGTACTACTAGGTGCCACTCATGATCGTTCTATAATTAATGGTTAATTATAGACGGCCAACATAAATCGAGAACCTATTTGGTCACACGCACAATGAGAGTAATCCAAAAGATTTAAAACGAGCTTGAGAATGGGATTCTCAGACCGAGAGAAACTAGGTTTGGTTGGACCAAACATAAAGCGAGCATGAAATCGTTTCAGACGCAATGGAAGCGTGGATGGGCCGTGTCTTATGAAGACATAATGGATGAACCAAAATGGTTTGGTTCTAATCCAATGGAGGAGAATAAACCAAAGGGTTTGGTTTATTTTAAACGAATGAACCAAAAGTTGGTTCGGTTCGTTTTAACTTAAAATAAACCATCATGGTTTGGTTTATTTTAACTTATCTTAATGGAGCGTATTAACGGGCCTAATGGTTATGATCCAATAACCATTAAGAGAATTAGTTCTTTATAAAAGAGGGCTTAATGGATAATTAAGCCCTAATCCAAACCCTAGCTTGGAGTTGCCGCCCAACCTAGTTGTGCCGCCCAACCTCCTTTGCCGCCCAGCTGGTTGTGCTGCCGTCTAGCTCCTTGCCGGCGTCCAAGCTTCAGCCGGTGAACCCTCCGGCGACCCTCCGGTGATCTTCCTAGGCCTCGGTGAAAAGGTGAGCACTTGGCTTCCTTGTTTTGGCCGGCGCCTACTCCTCCACCAAGCTGTCCAATTTTCTGGACAGCTTCTTCTCCTCTCGTCGGAGTGTCGTTTGGACGGCGGTTAGAGCTCCGACAGCGGCTAACTTACCGGGGATTCGATCTCCGGTAATCCTCTGAGGTGGAGGACGAAGGATTCGTCAATTGGTTGACGAATACCTCTCCGGAGAAGCGAGTTTTGAGAACTCGTATTAGGATCCGAATTTGGATTCGGATCGTGATCATCTCTCGATCCCGTCGTCTTCAACACGAGGCTAGTAACCCGTACGAAGACGAAGCTCATGGCTTAGCAAAGTCATCCCGAGGAACTCGGCGTGGATACGGATAGAGACGATTCGAGCGAGGATCGTTCCGGTTGATGCCGTTCCCGCTACACATCATACGAAAGGTATAACGTAGATAAATTTCCTTTTATTGCAAATTTAAATTTACGGTTATGTCTACACTTGTTGTAATATGCATGCGTGTGTTGTGTGTGTTGTAATAAATAGAAGTATTTATTATTTTTATTGCTTTCGCTGTGTTCATGTTTACGAAACATGATCGAACACACACACGCCGCGGTGCCAGAAACCCAACAATTTGGAGATGGAATCCTCCCCTCCTTTTATAGACTTTGGCCTCTGAATTTGTCTCCTCTTATTTCGGAACGGATCATGAAGTTGTCCAAATTTTATCGCAAAGTGGCCGCGTCAAACGTTATCCGTTTTGACCTAGCGCAAAAGCTGAATCGTCGCCATCGGATCGATGATGCCTCACCGATCGATGGGCATCATCGGATCGCTCCATGTCCGAATGACCGCCTTGGCCACTTCCCTACAATAAGAGGTTAGCTCAAAAAATGATAAATACGACGGTTTCTAACCATCCGATCTCGACCTAGACCTTCCACAGGAAGTCTTAGTCGGATCGCCGCCTACGGTCGTCCCCGTAAAGAGGACACGACCTTACAATCTCTCACTCACACGAGCTTACCTCGATAGTAGCTCTCGCTTCCGCCTTCCACTCGATTCCTTCGGCTCCCTCCGAAGTCACTCGAGTGTCGCCCGACCACCGTGGCTTCCTCCGGGTGTCGCTAGCCTTCAGCTCAAGCTTTAATACTTTTCTGCACACTCGATAGCTCGTGAGATAACGATGTAGACTTAACATTGTGTCTTTGCCATAATCAAAACATAGGTTCGATTATTTAGTGCCCCTGCACCAACAATCTCTCCCTTTTTGATTTATGGCAAACCAACACAAAGTTAAGGGAAATTAAAGCATAAAACAAGTAAAGTAAATGATGAATGTCATTTTCAAAAACTCCCTCTTAACCAAAACTCCCCCTTAACCCTTGGTGAGTTTTGAAAGAGATACTTTAGTTCAAAATTAAATAAATTTTGTGTTACTCCCCCTTAACTTTCGCTCTTCTCCCCCTTTTGCCATAAATCAAAACAAATGTTGGGGTTTGTTATGTAAAAATGAAGTTTGTTATAAAAATAGGGGTTTAAAGGTAATATGGTATATGCATGCATCAAGATAAATCAACTATGAGTCCAAACATGCGTCTAGCAATAGTTAGATAGATTGGTTCGAGGTGTGTCCCTCTGCACCAATAATCTAAAGGTTTATAATATAACCCTTAAGGTTAGTTTGCTTTCCCCCTTAGTCAAATATATAAAGTATAAGAGATGTAGGGGGCGCTAAACTTTGGCCTAAAGAGTCATTAAGTACAATAGTTGAGAAAATAAGTAGTATTTTGAAGATTGTTTTAAGTATATTTCAATTATCCTTAACATTTCACCCATTCTATGTGTCTCAGAATTTGTTCACCTTATATGTTTTGTGAGATGATTTTAAATTGATTAAAGATAATCAACCTTGGGTTAGATTCGGATTTAACCTTTAGATCGTTAAGTAACTTTTCGAGAAACTGGCTTCCAGGTCGTGGCGAGGCACAGGGGCCTTCTTTGATCGGAACAACGACCACTTCCTTAGACAAAGCCAAATTCAAGAAAATATCACTTAAGTCACTTAGGGTTACTTCCTGGTCTAACTAGTTTAGGATACGGCGAGGTAGCTTCAGCTAGTTCCACTCGGTCAAGTGCACCAAGCTAGATACGCCTTATCTAGCTCGAATACACGAGACTTTGTTTCCCTAACGTACTATCATCTCGCCGCGTCCTGATACTATGTTGTCAAGAGTTGACTAATCATTTACCCTATCTAGCCATTCTAAAAATTAAAGTAAAATATGCAATGGTTTTGCTAAGTAAGCGGGTATACTATTTTAGTGTTAGCTCCCCCTGGACCATTGAACCAATATGGTCTATTCAAATAATGAACTTGATCCTGAGGAATCCAATACTTATTAGTCCTTATATGTGAGTTCAATAAAACCTTTGGGACCCATGCTTGGACTCTTTGATGACTACGATTTACGATAGACATATAAGACCTATTCGTAGTCTTTGACTTAAATCCGAGTCCGACTTTATTGTACACGGCTCTTTGGGTTCCAAGTAGTCGATTAAGATTCTTAGATCCCAATGTGAACCTTTCCAACCTAGCCTCAACCTCTTGAACTTGGTCTTTCAAGAGAGAATTCTCCTCCTCAAGTTTTTCAATTTGAGTTGAGTTTCCCTCTTGAACTTGACTAGTTGAAGGGGTTAGAGTAGCCTCTTGCTTGAGGGTTTCAACCTCCTCAAGTAACGACTCAACCCTAGACTCGGACTTAGTTAATTTCCTATTAAGCATTTTAATTGTATTGTAAAGCGTACTAATTAAAGAGCGATTAACCTTGACTTTCTCTTTTGGTCCAGCTTTGAGTTTTCTCTCGATTCTCTCGAAATAATCTTCGGGGTCAGAGTCGGAGTTGTAGTTGGACTCGGCTTCGGATTCTGACTCGGACTCCTCCGTTCTTGCCATGTAAGATATGTCTTCTCTGTTGTCCCAAGTTGCATGGAAGGCTTTCCTTGCTCCCTTTTTCTTTTGGTTCTCATTCTTCAATTTCCTTCTTTCTTGTCGAACTATTCTCCGCACAATGTTGACTATTATGGCCTCCTCTTCGGATTTGGATTCATCTTTGGGTTCGAGTTCATCTACTTGCTTAGTAGGTGGCTTCCTTCTTTGTCCTGCAAGTAGAGCAATACCTCTCTCGGCCCGGACCACGTTAGTTTGCTCATGAAGTTCATACTCGGAAAATAATTCATCTAACCTAAGCTTCGAAAGGTCCTTAGAGACCTTGTAGACATCGACCATGGATGCCCATAAGGTAGTCCTAGGGAAAGCATTTAAAGTGTACCTTATAAGGTCCCGGTTCTCTATGGCTTGCCCGATCGAATGAAGACCGTTGACGATATCTTGGATCTGCGCATGTAGTTGGGTGGCAGTCTCATGATCCTGCATCTTTAGATTGTACAATTTATTTAAAAGTAAATCTCTTTTACATACCTTAGCATCAGTCGTCCCTTCGTGTAAATCAATCAATTTGTTCCAGAGGTCTTTGGCGCTAATGAATGGTCCGATGAGGTTGAGTTCCTCCTTGGACAAGCCGCATTGCAATATTTGGGTTGCTCTTGCATCGGCTTCGATTTGCCTCTTGGTTACATTTGTCCATTTGTTGAAATCCAAGGGCTCTCCTTGATCATTTGTGGGTAGAGCAAAGCCGGTTTGGATTATTATCCAAGTCTCGACTTGTATTTTCAAGAAACACTCCATCCGACCTTTCCAATAACGGAAATCATCTCCGTTAAAGAACGGAGGTCGGGTGGTGCTATATCCCTCAATGTGAGCCATTAAGTATCTTGCAAAACACGAATAAAAACCAAAGGGAATTCCAAGACTTGGTCTTGGATTAGTAGTGTGGGAAATAAATAGGAAATAAACAGAATTAAATGAGAAAAATAAAAAACTAACAAAAACTAACAACTTACGACCTTCGATGCCCCCGAAAGGGTACTAGACATTAGATTTTGGGGCTGGAAATGGCTTGTTACGAGGGTAAACCCTCTTAAAAAATGTAGATCTCTCAGAGAGCTTCGATTTGGTAGGTAGATCGTTTTGTGAGTTCACTTGTGTGAAAAGTTATGACCGATTTACCGTCGGCTACTCCAAGAGAGAAAAACTTGCAAGCACACAACCAAAAGAAACGTACCAAGACTTCGTCTTGGATTAGTAGTGCGGGAGGAAAAAGACCCAAAAAAAATACGAATCGAAAAATATGAACAGAAAACCAAAACGTGCTAGATCGGTGGTTTCACCAAATCTGAGCGCCCCTGCTCTGATACCAATTGTTGGATCGAGAAGCGTCGCTAGAGGGGGGGGTGAATAGCGATCGTAAATCTTTTCTTTTTCGTTCGTTCGATACACAAAGTAAGCACAGCGGAAAATAAATGAACACGTTTATTTTACTTGGTTCACAACCCAGCGGTTGCTACTCCAAGGCCCTATCGGTCCTAGACCACGTACGGAGGGCAAAACACTATAATGTCTCCTCCTCGTTGGAGGTAGGAGACAACGATCACAAAACCGAATATACAAGGATGAGGCAACAAGCCTACCTCACCTTGTTATGAAGAAAAACAAAGAATACAATATCAAAAATATTACTTGATTCTGCTGCCGACGAAGAAGATCAAAACTTGGTGTTGCGTCGGCGTTATGACGATGTTGGAGCGTTGGCGTTGTAGGAGCACTTGATGAATAAACTTGATGTGATTTGGAGATGGAATCCTCCCCTCCTTTTATAGACTTTGGCCTCTGAATTTGTCTCCTCTTATTTCGGAACGGATCATGAAGTTGTCCAAATTTTATCGCGAAGTGGCCGCGTCAAACGTTATCCGTTTTGACCTAGCGCAAAAGCTGAATCGTCGCCATCAGTCGACTGATGCCTCCCATCAGTTGACTGATGGGCATCAATCGACTGCTCCATGTCCAGCAGTCGACTTCCAGCTTGGCCACTTCCCTGCAATAAGAGGTTAGCTCAGAAAATGATAAATACGACAGTTTCTAACCGTCCGATCTCGACCTAGACCTTCCACAAGAAGTCTTAGTCGGATCGCCGCCTACGGTCGTCCCCGTAAAGAGGACACGACCTTACAATCTCTCACTCACACGAGCTTACCTCGATAGTATCTCTCGCTTCTGGCCTTCCACTCGATTCCTTCGGCTCCCTCCGAAGTCACTCGAGTGTCGCCCGACCACCGTGGCTTCCTCCGGGTGTCGCTAGCCTTCAGCTCAAGCTTTAATACTTTTATGCACACTCGATAGCTCATGAGATAACGATGTAGACTTAACTTTGTGTCTTTGCCATAATCAAAACACAGGTTCGATTATCTAGTGCCCCTGCACCAACAAGTACCACCTGATACGAGAAATCGTAAAGAGAGGAGAAGTTGCTGTGGCCAAGATTGCATCGGAGAATAACCTGGCAGATCCTTTCACTAAGGCCCTTCCGACAAGAGCTTTTGATAGGCATGTGGAGGGAATGGGGATCAGATGTATGGCAGTTTGAGGACAGCATAGTCTTTTAGTATAAGTGGGAGATTATTGGGATGTACACTGAAAAGTCTATCTTTTGTATGAACAGCTTTATTTTAAAATAAGAATCACATGATCATTGTTTGTATATTTTTATGGTTATGCATATTGTCTAATACTTTACATTGTAGATAACATGGTGTGTGGTGTCACACGGGAGATCATGTTATCGGCTACTTGAAAAGTATAAGTAAAAGGCTCACAACCGAGATGGCTTTGGACAAACCATAGGAATAATTGTAGTGTGATTTGGTATTGGTTTGTCTTGACAATAAAATCACACTAGTTCACTTTGTGTGTATTGAGTAGGACCGACTTAGAGGTGATTCGATTTATTGTTGACTACATAATCGAATCGGACCTCAGATATTATTTTGTACATGCTCTTAATCCCGATATAATAACGAGCACATATACTTAGTATTCATCTATTTGATTTACCAATGGACGAGATTTATAGATAAAATCGATAGGCTCAGTAAGTTGGGAGATGATATTATTTATATGGTGTGTCGTTGAATATAGGAGGAAACCGTGTCCTATATATTAGGATGATGATGTCCCCTTGAGAAGCTCATAAGGTTCATCATGTAAACCCTGTAGGTGGACTTGGTCCGACATGATGAAAAGGTTGAGTGGTACTACTCAAGGAATTAGATGTTGATTAATTAATGGTCAGTAAATTAATTAATCGACGGACATTCGAGATCTTAAACATGGGGAGAAAATGTACAAATAATATATGGAGCTCATATTAACTTATGAGGGTTGGTGAGGTAGATCAATGATAATCCTTTAGTGGATTGGATTATCATTAGTGGATCGGACTTTATGTGGGCTTGATCCATGGGTGGCCAAGATCCAACTCCTCCTCATGGTCCCTAATGTATCCTATTAACACCTCATGAAGCTTAGATCGAATGTATAGAAACAAAACTCTAGATCCAAAGGAAGAGATTAAATCTCTAAGATCCAACGGTTGAGATAAAATCTCTAGATCCGACGGTTGAGATTAAATCCCTAGAACCAATGGTGGAGATTAAAAGGAGGCTTATACCTAACTTTATAAAAGGAGGGCAAGGGGTTGGCATGGAAAAAAATCCAAGAGGAGCTAGGGTTTTGGGCGGCAAGGCTTGAAAGCTAGGGTTTAGGGGTGGTGGCACCAAATAAGGAAGGTAATTCCTTTCTTCTTCTTCCTTCAAGGTGGCTGGCATCTAGCAAGGGTTTATAGATTTTTCCAGCCATTGTCCGGCATCCAAACCTCTCTTCTCCTTCTCCTTGAGTGGTGGAAATAAGACTTAGGGCTTTCCCTTAGTGTCTTGGTAGGTTTCCATCATCATCTCCTCCTCTTAGTCGGCCGGCGGCAAGGATTTCCCTTGTTGGTTGTCTATAGGAAGGAGAAGAGACTTGTTTCTATTCTTTCTCTTGCTTTGAAAGAGCAAGGAAGGAAGATTTGCAATCTAGGAGCTTCAACTTTTGGTAGATCGTCGTCCACACGACGTCCGAAAGGAGGAAGGTCATATATTAGAAGATCGAGAGGTATATTGATTCTCTAATTTTTATATGTTACATGTTTGTATTTGTTTTTCAATTATAAGCATGATATAAATCAGTTTGTGGCTAAATAATACTTGGATCCCGAACATAAACACAAAAATCGGTGATCCGGACATCGTCTATTCCGCAGCTACTCGTAGAATAGAGGTTGGTCACTTGAACAACAAATTTGTTCAAGTGACCTCTCTAAACGAATAGCACGATGATGACTTGGTTGTTAGAGCAATCCCTTTTGTCTAGGATTAAATTATTTTAATCCGGGGACATCGATGGTATCGCCATGAACAAACAAACAAGGTGTAGTGGGAAGCGAAGTTTCCCCTCAAGGACTCGATAAGCAAAACCCTTCAGTGACATCGTTATTCTTGATAGAGTGAGACCACGAAGTGGATGACCATGCCCAAATGAGTCAATATGAGATATTGAGCTCATTTGATTAGAGTGAGTCTACTTGGAGTTCAAGATATAGATTGTACCGAGGATGACACGGTCTATGCCTTAATTGGTGAATCTAGATGTCAAGGATAGAGGGGCATTGTCATATATTGTGAGAGTCACAATTAGTAGTCACAAAGGAGATGTTGGAGCTCAACATTCTTGTAACTTGGGTAGCAATGATGTGTTGCTAGATACCTCTCATTTCTTATGTTCCTAAATAGGTTTAGGAGCATTGCCAACATTACAAGAACCTATAGGGTCACACACAAAAGGCAATTAGATGGAGATTAGGTTCATATGATGAACCATGAGGATTAGGTTCATGGGATGAACCATGTGGATTAAGAGTAATCCAAATTAGACTAATTGAGTTAGACTCAATTTGATTCAAGTGTTGAATGAGTCGAATTTAGATTTGATTCATTGAGTCAATTTAAATTAATGAATAGAGATTCATTAAATCAAATTGACTTGAATCAAATGGTTAGATTTGATCAACCATGGGAGATAAGAGGTCAAGTTTGACTTGACTTGAGAGGGAAGATGAATGGTCAATTTTGACTTGACCAATTGCCATGTCATGGTGACATGGTATGGGGGCTGGCAAATGATGGTGCTCCACATCATCATGGAGTTATAATGTGGTGCCACCTCATGAGGGAGACAAAGAGCCATTGGCTCTTGGAGTTACATGCATGCATGTAACCCCCCAACATGAAGTGGTCGACCACTTTTCATTAGATGAGAAGTTATTTTGTGTGTAACTCCATCTTCTTCATCCTTGGTTCTTCCTCTCTTGCTCTCCTATTCATCATCTTGGCAAAAACTTCCAAGTAGTGCTAGCACACTCTAGGTTGTTTTTCTCCACCATTTTTCTGTGTGGATACTTGTAGAGGAGTGTACACATGACACTCTTGAGTTCCGGCAAATCATTTGGACGAGTGGGATAAGCGAAGGGCGTCGCTACGAGGGTAACGCTCTCATCATATAGATCTATGGTAGATCTAGGTTATCCATAACACATACATGTAGTTTTTATTTTTTATATCTTCTCACAGATCCGTGGTCGGGTTTCCGAGGTTTCTGCAATGCAAAAAGCAATTTTTGCGGCTCGGAAAGTCCAACAATGTGGACCCGGGATGATTGGGAATAAGTTGAAGTGATCGAAGGTGTTTGAATAGCCTATAAAGGATTCACCACTCCTTGTTAGGAGATGTATACCCATGGCCTCTCGTAGGATTGTTACTAAAGTCTTTGGCCAAAGCATTACATGTTTAGAGTAAGGTACTCTTGGATACATGTGTAGTAACTAGAATTCGTGGGACGAGAAAATGATACTTGGGCTAGGTGTGACGTAGTCAACCTAGTGGGGACTGACACTATAGACCATGTCCTGAACCAAGTGGGTATAAGATTCATGAAGGGAATGGGGCACGATTCATTGTAGCTGCTGAAGGGTTTCATAAATAGTTCTGGATCAACTGTTGATCTTTTTAGTTAATTGGGGATTATGATGTACTACTAGATGTCACTCATGATCATTCTATAATTAATGGTTAATTATAGACGGCCAACATAAACTCAGAACCTATTTGGTCACATGCACAATGAGCGTAATCCGAAGGATTTAAAATGAGTTTGAGAATGAGATTCTCAGACCGAGAGAAACCAGGTTTGGTTTGACCAAACATGGAGCAAGCATGAAATCGTTTCAGTAGTAAGGGAAGCGTGGATGGGCCATGTCTTACAAAGACATAATGGATGAATCAAATTGGTTTTTTTCTAATCCAATGGTGGAGAATAAACCAAAGGGATTTGGTTTGTTTTAAACGAATGAACCAAAATTGGTTCGGTTCATTTTAACTTAAAATAGATCAAATTGGTTTGGTTTAATTTAACTTAAATTAATGGAGCAGGTTAATGGGTTTTTTGTTATGAACCAATAACCATTAGGAGAATTTGTTCTCTATAAAAATTGGGCTTAAGGGTTTTATGAAAACCTAACCCTAATTGTGCTGCCCCTCCCTCTCTTCTCCTCTTCTAGCTGGTGCACAACCTCTTGCCGCCGCCTAGCCCTTGTGCCACCGTCCAAGTTGTGTTCAGCATCCAAGCTCTTGCCGGCGATCCTCTGGTGACCCTCCGATAATCTTCCTTGGCTCCGGCGATGAGGTGAGCATCTAGCTTTCCTTATTTGGCTAGTGCAACATCCTCCACCAAAGCTGTCCAGTTTTCTAGAGAGCTTGTTTCCTTCTTGTCGGAGCGTCGTTTGGAGCTCCGACAGTGGTTTCCTTGCCGGGGATTCAATCTCCGGTAATCTTCATACGTGGAGGACGAAGGATTCGTCAAACCGTTGACAAATACCTCTCCGGAGAAGCGAGTTTTGGGGACTCGGTTTTGAATCCGAATTTTGATTCGGATTGTGATCTTCTCTTGATCACATCGTCTTCGACACGAGGCTAGTGACTCGTACGAATACGAGGCTTGTGACATTGTGAAGTCATCCCAAAGATACTCGGAGTGGATACGGATAGAGGCGATTCTAGCGAGGGTCACTCCGGTTGATGCCTTTGCCGCTACACGTGATACGTCAGGTATACGTAGAATAATTTCCTTTTATTGCAAAATTTAAATTTATGATTATGTCTACACATGTTGTACTATGCATGCATGTGGTGTGTGTGATGTAATAAATTAGATTTATTGCCTTTTATTTATTCCGCTGCACACATATTTACGAAACATGTTCGAACACACACTCGCCGCGATACCGTAAACCCAACAAAGTCTAGGTGAGTTAAAGTTGACTGGACACTTGGCACGAGAAGAGGAAAAGTCCAAATAGGTCAAGGAGGACTGGATGTTTGGTGAAGTGAAGTCTCGACAGGTCACGAGGTGACTGTGCTTAGCAAAGGAAGTCCTGATAGGTCTTTGGAGACCGTGTCTAGCAAGAGAAGACCCAGTTGATCAAGGGATTGAGCTTGACAAGAGAAGTGCTGGTAGGTCACAGTTGACCAGATGCTAGGCATGAGAGGAAAGTCTAAGTATGGATGCTTGGCAATGGGGATGTCTCATAGGCACGATCTCATGGCAATGAATGTCCTGGAGTCTCGACCTCTTGAAAATGCAGAAGTCCCGGAGGTGCAGCCTCTTGGCAAAGGTAGACCCGTTAGCATGTCGTAGCCGATGGAAGCACTTGATGGCTAGTGCAAGGATGAACGAGTTGTGGAGTACACGGATAGATTCTAAAGGTGTGAGGCTGATGGAAGTGTCTAGAAGGCTTAGGTCTAGGCTAAGAGTATCAAATGGAATAACAGCTGATGGAAGCACCTGAAAGCTAGCACCAAGGGTGAATGAGTTGTGGAGGACTTGGATGGAGCCTAAGGGTGTGAGGTTGATGGAGGTGGCTAGAAGGCTTAGGCTTAGGCTAAGGGTGGTTATTCAATTATAAAGGGATTATACTTGGGCCAAACGTCATGTTTGTGGTTTAATAGTCGACTAGCGATTTTGCTTAGGCGATTGGTTCAGTATGGCCGACTCCCACTAAGGCCCTTTATTTTTAGACTGGGTACTCCTCATTGTGTGGCTCAGGAAATGACCATGGTGCTCGACAATCGACTGTTGAGGAAGAGTAGTCGACTGGCTAAGGGTGCTCGACACTTGGGGAGTCGACAAACGAGCAAGGCGCTCAATAGTTGACTGTTGCTGTAGAGCAATCAACTGGTGGTTGGGCGAGGGGAAGTTCGTTTATGCGAGGTACTGCGGTGCTTGGGTGAACTGAGAAATAGTGCTCTGTCAAGCAATCAACTGCTATGGTAGAGCAGTCGACTGGGGTCATTATAATAGGCAGTCAGAAGCGAGGTAGGCTTAACCAGCTCCTCAACTGGGCTAGCAGTCGAAGCAGCACCTCGACTATTATGTTACCGTTGAGCAGTAATAGTGAGAAATCAGGTCGATGTGAAGCCTATAAGAGAAAGAGCTCGTGGAGACTTCGGTAGCGGTTCTTTGGAGACTTTGAAGGGGAAGTATTGTTGCATTCCAAACCTTCAAGAGCATTCCACAACAACCCAATCTAAAAGCGATCAAAACAAACTTGTGTAAAAGTGTTTCTTTTGTTTCCACCTTTTATTCGTATTTGTATTTGGTTGTTCTTCTTACTATTGTAAGTTCATTGTAAGAGGTTTCTCCACCTCAGGTATCATTCCGAGAAGGAGAAGATGTTAGTGAGTGTGGATCTCTAGAGCACCTCTGTGGAGTAGGAACTTGTGTTCACCACATAAAATACCCTGTAGTGCATGTGTTCTTATATTTTGGTTGTTTCTATCTTGTATTCTATTGTGCTAATGATTTGTAGACAAGAACACGCAATCGAAGAATGACATTGAGCAAATCGCTATTCAACCCCCCCACCCCCCCCTCTAGCATGCCAACAGTTCAACAATTAATTAGAGGGGGGAATAGCAGTTTACTACTTTTGTTTTCCATCGATCATAAAATAGCATTAACTCATCTACAAAGAGTTAAAATGTTGTGGAAATAAAATCCTAAAATAAAATAAGCATAATACCTCAACTTTTATATAGTTCAAAACCTCCAATTCCTACTTCATGGCCTAGTTATAGCTTTACAACCACTAAGATTTTTTCTTCTCAGATACCTTCCAAAGGCAGAGAAACCTCTTATAATCTCTATTCTTTTAGAAAAAAATACAAATAAAAAAACAAAGATACAAATGTAAATGAAATAACTATACGAGTGAATTTCACTCTTATTCACTTTCTTATTGCTTTAGTTTATCTCCTGAAGGTTTGAAAATGCAGTAACACTCTCATCCAAGACCCCCCGAACTAACTTGAGAAATCCTCCACAAAACATTCTTTCATAGGCTTCAAGTCATGGATATTTTTCACTCAACAGTCGATTACTTATCGCCATCAGTCAATTGTTTCGCTAAATTTGAATGTTATGCTTATAGAATAACTGCATCTAACGTAGTATTGATCATAATAGTCGAATGTTAAGCATCAATAATTTACTGGTATACCCTTAGTCGAGTCTTGCAGTTGAGTTCAAAACTTTCTATTTTCTTCAATAGTGTCATCAGTCGAGTTCTTTACTTTACTGATGCAACAATCGACTACTAACACCCAATAGTCGATTGTTCACACCCCAAACACCCTTAAACTCTAAACTTGTAGTTTCCTGGCTCATTAGTCAATTTCTATTTCATGGCAATCAACTAATACTTCTGTTCCATCCTTCCCAAGGCTAAACACTCACTTTCCTAGTATCTGCTTGACTTCAATCTATCAAGACTTCTCCCGACTAACATTCAATTGACCGTGACCTATCGAGACTTTACCCACCTAGCATCCAGTCAATCTTGTTTTGATAGGACTTCACCATTGTTAAAAATTCGATTCTCATTGATGTATTTGAACTTCCCTTTTTGTGCTTAACATTCGATCCTTTTTGATCTATCAGGACTTCACCGACATGGCTAATATTCGATATTCTATGAGTTGTTAGGATTTTTCATCACATGCTTAGTGTCTGATTCTCCATGATCCACTTGGACTTCACTTATCACATGTCAAATGTCTGGTCAATTATGATTTACTTGGACTTCACTCTTCTAATGTCAAGTGTTCGATCTTCCACGACCTGCTTAAGCTTTACTCATCTAATGGCAAGTGTTCGATCCTTTATAACCCAATTAGACTTCACTTCTGCCAACTCTCTATTGGACTTCTGGATGCCAATTATTTAGTCAACCATGATCCACTTGGACTTCTCCACTTGTCAACTCTTTATTAGAATTTTGACTACCAAGTATCCTATCAACTATAGTCCACTTGGACTTCTCACCCAACTATCAAAACACCTAACTAATCTTGGTTAATCTTTAACCCAAGGTCAATTGTGCTAACAATCTTTCTCTCTAACAATCTCCCTTTCTACTTATCATCTCACTAAAACTGTAGGATTAAAGACATCTAAGAGAGGGGGGGTGAATCTAGGTATTAAAATTTTCTTTATTTAAAGTTTAAAAACTTTTCCTTTTTATCTTTTTAAAGTATAATTCACAACATAAAAATAAATGAGACAATACATATTTTACTTGATTCACAATCCTCGTCGAATTGCTGCTCCAGGGCCCATAACCCTTCTCTAAGGCTACCTCATTGGGAAATTCACTAAGATCCCTTTGATTTGAAAACTTTTGATTTCGGAGGGGGTTTGCATACAAAGAATGAAGGCAAGGTAACACCCAATCTTCCGTCACAATTATAAGTACAAGTGTGAATATAAAATAAAGATTATACCGACAAGTATTGAGATGAGAGATGAAGCTTGATTATCGGAGGAGTGTTGGAATGGCATGACAAAGCTCTGTGAATTGTGAAAGAAGATGCAACACTGAGAGGTAATCGAGTGAGTTATCTTTTTGAGGTTGCATCCATCCTTCTTTTATAGACCCTTTCTAGGCGCCTGAACCACTTCCAAGTACCTCCACATCAGCCTGTCGATTAGGCAATTCTACCTTCCTAGATGCTTGGATCTGATCCATGTGACTTCAGGTCACCCTTATCCATTTCATTGTATTTATGGTATTTTCTAATCCTAGGCACATGGATCTGATCCAATCGCCTGTTTAAATATGCCATCCAAGGCTAACTCCAAGTCAGCTTAAAACGGTCTAGTTTCCTTGACTATGACCTGGCCATATTTGTATCTAGTTGCTTGACCGTGATCCAATCATCTGAACCAAGCCATGTCGCCTAGAAGTTTGCAACAAAGTTTTAGTACAAGCAAATATACATATCAAATTCGTAGTAGTATTACTGTTCAATCTCAACCTTGGAGTCCACATTGACCCCTTAGTCGAATCGATGCATGCCTTTCTCCTCAACCGAGGGCACGATCACACCTCTCCACTCAAGACCTTACCAACCAAACATTTGGTCTTTCTTACTTGTTTGGACTTTTCTTCACGTATGATCTTGGCTCACTAGGTTTTCCTGTTAGTTGTCTGGTCCCCCTGACTCAGTTGGACTTCTCACCAGATGTCTGATGCTCCCAACCCATCTAAATTTTTTTGTAAGTTGTTTGGTTCTTCTAAGCCAACTGGACTTCTACTCGGTGTCTGATCTCCTGATCCGTTAAGGCTCCTTGCCTAGTATCTGGTCCCCAGACCTACTATGACTTATACTACATTGCCTAGTGTCTGATCCAACTGACCTAGTAGGTCTTTTCTATTAAACTTGCACACTTAACTTTCACATTAGTTCACATGCATATCCTAACTTTAAATCTTGACTAATAAATCAAAACACAGGAGTGGTCCTCTCTGCACTAACAATCTCTCTTTTTTTGATGTATAACAACACAACCATTTAAAGTTAGAAAAATATACCAACTGCGTATGCAATCTCTTAATTTTAACTTTAAACATATCCTCTCTGTTGGAATGTATACTGAAAGCCTAGCTCATTTTGTATGAACATTTTATTTTGGAATAAGAATCACATGATCATTGTTTGCACTTTATATATTTACTATATATGTGTGCATAATGTCTAATATTTTACATTGTAGATAACATGGTGCTTGGTGTGGCACAGAAGATCATGTTATCAGTCCCTTGTAAAATATAAGTAAGAGGCTCACGACCAAGATGGTTTTGGACAAACCATTGGCATGGTTGTAGTGTAGCTTGGTATTGTTTTGTCTTGAACATAAAGTTACACTAGTACACTTAGGTGTATTGAGCAGGACCGACATAGAGGTGATTCAATTTAGTACTGACTACATAATTGAATCGGACCTCGGATATTATGTTGTACATGCTCTTAATCCCGATATAATAACGGGCACATGTACTTAGTATTTATTTCTTTGATTTACCAGAGGGTGAGATTTAGATGGATTAAATCAATATGCCCGGTAAGTTGGGAAATGATATTATTTACATGGTGTGCCATTGATTATAGGAGGAAACCGTGTCCTATATATTAGGTTGATGATGTCCCCTTGAGGAGCTCATAAGGTTCATCATGTAAACCCAGCTGGTTGACTTAGTCAACATGATGATAAGGTTGAGTGGTACTACTCGAGGAATTAGATGTTAATTAATTGATGGTCAGTAAATCAATTAATTGATGGACATTTGATATCTTAAACACGGGGAGATTAATGTACAAATAATATATGGAGCTCATATTAATTTATGGGGGTTGGTGAGGTAGTTCAATGATGATCCTCTAGTGGAATGGAACATCATTGATGGATCAAGTTTGTGTGGTTCCGATCCATCGGGTGGCCAAGATCCAACTCCTCCTTATGATCTCTATCGTAGCCTAATATAATCCTTGTGAAGTCTAGATCTAAGAATGTAAAATAAAACCTAGAACCAACGGTTGGGATTAAATCCCTAGATCCGATGGTTAGGATGAAACCCCATAACCAACGGTTGGGATTAAATCCCTAGATCCGATGGTTAGGATTAAATCCCTAGATCCGATGGTTAGGATTAAATCCCTAGATCCGACGGTTGGGATAAAACCCTAGATTCGACGGTTGGGATGAAACCCTAGATCCGACGGTTGGGATGAAACCCTAGATCCGACGGTTGGGATGAAACCCTAGATCCGACGGTTGGGATGAAACCCTAGATCCGACGATTGGGATAAAACCCTAGATCCGACAGTGGAGATTAAATCCCTAGATCCGACGGTGGAGATTAAAGGAGTCCTAAGCCTAACTCTATAAAAGGAAAGCTTAGGGTTGGGCGGCAAGAATCAATTGAATTGGAATTAAGGTTTGGCTCTTCTCAAAGTGGGAGGCTAGGGCTTTTGGAGCTAGGGTTTTTGGGCGGCAACCTTCATCCTTCTAGTTGTTGCCAGCGCCCATCATTCTCCATCAACACTTGGTCGGCGCCCATCCTCAAGGCCTCTCTCTTATTCCTTGGCCGGCGGTTCTCCTTCCATTGGTGGCCGGCGTTCACTTCTCCAATCTCCAAGGTGGCCGGCGGTTCCTTTTGTATTGGTAGTCGGCGCTTCATCCATTCGTTCCTTGGCCGGCGGTTGCATCAAACTCCCTAGCTTGGTGGCCGGTTCTAGAAAGGAAAGGTATTGTTGGTTCTTCTCTTTGTTCGCAGCGGACAAGGAAGGGAAGAACGCGATCTAGAAGGCTTCTACTCGTGGAGGATCTTCGTCCACACGTCGTCCACGAGAAGGATAGGACATACGGTAGAAGATCGTAAGGTATAAAGTTTTTTAACTTCATTTATAGATCTGAGCATGTTCTTTTATGTTTTGATTATACATGTATGCGTATGAATATATATTATATAATCATGGACCCCGAAGACAAACACAAAAACCGGCAATCCGTCCGTCGTCTCTTCCGCGGCTAACCAACTAGAAGAGTTGTGTTGCTTGAACAACTAGTTTGTTCAAGTGACCACTCAAGTTGTTAGCACGACGATGAAATAGTTGTGCTAAGGAAGCTCATCCCATCCGGATTAATTCTTTCATTAGTGAAAATTTTAATCCGGGGACATGGGAGCCAATGAGCCTCCGAAGCGACTCCTAACACTCTCCCCCTTTGGTACATGTCAAAACACACTAACCATTAAGTTTAAACTCAAACTCCCCCTTTTTAGCTCTTCTTTTCAAAATGAAAACTCTTATTCTTCAAAAATATTATTAATCAAGAAAGTTCTTTTTCAAGAGAACATATAACCTTTCAAATGTAAGATGTCTAAATAAATTTGAAAGTTGAAAATACAAACTCGATTTTAAACTCTAATGCTTCCTTTAACACTTAAGTTTAAAATTTCTTTTTCAAACTTACAAACTCTCTTAACAGCTTTCTTATGTTCTTCTCCTTCAGTCATTCTTTTTCCTCTTTTTGAAAGCATATATTTTTAAACTTTAAAAAAAATAAAAAATTTAGAAGAGAGTCTCATCTATGAACTTTTGAAAATACATTCTCCCCCTTAATTCATGCTCTCCCCTTTATGAATGTTTATTTCCAAAATAAAAATCTAAACTTTTAAACTAATGGGAACAAAATGACTAATCAAATATAAAAATAATGTAATTTAAAAAGTCATGCTCAATCTCAAGGAATTTTTCGGACACCAGAATCGGGCTGCGAGGCAGGAAGCCATGAGGAACTTGATGACGACCACCATAATCGAGGGAACACCCGTGAGGGATCATGTTCTCAAGATGATGACTCATTTGAACGAGTTGGAAGTCCTTGGAGCTGAGATCGATGGGGAAACCCAGGTCGATATTATTCTCCAATCTCTACCTAAGAGTTTTGAGCAGTTTCGCCTGAACTACAACATGAATAAGATGTTGTATTCGTTGGCGGAGCTTCTGACAGAACTCCAGGCAGTAGAGGGGATTTTTCATCAGAGTGCTCAGGCTCAGGCCATGGTTGCTCAGAAGGTTTCGACTTCTAAGCCGAAAGGCAAGAAGAAGAAGAAACAAGGTGGAGCAAAGGTGGCGGGAGGATCTCAGGGAGGAGTGAAGAAGCCGAAAATCAAGTGCTTCACTTGCAAACAGACTGGACATTGGAAGAAGGATTGACCCAACCGGAAGCATAACAAAGGTATATCTTTTGGTCTAGTCGTTGAAACATGTTTAGTAGTGTTATCTACCGGCACCGGGTGCGTAGATACAGGAGCTACTGATCATGTATGCAATACTTTGCAGGGGTTCCAGGAAATCAGATGACTAGTTGAGGGGGAGATTACCATTTACTTGGGCGATGCTACGAAGGTGGCGGCTGTTGTAGTGGGAGATGTTTATTTATCTTTTGATAGAAATAAAACTTTGGTTCTGAGAAATTGCCTTTATGTACCTTTATTTAGAAAGAATTTAATTTCAGTTTCTAAATTATTTTTTGATGAATATTCTATTTTTTTTTAATGACAGAGTTGTTATAAAAAGGAATAGGGACATTATCTGTTCTAGTGCATTGATAGGAAATTTATATACCCTTGAACGAAAAGCTCCCACGATACAAATAGAAGTAAATAACTCATCTTCTAAATCTAATAAGAGAAAAGAACCTTCAAAAATGAACCAAACATATCTTTGGCATCTAAGGTTAGGTCATATTAACTTGAGTAGAATTCAAAGGTTGATAGTTGATGGACCTTTGGGTTCATTAGTGGTGGAAGATTTCCCAACCTACGAATCTTGCTTGGAAGATAAAATGACCAAGAGGCCTTTTAAGGCCAAGGGGTATAGAGGTAAAGATGTGTTGGAATTGGTTCATTCTGATTTGTGTGGTCCTATGTCTCTCCAGGCTAGAGGTGATTTTGAATATTGTTGGTGCAACAATGCTCCAAGCATTTATGTGTTTTGATGTTTGGATAATCATTTAAGTTAGGCAATGTATTGTGATCTAATTGCGAATGTGTTTAAGTGACAGGTAAAAGAGAAGTCCAAGTATGATCTTGGCAAAGGAAGTCCAAGGGATGGACTTGGCAGCATAAGACCAAGCTTGTAGTCTTGGCAGCGTAAAGTCCAAGTGAACCTTGGCAAAGGAAGTCCAAGTATGATCTTGGCAAAGGAAGTCCAAGGGATGGACTTGGCAGCATAAGACCAAGCTTGTAGTCTTGGCAGCGTAAAGTCCAAGTGAACCTTGGCAAAGGAAGTCCAAAGTAAGGTCTTGGCAGCATAAGTCCAAGCTTGTAGTCTTGGCGGCGTAAAGTCCAAGCATTTGGCAACCCAAGACATGACGAAACCGAAGGAAGCTCTTGGAAGCAAAGCGCAAAGGATGAACAAGTCGCGGACTCGGAGGGATCCTGAAGGCGCAAGGCTTAATACGGAGCTAGAAGGTTGAGTCTAGGTCTAGGGTATAAAAACAAGTATGAATTATTCATACTTAATGAGTATCGACTGATACGATGTATCGATCCGTCGTCGTGTTTACCGGTGATCGGTGAAACTCGACCATCGATCGATCGCCTTGGACATGTCGGGCCGATCGATTCTACGATCGATCGCTATAAAGCGATGACCGATCAAGGAAAGAAATGCCACAGAATGCAGTCTCACTCGACTGCTGCCGTGATCACTCGACTGATCACTCCATCAGTCGACTGATGGAGAGATCAGTCGACTGATCACCTGGCCGTTGGAGATTGCGGCTACGAATCTCCGCGGAGATCGCGTTTCAGAAGCCGTTAGCCGTGGCGGCAATGATCGATGGCATGCATCAGTCGACTGATCGAGGCCCAACGGGAAAAACAGCCCCTCTTCTATAAAAAGGGGTCATGGGGAGCATGGGGAGGCTAGTGCTCTAACTCCTAACTTCATCCTCGTGCTCACCAAGTTTTCTAAGTGTTTTTAGCAATCCAAAACCTCCTCTTCTATTGTTCTTCATCATCCATCATTGTAAAGAAGAGGAGTGTATTGTAAGAAAGGTTTCTCCACCTTGGTTCATCCAAAGGAGAAGATAGTGAAGCTTGGCTAGGGCTAATCCACCTTACGGATTGCCATGGAGTAGGAGCGTCATCTCCGAACCACGTAAATTGGGTGTTAGCGTTTGGTTTCTTATTTCGTATTTGTATTTGTTTTGTATTTGTATTGCTTCCGCTAACTTGATTGTAGAAACGAAGAAACGCTAATCACCCCCCCCCTCTAGCGTTACAAAGGTCCTAACAAGTGGTATCAGAGCCCGGGGCTCTTCTACGGACTAACCGCCGAGAGTTGAAGAAGCTAGAGGGAAGAATATGGAATTTCAAGAAAAATTGGGTGACGACGTCAACATCCCACCTTCCTTCAACCGCGAACATTTCGCGTATTGGAAAGGTAGAATGCAATATTTTCTAATGACAAATATAGAAAATTGGTTTGCCGTGACTATAGGTTTTGATGCTCCGAGAGGAGAAAACGGCGAAATCCTCAAGATGAAGAGATGGACCGAGGAGCAACGGGAAAAATTCAAGACAACCGTTAAGGTAACAAAAATGCTAATTGATTTGATACCTAACGATATTTTGTCTAGATTAGGAAGCTATAGGGATGCCAAAGAATTGTGGAACAAGTTGATCAAGTTCCACGAAAATCCCGAATCGGTCCAAGAAGATTCGGAAGAGGAGGAGACTGAAGAAGAGAGCTCATCCTCAAGTGAAAGTGAGGAATCGGGAGGAAGTGAGGAGTCAACTTCCGGATCGGAAGAGGAAATAGCAGAAGAGGAGAGACCATCTTCTACACCGAGCAACCTCAAGAAGAAGCCGACATCCGCCAAGATGAAGAAGCCCAAAGTCCAATTCGGTCTCCACCATCGAACTAGGTAACTCAAGCAATTTAGTTTTAAATAAAAAACATACTATGTGCTTTGAGTGTAGGGAGTATGGGCATTACAAGAGCAAATGCCCAAAGAGGATCAAGAAAGCTCCACCGGCTCCAAAGGTCAAGGATGCCGGTCCCCCAACGTCTAGAAGCAAGGAGCAAGTCGTTTGCTTCAAATGCCGACAACCGGGACATTACTGAGTCAATGCCCAAGGGGAAGAAGAAGGGGCAAGAAGGAGCTACACAAGTAGGGGGAGCCTCCAAGGCAAACCCTAAGGTAAAATTTGTTAATGCACCTTCAATTTCTAGGCAAAAGAATGCTTTTAATTCTCTTGCTATTGTACATGAAAAGCATGCTAGAACTAATAGACATATTTGCTTAGGTGCTAAGAATGCTTACCTTAAGAATAAGGAGAAATTTGGGACTAATGTCCCTAAAAATATTTTACCTAAGGAAAGCATTAAGAAAATAGGAGAACATCTAGGTTTTAATGCTAAGAAATCTAGACATATGCCTAGAAATAAAAATATCTCAAGAGAAAATGAAAAATTAAAAATTGAGATATTAGAAAAGGAAAATCAAGTCTTGAGGTCAAGACTTGAAAAACTAGAAAAGACCCTTAAAATTATGCAAAATCAAATGCAAGGGTCAATTGGTCAAACTTTTAGGTCATATAGTCAAAGCCAACAAGTAGGACCTAAGAGTCAAAAGTCAACCAAGGGCAAGAAAGGTTTGGGTCACAAACCTAAGCCTAAGGTAGCTTACCATAGTGTTCCATTTGACTATGAAACACTAACTAAGTCTAGGAAGACCAAGGTCAATAGGGAAGTCATCCCTAGAGTTGACCATGGTGTGTGCCTAGTGGCTAAGGTTTCTAGGAAACCTAGGGTGGCCACTAAGAAGGTTGCAAGGGGAGTTACCCCTAGTGTCAACCTAGGTAAGACCCAAATGACCAAGGCTACCAAGCCTAGGAGGGTCATTAGGAAGGTATCTAGGGAGGTTATCCCTAAGGAATACCTAATTAACCTTAGGAGCTCAAATAGGTTTTGGGTTCCTAAGAGCGTGATTGATTCACGCTAAGATGGGTTTAGGGTGTGCCAACCTTGATTGGATGGGTAGTCAACTCAACCATAATAAAGGTGGCACTTTAAGGTTACTCTCAAGGTTATGGTTACTTTGGAAATATCGTTGAGTTTTAATTTCAAAGAATTTTAGGTTGTGTCAATATAGATCTTGAAAACATGAAAATCAATAAAATTGACACTATCTAGATTTAGAGGTCATAGTGTGTACTTTTGATTATTGGCGCACTTGGGAAGGTCATGTATCAAGAAATGTGTGGTTAAGATGTAAAGGTAATATCTAGAGTGATACTCAAGTGCCACACAACTTGATGTCTTGTATTCACCATGCTTCATATGTTTTACCATATGGTTGCATGAAATGAATGTCTAGGATAGATTACATCTCACAAAACAAGTCTTTTACCTTGATTGTGTATTTCAACACTTAGAAAGGGTGAGATGTTAGGTTTTGGAAATCATTGAATGTTAATGTTTGCAAAATGAAGTAAAACATTAAAATACATGAACAAATACATAAATAAAAGTATAACATCAATACATTCAAGATACAAGATCTAACGTGATAAAATGGAACAATTAAGATGATAAAATCGAGATTTTGATTTTGATAGCTCCATGACTCGATCGATCGACCACCGATCGATGTGGTCTATCACCGATCGATGGTATCGCTCATCGAGGCCGGCCATCACCGAATGCTCAACGAGCGATCGATCGATGAGCAACATCACCAATCGATGCTACCGAGCACGCTATGTGAAGGTTCAATACGATCGCCGAGCCGGATCGGGCCGATCGCAGTTCTGCAAACCCGGTAAGCGTTATCCATCGATCGATGATGCTTCATCATCGATCAATCGTGTTTTTAAAACGCGAACCGCTAGGGTTCGGCATTTCACGCGACAGCCTCTCTTCCTCCTTCGATCTCCGATCGCGGCTCCTCTCCGACCGGCTCTTCCGGCGTGTCAACCTTCCAAAGTCCTAGGTTGATAAGCATGCCTCTTCCCTTCCTTTGTTTTGACCTATCTTGGAGCACTAGTTTACGCGATTTAGGGTTATTGTCTCGCTTCCGTTTAGGGTTCGTATTTGAAGCTTTCCGTGACTTTTCCGGCGATCCTCAAGAACTTTAAGCCTTCCTTCGGACACACACATGGCGCTAAGTAGCGACTCTTCTTCCGAGCCCTAATTTTTATTTCCATTACAATGTAGGTTTATCTAATCGCGTATTGTTGCCATTGCATTGCATATCATCTCATTACATTCATAATAGGAGAGCCCGTAGGAATGATCAATCCGAGAGTGAATCTCGGTTGTACCGACCTATGTTGGTTAGGTACATAGATAAGAACTTTTCGATAGGCATTGTAGTGACGTCATGGAACTCATTGCATACTACAATTTGATGAAGATCGTCTTGTGCACGCATCCAATCAATGATGATCTCATTAAAGAATTCTATCAAAACCTTAAAAAGGTAGATGACGGCCCTACATACACTACTCGTGTTGCAAAGCGCGATTTAGAGTTCACTCCTGCAATACTGCAGGAGTTTCTCGAGTGTAGGCCGTCAAATGATACCTTTATCTTCTACCCTACCATCGACTTTCCCCTACCTGAGCCTTTTGCCCATATCACTATGGAGTCCATGCATGAGCGCATTTTTGGTTATCCACGTCCACCGGCCCAAAACCTATTTTCTATCACTGAGTTGTCTGCACCTGACAATGTCCTTTATAAGGTCATTGTTGGGTGTTTTCTGCCCATTGTCACTCGAGGTCTGGCTAAGATTCGGCCTCCTCATCTTTTTCTTCTATATGCCATGCGTCTTCAGTTAGACATAAACTTTGCGTTGAACATCTTCCATTGCATTGTGCACTTCACTTCCCCTGTACAAGGGAAAGTGCATATGCCATTTGGACATATCATCACAGCATGGCTCGACTCGATGAGGCATTAACATCCATAGGGCTCTGCGGCGGCTATCGGAAGTGTCTACGATATCGATTCCTAACTTCTCCTTAGCAAAGCTACGGATGGGCGCTGGACAGATGGAGTTGGCGCCACGACCACCAGCGCCTGAGCGGCCTCCTCCGCCGCCGAGAGATGCGAGAGGGCAGCGAGGATGCGGACACCTCGATGAGGATGACCAGATGCCGAGACACATCGCCGTCGTCCATCGATTCGTCGTACGGCCGGAGTCCAGATTGAGATTATCGATGGTTGACTCGGTAGCGAGTTATTGCGAGCGGGCGGCTGGCACACGCCTCGATAGGATGGAGGAGACCCAGTCCGCATAGAGCGATCGTAGCGATATGCTAGAGATGATGCGGGCCTGGACTCTGAGTCAGCAGCAACCTCCATTGCCACCTCCTGCGGACGATTAGAGGATTTTTTTTGGTTGTCAATGTTTGTAGTAAGATTGAGCTTAGCCAATCTTCTCTTTGATTGTAAAAGACAAATTTAAGTTTAAATGAAATCCTTATTTCTGAAAAATCTTGCGTGTATGAATGAATATTTGTATTGCTACCATATGCCATATCATGACATCATGTTTATTCTTAATCATTTTATATGTCATGATTATGCTTTAGAATTAAGGATAAATGTCATGTGTCTTTTAGATCTCATCTTATGCCATGACATCATGATCATTGGCCACGTTTTAATAACACTATTATTTATGCCATGATCATACATTCATGCATTAACTTGATTAAAATTGATTTAAGGACTATGGCATGACTTGAAGTCCCAGTTATAAGGGAATCAAGTAGGGTTGCCTAGTAAAATGCATGAAACCCTAGTTTAGGGTGAACAAAACCCACATCTCACATTCAATTGACATATATGTGTATTTATACACCTTAGATACATGTGAGATGCTAGGATATGAGTTAAGTTCAAGATGCATAGTTTTTGCATCTAGATGAACTAAAACTCATCTAATTTTAATAGTGGATCATTGGGAACGTTTGTGTACAAGTCATGTGCATAGAGCCCAAGGAATATGATCCAAAATAAGGTTTTGAAAACATTTTAAAATCATTTTGAAAAACCTTGGTGAAGTCTATCTTTGATAGCAATCACCATTGATGAAGTTGATACAAAGTAGGGCCAAAACATTGAAAATTTCAATGGTTTTGAGTTTTGTATCAATTTCACTATTTTATGGGTAAAATAATTTTCAAATATTTTTCACCCATTGTATTGGTCATAAGTATTATACGATCAAATTTCGTGATTTTTCGATAAACGATAATTATTTATGATTTTTTGAAATTCATGTCTGATAACTGAAAATCGATTAAGATCACGACGCCTCTGGTGGCAATGATCGATGGGTATGGCAATGATCGTTATCTGACAGAGTCGACTGCCAAGGCTGATTTTGGGTTGACAAGGTTTGTTTAACCTGATTTCAGCTATGGTTAAAGTCCCTAATCACTCCTAACCCTAGGATATGCTTTGGGAAGCATTATAAAGGGTGAAAATCCATTGGATATGGATTAGGAAAATTGTTTAGGGTTTGTATCAATGTTAAGGTGTTGGAAAGTTCAATGTTGAATTTCTAACCTTAGTTTTGATTGTTTAGAGTTCCTATTGGCTTAGGGACTCCCCAAGGACATTGTTGGTGCAATGATCAAGGGGGAGCAAGCCTTTAGGGGGAGGTATCCATCTTGGGATGATGGATGTGTTTTTTCTCCTTGAAAAGGAGAAGTTATGAGAATGTATCATCAATTGGGAAATTGATGAGTTTTTGATACCCAATTTGGAAATTGGGAGAGTGAATAGGATTGCCTCTCTTGAGTGATATGGGACTTATCACTAGGAAGATTGTAGGCATCCTAGGTATTTTTGGATCAAGGGGGAGATTGTAAGATCTCATTGGGACATGAGACATTGACCTCCTTGGAGTGATAACCTTTTTTGCTATTTGTCAAAAAGGGGGAGAATGTTTGGAGAATGTTTGGGGGAGAACATTCTGGGAGAAAACATTTTGGAGAATGTTTTTAAGATTACCAATTTGGGATAATTGGTAAGGGAATTGAGTTAATGTTCTAACTCAAATGTTTTGTGTGGTTTTTGTCAAACATCAAAAAGGGGGAGATTGTTGGTGCAATCGGCCCAGGTCACGATTGACCAGAACTCGAGTTTGACTCGAGTGATGTTTTGATGTTTTGATGTTTCGACAAAAACATATGACAATGTAATTGTCATGGTAAAGTCCAAGCATGGGTCTTGGCATGGAAAGTCCAAGTCTTGAGTACTTGGCAAATGGAAAGTCCAAGCATTGTCTTGGCAATTGAGAAGTCCAACATGTGTTGGCAAATGGAAAGTCCAAGCTTGAGTCTTGGCGTTTGAAGTCCAAGGGGATTGATATTGGCTGCGTAAAGTCCAAGCGGGAGTCTTGGCAGCATAAGTCCAATGGTTGCGTAAAGTCCAAGCGGAGTCTTGGCAGCATAAGTCCAATGGTTGGCGGCGTAAAGTCCAAGCGAGTCTTGGCGGCGTAAGTCCAATGTGCCTTGGCGGTGTAGACACCGTTAGCATGACATAGCCGATGGAAGCATCCGAAGGCTAGCGCGATGGATGAACAAGTCATGGATGACTTGGAGGATCCGAGGCGTGAGGTGATGGAGATGGCTAGAAGGCTTAGGTCTAGGCTAAGGGTGGTCTAGCAAGTATGGGGAACCATACTTGGGCTAAAACCTCATGTTCCGATGCCATGGTCAACTAGGGTTTGATTGCGGGTTATGGCCTAGCGAATGACGCGAGATGATGGCGATCGGTGATGGCAATGGCGATCGTGATCTTGTGATCGATCGGTGGTGCTCGAATGGTCGGCACGAGAATGGAGTCGAGACTCGATCGGTCGAGTGAGTACTCCATCGATCGGCGATGGTCTGTCAATCGACCGTGATAGTAGTTCCGTTGGACTTATCCAGCGTGGAACTAGCCGTTGTCTCACGACAACAGTGGCATCAGTCGACTGATGGTCTCGATCAGTCGACTGATCGACTTTTTCCAGCACAGGTTGAAGCTATATATGGAGCTCGTGGTGGAGGAAAAAGTAATGGTTCTTTGAGGCGATTTGGGGCGAGTTGCTGCTGCAATTCAGGGTCTCCAAGTGCTACTCGATCAACCAAGTGATCAAGCATTCAAAGAGCATTTGGAAACTCTGTCTATTTTTTTTTAATGACAGAGTTGTTATAAAAAGGAATAGGGACATTATCTGTTCTAGTGCATTGATAGGAAATTTATATACCCTTGAATGAAAAGCTCCCACGATACAAATAGAAGTAAATAACTCATCTTCTAAATCTAATAAGAGAAAAGAACCTTCAAAAATGAACCAAACATATCTTTGGCATCTAAGGTTAGGTCATATTAACTTGAGTAGAATTCAAAGGTTGATAGTTGATGGACCTTTGGGTTCATTAGTGGTGGAAGATTTCCCAACCTACGAATCTTGCTTGGAAGATAAAATGACCAAGAGGCCTTTTAAGGCCAAGGGGTATAGAGGTAAAGATGTGTTGGAATTGGTTCATTCTGATTTGTGTGGTCCTATGTCTATCCAGGCTAGAGGTGATTTTGAATATTTCGTCTCTTTTATAGACGACTATTCAAGATATGGATACATTTACTTGATGAAGGTTTTGCCCGGAAGCTCTGATACCAATTGAAGGGTTTTACTTATCGAGTCCGTGAGGGGAAACTTTGCTTCCCACTTCACCTCGATAGATTGTCCATGGTGATCCCTTCGATGTCCCCGGATTAAAAAAAATTTAATCCTAGAAAAAAGGGATTTTCCAAACCACCAAGTCATCGTTGTGCTATTCGTTTAGAGAGGTCACTTGAACAAACAAGTTGTTCAAGCGACTAACCTCTATTCTACGAGTAGTCGCGGAATAGACGATGTCTGGATTGCCGGTTTTTGTGTTTATGCTCAGGATCCAAGTATTATTTATCCATTTACAGATTTATAACATGCTTATAATTGAAAACCAAAAACAAGAAAGTAACAAAAGGAGAAAGAAGAATAGGTATACCTCTCGATCTTCTAATGTATGACCTTCCTCCTTTTGGACGTCGTGTGGGCGACGATCTACCAAAAGTTGAAGCTCCTAGATCACAAATCTTCCTTCCTTGCTCTTCTAAAGCAAGAGGAAGAATAGAAACAAGGTTTTTCTCCTCCCTAAAACCAACCAACAAGGAGGAATTAGAAACCTTGCCGCCGGCCAACTAGGAGGAGGACTTTGTGGTGGAATCCGACCAAGACACCAAGGGAAGCCCTATATCTTGTTTCCACCACCTATGGAGAAGGAGAAGAGAGGCTTGGCCACCAGCCAAAGGTTGTAAGAGGGCTGGAAAACAAGCTGGATGCCAGCCAATGAAGGAAGAAGAAGAAAAGAGAACCTTCCTTATTTGGTGTCGCCCTAGCCTCCAAACCCTAACCCTAATCCTATCTCAACTAGGATTCCTTCTCTTGCCGCCCAAAACCTAGCTCTCCTTGGATTTTGTTCATGCCAACTCCCATGCACTCCTTTTATAGAGTTAGGGATAAGTCATGAATTAATCTCCTCCATTGGTTCTAAGGATTTAATCTCAACCGTCGGATCTAGAGATTTAATCTCAACCGTCGGATCTTAGAGATTTAATCTCTACCTATGGATCTTAGAGTTTTGTTTCTATCCATTGGATCTAAGCTTCATGAGGTGTTAATAGGCTACATTAGGGACCATGAGGAGGAGTTGCATCTTGGCCATCCATGGATCAAGCCCACATAAAGTCTGATCCACTAATGATGATCCAATCCACTAAAGGATCATCATTGATCTACCTCACCAAACCCCATATGATAATATGAGCTCAATATATTATTTGTACATTTTCTCCCCGTGTTTAAGATCTCGAATGTCCATCGATTAATTAATTTACTGACCATTAATTAATCGACATCTAACTCCTTGAGTAGTACCACTCAACCTTTTCATCATGCCGGACCAAGTCCACCTGCAGTGTTTACATGATGAACTTTATAAGCTCCTCAAGGGGACATCATCATCCTAATATATAGGACATGGTTTCTTCCTATAATCAATGACACACCATATAAATAATATCATCTCTCAACTTACCGAACCTATCGATTTAATCTATAAATCTCACCCATTGGTAAATCAAAGAGATGACTACTAAGTATATGTGTCCGTTATTATATCGAGATTAAGAGCATATACATAATAATATCTGAGGTTCGATTCGATTATGTAGTCAGCAATAAATCGAATAACCTCTAAGTCGGTCCTGCTCAATACACACAAAGTGCACTAGTGTGATTCTATGGTCAAGATAAATCAATACCAAATCACACTACAACCATTCCGATGGTTTGTCCAAAGCCATCTCGGTTGTGAGCCTTTACTTATACTTTACAAGGAGCCAATAACATGATCTCCCGTGTGACACCACACACCATGTTATCTACAATGTAATATATTAGACAATATTGCATAACCATATAAATATGCAAACAACGATCATGTGATTCTTATTTCAAAATAAAGATGTTCATACAAAAGATAAACTTTTCAGTATACATCCTAACACTTGATGCTCCACAAGTCTGAATGCTTTGACAGGTTCAAAGAATTCAAGGCTGATGTAGAGAAACATCAAGGTAAAAGTATCAAGACACTACGATCTGATCATTGTGGTGAGTACCTCTTGGGAGAGTTTAGGAATTACTTATCAGAGGCTGGGATTCAATCCCAATTGTCTGCACCTGGCATAACCCAGCAGAATGGTGTAGCGGAGCGAAGGAATAGGACTCTTATGGAGATAGTTAAATTGATGATGAGTTATTCTGAGTTGCCAGATTTGTTCTGGGGGTATGCTCTGGATATGGCAGTGTATATTTTGAACTTGGTACCATCTAAATCAGCGTCTTCTACTCCCATAGAATTGTGGACTGGGCGAAAGCCTAGTTTGAGACATATTCGAATTTGGGGGAGTCCAACACATGTGCTGAAGGCAGATGCTGGTAAGTTGGTACCTCGTACAGAAGTGCGCATGTTCGTAGGCTATCCTAGAGGAACAAAAGATGGTTTGTTCAATAGTTCTAGAGATCAGAGGGTGATCGTTAGCACGAACGATAGATTTTTAGAGGAAGACTATGTGATGAACCACAAGCCCATGAGTAAGATTGTTCTGGAGGAATTGAGAGGGGAAGTCACTACTTCAGTACCACTGGTACAAGAGGATATACCACAAGTAACTGCATCGCATTTCACAGAGGATACACAGGTGATACCTCGTCGTAGTGGGAGGGTTGTTACACAGCCTGAAAGATTTATGTTCTTAGGAAAATCTTTTGATTTGGTCCCTAGCGAATATGAATCTGATCTCTAGACATATGACGAGGAAATCCAAGATAAAGATGCGGTATCTTGGCAAAGTGCAATGAATTTTGAGATAGAATCTATGGATTCAAATCAGGTCTGAAAGCTAGTAGAACCACCCAATAGTGTAAAACCCATTGGATGCAAGTGGATCTACAAAAAAAAGAGAGGAATAGACGGGAAGGTTGAGACCTTTAAAGCAAGGCTTGTTGTGAAATGGTATACTCAGAAAGAGGGTATCGATTATGAGGATACCTTTTCGCTGGTAGCCATGCTTAAGTCAATCCAAATTCTCTTATGTATTGCTGCTCATATGGATTATGAGGTATGACAGATGGATGTCAAGATAGCTTTCCTTAATGAAAGTCTTGAGGAAAACATTTATATGGAGCAACCAGAGGGTTTCATTGAAAAGGGCAAAAAGCATCTTGTGTGCAAGCTTAATCGGTCAATTTATGGATTGAAGCAAGCTTCGAGTTCTTAGAACATCCGCTTTGATGAGGTAATTCAGTCTTAAGGATTTATTCAAAGTCCGAATGAGTCTTATGTATACAAGAGATGTGACGGAAACGTATTAGTATTTTTTGTACTATACGTAGATGACATTTTATTAATTGGCAACAATATCAAGGTGTTATCAGGCGTAAGGGTATGGTTGTCCAAACAGGTTGATATGAAGGATTTGGGAGAAGTGGGACACATCCTTGGGATCAAGGTTATAAGGGATCACAGGAAAAAGACGTCGTGTTTATCTCAAGTTTCATACATAGACACCATTTTGGCTCGTTTTAGCATGCAAAACTCCAAGAAAGGTTTTCTACCTTTTAGGCATGGAGTACCTTTATCTAAAGAGATGTGTCCTATAACATCAAAGATTATAGAGGAGATGAAGGTGATTCTTTATGCTTCGGTAGTAGGAAGCCTCATGTATGCTATGTTATGTACGAAGTCGGATATCTACTTTGTCGTGGGCATGGTTAGCAGATATCAGAGTAACCCAGGACAGGGACAATGGACTGTGGTAAATTATATATTGAAGTACTTGAGAAGGACTAGGGATTATATGTTGGTATACCAGGCAGATCAATTACTCCCTGTGGGTTACACAGATTCCGACTTCCAATTAGATAAGGATAACAGTAAGTCTACCTCAGATTTTGTGTTTACTTTGGGAGGTGGAGCCATTGTATAGAGGAGTGTCAAGCAGAAATGCGTGGCGGACTCTACCAAGGAAGCTGAGTATGTGGCAGCCTCTGAGGCGACCAAATAAGTTGTATGGCTTAGGAACTTCTTGATGGACTTGGATGTGATTCCTAGTTTGTCCAAAACTATCATAATTTATTGTGATAACAGTGGTGCAGTTGTAAACTCGAAAGAATCACGAGCCCATAAGGTAAGTAAATACATAGAGTGCAAGTACCACCTGATACGAGAGATCGTAAAAGAGGTCTCAACCTTCTTTCTGAGTATACCCTCTTTCTGAGTATACTCTTTCGCAACAAGCCTTGCTTTGAAGGTCTCAACCTTCCTATCTATTCCTCTCTTTCTTTTGTAGATCCACTTGCATCCAATGGTTTTTACACCATTGGGTGGTTCTACTAGCTCCCAGACCTAATTTGAATCCATAGATTCTATCTCAGAATTCATTGTACTTTGCCAAGATACCGCATCTTTATCTTGGATTGCCTCGTCATATGTCCAGGGATCAGGTTCATGTTCGTCAGGGACGAAATCAGAAGATTCTCCCAAGAACATAAATCTATTAGGTTGTTTAACAACCCTCCCACTACAACGAGGTATCACGTGTGTATCCTCTGTGATACGCGGTGCAGTCACTTGTGGTATATCCTCTTATACCGATGGTACTGAAGTAGTGACTTCCTCTCTTAAATTCCTCCAGAACAATCTTGCTCATGGGATTGTGATTCATCACATAGTCTTTCTCTAAAAATCTAGCGTTCGTGCTAACGATCACCCTCTGATCTCTAGGACTATAGAACAAACCACCTTTCATTCCTCTAGGATTGCCTACGAACAAGAGTACTTCTGTACGAGGTTCCAACTTACCAGCATCTGCCTTCAGCACCTGTGCTGGACTCCCCCAAATCCGAATATGTCTTAGACTAGGCTTTCATCCAGTCGACAATTCTATGGGAGTAGAAGTCACTGATTTAGATGGTACCAAGTTCAGAATATACACTATCGTATCAAGAGCATACCCCCAGAACGAATCTGGTAACTCAGAATAACTCATCATCGATCTAACCATCTCCATAAGAGTCCTATTCCTTCACTCTGCTACACAATTCTGCTGGGGTGTTCCAGGTGCAGACAATTGGGATTGAATCCCAGTCTCTGTTAAGTAATTCCTAAACTCTCCCAAGAGGTACTCACCACCACGATCAGATCGTAGTGTCTTGATACTTTTACCTTGATGTTTCTTCACATCAGTCTTGAATTCTTTGAACCTGTCAAAGTATTCAGACTTGCGGTGCATCATGTAAATGTATTCATATCTTGAATAATCATCTATAAAAGAGATGAAATATTCAAAACCACTTCTAGCCTGTATAGACAGAGGACCGCACAAATCAGAATGAACTAATTCCAACACATCTTTGCCTCTATACCCCTTGGCCTTAAAAGGCCTCTTGGTCATCTTACCTTCCAAGCAAGATTCGCAGGTTGGGAAATCTTTCACCACTAATGAACCAAAGGTCTATCAGCTATCAACCTTTGAATTCTACTTAGGTTAATATGACCTAACCTTAGATGCCAAATATATGTTTGGTTCATTTTCGAAGGTTCTTTTATCTTATTAGATTTAGAAGATGAGTTATTTATTTTTATTTGCATCGTGAGAGCTTTCGGTTCAAGTGTATATAAATTACCTACCAACACACCAAAACAGATAATCTCCCTATTCCTTTTTATAACAACTCTATAATTAAAAGAAATAGAATATCCATCCAGAAATAATTTAGAAACTGAAATTAAATTCTTTCTAAATGAAGGTACATAAAGGCAATTTCTCAAAACCAAAGTTTTATTCCTATCAAAAGATAAATAAACATCTCCCACTGCAATAGCCGCCACCTTTGTAGCATTGCCCATGTAGATGGTAATCTCCCCTTCAGTCAATCGTTTGGTTTCCTGGAACCCCTGCAAAGAATTGCAGACATGATCAGTGGCTCCCGTATCTACGCACCAGGTACTGATAGATAACACCGTTAAACATGTTTCAATGACTAAACTAAAAGATATACCTTAGTTCTACTTCTGGTTGGGGCAGTCCTTCCCATATCCAGTCTACTTGCAAGTGAAGCACTTGTCTTTCGGCTTCTTCACTCCTCCCTGATATCCTCCCACCACCTTTACTCCACCTTGTTTCTTCTTCTTCTTGCCTTTCAGCTTAGAAGTCGAAACCTTCTGAGCAACCATGGCCTGAGCCTGTGCATTCTGATGAAAAAACCCCTCTGCCGCCTGGAGTTCTGTTAGAAGCTTCGCCAATGAATACAACCTCTTATTCATGTTGTAGTTTAGGCGAAACTGCTTAAAACTCCTAGGTAGAGATTTGAGAATGATATCGACCTGGGTTTCCCCATCGATCTCAGCTCCAAGGACTTCTAGCTCATTCAAATGAGCCATCATCTTGAGAACATGATCCCTCACGGGTGTTCCCTCAACCATGGCGGTCATCATCAAGTTCCTCTTGGCTTCCTGCCTAGAAGCCCGATTCTGATGTCCAAAAAGTTCCTTGAGATTGAGCATCATGTCATAAGCAGTAGACATGGCCTAATGCTGATGTTGTAATACATTTGACATAGAAGCCAAAATGTAACACCGCGCCATCTCATCAGCCTTGATCCACTTCCTATAACTCTCTTTCTCCTTTTCACCAGAATCATCTATAAGCTTAGGAGGACACTCTTCGAGAAGTATATACTTGTACTCCTCAGCAGTCAAGACAATATTAAGATTCCTTTTCCAATCAACATAATTGGGTCCAGTAAGTTTATTCTCCTTTATTATCACAGCAAGTGGATTGAAAGTCATTTTTGAAAAATCTAAGAATCACATATATCAAAATATTAGATTTCAAAAAATTATTGATTCCTCAAACAATAAAATTTTAAAATCAACCAACACCTCAAAACATCGAGAATATCGTATGCCACGATAGTGTGGACGTATACGAATTCTTCATTTGTAAGAGAAGGTTTTACCCATTAATTTTATTATTCTGTCAACCTTACTTTTTGACAAATAAAATTAATAGTTGGTTCCTCTTCGGCCCTACAAATAAAAGCAGTGACTCCGATGGGGAGGATACTTTTATTTGCATATAAGTGTTCACCATTACTTGGTACCAAGGCAATTATCTCGGATTATGTGCCTTCCAATGGGAAAATACACATGCTCCTAAATAATTTCCTATAACCATATTTGACCTAGTGATCCACAAAACAAACTCATCCGATGGGGAGGAAGGCACTCAGAGCCGATGCGCAAGTTTGTTTGCATCACATGTCAATTTGTAATGGAGGCCATGGGAATTTAAAAAAATATCTTTCTCCCACTTAGTAATTTAAAATGAGGAATTTTCCAAGCACACAACATGCATATCAAATAAGAGGCAATAAATATGAAAAAAAAATATTTTCCAACTATTATGACTTTTGTTTTTCAATATGCCTCCCGTCGTGTTGTCATCTCGTCCGCTCCTTCATATACCATATATAAGCCATCCGAAGATCCGAGCCGAGAATAATTATTTAAATTTACATCCATCGATCCTATACTCTACAAAGGAGTGTACATGAAATCTAGATCGAAAGTAAACTAAAATAAAAGAGTGGCTAAACAATGTCATACTTAATTACAAGAATTAAATACTAGCCTCGTCAACCCCGAGGATTCAAATAATATTACAATTACACACATCCAATCACATACACACACATATGGCCATAATAGTTGGATCTTATGCCTACAACCAAAAAGTTAGCCTACACACATCCTACTATTATCCGACACACATAATATATGATAAGTCCATAAAAGTAATCGAATCCTAAACACACAAAACTGGAAACCATGGCTCTGATACAACTTGAAGGGAGAATCTTCGCTTCCCGCTTAAACTTGGTCGCTTGTGCATGGCGATCCTATCTACGTCCCTGGATTAAAAAAAATTAATCCTTGACAAAGATGGATTACCCAAGCAACCGATCCATCATCGTGCTATTCGATTAGAGTGGTCGCTTGAACAAACTTATTGTTCATGCAACCTAACTCTTTTCCTCGATTAGCCACGGAATAAATGATGTACAGATCACCGATTTTTGTGTTTATCTTCCAGGTCCAAGTAAATTAACCACATACAATTACATACAAATTTCATAGAACAAGAAAGAAACTTAAACAAGAATTATACCTCTTGTTTACCTCTTGATCTTCTATCATATGACCTATCCTCTTCTTGGACATCGTGTGGGCGACGATCTACCAAGAAACGAAGCCTCTTAGATCACGTTCTTCCCTTCCTTGCTCGCTCCGAACAAAGGAAAGAATACCAAACACTTCTTCTCCTTGCTTGTGCCGACCACCAATCACAAAGAGGGGTTGCCGCCGGCCCTAGGAGAGGGAGAGGAGAGGGCGCCGACCAAAGTTTGAGAGAAGGATTCCAAACCCTAACCTTTTCCGCCGGCTAAGGGAAGAGGATGAAGATGGCGTTGCTGGCCTAGGAGAGGATGAGGTTGTGCCGGCCAAGAGAGAAAAGAAGGAAAAGAAATCTAATCTCTTGTGTCGTCGGCCAAAGGGACAAACCCTAGCACACCTCCTATCTCCTTGCCTCCCAAGCGAACCTTAACTCAAACCCTAATCTCTTGAATTCTCTTGCCGCCCAACCCTTGGAAGCATATTTATAGATTTCTCCCAAGCCTCCTTTTAATCGTGTTCATTGGATCTAGGCTTCATGAGGGTTTTAATAGGCTATGATAGGGACCATGTGGAGGAGTTGGATCTTGGCCACCCAATGGATCAGGCCCACATAAAATTCGATCCATTAATGATAATCCATTCCACTAGAAGATTATCATTGATCTACCTCACCAACCCCCATAATTAAATATGGGCTCCATATATTATTTCTGCAAATGTCTCCCCGTGTTTAAGATATCGAATGTTCGTTAATTAATTAATTTTTGATAATTAATTAATCAACATCTAACTCCATGAGTAGTACCACTCAATTTTATCATCATGCAGGATCAAGTCCATCTGCAGGATTTACATGATGATCCTTATGAGCTCCTCAAGGGGACATTATCATCCTAATATATAGGACATGGTTTCCTCCTATAATCAATGACACACCATGTAAATAATATTATTTCCCAACTTACCGAGCCTATCGATTTAATCCATAAATCTCGTCCATTGGTAAATCAAAGAAATAAATATTAAGTACATGTGTCTGTTATTATATCAGGATTAAGAGCATGTACACCATAATATCCAAGGTCGGATTCAATTATGTAGTCAGCAATAAATTGAATCACCTCTAAGTCGTTCCTTCTCAATACACAAAATGTACTACTTGTAGGGTTTTGCTTATCGAGTCCGTGAGGGGAAACTTCGCTTCCCAATTCACCTTGGTCGTTTGTTCATGGTGATCCCATCGATGTCCCTGGATTAAAAAATTTAATCCTAGACACAAGGGATTGCCCAAACAACCAAGTCATCATCGTGTTATTTGTTTAGAGATGTCACTTGAACAAACTCGTTGTTCAAGCGACCAACCTCTATTCTATGAGTAGCCGCGGAATAGACGATGTCCGGATCATCGGTTTTTGTATTTATGTTCGGGATCTAAGTATTATTTAGCCATATACAAATTTATATCATGCTCATAATTGAAAAAAAAATACAAACATATAACATATAAAAATTAGAGAATCGATATACCTCTCGATCTTCTAATGTATGACCTTCCTCTTTTCGGACGTCATGTGGGTGACGATCTACCAAAAGTTGAAGCTCCTAGATCGAAAAACTTCCTTCCTTGCTCTTCCAAAGGAAAAGGAAGAATAGAAACAAGGTTTTTCTCCTCCCTAAAACCAACAAACAAGGAACAAAGGGAATCCTTGCCGCCGGCCAACTAGGAGGAGGAGATGATGATGGAAACCGACCAAGACACCAAGGGAGACCCCTAAGTCTTGTTTCCACCACTCATGGAAAAGAGAAGAGAGCCTTTGGGTGCCGGCCAAGGGCTGGAAAGGGGCTGGAAAGGGTGCTGGATGCCGGCCAATGGATAAGGTAGAAGAAAGGAAAAACTTCTTTATTTGCTGCCGCCCAAGCCTCCAAAACCCTAAGCCTCCAAACCCTAATCCTATCTCAACTAGGATTCCTCTCTTGCCGCCAAAAACCCTAGCTCTCCTTGGATTAATCTCCACGCCAACCCTTTGCCCTTCTTTTATAGAGTTAGGGATAAGCCTCCTTTTAATCTCCACCATTGGTTCTAGGGATTTAATCTCAACCGTCAAATCTAGAGATTTAATCTCAACCGTCGGATCTAGAGATTTAATCTCTACCTTTGGATCTAGAGTTTTATTTCTATCCTTTGGATCTAAGCTTCATGAGGTGTTAATAGGAAACATTAGGGACCATGTGGAGGAGTTGGGTCTTGGCCACCCATGGATCAAGCCCACATAAATTCTGATCTACTAATGATAATCCAATCCACTAAAGGATCATCACTGATCTACCTCACCAACCCCCATATGATAATATGGGCTCCATATATTATTTGTACATTTTCTCCCTGTGTTTAAGATCTCGAATGTCCGTCGATTAATTAATTTATTGACCATTAATTAATCTACATCTAACTCCTTGAGTAATACCACTCAACCTTTTCATCATGCCGGACCAAGTCCACCTGCAGGGTTTACATGATGAACCTTATGAGCTCCTCAAGGGGACATCATCATCCTAATATATAGGACACGGTTTCCTCCTATAATCAACGGCACACCATATAAATAATATCATCTCCCAACTTACCGAGCCTATCGATTTAATCTATAAATCTCATCCATTGGTAAATCAAAGTGATTAATACTAAGTATATCTGCCCGTTATTATATCGGGATTAAAAGCATGTACATAATAATATCTGAGGTCCGATTCGATTATGTTGTCAGCAATAAATCGAATCACCTCTAAGTCGGTCATGCTCAATACACTCAAAGTGCACTAGTGTGATTCTATGGTTAAGACAAACCAATACCAAATCACACTACAACCATTCCGATGGTTTGTCCAAAGTCATCTCGGTTGTGAGCCTTTACTTATACTTTACAAGGATCCGATAACATGATCTCCCGTGTGACACCACACACCATGTTATCTACAATGTAATGTATTAGACAATATTGCATAACCATAAAAATGCAAACAATGATCATGTGATTCTTATTTCAAAATAAAAATGTTCATACAAAAGGTAGACTTTTTAGTATACATCCATACAATCTCCCACTTATACTAAAAGACTATGCTGTCCTCAAACTGCCATACATATGATCCCCATTCCACCCACATGCCTATCAAAAGCTCTTGTCGGAAGGGCCTTAGTTAAAGTATCTGCCAGGTTATCCTCTGATGCAATCTTGGCCACAGCAACTTCTCCTCTCTTTACAATTTCTCGTATCAGGTGGTACTTGCGCTCTATGTGTTTACTAGCCTTATGGGCTCGTGGTTCCTTCGAGTTTGCGACTGCACCACTATTATCACAATAAATTGTGATAGTTCTAGGCAAACTAGGAATCACATCCAAGTCCATCAGGAAGTTCCTGATCCACACAGCTTCTTTGGCCGCCTCAGAGGCTGCCACATACTCAGCTTCCATGGTGGAGTCCGCCACGCATTTCTACTTGACACTCCTCCATACAATGGCTCTACCTCCCAAAGTAAACACAAAACCTGAGGTAGACTTACTATTATCCCTATCAGATTGGAAGTCGGAATCCGTGTAATCCACAGGGAGTAATTGGTATGCCCGGTAGACTAGCATATAATCCCTAGTCCTTCTCAGGTACTTCAATATATGCTTTACCGCAGTCCAATGTCTCTACCCTGGATTTCTCTGATATCTGCTGACCATGCCTACGACAAAGCAGATATCTGGTCTCGTACATAGCATCGCATACATGAGGCTTCCTACTGCCGAAGCATAAGGAACAACCTTCATCTCCTCTATCTCCTCAGATGATCTAGGACACATCTCCTTAGATAAAGGAACTCCTTGCCTGAAGGGTAGAAAACCCTTCTTGAAGTTTTGCATGCTAAAACGATCCATAATCGTGTCTATGTATGAAGCTTGGGATAAGCACAACATCCTTTTCCTGCGATCCCTTATAACCTTGATCCCAAGGATGTGTCCCACTTCTCCCAAGTCCTTCATATCAAACTGTTTGGACAACCATACCCTTACATCCGATAACACCTTGATATTGTTGTCAATCAACAAAATGTCATCTACGTATAGTACAAGAAATACCACTACGTTTCCGTCACATCTCTTGTATACACAAGACTCATTCGGACTTTGAATAAATCCATAAGACTGGATTACCTCATCAAAGCGGATGTTCCAAGACCTCGAAGATTGCTTCAATCCATAAATGGACCGATTAAGCTTACATACAAGATGCTCTTTGCCCTTAGCAATGAATCCCTCTGGTTGCTTCATATAGATGTTTTCCTCAAGACTTCCATTAAGGAAAGTTGTCTTGACATTCATATGACACACCTCATAATCCATATGAGCTGTTATGCATAAGAGAATCCGGAGAGACTTAAGCATGGCCACCAGCGAAAAGGTCTCCTCATAATCGATACCCTCTTTCGGAGTCTACCCCTTCGCAACAAGCCTCACTTTGAAGGTCTCAACCTTCCCATATATTCCTCTCTTTCACTTGTAGATCCACTTGCATCCAATGGTTTTTACACCATCGGGTGGCTCTACTAGCTCCCAGACCTGATTTGAATCCATAGATTCAATCTCAACATTCATTGCACTTTGCCAAGACGCTGCATCTTTATCTTGGATTGCCTCGTCATATGTCCAGGGATCAGGTTCATGTTCGCTAGGGAACAAATCAGAAGATTCTCCCAAGAACATGAATCTATCAGGCTGTCTCACAACCCTCCCACTATGACGAGGTATCACCTGTGTATCTTCTGTGACATGCGGTGCAGTGACATGTGGTATATCCTCTTGTACCGGTGGTACTAAAGAAGTGACTTCCCCTTTTAACTCCTCCAAAATGTACACCGCCGTATCTAGAGCATATCCCCAGAACGAATCTGGCAACTCAGAATAACTCATCATCGATCTAACCATCTCCATAAGAGTCCTATTCCTTCGCTCTGCTACACCGTTCTGCTGGGGTGTGCCAGGTGCAGTCAATTGGGATTGAATCTCAGCCTCTGATAAGTAGTTTCTAAACACTCCCAAGAGGTACTCACCACCACGATCAGATCTTAGTGTCTTGATACTTTTACCTTGACGTTTCTCCACATCAGCCTTGAATTCTTTGAACTTGTCAAAGCATTCAGACTTGCGGCGCATTAGGTAAATGTATCCATATATTGAGTAATCATCTATAAAAGAGATGAAATACTCAAAACCACTTCTAGCCTGGATAGACATAAAACCACACAAATCAGAATGAACCAATTCTAACACATCTTTGGCTCTATACCCCTTGGCCTTAAAAGGCCTCTTGGTCATTTTACCTTCCAAGCAGGATTCACAGGTTGGGAGATCCTCCACCACTAATGAACCCAAAGGTCCATCAACTATCAACCTTTGAATTCTGCTTAGGTTAATGTGACCAAGCCTAAGATGCCAAAGATATGTTTGGTTCATCTTCGAAGGTTTTTTTCTCTTATTGGAATTAGAAGATGAGTTATTAACTTCAATTTGCATCGTGGGAGGTTTTGGTTCAAGTGTGTACAAATTTCCTCTCAATGCACCCGAACAGATAATGTCCCTATTCCTTCTTATAACAACTCTGTCATTAAAAGAAATAGAATATCCATCCATAAATAATTTAGAAACTGAAATTAAATTCTTTCTAAATAAGGGTACATAAAGGCAATTCTTAAGAACCAAAAGTTTATTTTTCTCTAAAGATAAATGAACATCTCCCACTGCAACAGCCGCCACCTTCGTGGCATCGCCCAACTACATGGTAATCTCCCCCTCAGCCAGTCATCTGGTTTCCTGGAACCCTTACAAAGTATTGCAGACATGATCAGTGGCTCTCATATCTACACACCAGGTGCTGGTAGATAACACCGCTAAACATGTTTCAACGACTAGACCAAAAGATATACCTTTGTTCTTGCGGTTGGGGCAGTCCTTCTTCCAGTGTCCAGTCTGCTTACAAGTGAAGCACTTGCCTTTCGACTTCTTCACTCCTCCCTGAGATTCTCCCACCACCTTTGCTCTAGCTTATTTCTTCTTCTTGTTGCCTTTCGGCTTAGAAGTAGAAACCTTCTGAGCAACCATGGTCTTAACCCGAGCACGCCTTTCTGTCGGCTGGAGAATGACATCGACCTGGGTTTCCCCTTCGATCTCAGCTCCAAAGACTTCCAGCTCATTCGCAGGCTTAGGAGGTTACTCTTCGAAAAGTATATATTTGTACTCCTCAGTAGTTAAGACAATATCTAGATTCTTTTCAATTCAACATAATTTGGGTACAGTAAACTTATTTTCCTTTAGTATCACAACAAGTGGACTGAAAATCATTTATGAAAATCCTAAGAATCACATAGATCATTACTTTAGATTTCAAAAAATTATTGATTCCTCAAACAATAAAATTTTAAAATCAACCAACACCTCAAAACACCGAGAATATCGTATGCCACGATAGTGTGGACGTATACGAATTCTACATTTGTAAGAGGAGGTTTTACCCATTAATTTTACTATCTTGTCAACCTAACTTTTTGACAAGTAAAATTAATAGTTGGTTTCTCTTTGGCCCTACAAATAAAAGCAGTGACTCCGATGGGGAGGATACTTATATTTGTATCTAAGTGTTCACCATTACTTGGTACCAAGGTAATTATCTCGGGTTATGTGCCTTACGATGTGGAAGTACAAACGCTCCTTAATAATTTCCTATAACCATATTCGACCTTGTGATCCGCAAACAAACTCATCCGATGGGGAGGAAGGCACTCAGAGTCGACACGCAAGTTTGTTTGCATCACTTGTCAAATCGTAATGTAGGCCATTGGAATTTATAAAAATTTCTCTCTCCCACTTAGTAATTTGAAATTGAGGAATTTTCCTAGCCTACAACATGCATATCAAACAAAAAGCAATAAATATGAAAAATAAATTATTTTCCAACTATTATGGCTTTTTTCTTCAATATGTCTCCCGTCGCAACGCCTTCTCGTTCGCTCCTCCTACGCCATGCACAAGCCATCCGGAGATCCGAGCCGAGACTAAAACATATTTTAATTTACATCCATCGATCCTATACTCCACGAGGGAGTGTACATGAAATCTAGATTGAAAGTAAAATAAAATAAAGAGTGGCTAAACAATGTCGAATCTAATTTACAAAAAATCAAATACTAGCCTCGTTAATCCCAAGGATTCAACAAAATATACACATACAATCACATACACACATATGGCCATAATAGTCGGATCTTATGCCTGCAACCAAAGAGTTAAACTACGCATATCCTACTATTATTCAACACATATAATATATGAAAAGTGCATAAAAATTAATCGAATCGTAAACACACAAAACCGGAAACCTGGCTCTGAAACCAATTGTAGGGTTTTGCTTAACGAGTTTGTGAGGGGAAACTTCGCTTCCCACTTCACCTCGGTCGTTTGTTCATGGCGATCCCATCGATGTCCCCAGATTAAAAAATTTAATCCTAGACACAAGGGATTTCCCAAACAACCAAGTCCGGATCATCGGTTTTTGTGAGTAGCCACAGAATAGACGATGTCCGGATCGTCAATTTTTGTGTTTATGTTCAGGATCCAAGTATTATTTAGTCGTATACAGATTTATATCATGCTCATAATTGAAAAACAAATACAAACAAGTAACATATAAAAATTAGAGAATCGATATACCTCTCGATCTTCTAATGTATGACCTTCCTCCTTTCAGACGTCGTGTGGGAGACGATCTACCAAAAGTTGAAGCTCCTAGATCACAAATCTTCCTTCCTTGCTCTTCCAAAGCAAAAGGAAGAATAGAAACAAGGTTTTTCTCCTCCCTAAAACCAACCAACAAGGAACAAAGGGAATCCTTGCCACCGGCCAACTAGGAGGAGGAGATGATGATGGAAACCGACCAAGACACCAAGAGAGACCCCTAAGTCTTGTTTCCACCACTCAAGGAGAAGAGAAGAGAGCCTTTGGGTGCCGGCCAAGGGCTGGAAAGGGTGTTGGACGCTGACCAATGGAGAAGGAAGAAGAAAGAAAAAACTTCCTTATTTGGTGCCGCCCAAGCCTCCAAAACCCTAAGCCTCCAAACCCTAATCCTATCTCAACTAGGATTCCTCTCTTGCCACCCAAAACCCTGGCTCCCCTTGGATCAATCTCCACGCCAACCCCTTCCCCTCCTTTTGTAGAGTTAGGGATAAGCCTCCTTTTAATCTCCACCATCGGATCTAATCTCAACCGTCGGATCTAGAGATTTAATCTCAACCGTCGGATCTAGAGATTTAATCTCTACCTTTGGATCTAGAGTTTTGTTTCTATCCATTGGATTTAAGCTTCATGAGGTGTTAATAGGCTACATTAGGGACCATGAGGAGGATTTGGGTCTTGGCCACCCATGGATCAAGCCCACATAAAGTCCGATCGACTAATGATAATTCAATCCACTAAGGATCATCAACGATCTACCTCACCAACCCCCATATGATAATATTGGCTCCATATATTATTTGTACATTTTCTCCCCGTGTTTAAGATCTCGAATGTCCGTCGATTAATTAATTTACTGATCATTAATTAATCAACATCTAACTCCTTCAGTAGTACCACTCAACCTTTTCATCATGCCGGAACAAGTCCACCTGCAGGGTTTTCATGATGAACCTTATGAGCTCCTCAAGGGGACATCATCATCCTAATATATAGGACACAGTTTCCTCCTCTAATCAACGACACACCATATAAATAATATCATCTCCCAACTTACCGAGCCTATCGATTTAATCTATAAATCTCTCCCATTGGTAAATCAAAGAGATGAATACTAAGTATATGTGCCAATTATTATATCGGGATTAAGAGCATGTACATAATAATATCTGAGGTCCGATTCGATTATGTAGTCAGCAATAAATCGAATCACCTCTAAGTCAGTCCTGCTCAATACACTCAAAGTGCACTAGTGTGATTCTATGGTCAAGACAAACCAATACCAAATCACACTACAACCATTTCGATAGTTTGTCCAAAGCCATCTCGGTTGTGAGCCTTTACTTATACTTTACATGGAGCCCATAACATGATCTCCCGTGTGACACCACACACCATGTTATCTACAATGTAATGTATTAGACAATATTGCATAACCATAAAAATACAAACAATGATCATGTAATTCTTATTTCAAAATAAAGATGTTCATAAAAAAGGTAGACTTTTCAGTATACATCCCTACACTAGTGTAATTCTATGGTCAAGATAAACCAATACCAAATTACACTACAACCATGCCAATGGTTTGTCCAAAACCATCTTGGTTGTGAGCCTCTACTTATACTCTACAAGGAACTGATAACATGATCTTCTATGTGACACCACACACCATGTTATCTACAATGTAAAGTATTAGACAATATGCATAACTATAAATATGCAAACAATGATCATGTGATTCTTATTTTAAAAATAACGATGTTCATACAAAGGCTAAGCTTTCAGTATACATCCCAACATGATTGGATCTTAAACTCGTTTACTAAAGTCCACAATACGATACATAGCTTGAGGGAAATCATGATTGAATCATGATTAGTGAGTATCTCATCATGTGTAATTATGTAAGTATTGAAATAGTTCCTAGTCAATGAATTGATGAAATTGGACATCATCAATTGTGTGAGACTAACACATATTTGTTAGATCAAAAGCAAGCTAGAGGGGGGGGGGGTGAATAGTGAGCTTGAAACGTTTCTTTTTCGTAATGACAAAAACAAAGTTATGTCATGGAATAATAAAAGATAAGACAAAAGTAGAGAACACTTTGTTTTTACTTAGTTCACAACCAAAAGGTTGCTACTCCAAGGCTCCGCGATCCTAGATTGTGTACGAATAGGTAAAGCACTATAGATCTCCTCCTCATTGGAGGTAGGAGACAACGAATGCAAGAGAAACAATATTGAAGACAAGGTACAATCCCACCTCTCCTCTTTACGATAAAAGCTCGATTACAATTAAGATTAAATCTTCGAATACAAAAGAGAAATTTAAAATAAAGACCACTAAATAAAATCACCGACTCGAAGGATCCGAAGTTTAGGCGTGTCATCGACATATCGATGGTGTAACATTGTCGTAGAACTTCAGCGTTGTGGGAGCACTTTGAGAGCAAGATTAGATGACCTAAAGGGGTGAAACCCCCCTTCTTTTATAGCCCTCCAAGCCCCTGAACGTTGAGATCAAGATCTGATCCAAATGGACACCTCACCCCCAAGATAATGGGATCTTGTTTGACCTTCATCGAAATGGACAGTTTGAATAGCAGTCGACTTATGACCTTCATCAGTCGACTGATGCTAGCATCAATCGACTGCCAATAGCCAGCAGTCAACTGCCAACTAGGTTACTCAACTGCAATAATGAGTTAGCACAAAAACATAAGTAATGGTAAATTTGACGGTCACTTACCGTCTGATCTTGACCTAGACCTTCCACTGGATGTCTTAGTTGGACCGCCGCCTAAAGTCATCCCCATACAGTGGATCCGACCTCACTATTACTCACACTCGTGCTTACCTCTTGTCCTTTGCGACTTGTCGCTTAGCTTCCAGTCTTCACCTAGGTTCTTCGACTCCTTCCGAAGTTCTTGCGGTGTCGTCCGACCACCATGGTTTCTCCACTCGAGATTCTCTAAGTGTCGCCAACCTTTAGCTCAGCTTAAACATTTTTGCACACTCAAGAGTAGCTTATGAGATAACGAGAACACCTTAACTTTGAGCTTTTGCCATAATCAAAATCTTGGTTCGATTATCTGGTGCCCCTGCACCAACAATCTCTCCTTTTTTGATCTATGGCAAACCAATAAAAAGGGAAAATTTATGTATATAAAAAAACATGAAGTAGTAAACAATACAAGCATGTATGTGTTTTCAACCTCTTCCCCTTAAGGCTACCTCCCCATTAAGCCTAGGTGTGTTTTGAAAAAGATACTTTAATTTTAGAAAATTTGTTACTCCCCCTTTTGCCATAAATCAAAAACAAAAGTTGGGGGTTTTTAAAACGAAACGAAATGTTATAAGCATGCATCTAGAATTATTAAGGAACGAAATCAAATATGAGTCCAAGCATGCGTCTAGAATTATTAAGTAGATTGGTTTGAGGCATATCCCTCTACACCAACAATTGTAAAGCTAGTTTTTGTTGGGATGTATACTGAAAAGTCTATCTTTTGTATGAACATCTTTATTTTTGAAATAAGAATCACATGATCATTGTTTGCATATTTATGGTTATGCATATTGTCTGAAATATTACATTGTAGATAACATGGTGTGTAGTGTCACATAGGAGATCCTGTTATCAGTTCCTTGTAGAGTATAAGTAGAGGCTCACAACCGAGATGGTTTTGGATAAACCATTGGTATGGTTGTAGTGTGATTTGGTATTGGTTTGTCTTGACCATAGAATTACACTAGTACACTTTGTGTATATTGAGCAGGACTGACTTAGAGGTAATTCAATTTATTGCTGACTACATAATTGAATCGGACCTCGGATATTATGGTGTACATGCTCTTCATCCCGATATAATAATGGGCACATGTACTTAGTATTTATTTCTTTGATTTATCAATAGGCGAGATTTATAGAGTAAATAGATAGGCTTGGTATGTTGGGAAATGGTATTATTTAAATGGTGTGCCATTGATTATAGGAGGAAACCGAGTCCTATATATTAGGATGATGATATCCCCTTCAGGAGCTCATAAGGATTATCATGTAAATTCTGCAAGTGGACTTGGTCCGGCATGATGATAAGGTTGAGTGGTACTACTCATGAAATTAGATGTTGATTAATTAATTATCAGTAAATTAATTAATTGACGGACATTCGAGATCTTAAACACGGGAAGATATTTGTACAATTAATATTTGGAGCCCATATTTATTTATGGGGGTTGGTGAGGTAGATCAATGATAATCCTCTAGTGGAATAGATTATCATTAATGGATCGGACTTTATGTGAGCTAGATCTATTGGGTGGCCAAGATCCAACTCCTCCTCATGGTCCCTATTGTAGCATATTAAAACCCTCATGGAGCCTAGATCTGACGGTGGAAAATGAAATCCAAGATCCGACGGTGGAGATTGAATCTCTAGATCCGACGGTGGAGATTGAAAGAAGGCTTAAGCCTAACTCTATAAAAGGAGGGCTAAGGGCTTGGGCAAGGATAATCTGGAGGAGATTAGGGTTTTGCTTCCAAGGTTTTGGTCGGCTAGGGTTTGGAGTTGGCTTGAGAGAAGAGGTGGGCGACAACCTAAGGTTGGTCTTCTTCCAATTGGGCAGTGGCAAGATTAGGTTTTGGCTCTTCTTGGTCGGCAGTGCCTCACCCTCTCTCTAGATTAGCCGACAACTCCTCCCTCTCTCTCTCTCTTTTGGCCAGCGGCAACCTTTCTTCAAGGTTGGTCGGTGCTCCTTATTCCTCTCCTTTATCGGCGGCAACCACCAAGCAAGGTGGCTTGGTGGTCAGTTCTAGATAGGAGAAGAAGTTTTGTTTTATTCTTCCCTTTGTTCGGAGCGAGCAAGGAAGGGAAGAATGTGATCTAGAAGGCTTCGACTTTTGGAAGATCATCACCCACACGATGTCCAAAAGGAGGAAGGACATACAATAGAAGACCTTGAGGTAAACAAGAGGTACAATTCTTGTTTTAGTTTTTTTTTGTTTCTTTGTATTATGTATGTAATTGCATGTGGCTAATTTACTTGGACCCCGAAGATAAACACAAAAAAATGGCGATTGGTACATCATCTATTCCACAGCTAATCGAGGAAAAGAGTTAGGTTGCTTGAACAACAAGTTTGTTCAAGAGACCACTCTAATCGAATAGCACGATGATGAATCAGTTGTTTGGGTAATCCATCATCGTCTTGGATTAATTTTTTTTTTAATCCGGAGACGTATATGGGATCGCCATGCACAAGCGATCGAGGTGCGAAGCGAAGCTTCGGCTCTGCAAAAACCTTTCAGTTTTCTCAAAATAAGTTTTTGAAACATAATATAATATGTTCATTTTCAAAAATACTTTAAGAGTTTTGTAATATAACCCTAAAGGTTAGTTTTCTCCCCCTTAGTCAAATATATAAGGTATAAAAGATTTAGGGGGCGCTAAACTTGGCCTAGAGAGTTATATATATATATATATATAGTATTTGCCAAACAAAGTTATAATTATTCGTTAAGTGCAATAATTGAGAAAATAAGTATTTATTGTTTTGAAAGCATTTTGAAAAAGTTGTGTATTTCAATTATCCTTAACATCTCACCCATTCTATGTGTCTCAAAATATGTTCACCTTATATGTTTTGTGAGATGACTTTAACTTGATTGAAGATAGTCAACCTTGGGTTAGATTCAGATTTAACCATTAGATCATTAAGTAGACTTTTCAAGAAAATGGCTTCTAGGTAGTGGCGAGGCACAGAGGCCTTCTTTGATCGGAACAATGACCACTTCCTTAGACAAAGCCAAATTTGAGAAAATATTTACTTAAGTCACTTAGGGTTACTTCTTGGTCTAACTAGTTTAGGATACGGTGAGATAGCTTCATCTAGTTCAACTTAGCCAAGTGCACTAAGCTAGATATGCCTTATCTAGCTCGAATACACAAGACCTCATTTCCCTAACTTACTATCATCTCACCGCATCTTGATACTATGTTATCAAGGTTGACTAACTATTTATTCTATCTAGCCATTCTAAAATTTAAAACAAAAATTAACTAAGCATGCAAAACTTTCACTTAGAGAGTGGGTATACTATTTTAGTACTAGCTCACCCTGGACCATTGAACCAATATGGTCTAACCACATAATGGACTTGATCCTGAGGAATCCAATACTTATTGGTTCTTATATGTGAATTCAAAAGAATTTTAGGGACCCATGCTTGGACTCTTTGATGACTACGATTTACAATAGACATATAAGATTTGTTCGTAGTCGTTGACCTAAATCTGATTTTGGCTTTGTTGTACACGACTCTTTGAGTTCCAAGAAGCTGGTTAAGATTCTTGGATCCCAATGTGAACCTTTCCAACCTATCCTCAAGCTCTTGAACTCGTCCTTTCAAGAGAGATTTTTCCTCAAGTTTTTCAACTTGAGTTGAGTTTCTCTCTTGAACTCGACTAGTTGAAGAGGTTAGAGTAGCCTCTTGCTTGAGGATTTCAACCTCCTCAAGCAACGACTCAACTCGAGACTTGGACTTAGTTAATTTTTTATTTAATAACTTTATAGCATGATACAAATTTGCAATTAGTGAATGACTTAACTTAATCTGTTCTTTTGACCCGGCTTTGAGTCTTGTCTCGAATTCATCCTCGGAGTCAGAGTTGGGGTTAGATTCGCAGCCGGCTTTGGACTCGGACTCCTTTGGTTTCACCATGAAAGCCAGGTCGTCGCCTTGCTCTTCTTCTTCCTCCCACGTCACTTGAAATGCTTTTTTTTTCTACTTGTGTTTTGGCTTCATTTTTGGGCAGTCTGATTTGTAATGCCCCTTCTTGTTGCACTCATAGCATGTGTAGGTCTGTGGGGGTTTATTGTTCTTCAATTGCTCCCTTTTCTTTTTTATTATTCTCCGAACTAGATTAACTAGTGTGGCCTCCATCTCCTCTTCGGATTTCGATTCACATTCGTTTTTGTATTCGGATTCAGATTCTTCTGGAGGTGGCTTATTCTCCCCTTTCCTTCTTTGTCTTGCAAACAATGCTACACCTTTCTCGGTCGGGACCACGTTAGTTTGTTCATGCAACTCAAATTTGGAAAAGAATTCATCTAATTTAATCCTAGATAAATATTTAGATGCCTTGTAGGCATCAACCATGGATGCCCACAAGGTGGTCTTAGGAAATGCATTAAGAGTGTACCTTATTATGTCTCGATTGTCTACCTTTTTGTCTGTTCAGGGTGTCTTGGATCCTCGCATGGAGTTGTGTAGCGGTCTCGTGATTCTGCATCTTTAGATTATACAATTTATTTAATAGTAAATCTCTTTTGCATACCTTAGCATCGGATGTCCCTTCGTGTAGCTCGATTAACTTGTTCTAGAGGTCTTTGGCACTAATGAATGGTCCAATTTGGTTAAGCTCTTCCTAGGACAATCCACACTGCAACATTTGAGTTGCTTTTGCATTGGCTTCGACATGCCTCTTGGTTGTGTTGGTCCACTTGTCGAAGTTCAAAGGCTCCCCTTGATCATTGGTGGGTAGAGTAATGTCAGTTTGGATTATTATCCAAGTCTCGACTTGTGTTTTCAAGAAACACTCCATCCGACCTTTCTAAAAATGGAAATCATCTCTGTTAAAGAATGGAGGTCAGGTGGTGCTATACCCCTCAATGTGGGCCATTAAAAAAGAACCTTGCACACAGATAAAAATGACACGAAAAAGGTTGCCAAGACTCTTGTCTTGGATTAGTAGTGTAGGAAGAGAAACAACGAAAATTTAAATTAAAACAAATATGAAATGAAAATCAAAACAAAATGCTAGATTGGTGGTTACACCAAATCTTAGCGCCCTCGCTCTGATATCAATTGTTAGATCGAAAGAAAGCTAGAGGGGGGTGAATAGCAAGCTTGAAACTTTCCTTTTTCGTAACGACAAAAACAAAGTTATGTAGTAGAATAATAAAAGATAAGACAAAAGTAGAGAACACTTTGTTTTTGCTTGGTTCTCAACCAAAAGGTTGCTACTCCAAGGCCCCGCGATCTTAGATCGCGTACGAAGGGGTAAAGCACTATAGATCTCTTCCTCGTTAGAGGTAGGAGACAACAAATACAAGAGAAACGAGATTGAGGATGAGGTACAATCCCACCTCTCCTCTTTACGATAAAAGCTCGATTACAATTAAGATCAAAGCTCTGATTACAAAAGAGAAATGTAAATTAAAGACAACTAAATAAAATCACCGACTCGAAGGATCCGAAGTTTAGGCATGTCGGCGGCATATCAACAGCGTAACGTTGTCGTATAACTTCGGCATTGGGGGAGCACTTTAAGAGCAAGATTATATGACCTAAAGGGGTGAAACCCCCCTTCTTTTATAGCCATCCAAGCCCCTTAACGTTGAGATCCATATCTGATCCAAATGGACCCCTCACCCTCAAGATAAGGGGATCTTGTTTGACCTTCACTGAAGTGGACAGTTTGAATAGCGATTGGATCGATGGCGCTCATCACTAATCGATGCTAGCAAGAATCGACACTAAATAGCCATTTGCCCGCCAAATTAGGTTACTCAACTGCAACACGAGTTATCACGAAAACATAAGTAATGGTAAATTCGACGGCCACTTACCGTCCGATCTCGACCTAGACCTTCCAATGGAAGTCTTAGTCGGACCGTCGCTTAAAGTTGTCCCCGTACAGAGGACCCAACCTCACTATTACTCACACTCATGCTTACCTCTAGTCCTTTGCGACTTGTCGCTTAGCTTTCAGTCTTCACCTGGGTTCTTCGACTCCATCCGAAGTTCTCTCGGTGTCGCCCGACCACCATGGTTTCTTGACTCGAGATTCTTCGGGTGTCGCCGACCTTCAGCTCAACTTAAACATTTCTTCACACTCAAGAGTAGCTTATGAGATAACAAGAACACCTTAACATTGAGCCTTTGCCGTAATTAAAACCTAGGTTCGATTATCCGGTGCCCCTGCACAAACAATATTATGCTCCTGAGAGTGAACATGCGGATGCTAGTTAGGATAACTAGTTCATTGGAGTGATCTACTATGACACTTTATATGGTTCTTTATGTCATTGAAGATCTCATTACAGCTCGAGTGCGGGATTTCTTAGACTTGAGGTATTCATGTCATCTTGATCATGATGCCTTATACTTTCACTTCTTCACAACCATCTCTAAAGGAGATGTAACTCCGGGTTAATTGGGTATAAGCCAAAGTGATCAAAGATGTTTGAATAGCCAATAGAAGATTCACCACTCCTATTATAGGGAAATGTATACCCTAGGTCCCTTGTCAGAATTATTACTGATAAGTCTTTGGCCAAAATACACATGTCAAGAAGAAAGGTCTTCTTGGACATGTGTAGGGAGTAACTTGAATCCATAGGACAAGAAATAATACTTGTGTTTAGTGTGACGTAGTCAGCCTAGTGGAGACGAGCACATAGACCATGTCCTAAACCAAGTGGGTATAGGATGACTGAAAGGAACAAGCCACAAAATAACTGTAGTTGCTAAAGGGTTCAGCAATATTCTAAGCTCAACTTAGACTTTTCGATCAATGGGGGTCATGATGTACTGTTAGGTGTCACTCATGAAATATTCATAATTAATGGGTTAATTATGAATGACCAACATAGCCGGGAACCTATTGGGTCACAAACAATATGGGTGATCTTGAGACGTAAAACATGTCTATGAATGAGATTCTCAATGAAAGAGGTTATATTTGGTTGGACCAGGCCAAGAGGGTGCGAAACAGAAGAAATAGAACCTCGTATGACCATGTAAGACTTAGCATGGTCATATCACATTTAAACGAAGTTAAACATACAAAAAAAAACTTCACACAGTCGTGCTTAACTAGGCATGGGTCGTGCCTAGCTCTGGCCAAAGACGGCTAGGGCTGAAGCTGTGCCCAGTAGAACATACGACCTGATTGTGTTTCTAGGCACCGTCGTGCCTATGAGGCACAGTCGGCCTTGTGTTGGACACACGACCATGTTGTGGTTCCATCAAATTTGGTTTGATCAAAATTGGAATTTTTTTGAGTTTTCTTACCTTAATTATGAGATAATTATGCAATATAGGTTTCGTTTAAGCCTCCTAAGATGACCAAATTAAGAGAACTATAAATAGATCCCTTGATAATCTTTGGGATAGATGAATTTTGGTAGTTCTTTTTAGCGATCGTCGTTGTCTTCTTACTCTCCCTTGCTCTCTCATCTCTGCTGGTCGGCTAGCACCAATCGGAGACGAAGACTTGCTTCTTGTGGAGTTGACTCAGGTGATCCCAGTGTGGATACCGCTAGAGGCAAGGTTTGTGAGCCTTGCTCGTGCTTTTGATTGATTCGATAAGAATCTCGAATGTACGATCACTATTTTCTTAACTCTATTTCTTTATGGTTATGTTAAAAGCAAGTGTTCTTTGGCTAAAGGGATATATGAGACATGGTTTTTTTTTTTTTGTACATGCGCTATGTCCACATCCCTAGGATCCAACGAAAAGGGATTGAAAGCATTCCGAATGTCTTCTGTAAATCCCAATATGTTGTGTGTGTAATCCAATAGGTTTCCGATAATGTTTGCAATTCATAACTAACCATTAGTTATGAATAGATCATGAGTAATTCCTACTATTACATCATGACCCCTAATTGATCAAAAACTCATAATTGACTTTAAAATAATTTTGAACCTTTTAGCAGCTATAGTTGTTTATGCCTTTGTTCCTTTCACTCTTTCTATACCTACTTAGTTCAGGACATGGTCTATAGTGCTCGTCCCCGCTAGGCTGACTATGTCACACCTAACCCAAGTATAGTTCCTTGTCCTTTGGATTCAAATTACCTCATACATTGTCCAAGAATACTATCTTCTTGACATGTGTGCTTTGGCCAATGTCTTCTGAGTAACAATCTTGACAAAAGGCTTAGGATATACATCTCCTTATAACCGAAGTGATGAATCTTCTTTGGGCTATTCAAACATCTTTGATCACATTGACTTATACCAAATTAATCTAGAGTTACATTTCCTATGGAGATGGTTGTGAAGCAATCAAAGTATAAATCATCATGATCAAGATGACTTGAATACCTCAAGTCTAAAGAATCTTGCACTCGAGCTGCAATGAAACTTCATTGACATAAATAATCATATGAAATCTCATAGCAGGTCACTCTAATAAATTATTTACCTTAACTATCAGCATCTCTATGCTTCCATTCAGTAAGTATTGAATGGTCGAATAAACTAAGGAGCATAATATGTGCTAGTCTCCAAGAATTGATAATGTCCAATCTTATCAATTCATCGACTAGGGATAATTTCAATACTTATATAATTACACATGATGATGTTGGACCAAAAATATGCTAGAGGGGGGTGAATAGAATTTTAAAAATCTCTTCTTTCTCATTCGTAAAACTTGTAAAATCAAAGTAAGAGCGCAGTGGAAAACAAAAACCCAAAGTCATTTTTACTTAGTTCACAACCGAAAGGCTGCTAATCCAAGGTATGCAATCCTTGATCGCTTTCGATAGAAATTCACTAAAAAGTTTCTTCCTCATTAGAGGTAAGAGACACGTTTCTTACAAAAACTAAGAAGTCAGTAACAACCTTACCGCTCCTTGTATAAATGTAGTACAATAGTAATTAAGAACAAGTTGAATTAAAATAAAATATACCAACACGAAAGTAATGCAAATAGAGTGCACGGCCGGAGTCGTAGAAACACAACAGTACGATATTGATTGCAGGAAATGGAAGAAAGAACACTTGTAAAAGTTTATCTTAGGGTTTCTGTCCGAAACCATTTTTATAGAGTTTTCCAGTTGCCTGGACCCGATCCAGGCAACTCCAACATCATCCAGATCTAATCCGATGCGATCAAAATTTATCGGGTTCCAGGTTTCTGGACCTAGTCTAATGATGCACGCTAGCACAACCCTAAATCTCCGACTGAGACCGCTAAGCACTTGAAGTGCACGCTCGCACTGAACGACTGCAAGTGCATGATTTTCGTCAAGTAATTAATTATGTATCGATCCCACAGAGATTGTGATTCAAGTACCATTTGTCTAGTGAACATTGATTGTTCGGAGTAAATCTCTTGCGAGTTAGAAGTGGGGTAGATGGTGTTCCTGACTCAAATACAGTGTCACTTGGAGAAAGCAAAGGGGGGATCAAAGTTGCTTAAAGGATTCCAAGATTTCGGTTTCACTTGTGCATTGTTGAACATGTTATCAATTTAATGCTCCTAGGATCTCTATTCATGATCTTATGGGAGGATCATCGTGTGTAATCCCGATGAACTTTTGCTTCTACCAGGAACTACCTATTCCAAGTTTCTCTTTCAGATCATCAGATATCAACATGTTGATATCTTTGGGAGTCCTCTATCACTGGGGTCTCACAACCCTTTTAGAGTTGATATCTCCTACTTTGGGCCTTCTGCTGGGATAGGTTCATGGGATTCTAGGATGTCCTATTGATCCCTATGAACAGGTGGATCATATTTCATATCCTACTCTTTCACAGCCTACTTCCTACGTTTATAGGAGAGAGGATGACCGTAAGGTTACTCCTTGGTTCTCCTAGATTTCGATACAAAGGCTTTCCACGGTTATATCAACTATGTATGATAGAGATATAATCAAGACATAACTTTCATTGATCTAAACAACAAAAATTGTAAATATAATTCAAAAGCAATGAATAGATATTTGAACTTGCATGTCCAATATACACAAGTTACTCCCTAATCCTAGAATCAAAGTATCTACTCCGTGAATAAGCAAGAACAAACACAAGAAATCTTTCTATAAAACATTACAATCCAAAAAGAATTAGAAAGAGAAATAATACACCATGTTGGATCCAATGTGATGTCTTGGTCACTCTTTAAGGTGTTGGAGCGATGATTCGGGTCTTCGAACAAATTCCTTCCTCCTCATTGCGAGCCTCCGATGCTTTTTAGGGCACCTCCTTACCGACCCAACCATTGAGCCTCCCCTCTAGGGTTTAGACGTGCCTTCCCTTTTTAAGAGTGAAGTCGACTTTCCTTATTTGCACAAAAAACCCAGAGCTGCATAAGTCGCATTGTCACCACACGGTTGTGTGGAATCCACACGGTCAGCCATGTGGGAGTCTGGAAACACACCTGGAATCTACATCTGGCAAAAGGAACGATCATGTGAGATTCACACGGTCGACTGTGTCCTCCTCTAAAGCTCCAAACGAATATCGTCTTCTAGCCCAAAGCATGCCAGTGTCTCTGGGACATGGCCAGAACACGCTTGCCTTCCTTGAGCTCCATTTATTTAGCTATTTTGTCTCCAAAATGCCGCTATGCACATGAAAATAACAAAAGCAAATCTCCAAACTAGGAAATAGTAAATGAAGACAAAACTGATGGATCGAAGAAACACGCTGGGGGGATGAATAGCGTAAGTAAATTCTTTCTTTTCGTCGATTGAAAACCCAAGTAGCACAGCGAAAATAAAAGCAATAAAGAAAGTGACACTTTTTCTTTGTACTTCGTTCACAACCAAAAGGTTGTTAATCCAAGGCCTCACGATCCTAGACCGCTTTTAATGAGGCAATTTACTAGAAGTGTCTCTTCCTCGTTGAAGGTAAGAGACGACGGTTACAAATCAAAGATAGAGGAAGAGGCAACAAGCCTATCTCTCCTCTTAGCAATGGAAAGCACAAGTAAAGTAAAATGATAACTTAAATTAAAACTACCGACTAGAAGATCCGAAGTTAGGCGCGATGTCAGCATTACAATGGCGTAACATTGTTGAAGATGTCTCGGTGTTGTTGGAGCACTTTGGAAGCACACTTAGATGATCCAAAGAGGTGAAAACCTCTTCTTTTATAGCCACATGAACCCTAGCTCATTAAGATGCAAATCTGGGTCAAAGCTCCACATCACCCCACTTTGAGGGGATCTTATCTTGACCATCTTCGAAGTGATCATCTTGACCAGCAGTCGACTGATGCCCTACAACAGTCGACTAATGGTAGGATCAGTCGACTTCCATTAGCCTCTAGTCGACAACCATCTTGATCACTCACCTACAATATAGAGTTAGTGTTGGTGCAATCGGCATAGGTCATGATTGACCAGACTTGAGTTTGACTCGAGTAGTATCTTGATGTTTGTGTTTTGATGTTTGATAATGAGTTGACTATATAGTTGACATGGGGTTAACCATATGATGGAGAAGTCCAAGTGGGACACTTGGCATGGAAAGTCCAAGCTTGAGTCTTGGCAATTAGAACGTCCAACATGGGTTGGCATGGAAAGTCCAAGCATGGGTCTTGGCAAGGGAATATTCAAGCTTGAGTCTTGGCAATTGGAAAGTCCAACATGGGTTGGCATGAAAAGTCCAAGCATGGGTCTTGGTAAGGTAAAATTCAAGATTGAGTCTTGGCAAATGGAAAGTCCAACATGGGTTGGCAAGGGAAGTCCAAGGGTTGATATTGGCAGCATAAAGTCCAAGGATGGAGTATTGGCAACATAAGTCCAATGGTTGGCAGCGTAAAATCCAAGCATGTGTCTTGACAGCGTAAGCCCAATGGGCCTTGGCAGTGTAGACTAGCTTAGAATGACAATAGCCGATGGAAGCATGTGAAGGCTAGCATATGGATGAACAAGTCATGGATGACTTGGAGAGATCCAATAGGCATGAGGTTGATGGAGGTGGCTAGAAGGCTTAGGTCTAGGCTAAGGGTGATCTAGTAAGTATGAGGGCATCATACTTGGGGTAAATCTCATGGTTGAGGTGTAATAGTCGACTAGGGTTATGTACCAGTCTACTGGTCAAGTGTTTTAACACTTGGCAGCCGAGTTGATTCTGGTCAGTCGACTAGGATTATGACAAGTCGACTGGCCGAGAGTCGACTAGCCTTCAACTACGATCACATGGCCTTGACAGTCGACTGCCAACATTGGACAGTCGATTGATGGCTTGATCAATCGACTGCCATTGATGGCAGTCGACTCATGATCGAGGACACGGGCACAGAAGGTTTCTGAGTCGACTGTTAGGGTTTGGTAGTCGAGTGGAGGTATGATCAGTCGACTGATGGGTATGATCTGTCGATGGATGGTCTATTCATTGGAACCGTTCCGACATGGATTAAGTCGTTGTCTCACAACGACTACAGGAGCAGTCGACTGATGGTCGGGTACGGGAGCAGTCAACTGATGGTCACGAGCAGTCGACTGCTAGGCAAAATCCAACCTGAGTTGCAGCTTTAAAGGGAGCTCGAGGAGAAGGATTTTGGCATGGTTCTTTGAGGCGATTTGGAGGGGATTTGCTACTGCAATCTAGACCTTCAAGGCTCTTCTCAAGCAACCAAAAGCAAGCATTCAAAGCAATCATTTGTAATGTTTTGTTTACGCCATTTGTTGTATTGTCTTGTTGTATCTTGTATTACTTTTGTAATCACTTGTAAGAGGTTTTTCGACCTCCGGTGTGTCACCGAGGAGTGTTATTGATTAGTGGTGGTGTATGTTGTTGGATCGAAAAGCGCTAGAGGGGGGTGAATAGCACTCGACAAATTCTTTCTTTTCGTTCGTTCGATTAAAACAAGAGTAAAGTATTGCAGTAGAAAAAGTAAATAAATACACGTTTATTTTTACCTGGTTCACAACCTAACGGTTGATAATCCAAGGCCCTTGCGATCCTAGACTGCATACGGAGGGCCAAGCACTAAAGAGTCTCCTCCTCGTTGGAGGTAGGAGACAATGATTACAAAACAAAAAGATCGAGGTAGAGGGATAATCTCACCTCTCCTCGTTACGATCAAACAGCTCGATAAAAGATGGAATACAAGTAATTGCAATGAACTCGACAAAAACTTATACCGATGACGATCTGATCTTGAAGTCGAGGGCGTGTCATCAGCATTGCGGCAATGTTTCATCGTCGTAGAGATGCAGTATTGCGGAAGCATTCCGAGATCTTGAATGATAACCTAAAGGAGTGAAACCCCACTTCTTTTATAGCCCTCCAACCCTCTGAACGTTGAGTCCAAGATCTAATCCAAATGGACACCTCACACCAAGAAAAGGGGTTCTTATCTTGACCTTCATCGAAGTTGGCAGTTTGAATAGCAATCGATTAATTGCCCTAATCAGTCGACTGATGCCACCATCAGTTGACTACCAATTGCCAGGAGTCGACTAATGGTTAGGTTATTTAGTTGCAACATAATGTTAGCTCGAAAACATAATAGTAAAGGTAAATTCGACGACCACTTGTCATCCGATCTCGACCTAGAACTTCCACTGGAAGTCTTAGTCGGATTGCCACCTAAAGACAACCCCGTACGAAAAACTCGACCTCACCTTTACTCACACACGAGCTTGAAGGGAGTGCCCTTGGTTGCGTCGGAGTCTCATTGCCTCCCATGTCCCCGGATTAAAATTTTATCATCTAAAACTAATCCGGACGGGATGAGTTTTCGAAGCACAACCGCTTCATCATTGTGCCAACGACTCGAGCGATCGCTTGAACAAACTTGTTGTTCAAGCAATCAACTCTTCTAGTCGGTTAGCCGGGGAAGAGACGACGAACAGATCGCCGGTTTTTGTGTTTCTTATCGGGATCCATGATTATACAAATACAAACAAATGCAAACTAGTATAATCAACACATACTAACATAAAGAACATAAGCTAGCATATCTTATCATAAGAGGATCAAGAATAAAGTTTGTAAAACTTTTATACCTCTTGGTCTTCTACCGTATGTCCCATCCTCCTCGTGGACATCGTGTGGGCGAAGATCCTCCACGAGTTGAAGCCTCCTAGATCATGTTCTTCCCTTCCTTGCTCGCTCCGAACAAAGAGAAGAACCAAACAAAAACTCCTTCTCCTATCTAGAACCAACCACCAAGCCAAGAAGCTTGATATAGCCGCCGGCCAAGGAGTAGAAAATTGAGCACTGGCCAACCTTGAAGAAAGGTTGCCGCCGGCCACCAAGGAGAGAGGGAGAAGGAATAATGGGTATGGGTGCCGGCTAAAGCAAGGAGGAAGAAGATGGGCGCCGGCTACCAATTAGGAAGAGAAGGAAACAATCCTCAATCCTTCCTAGGATTGCCGCCCAAACCTTTTCCCAAACCCTAGCTACCCATGCCAAAAACCCCAATCTCCTTCTTGATATATCTCTATCTTTCTATATTACAGGCCCAAGCCCTTAGCCCTCCTTTTATAGAGTTAGGCTTAGGCCTCCTTTCAATCTCCACCGTCGGATCTAGAGACTTAGTCTCCACCGTCAGATCTAGGGTTTCATCCAAACCGTCGGATCTAGGGTTTCATCCCAACCGTCAGATCTAGGGTTTCATCCCAACCGTCGAATCTAGGGTTTCATCCCAACCATCGGATCTAGGGTTTCATCCCAACCGTCGGATCTAGGGTTTCATCCCAATCGTCGGATCTAGGGTTTCATCCCAACCGTCGGATCTAGGGTTTCATCCCAATCGTCGGATCTAGGGTTTCATCCCAACCATCGGATCTAGGGTTACATCCCAACCGTCGGATCTAGAGATTTAATCCCAACCGTCGGATCTAGAGATTTAATCCCAACCGTCGGATCTAGAGATTTAATCTCAACCGTCGGATCTAGAGATTTAATCTCAACCGTCGGATCTAGAGATTTAATCTCAATCGTCGGATCTAGAGTTTTATGTTCCATCATTGGATCTAGGCTCCTTGAGGTTTTAATAAGGCTACGATAGGGACCATGAGGAGGAGTTGGATCTTGGCCACCCGATGGATCGGAACTACACAAACTTGATCCATCAATGATGTTCCATTCCACTAGAGGATCATCATTGATCTACCTCACCAACCCCCATTTATATGGGCTCCATATATTATTTGCACAACTATCTCCCTGTTTTTAAGATATCGAATGCCCGTCAATTAATTGATTTACTGACCATCAATTAATTAACATCTAACTCCTCGAGTAGTACCACTCAACCTTATTATCATGTTGACTAAGTCAACCCGCGGGGTTTACATGATAAACCTTATGAGCTCCTCAAGGGGACATCATCAACCTAATATATAGGACACAGTTTCCTTCTATAATCAACGGCACACCATGTAAATAATATCATTTCTCAACTTACCAGGCCTATTGATTTAATCTATAAATCTCACCCATTGGTAAATCAAAGAAATAAATACTAAGTATATGTGCCCGTTATTATATCGGGATTCAGAGCATGTGCAACATAATACCCGAGGTCTGATTCAATCATATAGTCAGCAATAGATTGAATCACCTCTATATCGGTCCTGCTCAATACATACAAAATGTACTAGTGTAATTCTATGGTCAAGATAAACCAATACCAAATCACACTACAACCATGCCAATGGTTTGTCCAAGACCATCTTGGTTGTGAGCCTATACTTATATTCTACAAGGAACTGATAACATGATCTTCTGTGCCTCACCAAGCACCACGTTATCTACAATGTAGAGTATTAGACAATATGCACATATAATAAATATAAAGTGCAAACAATGATCATGTGATTCTTATTTCAAAATAAAGATGTCCATACAAAAGGCTAGGCTTTCAGTATACATCCCAACAGAGCTTACATCTTGGTCATTTGTGTCTTGTAGCTTAGCTTCCAGTCTTCACCTGGGTTCTTCGGCTCCCTCCGAAGTTCTCCCGGTATCGCCTGACCACTGTAATTTCTCGACTCGAGATTCTCCGGGTGTCGCCGACCTTCAACTCAGCTTAATCATTTCTGCACACTTAACAGAGCATGTGAGATAACGACGATATGACCTTAACATTGGGCCTTTGCCTAATCAAAACCTAGGTTAGATTATCTGGTGCCCCTGCACCAACATATGTATCACTAGAGCTCATTCGAGCTCAATCTGTGGAGTAGGAACCCTAAGGTTCTGAACCACGTTATATCGGAGTGTTCTTGTGTATAATGTGTTTGTATATTTTGTTTATGGTTCATTATTATTTCCACTATGCATATTAACAAAGAATTATAGACAAGCATCCAAGCATGAACGAATTCTGACAAACATCGACAACGCGAAATTCACCCCCTCTAGTGCTCACGGACGTTCCTACAGTTGGTATTAGAGCTAGGAGCTCTTATACGGATTAACTGTTAGTAATATATGAGAGATGTCCTAAGGCAATCACCTTATGTTTGAACCATTTATATGATAAATGAAGATTCACTATTTGAGTATACATGTTTCATGGATTTGATTAGATCTTAAACTCATTTACTGAAAGTCCACGATACGATTCACAGCATGAGAGAATTTGTGATTGGATCACAACTAGTGAGTATCTTTACATGTGTAATTGTGATGTATCGGATTTATCCCTAGTTGATGAATTGATGGATTTGGACACCAATAATTCTGTCGAGACTAGCACGAGGTATACTCCTTGGTGTATCCAAGCAGCTGATTCTCACTGGCTGGAGACATTGTGATGTCCGGAGTTAATCGTGCATGCTAGTTATGGTAACTAGTTCATTGGAGTGACCAGCTGTAAAACTTCATATGGTTCTTTGCATATATAGATATGTCAATGAAGTTCTTACTGTAGCTTAAGTGCGATGTTCCTTTGACTTGCGGTATTCAAGTCATCTTGAACATAAAGACTTATGCTTTGACATCTTAAGCAAGCATCTCTAAGGAGATGTGGACCCGAGATGATTGGGTATAAGTCGAAGTAATCGAAGGTGTTTGAATAGCCTATAAAGGATTCACCACTCCTTGCGAGGAGATGTATACCCATGGCCTCTCGTCGGATTGTTACTAAAGTCTTTAGCCAAAGCATTACATGTTTAGAGTAAGGTACTCTTCGATACATGTGCAGTAACTAGAATCCGTAGGATGAGGAAATGATACTTGGACTAGGTGTGACGTAGTCAGCCTAGTGGGGACTGACACTATAGACTATGTCCTTAACCAAGTGGGTATAAGATGAGTGAAGGGAATGGGGCACGATTCATTCGAGCCGCTGAAGGGTTTCAGAAATAGTTCTTGATCAACCGTTGATCTTTTCGGTTAATTGGGGATCATGATTTACTACTAGGTGCCACTCATGATCGTTCTATAATTAATGGTTAATTATAGACGGCCAACATAAACCGAGAACCTATTTGGTCACACGCACAACGAGCATAATCCGAAGGATTTAAAACGAGCTTGAAAATGAGATTCTCAGACCGAGAGAAACAAGGTTTGGTTGGACAAAACATGAAGCGAGCATGAAATCGTTTCAGTCGCAATGGAAGCGTGGATGGCCCGTGTCTTATGAAGACATGATGGATGAATCAAATTGGTTTGGTTCTAATCCAATGGAGGAGAATAAACCAAAGGGTTTAGTTTGTTTTAAATGAATGAACCAAAGTTGGTTCGGTTCATTTTAACTTAAAATAAACCATCATGTTTTGATTTATTTTAACTTAAATTAATGGAGCGGGTTAACGGGCCTTTGGTTATGATCCGATAACCATTAAGAGAATTTGTTCTCTATAAAATAGGGCTTAAGGGTTTTTTGTTAAACCCTAATCCAAAACCAAGCAACCCTAATAGTTGCCGCCCCCTCCTCTCATTTGTGAAGTCGGTGCCAACAGCCCCCCTTGCCGCCGCCCACCACCTAGCTCCCTTGCCGGCATCCAGAAGGTGTTGTCCTTCCCTCTTTCCGGTGTCGAGCTGCTGCCAGAGGAGCTCCGGTGATCTCCCTTGGGTTCGGCAATAAGGTGAGCTTCAACCTTCCCTTTGGCCGGCCCTTATTCCTCCACCACAGCTGTCCAGTTTTCTGGACAGCTTATTTCCTTCTTCTCGGAGCGTCGTTTGGATGACGTTTGGAGCTCCGACAGCGGTAGACTTCCCAGGGATTCGATCTCTGGTAATCCTCATAGGTGGAGGACGAAGGATTCGTCAAAACATTGACGAATACCTCTCTGGAGAAGCGAGTTTTTGAGGGCTCGTTTTGGATCCGAATTTTGATTCGGATCGTGATCTTCTCTCAATCACATCGTCTTCAACACGAGGCTAGTAACCCGTACGAAGATGAGGATCGTGACTTAGTGAAGTCATCCCGAAGATACTCAGCGTGGATACGGATAGAGACGATTCTAGCGAGGATCGTTCCAGTTGATGCCTTTCCCACTACACGTGATACGTCAGGTATATGTAGTGTAAATTTCCTTTTATTGCAAAATTTGAATTTACGGTTATGTCTACACATGTTGTACTATGCATGTGTGTGATGTGTGTTGTAATAAATTTGATTTATTATTTTATTTCTTCCGCTATGCACATGTTTACGAAACATGTTCGAACACACACTCGCCGCGGTGCCGGAAACCCAATAGTGGTATCATAGCCCAGGTTGTGATTCGGCATAATCATAAAATTATTTTGCGATAGTCATAATGATATTTCTGAAAATTTTCTAATTTTGGAAAGTTAGAAGTATTTATGGAAATTTTTAATTTTGGAAAGTCTAGAAGTTTTTATGGAAATCTTCTACTTTTGGAAAGTTGGAAGTATTTATGGAAATTGATATTTTTCATAAATAAAATATTTGATTAGATTTTGGAAATTTGTTTTCTAATTTAATCATGATTTGATTTGGGAAATCAAATCTTAAAATATTTTATTACCATAAGTAGTTTTGATGATTTAGGAAATTGGTTTCCTAAATTGACTTTCCTTAATCAACTATTTCCACAAATAAAATATGTGATTAGATTTGGAAATTTGTTTCCTAATTTAATTATGATTTGATTTGGAGAATCAAATCTTAAACATATTTTATTTCCATAAATAGTTATGACATATAAGGAAATATTGTACATGACATAATTGTATGTCATGTAATTGCATTATATGCATATCATTATGCCATGCGTGTCGTGACATGTAGATGTATGTCATGCCATGTAGATAATAGTTATTTGCATGCAAAGAGGATGAGACATAAAAACCCTAACTCAATATTAAAGCCTACACCTTCCATTAATATGGTTAGAACCAGAGTTCCATTTCTTGTTCGGGTTGTTGGACTCTCTCCAAGCCCGGCTCGAACCCGAACATGTTCAAACCATGGAATAGTTTAATACTAATATGGTAAGAGTCAGAGGTCAATCGTTAGCTTTGGTTGTTGGACTCTCTCCAAGCCGGGCTAATTGGTTGAATGCCCTCTAACCCTATTAAAACTATTTCTCGATTAATGGGTTGGCTTTAACCTGGAGCATCGGCTTGTTGGACTCTCTCCAAGGTCGATGTAAAGGGAGGTGATGTTGGGTGCTATGCATATGATGCATACTTGTTAATGTGTTAACAACCCGATGTATGTGTGAACATTCAATTAGTTGATAGCACATTGTGATAGTTGCATATACGTGATATGCAATCGGTATAGTTGATACCTACCATCATAGTTATGAATGGCTTGTTGGACTCTCTCCAAGGTTGTTCATATCTATGATAGATATCAGTCCATTCGGAGATGGACCTACGATCTCCCGAAGTGATTTTGGGGTTTTTTAAATTCGAAAAATGAATGGGATTTATAAATGTATATTGATGCATTTTAAAATCATTTTCTCATATATGCTCGTTTTGTATTTCTAGGTTAATTGATTGATCATGACGTCTTTGAATTTGCACACTATTTTGGATTCAAACAAATTGATTGGGCCTAACTTCCTGGATTGGCTTAGAAACCTGAGAATTGTTCTCAAGGTGGAAAAGCTAGCATATGTCCTTGAAGAGACTCTTCCTAACCGTCCTAAGAATGATGCAACTCCAGACCAAATGTTGGTCTATCAGAAGCATGTGGCAGATTCTGAACTAGCGAGTTGCATCATGCTAGCTGCGATGGTACCTGAGCTGCAAAGGCAGCATGAGCATATGGATGCTAATACTATGGTCTTCCATCTTCATGAGTTGTTTGATGATCAAGCGAGATCCGAAAGGTTCGAAGTCTCCAGGCTCCTCTTCACCACGAAGATGCAAGAAGGTTCGTCTGTAGTGCAGTTTGTGCTAAAGATGAATAGGTACATCGAGCGGCTAGCCACCCTCGGGTTTGTGATGGATCATGAATTAAGTATTGACTTAATTCTGTATTGTTTGCCCAAGAGTTTCTCACAATTTGTGATGAACTATCAGATGAACAAATTAGAATCCACTATTCCTGAGCTCCTCAATATGCTGAAGACTGTGGAGCCTTCTGTGAAGCATGAGGAGAAGGCGGTTCTGTTAGTTGATTCCTCAAAGAAAGGTTCTAAGAGGAAGGCAAAGAAGGCAGAAACAGCACAAAAGGGCACTTGCCATCATTGTGGCAAGGAAGACTGTCGAAGAAACTGCAAGATTTATCTTGAGTCCATGAAGAAGAAGAAGGCATCCGATGCCCCATCCTCTTCAGGTATCGTCGTTATTGATTGTCATTCTATTTCCTTAGACACTTGGGTATTGGATACTGGGTGTGGCTCACATATATGTAATGACATATAGGGGCTAAGGAATAGAAGAAGACTCGTCAGAGGGGAGTCAAATTTGCGAGTTGGCAATGGAGCAAAGGTTGCTGCGGTCGCCATCGGAACTTATTTGCTGAAGCTCCCTAGAGGACTAGTCTTGGAACTGGACAATTGCTATTGTGTTCCTTCTCTAATAAAGAACATTGTTTCTATTTCCTGCTTAAATAGAAATGGTTATCATTTGACATTTAGTAACAATTGTTGTTATATAACTTTGAATGGCGTACTTTATGGAACTGGAACTTTGAGCAATGACATTTATACGTTGGACATATCCAGTGACATTTTTAATATCGAAGCGAGCAACAAGTATGCTCAAAAGGATAGTCAATTAGACTCCTATATGTGGCACTGTCGTCTTGGCCATGTAAGCAAGAAACGCATGTCCGAATTACACCGATGTGGAATTCTGGAATCATTTGAATTGGATTTATACGATACATGCGAATCATGCTTAAAAGGCAAGATGACTAAGTTACCTTTTACAGGAAAAGGTGAACGAGTGGGAGAGTTACTAGGTCTAATACATACTGATGTATGTGGACCTATGTCAACTCAAGCTTTAGGAGGCTATAGCTACTTCATTACCTTCACCGATGATCACTCACGGTTTGGGTATGTGTTCTTGATGAAACACAAGTCTGAAGCCTTTGAAAGATTCAAAGAATTCAGAAATGAAGTAGAGAAACAACATGACAAAAGTATTAAAATACTTCGATCGGATCGAGGTGGTGAATACTTAAGTCAAGAGTTTCTTGATTATCTAAGAGACAATGGTATATTGTCTCAATGGACTCCACCATATACACCACAACATAATGGTGTATCTGAGAGGCGTAACCGGACCTTGTTGGACATGGTCAGGTCAATGATGAATCATGCGAATCTTTCCAAGTCCTTTTGGGGCTATGCACTTCAGACAGTTGTTTACTTGTTAAACAGAATGCCAACCAAGGTAGTCTCTACTACTCCATATGAGATATAGAATAGTAAGAAACCTCATGTATCTTACTTGAAGATATGGGGTTGTCCTGCTTATGTGAAGCGGACTGTATCAGACAAATTGGATGCTAAGTCTGATAAATGTCTATTTATTGAATACCCTAAGGAAACAAGGGGTTACCAATTCTATCATCCTGTGGAACAAAAAGTGTTTGTTTCAAGGCATGCTGTGTTTCTAGAGAAAGAGTTTCTCTTGCAAGAAAACAGTGGGAGTGTCGTCGAGCTTGAGGAGGCTCGAGAAACTCAAATAGACATTGATGAGATACCTGGTGGAGCACAATAGCTGATAACTCATAGTGATGAGAAATCGGCTGGACCTATTGTAACACCATATCTTCGTAAATCTGGTAGAACATGCAACATTCCTGAAAGATATGGATTTCTCATAAGTGAATCGAACGACGTGTTACTCATTGATGATGAGTAGTCTACCAGTTATGAAGAAGTGCTGACAAGTTCAGAAAGGGATAAGTGGCTTGATGCCATGAAGTCAGAAATGGATTCCATGTATGAAAACCAAGTTTGGAACTTGGTTGACCCACCTGAAGGCATCAAGCCTATAGGGTGCAAGTGGGGTTTCAAGAAGAAAACCGACATGGATGGTAATGTGATTACCTATAAGACTAGATTAGTGGCGAAAGGATATCGTCAAAAACAAGGTGTTGATTATGACGAAACCTATTCACTTGTAGCTATGCTTAAATCCATTCGGATGCTCCTGGCCATAGCGGCTCATTATGATTATGAGATTGTTGCGATGTATACTGAAAGCCTAGCTCTTTTGTATGAACATCTTTATTTTGAAATAAGAATCACATGATCATTGTTTGCACGTTATATTTATATGTGTGCATATTGTCTAATATTTTACATTGTAGATAACATGGTGCCTGGGTGCGGCACAGAAGATCATGTTATCAGTTCCTTGTAGAATATAAGTAAAGGCTCACAACCAAGATGGTTTTGGACAAACCATTGGCATGGTTGTAGTGTAGCTTGGTATTGTTTTGTCTTGAACATAGAGTTACACTAGTACACTTAGGTGTATTGAGCAGGACCGATATAGAGGTGATTCAATTTATTGCTGACTACATAATTGAATCGGACCTCGGATATTATGTTGTACATGCTCTTAATCCCGATATAATAATGGGCACATGTACTTAATATTTATTTCTTTGATTTACCAGAGGGTGAGATTTCTATGGATTAAATCAATATGCCCGGTAAGTTGGGAAATGATATTATTTACATGGTGTGTCGTTGATTATAGGAGGAAACCGTGTCCTATATATTAGGTTGATGCTGTCCCCTTGAGGAGCTCATAAGGTTCATCATGTAAACCCTGCAGGTTGACTTAGTCAACATGATGATAAGGTTGAGTGGTACTACTCGAGGAGTTAGATGTTAATTGATTGATGGTCAGTAAATCAATCAATTGACAGACATTCGATATCTTAAACATGGGGAGATGGATGTACAAATAATATATGGAGCCCATATTAATTTATGGGGGTTGGTGAGGTAGTTCGATGATGATCCTCTAGTGGAATGGAACATTATTGATGGATCAAGTTTGTGTGGTTCTGATCCATCGGGTGGCCAAGACCCAACTCCTCCTCATGGTCCCTATCGTAGCCTAATATAAACCTCATGAAGTCTAGATCAAATGATGGAAAACAAATCTCTATATCCGACGGTTAGGATTAAATCCCTAGAACCGACGGTTGAGATTAAATCTCTAGATCCGATGGTTGGGATTAAAACCCTAGAACCGACGGTTGAGATTAAATCTCTAAATCCGACGGTTGAGATTAAAACACTAGAACTGACGGTGGAGATTAAACCAAGGCCTAAACCTAACTCTATATAAAAGGGAGAGGAAAGGTTGGATAAGGTGGGCGACAAGTTTAAAAGATTAGAATTGGTGAAAAAAAAAATTTCCTATGCCACCTTGGGCGGCAAGATTATAGGAAGAAAAAATTTTTTACTAATTCCTTGCTACCCTTGGGCGGCAAGAAAATTGGGAATTAGTTCCTATATTTTTGGCTACCTCATCAATAACCAACTTTCTCCTAAGTTCTATAAATAGGGGCTTAGGCTTGGGCAAAAAAAAAAAAAGATATGGATTAGGGTTAGGGTTTGGTTGATGGTGTTGGGCGGCAAGGCTTCTCCTTCTTCCAATAGTTGGCCGGCAACCCATCCTCCCTATTCCTCCTTGATTTGGCCGGTGCACAAGTTTTACCTTTCCTTCTATGGCTTAGGTTGGATGGAATTAGGATGGCTTCCCTTGGGTGGCAACCAAAACCTAGATGGGATAGGATTGGGGTTGGGTGGCTAGGGTTAGGGTTTTTGGATTAGGTTGGGCGGCAACATGGAGATGAAGATCTTATTCTTCTTCCTTCTAAGTGTTGGCCGGCCACTATCCATGTTCCCTATACCTTGGCCGGAGCTCAACCTATTCTCCTTCCCTTCATCCTTGGCCGGAAATTAGGAAAGCTTTGTCTAGGGTTTGGGCGGCAACAAGGAGGAGGATTGTTTTCCTTTCCTTTCTCCAAGTGTTGGTCGGCGCCCATACCTTTGGTGTTTCTCTTTCGGTTGGCTTCCATACTCCATTCCATCTTCTCTTTGGACCGGCGGCAAACATCATGCTTGGAGCTTGATGGTTGGTCCTAGATAAGAGATGAGTTTTGTTTCCATTTTGTTCTCTCTATTCTTGGGGCGTGCATCAATCCTTTGTGGATTGGTGGTTGGCTCAAGCAAGAAGGGAAAGAGAGTTCTTCTTTCTTTGGATTGAAGAAGATCTAGGATGCTTCAACTTGTGGAGGATCTTCGCCCACACGAAGTCTACAAGGAGGTTAGGACATACGATAGAAGATCAAGAGGTATAAAAGTTTTATAACTTTTATTATTGTTCTTTGCATGTTCTTATTTGATATGCTAGCTTATGTTCTTTATGTTAGTATATGTTGATTATACTAGTTTACATTTGCATGTATTTGTATAATCATGGACCCCGATAAGAAACACAAAAACCGGCGATCCGTCCGTCGTCTCTTCCGTGGCTAACCGACTAGAAGAGTTGTGTTGCTTGAACAACTAGTTTGTTCAAGAGATCGCTCGAGTCATTAGCACGACGACGAATTGGTTGTGCTTAGGAAACTCATCCCCTCCGGATTAGTTTTCATTTGTTGAAAATTTTAATCCGGGGACATGGGAGCCAATGAGCCTCCGAGGATTAGCACATTGCCAACAGAGATATGACAGATGGATGTGAAAACAGCTTTCCTTAATGGAAATCTGCTCGAGGATGTGTATATGATACAGCATGAGGGTTTTACATCGATTGATAAAACCAAGGTATGCAAATTGCGACGGTCTATATATGGATTGAAGCAAGCATCCAGGAGCTGGAATATCCATTTTGATGAGACAATCAAAAAGTTTAATTTCTTACAAAATCCAGACAAACCTTGTGTGTACAAGAAGGTTAGTGGGAGTGCAGTCGTGTTCCTAGTATTGTATGTCGATGACATATTACTTATAGGAGATGATGTTTTAGTCTTACAGTCAGTTAAGATTTGGTTATCCAAGACATTCTCCATGAAAGACCTGGGAGAAGCAACCTACATCCTCGGGATTAAGATCTATAGAGATAGATCGAAACCGTTGCTTGGTCTTTCGCAGTCTACATATATAGACCGAGAGGATTTGCATGAGTAAGATTCCCTATGCATCCGCAATAGGATCTATCATGTATGTTATGTTATGTACGAGGGTCGATGTATCATATGCTCTGAGTGTCACGAGTAGATACATGTCTGATCCAGGAATGGATCATTGGGTGGCTATTAAGACGATCCTTAAGTACTTAAGAAGAACTAAGGATGTGTTCCTAATATATGGAGAAGGGGACATGGTGATATGCGGGTATACGGATGCCAGCTTCCAGACAGACAAGGATGAGTCTAGGTCTTAGTCTGGATACGTGTTCACCTTGAATGGGGGCGCAATGAGTTGAAAAAGTTCCAAACAAGACACTGTAGCGGATTCTACCACTGAGGCAGAATACATTGCAGCTTCGGAAGCAGCAAAGGAAGCGGTTTGGATCAAGAAGTTCATTTATGAACTTGGTGTGATTCCAGCCATTGTTGAAGCAATACCGGTCTACTATGACAACAATGGAGCAATTGCACAGGCTAAAGAGCCAAGGTCTCATCAACGATCCAAACATGTGCTTCGCCGCTATCATCTTATCAGAGAGATCATCAGTAGGAAGGAAATACAAATCGAGAAAATCCCCACTGAAAGGAATTTAGCGGATCCTTTGAGTAAGGCATTACCTCAAAGTAAGTTTGAGGGTCATGTTAGAGCTTATGGTATTGGATACCGTAGCGATTTGCATTAGGCCAAGTGGGAGTTTGTTAGTGATATATGAGAGATGTCCTAAGGCAATCACCTTATGTTTGAACCATTTATTTGATAAATGAAGATTCACTATTTGAGTATACATGTTTCATGTATTTGATTAGATCTTAAACTCATTTACTGAATGTCCACGATACGATTCACAGCATGAGAGAATTTGTGATTGGATCACAACTAGTGAGTATCTCTACATGTGTAATTGTGATGTATCAGAATTATCCCTAGTCGATGAATTGATGGATTTGGACACCATCAATTCTGTCGAGACTACCACGAGGTATACTCCTTGGTGTATCCAAGCAGCTGATTCTCACTGGCTGGAGACATTGTGATGTCCGGAGTTAATCGTGGATGCTAGTTATGGTAACTAGTTCATTGGAGTGACCAGCTGTAAGACTTCATATGGTTCTCTACATATATAGATATGTCAATGAAGTTCTTACTGTAGCTTAAGTGCGATGTTCCTTTGACTTGCGGTATTCAAGTCATCTTGATCATAAAGACTTATGCTTTGACATCTTAAGCAATCATCTCTAAGGAGATGTGGACCCGGGATGATTGGATATAAGTCGAAGTGATCGAAGGTGTTTGAATAGCCTATAAAGGATTCACCACTCCTTGCGAGGAGATATATACCCATGGCCTCTCGTCGGATTGTTACTAAAGTTTTTGGCCAAAGCATTACATGTTTAGAGTAAGGTACTCTTCGATACATGTACAGTAACTAGAATCTGTAGGACGAGGAAATGATACTTGGGCTAGGTGTGACATAGTCAGCCTAGTGGGGACTGACACTATAGACCATGTCCTGAACCAAGGGGGTATAAGATGAGTGAAGGGAATGGGGCACGATTCATTCGAGCCGCTGAAGGGTTTCAGAAATAGTTCTGGATCAACCGTTGATCTTTTCGGTTAATTGGGGATCATGATGTACTACTAGGTGCCACTCATTATCGTTCTATAATTAATGGTTAATTATAGATGGCCAACATAAACCGAGAACCTATTTGGTCACACGCACAACGAGCGTAATCCGAAGGATTTAAAACGAGCTTGAGAATGAGATTCTCAGACAGAGAGAAACTAGGTTTGGTTGGACAAAACATGAAGCGAGCATGAAATCGTTTCAGTCGCAATGGAAGCGTGGATGGGCCGTGTCTTATGAAGACATGATAGATGAATCAAATTGGTTTGGTTCGAATCCAATGGAGGAGAATAAACCAAAGGGTTTGGTTTGTTTTAAATGAATGAACCAAAGTTGGTTCGATTCGTTTTAACTTAAAATAAACCATCATGGTTTGGTTTATTTTAACTTAAATTAATGGAGCGGGTTAACGGGCTTTTGGTTATGATCCGATAACCATTAAGAGAATTTGTTCTCTATAAAATAGGGCTCAAGGGTTTTTTGTTAAACTCTAATCCAAAACCATGCAACCCTAATAGTTGCCGCCCCCTCCTCTCCTTGGTGAAGTTGGCGCCAACAACCCCCCTTGCCGCCGCCCACCACCTAGCTCCCTTGCCGGCGTCCAGAAGGTGCTGTCCTTCCCTCTTGCCGGCGTTGAGCTGCTGCTGGAGGAGCTCCGGTGATCTCCCTTGGGTTCGGCAATAAGGTGAGCTTCAACCTTCCCTTTGGCCGGCCCTTATTCCTCCACCAAAGCTGTCCAGTTTTTTGGACAGCTTGTTTCCTTCTCGTCGGAGTGTCATTTGGACTACGTTTGGAGCTCCGACAGTGGTAGACTTGCCAGGGATTCGATCTCCGGTAATCCTCATAGGTGGAGGACGAAGGATTCGTCAAACGGTTGATGAATACCTCTCCGGAGAAGCGAGTTTTTGAGGACTCGTTTTGGATCCGAATTTTGATTCGGATCGTGATCTTCTCTCGATCACATCATCTTCAACACGAGGCTAGTAACCCGTACGAAGACGAGGCTCGTGACTTAGTGAAGTCATCCCGAAAATACTCGGCGTGGATACGGATAGAGACGATTCTAGCGAGGATCGTTCCGGTTGATGTCTTTCCCGCTACACGTGATACGTCAGGTATACGTAGTGTAAATTTCCTTTTATTGCAAAATTTGAATTTACGATTATGTCTACACATGTTGTACTATGCATGCATGTGATGTGTGTGTTGTAATAAATTAGATTTATTATTTTATTTCTTTCGCTGTGCACATGTTTACGAAACATTTTCGAACACACACTCGCCGCAGTGCCGGAAACCCAACATTGACACCCGGGAGCAAAAGAGCTAGAGGAAATGGAGCTACCTAAGGATAGATTGGGGTATGAAATCAACATTCCTTCACTATATGATCAAGAAGGCTTTTCGGCATGGAGGGCGAGAATGGAGACATTCTTGATGATGGACATTGAAGATTGGTTCATCATCATGGAAGGTTTCGAACCCCCTAGGGATAAGAAAGGAGATGTCCTAAAATTGAAGAAGTGGACCCAAGAGAAACGTCACAAATCAAGACCGAAGTTAAGGTAACAAAAATTTTAGAAAATTTGATTTCTAATGAAATTTTGTGCAAGCTAGGGGACTACATGGATGCCAAGGAGCTATAGAGCAAGTTGGCAAGATTTCATGAGAACCCGCAACCGGTCCAAGAAGACAAGGAAGAAGAGGAGTGTGCATCCTCTCAAGATCAAGAGGAATCAAAAGTTGAAAGGACATCAACATCCGAGGAAGAATTGGAGGAAGCCTCCACCTCTAGGATTGAGGAGGAGGAGAGATCATCTATTCCGGAGAAAAATCAAGAAACAACTTCAACCTCTAGAAGAAGTGAAGACTCAACTCCGGTGCCGCCCACCATTAACCTAGGTGACTCAAGAAATTTAGTTAAAAATAAAAAATCATATAATTTGTTTTAAGTGTAGGGAATATGGGCACTATAAGAGCAAGTGCCCTAAGAAGGTCAAAAAGGCTCAACCGGCACAAATGGTCAAGGATGTCGGTGCCCCAACACATAAGAGCAAGGAGTACGTGGTGTGCTTCAAGTGCAATCAAAGGGAGCATTATAGGAGTCAATGCCCTAGGGGGAGGAAGAAAAGCAAAGAAAGAGCAACACATGTACGGGGAGCTTCTAAAGCAAACCCTAAGATAAATTTAAATAATGCTCTTCATTTACGTAATAGTCAAAAGCACGCTAGGGATTTTATTGCAATTACTCATGAACAAAAGCATACTAGGAATAGATTTTATTTCCTAGGTGCAAAATCATGTAATTTTAGGGTTAAAGAGAAATTTGGGACTAATAACCTTAGGAAAATCCTACCTAGGGAAACTATTAGAAAGATAGAAAACCATTTATGCATTAACCCTAAGAAGGGTAGACATATGCCTAGAGGAAATGGTAATGTCCAAAGACAAAATGAAAAATCAAAAATTGGGCAATTAGAATTAGAAAATCAAGTCTTGAGGTCAAGGCTAGAGAAATTAAAAAAGACCCTTGCAAGAATGACAAATTCAATTGAAAGGTCTAGGAGTCAAAACCTAGGGTCTAGGAGGCAAGGCTCATGCAAGGGCAAGAAAGGTTTGGGTCACAAACCTAAGCCCAAGGAGACCTATCATAGTGTTACATTTGATTATGGAACCACCCATAGGTCTAGGAAGACCAAGGATACTAGAGAAGTCATCCCTAAGGCTAACCATGGTGTGTGCTTAGTGGCTAAGTTTCAAGAAAACTTAGGGAAGCCACTAAGAAGGTTACAAGGGGAGTTACCCCTAGAGTTAACCTTAATAAGACCCAATTAACTAAGGCTTCTAAGCCTAGGAGGGTTATTAGGAAGGTACTAAGGGAGCATATCCCTAGTGAGTACCTATAAAACCCAAGGAGCTCCAATAGGTATTGGGTTTCTAAGAGCGTGATTCTATCATGCTAAATGGGTTGGGGTGTCAATTTAAATTGATGGGTAGTTAACCTAACCATAGTAAAGTTGGCACTTTATAGCATTTTTAAGATTGTGTGATACCTTGGAAATAAGTTTGAAACTTAATCCTAAGAGATTTTAGAATGTGCCAATAGACTTTGAGAATTATGGAAAATTGATCAAACGTGGCACTTTTAGGTTTAGAGGTCTTGGTGTGCCATTTTGGGATTTTTGGCACATTTGGAGGATAAGTGGTAATATGGCAAAAATTGATTTAATCCTAACTAATGACAATTAATACTAAAATTTAGGTATTATTATGCCTTCATATTTAATTTCCCATGATTTGTTTATCATTGCCATGTCATGACATCATATTTATTTCTATCATATAAAATGTCATGATTAATGCTTAGGTTTTAGTTTAGTGTCATGTTATGTTTAAATTAGAATCACATGCCATGACATCATGATTATTGGCACATGTCTCATTTATGGTATCATTTATGTCATAATCATCATTCATGCATTAATAGAATTGATTTAAGGACTATGGCATGACTTGAAGTCCCATGTATAAGGGAATCAAGTAGTGTTGTCTTAGAAAATACATGAGGCCTTAGTTTAGAATGAATAAAACCCACATCTCACATCACATTGACATGTGTGTGTATTGATACACCTTAGACACATGTGAAATGCTAGAAAATGAGTTAAGTTCAAGGTGCATAGTTCTTGCATCTAGATGAACTCAAACTCATCCTATATCATGGATGAATCATGAGGAAAGCTTATGTACAAGACATGTGCATTAAGACCATAGACCATGGTTCAATATAAGGTTTTAAAAATATTTCAAAAACATTTTAGAAAATCTTGGTGAAATCTATCTTTTGATAGCAATCACTATTGATAGAGTTGATACAAAGTAGGGACAAAACATTGAACTTTTCAATGGTTTAAGTAATGTACATATGAATTTTCAAGATTTTTCAAAATACGTATTTTTACTTATGAATTTTCAAATTTCAATTTAAAACCAATTTCTGGATTCTAGAATCGATCGACTACCATTATTGGTAGTCATTGAGTCAATCGATTGACTCTGGCTATGAGTCGACTGACAACACTGATTTCGGGTAAACAAGGATGTTTCACCCATGTTTCAGCTATGTTAGGCCACCCTAACTGCTCCTAACCCTAGGATATGCTTTAGAAAGCATTGGAAAGGGTGAAAATCCATTGGATATGGATTAGAAGAGTTGTTTGGGTGTGTATCAAGTTTAAGATGTGTGAAATTTCAAGGTTGAACTTTTAACCTTAATTTTGATGGTTTAGTGTTCTTATAGGCTTAGGGACTCTCTAAAGAGATTGTTAGTGCAATGGTCAAGGGGTAGCAAGCCTTTAGGGGGAGGTTATTATTGGTGCAGAGGCACTAGATAATCGAACCTAGGTTTTGATTATTGCAAAGATCCAAAGTTAAAGTCATATTGTTATCTCATAAGCTGAATTAAGTGTGCAAGAAATGGTTAAGCTAAGCCGAAGGTCAGTGACACCCGGAGAATTTCGAGTCAGGAAATCATGGTGGTCGGGCGACACCGGGGGAACTTTGTGGGAGTCGAAGAACCCAGGTGGAAGACCGGAAGCAAAGCGACAGGTCATAAAGGACCAGAGGTAAGCATGAGTGCGAAGAGAGATGGTAAGGTCGTGTCCTCTGTACGGGGACGACCGTAGGCGGCTATCCGACTAAGACTTTTAGTGGAAGGTCTAGGTCGAGATCGAATGGTAAGGAACCGTTATATTTACCATATTCCGTGCTAACCACTTACTGCAGAGAAGTGATCAGGCTAGCAGTCAACTACTAGTCATTGGGCAGTCGACTGATGCACATCAGTCAACTGATAGAAGGCATCAGTCGACTGATGGCGATGAATCAGCCTTTTGCACTAGGTAAAAACAGATAATGTTTGACGTGGCCACATCGTGATGAGATAAGGTGTCACCTCGTGATCAGTTCCAAAAGTTGAGGATTTCTCTCAAGACTTATTCAAAGGCAAAAATCTATAAAAGGAGGGGAGAACTCCAACCATCTTTCTCTCAAAGTGCTCCCGCAACGCTAAAGCTCTAAATGTCGACGCAACACCAAGTTCAAAATTTCTTCGTCGGTAGAAAGTATTATTTTTATTTACTGTATTCATTGTTTTAATCGTAACAATGTGAGGTAGGCTTGTTGCCTCATCCTCGTGCTTTTGTTTTTGTGATCGTTGTCTCATACATCCGACTGGAGGAGACTCTATATTGGATTGTCCCTTCGTACGTGGTCAAGGATCGCGGGGCCTTAGATTAGCAGCTGGTGGGCTATGAACCAAGTAAAAATAAATTGTGTTATTTATTTTTCTATTGTACTTGCTCTTATCGAACAAACGAAAGAAAATTTTATGCTCGCTATTCACCCCCCCCTCTAGCGACGCTTCTCCATCCAACAATTGGTATCAGAGCGAGGGCGCTAAGATTTGGTGAAACCACCAATCTAGCACTTTTCGACTTTCTTTCGTATTTTTTAATTAGTGTTTTTTTTAGGTTTTTTATCTCCCGCACTACTAATCCAAGACAAACTCTTGGTACTCTTCTTTTGGTTGTCTTTGCAAGTATTCACTTTTGGAGTAGTCGACGGTAAAACGGCCATAACTTTTTGTACAAGTGGACCCATGAAACTTGCTACCTATCAAATCGAAGCTCTCTGAGAGATCTACACTTCTTATCAGGGTTTATCCTCATAACAAGCTATTTTCATCCTCAAAAACCAGCGTTTAGTACCCCTTCGAGGACATCGAAGGTCGTAAGTTTCTAGTTTTTGTTAGTTTCTTATTCTTTTTATTTATTTTTATTTATTTTTTTTATTTTCCACATTACTAATCAAAGACCAAGTCTTGGAATTCCTTTTGGTTTTTATTCATGTTTTGCAAGATAATTAATGACTCACATTGAGGGGTATAACACCACCCGACCTCCGTTTTTTAACGGAAATGATTTCCGTTATTAGAAAGGTCGGATGGAGTGTTTCTTGAAAACACAAGTCGAGACTTGGATAATAATCCAAACTGGCTTTTCTCTACCTACCAATGATCAAGGGGAGCCCTTGGATTTCGATAAGTGGACCAATGCAACCAAGAGGCAAATCGAAGCCGATGCAAAAGCAACCTAAATGTTGCAATGTGGTTTGTCCAAGGAGGAGCTCAACCGAATTGGACCATTCATTAGCGCCAAAGACCTCTAGAACAAATAAATTGATCTACACAAAGGGACGTCCGATGCTAAGGTATGTAAAAGAGATTTACTTTTAAATAAACTGTATAATCTAAAGATGTAGGATCACGAGACCGCTTCACAACTTCATGCACGGATCCAAGACATCTTGAACAGTCTACATGCCATTGGACAAAAGGTAGACAATCGAGACATAATAAAGTACACACTCAATGCATTTCCTAGGACCACCTTGTGGGCATCCATGGTTGATGTCTACAAGGTATCTAAAGATTTATCTAAGATTAGGTTAGACAAATTCTTTTCGAAATTTGAGTTACATGAACAAACTAACGTGGTCTCGATCGAGAAAGGTGTAGTGTTGTTTGCAAGGCGAAGACGAAAAACAAAGAGCCCAGAGGAAGAAGAATCTGAATCCGAAGAGGAGGCCACGATAGTGAACATGGTGCGAAGAATAATTCGAAAAGAAAGGGGGCAATTCAAACCAAAGCAAAAGGGAGCAAAGAAGGCTTTTCATGCAATTTGGGACAATAAAGATCAAGACGATGACTTAGCATTCATGGTAAAGTTGGTAGAGTCCGAGTTCGAGTCTGAAGCCAAATATGAATCCAACTCCTACTCCGACTCCGAGGATGAATTGGAGACAAGACTTAAAGCCGGATCAAAAGAAAAGATTAAGGTAAGTCATTCATTAATTGCAAACTTATATCATGCAATTAAGTTACTAAATAGGAAATTGACTAAGTCCGAGTCTAGAGTTGAGTCGTTACTTGAGGAGGTTGAAACCCTCAAGCAAGAGGCTACTCTAACTAGTCAAGTTCAAGAGGAAAACTCAACCCAAGTTGAAAAACTTGAGGAGGAGAATTCTCTGTTGAAAGACCGAGTTCAAGAGGTCGAGGCTAGGTTGGAAAGGTTCACATTGGGATCTAAGAATCTTAACCGACTACTTGGAACTCAAAGAGCCGTGTAAAACAAAGTCGGACTCGGATTTAGGTCAACGATTATGAATAGATCTTACATGTCTATTGTGAATCGTAGTCATCAAAGAGTCCAAGCATGAGTCCCAAAGGTTTTATTGAACTCACATATAAAGACTAATAAGTATTGGATTCCCCAGGATCAAGTCCACTTTGTGGATAGACCGTATTGGTTCAATGGTCCAGGGGGAGCTAACACTAAAATAGTATACCCGCTTCCTTTGCAAAACCATTGCATGATTAGTTATTTTATTTTAATTTTTAGAACGGCTAGATAGGGCAAATAGTTAGTCAACTCTTGACAACATAGTATCAGGACATGGCGAGATGATAGTACATTAGGGAAACAAAGTCTCATGTATTCGAGCTAGATAAGGCGTATCTAGCTTGGTGCACTTGGCTGAGTGGAACTAGCTGAAGCTACCTCGCCGTATCCTAAACTAGTTAGACCAGGAAGTAACCCTAAGTGACTTAAGTGATATTTTCTTGAATTTGTCTTTGTCTAAGGAAGTGGTCATTGTTCCGATCAAAGAAGGCCCCTGTGCCTCGCCACGACCTAGAAGCCAGTTTCTCGAAAAGTTACTTAACGATCTAAAGGTTAAATCCAAATCTAACCCAAGGTTGACTATCTCTAATTAAGTTCAAATCATCTCACAAAATATATAAGGTGAATACATTCTAAGACACATAGAATGGGTGAGATGTTAAGGATAATTGAAATACACTTAACATAACCTTTTCAAATTAAAATGCTACCTATTTTCTCAACTATGGTACTTAACGAATATTTACAATTCTCTAGGCCAAAGTTTAGTGCCCCCTACATCTCTTATACTTCATATATTTGACTAAGGGGGAGAGAAAACTAACCCTAAGAGTTATATTACAAACCTTTAGATTATTGATGCAGAGGGACACACCTCGAACCAATTTATCTAACTACTGCTAGACACATGCTTGGGCTCACAGTTGATTTATCTTTTCTAGACACATATTGTTTTTAAACCACTATTTTATATAAAAATCCCGACACCTTTTTTTATTTATGACAAAAGTGGGAGAAGAGCGAAAGTTAAGGGGGAGTAATAAAAATTTAAATTTTTTAAAAATTCAAAGTATATCTTTCAAAACTCACCTAGGGTTAAGGGGGAGTTTTTGAAAGGATGTTTATCATTTACTCATGTTCAATGCTTTAATTTTTCCCTTAATTTTGTATCAGTTTGCCAAAGATCAAAAAGAGGGAGATTGTTGGTGCAGAGGCACTAGATAATCGAACCTAGGTTTTGATTATGACAAAGAACCAAAGGTAAGGTCATATTGTTATCTCATGAGCTGAATTATGTGTGCAAAAAATGGTTAAGCTAAGCCGAAGGTCAGCGACACCCGAAGAATCCTGAGTCGGGAAATCGTGGTGGTCGGGCGACACCAAAGGAACTTCGTGGGAGTCGAAGAACCCAGGTGGAAGTCCGAAAGCAAAGCGACAGGTCATAAAGGACCAGAGGTAAGCACGAGTGCGAAGAGAGATGGTAAGGTCGTGTCCCCTTTATGGGGACGACCATAGATGGCGATCTGACTAAGACTTCCAGTGGAAGGTCTAAGTCGAGATCGAACGGTAAGAAATCATCATATTTACCATTTTTTGTGTTAACCTCTTACTGCAAGGAAGTGGCCAGGCTGGCAGTCAACTACTAGTTATTGGGCAGTCAACTGATGTACATCAGTCGACTGATGGCGACGAATCAGCCTTTTTTGCTAAGTCAAAACGGATAATGTTTGGCGTGGCCACTTCGCAATAAGATAAGGTGTCACCTCATGATCAGTTCCAAAAGTTAAGGATTTCTATCAAGACTTATTCCAAGACAAAAATCTATAAAAGGAGGGGAGAACTCCAACCCAAACATCAATCATCTTGCTCTCAAAGTGCTCCCGCAACACTAAAGCTCTAAACGTTGTAACGCCGACGCAACACTAAGTTCATAATTTCTTCGTCGGCAGCAAGTATTATTTTTATTTACTGTATTCATTATTTTAATCGTAACGAGGTGAGATAGGCTTGTTGCCTCATCCTTGTGCTTTCATTTTTGTGATCGTTCTCTCCTACCTCCAACGAGGAGGAGACTCTATAGTGGATTGCCCCTTCGTGCATGGTCAAGGATCACGAGGCTTTGGATTAGCAGCCGGTAGGCTGTGAACTAAGTAAAAATAAATTGTGTTATTTATTTTTCAGTTGTGCTTGCTCTTATTGAACAAACAAAAGAAAGTTTTATGCTCGCTATTCACCCCCCCCCTCTTGCGATGCTTCTCGATCCAACAGTTAACCATGATGGGATGATGGATGTGCTCTTCCTCATGAGGGGGAGAATTTGTTGAGTTGGAGAGTGTGAGGATTGCCTCTCTTTAGTGATATGGGACTTATCACTAGGGAGAGTGAAGGCATCCTAGATATTTTTGGACCAAGAGGAAGATTGTAAGATCTCATTGGGATATGAGATATTGACACCCTTTGGGAGAGCCTTTTTGATATATGTCAAAAAGGAGGAGAATTTGAGATTCTCAATTTGGACAATTGGGATGATTGGATTGAGTTAGTGTTCTAACTCAAAGGTTTAGTTTTTGTCAAAAATCAAAAAGGGAGAGATTGTTGGTGCAATCGCCCCAGGTAATGATTGGCCAGACTCGAGTTTGACTTGAGTAGTGTCTTGATGTTTGTGTTTTGATGTTTGATAATGAGTTGACTATATGGTTGACATGGGGTTGACCATATAATGGAAAAGTCCAAGTGGGACACTTGACATGGAAAGTCCAAGCTTGAGTCTTGGCAATTGGAAAGTCCAACATGGGTTGGCATGGAAAGTCCAAGCATGGGTCTTGGCAAGGGAAAGTCCAAGTCTTGAGTACTTGGCATGGAAAGTCCAAGCATGGGTCTTGGTAAGGGAAAGTCCAAGCTTAAGTCTTGGCAATTAGAAAGTCTAACATGGGTTGGCATTGAAAGTCCAAGCAAGGGTCTTGGAAAGGTAAAGTTCAAGCTTGAGTCTTGGCAAATGGAAAGTCCAACATGGGTTGGCAAGGGAAGTCCAAGGGTTGATATTGGCGGCGTAAAGTCCAAGGGTGGAGTCTTGGCAGCATAAGTCCATGCGTGTGCCTTGACAATATAAGCCCAATATGCTTTGGCAGTGTAGACCACCTTAGCATCACAATAGCCGATGGAAGCACCTGAAGGCTAGTGTATGGATTAACAAGTCATGGATGACTTGGAGGGATCCAGTAGGCGTGAGGCTGATGGAGGTGTCTAGAAGGCTTAGGTCTAGGCTAAGGGTAGTCTAGCAAGTATGAGAGCATCATACTTGAGGTAAACCTCATGGTTGAGGTGTAGCAGTTGATTGGTGTTATGTACCAGTTGACTGATCAAGTGTTTTGACACTTGGCAGCCGAGTTGACTACGAGCGACGATGGGATTATGACGATCGGGCCGAGTCGATCGGCCGGGAGTCGACCGGCCTTCGATCCATGCGGTCACGCGGGCCTCGATCGACTTCCAACATTGGGCCGGATCGCCATGGATGACGATCGTGATGATCGAGGATACGAGCATAGAAGGTTTCTGAGTCAACTGCTACGATTTGGTAGTCGAGTAGAGGCATGATTAGTCGACTGAAGGTCTATCCGTTGAAACTTTTTCGACGTGGATTATGTCCTTGTCTCAAAGCAGCTACAGGAGCAGTCAACTGATGGTCGCAAGCATTCGACTGCTAGGCAGAATCTAGCACGAGTTGCAGCTTTAAAGGGAGCTCAAGGAGAAGGATTTGGGCATGGTTCTTTGAGGAGATTTGCTGTTGCAATCCAGACCTTCAAGGCTCTTCTCAAGCAACAAAAAGCAAGCATTCAAAGCAATCATTTGTAAAGTTTTCTTTACGTCATTTGTTATATTTACTTTTTATTTGCTTGTTGTATCTTATATTACTTTTGTAATCGCTTGTATGTCATTTCTCCACCTCCAGTGTGTCACCGAGAAGGAGTGTTATTGATTAGTGGTGGTGTTTGCATCACTAGAGCTCATTCGAGCTCAATCCATGGAGTAGGAACTCTAAACTTCTGAACCACGTTATATCGGCGTGTTCTTGTGCATTGTGTGTTTGGATATTTTGTTTATGCTTCATTATTATTTCTGCTGTGCATATTAACAAGAAATGTAGATAAGCACGCAAGCACGAACGAGTTCTATCAAACAACGAGAACGTGCCATTCACCCCCCCCCCCTCTAGCGCTTACCGACGTTCCTACAGTTAGCACAGACTACATGATCAATGGTAATTACGATGGTTCCTTACCGTCCGACCTCAATCTAAACCTTCCTCTGGAAGTCTTAATCGGATCGCTGCCTACGGTTGTCGTCATACAGAGGACACGACCTTACCATCGCTCTGCACCCAGTGCTCATCTTTGGTCCTTCCAAACTTATCACTTAGCTTCCAGGCACCACCGAGGTTCCTCGACTCCATGAGGTTCTCCTGGTGCCACCCGACCACTACGATTTCTCATCTCAAGATTCTTCGGGTGTCATTGACCTTGGCACAGCTTAATACACTTCCTGTACACTCAAGACAGCATGTGAGATAACAATATGACTTAACTTTGAACCTTTTCCATTATCAAAACCCAAGTTTGATTATCTGGTTCCCCTACACCAACAAAAATAAGGGAGAATATGTTAGTGTCATCCCTTAGTGTCAATCATGAGATGATTGAGTAGGGATCATGTGTATCATATTTCATTAATAAAAGACAAAGATTGTTTATTATATTTAATTTATCCATGTGCCAGCTAAAATAAATATAATAATATCCTTGAATAGTAGGTTCTAATCTACAGTATATCAATTGATAGAATTGATTATGAGAAGTTGTAGAGAACACTATTCTTAATATTCCTAGTTAAGTATTAATAGACAAGGGAAATATTAATAGATTGAGACTAGCATGTAGGTCAATGGATGACTTGATCTCACAAGTCATGGATATATGATATCACATTGACACATGGGTATATATATTGGAGAATATATATACTGAATTGACCTGCTATGAGAAAGTATCATGGATTGTTATATGAGTGTCATATACTTTCTCATGTGACTATTGGTATGAATAGTTCTTAGACCTGAAGTCACTACGGTTCCCTACATAAGGAGTTATGTACTTTGGTATCGTCTAACATCACACCGTAATATGGTGCACTATAATGGCGATCACTGGGTATATAACAAATTATACAGAGGGATATGAGTGATATAGATGAGATCTATCCCTCCCATATGACGGGAGTGATATCTTTGGCCTCTTGATAAAGTAGGACCACGAAATGCATGGCCATGCTCAAATGAGTCAATATGAGATATTGAGCTTATTTGTTTGAGTGAGTCTACTTGGGGATCAAGAAATATAAAGATTGATAAGGGGATGACACGGTCTATGCCTCATTGATCGATCTAAGATATCAAATATAGAAGGACACCATCATACATGATAATAGTCACGGAAAAGTTGTCGGGTCTCGACGATTTTGTAACTTGGGTAGCAATGATGTATTGCTAGATGTCGCTCATTGCTTATGTATCTAAAATGGTTTTAGATACATTGTCAACGTTACAAGAGCCTATAGGGTCACATACAAATGACATTCTGTTTTGGAGATAGTTTCTTTTAGTTGAACTAAAAGAACAATTGAGCATATGACCAAGATTTGAATTAGACTCAAACTGGTTAAACTTGAGTTAGACTCAAGTTGAACCATGGAAGATGATTCATCATCATGCATGATTAATTTGATTAATCATGCATAGGAATACCAAAGGGTTTGGTATTCATGATGAGAATTAATGAAAGGAATACCAAGGGTCTTGGTATTAAGAGAGTTCTTAATGGGAAGATAATGGCATTGATGGCTAATAGTTTAAATGGCCTTTCAGTGTTGAACGTGAATGACAATTGTGTGGCTTTTGTGTTTGGGTGTGCTAGCCAAAAGGGCCAAGAGAAAGAGTTCTCTTACCCATCTCCTTCCTCTCCTTCTTGTTCCAAAGAGTTCTTTGCGTTTTGCTAGTGGTTTCTAGCACAACGTGACTCCAAATCGGGTGGGTGTCAGTGTGGATACCATAGTGATACGGTTATCCTTATCGTATTGAGATCTGACAGCATTTGGAAAAGCAGGATTATGAAGGGCACGCATCAAAGGTATATTCCTCATCTAGATAAGATCTAGACAAGATTAAAGAAAATGACTTATATGGTTTTGCATGGATCTCTAGTGGGATCCGGTATAATTATTGGTTTCACTGCGGTTGTGCGAAGTATTCGCCCGCGATGTTGTGAACATCAGATCCGGATTTTTCCCAATAGTGGTATCAGAGCCACTTGCAAAACATATATTTCGTTATAATGATTAATATGTGATATAAATCTAGATCTTCATGTTTTCTATGAGATATAAAACATATGAATTATGGATACATGAATTTTAGGCTTGAAATGTTGATAAACGGGAAAAAATGGGGTTGAACAGGACGACACACGGTCGTGTTGAAAAACATGGCCTGGTCATGTTCAAACCCATGGCCGTGTTGAAATACACTGTATGGCCGTGGGCGCCTCTGTGAGAGAAACCCACGGTCGTGTGGAATGATGCGGCCTGCCCGTGTGGGCCTCTGATCACCCCAGAATGGTCATGCCAATTGGCACGGCCCGACCGAGTTGGACACGGGATGCTCTAGAAACAAGGGTCTTGGGTTCATACTGATGGACCAAGGGTAGTAACTCATTCAAAGAGTTGAATTGAAAATAAAATTTTGCAGCTTATCGACGTTGTGTCTTATCGGCGAAGCGACTTTAAAATTCGTGTATGTATAGTCAATTTTATAAAATCACATCATTATGAATGATATGATGCATAGTGCATGGTTATGACCTAGGACCCAATATGATTGTGGTTGTGTGTTGTGTGTGTATGTTGTAATTCATAATGTGGCTTGCATGTTGTGCCTTCATCTCTATTTTTCCTGTTGTAAAATAGATTTAGACTCGAATGTAACTCAAGTGTTCTTATTTTATAATGTACAAAATGAAGAAATGGAAAGTCCATTGAAGGTTGAAGTTACAAGGAGGATGCCGACAACACAGGATGACCGATGGAAGCACTTGGAGAAGATGTCATCCCTAGGTTATCCATTCGCTCTTCTCATTGGCTTGAGAAGATCGTAGATTCGGGCCATAACCATGTCACGTTTAAAGTTATATGTTGATATATATTATGCTTGCATGTGATGCTTGTGTATGTGATGCTTGTATGAGATGCATGCATAATTAGTTGTCACACAATTAGGTCACTTATTATATGTCTACCAAAGTTTAATACTTACTATTACCTTGTTCAATCGTAGCATATTTGCCAAAGCAAAGTGACTCGATTTACCTTGGTAAAGTACGACAGGATAATTGTGATGTCCGCCTATTAAACTTTGGGTTTGACTTAACTAAGCTCTCTCAATTAGATTGATGAACTTAGAGGCATAGCTCATACGAGACATCTACCTACATTATACAAATCTTGGGCGATTAGCCAAAGCTAACTCAAGAGTAGTAATTTAGAAGGATATCACATTCGATGGGCATTATGAACAAATAATATTTTCAATAAAGATATACAAGAGTTACATTAGATGTAATTGGTACGAGTTACCTACATAATTTATACGAGTCTTGGGCGATTAGCCAAAGCTAACTCATGATGCGGTATAATATGGATCTTGTACCACTTTGTGACCAGTGGGAGAATCATTTAGTTAAATGCCTAATTAAATAATTAAAATATGATACATGTCTACATTTCTGTTGTAGAACACTATGTCTTTAAATACGTCAAATACCCTATCTCTGTGATCGGTCCTTGAGAAGGACAAGCTCAATGGAGCAAACTTTATTGATTGGTATAGGAATTTGAGAATAGTTCTTAAACAGGAGCAGAAACTCTATGTCCTAGAGCAACCTATTCCTGAACCACACACCAATAATGCCACTCGTGCTGATAAGGATGTTTATAAAAAACATCAAGATGATGCATTAGATGCATCATGTCTTATGCTTGCAACCATGAACTCTGAGCTTTAGAAGCAACATGAGAACATGGATGACTTTGCTATGGTTGCATACCTGAAGCAACTATATCAAGGGCAAGCGAGGCACGAGAGATCTGAGGTATCTAAGGCATTGTTTCAATGCAAGATGCAAGAAGGTACACTCGTAAGAACTCATGTACTCAAGATGATTGGGTACGTGGAGAACCTTAATCGATTGGGATTTCCTTTAGGCCAAGAGTTGGCCACTGACCTTATTCTGCAGTCCTTTCCTAGAGGCTTTAGTCAATTTATCATGAATTATTACATGAGTGAAATTGACAAACCGCCGCTCGCATGTTAAGAACTGCTGAGAGCAATCTTAAGAAGATACAACCTAGTACTAGTGATGTACTTATGGTTAAAAAGGGAAAAGGTAAGAAGAATTCTAAAGGCAAGACTCAAGAAAAGGGAAAGAAAGCATTGAAGCCCAAAGGTGGGGTGGCCAAGGAAGGGACTTGCTTCCACTGTAAGGAAGCTGAACATTGGAAGAGGAACTGTAAAAAGTATCTTGAGGAAGTTAAGAAGAAGCAAAGTGAGACTTCTGCTTTAGATATACATGTTATAGAAGTCAATCTATCTATTTCTTCTTCATGGGTATTGGATACCAGTTGTGCTTCTCACATTTGTACTAATGTGCAAGGCCTGAGAAGAAGTAGATCATTGACGCGAGGGGAAGTGGACTTGTGTGTGGGCAATGGCGCAAGAGTTGTTGCTATAGCTGTAAGAACATATTCCTTATTGTTGCCAAGTAGTTTGATTTTAGAACTTGATGAATGTTATTTTGTACCTGCAATAACTAAGAACATTATGTCTGTTTTTTGTTTGGACAAGAAAGGTTTTTCATTTACTATAAAGGAAAAACGTTGTTCTATTTATTTAAATGAAATGTTCTATTTGCAATGCACATTTGATGAATGGGATCTATGTTCTAGATCTAGAAAACCCAGTCTATAACATAAATACCAAACAATTCAAATCTAATGATTTGAATCAAACATATATTTGGCATTGTCGCTTGAGTCACATAAATGAGAGTCGCATATTCCAGCTCCATAGAGATGGATTACTGGACTCATTTGATTTTGAATCATATGAGACATGCGAATCTTGTCTTTTGGGCAAGATGACCAAGACTCCATTTAGTGGACAAGGCGAACGAGTGACAGATTTGTTAGGCCTCATACATAGTGATGTTTGTGGTCCTTTTAAAGTCGCAACCAGAGGTGGTCATCAGTACTTCATTATATTTACTGATGATTTCAGTAGATATGGATATGTGTATCTTATGAGTCATAAATCAAAATCCTTTGAAAAGTTCAAAGAATTCAAGAATGAAGTACAGAACCAACTTGAAAAGAATATTAAGATGCTTTGATCAGATCGAGGTGGGGAATACTTAGCCAAGAGTTTCTTGACTATCTAATTGAGTGTGGGATACGATCTCAACTCACTCCACCCAGAACACCACAGTTGAATGGTGTATCCGAGAGGAGAAATCGTACTCTATTAGATATGGTACGATCAATGATGAGTCATACAGATCTTCCTCCTTCCTTCTGAAGATATGCTCTAGAGATAGTTGCTTTCACACTTAACCGTGTTCCATCTAAGGCAGTCATAAAGACACCATATGTAATATGGACTGGGAAGAGTCCCAAGATGTCTTTTATGAGGATTTGGGGATGTGAAGCTTACGTGAGACATCAAGTTTCAGATAAATTAGGCCCCAAATCAGAAAAGTGCTATTTTGTAGGATTTTCTAAAGAAACGAAATGATATTACTTTTACAAACCCACGCTAGACAAAGTGTTTGTTGCCAGAAATGGTGGTTTTCTAGAAAGGGAATTTATTTCTAGGAAGATAGTGGGAGTAAAATTGATCTTAAAGAAGTTCAAGATACACAAGATAGCATTGATGCCTTAATGCAACAAGAATAGGCACCACAAAGTGATGAGCATTATGAATCAAGGTCATCACAAGGAGTTGTGGTACAACTTGTTCATGTAGACCAAGCTCTGCGCAAGTCTGATAGGATACGTTGTCAACCTGAAAGATATTATTTTTTCTTGGATGACAACGATGGCGTCATGCTAGATGACCCAACATCATATCAGGAAGCTATAATGATCCCAAATTCTGAGAAATGGCTTAAGGCCATGAGATCCGAAATGGAATCCATGTACACTAACCAAGTATGAACTTTGGTTGATCCACCTGAAGGGGTCAAACCCATTGAGTGTAAGTGGGTCTTTAGGAGAAAGACTGACATGGATGGCAATGTGCATACCTATAAGGGGCGATTGGTAGCAAAAGGATTCAAGCAAATTCATGGTATTGACTATGATGAAACCTTTTCTCCAGTTGCGATGCTCAAATCCATTCGGATCATGCTTGCTATTGCTACTTACTATGACTATGAAATATGGCAGATGGATGTCAAAACTGCATTTCTTAATGGAAATCTACTCGAGGATGTGTATATGACACAGCTTGAGGGTTTTGTCAATTCAAAGGATGTTGGAAAGGTCTGTAAGTTGCATAGGTCCATTTATGGTTTAAAGCAAGCTTCTAGAAGCTGGAATCATCAATTCGATGATGTGATTAAAACGTTTGATTTCATTAAGAACGAAGATGAACCTTGTGTCTACAAGAAGGCTAGTGGGAGCACAGTTGTTTTCCTCATTTTGTATGTAGATGACATACTACTCATTGGAAATGATATCCCTATGCTGGAGTCTATGAAGACTTGACTTGGGAATTGTTTCTCAATGAAGGACTTAGGTGAAGCAGCCTATATTCTTGGCATCAAGATCTATAGGGATAGATCTAGGAGATTTCTTGGCCTAAGTCAGAGTATATATATTGACAAGGTGCTTAAGCGTTTTGCCATGCAGAATTCCAAGAAGGGATTTCTGCCAATGTCACATGGTGTAAGTCTTTCGAAAACTCAATGTCCCTCTTCTGCGGAAGAGAAACAACGCATAGATCAGATCCCTTATGCATCTGCTATAGGATCTATCATGTATGCCATGATTTGTACTCACCCTGATGTGCATGACGAGTAGGTACCAGTCAGATCCCGGTGAGTGTCACTAGACAGCAGTCAAGAATATTCTTAAGTACTTGAGAAAGACGAAAGAATATTTCTTAATCTTTGGAGGTGATGAGGAACTAGTTGTAAAGGGTTACAACGATGCAAGCTTCCAAACTGACAGAGATGATTCACGATCGCAGTCAGGGTATGTATTTTGTCTGAATGGTGGTGCTATGAGCTGGAAGAGTTCGAAGCAGGACACAGTCGCAGATTCTACAACAAAAGCTGAGTACATTGCTGCATCTGATACAATAAAGGAGACATTTTGGATCAAAAAGTTTGTTTCTGAGATTGGTGTAGTTCCTAGCATTGTGAGCCGTATAGAGCTTTATTGTGACAACAACGGGGCTATAGCACTGAAGGGTAGGATTGATCCGTGAGAGGAAACTTTGCTTCCCACTTCAACTCGGTCGCTTGTTCATGGCAATCCCATCGATGTCCCTGGATTAAAAATTTAATCCTAGACAAAAGGGAACATCCAAGCAACCTTGTCATCGTCGTGTTATTCATTTAGAGTAGTCACTTGAACAAACTTGTTGTTCAAGTGACCAACCTCTATTCCACGAATAGCTACGGAATAGACGATGTACGGATCGCCGATTTTTGTGTTTATGTTCGGGGTCCAAGTATTATTTAGCCACATACATAAAGTAAACAACCACATACAACATGCATATAATTGAAAAGCAATTATAAACATAATACAAAAGAATACTAATCAAAATAAACAAGATTATACCTCTTGATCTTCTATTGTATGTTCTTCCTCCTTTTGGACGTCGTGTGGGCGACGATCTTCCAAAAGTTGAAGCTCCTAGATCGCCAATCTTCCTTCCTTGTTTGCTCCGAACAAAGGAAGATCATAAAACAAAACTCATCTACCTATCTAGAACCAGCCACCAAGTCAATAAATTCGATGTTGCCGCCGGCCAAGGAAGAGAACATGGAGTATGGGAGCCGGCCAAAAGAGAACCAATGAGGGCATGGGCGTCGGCCAACACTTGGAGAAGAGAAAAGAAAGCAATCCTTCTCCTTGTTTCCGCCCAAACCCTAAACTTAGCTCTCCTAATTTTCGGCCAAGGATGAGGGGAAGAAGAATAGGTTGAGCACCGACCAAGGTAGAGGGAAGAAGGATAGGTGCCGGCCAAACCTTGGAAGAAGAAGAAAAGGCCTTCTCCTCATGTTGCTGAAGGGTTTTACTTATCGAGTCTGTGAGGGGAAACTTCGCTTCCCACTTCACCTCGGTAGCTTGTCCATGGCGATCCCTTCGATGTCCCCGGATTAAAAAAATTTAATCCTAGAGAAAAGGGATTGCCCAAACCACCAAGTCATCGTCGTGTTATTCGTTTAGAGAGGTCATTTGAACAAACTAGTTGTTCAAGCGACCATCCTCTATTCTACGAGTAGCCGCGGAATAGACGATGTCTGGATTGCCAGTTTTTATGTTTATGCTCAGGATCCAAGTATTATTTATCCATTTACAGATTTATAACATGCTTATAATTGAAAAACAAAAACAAGCAAGTAACAAAAAGAGAAAGAAGAATAGGTATACCTCTCGATCTTCTAATGTATGATCTTCCTCCTTTTGGACGTCGTATGGGCGACAATCTACCAAAAGTCGAAGCTCCTAGATCACAAATCTTCCTTCCTTGCACTTCCAAAGAAAGAGGAAGAGTAGAAACAAGGTTTTTCTCCTCCCTAAAACCAACCAACAAGGAGCACACAATCTCCTTGCCGATGGCCAAATAGAAGGTGGAGAAGATGATGGAAAACAATCAAGATACCAAGGGAAGCCCTATATCTTGTTTCCACCACCTAAGAAGAAGAGAGGAGAGGCTTTTGCCGCTGGCCAAGGGTTGGGAAAAGGCTAGAAAGGCTGCTGGACGCCGGCCAATGAAGGAGGAAGAAGAAAACAACACCTTCCTTATTTGGTGCCGCCTAGCCTCCAAACCCTAACCCTAATCCTATCTCAACTAGGATTCCCTCTCTTGTCGCCCAAACCCTAGCTCTCCTTCCATGTAGTTCATGCCAACTCCCATGCCCTCCTTTTATAGAGTTAGGGATAAGTCATGAATTAATCTCCTCTATTGGTTCTAGGGATTTAATCTCAACCGTCGGATCTAGAGATTTAATCTCAATCGTCGGATCTTAGAGATTTAATCTCTACCTTTGGATCTTAGAATTTTATTTCTATCCATTGGATCTAAGCTTCGTGAGGTGTTAATAGGCTACATTAGGGACCATGAGGAGGAGTTGGATCTTGGCCACCCATGGATCAAGCTCACATAAAGTCCGATCCACTAATGATGATCCAATCCACTAAAGGATCATCATTGATCTACCTCACCAACCCCCATATGATAATATGGGCTCCATATATTATTTGTACATTTTCTCCCCGTGTTTAAGATCTCGAATGTCGGTCAATTAATTAATTTATTAACCATTAATTAATCAACATCTAACTCCTTGAGGAGTACCACTCAACCTTTTCATCATGCCGGACCAAGTCCACCTGCAGGGTTTATATGATGAACCTTATGAGCTCCTCAAGGGGACATCATCATCCTAATATATAGGACACGGTTTCCTCCTATAATCAATGTCACACCATATAAATAATATCATCTCCCAACTTACCGAGCTTATCAATTTAATCTATAAATCTCACCCATTGGTAAATCAAAGAGATGAGTACTAAGTATATGTGTCCGTTATTATATCGGGATTAAGAGCATGTACTAAGTAATATCTGAGGTCCGATTCGATTATGTAGCCAGCAAAAAATAGAATCACCTTTAAGTCGGTCCTGCTCAAAACACACAAAGTGCACTAGTGTGATTCTATGGTAAAGACAAACCAATACCAAATCACACTACAACCATTCCGATGGTTTGTCCAAAGTCATCTCGGTTGTGAGCCTTTACTTATAGTTTTCAAGGAGCCGATAACATGATCTCCCGTGTGACAACACACATCATGTTATCTACAATTTAAAGTATTAGACAATATTGCATAACCATAAAAATATGCAAACAATGATCATGTGATTCTTATTTCAAAATAAAGATGTCCTTACAAAAGATAGACTTTTTAGTATACATCCCCACAATCTCCCACTTATACTAAAAGACTATGTTGTCTTCAAACTGCCATACCTCTGATGCCCATTCCCTCCACATGCCTATCAAAAGCTCTCACCGGAAGGGCCTTAGTGAAAGCATCTTACAGGTTATCCTCTGATGCAATCTTGGCCACAACAACTTCTCCTCTCTTTACGATTTCTCGTATCAGGTGATACTTGCGCTCTATGTGTTTACTAGCCTTATGGCCTCGTGGTTCCTTCGAGTTTGCAACTGCACCACTATTATCACAATAAATTGTGATAGTTCTGGGCAAACCAGGAATCACATCCAAGTCCATCAGGAAGTTCCTGATCTACACAGCTTCTTTGGCCGCCTCAGAGGCTGCCACATACTCAGCTTCCATGGTGGAGTCCGCCATGCATTTCTGCTTGACACTCCTATATACAATGGCTCCACCTCCCAAAGTAAACACAAAACCTGAGGTAGACTTACTGTTATCCCTATCAGATTGGAAGTCAGAATCCGTGTAACCCACAGGGAGTAATTGGTCTGCTCGGTAAACCAGCATATAATCCCTAGTCCTTCTCAGGTACTTCAATATATGCTTTACCGCAGTCCAATGTCCCTGTCCTAGATTACTCTGATATCTGCTGACCATGCCCACGGCAAAGCAGATATCTGGTCTCGTACATAGCATCGCATACATGAGGCTTCCTACTGTCGAAGCATAAGGAACCGCCTTCATCTCCTCTATCTCCTCAGATGATCTAGGACACATCTCCTTAGATAAAGGAACTCCATGCCTGTGTAACGCCCGCCCTTATCTGCTCTCAGGGCGGCGCTACTGTTACTCCTTTTTTTTTTTTTAAACATACTACATATGGATCCTCTCACAACCTACATACTTTAACAGGTCATCATAACTTAAACCTTCTTTTGCACATGCATCACATGTCATATTCATCATTAGCATGTTAACATATCTTTCATAACATGCATACATAAAGATCCGTTCATGAGTTCTAACATTTCCAACCTTCTTAAGTAGAGGATACTCATTAAACACAAGTCTTATAAGCGGAAGCAATGTCTTAAGTTGTTCTTAGAGCATATAAATACAAGCAGATAGTATAGGGTCTTCTTCCACCATGCCACTATCACACACACTTGGCCCCTCCTGCTACTTCCTCTAGCGCAGACTTCCTTTATCTGCAGTATATGGACAACATGAACTATAAGCATATAGCTTAGTAAGATCCTTGCCTACTCACAAAAGCCACAACTTCATCAAGCAATTAGAACATGAGCATACTAGCATAAAGGACCTAAGTATTTCATAGCAACACTAATCAACAACATATCCATGTAATAAAAAAAACTAAGCATGGCATAGAATTATTCATAAGCCAGTTAAGCATAATTAATCTAAGCAGGGCATAATTTGAACATAAGCGTTATAACTACATAAAACTAAGCATGCAGGAAAGACATATTCATAAGCGTTTTAAAACTTAACAATAAGCATTCCTAACCTAAGCATCCGTAACATCCTACATCTTAAACCTACATAAAGTACATAGGCACAACATTCTTCAACTTAACCATGACCATTCATCAGGGAAATCCAATCATGCATAAAGGACATAATCATAAGCATTTGTTTAACTTGGACATAAACATTTGTAATAACATAAATCCTAAACTTGTAGAAAGAACATAATCGCAAGTATTCATAATCTTACCCGTAACATTCACCACATCATAAATTCTAAACTAGCATGAAGTACATAGTCGCAACGTTCTTAAACTTAACTCTAAACATCATAACTTCATAACATCTAGCATGCATGAAGAACATAGTTTGCAAGCATTCAGAGTATTTAACATGAGCATACACAATAATCATAAAAGTCTTTCCTTTTCAAAACATATACTTATAGATACTTCAAAATCATCATAACTTCATAACATCTAGCATGCATAAAGAACACGGTTTGCAAGCATTCAGAGTATTTAACATGAGCATACACAATAAACATAAAAGTCTTTCCTTTTCAAAACATATACTTATAGATACTTCAAAATCATCATAACTTCATAACATCTAGCATGCATAAAGAACACGGTTTGCAAGCATTCAGAGTATTTAACATGAGCATACACAATAATCATAAAAGTCTTTCCTTTTCAAAACATATACTTATAGATACTTCAAAATCATCATAACTTGTTTGGGGGGCCCCAGGTTAAGTACCACATAATGCGCATTCCCTAGTAGGTGCGTAGCGAGCCACCGATCCTACTAGAGCAAGACCTCTTACGCCTTACAGGCAAGACCTCTTACGTCTTCTTATGTACCTATGGATTTGATTACCGACCAGCTGACTTGTTGGGGACTTAACCTCTTGCAAAGTAAAATACTTAATTCCTATCTCTTCTTGTCATAATATAAAGAATGCTCTTGATCCCCAACATAAAAAGGGAAGCATCTTAACCTTATCTTATCATAAGGAGAGCTCTTGATCCCTACTTGAAAGGGAAGCATCTCCATTTTATCTTATCTTAAGGAGAGCTCTTGATCCCTACTTGAAAGGGAAGCATCTCCATCTTGTCATAAGGAGAGCTCTTGGTCTCTACTTGAAAGGGAAGCATCTCCATCTTATCATGTGGACACATGCATTCATAACATAAGAGTACCCTAAAGGGGTCCTAAAGTATAAACATGTTCATCATACAAGCATATTTCGTGGCACATTACATCATAAACATGAAGCATATTTCCTTGACATATTCATGGCATATTAAATCACAAAAACATGTTCATCACCTAAGCATATTTCATGGCACATTACATCATCAACATGTAGCATGTTTCCTAAGCATATTCAAGGCATATTAAATCATAAAAACATGTTCATCACCTAAGCCTATTTCATGGCACATTACATCATAACATGAAGCCTATTTTCTAGGCATAATCATGGCATATTAAATCAAAAAACATGATCCACATCTAGGTATGTTTCATGGCATACTATATCATAAACATGTTCATCACCTAATCTTATTTCATATTGCATTGAATCATAACCATATACATCACACAAGCATAGTTCATGACATATAAACAAACAAAAACCATACCCTTAGCACAACTACATGTGGGTGTTTTCATGAAACCCTAACCCTAAAACCTTGGGTTGGCCGAATCTTGTAAGGGGCTTGAGCTTGGGTTTTGTCCCCTAAAGTTCACTCATGAAGCCTTATAACTAATCATAGTATCATTAGAGATATTTTCATGCAACCCTAACCCTACTTTCATAGGTTGGCCGAATCTTGTAAGGTTAGATCCTTGGACTTTTGTCCCCTAAAGTTCATTCATCAGCATTATTACTTACCCTAGTGTCATTAGGAACATTTTCATGAAACCCTAACCCTAATTATATGGGTTGGCCGAAACATGGAATGGGTTCAAACTTTAGGTTTTATCCCCTAAAATTCATTCATAAGCATTATCATGGCCTAACCTCATAAGAGGGAGTTGTCATAAAAACCCTAACCCTAAAAGGCCTTGGTGGCCGAAACCTATAGGGGCACCAAGTTGGAATTTTTGTCCCCTAAAAGGGTCCTATAGTGAGCATACAACCTATAGAAGTTCCCTAGAAACATTTTCATGAATCTTAGCCCAAGAAAACTTGATTGGCCGAAACCTACAAGGGCTACAACTTCATCGTTCTTACATGAAATTTAACTTACGAAACTAATACCTGCAGTGAGGGAAACTTACATCCTTCGCTTTGCTTGAGAGATGACCTAATGGGAGTCACCTAGCTTTCTCCTAGCTTGAAGGGGGGTCTCGGCCAAAGGAAGAAGAAGGGGGGGTTGGTTTCGGTGAGGATGAAGAGGAGAGGAAGAAAATGGCAAAAAGGAAACTTCCTTCTTCTTTATAAAGGGAGGAAGAGAAGTTTCTCTTTTCTTTGTCATGCCTCTTCACTTACCCTTCTTCCACTTATCTATAAATTCCCCTCTTCCTCTAATGATATAATTCTATTGGGCTTATGGTTAGTGGGTGCATCTATAGGGCTTGGCTATCTCTAGAGGTTTGGGGTTCAATTCCTAGGCTTTGCATCTTTTTTTTCTTTTTGGCTTATTTTCTTTTATTTTTCCCAAAAAAAACCCACATAAAGCCTATCATCATAAAGCCAAAATTCTCATAAAATTGCTAGAAATTTTACGGGCGTTACAATCCCTCATACCTTGTAAAAGTTTCGTCCTCGAAACTTAAAACAATTCTGGGTACTTCTGCCTCATGTTTAGGTCTTTCTGGGTGAAGAAATATCTCAGACTCTGATGTTCAGTATAAATCCTGCACCGTGCCCCGTATAAGTAGTGTCTCCATATTTTTAGAGCGAATACCATGGCCGCCAGTTCTAAGTCATGGGTAGGATAGTTTATTTCGTGCTCTTTGAGCTGTCTAGAGGCGTAAGCGATGACCTTGCCATTTTGCATGAGTAAAGCTCCGAGCCCCAGTTTGGAGGCATCACTATACATATCGAAGCTTTCATTATTTTCAGGGAGAGTCAGAATGGGAGCACTGGTCAGTCTCCTCTTCAGTTCCGTAAAACTCCTCTCACAGTCCTCAGTCCATTTGTATTGCTTGTCCTTTCTGGTGAGGGCTGTCATAGGGGCTGCAATTCTAGAGAAGTCCTCTACAAACTTCCTGTAATAGCCTGCTAGCCCGAGGAAACTTCTGATTTCACTCGCATTCCTTGGCCTATTCCAGTTCCTTACAGCCTCAATATTCATTGGGTCTACCATGATTCCCTCTTTAGAGATGACATGACCCAAGAATGACACTTGATCGAGCCAGAACTCGCATTTAGAGAACTTGGCATATAGTTGCTCTTTCTGAAGAATCTGTAGTACTGTCTTCAAATGTTCGGCATGCTCTTCTCGGGCTCTCGAGTAGATAAGAATATCGTCGATGAAGACGATTACAAATTTGTCGAGGAAGGCCGAGAATACTCGATTCATCAGGTCCATGAACATTGCAGGAGCATTGGTTACGCCAAAGGGCATAACTACAAACTCATAATGTCCGTATCTTGTCCGGAAGGCCGTCTTCGGAATATCGCCTGGCTTCACTTTTACTTGATGATAGCCAGACCTGAGATCGATCTTTGAAAAGACAGTAGCTCCCTTCAGCTGGTCGAATAGGTCGTCGATCCCGAAGGGTACCTATTCTTGATGGTCACGTTGTTCGGTCTTAGTCTATACACATTCGCATGGACCCATCTCTTTTCTTTATGAACAGCACTGGAGCTCCCCATGGGGAGTGACTGGGACGGATAAATCCCTGGCCAAGTAACTCCTGTAGCTGTTTCTGAAGTTCTTTCAACTCAGTTGGCGCCATACGGTAAGGTGCCTTGGAGATCGGATTAGTTCCGGGAATCAATTCGATCTCGAACTCAATTTCTCTATCAGGTGGCAATCCAGGTAGGTCATCAGGGAACACCTCCGGATGGTCACATACCACTCTGACATCTTCTATTTTCCGGTTCTTCGATGATATGGTATCCACCACATGTGCGAGAAATCCGGCGCATCCGTCTTCTAACATTTTTCGGGCCTTTAGCGCTGATAAGAACTTCTTTGTTCCTTCCTTCGACTCCCCGATAAATTCAAATGAAACCTCTGCTTCGGGTCGGAAGATTACCCTCCGTTTACGGCACTCAATTGAAGCGCCGTACTTGTGCAGAAAATCCATGCCCAATATAACGTCATAGTCCCACATATCTAGGACTATTAGGTCACAATAGAGCTCCCTGTCTGCGAGTCTAATTGGTGCGGCGCGCAGAACATGGGTGGATGGCATCACTTCTCCCGAAGGTAACGTTGTTAAAAATTTATAGTCCAAAGCTTGGGGATGCCTATCTATCTTTCTTATGAAAGGCGTAGCGATGAATGAATGGGTTGCCCCGGTGTCAAACAAGACGGTAGCGTATTGACTGGAAATAATTAGCTGACCTGTGACAACCGTCGAGGCACTCGCCACATCTTCTCTGGTGAGGGAGAACACCCTGGCATTTGTCCCAACTGGCGGGGCTTCCAGTCTCCCTTGACTTATCTGGGGACCCTCTATCGTAGCCTGCATCTGGTGAAGCTGTGGAGGAGCTCCCGGGTACTGGACATACTGCTGTGGTGGTGCCTGAACTCGGGTAGGGCAATTCCAGGCTATGTGCCCCTCCCTTCCACAGTTGTAACACTTCCTCGTGCCCTGACGACATTCCCCCGGATGCTTCTTCCCACACGTGGGACAGTCAGGATACCCAGTTTGGCTATTTCCTGGGGCCCCTCTTGGGCCATTCCACTGTTTCTTCTTGCCACTGTGGTCTCTCTTCCAGCTAGTATTCTGAGATTTCGGCTCTCTGGTCCGTGCCTTACTCTGCTGACTGATGTTGTTCAGGTAGTGCTCGGTGACAAGGGCACTACTGAATAGCTCTTCGGCGGGCTGGGGTCGATTGACTCCGCCGGCCACATTCAGGGCTATCTCCGGTCGCAACATTTTTTGAGTCGATCCTCTCCCTTTCGATCTACCGACTAACTCAGGCGAGACGCGTGCGGTCGATTGAACCTTTTCATAGCTTCACTAACGATAGATCGCCTTTGCCGGAACTCGAGGAACTCATCGTAGTGCTTATTTGTGATCCGTCTCTCGAAAGAACTCCTCGAAGAACTCGGCAAATCATCCACCTCATTTGATTTACTTGTCTCTTTGCTTTGACTCTCTCCCACCACATCCTTGCATCTCCGGAAAGACAGAACGAGGCACATTTTATCTTTTCGTGCTCGGGCCAATCCAGCAGCTCCATGATGCTCTCAACTATTTTGAACCAAGCTTGGGCATCCCATGGTTCGCAGACACCAGTGAAACTTTTCGGTTTGACCTCGCCGCGAATCGAGATAGGCTTGGGCCGGCCCGAGGGCGGCGTTGATTAGCGGTGCTGCACCATAGTGGTCGATAGGAGTTACGCTGGCTCCCTCGGCGTGGTGCTAGGGTTCCCTTGTTGATTCGTGAGAGCATTGATAACTAGTGTTGTTCTCATGACCGACGTAGCCTCGGTAACCACATGCATCAAATCTGGTGGGGGTGCTGAGTCATTCCCTCTAGCACTAGGTCTCCCGTTCATGTTATCTAAGTGATAAATAAATAACTTAATTAAGGTGTTATTATAATTTCTATTCCTATACAGGCATCTAACATCCCATATCATAAACAAGGTAAGGTGTCCTTTCTAGGGATATTTCTAGGTTAGAGTCATGTTTCTATCGCATAAAGCTTGGTCAGGTATACTATCTAGGTCACAACTAGGATTCTATTATACTAAACAGAGAGATATTATTTCTATCTAAATCTCAAGTGTGAGTCCATTCTACTAAAGCATGATAAGGTATTATTTCATTCTAGATAGAAAACATTCTTTATTATAAAGGAAACTTAAGTATGCATAAAATTACTTACTTGGAAATAGCAGGAAGCAGGCTTGATTAGTGATAGTCGAAACGTGAACACAGCTCACGATACCACGCCCTTATACTCGCTCTCAGTGGCGCTTTATTACTCCTTTTTTTTAAATATACTACATATGGATCCTCTCACAACCTACGTACTTTAACAGGTCATCATAACTTAAACCTTCTTTTGCACATGCATCACATGTCATATTCATCATTAGCATGTTAACATATCTTTCATAACATGCATACATAAAGATTCGTTCATGAGTTCTAACATTTCCAACCTTCTTAAGTAGAGGATACTCATTAAACACAAGTCTTATAAGCAGAAGCAATGTCTTAAGTTGTTCTTAGAGCATATAAATACAAGCAGATAGTATAGGGTCTTCTTCCACCATGCCACTATCACACACACTTGGCCCCTCCTGCTACTTCCTCTAGCACAGACTTCCTTTATCTGCAGTATATGGACAACATGAACTATAAGCATATAGCTTAGTAAGATCCTTGCCTACTCACAAAAGCCACAACTTCATCAAGCAATTAGAACATGAGCATACTAGCATAAAGGACCTAAGTATTTCATAGCAATACTAATCAACAACATATCCATGTAATAAAAAAAACTAAGCATGGCATAGAATTATTCATAAGCCAGTGAAGCATAATTAATCTAAGCAGGTCATAATTTGAACATAAGCGTTATAACTACATAAAACTAAGCATGTAGGAAAGACATATTCATAAGCGTTTTAAAACTTAAGAATAAGCATTCCTAACCTAAGCATCCGTAACATCCTACATCTTAAACCTACATAAAGTACATAGGCACAACATTCTTCAACTTAACCATGACCATTCATCAGGGAAATCCAATCATGCATAAAGGACATAATCATAAGCATTTGTTTAACTTGGACATAAACATTTGTAAAAACATAAATCCTAAACTTGTAGAAAGAACATAATCGCAAGTATTCATAATCTTACCCGTAACATTCACCACATCATAAATTCTAAACTAGCATGAAGTACATAGTCGCAACGTTCTTAAACTTAACTCTAAACATCATAACTTCATAACATCTAGCATGCATGAAGAACATAGTTTGCAAGCATTCAGAGTATTTAACATGAGCATACACAATAATCATAAAAGTCTTTCCTTTTCAAAACATATACTTATAGATACTTCAAAATCATCATAACTTCATAACATCTAGCATGCATAAAGAACACGGTTTGCAAGCATTCAGAGTATTTAACATGAGCATACACAATAAACATAAAAGTCTTTCCTTTTCAAAACATATACTTATAGATACATCAAAATCATCATAACTTCATAACATCTAGCATGCATAAAGAACACGATTTGCAAGCATTCAGAGTATTTAACATGATCATACACAATAAACATAAAAGTCTTTCCTTTTCAAAACATATACTTATAGATACTTCAAAATCATCATAACTTGTTTGGGGGGGCCCAGGTTAAGTACCACATAATGCGCGTTCCCTAGTAGGCTGGGGTAGTGAGCCACCAGTCCTACTAGAGCAAGACCTCTTACGTCTTACCAGGGCAAGACCTCTTACGTCTTCTTATGTCCCTATGGATTTGATTAACGACCACCTGACGGGTCGGGTACTTAACCTCTTGCAAAGTAAAATACTTAATTCCTTTCTTTTCTTGTCATAATATAAAGAATGCTCTTGATCCCCAACATAAAAAGGGAAGCATCTTAACCTTATCTTATCATAAGGAGAGCTCTTGATCCCTACTTGAAAGGGAAGCATCTCCATTTTATCTTATCTTAAGGAGAGCTCTTGATCCCTACTTGAAAGGGAAGCATCTCCATCTTGTCATAAGGAGAGCTCTTGGTCTCTACTTGAAAGGGAAGCATCTCCATCTTATCATGTGGACACATGCATTCATAACATAAGAGTACCCTAAAGGGGTCCTAAAGTATAAACATGTTCATCATACAAGAATATTTCGTGGCACATTACATCATAAACATGAAGCATATTTCCTTGACATATTCATGGCATATTAAATCACAAAAACATGTTCATCACCTAAGCATATTTCATGGCACATTACATCATCAACATGTAGCATGTTTCCTAAGCATATTCAAGGCATATTAAATCATAAAAACATGTTCATCACCTAAGCCTATTTCATGGCACATTACATCATAACATGAAGCCTATTTCCTAGGCATAATCATGGCATATTAAATCACAAAACATGATCCACATCTAGGTATGTTTCATGGCATACTATATCATAAACATGTTCATCACCTAATCTTATTTCATATTGCATTGAATCATAACCATATACATCACACAAGCATAGTTCATGACATATAAACAAACAAAAACCATACCCTTAGCACAACTACATGTGGGGTGTTTTCATGAAACCCTAACCCTAAAACCTTGGGTTGGCGAATCTTGTAAGGGCTTGAGCTTGGGTTTTGTCCCCTAAAGTTCACTCATGAAGCCTTATAACTAATCATAGTATCATTAGAGATATTTTCATGCAACCCTAACCCTACTTTCATAGGTTGGCCGAATCTTGTAAGGTTAGATCCTTGGACTTTTGTCCCATAAAGTTGATTCATCAGCATTATTACTTACCCTAGTGTCATTAGGAACATTTTCATGAAACCCTAACCCTAATTATATGGGTTGGCCGAAACATGGAATGGGTTCAAACTTTAGGTTTTGTCCCCTAAAATTCATTCATAAGCATTATCATGGCCTAACCTCATAAGAGGGAGTTGTCATAAAAACCCTAACCCTAAAAGGCCTTGGTGGCCGAAACCTATAGGGGCACCAAGTTGGAATTTTTGTCCCCTAAAAGGGTCCTATAGTGAGCATACAACCTATAGAAGTTCCCTAGAAACATTTTCATGAATCTTAGCCCAAGAAAACTTGATTGGCCAAAACCTACAAGGGCTACAACTTCATCGTTCTTACATGAAATTTAACTTACGAAACTAATACACTGCAGGTGAGGGGAAACTTACATCCTTCGCTTTGCTTGAGAGATGACCTAATGGGAGTCACCTAGCTTTCTCCTAGCTTGAAGGGGGGTCTCGGCCAAAGGAAGAAGAAGGGGGGGTTGGTTTCGGTGAGGATGAAGAGGAGAGGAAGAAAATGGCAAAAAGGAAACTTCCTTCTTCTTTATAAAGGGAGGAAGAGAAGTTTCTCTTTTCTTTGTCATGCCTCTTCACTTACCCTTCTTCCACTTATCTATAAATTCCCCTCTTCCTCTAATGATATAATTCTATTGGGCTTATGGTTAGTGGGTGCATCTATAGGGCTTGGCTATCTCTAGAGGTTTGGGGTTCAATTCCTAGGCTTTGCATCTTTTTTTTCTTTTTGGCTTATTTTCTTTTATTTTTCCCAAAAAAAAACCCACATAAAGCCTATCATCATAAAGCCAAAATTCTCGTAAAATTGCTAGAAATTTTATGGCCGTTACAGCCTGAAAGGTAGAAAACCCTTCTTGGAGTTCTGCATGCTAAAACGATCCAAAATCGTGTCTATGTATGAAGCTTGGGATAAGCACAACATCCTTTTCTTGCGATCCCTTATAACCTTGATCCCAAGGATGTGTCCCACCTCTCCCAAGTCCTTCATATCAAACTATTTGGACAACCATACCCTTACGTCCGATAACACCTTGATATTGTTGCCAATCAACAAAATGTCATCTACGTATAGTACAAGAAATACCACTATGTTTCCGTCACATCTCTTGTATACACAAGACTCATCCGAACTTTGAATAAATCCATAAGACTGGATCACCTCATCAAAACGGATGTTCCAAGACCTCGAAGCTTGTTTTAATCCATAAATGGACCGATTAAGCTTACATACAAGATGCTCTTTGCCCTTAGCAATGAATCCCTCTGGTTGCTTCATGTAGATATTTTCCTCAAGACTTCCATTAAGGAAAGCTGTCTTGACATCCATCTGCCACACCTCATAATCCATATGAGCTGCTATGCATAAGAGAATTCGGATAGACTTAAGCATGGCTACCGGCGAAAAGGTCTCCTCACAATCGATACCCTCTTTCTGAGTATACCCCTTCGCAACAAGCCTCGCTTTGAAGGTCTCAACCTTCCCATCTATTCCTCTCTTTCTCTTGTAGATCCACTTGCATCCAATGGTTTTTACACCATCAGGTGATTCTACTAGCTCCCAGACCTTATTTGAATCCATAGATTCAATCTCAGCATTCATTGCACTTTGCCAAGATGCTGCATCTTTATCTTGGATTGCCTCGTCATATGTCCAGAGATCAGGTTCATGTTCACCAGGGACCAAATCAGAAGATTCTCCCAAGAACATGAATCTATCAGGCTGTCTCACAACCCTCCCACTACGATGAGGTATCACCTATGTATCCTCTGTGACACGCGGTGCAGTGACATGTGGTATATCCTCTTGTACCGGTGGTACTAAAGAAGTGACTTCCCCTTTTAACTCTTCCAGAACAATTTTACTCTTGGGCTTGTGGCTCATCACATAGTCTTCCTTTAGAAATCTTGCGTTCGTGCTAACGATCACCCTCTGATCTCTAGGACTATAAAACAATCCACCCTTCGTTCCCTTGGGATAGCCAACAAACATGCATACTTCTGTATTAGGTTCCAACTTACGAGTATCTGCCTTCAGCACATGTGCTGGACTCCCCCATATTCGAATATGTCTTAGACTAGGCTTTCGCCCAGTCCACAACTCTGTGGTAGTAGAAGACACTGATTTAGATGGAACCAAGTTCAGAATGTACACGGTCGTATCTAGTGCATATCCCCAGAACAAATCTGGCAAGTCAGAATAACTCATCTTCGATCTAACCATCTCCATAAGAGTCCTATTCATTCGCTATGCTACACCGTTCTGCTGGGGTGTGCCAGGTGCAGTCAATTGGGATTGAATCTCAGCCTTTGATAAGTAGTTCCTAAACTCTCCCAAGAGGTATTCACCACCACGATCAGATCGTAGTGTCTTGATACTTTTACCTTGACATTTCTCCACATCAGCCTTGAATTCTTTGAACTTGTCAAAGCATTCAGACTTGCGGCGCATCAAGTAAATATATCCATATCTTGAGTAATCGTCTATAAAAGAGACGAAATACTCAAAACCACCTCTAGCCTAGATAGACATAGGACCACACAAATCAGAATGAACCAATTCTAACACATCTTTGGCTCTATACCCCTTGGCCTTAAAAGGCCTCTTGGTGATCTTACCCTCCAAGCAAGATTCACAGGTTGGGAGATCCTCCACCACTAATGAACCCAAAGGTCCATCAGCTATCAACCTTTGAATTTTGCTTAGGTTAATGTGACCAAGCCTAAGATGCCAAAGATATGTTTGGTTCATCTTCGAAGGTTCTTTTCTCTTATTGGAATTAGAAGATGAGTTATTAACTTCAATTTACATCGTGGGAGGTTTTGGTTCAAGTGTGTACAAATTTCCTATCAATGCACCCGAACAGATAATGTCCCTATTCCTTCTTATAACAACTCTGTCATTAAAAGAAATAGAATATCCATTCATAAACAATTTAGAAACTGAAATTAAATTCTTTCTAAATAAGGGTACATAAAGGCAATTCTTAAGAACCAAAAGTTTATTTTTCTCAAAAGATAAATGAACATCTCCCACTGCAACAGCTGCCACCTTCGTGGCATCGCCCAAGTACACGGTAATCTCTCCCTCAGCCAGTCGTCTTGTTTCCTAGAACCCCTACAAAGTATTGCAGCCATGATCAGTTGCTCCCGTATCTACACACCAGGTGTCGGTAGATAACACCGCTAAATATGTTTCAACGACTAGACCAAAAGATATACCTTTGTTCTTGCGGTTGGGGCAGTCCTTCTTCCAGTCTCTAGTCAGCTTACAAGTGAAGCACTTGCCTTTCGACTTCTTCACTCCTCCCTGAGTACCTCTCACCGCCTTCGCCCCAGTTTATTTCTTCTTCTTCTTGCCTTTCGGCTTAGAAGTAGAAACCTTCTGGGTCACCACGACAAGTGCATGAGCACTCTGACGAAATAGTCCCTCTGCCGCCTGGAGTTTAGTCAGAAGTTCCGCCAACGAATACAACCTCTTGTTCATGTTGTAGTTCAGGTGAAACTGCTCAAAACTCTTAGGTAGAGACTAGAGTATGATATCGACCTGGGTTTCCACATCGATCTCAGCTCCTAGGACCTCCAGCTCATTCAAATGAGGCATCATCTTGAGAACATGATCCCTCACGGGTGTTCCCTCGACCATGGTGGTCGTCATCAAGTTTCTCATGGCCTCTTGCCTCACAGCCCGATTTTGGTTTCCAAAAATCTCCTTGAGATTGAGTATCATATCATAAGCAGTGGACATAGCTTGATGCTGATGTTGCAGTACATTTGACATAGATGCCAAAATGTAACACCGTGCTATCTCATCGGCCTTGATCCACTTCTAATAGCTCTCTCTCTCCTTTTCCCCAGAATTATCTGCAGGATTGGGAGGGCACTCTTCGAGGAGTACATATGTGTATTCCTTTGCAGTCAAGACAATGTCTAGATTCCTCTTCCAATCAACATAGTTGGGTCCAGTAAGTTTGTTCTCTTTCAGTATCACAACAAGTGGGTTGAAAGTCATTTTGAAAGAAAACCTAAGAATCACATAAAACAAAACATTAGATTTCAAAAAATTATTGATTCCTCAAACAATAAAATTTTAAAATCAACCAACACCTCAAAACACCGAGAATATCGTATGCCACGATAGTGTGGACGTATATGAATTCTACATTTGTAAGATGAGGTTTTACCCATTAATTTTACTATCTTGTCAACCTAACTTTTGACAAGTAAAATTAATAGTTGGTTCCTCTTTGGCCCTACAAATAAAAGCAGTGACTCCGATGGGGAGGATACTTATATTTGTATCTAAGTGTTCACCATTACTCGGTACCAAGGTAATTATCTCGGTGTGCCTTACGATGGGCAATTACACACACTCCTTAATAATTTCCTATAACCATATTCGACCTTGTGATCCGCAAACAAACCCATCCGATATGGAGGAAGGCACTCAGAGCCGACGCACAAGTTTGTTTGCATCACTTGTCAAATCGTAATGGAGGCTGCGAGAATTTATAAAAATATCCCTCTCCCACTTAGTAATTTGAAATTGAGGAATTTTCCTAGCCTACGACATGCATATCAAACAAAAAGCAATAAATATGAAAAATAAATTATTTTCCAACTATAATGGATTTTGTCTTCAATATGACTCCCGTCGCATCGCCCTCTCATCCGCTCCTCCTACGCCATGTACGAGACATCCGGAGATCCGAGCCGAGACTAAAACCTATTTTAATTTACATCCATCGATCCTATACTCCACGAGGGAGTGTACATGAAATCTAGATCAAAAGTAAAATAAAATAAAGAGTGGCTAAACAATGTCGTATTTAATTTATAAAAACTAAATACTAGCCTCGTCAACCCCGAGGATTCAACAAAATAAATATTTACACACATACAATCACATACACACATATGGCCATAATAGTCGGATCTTATGCCTGCAACCAAAGAGTTAAACTACGCATATCCTACTATTATCCAGCACATATAATATATAAAAAGTGCATAAAAATTAACCGAATCCTAAACACACAAAACCGAAAACCTGGCTCTGATACCAATTGAAGGATTTTTCTTATCGAGTCCGTGAGGGGAAACTTCGCTTCCCACTTCACCTCGGTAGCTTGTCCATGGCGATCCCTTCGATGTCCCCGGATTAAAAAAATTTAATCCTAGAGAAAAGGGATTTCCCAAACAACCAAGTCATCGTCGTGCTATTCATTTAGAGAGGTCATTTTAACAAACTAGTTGTTCAAGCGACCATCCTCTATTCTATGAGTAGCCGCGGAATAGACGATGTTCGGATTGCCGATTTTTGTGTTTATGCTCAGGATCCAAGTATTAATTAGCCATTTATAGATTTATAACATGCTTATAATTGAAAAACAAAAACAAGCAAGTAACAAAAAGAGAAAGAAGAAAAGGTATACCTCTCGATCTTCTAATGTATGACCTTCCTCCTTTTGGACGTCGTGTGGGCGACGATCTACCAAAAGTCGAAGTTCCTAGATCACAAATCTTCCTTCCTTGCTCTTCCAAAGCAAGAGGAAGAGTAGAAACAAGGTTTTTCTCCTCCTTAAAATCAACCAACAAGGAGCACACAATCTCCTTGCCACCGGCCAACTAGAAGGTGGAGAAGATGATGGAAAACAATCAAGACACCAAGGGAAGCCCTATATCTTGTTTCCACCACCTAAGGAGAAGAAAGGATAGGCTTTTGCCGCCGGCCAAGGGTTGGGAAAAGGCTGGAAAGGCTGCTGGACACCGGCCAATGAAGGAGGAAGAAGAAAATAACACCTTCCTTATTTGGTGCCGCCCTAGCCTCCAAACCCTAACCCTAATCCTATCTCAACTAGGATTCCCTCTCTTGCCGCCCAAACCCTAGCTCTCCTTTCATGTAGTTCACGCCAACTCCCATGCCCTCCTTTTATAGAGTTAGGGATAAGTCATGAATTAATCTCCTCTATTGGTTCTAGGGATTTAATCTCAACCGTCGGATCTAGAGATTTAATCTCAACCGTCGGATCTTGGAGATTTAATCTCTACCTATGGATCTTAGAATTTTATTTCTATCCATTGGATCTAAGCTTCATGAGGTGTTAATAGGCTACATTAGGGACCATGAGGAGGAGTTGGATCTTGGCCACCCATGGATCAAGCCCACATAAAGTACGATCCACTAATGATGATCCACCACTAAAGGATCATCATTGATCTACCTCACCAACCCCCATATAATAATATGGGCTCTATATATTATTTGTACATTTTATCCCCGTGTTTAAGATCTCGAATGTCGGTCGATTATTTAATTTACTGACCATTAATTAATCAACATCTAACTCCTTGAGTAGTACCACTCAACCTTTTCATCATGCCGGACCAAGTCAACCTGCAGGGTTTACATGATGAACCTTATGAGCTCTTCAAGAGGACATCATCATCCTAATATATAGGACACGATTTCCTCCTATAATCAATGGCACACCATATAAATAATATCATCTCCAAACTTACCGAGTCTATCGATTTAATCTATAAATATCGCCCATTGGTAAATCAAAGAGATGAGTACTAAGTATATGTGCCCATTATTATATCGGGATTAAGAGCATGTACTAAATAATATTTGAGGTCCGATTCGATTATGTAGTCAACATTAAATCGAATCACCTCTAAGTCGGTCCTGCCCAATACACACAAAGTGCACTAGTGTGATTCTATGTTCAAGACAAACCAATGCCAAATCATACTACAACCATTCCGATGGTTTGTCCAAAGCCATCTCGGTTGTGAGCCTTTACTTATACTTTTCAAGGAGTCGATAACATGACCTCTCGTGTGACACCACACACCATGTTATCTACAATGTAAAGTATTAGACAATATTGCATAACCATAAAAATATGGAAACAATGATCATGTGATTCTTATTTCAAAATAAAGATGTTCATAGAAAAGATAGACTTTTCAGTATACATCTCTAAAGTTGCCGCCCACAACCAACACCCAAAAACCCTAACCCTAGCCTCCCACTCCTAATCCTAACCCTAATGGGATTGCTAGCCGCCCAAGGGTAGCAAACCCTAATGCCATCCATTTAGTTGCCGCCCAAGCCATCAACCCATATTTATAGAGTTAGGTTCATCCCTCCTTTTAATCTCCACCATTGGTTCTAGGGATTTAATCTCAACCATCGGATCTAGAGATTTAATCTCAACCGTCGGATCTAGAGATTTAATCTTTACCATTGAATCTAGAGTTTTGTTTTCATCCATTGGATCTAAGCTTCATGAGGTATTAATAAGCTACAATTGGGACCATGAGGAGGAGTTGGATCTTGGCCACCCAATGGATCAAGCCCACATAAAGTCCGATCCATTAATGATAATCCAATCCACTAAAGGATTATCATTGATCTACCTCACCAACCCCCATAAGTTAATATGGGCTCCATATATTATTTGTACATTTTCTCCCCGTGTTTAAGATCTCGAATGTCCGTCGATTAATTAATTTACTGACCATTAATTAATCAACATCTAACTCCATGAGTAGTACCACTCAACCTTTTCATCATGCCGGACCAAGTCCACCTGAAGGGTTTACATGATGAACCTTATGAGCTCCTCAAGGGGACATCATCATCCTAATATATATGACACGGTTTCCTCCTATAATCAATGGCACACCATATAAATAATATCATTTCCCAACTTACCGAGCCTATCGATTTAATCTATAAATCTCACCTATTGGTAAATCAAAGAGATGAATACTATGTATATGTGCCCGTTATTATATCGGGATTAAGAGAATGTACAATATAATATCTGAGGTCCGATTCGATTATGTAGTCAACAACAAATCGAATCACCTCTAAGTCGGTTCTGCTCAATACACACAAAGTGCACTAGTGTGATTCTATGGTCAAGACAAACCAATACCAAATCACACTACAACCATTCCAATGGTTTGTCCAAAGACATCTCGGTTGTGAGCCTTTACTTATACTTTACAAGGAGTTGATAACATGATCTTTCGTGTGACACCACATACCATGTTATCTACAATGTAATGTATTAGACGATATGCATAACCATAAAATATGCAAACAATGATCATGTGATTCTTATTTCAAAAATAAAGATGTTCATACAAAAGATAGACTTTTCAGTATACATCCCAATAATCTCCCACTTATACTAAAAGACTATGTAGGATATTTGAAGCCGCTAGAGGGGGGTGAATAGCGTTGCACTCGTTTGATAATGGAATCCGTTGCGTTTGTCTCTACAATTTCGTTAGTGCAGCGAAAATAGAAAACTAATAATGATAACAAAATATACAACACGCAAACACAAATATTTTACATGGTTCAGAACCGTACGGTTCCTACTCCACGGATTGGGTTCGTAAGAACCCTAGCGATGCCAATCACACACCACTATGATAAACACTCCTTCTCGACACAAGTCGGAGGCAGAGAAACCCCTTACAAGCGATCTTACAACAGTAAGAAACAAAAACAAGCAATTACAATGATTAATATGAAAGACAAGTAAAAATAAAAACTTTGCAACACTTGCTTTTGATTGCTTGAATGCTTGGTTGTTTGATTAGCACTTGGAGACCTGATTTGCAGCAACAAATCGCCCCTAAAGCTCTCAAAAACCAGATCCATTTTTCTCCATCACGAGCTCCTTTTATAGCTTCAACCTATGCTGGAAAATGTCGATCAGTCGACTGCTCGGGACCATCAATCGACTGATCACACTGTTGCTGTGAGACAACGGTGTAATCCACGCTGGAAAAATCCAACGGCTAGGACATCAGTCGACTGATAATGCACATCAGTCGACTGATGAAGCATCACTCGACTGCTCATCCTAGCGGTCGAGTGAGACTCCATTCTGTGCCCTAAAATTCGAGCATCAGTCAACTGATCACAAGATCAGTCGAATGCTCATCCAATTAGTCGACTGATCATCTATGTCAGTCGACTGCTAGGTCAATTCCCGCAGTCAAATCCTAGTTGACTACGCCAGTCGACTGCCACATGGCATCAGTCGACTGGCACACCTCAAACATGAGGTTTTAGCCAAGTATGGTGCCCCCATACTTGCTAGACCACCCTTAGCCTAGACCTAAGCCTTCTAGCCACCTCCATCAGCCTTACGCCTCTCGGATCCCTCCAAGTCATCCTTGACTTGTTCATCCATCGCGCTAGCCTTCAGGTGCTTCCATCGGCTATGTCATGCTAACGGTGTCTACACCACCAAGGCACATTGGACTTACGCTTCCAAGACTCCGCTTGGACTTGTCAAGTGCCAAGACTCAAGCTTGGACTTTCCCTTGCCAACCCATGTTGGACTTTCCATGCCAAGACCCATGCTTGGACTTTCCATAATCACATGGTCAACCCTAGTCAACCATCAAAGTCTCCCTCGAGTCCAATTAACATTACCCGAGTTGATTGTATAAACAATCTTCCCAAATTATCAACAGACATTGATGTCAAACATCAATGTCAACTTACTTTGTCAAACATCAAAACATCTCTCGAGTCAAACTTGAGTCTGGTCAATCGTGACCTAGGACGATTGCACCAACAATCTCCCCCTTTTTTATGTTTGACAAAACAAACCTTGAGTTAGGCCCCTAACTCAAATTCCCTTACCAATTTTCAAAATTTTTAATTTAATGTTCTCCCCCTTTTTGACATACATCAAAAACAGGGTAACTCTCCAAGGAGGTCAATGTCTCATGTCCTAATGAGATCTTACAATCTCCCCCTTTGGTCCAAAAATTCCTAGGATGCCTACCATCTTCCTAGTGATAAGTCTCATATCACTCAAGAGAGGCAATCCTATATGCTCTCCCAATTTCCAAATTGGGTCTCTCAAAATTTCATTTTCCTCCTCATGAGGAAAAATACCATCCATCATCCCATGATGGATACCTCCCCCTAAAGGCTTGCTCCCCGTTAACCATTGCACCAACAATGTCTTTGGGAAGTCCCTAAGCCAATTGGAACTCTAAACCATCCAAGATAAGGTTAGAAATTCAACATTGAACTTTCCAACACCTTAAATTTGATACAAACCCTAAACACCTCTCCAAATCCATATCCAATGGATTTCCACCCTTTATAATGCTTCCCAAAGCATATCCTAGGGTTAGGAGTGATTAGAGACCTTAACCGTAGCTGAAATCGGGCTAAACAACCATAGTTTTCCCGAAATCAGCATTGACAGTCGACTCTGTCAGCTACCAGTCGACTGATGTGCCCATCAGTCGACTAGTACGAAGCAACAGTCGAGTGATACTGCGTTGCCAGTCGAGTCCAAACGTTGCCCATTAGTCGACTGCCCTGTAGAGGCAGTCGACTGATAACTAAAAACCTGATTTTCAAATATCGAACTCGACTTTTAGAAATTCATAAGTAATTCTATTTAAATCAAAAAATCACGAAATTTGATACGTATATTACTTATCACACATACAATCGGTGAAAAATTTTAGAAAAATATTTTAACTATTAAAATAGGAGATTGGTTCAAAGTTCAAAAACTGTCAAAACTTTAAAGTTTTTGATCTACTTTGTATCAACTTCTACAATGATGATGGCTATCAAAAGATAGACTTCACCAAGGTTTTCTAAAGTGATTTTGAAATGTTTTTGAAAACCTATTTTGAACCATGATTTATTGGCTAAATATACATAACTTGTATATTAGCTTTCCTCATAATTCTTAGTGATGGTTGAAATAAGTTAAGTTCATCTAGATGCACTATCTATGCACCTTGAACCTAACTTATTATCCTAACATCTCACATGTTATCTAAGGTGTATACACACACATACATGTCAATTTAAAAGTGAGATGTGGGATTAGAATTATTATGGCTTCATGCATTTTCTAGGCAACCCTACTTGATTCCCTTATAAATGAGACTCCAAGTCATGCTATTTTTCCTTAAATCAATTTTAATCAAAATAAATGCATGAATGATCATGGCATAAATTATAACAGTAATAACGCATGGCCAATAATCATGATGTCATGGCATATGATATAATCTAAAAACAAACATGACATCTAAAATAGTCTTAAACAATGGCATGACATGTTATATGATAAGATGAAATTTCATGTCATGATGTGGCAATTTTCCATAAACCAATACATTAATACAAACACATAATCAAACACAAATGATTTTCATTAACAGAAATTTCATTCAATTTAAGAAAGCTCCAGTTTTTTTACATCCAAAATAGAGATTTGAGACTCTCAATCTCACTACACAAACTAAAAGCAAGAATCCTAACATCCTCTAGCTCTAATCTAATCATGCAGTGGAAGTGGAGGAGGGGCTCAAGTCGAGTCTGCATCATCATCATGCTATTGTGGCTCGTGTGACTCACTCTCAATCTGAATGTATATCTCCTCCATCAGTGAGATGAATGCCCATGGAGGATTGCCCTACTAAACTCTGGCGGTATCGAAATATCTGCTGGTAGTCTCAGAATCTGGCCTCAGGCTTGGAAGCGATCGATGGACCCTCTGGCATCATCTGGCATGTGATCAGTCCTCCTCATCGGCTTCCCCGGATCCTCATAGTCCTCTGCCCTCTCTAGGCACAGGCGGCTCCCACGTGCCTGGCGGTCGAGTGCGACTCCATCACCATCCAGCGAAATTCAGTGATATCTGATCGTACACCTCGAATAGCGCCTCGGTGATCCCACAGTTTATGTCTATAGACTCTAACCATGCAGTGATGATGTGGCCAAAAGGCATATGCACTTTCCCCTGCATAGGGGATATGAAATGTACAATGCAATGAAACATGTTCAATGCAATGTTTATGTCTAGTCTATGACGCATGGCGTACAAGAGAAAGAGATGGGGAGGCCAAATCTTGGCGAGACCCCGAGTCACAATCGGAAGAAAAAACCCAACAATGACCTTGTAGAGTACATTGTCAGGTGCAGATAGCTCAGTAATAGGAAATAAGTTCTGAGTTGGTGGGCGAGGATGGTGAAAGACATGCTCATGCATGGAATCCAAAGAGATGTGATCAAATGACTCAGGTAAAGGGGCATCGAAGGTAGGGTAGAAAATGAAGGTGTCAGCCGATGGCTTACACTCAAGAAACTCCTGCAATATCGCAGGAGTGAACTCTAAGTCGCATTTTGCAACGCGGGTAGTGTAGGTAGGGCCATCGTCTACCTTCTTTAAGTTCTGATAGAACTCCTTAAGGAGATCATCATTGATGGCATGTGTGCATAATACTATTTTCATGAGATGATAATATGAAAATATTTCTATGACATCACTACAGTAACGTGTAAAGAAATCCCTATCAATGTACCTAACCAACATGGTTTGATACAACCGTGATTCAACCTCGGGTGGGTCATTTCTACGGGATCGCCTATATGAATGTAATGCAATGACATGAAATGCAAAGGCACCAATGCATGATTAGATTATAATAGATTATAATGGAAAAATTAGGGTTTTAGAGGAGTAAGAAAATTTTACTTTGGCGCCATTTAGGATGATGATGAGAGAATACTCAGATATCGCTGAAAAGATCGCCAGAGAGTTCGCCGGAGTAGTGGATCGCCGGAACCCTAATCGAAGAGGGAGAAATCACTGGAAATGAGTGGATTAGGGTTGTGAGATGAGTAAAAATGTGAGTGGAAGAGTTTGGTTGTCAAACCTAGGACTTAGGTGGCCGGCGCGGTCAGAAAAGCTCGTCGGAGAAAGAAGCGGCGATCGGAGAGAAGGAAGAAGCGAGGGATCGATGCGTGAAGACGCCGAACCCTAGCAGTTCGGCGTTATAAAATCGTGATGCCAGTCGACTGATGTGAAACATCGATCGGATGTCTTATCGGCGATTTCTTGAGCCGCGATCATTCTGGGCTCGGCCTCGCTAAACATTCTGTATCAAGATGAAGCTAATCAGTTGACTGATGCGATCACCACTCGACTGTTCAGTGAGCACTCGACTGATGATCCTCTGCCTCGATGAAAAGTACCACCAGTCGACTGATATACAAACAGTCGAGTCCTGGAAATAGAACTCGACTGCTTGACTCATAATATCGTGCTACAATATGATCAGTCGACTGATAACTATATCAGTCGACTGATCTATGATTTCCAGTTCAAAAAATCTGGATTTCTTTATCCAACTTGTTTCATTTTCTCATGTTTAATCTTGTATATCGAATATATTAATGTTATGCTTATATTCATGCATTTGTTAATGTATTTTGGTATTTTATTTCATTTTAGCAAACATTAACATCCAATGGTTTCAAAATCCTAACATCTCACCCTTTCTAAGTGTTGAAATACACAATCAAGGTAAAAGACTTATTTTGTAAGATGCAATCCACCCTAGACATTCCTTCCAAGCAACCACATGGTGAAACACATGAAGCATGGAAAGTGCAAGACATCAAGGTGTGTGGCACTTGAGTATCACTCTTGATGTAACTTCTACACCTTAAAACACTTTTCTTGACACATTAATTCCTAAAGTGTGCCAAAGATCAAAATGACACACTATGACCTCTAAATCTAGATTGTGTCAATTTTATTGATTTTTTATGATTTCAAAAATATATTGGCACATCCTAAAATCTTTTAGGATAGAATATCAAGCCCATTTCCAAGGTATCCATAACCTTGAAAATAACCTAAAAATGTCAACTTTGTTATGGTTGAGTTAACTACCCATCCAATCAAAATTGACACATTCTAACTCATTTAACGTAAATCAATCATGCTCTTGGGAACCCAAAATCTATTTGAGCTCATTGAATTAATTAGGTATTCCTTAGGGATAACCTCCCTAGATACCTTCCTAATGACCTTCCTAGGCTTATTAGCCTTGGTCATTATGGTCTTGCCATGGTTAGTCTTAGGGATTGCCTCTCTAATAACATTCTTAATGGCTTCCTTAGGTTTCTTAGAACCCCTAGCCACTAAGCACACACTATGGTTGGCCTTAGGAATAATTTCCCTAAAGACCTTGGTTTTCTTAGATCTAGGTTTAGTTCCATAATCAAATGGAACATTGTGATAAGTAGGCATTACTTTCTTAGACATAGGCTTGTAACCCAAACCTTGTCTCCAAGATGATTCTTGCCTCTTACACACTTTTTGTTGACTTCTAGATCCTAGAGTTTGACACCTTGACCCTTTAAATTGATTTTGCATATCTGCAAGAGTCTTTTCCAATTTCTCAAGCCTTGACCTCAAGGCTTGATTTTCTAACTCTAATTTCCCAAATGATTTTTGATTAGGTTTTTGGGCATTACCATTCACTTTAGGCATATGTCTACCCTTATTAGGATTGATGCCTAAATGGTTTTCAATTTTCTTAATTGTTTTCTTAGGAAGTACATTTCTAGGGACATTAGTCCCAAATTTCTCCTTCTTTGAAATAGACCTAGAGTTATCATTTCTAGCATGCTTTGATCCATGAGTAATAGCAAAATTATTTGAATTAATTCTAGCATGCTCTTTCTTAGAATTTAAAGAATGAGCATTATGAAAATATACCTTAGGGTTAATCTTAGAGACTCCCCCTACTTGTGAAGCTCCCTCCTTTCTTCTAGGACATTGGCTCCTATAGTGTCCCGGTTGTCGGCATTTGAAGCACGTCACATGGTCCTTGCTCTTCTTGGTTGGGACACCGGCATCCTTGACTTTTTCATTGACTTTTGGTGTCGGAGGAGCTTTCTTAACCCTTTTTGGACACTTACTTTTGTAATGTCCAGATTCCCTACACTCAAAGCATATTATATGATTTTTATTTACAATTGACATGCTTGAGTTACCTATGGTGGTGGTAGGTGCTGGAATTGGAGCTTCTTCATCTTAACTAGATGTCGAAGCTTTCTCTTGTTGCTCCGGAGTGGAAATTCTTTCCTCCCCCTCAATCCTAGAGGTGGAGGTGTCTTCTACTTCTTCTTTCACCGATCCGGAAGTTGACTCCTCTTCAACTTCTGATTCCTCACTTGCCCTTGAGGATGATGAACTCTCTTCATCCTTTTCCTTATCTTCTTCTACTTGTGCCAAGTGGGGCTTCTCATTGAACTTGGCTAATTTGTCCCATAGCTCCTTGGCATCAAGATATTCACCTAGCCTAGACAAAACATCATTAGGTATCAAATCTTTTAAAAGTTTGTTACCTTGGCTTCGGTTTTGAATTTTTGTCGTTGCTCTTGAGTCCATTTCTTCAACTTGAGGACTTGTCCATTCCTATCCCGAGGAGGTTCAAAACCTTCTACAAGGATGAACCAATCCTCTATATCCATCATCAAGAATGTCTCCATTCTTGCTCTCCAGGCCGAAAAGTCTTCTCGATCATATGGCGGTAGAGTGTTGATGTCCCATCCAAGCTTGTCTTGGGATTCCATCTTGTTCTTCTAGCATCTTGACTCTGGTTTTTAATCCGTAGAAGAGCCCCGGGCTCTGATACCAATTGTAGGATATTTGAAGCCGCTAGAGGGGGGGTGAATAGCGTTGCTCTTGTTCGATAATGGAATCCATTGCGTTTGTCTCTACAATTTCGTTAGTGGAGCGGAAATAGAAAACTAATAATGATAACGAAATATACAACACGCAAACACAAATATTTAACGTGGTTCGGAACCGAACGGTTCCTACTCCACGGATTGGGTTCGTAAGAACCCTAGCGATGCCAATCACACACAACTATGATAAACACTCCTTCTCGACACAAGTCGGAGGGGGAGAAACCCCTTACAAGGGATCTTACAACAGTAAGAAACAAAAACAAGCAATTACAACGATTAATATGAAAGACAAGTAAAAAAAAAAACTATAGAACACTTGCTTTTGATTGCTTGAATGCTTGGTTGTTTGATTAGCACATGGAGACCTAATTTGCAGCAACAAATCGCCCCTAAATCTTTCAAAAACTAGATCCATTTTTCTCCATCATGAGCTCCTTTTATAGCTTCAACCTGTGCTGGAAAATGTCGATCAGTCGACTGCTCGGGACCATCAGTCGACTAATCACACTATTGCTGTGAGACAACAGTGTAATCCACGCTGAAAAAATCCAACGGCTAGGACATCAGTCGACTGATAATGCACATCAGTCAACTGATGAAGCATCACTCGACTGCTCATCCCAGTGGTCGAGTGAGACTCCATTCTGTGCCCTAAAATCTGAGCATCGATCGGTGATCACAAGATCGATCATTGCTCATCAATCGATCGTGATCATCTATCGATCGCTAGGGCAATTCCTGCAGTCAAATCCTAGTTGACTACGCCAGTCGACTGCCACATGGCATCAGTCGATTGGCACACCTCAAACATGAGGTTTTAGCCAAGTATGGTGCCCCTATACTTGCTAGACACCCTTAGCCTAGACCTAAGCCTTCTAGCCACCTCCATCAGCCTTACGCCTCTCGGATCCCTCCAAGTCATCCGTGACTTGTTCATCCATCGCGCTAGCCTTCAGATGCTTCCATCGGCTATGTCATGCTAACGGTTGTAGGGGATCGATTGGCCGGCTAGAGGGGGGTGAATAGCCCTTTTCGTTTGGATGTCGGTATTTGCTCGTCTACAAAACTAATTAGCGCAAGCGGAAGACTAATAAAGACAAGCAAATAGAAATACGAGAAAACAAACGCTAACAAAGAATGTAACGTGGTTCACGGCTACGCCGCTAATCCACGGTCCCTGATTCGTCCTCGGTGAATCAATCCGCTAAACCAATCCACTAAATGGTCTCTCCTTTGCACCAAGCTAGGTGGAGGTAACCTTTACAATCAAGATCACTCTTCTTACAAATAGAATGGAGTAAAAGCGAGTAAGAAGAGTTTAGAGCTTGTGGGGCACTAGGAAGATCACTTGGAGCATAAGCATTAGCCTCTCAAAGGCTTACACCCTCCCTTTTTATAGAGAGGGCTATTTTCTTCCGTTAGCGCCATCGATCATTGCGCCCTTAGCGATCATTGCCTCTAGCGGCCTCCGAACACGTCGGATCCCGACCGTTGTAGTCCAACGGAACTCTTGCGGTCGGTGATGGACCTCATCGATCGCCTCCGTGTCGGCCGCGATCGGCTACGAACGGTTATGGCCAAAACCCTATTGACGATCATTGCGCCTTGGCCGATCGTGATGTCTCGGCGATCCGCCCATGTATGGCGATCATTGCTGGCCGATCGATCGATCGTATACCGGTCGAACTCACTCGACTGAAGCGATCATTGCCATGACATGCGATCGGCCGGGTGTCGGGAAAACCCATCCGACACTTGGCCAAATGGCCAAGTTTCACTTAAGAGCTACCCTTCCCCGGGTTACAATCGCTCACTCTCATCTCTCGGAGTCCCTCTCCTTCGAAGTTCTCTTCGTTCTCGGCCACGTCCCTCGGCAGCATCAGGCGCACGGCTCTGCAATGCTCCTTCGCGTCTCTTGCCTCGAAGTCTACTTCCTCCGGCTTCACTCCATGCTTCTCGTCCGGCGGTCCCTCGGATGCTCCAAGCGCACGGCTTCCGCAAAGCTATCCTTCACCGACTCAAGGCACGAGTCATGAGATGTGAAACTCGCCACGGCTCCATGTGCGAATTACTAAGTCCTGCACGACTTCAACGCACATATCACATCAACATATCAAACTAACTTAAACCCTTTGCCACACCATCAAAACCATATTACGGCAAGAGATTGCCCTAACAATCTCCCCCTTTTTGATGTATGACAATCCGTTTAAGTTAGGTAAAAACATTTGATATAAATTCTAAGGTAAGAAAGCATGTAAAGATAAACATGATATAGCAACATGCAACTCCCCCTTAATCCATGAAACTCTCTATGCAAATATATTTCTCCCCCTATCATATATTTCTCCCCCTAAAATATATTTCTCCCCCTAAAGTAATTAACTTAAACATACTTATTTCTCCCCCTTTGACACCATCAAAAAGATTAACACTAAGTTATAAGCTCATGGCATCAAGTATAAAGAGGGAAAATACCAAAAAACATGATTAAAATCTGAAATCAGAGAATTGCAGGCTGATTTTCAGGTGAGCAGTCGACTGCTATCAGTATGGCAGTCGACTGGCACAATTGATTCCGAAATTCTGATTTTCTGGGCGAATTTCAGAAATGCATTAAAAATTCCAGAAAATTCGAAAAATCATGAAATTTTAGGAGCATATTTCTCTTAAGTATATCTATCAAGGAAAAATAGTTTTTCATGAAAAATCATTATATTTTCCGAGATTTGCCAAAAATCCAAACACTTGAAAAACCACTAGTTTTTGAGCATGTTAGTATCCATTTTAGCACCTAGTCTTGCTTCGAGTTGTTCCAAAACATGAATACATAGATTTTAGATTAAGAAATTGTTTTGAAAACATATGAAATATCCAACCATGATCTTTGGGCAATATGTCTATGAATTAAACATAAGCCTTCCCCATGATTGGTCTATTATTGCTATTTTGATACTTTAAATGACCATCTAAATGCCATAGGCATTAGTGGACATTTGTATCATCCTAACATCTCACCCATGCTAAGTTTGCAATCAAGTTAGCCTATAGTGAGTGTGAGATGCATCCTAGGGGGTATTTGTATATACTTAACCAATATATTCATGCAATTCTATCATGGTTAAGTATCATCCTAACAATTAACATGATCATAATGACATATATGAATGAATTCTACATTATGATCATGAAACTCATGTTTTCATCAAATTATAATCATGCATTAGGTATTATATGATGATAACAAACAAAGTATCACTTAAAACATGATTCAACCCTATTTCTCATGATAACATGCCAAATATCAAAATCATAAATCATGATTTAAAACATACATAGCAATTACATTAATCATCATGATTTAAGCATTATTACCTATTTATGGGCACGTTATCATCACCCAACACTATCTAAAAAAAAATGTTGTCCCGTCATCCTAAGTCAACCAAAATATGATATAGGTTAGGACCATGTGGTTGACTACCCTAGGGTTATTCTAACCCTTAAGGATGGATTTTGGAACCCAAAATAAATTCTTTCCTATTGGGTTCACTAAATACTCCTTGGGGATCCATTTCCTAGCAATTACTTTCTTTTTATCTTGTCCCCTAGCTATTAGGCATTTATAGGCCTTTTCATTTTTCTTTTCTTTGTATCCTAGGCCTTTCTTGTTGAAACTAGCTCTTTGGCTCCCTAAGATCATTTTTAAGGTGTTGGAGCCAATTGTGAATTTCTCTAGGGCTTTGGTTAAATAATCTACCTTTTCCCTTAATGCCCTATTTTCCTCTATGCATGCATCATTAACATCCAAAGGCATATAATCATGTGAGCATGCATTATCATGGCAAGAAGAGGTATCATTATTATTTAAACATGCATTTTCTAGCTTATATTCCAAAGCCTTAATTTGATTAAGCATGCTTTTATTTTTCTTTTTCATTCCAAATAAGTCCTTAGTTAAACTAGAAATTATGGAAACTATTTTCTTAGGAGAAGCTTTCGTTACCATAGTTTCCATATCTTCTTCTTCTTCTTCGGATGAGGAGGATGTAGAAGCTCCCCCTTCATTTGAGCTCTCCCCACTTGAGCTTGATCTTTCATTTTCGGATGAAGAGCAATCCAAGTCATCAAAGGCCATCAAGGCCAAATTGGTGACAAAAGCATTCTCCTCTTCCGATGATGAGGAGGAGGATGAGGAAGGATCATCCCATGTCTTGGCCTTGAATGCTTTGGCCTTCCCCTTTTCTTTTGCCTTCTTTTCTTCTTCCTTTCTCTTGCTCCCCTTCTTCTTCTTCCTCTTCTCTTCTTTCTTTTTCTTCTCTTCTTTGCTTTTGTTTAGGAGGGGACAATTGTCCCTTATGTGTCCCTCTCCTTGGCAATTATAGCATATGACCTTCCCCCTTGGTCTTCTATTCCTATCATTAGATTTATCAAATCTAAAATTCTTAAATACACGCCTCACCTTCCTTACCATGTAGGCTTCTTCGGTGCTATCCATGGAGGAGGAGGAAGATGCTTCGTCATCGGAGGAGGAGGTGATTTCCATCTTCTTCTTCCCCTTATTTGCCAACAATGCTACTCCTCTTGAGGGTTGAATTCTAGGCTCCTCTTGTATTCCCTCAAGCCTAGTTTCGTGGAGCTCCATTGTTGAGAAAAATTCCTCCAAGGTACTTACTTCCAAGTTCTTGGAGATGTAGAACGAATCCACCATGGAGCTCCACTTTGAGGACCGGGGAAAGGCATCTATGGCCTTCATTACCATATCCCGATTTGATAGCTTCTCACCTACACTTGTTAGTCCATTTAAAATTTCTTTGAATCTAGAATGCAAAGAAATTACCTTTTCTCCCTTTTCTAATTTGATGTTGGATAGTTGGGAGCGGAGGAGATCTCTCCTTGCTAGCTTTGCCTCGGATGTGCCTTCATGAAGCTCAATTAGCTTCTCCCACATCTCCTTGGCGCTTAGGCATTCTCCTATTCGGTTGATTTCTTGTTGGGGGAGCACATTGAAGAGATGATGCTTGGCTTTTGAATTTGCAAGGTGCTCTTACCTTTGCCTTTTGGTCCACCTAGATTTCTCTATTGGCTTCCCCTCTTCATCCCTAGGCAAAACGAAACCGGATTCCATTGTAATCATAATGTCAAAATCCATTTCGAAAAATACCTCCATTCGCTTCTTCCACCAAGCGAATTCTCCTTCAAACTTCAGAGGATGGATGTTGGAGCCGGCCATTTTGAAAGTTGCTTGTTGTGGCGGTTAGTCCTCGACAAGCTTTCCTCGGCTCTGATACCACTTGTAGGGGATCGATTGGCCGGCTAGAGGGGGGTGAATAGCCCTTTTCGTTTGGATGCCGGTATTTGCTTGTCTACAAAACTAATTAGTGCAAGCGGAAGACTAATAAAGACAAGCAAATATAAATACGAGAAAACAAACGCTAACAAAGAATGTAACGTGGTTCACGGCTACGCCGCTAATCCACGGTCCCTGATTCGTCCTCGGTGAATCACTCCGCTAAACCAATCCACTAAATGGTCTCTCCTTTGCACCAAGCTAGGTGGAGGTAACCTTTACAATCAAGATCACTCTTCTTACAAATAGAATGGAGTAAAAGCGAGTAAGAAGAGTTTAGAGCTTGTGGAGCACTGGAAGATCACTTGGAGCATAAGCATTAGCCTCTCAAAGGCTTACACCCTCCCTTTTTATAGAGAGGGATGTTTTCTTCCCGTTGGCCGCCATCGATCATTGCCGCCCTTGGCGTCGATAGTCGTTCTAACGGCCTCCGAACACGTCGGATCCGGCCGTTGTAGTCAGCGGAACTCTTGGCGGTCGGTGATGGACCTCATCGATCATCGCTCTCCGTAGTCATCGCCGATCGACTATGAGCGGTTATGTGGCCAAAACCCTATTGACGATCATTGCGCCTTGTGATGATCGATGTGTCTTGGCCGATCGCCCATGTGTGGCATCGGCCGCTACATTCCGATCGATCGTATACGGTCGAACTCACTTTCGACTCATAGCGATCGGCGCCATGACATGGCGATCGGCCGGTGTCGAAAACCCATCCGACACTTGGCCAAATGGCCAAGTTTCACCTAAGAGCTACCCTTCCCCGGGTTACAATCGCTCACTCTCATCTCTCGGAGTCCCTCGCCTTCGAAGTTCTCTTCGTTCTCGGCCACGTCTCTCGACAGCATCAGGCGCACGGCTCTGCAATGCTCCTTCGCGTCTCTTGCCTCGAAGTCTACTTCCTCCGGCTTCACTCCAAGCTTCTCGTCCGGCGGTCCCTCGGATGCTCCAAGCGCACGGCTTTCGCAAAGCTATCCTTCACCGACTCAAGGCACGAGTCATGAGATGTGAAACTTGCCATGGCTCCATGTGCGAATTACTAAGTCCTGCACGACTTCAACGCACATATCACATCAACATATCAAACTAACTTAAACCCTTTGCCACACCATCAAAACCATATTACGGCAAGAGATTGCCCTAACAACGGTGTCTACACCGCCAAGGCACATTGGACTTACGCTGCCAAGACTCTGCTTGGACTTCTCAAGTGCCAAGACTCAAACTTGGACTTTCCCTTGCCAACCCATGTTGGACTTTCCATGCCAAGACCCATGCTTGGACTTTGCATAACCACATGGTCAACCCTAGTCAACCATCAAAGTCTCCCTCAAGTCCAATTAACATAACCCGAGTTGATTATATAAACAATCTTCCCAAATTATCAACAGACATTGATGTCAAACATCAATGTCAACTTACTTTGTCAAACATCTCTCCAGTCAAACTCGAGTCTGGTCAATCGTGACCTGGGCCGATTGCACCAACAGACTATGTTGTCCTCATACTATCATACATCTGATTCCCATTCCCTTCACATGCCTATCAAAAGCTCTCGCTAGAAAGACCTTAGTGAAAGGGTCCACCAGGTCATCCTCTGATGCAATCTAGGCGACAACAACTTCTACCTCCTTTACGATTTCTTGTATCAGGTGGTACTTGTGCTCTTTGTGTTTACTTGCCTTATGGGCTTGTGGTTCCTTCGAGTTTGCAACTGCACCACTATTATCACAATAAATTGTGATAGTTATGGGCAAACCAGGAATCACATTCAAGTTCATCAGGAAGTTCCTGAGCAACACAACTTCTTTGGCTGCCTCAGAGGCTTCCACATACTCAGCTTCCATGGTAGAGTCTGTCACGCATTTCTGCTTGACACTTCTCCATACAATGGCTCCACCTCCTAAAGTAAACACAAAATCTGAGGTAGACTTACTATTATCCCTATCTGATTGGATGTCGGAATCTGTGTAACACACAGGGAGTAATTGGTCTACCTGGTAAACTAGCATATAATCCCTAGTCCTTCTCAGGTACTTCATTATATGCTTTACGTCAGTCCAATGTCCCTGTCTTGGATTACTCTGATATCTGTTGACAATGCACACGACAAAGCAAATATCTGGTCTTGTACATAGCATTGCATACATGAGGCTTCCTACTGCCGAAGCATAAGGAATCGCCTTCATCTTCTCTATCTCCTTAGATATTCTAGGACACATCTCCTTAGATAAAGAAACTCCATGCCTGAAAGGTAGAAAACCCTTCTTGGAGTTCTGCATGCTAAAATTCTCCATAATCGTGTCTATGTATGAAGCTTGGGATAAACACAACATCCTTTTCCTGCAATCCCTTATAACCTTGATCCCAAGGATGTGTCCCACTTCTCCCAAGTCCTTCATATCAAACTGTTTGGACAACCATACCCTTACGTCTGATAACACCTTGATATTGTTGCCCATCAACAAAATGTCATCTATGTATAGTACAAGAAATACCACTACATTTCTGTCACATCTCTTGTATACACAAGACTCATCCGGACTTTGAATAAATCCATAAGACTAGATCACCTCATCAAAGCGGATGTTCCAAGACCTCGAAGCTTGCTTCAATCCATAAATGGACAGATTAAGCTTACATACAAGATGCTCTTTGCCCTTTGCAATGAATACCTCTGGTTGCTTCATATAGATGGTTTCCTCAAGACTTCCATTCAGGAAAGCTGTCTTGACATCCATCTGCCACACCTCATAATCCATATGAGCTTCTATGCATAAGAGAATTCGGATAGACTTAAGCATGGCTACCATCGAAAAGATCTCCTCATAATCGATACCCTCTTTCTGAGTATACCCCTTCGCAACAAGCCTCGCTTTGAAGGTCTCAACCTTCCCATCTATTCCTCTCTTTCTTTTGTAGATCCACTTGCATCCAATGGTTTTTACACCATCGGGTGGTTCTACTAGCTCCAAGACCTGATTTAAATCCATAGATTCAATCTCAGCATTCATTGCACTTCGCCAAGATACTGCATCTTTATCTTGGATTGCCTCAACATATGTCCAGGGATCAGGTTCATGTTCGCCAGGGACCAAATCAGAAGATTCTCCCAAGAACATGAATCTATCAGGTTGTCTCACAACCCTCCCACTACGACGAGGTATCTCTTGTGTATCCTCTGTGTCACGCGGTGGAGTGACTTGTGGTATATCCTCTTGTACCGGTGGTACTGAAGAAGTGACTTCCCCTTTTAATTCTTCCAGAACAATTTTACTCTTGGGCTTGTGGCTCATCACATAGTCTTCCTCCAAAAATCTAGCGTTCATGCTAACGATCACCCTCTGATCTCTAGGACTATAAAACAAACCACCTTTCGTTCCTCTAGGATAGCCAACGAACATGCATACTTCTGTACGAGGTTCCAACATACCAGCATCTGCCTTCAGCACATGTGCTGGACTCCCCCAAATCCGAATATGTCTTAGATTGGGCTTTCCCCCAGTCCACAATTCTATGGGAGTAGAAGGCACTAATTTAGATGGAACTAAGTTCAGAATGTACACCGCCGTATATAGAGCATATCCCCAGAACGAATCTGGCAACTCAAAATAACTCATCATCGATCTAACCATCTCCATGAGAGTCCTATTCTTTCACTCTGCTACACCATTCTGCTGGGGTGTGCAAGGTGCAGACAATTGGGATTGAATCCCAGCCTCTGATAAGTAGTTCCTAAACTCTCCCAAGAGATACTCACCACCACGATCAGATCACAGTGTCTTGATACTTTTACCTTGACGTTTCTCCACATCAGCCTTGAATTCTTTGAACTTGTCAAAGCATTCAGACTTGCGACGCATCAAGTAAATGTATCCATATCTCGAATAATCATCTATAAAAGAGATGAAATACTCAAAACCACTTCTAGCCTGGATAGACATGGGACCACACATATCAGAATGAACCAATTCTAACACATCTTTGGCTCTATACCCCTTGGCCTTAAAAGGCCTCTTGGTCATCTTACCCTCCAAGCAAGATCCGCAGGTTGGAAAATCTTCCACCACTAATGAACCCAGAGGTCCATCAGCTTTCAACCTTTGAATTCTACTTAGGTTAATATGACCAAGTCTTAGATGCCAAAGATATGTTTGGTTCATCTTCGAAGGTTCTTTTCTCTTATTGGAATTAGAAGATGAGTTATTAACTTCTATTTGCATCATGGGAGCTTTTGGTTCGAGTGTATTCAAATTTCCTATCAATGTACCTGAACAGATATTCTCTCTATTCCTTTTTATAACAACTCTGTCATTAAAAGAAATAGAATATCCATCCATAAATAATTTAGAAACTGAAATTAAATTCTTTCTAAATAAAGGTACATAAAGGGAATTTTTCAGACCCAAAGTTTTATTTTTCTCAAAAGATAAATAAAACATCTCCCACTGCAATAGCCGCCACCATCATGGCATTGCCCAAGTAAATGGTAATCTCTCCCTCAGCTTGTCGTCGGGTTTTCTGGAACCTCTGCAAAGTATTGCAAACATGATCAAAGGCTCCCATATCTACACACCAGGTGCCGATAGATAACACCGCTAACCATATTTCAACGACTAGACCAAAGGATATACCTTTGCTCTACTTCGGATTGGGACAGTCCTTCTTCCAATGTCCATCCTGCTTGCAAGTGAAGGACTTGCCTTTCCGCTTCTTCACTCCTCCCTGAGATCCTCCCACCACCTTTGCTCCACCCTATTTCTTCTTCTTCTTGCCTTTTGGCTTAGAAGTAGAAAACTTTTGGGCAACCATGGCTTGATTTTGAGAAAGCCTTTCTGTCAGCTGGAGAATGATATCGACCTGGGTTTCCCCATCAATCTTAGCTCCAAGGACTACCAGCTCAATCACAGGCTTAGGAGGATACTCTTCGAAAAGTACATATTTGTACTCCTCAGCAGTTAAGACAATATCTAGATTCTTTTCCAATCAACATAATTTGGCTACAATAAACTTATTTTCCTTTAGTATCACAACAAGTGGACTGAAAGTTATTTTTGAAAATCCTAAGAATCACATTGATCATTACATTAGATTTCAAAAATTTATTGATTCCTCAAACAATAAAATTTTAAAATCAACCAACACCTCAAAACACCGAGAATATTGTATGCCACGATAGTGTGGACGTATACAAATTCTACATTTGTAAGAGGAGGTTTTACCCATTAATTTTACTATCTTGTCAACCTAACTTTTTGACAAGTAAAATTAATAGTTGGTTCCTCTTTGGCCCTACAAATAAAAGCAGTGACTCCGATGGGGAGGATACTTATATTTGTATCTAATTGTTCACCATTACTCGGTACCAAGGTAATTATCTCGGGTTATGTGCCTTCCGATGGGGATGTAGGGATGTATACTGAAAAGTCTATCTTTTCTATGAACATCTTTATTTTTGAAATAAGAATCACATGATCATTGTTTGCATATTTTTATGCATATTATCTAATACGTTACATTGTAGATAACATGGTGTGTAGTGTCACACGGGAGATCATGTTATCAGCTCATTGTAAAGTATAAGTAAAGGCTCACAACCGAGACGGCTTTGGACAAACCATCAGAATGGTTGTAGTGTGATTTGGTATTGGTTTGTCTTGACCATAGAATCACACTAGTGCACTTTGTGTGTATTGAACAGGACCGACTTAGAGGTGATTCAATTTATTGTTGACTACATAATAGAATCAGACCTCAGATATTATTTAGTACATACTCTTAATCTCGATAAAATAATGGGCATATATACTTAGTACTCATCTCTTTGATTTACCAATGGGCGAGATTTATAGATTAAATCGATAGGCTCGGTAAGTTGGGAGATGATATTATTTATATGGTGTGTCATTGATTATAGGAGGAAACCCTGTCCTATATATATTAGGATGATGATGTCCCCTTGAGGAGCTCATAAGGTTCATCATGTAAACCCTGCAGGTGGACTTGGTCCGGCATGATGAAAAGGTTGAGTGGTACTACTCATGGAGTTAGATGTTGATTAATTAATGGTCAGTAAATTAATTAATCGATGGACATTCGAGATCTTAAACACGGGGAGAAAATGTACAAATAATATATGGAGCCCATATTATCATATGGGGGTTGGTGAGGTAGATCAATGATGATCCTTTAGTGGATTGGATCATCATTAGTGGATCGGACTTTATGTGGGCTTGATCCTTGGGTGGCCAAGATCCAACTCCTCCTCATGGTCCCTAATGTAGCCTATTAACACCTCATGAAGCTTAGATCCAAAGGATAGAAACAAAACTCTAGATCCAAGGGTGGAGATTAAATCTCTAGATCCGACGGTTGAGATTAAATCCCTAGAACTAATGGAGGAGATTAAATCAAGCTTTAAGCCTAACTCTATAAATATTGGCTTAAGGGTGGGCGGCAACACATGGAAAAAAAGGGGGCTTAGGATGGGCAGTAAGGGCTTTGGAGATTTACGATTTTGGGTGGCCACAATTAAGGAAAGATGCTTCTTCTTCTTCTTCTTCCTTATAGAGGCTGGCACCTTTCTTCCCTCCACTCTCCTTGGTTTTCACCGGCATCCTACATCCTCCCTTTCATCTGATAGCATGGCTTAAGGGGATTAGGGTTTGCTTCCTTTGGAGGCTAGGAATCCTAGTTGGTTTAGGATTGTGTTTGGTGGCTAGGGTTTTGGGAGTCATGGGTGGGCGGCAACATTGGGAGGAGTTTTTCTTCTTCTTCCTAAGGTGTGTCCGGTTCCTCCATTTTCCCTCTACCTTGGCTTGAGCTCATCCTAATCTTCTTCCCCACTTCCATGTCTGGCCATAAGGAGAGCTAGGATTAGGGTTTGGAGGCTTAGGGTTTAGGAGGCTTGGGTGCCACCAAATAAGGAAGGTTTCTTTCTTCTTCATCCTTTGGTGGCCGGCGCCCACAGCCTTATCCCAGCCCTTGGGCGGCATCCAAAGACCGCTTCTCCTTCTCCTTAGGTGGTGGAAACAAGATATAAGGCTTTCCCTTTGTGTCTTGGCTTGTTTCCACCATTATCTCCTTCTCCTTGTTGGCCGGCGGCAAGCATTCTCCTTGTTGCTTGTTGGTTGGCCATAGGAAGGAGAAGAGCTTTGTTTTTATTCTTCCTCTTGATTTGGAAGAGCAAGGAAGGAAGATTTGTGATCTAGGAGCTTCGACTTTTGGTAGAGTGTCGCCCACACGACGTCTGAAAGAAGGAAGGACATACATTAGAAGATCGAGAGGTATATTGATTCTCTAATTTTTATATGTTACATGTTTGTATTTGTTTTTCATTTATGAGCATGATATAAATCTGTATATGGCTAAATAATACTTGGATCCCGAGCATAAACACAAAAATCGGTGATCCGGACATCGTCTATTCCGCTGCTACTCGTAGAATAGAGGATGGTCGCTTGAACAACTAGTTTGTTCAAGTGACCTCTCTAAACGAATAGCACAACGATGACTTGGTGGTTTGGGCAATCCCTTTTGTCGAGGATTAAATTTTTTTTAATCCAGGGACATCGAAGGGATCCCCATGGACAAGCTAGCGAGGTGAAGTTGGAAGCGAAGTTTCCCCTCACAGACTCGATAAGCAAAACCCTTCAATTGGTATCAGAGCCAAGGTTTCCGGTTTTGTGTGTTTAGGATTCGGTTAATTTTTATGCACTTTTTCATATATTATATATGTCGGATAATAGTAGGATATGCATAGTTTAACTCTTTGGTTGCAGGCATAAGATCCGACTATTATGGCCATATGTGTGTATGTGATTGTATGTGTATAAATATTTATTTTGTTGAATCCTCGGGGTTGACGAGGCTAGTATTTAATTTTTTTTGTAAATTAGATACAACATTGTTTAGCCACTCTTTATTATAGTTTACTTTCGATCTAGATTTCATGTACACTCCCTCGTGGAGTATAGGATCGATGGGTGTAAATTAAAATAGGTTTTAGTCTCGGCTCGGATCTCCGGATGGCTTGTACATGGCGTAGGAGGAGCGGACGAGAAGGCGATGCGACGGGAGAGATATTGAAGACAAAAGCCATAATAGTTGGAAAATAATTTATTTTTCATATTTATTGCTTATTTTTTAATATGCATGTCGTAGCCTAGAAAATTCCTCATTTTCAAATTACTAAGTGGGAGAGGCATATTTTTATAAATTCCCCCAGCCTCCATTACGATTTGACAAGTGATGCAAACAAACTTGCGTGTCGGCTCTAAGTGCCTTCCTCCCCATCGGATGAGTTTGTTTGTGGATCACAAGGTCGAATATGGTTATAGGAAATTATTAAGGAGCATGTGTACTTGCCCATCGTAAGGCACATAACCCTAGATAATTACCTTGGTACCCAGTAATGGTGAACACTTAGATACAAATATAAGTATCCTCCCCATTGGAGTCACTGCTTTTATTTGTAGGGCCGAAGAGAAACCAACTATTAATTTTACTTGTCAAAAAGTTAGGTTGACAAGATAGTAAAATTAATGGGTAAAATCTCCTCTTACAAATGTATAATTCGTATACGTCCACACTATCGTGGCATACGATATTCTCGGTGTTTTGAGGTGTTGGTTGATTTTGAAATTTTATTGTTTGAGGAATTAATAATTTTTTGAAATCTACAGTAATGATCTATGTGATTCTTAGGATTTTCAAAAATGACTTTCAGTCCACTTACTATGATACTAAAGGAAATAAACTTACTGTACCCAAATAATATTGATTGGAAAAGAATCCAGATATTGTCTTATCTGCTAAGGAGTACAAGTATGCACTCTTCAAAGAGTGTTCTCAGGCCATCGTTGCTCAGAAGGTTTCTACTTCTAAGCCGAAAGGCAAGAAGAAGAAGAAACAAGGTGAAGCAAAGGTGGAGGGAGGATCTTAGGGAGGAGTGAAGAAGCCAAAAGGCAAGTACTTCACTTGCAAGTAGGATGGACATTGTAAGAAGAACTGTCCCAATCCAAAGCAGAACAAAGATAATATCCTTTGGTCTAGTCATTGAAACATGGTTAGCGGTGTTATCTACCGGCACCTGGTGTGTAGATACGAGAGCCACTGATCATGTCTGCAATACTTTGCAGGGGTTCCAGGAAACCCGATGACAAGCTAAAGGGGAGATTACCATTTACTTGGACAATGCCATGAAGGTGGCGGCTATTGCAGTGGGAGAAGTTTTATTTATCTCTTGAGAAAAATAAAACTTAAGTTCTAAAAAATTCCCTTTATGTACCTTTATTTAGAATGAATTTAGTTTCAGTTTCTAAATTATTTATGGATGGATATTCTATTTCTTTTAATGACAGAGCTATTATAAAAAGGAATAGGGAGAATATCTGTTCAGGTACATTGATAGGAAATTTGTATACATCTGAGCCAAAACCTCCCACGATGCAAATTGAACTTAATAACTCATCTTCTAATTCCAATAAGAGAAAAGAACCTTCGATGATGAACCAAACATATCTTTGGCATATTAGGCTTGGTCACATTAACCTAAGCAGAATTCAAAGGTTGATAGCTGATGGACCTTTGGGTTCATTAGTGGTGGAGGATTTCCCAACCTGCGAATCTTGCTTTGAAGGTAAAATGACCGAGAGGCCTTTTAAGGCCAAGGGGTATAGAGCCAAATATGTGTTGGAGATGGTTCATTCTGATTTGTGTGGTCCTATGATTATCCAGGTAAGAGGTGGTCTTGAATATTTCATCTCTTTCATAGACGATTATTCAAGATATGGATGACACTACGATCTGATCGTGGTGGTGAGTACCTCTTAGGAGAGTTTAGGAACTACTTATCAGAGGCTGGGATTCAATCCCAATTGACTGCACCTGGCACACCCCAGCAGAATGGTGTAGCAAAGCGAAGGAATAGGACTCTTATTGAAATGGTTAGATCGATGATGAGTTATTCTGACTTGCCAGATTCGTTCTAGGGATATACTCTAGATATTGCGGTGTACATTCTGAACTTGGTTCCATATAAATCAGTGCCTTCTACTCCCACAGAGTTGTGGACTGGGCGAAAGCCTAGTCTAAGACATATTCGGAAATGGGGGAGTCCAGCACATGTGCTGAAGGCAGATGCTGGCAAGTTGGAACCTCGTACAAAAGTGTGCTTGTTCGTTGGCTATCCTAGAGGAACGAAGGGTGGATTGTTTTATAGTCCTAGAGATCAGAGGGTGATCGTTAGCACGAACGCTAAATTTCTAGAGGAAGACTATGTGATGAGCCACAAGCCCAAGAGTAAAATTGTTCTAGAGGAGTTAAAAGGGGAAGTCACTTCTTTAGTACCACCAGTACAAGAGGATATACCACATGTCACTTCACCGCGTGTCACAGAGGATACACAGGTGATACCTCGTCGTATTGGGAGAGTTGTTAGACAACCTCATAGATTCATGTTCTTGGGTAACATGAACCTAATCCCTGGACATACGACGAGGCAATCCAAGATATAGATGGAGCATCATGGCAAAGTGCAATGAATACTGAGATTAAATCTATTGATTCAAGTCAGGTCTGGGAGCTCTTATGCATAGCAGCTCATATGGATTATGAGGTGTGGCAGATAGATGTCAAGACAGTTTTTCTTAATGGAAGTCTTGAGGAAAATATCTATATGAAGCAACCAGAGGGATTCATTGCTAAGGGCAAAGAGCATCTTGTATGTAAGCTTAATCGGTCCATTTATGGATTAAAGCAAGCTTCGAGGTCTTGGAACATCCGCTTTGAGGAGGTAAATCAGTCTTATAGATTTATTCAAAGTTCGGATGAGTCTTGTGTATACAAGAGATGTGACGGAAACGTAGTGGTATTTCTTGTACTATACGTAGATGACATTTTGTTGATTGGCAACAATATCAAGGTGTTATCGGATGTAAGTGTATGGTTGTCTAAATAGTTTGATATGAAGGACTTGGGAGAGGTGGGACACATCCTTGGTATCAAGGTTATAAGGGATCGCAGGAAAAGGATGTTGTGCTTATCCCAAGCTTCATACATAGACATGATTATGGAACATTTTAGCATGCAGAACTCCAAGAAGGGTTTTCTACCATTCAGGCATGGAGTTCCTTTATCTAAGGAGATGTGTCCTAGATCATCTGAGGAGATAGAGGAGATGAAGGCGATTCCTTATGCTTCGGCAGTAGAAAGCCTCATGTATGTGATGCTATGTACGAAACCCGATATCTGCTTTACTGTGAGCATGGTCAGCAGATATCAGAGTAATCCAGGATAGGGACATTGGACTACAGTAAAGCATATATTGAAGTGTCTGAGAAGGACTAGGGATTATATGCTGGTTTACCGGGCAGACCAATTACTCCCTGTGGGTTACACGGATTTTGACTTCTAATCTGATAGGGATAACAGTACGTCTACCTCAGGTTTTGTATTTACTTTGGGAGGTGGAGCCATTGTATGGAAGAGTGTCAAGCAGAAGTGCATGGCGGACTCCACCATGGAAGCTGAGTATGTGGCGGCCTCTGAAGAGGCCAAAGAAGTTGTGTGGCTCAGGAACTTCCTGATGGACTTGGATGTGATTCCTGGTTTGCCTAGAACTATCGCAATTTATTGTGATAATAATGGTGCAGTTGCAAACTTGAAGGAACCACGAGCCCATAAGGTGAGTAAACACATAGAGCGCAAGTACCACCTGATACGAGAAATCGTAAAGGAGGTAGAAGTTGTTGTCGCCTAGATTGCATCAGAGGATGACCTGGTAGACCCTTTTCACTAAGGCCCTTCTAGCGAGAGCTTTGATAGGCATGTGGAGGGAAGGGGAATCAGATGTATGGCAGTATGAGGATAGCATAGTCTTTTAGTATAAGTGGGAGATTGTAGGGATGTATACTGAAAGTCTATCTTTTCTATGAACATCTTTATTTTTGAAATAAGAATCACATGATCATTGTTTGCATAATTTTATGCATATTGTCTAATATGTTACATTGTATATAACATGGTGTGTGGTGTCACACAGGAGATCATGTTATCAGCTCCTTGTAAAGTATAAGTAAAGGCTCACAACCGAGATGGTTTTGGACAAACCATCGGAATGGTTGTAGTGTGATTTGGTATTGGTTTGTCTTGACCATAGAATCACACTAGTGCACTTTGTGTGTATTGAGCAGGACCGACATAGAGGTGATTCGATTTATTGCTGACTACATAATCGAATCGGACCTCAGATATTATTTAGTACATGCTCTTAATCCCGATATAATAACGGGCACATATACTTAGTACTCATCTCTTTGATTTACCAATGGACGAGATTTATAGATTAAATCGATAGGCTCGGTAAGTTGGGAGATGATATTATTTATATGGTGTGTCGTTGATTATAGGAGGAAACCGTGTCCTATATATATTAGGATGATGATGTCCCCTTGAGGAGCTCATAAGGTTCATCATGTAAACCCTACAGGAGGACTTGGTCCGGCATGATGAAAAGGTTGAGTGGTACTACTCATGGAGTTAGATGTTGATTAATTAATGGTCAGTAAATTAATTAATCGACGGACATTCGAGATCTTAAACACGGGGAGAAAATGTATAAATAATATATGGAGCTCATATTATCATATGGGGGTTGGTGAGGTAGATTAATGATGATCCTTTAGTGGATTGGATCATCATTAGTGGATCGGACTTTATGTGAGCTTGATCCATGGATGGCCAAGATCCAACTCCTCCTCATAGTCCCTAATGTAGCCTATTAACACCTCATGAAGCTTAGATCCAAAGGATAGAAACAAAACTCTAGATCCAAAGGTGGAGATTAAATCTCTAGATCCGACGGTTGAGATTAAATCCCTAGAACCAATGGAGGAGATTAAATCAAGCCTTAAGCCTAACTCTATAAATATTGGCTTAAGGGTGGGCGGCAACACATGGAAAAAAAAGGGGGCTTAGGTTGGGCAGTAAGGGCTTTGGAGATTTAGGGTTTTGGGTGGCCACAATTAAGAAAAGATGCTTCTTCTTCTTCTTCTTCCTTATGGTGGTCGGCACCTTTCTTCCCTCCACTCTCCTTGGTTTTGGCCGGCGTCCAACATCCTCCCTTTCATCTGAGAGCATGGCTTAAGGGGATTAGGGTTTGCTTCCTTTGGAGGCTAGGAATCCTAGTTGGTTTAGGATTGGGTTTGGTGGCTAGGGTTTTGGGAGTCATGGGTGGGCGGCAACATTGGGAGGAGTTTTTCTTCTTCTTCCTAAGGTGTGTCCGGTTCCTCCATTTTCCCTCTACCTTGGCTTGAGCTCATCCTAATCTTCTTCCCCACTTCCATGGCTGGCCATAAGGAGAGCTAGGATTAGGGTTTGGAGGCTTAGGGTTTAGGAGGCTTGGGTGGCACCAAATAAGGAAGGTTTCTTTCTTCATCATCCTTTGGTGGCCGGCGCCCACAGCCCTATCCCAGCCCTTGGGCGGCATCCAAAGACCTCTTCTCCTTCTTCTTAGTTGGTGGAAACAAGATATAGGGCTTTCCCTTGGTGTCTTGGCCGGTTTCCACCATTATCTCTTTCTCCTTGTTGGCCGGCGGCAAGCATTCTCCTTGTTGCTTGTTGGTTGGCCATAGGAAGGAGAAGAGCTTTGTTTTTATTCTTCCTCTTGCTTTGGAAGTGCAAGGAAGGAAGATTTGCGATCTAGGAGCTTCGACTTTTGGTAGAGCGTCGCCCACACGACGTCCGAAAGGAGGAAGGGCATACATTAGAAGATCGAGAGGTATATCGATTCTCTAATTTTTATATGTTACATGTTTGTATTTGTTTTTCATTTATGAGCGTGATATAAATCTGTATATGGATAAATAATACTTGGATCCCGAGCATAAACACAAAAACCGGCAATCCGGACATCGTCTATTCCGCGGCTACTCGTAGAATAGAGGATGGTCGCTTGAACAACTAGTTTATTCAAGTGACCTCTCTAAACGAATAGCACGACGATGACTTGGTGGTTTGGGCAATCCCTTTTGTCGAGGATTAAATTTCTTTTAATGCAAGTACTTCGAAGGGATCGCCATGGACAAGCTACCGAGGTGAAGTGGGAAGCCAAGTTTCCCCTCACGGACTCGATAAGCAAAACCCTTCAGGGGAAGTACACACACTCCTTAATAATTCCCTATGACCATATTCGACCTTGTGATCCGCAAACAAACTCATCTGATGGGGAGGAAGGCACTCAGAGCCGACCCGCAAGTTTGTTTGCATCACTTGTCAAATCGTAATGGAGGTCGTGGGAATTTATAAAAAAATTTCCTCTCCCACTTAGTAATTTAAAAATGAGGAATTTTCTAGCCTACGACATGCATGTCAAACAATAAGCAATAAATATGAAAAATAAATTATTTTCCAACTATTATGGCTTTTGTCTTCAATATGTCTCCCGTCGCATCGCCTTCTTGTCCGTACCTCCTACGCCATGTACGAGCCATTCGGAGATCCGAGACGAGACTAAAATATATTTTAATTTACATCCATCGATCCTATATTCCACAAGGGAGTGATCATGGAATCTAGATCGAAAGTAAACTAAAATAAAAAGAGTGGCTAAACAATGTCGTATCTAATTTACAAAAATTAAAAACTAGCCTCGTCAATCCCGAGGATTCAACAAAATATACACATACAATCACATACACACATATGGCCATAATAGTCGGATCTTATGCCTACAACTAACAAGTTAACCTATGCATATCCTACTATTATCCGGCACATGTAATATATGAAAAATGCATAAAAGTAACCGAATCCTAAACACACAAAATCGAAAACCTTGGCTCTGATACCAATTGAAGGGTAGGATTGATCCGTGAGGGGAAACTTCGCTTCCTACTTCAACTCGGTCGCTTGTTCATGGTGATCCCATCGATGTCCCCGGATTAAAAATTTAATCCTAGACAAAAGGGAACACCCAAGCAACCTTGTCATTGTCGTGTTATTCGTTTAGAGTAGTCACTTGAACAAACTTATTGTTCAAGCGACCAACCTCTATTCCACGAATAGCCGCGGAATAGACGATGTACGGATCGCCAGTTTTTGTATTTTTGTTCGGGGTCCAAGTATTATTTAGCCACATACATAAAGTAAACAACCACATACAACATGCATATAATTGAAAAGCAATTATAAACATAATACAAAAGAACACTAATCAAAATAAACAAGATTATACCTCTTGTTATACCTCTTGATCTTCTATTGTATGTCCTTCCTTCTTTTGGACGTCGTGTGGGCGACGATCTTCCAAAAGTTGAAGCTCCTAGATCACCAATCTTCCTTCCTTGTTTGCTTTGAACAAAGGAAGATCATAAAACAAAACTCATCTTCCTATCTAGAACCAGCCACCAAGTCAATAAACTCGATGTTGCCGCCGGCCAAGGAAGAGAACATGGAGTATGGGAGCCGACCAAAAGAGAATCAATGAGGGCATGGGCACTGGCCAACACTTGGAGAAGAGAAAGGAAAGCAATCCTTCTCCTTGTTGTCGCCCAAACCCTAAACTTAGCTCTCCTAATTTCCGGCCAAGGATGAGGGGAAGAAGAATAGGTTGAGCACCAGCCAAGGTAGAGTGAAGAAGGATAGGAGCCGACCAAACTTTGGAAGAAGAAGAAAAGGCCTTCTCCTCATGTTGCCGCCCACAACCAACACCCAAAAACCCTAACCCTAGCCGCCCACTCCTAATCCTAACCCTAATGGGATTGCTTGCCGCCCAAGGGAAGCAAACCCTAATGCCATCCATTTAGTTTCCACCCAAGCCATCATCCCATATTTATAGAGTTAGGTTTATCCCTCCTTTTAATCTCCACCATTGGTTCTAGGGATTTAATCTCAACCATCGAATCTAAAGATTTAATCTCAACCATCGGATCTAGAGATTTAATCTCTACCATTGGATCTAGAGTTTTGTTTTCATTCATTGGATCTAAGCTTCATGAGGTATTAATAGGCTACAATAGGGACCATGAGGAGGAGTTGAATCTTGGCCACCCAATGGATCAAGCCCACATAAAGTCCGATCCATTAATGATAATCCAATTCACTAAAGGATTATCATTGATCTACCTCACCAACCCCCATAAGTTAATATGGGCTCCATATATTATTTGTACATTTTCTCTCTGTGTTTAAGATCTCAAATGTCCGTCGATTAATTAATTTATTGACCATTAATTAATCAACATCTAACTCCATGAGTAGTACCACTCAACTTTTTCATCATGTCGGACCAAGTCCACCTGCAGGGTTTACATGATGAACCTTATGAGCTCCTCAAGGGGACATCATCATCCTAATATATAGGAAACAGTTTCCTCCTATAATCAATGACACACCATATAAATAATATCATTTTCCAACTTACCGAGCCTATTGATTTAATCTATAAATCTCACCCATTGGTAAATCAAAGAGATGAATACTAAGTATATGTGCCCATTATTATATCGAGATTAAGAGTATGTACAATATAATATCTGAGGTCCGATTCGATTATATAGTCAGCAATAAATCGAATCACCTCTAAGTCGGTCCTGCTCAATACACACAAAGTGCACTAGTGTGATTCTATGGTCAAGACAAACCAATACTAAATCACACTACAACCATTCCAATGGTTTGTTCAAAGTCATCTCGGTTGTGAGCCTTTACTTATACTTTACAAGGAGCTGATAATATGATCTCCCGTGTGACACCATACACCATGTTATCTACAATGTAATGTATTAGACGATATGCATAACCATAAAATATGCAAACAATGATCATGTGATTCTTATTTCAAAAATAAAGATGTTCATACAAAAGATAGACTTTTCAGTATACATCCCAACAAGCACAGGCTAAGGAACCTCATTCATACCAGCGTTCCAAACATATACTGCGGTGATATCACCTCATTCGAGAGATCATCGATAGAGGAGATGTGCAGATATGCAGAGTAGATACTGATGCTAACATTGTGGATCCCTTGACCAAGGCTTTGGCACAAAGGAAGCATGATGATCATACTAGGTCACTGGGTCTTAGAGATTACATTAATTGGCACTAGTGCTAGTGGGAGATTGTTAGTGTCAGCCCTTAGGGTCAATCATGAGATGATTGAATAGGGATCATGTGTATCATATTTCATTAATAAAAGGCAAATATTGTTTATTATATTTACTTTATACATGTGCCAGCTAAAATAAATATAATAATATCCTTGAATAGTAGGTTCTAATCTACAGTATATCAATTGGTAGAATTGATTATGAGAAGTTGTAGAGAACGTTATTCTTAATATTCCTAGTCAAGTATTAATAGACAAGGGTAATATTAATATATTGAGACTAGCATGTAGGTCAATGGATGACTTGATCTCACAAGTCATGGATATGTGATATCACATTGACACATGGGTATATATATTGGAGAATATATATACTGAATTGACCCGCCATGAGAAAGTATCATGGATCGTTATATGAGTGTCATATACTTTCTCATGTGACTATTGATATGAATAGTCCTTAGACCTGAAGTCACTATGGTTCCCTACATAAGGAGTTATGTACTTTGGTATCGTCTAATGTCACACCATAACAGAGTGCACTATAACGGCGATCACTAATTATGTAACGAATTATGCAGAGGGATGTGAGTGATGTAGATGGGATCTATCCCTCTTATATGACGGGAGTGATATCTTTGGCCTCTTGATAGAGTAGGACCACGAAATGCATGGCCATGCTCAAATGATTCAATATGAGATATTGAGTTCATTTGTTTGAGTGAGTCTACTTGGGGATCAAGAAACATAAAGATCGATAAGGGGATGACACGGTCTATGCCTCATTGATCGATCTAAGATATCAGAGATAGAAGGACACCGTCATACATGATAATAGTCATGGAAAGATTGTCGGATCTCGACGATCTTGTAACTTGGGTAGCAATAATGTATTGCTAGATGTCGCTCATTGCTTATGTATCTAAAATGGTTTTAGATACATTGCCAATATTACAAGAGCTTATAGGGTCACACACAAATGATATTCTTTTTTGGAGATGGTTTCTTTTAGTTAGACTAAAAGGACAATTGAGCATATGGCCAAGATTTGAGTTAGACTCAAGTTGAACCATGGAAGATGATTCATCATCATGCATGATTAATTTGATTAATCATGCATAGGAATACCAAAGGGCTTGGTATTCATGATGAGAATTAAAGAAAGGAATACCAAGGGTCTTGGTATTAAGAGAGTTCTTAATGGGGAGATAATGGCATTGATGGCTAATGGTTTAAATGGCATTTTGGTGTTGAACGTGAATGACAATTGTGTGGCTTTTGTGTTTGGGCATGCAAGCCAAAAGGGCCAAGAGAAAGAGTTCTCTTATCCATCTCCTTCCTCTCCTTCTTCTTCCAAAGAGTTCTTGCCGTTTTGCTAGGGTTTGCTAGTACAACGTGACTCCAAATCGGGTGGGTGTCAGTGTAGATACCATAGTGATACGATTATCCTTACCGTATTGAGATCCGACAGCATTTGGAAAAGCGGGATTGCGAAGGGCACGCATCAAAGGTATATTCCTCATCTAGATAAGATCTAGACTAGATTAAAGAAAATGACTTATATAGTTTTGCATGGATCTCTGGTGGGATCTTGTATAATTATTGTTTCTACTGTGGTTGTGCGAAGTATTCACCCGCGATGTTGTGAACATCAGATCCAGAATTTTCTCAACATAATATGCATGAAACATGTATGAAATGCAATGAGATGTGTGTTAAAACTACTCCTAAAATTCTATATGATTTGGACACGTCAAAATCCCTTAGACTTAGATCTTTGCATGTCTTCAAGCAAACCTCAGTGCCATGAATTTTAAAAGTATTGTTCCCATACTTAGCATATTTACAAAACTTGTCATGTGGTACTTTCAATCAAAGCAAATTGATATGTTATAAAAGTTCACTGTGTTAGATTTTCATTCATGTGCCAAGAAAATTCCCTAAGGGATTCACATTCTATGTTAAGTCATCGTCCTATAGCTTTCATAAGATTTCCAACTTTTAGCCACTTACCTGCTCTAAGCGAGAGTCATTCCATAGAATTAGCATAAAGTGTAAAAGGCATGCTCGGTATCGAGAGAAATTGGTAGGTGTTTCCCCAGTAACTTAACTCAGTCTCAAAGGGGCACTTAACCATTTCCACTCACGACAACTATTTTTTTACCTCTCATTTTTTTTCTCTCACTTTTTTTTCATTCATTTTTTTATTATTAAAATATTTTGATTTTTTTTGAATGGGTTTACACAATCCAAGCATCTCCAGTAACTAGAATATTAATCTAGAGTCACCTATTAATTACAAAATACTAGACTATTGAGATGAATCATAACTAGGTATGTACTAAATTCTCCCATTCAGAATATTCGATCAGTGTAGGTGAGAATAAAAGCAAGCAAGTGAAAATTTAAAACATCCATCAAAGCATCTCAAAATAAAGTACCAAGAGATAAAAGAAACTAAACTACCTATGGCATGAGAATATATCGTTGAGATTTTCAAAAACATCACCGAGGCAACTTATAGTGACCAATAACTAAGTGCTGAAAAGAAACCTAAATACTACATGCATGAGCAAATAAATGCAAATAACCTAGCAAAACAAATAAAAACTAAACCTAGATGTGATAAAACTAAAGCTAGTAGAAGAACATAGTGAAATGTAGGCCTCCCCCATACTTAAATAAAACAGTACCTCTAACGCAGCGGTCTAGGTGGGAAGTCTGGTAGTCTCAGCATATCGGGCTCGTGGGAGAATCGCGTGCTCAGCCACTGGTGCCACATATACATGTGGTCCGCCCAGGAACTAGTGGACGCAGTGGATGCTTTGTTCTCCTCCTCCCTGACCCACTTTATATGCGCATCTCTCATAAACTATCGTACCTCCTGGTGATAGGCGGCCTCCTCGTAAAAATAGTGTTGGGCCTAGCTGTAGAACTCCTCGGCCACTGGAAATGATCCCATAGGCCATGAAACTCAATCTACGTGTAGGTCCTGTGCTCCTCTCATCGTTGTCCCTATGTCTGCTGCTCCGTAAAGATGTCATCGAGGCCTGATCGGAACTCCGAGAAGTCATAAGTAGATGTACCTATGCAGGATCGGGGCGTGGACTTTGAGGGCTCCTATATATGGGTAGACCCGATGGAGAGTAATGTGAAGGTAGTGAAGGGGGTGCATGGGCAGAGGGTCCCTCGTGTGGTGGGGACTCCACTGACCTATCCAACCACTAATTGGCTAGGTTGGTGATGGTGGTACGATCGGTATCGGGGAGGCTAAGGGGTGGCAAGTTTTTCCTTACAAAATAAAAAGAATTACCCTCTCTCACTATCTTCTTCATTGTCATGCATAACCCTAGGTCTATGCTAGGGTTCCCCTCTACTCTCTCCAACTCTTTACAATCATACCCCATGCTATTGCAAATATGAGTAATCAATCCCCCTAGAATAATTTCCCCTTTTTGTGCTTTGCCCACCTTAACTAAATGCCTAATAAAGTGGGATCCTACATCTATATTGTTATTCCCTCGCAACATGCTCCAAAGGCATAATAACTCACTCACTCTCATCACTCCATCACTATCTCCCATTCCAAAAATCATGCTAGCCATAGACCGGTGGATGTACCTAAAAATAGAATTCTGAAGTTGGGATGCTTTGGCTCTAGAAGGGTCGTAAGAAGTTTCTCTAGTCAATTCATTCCAAAATGTTTGTTCTTTAAAATCATTTGGTGTTCTCCTCTCTCCTCCACTAGATAGTCCAAAGAAAAGATTCCATTGATGTAATGCCCATTCATGCTCTATGTTAAACAACCTAAATGTCACCTTCCCTTCTCGATAAAATCACCGCCTCCACCGAGCTCAAAAACTCATGCACAACCCTAGGGTAGGTTGGGCATTTATTCCTCATTAACTCTTCCCATCATACAATGTGGAATAAACCATGCACATCATTTAGTAAACCTAGGGTTTCTAAGAGGAGTTCATTAATATACCTAGTTGCTACTATCTTTCGAGCAAAGAGCATATTAAATCTATCCCTATGAGCATTATCTCTAAATATTATGCCAAGAGGGGCATTACCTTCCTCCAATTATTGTTGGTCATTTCTTCCCCTCGATCTTGGCCTAGAAGAAGCCTCTCTTGTTGCAGTGTACTTTGTCCTCTTCATTCTTGTCTCTTGAAATCTTCTTGAAGGTTGGAGATGGTTGTTCAGAGGTTGGACACGAGGGAAATCAAGACTTAGGGAAAGGAATTTGAGTCACACGGCTGATTTGGGGTAAGCACACGGCTCATGCCCCTTTTAAAGGGGTGCGACATGGCTGGTCATGTGCAACTCTACTCTGGGCACTCGAGAAAAGTCCAAAAATAGGCATGGTCATGTGGAATTCACACGGTCAGTCGTGTGTGACTCTAGAATTCTCCTAGAGTGCCACACAGTCCGAGACTTTCAACACGCCCTATCGTGTGCTCTTCTGTCCATTGGGCACAATCGTGTGGAATCCACATGGTCACCCGTGCTTCCTTATGAGGTTCTAAAAAAAATCTTCCATCTACCTACAAACTTTTATATGACCCTAAATGCACATAAGGATTATAATGGACAAAAATTAAATCTTAAACTACCATGCATGAATGCAAAAAGACTAGAAACAGATAAAGTTAAACTTGGATTACCTCCCAAAAAGCGCTTGTTTAAGGTCTTTAGCTCAACCAACTCCTATGTTTCATCTTGGCTCCAGTGGTTCCGTGAACCTCCACTCATCGACGTCGAAATTTTCATCCTTCGGTGGCAACTTAGCTACACGACAAGAAGAATATCCTATTGAAAATGGGTCGTCATACCCTGACAAGTCAAACTGTAGGATCTCATCTTCCACTTTTAAGGAAATCATATGCTTCTTTACCTCAATGCAAGCTCCATCAGTGGCTAAAAATGGTCTTCCCAAGATCAACAGTGTGGTAGGCTCTTCTCCCGTGTCTAATACAATGAAATACGTAGGTATGTAGAAATTCTCTATGACTACGGGTACATTCTTCAAAATGCCTACGGGCTACCTAATTGTGTCATCCGCCATCTAAATAGCCATACCAGTGGGCTTTACACCTGTTAGTCCCATCTCCTTGTAAAATGAATAGGACATTATACTAACAATTGATCTAAGGTCGCATAGTGCTATGTCAAAATTGAACCTGTAGACCATGCAAGATATGATGAATTCCCCTGGGTCCTCTAGCTTAGGTGGAGACTTATTTTCGATTGCAATCGGGCACTCTAATGTCAAAATCATAGCAACACATCTCTTGGCGCCCCCATTTGGCGGTTTCACTAATTCCTTTGATGACCCTATTGGTGCAATCGACTGAGATCACAATTGACCTAACTCAAGTTTGACTCAAGTACTATTTTGATGTTGGTGTTTTGATGTTTGACAATGAGTTGACCATTGTTTAACAATGGGTTGACTATATGGTTGACATGGGGTTGACCATATGATGGAGAAGTCCAAGTGGGACACTTGGCATGAAAAGTCCAAGCATGGGTTTTGGCAATGGTAAAGTCCAATTCTTGAGTACTTGGCATGGAAAGTCCAAGCATGGGTCTTGGCAAGGGAAAGTCCAAGCTTGAGTCTTGGAAATTGGAAAGTCCAACATGGGTTGGCAAAGAAAGTCCAAGGGGGTAGTCTTGGCCACCTAAGTTCAAGTGTGTAGTCTTGGCGGTGAAAGTCCAAGTCATGGGTACTTGGTAATTGGGAAGTCAAAGGATTGATATTGGAGGCGTAAAGTCCAAGGGTGGAGTCTTGGTAGCATAAGTCCAATGGTTGGCGGCGTAAAGTCTAAGAGTGTTTCTTGGCAGTGTAAGCCCAATGTACCTTGGCGGTGTAGACCAGCTTAGTATGACAATAGCTGATGGAAGCACCTGAAGGCTAGCGTATGGATGAACAAGTCATGGATGACTTGGAGGGATCCAATAGGCGTGAAGCTAATGGAGGTGGCTAGAAGGTTTAGGTATAGGCTAAGGGTGGTCTAGCAAGTATGATGGCATCATACTTGGGGCAAACCTCATGGTTGAGGTGTAGCAATCGACTAGGGTTATGGACAAGTCAATTAGTCAAGTGTTTGACACTTGCTAGCTGAGTCGACACTGAGTAGTTGACTGGGATTATGATTAGTCGACTGTCCGGAGTCGACGAGAGATCGACTATAGCCGAGTGGCCTAGGCAGTCGACTTTCATGTTATGGCAGTCGACTGGCCTTGAGCAGTCGACTGCCATGGAGGGCAATCGACTGTTGCTAGTGTTGGTCGCAAGGATAGAATGCTCGGTAACCGACTTAGCAGTCATCTACGGGCTTGAGCAGTCGACTACTGGTAAATGGCAGTTGACTGCCAGTGTATCCGTTGGCTTGAATGTCAATGTGGATCAAGTCCATTGTGAGACAATGACACTGTTGGCAATCGACTGGGGCCTTTTGGTAGTCGACTACCAGGAAAAAATCCAAGTCACGTGGAGGCTTAAAAGAAGCTCGACAGAGAGGATTTCAGCAGTGATTTTCTTGGGAAATTTGAAGGGGATTGTTGGTGCTTTCCAGTCCTTCAAGGCTAGTCCAAGGCGATCAACAAGCAAGCATTTAAAAGTGTTTTTGTAAAGTGTTCTTTACATCTTTTTTTATATTTCATTTTTATCTGCTTGATGTATCTTGTTTATTGTTGTAAACGTTTGTACGAGATCTCTCCACCTCCAACTTGTTGTCGAGAAAGAGATTTATTAGTGGTGTGTATATCACTAGAGCTCGTTGAGCTCGCTTTGTGGAGTAGGAACCCTAAGGTTCCGAACCACGTATACCTTACGTAGTGTGTGTGCTTGTGTATGTTAGTAATATATGAGAGATGTCCTAAGGCAATCGCCTTATGTATGAACCATTTATATGATAAATGAAGATTCACTATTTGAGTATACATGTTTAATGTATTTGATTGGATCTTAAACTCATTTACTGAATGTCCACGATACGATTCACAGCATGAGAGAATTTGTGATTGGATCACAACTAGTGAGTATCTCTACATGTGTAATTGTGATGTATCGGAATTATCCCTAGTCGATGAATTGATGGATTTGGACACCATCAATTCTGTCGAGACTAGCATGAGGTATACTCCTTGGTGTATCCAAGCAGCTGATTCTCACTGGCTGGAGACATTTTGATGTCCGGAGTTAATCGTGGATGCTAGTTATGGTAACTAGTTCATTGGAGTGACCAGCCGTAAGACTTCATATGGTTCTCTGCATATATAGATATGTCAATGAAGTTCTTACTGTGGCTTAAGTGCGATGTTCCTTTGACTTGCGGTATTCAAGTCATCTTGATCATGGAGACTTATGCTTTGACATCTTAAGCAAACATCTCCGAGGAGATGTGGACCCGGGATGATTGGGTATAAGTCAAAGTGATCGAAGGTGTTTGAATAGCCTATAAAGGATTCACCACTCCTTGCGAGGAGATGTATACCCATGGCCTCTCGTCGGATTGTTACTAAAGTCTTTGGCCAAAGCATTACATGTTTAGAGTAAAGTACTCTTGATACATGTGGAGTAACTAGAATCCGTGGGGCGAAATAATACTTGGGCTAGGTGTGACGTAGTCAGCCTAGTGGGGACTGACACAATAGACCATGTCCTGAACCAAGTGGGTATAAGATGAGTGAAGGGAATGGGGCACGATTAATTCGAGCTACTGAAGGGTTTCAGAAATAGTTCTGGATCAACCGTTGATCTTTTCGGTTAATTGGGGATCATGATGTACTACTAGGTGCCACTCATGATCGTTCTATAATTAATGGTTAATTATAGACGGCCAACATAAAACGAGAACCTATTTGGTCACACGCACAACGAGTGTAATCCAAAGGATTTAAAACGAGCTTGAGAATGGGATTCTCAGACCAAGAGAAACTATGTTTGGTTGGACCAAACATAAAGCGAGCATGAAATTGTTTCAGTCGCAATGGAAGCGTGGATGGGCCGTGTCTTATGAAGACATAATGGATGGACCAAAATGGTTTGGTTCTAATCAAATGGATGAGAATAAACCAAAGGGTTTGGTTTATTTTAAACGAATGAACCAAAAGTTGGTTCGGTTCGTTTTAACTCAAAATAAACCATCATTGTTTGGTTTATTTTGACTTATCCTAATGGAGCGGGTTAACGGGTTTTATGGATATGATCCATTAACCATTAAGAGAATTAGTTCTCTATAAAATAGGGCTTAAACCCTAACCCTAATCCTAATCTAGTTTTGGCCGCCCAACCTAGTTGCCGCCTGTAGGGAATTCTCGTATGCCAAATGGCATATGCGCAACGGAAAATAGGATCCCTTCCAAGTGATCCATGCGAAAGCAAACTCGTACAAAATAAATTTCTCTAAACCAAACCTATCTTATAGGAGAGGATTACCTTTGTTGCGTGCCCTTGTTAATCCCGCTTATCCCTTTAGTTTGTTGGATCTTTAGCACGTTCAAGTGTCCGTGCCTCTATACGTATCCACACGAGCACGCTCTTGTCTCACAAAAGAAAACTAGAGGAGCTCTCCTTTACTTCTTGCTAGAGAAGTCCCTAAAGGAGAGGAAGCTAGGGAAAAGAGAAGGGAAGAAGAAGACTACTCTTCTTGCTACTCACAAAAGCCACACAACAATAAGCTCTCAAGCTCTCTCCAAGCCTCAAGCTCCCAACAACCACACTCCACAACCACAACAACAATTGCTATGGAATGGCCGGCCACTTCATGGTCTTTTATAGGGTTGGAAAAACCCTTTCACCTCCTACCATTCAATGCAATCCATTGCATTGGGACATTTGTTTGGCCGGCCACTTAAGGAGACAAAACCATTTTGTTTCCTTCCACCTTATCTAGCTTAGGTGGATGCTTAGGTGGCATGCTTATGTGGCATGCTTATGTGGCATTCTTATGTGGCATTCATGCATGTTGATTTAATCTTATTAATTCAATTAAGCTTATGTTATCATATTGAATTAATCTTATTAATTCAATTAAGCTTATGTTATCATATTGAATTAATCTTATTAAATCAATAAGGTAACATATTGAATTAATCTCATTAAATCAATTAGCTAAAATTCTCATTAAGCTTAAAGTCCAAAAACCATTTTGTACTTAAGCTTATTCCCATATTATTCTAGTCAAACTAGAATACTCTAATTCCTCAAATTATCATGCTCTTTGTGTGTGACCCTATAGGCTCTCATAACGTTGGCAGTGGACCTAAACTCTTTTAGATACACAAGCAATGAGCGGCATCTAGCAATACATCATTGCTACCCAAGTTACGAAATAAGTCAAGATCCGACTAACCTTTCCGTGACTACTATAATATATGACTGTGTCCTTCTATCCTTGATATCAGATTGATCAATGAGGCATAGACCGTGTCATCCTCGATCAATCTATGTGTTTCTTGATCCCTGAGTAAACTAACTCAAACAAATGAGCTCAATATCTCATATTGACTCATTCGAGCATGGCCATGCGTTTTAGTAGTTCTACTCAATCAAGGGGCCCACCGATATCACTCTCGTCATATGGAAGGGATAGATCCCATCTACATCACTCACATCCCTCCGCATAATTTGTTACATACCCAGTAATCGCCTTTATGGTCCACCCTATTACGGGTGACATTTGACGATACCAAAGTACATAACTCCTTATGTAGGGAACCGTAGTGACTTCAGGTCTAAGGACTATTCATACCAATAGTCACATGAGAAAGTTTATGACACTCATATAACGATCCATGAAACTTTCTCATGGCGGGTCAGTTCAGTATATATTCTCCAATATATACCCATGTGTCAACTTGATATCATATATCCATGACTTGTGAGATCAAGTCATCAATTGACCTACATGCTAGTCTTTATGTATTAATATTGCCCTTGCATATTAATACTCGACTAGGAACATTTAGGAAAGTGTTCTCTACAGCCTCTCATAATCAATTCCGCAATTGATGTCTTTGTAGATAAGAACCTACTTTTCTAGGGGATTATTATATTAAAATTAGCAGGCACAAGCAAGATGTAAATATAATAACCAATCCTTTGCCTTTATAGAATATGATACAAAATGTTCCCTATTCAACCATCACATGATTGGTTCTAGGGCTTTAACTAACAATCTCCCACTAGCACTAGTACCAATCACTATGATATCTAATACCTAGTGACCTAGTGTGACCATCATGCTTCCTCCGTACAAAGCCTTGGTCAATGGATCTGCGATGTTAGCTTACAGGCTCTGCATATCCTCACATCTCCTCTATCGATGATCTCTCGAATGAGATGGAAGCGCCGCGATGTGTTTGGTCCATCGATGTGATCGAGGTTCCTTAGCTGCATAGCCCCATTGTTGTCACAATAGAGGTCTATTGGATCTGCAATGCTAGGAACTACCCCAAGTTCAGCGATGAACTTGCGAGCCAAACTGACCTCCTTTCTTTGCATCGGATCTTTGCAATATACTCATTGTAGAATCGCAACTATGTCCTGCTTGAACTCTTCCGACTCACAGCTCCACCATTCGGGAAAAACACGTACCGATTGCGATCTATAGTCATCCTTATGCATTTGGAAGCTTGCATCCTTTGTAACCCTTCTGATTAGCTCCTCATTGCCTCGAATATCGGAAATATTCTTTCGTTCTTCGTAAGTACTTAAGAATATTTTTGGCCTATCCGATGACTTTCACCGATCATGTATCTACTCGTCATGCTCAAAGCATACGAGACGTCGTGAGTACAAAGCATGGCGTACATGATAGACCCTATAGCGATGCATAAGGATCTTATCCATGCGATCTCTCTCCTCCTTAGAAGAGGGACATTGAGTCTTTGAAAGACTCACACCATGTGATAAAGGCAGAAATCCTTTCTTGGAATTTTGCATAGCAAAATGATCTAGCACTTTATCAATGTATGTACTCTGACTTAGGCCAAGTAATCTTTTAGATCTATCTCTATAGATCTTGATGCCTAGAATATAGGCAGCTTCACCTAAGTCTTTCATCGAGAAACAATTCCCTAACCACATCTTCATAGACTGGAGTGAGGGAATATCATTTTCGATGAGAAGTATGTCATCTACATACAAGACAAGAAATACAACTGTGCTCCCACTATTTCTCTTGTAGACACAAGGCTCATCTTCATTCTTGATGAAACCAAACTCTTTGATTGCATCATCGAATCGAAGATTCCAGCTTCGAGAGGCTTGCTTTAGTCCATAAATGGACCTTTGCAGTTTGCATACCTTTCCAGGATGCTTTGGATCTTCAAAACCCTCAGGTTGTGTCATGTACACATCCTCGAGTAGCTTTCCATTTAGAAAAGCGGTTTTGACATCCATCTGCCAGATCTCATAATCATGGTAGGCTGCAATAGCAAGTATGATCCGAATGGATTTAAGCATCGCAACTGGTGAAAAGGTTTCATCATAGTCAATACCATGAATTTGTTTGAATCCTTTAGCCACCAATCTACCTTTATAGGTATGCTTATTACCATCCATGTCAGTCTTTACTTTAAAGACCCACTTACACCCAATGGGTTTTACCCCTTCAGGTGGATCAACCAAAGTCCATACTTGGTTAGTGTACATGGATTCCATTTCGGATCTCATGGCCTCTAGCCATTTCTCGGAATCTGGGCTCATCATAGCTTCTTGATAGGATGTAGGCTCATCAAGATCGACAAGCAATACTTCACCGTTGTCAGTTAAGAGAAAAGAATATCTCTCAGGTTGACGACGGATCCTATTAGATCTACGAAGAGGTTGGTCTACTTGAACAGGTGTTTGCTCCACAACTCTTTGGGCAACAAATTCCTCATCCACAACACTTTGTGGTGCCTGTTCATTTTCCATCGAAGCCTTAGTGTTATCATCATCTTGAACTTCTTCAAGATGAATTTTACTCCCACTAGTATTTCTAGAAATAAATTCTCTTTCTAGAAAGACAGCATTTCTGGCAACAAACACCTTGCCAAGTGTGGGATTGTAAAAGTAATATCCCTTAGTTTCCTTGGGATATCCTACAAAATAACACTTATCTGATTTGGGTCCTAGTTTGTCTGAGACTTGACGTCTAACGTAAGCTTCACAACCCCAAATCTTTATAAAAGACATTTTGGGACTCTTCCCGGTCCATATCGTATATGGTGTCTTTTCTACGGCTTTTGATGGAACGCGATTAAGTGTGAAAGCGGCTGTCTCTAGAGCTAAACCCCAAAAGGAAGTAGGTAGATCAGTCTGGCTCATCATTGATCGTACCATATCTAATAGAGTACGATTTCTCCTTTCAGATACACCATTCCATTGTGGTGTTCCAGGTGGAGTGAGTTGGGATATTATCCCACACTCAGCCAGGTGATCACGAAACTCTTGACTAAGGTATTCACCACCTCGATCTGATCGAAGTAGCTTAATACGCTTACCAAGTTGGTTTTGTACTTCATTCTTGAATTCTTTGAACTTTTCAAAGGATTCTGACTTATGTCTCATCAAATATAAGTAGCCAAATCTACTCATATCATCAATGAAAGTAATAAAGTACTTATAGCCTCCTCTGGCTTCGACATTGAAAGGGCCACATACATCAGTATGTATGAGTCCTAACAAATCCGTCGCTCTCTCGCCATGTCCACTAAATGGAGTTTTAGTCATCTTTCCTAAAAGACAAGACTCGCATACCTCATATGATTCAAAATCAAACGAGTCCAATAATCCATCTTTATGGAGTTGGGATATGCGTTTTTCATTTATGTGACCTAGGCGACAGTGCCAGAGATATGTCTGGTTCAAATCATTCAATTTGAACCGTTTGGTATTTATAAATTGGGTTATCTAAATCTAGAACATAGAGACCATTCATAAGTGGTGCATTACAATAGAACATTTCATTTAAATAAATGGAACAACATTTGTCCTTTATTATAAAAGAAAAGTTTTTCTTGTCTAAACAAGATACAGAGATTATGTTCTTTGTCAATGCAGGTACATAAAAGCACTCCTCTAGTTCTAAGATAAGCCCAGTGGGCAAAGACAAAGAATATGTTCCTATAGCTACAGCAGCAACTTTTGCGCCATTGCCTACTCGTAGGTCCACTTCTCCCTTTGCCATTATTCTACTATTTCTCAGTCCCTGCACATTAGTACAAATGTGAGATGCACATCCGGTATCTAATACCCATGTAGAAGAAATAGATAGATTAACCTCTATAACATGTATACCTGAGGCAGAAGTCGCACTTCTTTTATTCTTTACTTCCTCAAGGTAGACTTTGCAGTTCCGCTTCAGTGTCGATCTTCTGCAATGGAAGCAGTCCCTTCCTTAGGTACTTTACCTTTACCCTTTGAAGTGGATGAATTGGCCTTGCCTTTGGCTTAGGTCTTACCCTTGCCTTTGCGCTTACCTTTGTCCTTCTTGACCATTAGTACATTACTAACTTTCTTCTTGAGATTTGGTTGTGATTCTCAACATCTTTGAGAATCTCGAGCAAAGGTTTATCAATTTCATTCATGTTATAATTCATGGCCGAATTGATTGTATGCTTAAACACGATTGCGAGGATAACATCGATTGCCAATTCTTGGCTCGATGGAAAACCTAGTCTTTCAAGGTTCTCAGCGTACCCAATCATTTTGAGTCGTGAGTTCCTACAGTGTTCCTTCTTGCATCTTGCATGCAAAAAGAGCCTTAGACACTTCAAAGCGCTCGTGCCTAGCTTGTCCTTGATATAGTTGTTTCAAATGCTCAACCATATCATAGGCATCCATGTTCTCATGTTGCTACGAAGCTCGAGTTCATGGTGGCAAGCATAAGGCATGACACATCTAATCGTCATCTTGATGCTTCTTATAAGCATCCTTTTCAGACGAGTGGGTAGAGGCGGGTATTTCAGGTAGCCTGCTCTAGGACATATAGTTTGCGTTCTTGAGGATAATCCTCAAGTTCCTATACCAGTCAAGAAAGTTTGCTCCATTGAGCTTGTCCTTCTCAAGGACAGATCGCAAGTTGAGGGGGTGTGTCGTGTTAGATGACATGGTGATCTACAACATTAAAATGCAGAGTTAAGTATCATACCTAAATCATTTAATTAGGCCTTTAATTAAATGAGGCTCCCACTAAATTCTCATAGCTACTATTTAGCTATAAATTTATATGGGATAAAGATCCACATCATAATTCGTCTTGAGTTAGCTTTGGCTAATCGCCCAAGATGTAGTATAATTAGGTAGGCAATCTTTTGCCAATTACATCTGATGTAACTCTTTAACAGCTTTGGTTAAGTTTTAGATTAGTTTAGTGTTTATTCCTAAACCAGCTTCCAGGCTGTGGCGAGGCACAGGGGCCTTCTTGGATATCGGAGCAACGACCACTTCTAAGACAAAGCTGATGTTCGGAAATCACACAAAACTAATGTTAACACTTATGTTCAAAGCTAATATATGCCTCTACTTTCTTAACCAATTAAGAAAACACTTAATTAAGTCTTAACCAAGACTGATAGCGGGACATCACGATTGTCCACTCGCACCCCTCCAAGATAAAATGCATTGCTTTGCTTTGGCAAACCCAATAACAAATGATCGAGGAAGTAGTGAGTACCAACTTTGGTAGGCATATCGTTTAGACTTATTAAGAAATAAACATGTATCATATACATATTAGCATACATCACATATAAGCTAAACTAATCATGCATCACATACAAGCTAAACTAACATGCATCACATACATATTAAACTAACATGCATCACATACATATTAAACTAACGTGTCATGGTTATGGCCCTTATTCTACAATCTTCTCAAGCCAATGAAAAGATTGATTGGTCAACCTAGGGATAGCATCTTCTCCTAAGTGCTTCCTTTTGGTTGTCTTGTGTTGACTTCCTCCTTGTAACCTCATCTTCCAATGGACCCTCCATCCTTGTTTTGTACATTACAAAAGGAGAAATACTCGAGTTACATTCGAGTCTAAAACTAATTTTACAACAAGAATATTAGGAGAAAGGCACGACACGCAGGTCGTATTAAGAATTACAACACACAATCACAAACTTTTTGGGACTAGGCCATAACCATGCACCATGTCATTTTAACTTTTAAAAGACATTGGATATTTTATTATGTTTGAAAATTTGCTAATGCAATTATCAACTCATAATAAAATTTATCCTACTTCTATATCACATATAAAATAGAGAAAACCTATTTTTATACGATCTTTCGCAAGTGGCTCTGATACCACTGTAGGGGAATCTCGTATGCCAAATGGCATATGCGCAACGGAAAATAGGATCCCTTCCAAGTGATCCATGCGAAAGCAAACTCGTACAAAATAAATTTCTCTAAACCAAACCTATCTTATAGGAGAGGATTACCTTTGTTGCGTGCCCTTGTTAATCCCGCTTATCCCTTTAGTTTGTTGGATCTTTAGCACGTTCAAGTGTCCGTGCCTCTATACGTATCCACACGAGCACGCTCTTGTCTCACAAAAGAAAACTAGAGGAGCTCTCCTTTACTTCTTGCTAGAGAAGTCCCTAAAGGAGAGGAAGCTAGGGAAAAGAGAAGGGAAGAAGAAGACTACTCTTCTTGCTACTCACAAAAAGCCACACAACAATAAGCTCTCAAGCTCTCTCCAAGCCTCAAGCTCCCAACAACCACACTCCACAACCACAACAACAATTGCTATGGAATGGCCGGCCACTTCATGGTCTTTTATAGGGTTGGAAAAACCCTTTCACCTCCTACCATTCAATGCAATCCATTGCATTGGGACATTTGTTTGGCCGGCCACTTAAGGAGACAAAACCATTTTGTTTCCTTCCACCTTATCTAGCTTAGGTGGATGCTTAGGTGGCATGCTTATGTGGCATGCTTATGTGGCATTCTTATGTGGCATTCATGCATGTTGATTTAATCTTATTAATTCAATTAAGCTTATGTTATCATATTGAATTAATCTTATTAATTCAATTAAGCTTATGTTATCATATTGAATTAATCTTATTAAATCAATAAGGTAACATATTGAATTAATCTCATTAAATCAATTAGCTAAAATTCTCATTAAGCTTAAAGTCCAAAAACCATTTTGTACTTAAGCTTATTCCCATATTATTCTAGTCAAACTAGAATACTCTAATTCCTCTAATTATCATTCTATTTGTTTGTGACTCTATAGGCTCTCATAACGTTGGCGGTGGACCTAAACTCTTTTAGATACACAAGCAATGGCATCTAGCAATACATCATTGCTACCCAAGTTCTGAGATAAGTCAAGATCCGACTAACCTTTCCGTGACTACTATAATATATGACCGTGTCCTTCTATCCTTGATATCAGTTGATCAATGAGGCATAGACCGTGTCATCCTCGATCAATCTATGTGTTTCTTGATCCTGAGTAAACTAACTCAAACAAATGAGCTCAATATCTCATATTGACTCATTCGAGCATGGCCATGCGTTTTAGTAGTTCTACTCAATCAAGGGGCCCACCGATATCACTCCCGTCATATGGAAGGGATAGATCCCATCTACATCACTCACATCCCTCCGCATAATTTGTTACATACCCAGTAATCGCCTTTATGGTCCACCCTATTACGGGTGACGTTTGACGATACCAAAGTACATAACTCCTTATGTAGGGAACCGTAGTGACTTCAGGTCTAAGGACTATTCATACCAATAGTCACATGAGAAAGTTTATGACACTCATATAACGATCCATGAAACTTTCTCATGGCGGGTCGATTGGTATATATTCTCAATATATACCCATGTGTCAACTTGATATCATATATCCATGACTTGTGAGATCAAGTCATCAATTGACCTACATGCTAGTCTTTATGTATTAATATTGCCCTTGCATATTAATACTCGACTAGGAACATTTAGGAAAGTGTTCTCTACAGCCTCTCATAATCAATTCTTCCAATTGATGTGCTGTAGATAAGAACCTACTTTTCTAGGGCATTATTATATTTAAATTAGCTGGCACAAGCAAGATGTAAATATAATAACCAATCCTTTGCCTTTATAGAATATGATACAAAATGTTCCCTATTCAACCATCACATGATTGGTTCTAGGGCTTTAACTAACACCGCCCACCCCTTGAAAGAGTATTCGGCGCCAACACCTTCATTGCCGCCGCCCAGCTTTTGTGCCGCCGTCCAAGTCCTTGCCGGCGACCAAGCTACAGCCGGTGAACCCTCCGGCGATCCTCCGGTGATCCCCTATAGGTTTGGCATCAAGGTGAGCCTTTTCTTTCCTTGGTTGGCCGGCGCCTATATCCTCCACCAAGCTGTCCAGTTTTCTGGACAGCTTCTCCTCCTCTCGTCGGAGCGTCGTTTGGACAACGGTTAGTGCTCCGACAGTGGCTAACTTACCGGGGATTTGATCTCCGGTAATCCTCTGAGGTGGGGGACGAAGGATTCGTCAAACGGTTGACGAATACCTCTCCGGAGAATCGAGTTTTGAGGACTCGGTTTTGGATCCGAATTTGGATTCGGATCGTGATCATCTCTCGATCACGTTGTCTTCAACACGAGGCTAGTAACCCGTACGAAGACAAAGCTTGTGGCTTAGCGAAGTCATCCCGAGGAGCTCAGCGTGGATACGGATAGAGACGATTCTTACAAGGATCGTTCCGGTTGATGCCGTTCCCGCTACACGTCATACGAAAGGTATAACGTAGAAATTTTCTTTTATTGCAAATTTTAATTTACGATTATGTCTACACTTGTTGTAATAGCATGCGTGTGTTGTGTGTGTTGTAATAAATATAGATTTATTATTTTTAATTGCTTCCGCTGTGCTCATGTTTACGAAACATGATCGAACACACACACGCCGCGGTGCCGGAAACCCAACAGTGGTATCAGAGCCCAGGTTGTGTTTCGACATAATCGTAAAAATGGTTTTGCGATAGTCATAATGTATTTCTGGAAATTTTCTAAATTTTGGAAATTTTCTAAATTTTGGAAATTTAGAAGTATTTATGGAAATTTTTCAATTTTGGAAAGTCTAGAAGTATTTATGGAAATCTTCCACTTTTGGAAAGTTGGAAGTATTTATGGAAATTGATATTTTCCATAAATAAAATATTTGATTAGATTCTGGAAATTTGTTTCCTAATTTAATCATGATTTGATTTGGGAAATCAAATCTTAAAATATTTTATTTCCATAAGTAGTTTCAATGATTTAGGAAATTGGTTTCCTAAATAGATTTTCCTTAATCAAATAATTCCATGAATAAAATATGTGATTAGATTTGGAAATTTGTTTCCTAATTTAATTATGATTTGATTTGTAGAATCAAATCTTAAACATATTTTATTTCCATAAATAGTTATGACATATAAGGAAATTATAAACATGACATAATTGTATGCCATGTAATTGCATTAGATGCATAACATTATGTCATGCGTGTCGTGACATGTAGATGTATGTCATGTATGTCATGCCATGTAGATAATAGTTATTTGCATGCAAAGAGGATGAGACATAAAAACCCTTAATCAATATTAAAGCCTACACCTTCCATTAATATGGTTAGAACCAGAGTTCTGTTTCTTGTTTGGGTTGTTGGACTCTCTCCAAGCCCGGCTCGAACCTGAATATGTTCAAACAATGGAATAGTTTAATACTAATATGGTAAGAGTCAGAGGTCAATCGTTAGCTTTGGTTGTTGGACTCTCTCCAAGCTGGGCTAATTAGTTGAATGCGCTCTAACCATATTAAAACTATGTCCCGATTAATGGGTTGGCTTTAACCTGGAGCATCGGCTTGTTGGACTCTCTCCAAGGTCGATGTAAAGGGAGGTGAAGTTGGGTGCTATGCATATGATGCATACTTGTTAATGTGTTAACAACCCAATGTATGTGTAAACATTCAATTAGTTGATAGCACATTGTGATAGTTACATATACATGATATGTAATCGATATACTTGATACCCACCATCATAGCTAAGAATGGCTTGTTGGACTCACTCCAAGGTTGTTCTTATCTATGATGGATATCAGCTCATTCGGAGATGGACCTACGATCTCCCGAAGTGATTTTAAGGGTTTTTGAAATTCAAAAAAATGAATGGGATTTATAAATGTATATTGATGCATTTTAAAATAATTTTCTCATATATGCTCGTTTTGTATTTCTAGGTCAATAAATTGATCATGACGTCTTTGAATTTGCGCACTATTTTGGATTCGAACAAACTGACTGGGCCTAACTTCCTGGACTGGCTTAGAAACCTGAGAATTGTTCTCAAGGCGGAAAAGCTTGCATATGTCCTTGAAGAGCCTCTTCCCGATCTCTAAGGCGATGCAACTCCAGACCAAATGTTGGTCTATCAGAAACATGTGGCAGATTCTGAGCTGGCGAGTTGCATCATGCTAGCGGCGATGGTACCTGAGCTGCAAAAGCAGCATGAGCATATGGATGCTAATACTATGGTCTTCCATCTTCATGAGTTGTTCGATGAGCAAGCGAGATCCGAAAGGTTCGAGGTCTCTAGGCTCCTCTTCACTATGAAGATGCAAGAAGGTTCGTCTGTAGTGCAGTTTGTGCTAAAGATGAACGGGTACATCGAGCGGCTAGCTACCCTCGGTTTTATGATGGATCATGAGTTAAGTATTGACTTAATTCTGCATTGTTTGCCCAAGAGCTTCTCGCAATTTGTGATGAACTATCGGATGAACAAATTGGAATCCACCATTCGAGCTCCTTAATATCGAAGACTATGGAGCCTTCAGAAGCATGAGGAGAAGGCGGTTCTGTTAGTTGATTCCTCAAAGAAAGGTTCTAAGAGGAAGGCAAAAGAACAGAAGAAAGGAAAGAAAAAGGCAAAGAAAGCGGAACCAGCGCAAAAGGGCACTTGCCATCACTGTGGCAAGGAAGGCCACTGGCGAAGAAACTGCAAGACTTATCTTGAGTCCATGAAGAAGAAGAAGGCATCCGATGCCCCATCCTCTTCAGGTATCTTCGTTATTGATTGTCATTCTATTTCCTTAGACACTTGGGTATTGGATACTGGGTGTAGCTCACATATATGTAATGACATACAGGGGCTAAGGAATAGAAGAAGACTTGTCAGAGGGGAGTCAAATTTGCGAGTTGGCAATGGAGCAAAGGTTGCTGCGGTCGCCATCGGAACTTATTTGCTGAAGCTCCCTAGTGGACTAGTCTTGGAACTGGACAATTGCTATTATGTTCCTTCTCTAATAAAGAACATTGTTTCTATTTCCTGCTTAAATAGAAATGGTTTCCATTTAACGTTTAGTAACAATTGTTGTTATATAACTTTGAATGGCATACTTTATGGAACTTTGAGTAATGGCATTTATCGTTGGGCGTATCCAAAGGACATTTTCAATATCGGCGAGCAACAGCGTGCTCGAAAGGATAATCACATAGACTCCTATATGTGGCATTGTCGTCTTGGCCATATAAGCAAGAAACGCATGTCCGAATTACACCGATGTGGAATTCTGGAATCGTTTGAATTGGATTCATACGATACATGTGAATCATGCTTAAAAGGCAAGATGACTAAGTTACCTTTTACTGGAAAAGGTGAACGAGTGGGAGAGTTACTAGGTCTAGTACATACTGATGTATGTGGACCTATGTCAACTCAAGCTTTAGAAGGCTATAGCTACTTCATTACCTTCACCGATGATCACTCACGGTTTGGGTATGTGTTCTTGATGAAACACAAGTTTGAAGCCTTTGAAAGGTTCAAAGAATTCAGAAATGAAGTAGAGAAACAACATGACAAAAGTATTAAAATACTTCGATCGGATCGAGGTGGTGAATACTTTGTTGGATCGAAAGTGTCGCTAGAGGGGGGGGTGAATAGCGATACGGTGTCGTTAAAAAAAAACTTTTGCAATAAGTAAAAAGCAAGTAGAGAGTGCACAGCGGAAATATAAAGTAGACAAGATATTTTTACGTGGTTCACAATCTTTCGATTGCTAATCCACGGCCCTAGTGATCCTTGATCACGTACGGAGGGCAATTCACTAAAACCACTCCTCCTCGTTGGAAGTAGGAGCAACGATCACAAAAAGAAATCAAGGCAAAGGGACACTCCCCCTTTCCTTGTTACGATTAAAGCACAAAGACAATTTAAAGAAGTAGAACTTAAATAAATATACCGACAACTCTTATAAGTAGAAGATGTAGCTTTCGTTGTCGGCGGCACTTCGTCGTAGCAAATGTGAGTAGTAGTAGCGGCGTTACGACGGCGTGTTGAGAGCTCTTGATTTCTTATCTTTTTGCTTGGCGTGAACATGTCTATTTATGGATATTGATCTATGAATTTAGACATAGGTAGTGTCCAAGGTGAGGTTCTTATCCCCCAAGTCTTGCTCATCCACATCCTTTGCGCCAACTCAAGGATGAGGTGCTTCATCCAACCACCTTGTGCCACAACTCAAGGATGAGGTGCTCATCCAACCACCTTGTGCCACCTCAAGGAGGCCTTCACGCCAACTTGTTGGAGCCATCCAACTTGTGCCACATCATGGGAGCCAACCATCTTGTGCCAACTCTCCTCATTTTGGGCGTACAAGCTTGATGGTGGTTTGCCAACCATCTTGTGCCAACTCACCTCATTTTGGGCGTCCAACTTGATGATGGTTTGGATGTCCACCTTGATGCCACATCACCTAATTTTGGGGGTCCAAGCTTGGTGATGGTTTGGATGTCCACCTTGATGCCACATCACCCTTTGTACCAAAACACGAGTCAAGTCCAAATTCACCTTGAAATTCGAGCTCTTCTCGAAAGGTTTGGAACTAGACAAAGATTGATTGTAGTAGACGGTAGTCAAAGGGTTTTGGACTGCAGTACAAGTTAGCTTAAAATATAAAGTACGATGGTTCTAACCAACTGATCTCGACCTAGACCTTCCATTGGAGGTATTGGGTCGGATCTACGCTTAACGTCCTTGCTTCGCTTTCACACGAGCTTACCTTGTAGCCTCGCTTCCGGTCTTCACCCGAGTACCTCGGCTTCCTCCGAAATCCCTCTGGCATTGCCCGACCACCTCGGTTCCCACCGGGTGTCGCAGACCTTCCGCTCAACTTTAGCATTTCTGCACACTTAATTGAGCTCGTAAGATAACAAATATACTCTTAACTATTGAGCCTTTTGCCATAATCAAAATATCGGTTCGACTTTGGTGCCCACTGCACCAACAATCTCCCCCTTTTTGATTCATGGCAAACCGACACAAAAGTTAAGGAAAAATTAAGCTAGCATAATGATTAAGCATGAATGAGCTAGCATAAAGATTAAATATGAATGAGCTAGCATAAAGATTAAATATGAATGAGCTAGCAATATGAATGAGAAATATTATTGTTTCAAGTTCTCCCCTTTGAGGTAACCTCCCCCTTGACCGAAGGTGAGTTCTTGAAAAATAATTTTTACTCCCCCTTAATAGTTGCTTAAGTAATCGGAATTACTTAATATAAAAGGTAATAATTTTGTTTACTTTCTTCCTTACTTTTGTGAGTTTCTCCCCCTTTTGCCTTAACTCAAAAAGTTTGTAAATATATTTTAGGGTTTGTAAGTCCAAGCAAGTTCCCAATATATATATATATATATATATATATATATATATATATATATATATATATTTTTTTTTTTTTAAATAATAATAAGCTTGAAAATATGTTCATCTAAAATGTACAACTCCGGTTGGACTTGATTGATATAGAATGATCAATAAGTCTTGAAGGAGTTGATTAATTTTAAATAATTATACTCCATGGTTCATATCGATGCACTGAATCTACATCAGGAACCAGGAGTAAGGTCCTAACATCTCACGCCCGTCTACGTGGCTAAGTACACAAACACATTAGTCCTATGTGTTGTGAGATGTGTTGGCTCCTTAAATCTATAGGTATATGATTTCTAAGGTAAGACTTAGGCTAATTTCATAAAAAGAAGCAAAAGTAGAGTACATATATAGAAAAATTTAAATCCGACTCTATTACGCACATACCTAACTTTCGTCTTAATAAACTAAATTCGGCTTCGGGTAGTGGTTTGGTGAAGATGTCCGCTAGGTTTGATTTGGACTCAACATACTCTAGTTGTATAGTTCCATTAGTTACATGTTCCCTAATGAAGTGGTGTTTAACTTCTATATGTTTTGTCCTAGAATGACATATTGGATTTTTAGTTAAGTTAATTGAACTGATGTTATCTATGTAGGTTTTAATGTTGTTAAAGATTAAGCTAAAGTCTTGGAGAGTGTGCTTCATCCACGAGAGTGAGAGACACACTCACCCATCGCAACGATTCGCCCGGTGGTAGATAAGGCAACGCAATGTCGCTTCCTCTGCACCAACTCACTAGACTCGAGCCGAATGACTGACAACAACCACTCGTGTTTCTTTCTATCGAGTTTACTACCGCATAGTCGAGTCGGAGTAGCCGATTAGATTAAACTCGTAGATCTAGGGTACCAAATACCTACGCTTAGCGTGTCCCTTTAGATATCTAAGGATACGCTGACTAGGTTAGGTGAGACTCCTTGGCATGTTTGTAACTCGCACATACTTACCGCGAATAAAATGTCGGGTCGGCTCGCGTTAAGTATAGGAGACTTCCTATTGCGCTCCTATAGTATTTTAGGTCAACGGTTTTCCTTCTACATCTTCGCTTATATTAACATTAGTTGCCATAGGTGTATTAATTATTTTAGCATCTTGCATTCCAAATCGATTTATTAAGTCCTTAGTATATTTTTGTTGATGTAAATATATTCCATCTTTAGTTTGTTTAATTTGTAAACCTAAGAAGAAACTTAACTCTCCTACTAAATTCATTTCAAATTCACTTTCCATAAGTGAGATGAATTCGCTTAGCAGATCGAGTTGGTAGTTCCAAAAATTATATCATCTACATAGATTTGGGCTATAAAGATTTCTTTTCCTACGGTTTTTACGAATAAGGTTGGGTCGACTAAACCTTGGTTGAATCCTTTGGACTTAAGATAGATCGAAAGCCTTCGCATCAAGCTCTTGGGGCTTGTTTGAGTCCATATAGGGCTTTCTTAAGTCTAAGGACATGGTCAGTTTATCTAGATTTTCAATGGGAGGTTGACTGACGTAAACTTCTTCCTTAATGTATCCATTCAAAAATGCTGACTTGAAATCAATTTGAAACAAGTTAAAACCAATATGTGCAGCATATGCTAACAACATTCGGATGGACTCTAGTCTTGCTACGGGGGCGTAGGTATCATCGTAATCTAAACCTTCGACTTGACTAAACCCTTTTGCGACTAACCTAGCTTTATTTCTAACTACTTCACCTTTATCATCAAGTTTATTTCGAAATACCCACCTTGTTCCAATAATTGATTTTTCTTTAGGTGGTGGTACTAATTCCTGACTTCATTTCTAGTGAATTGAGCTAGCTCTTCTTGCATAGCAATAATCCAGTCGGGATCAAGTAGTTCTTGTTCTATATTTTTGGGTTCGTTTTTGGATATTAACGAGATTTGATTAAGTTTTCGGTATGAAGCTATAGTTCGAACCCCTATATTTGGATCACCTATAACTTGATTGATAGTATGACTTGGGTTAGGGTCATCTATCACTTGGTCGATAGGATGACTTGGTTTATGACGAGATTCAAGTTCAAGATCAGAGTCGGGTTTGCTATAAGTTGATTTGCTAGTTGGTTTTGTTAAGGATTGAACGGGTTCATGTCCTTCGTCAAAACTATATTAATGGTTTCTTCGACTCTAAGAGTGTCGTGATTGTATACCCTATAAGCTCGGTGGTTGAGTATCCTAGAAAGGTTCCAAGAGAGGTTTTGGATTTGAATTTCCTAGGTAATCCTTAGTGTTTAAGATATGTACCTTGCATCCAAATACCCTAAAGTATTTGATGTTCGGTATTTTATCGTGATAAATCTCGCACGAGGACTTTTGGTGCCTCTTACCATAAGGATCCTATTTTGGACATAGCAAGCCGTACTAACGGCCTCGCCCAAAATCTATCGGGTAGGTTATACTGCTTAACATTGTCCTAGCGGCTTCTTGTAGGGTTCTATTTTTCCGCTCGACTAACCCATTTTGTTGGGGTTCTAGGACATGAAAACTCATGGTGGTATCCGCTTAGGTTACTGTAAATCAGAACCTCGTGGTTTTCGAATTCACCACCATGATCGCTTCTAAGTCTTTTTAATCTTAAGGTTCTTTTGATTTTCGATTAACCTACAAAGATTGATTAGTTGGTCTAGGTATCATTTTTATGTTTGATAAACCTAACCTAAGTAAATCTAGAATAGTCGCCAATTATGACTAAGCAAAATTGACTACCATTGAGTGACTTAGCTCCATGTGAATCAAATAGATCCATGTGTAGGAGCTCAAGAACACTTTTGGTCTGCTCTTGATTAGTTAATTGATGTTGTGTCCTAGATTGTTTACCTTGTTGACAAGCATTACATATTTTATTATCCAAGTTGTTTAGTTTAGGCAAACCTATAACTAGCCACTCGACTCATCTTGTGGACGAGTCTTAAAAGGAGTGCGAGTGTCAGTCTTCGATGCCATAACCAAGATTCCTCTTGCTGGTCATAAGACACTTGGTTGAGGAGTTGGGTAAATTTATTGTGTAGATGTTGCTATTCCTAGTTCCTTTAAGTATTATTTTAGATGTTGCATTTATCTTGATTACGATTCATTTTCTAGAAATATGACCTTATAATTGTTATCACACAATTGGCTTACACTAAGTAAATTATATTGAAAGTTTTCTACTAATAAGACATTTTGAATTGTAAAGTTAGAGTTGAGCTCAATATCACCCGATCCGATGATTTTGAGCTTGCTGCTATTTCCAAGGCTACCGATCCTTGTCGCTTGAATCGTAATCTCGAAAATCTGAGTTGATCCCGGTCATGTGTCGAGTAACCACCGCCCAACATCCATTGATCCTACATATAAGGTAGTTGGATCGGATATTGGAATTACTAAAGGGTTGTTTGTAAGTTTTAAACCTAAATCATCTCACCAATATCTACATGATCAAAACATGTTATTCCTATGTGTTATTGTGAGATGACTTTCAATTTTACTTGATTAATTTTAATGAATTTAAATTAACCAACATTAGGTTAGATTCGATTTAGTCTAAGCTCAAGTAATCTTTCAAGAGATTAGCTTCCAGGTCGTGGCGAGGCACAGAGGCCTTCTTTGATCGGAACAACGACCACTTCCTTAGACAAAGCTAATTTCAAGAAATTGATAACTCGACTTACTATAGACAACATCTTGGTCTAACTAGATATTTTTGAAAAGACGCTCCCCTAGGCTAAATCTTATCGTAGGAATTTAGTTTATTATGAGTCCTATCTAACCAATCTAAAAATAAAGGAAAAACTAAGCATGCAATTTCTAAGACTTAACAAAATTAAATTTTGTTTTGGCTCCCCCTGGACGATTGTATCGTGTTGGTCTATTCACATAGTGAATTTGGTCCTTGGGTACCCAATACATGTTAGATCCTAAAGTTGAAATCAAAGTGATCTTAGGGACCCATGCTTGGACATTTTTCTTATGTTGGTTTACTATAGACATATATGACTTATTGGTTGTATTTGAGTTAAACCCGAGTCCGCCTTGTTGTACCACGGCCCTTTGTGATCCAAGTAAGAGGTCAAGTCCCTTGGATCCCAAAGTGAACCTTTCAACGTGTTCCTAAGGTCTTGACTTGTGTTTTCAAAAGCGAGTTCTCAACTTCAAGCTTTTCAGCTTGAGTTGAGTCCTCCTCTTGAATCTGAGTAGTCGAAGAGGTTAGGGAGACCTCATGTTTGAGAGGTTAACCTCCTCAATTAGGGTCTCGACCTTGGACTCGGACTTAGCTAGTTTCTTATTTAAAAATTTAATTGCACCATACAAAGTATTAAGTAACGACCGACTTACCCTTAATGATTCTTTTGAACCGGATACGGATCCGTGGCTTGTCTTGAATGGAAGCTCATCATCGGATTCGGACTCGGACTCTTCTTCGGATTTGAGTCGTGCTCGTCGGCTTGGCCATTAGAGCTTGGATATCGTCTTCTTCCTCCGACAACTCCTCCCAAGTAGCGTTTAGCGCTTTCTTGGTCTTTGATCGTTATTCTTTAGCTTTGGGCACTCGGACTTGATGTGGACCGAACTCGTTGCACTCATAGCATCTAAAATTAGAAGTATTTGAATTAGGTTTAGGCTTACCTTGAGTTGTTGGTCGTTTCGTCTCTTGATCATCTTCCGAACTAGATTGACTAGTTCGGATTCTATTCGAGTCTACTTCCGATTCGGACTCGTCTTCTTCCTTCGGGGTGGCTTGCTTGCGGGCTTCTTCTTCTTGGAACCTCGCAACTAACGCAATACTCTTCTCGGACCACGTTAGTTTGCTCATGTAATTCAAGTTCCGAAAACAATTCGTCTAACTTAATTTTAGAAAGGTCCTTGGAGACCTTGTAGGCATCGACCATGGATGCCCACAAGGTGGTCCTAGGAAACGAGTTAAGAGAATACCTGATAAGGTCGCGATTCTCGACCTTTTGTCCGATGGCATGGAGTTGGTTGACGGCGTCTTGGATACGAGCATGTAGTTGAGTTGCGGTCTCGTTTTCCTGCATTTTCAAGTTATACAATTTATTTAAAAGTAAATCTCTTTTACATACCTTCGTGTCTCGGTGCCTTGCCTTCGTGTAGTTCCACTAGCTTGGTCCATAAGTCCTTTGCACTAATGAAGGGGCCGAGCGGTTGAGCTCTTCCTTGGACAACCCACATTGCAAGATTTGAGTTGCCTTGGCATCGGCTTCTACTTGTTTTTTCATGGAATTTGACCATTGATCGTAACCCAAAGATTCACCATCTTCATTAATAGGAAGTGTGAAACCGGTTTTGATTACGATCCACATCTCGATTTGGGTTTTAAGAAAGCATTCCATCCGACCCTTCCAATAACGAAAGTCATTACCGTTGTAAAGCGTCGGGTGCTAAACCCTTCGAGATGGGCCATTTAAAACAAGAAGAAGAACGGCGAAAAGAATCTTGCAAAACACACACGAAGAATATTCCAAGACTTTCGTCTTGGATTAGTAGTCAGGAAGTAAAAAATATATATATAAAATGTAACTTGCAAAAGAAATAAACAATCAAATGCGAATGTCGTTGAAGTTCGGAGGACAACCTTACTCGGGATCTAACCCGAAGGACAACCTTATCCAGGATCCTAAAGCCTCTAATGCAATTCTATATGTAGGAGAAGATAAGCAAGTGAAATAATTATACACAGAAATAAATAAATAAAAATCTGTGAAAAAAGAAAAACAAAGCTAGATTGGTGGTTTCACGAATCTTAGCGCCCGACTCGATACCAATTGTTGGATCGAAAGTGTCGCTAGAGGGGGTGAATAGCGATACGTGTCGTTAAAAAAACTTTTGCAATAAGTAAAAAGCAAGTAGAGAGTGAACAGCGGAAATATAAAGTAGACAAGATATTTTTACGTGGTTCACAATCTTTCGATTGATAATCCACGGCCCTAGTGATCCTTGATCACGTACGGAGGGCAATTCACTAAAACCACTCCTCCTCGTTGGAAGTAGGAGCAACGATAACAAAAAGAAATCAAGGCAAAGGGACACTCCCCCTTTCCTTGTTACGATTAAAGCACAAAGACAATTTAAAGAAGTAGAACTTAAATAAATATACCGACAACTCTTATAAGTAGAAGATGTAGCTTTCGTTGTCGGCGGCACTTCGTCGTAGCAAATGTGAGTAGTAGTAGCGGCGTTACGACGGCGTGTTGAGAGCTCTTGATTTCTTATCTTTTTTGCTTGGCGTGAACATGTCTATTTATGGATATTGATCTATGAATTTAGACATAGGTAGTGTCCAAGGTGAGGTTCTTATCCCCCAAGTCTTGCTCATCCACATCCTTTGTGCCAACTCAAGGATGAGGTGCTTCATCCAACCACCTTGTGCCACAACTCAAGGATGAGGTGCTCATCCAACCACCTTATGCCACCTCAAGGAGGCCTTCACGCCAACTTGTTGGAGCCATCCAACTTGTGCCACATCATGGGAGCCAACCATCTTGTGCCAACTCTCCTCATTTTGGGGCCCAAGCTTGATGGTGGTTTGCCAACCATCTTGTGCCAACTCACCTCATTTTGGGCGCCCAACTTGATGATGGTTTGGATGTCCACCTTGATGCCACATCACCTAATTTTGGGGTCCAAGCTTGGTGATGGTTTGGATGTCCACCTTGATGCCACATCACCCTTTGTACCAAAACACGAGTCAAGTCCAAATTCACCTTGAAATTCGAGCTCTTCTCGAGGTTGGAACTAGACCAGATTGATGTAGTAGGACGATCGTCAAAGGGTTTTGGATCGCATACAATTAAAATATAAAGTACGATGGTTCTAAAAAACTGATCTCGACCTAGACCATCCATTGGAGGTATTGGGTCGGAACTACGCTTAACGTCCTTGCTTCGCTTTCACACGAGCTTACCTTGTAGCCTCGCTTCCGGTCTTCACCCGAGTACCTCGGCTTCCTCCGAAATCCCTCTGGCGTTGCCCGACCACCTCGGTTCCCACCGGGTGTCGCAGACCTTCCGCTCAACTTTAGCATTTCTGCACACTTAATTGAGCTCGTAAGATAACAAATATACTCTTAACTATTGAGCCTTTTGCCATAATCAAAATATCGGTTCGACTTTGGTGCCCACTGCACCAACATACTTAAGTCAAGAGTTTCTTGATTATCTAAGAGACAATGGCATATTGTCTCAATGGACTCCGCCCTATACACCACAGCATAATGGTGTATCTGAGAGGCGTAACCGGACCTTGTTGGACATGGTCAGGTCAATGATGAATCATGCGACTCTTCCCAAGTCCTTTTGGGGTTATGCACTTCAGACAGCTGTTTACTTGTTAAACAGAATACCTACCAAGGTAGTCTCTACTACTCCATATGAGATATGGGCTAGTAAGAAACCTCATGTATCTTACTTGAAGATATGGGGTTGTCCTGCTTATGTGAAGCGGACTGTATCAGACAAACTGGATGCTAAGTCTGATAAATGTCTATTTATTGGATACCCTAAGGAAACAAGGGGTTACCAATTCTATCATCCTGTGGAACAAAAGGTGTTTGTTTCAAGGCATGCTGTGTTTCTAGAGAAAGAGTTTCTCTTGCAAGAAAACAATGGGAGTGTCGTCGAGCTTGAGGAGGCTCGAGAGACTCAAATAGACATTGATGAGATACCTGGTGAAGCACAACAGCCGACAACTCATAGTGATGAGCAATCGGCTGGACCTATTGTAACACCACATCTTCGTAGATCTGGTAGAACACGTAATATTCCTGAGAGATATGAATTTCTCATAAGTGAATCGAACGACGTGTTACTCATTGATGATGAGGAGCCTACCAGTTATGAAGAAGTGCTGACAAGTTCAGAAAGGGATAAGTGGCTTGGTGCCATGAAGTCGGAAATGGATTCCATGTACGAAAACCAAGTTTGGAACTTGGTTGACCCACCTGAAGCCATAAAGCCTATAGGGTGCAAGTGGGTTTTCAAGAAGAAAACCGACATGGATGGTAATGTGATTACCTATAAGGCTAGATTGGTGGCGAAAGGATATCGTCAAAAACAAGGTGTTGATTATGACGAAACCTATTCGCCTGTAGCTATGCTTAAATCCATTCGGATGCTCCTGGCCATAGCGGCTCATTATGATTATGAGATATGGCAGATGGATGTGAAAACAGCTTTCCTTAATGAAAACCTGCTCGAGGACGTGTATATGATACAACCTGAGGGTTTCACATCGGTTGATAAAACCAAGGTATGCAAATTGCGACGGTCCATTTATGGATTGAAGCAAGCATCCAGGAGCTGGAATATCCGTTTTGATGAGACAATCAAAATGTTTGATTTCTCACAAAATCCAGACGAACCTTGTGTGTACAAGAAGGTTAGTAGAGTGCGATGTGTTCCTAGTATTGTATGTCGATGACATATTACTTATAGGAAATGATGTGTCAATCTTACAGTCAGTTAAGGTTTGGTTATCCAAGATATTCTCCATGAAAGACCTGGGAGAAGCAACCTACATCCTTGGGATTAAGATCTATAGAGATAGATCGAAACGGTTGCTTGGTCTTTCGCAGTCTACATATATAGACCGAGTGCTAAAGAGGTTTAGCATGTCGGAATCCAAGAAAGGTTATCTGCCCATCAGGCATGGGGTACACCTTTTGAAGTCTATGTGTCCACGCACAGAAGACGAGAGGATTTGCATGAGTAAGATTCCCTATGCATCCGCAATAGGATCTATCATGTATGCTATGTTATGTACGAGGCCCGATGTATCGTATGCTCTGAGTGTCACGAGCAGATACCAGTCCGATCCAGGAATGGATCATTGGGCGACTGTTAAGACGATCCTTAAGTACTTGAGAAGAACTAAGGATGTGTTCCTAATATATGGAGAAGGGGACATGGTGATACGCGGGTATACGGATGCCAGCTCCAGATAGACAAGGATGATTCCATGTCTCAGTCTAGATACGTGTTCACCTTGAATGGAGGCGCAATGAGTTGGACAAGTTCCAAACAAGAGATCAGAGCGGATTCTACCACGAGGCGAGAATATATTGCGGCGAGCGAGAAAAGGAAGGCTTGGATCAAGAAGTTCGCTCATGAACTTGGTGTGATTCCGGCCATTGTTGAAGCAATACCGGTCTACTGCGACAACAATGGAGCAATTGCACAGGCGAAAGAGCCAAGGTCTCATCAACGATCCAAACATGTGCTTCGTCGCTATCATCTTATCAGAGAGATCATAAGTAGGAACGAAATACAAATCGAGAAAATTCCCACTGAAAGGAACTTAGCGGATCCTTTGACTAAAGCATTACCTCAAAGTAAGTTTGAGGGTCATGTTAGAGCTTATGGTATTGGATACCGTAGCGATTGGCATTAGGCCAAGTGGGAGTCTGTTAGTAATATATGAGAGATGTCCTAAGGCAATCACCTTATGTATGAACCATTTATATGATAAATGAAGATTCACTATTTGAGTATACATGTTTAATGTATTTGATTGGATCTTAAACTCATTTACTGAATGTCCACGATACGATTCACAGCATGAGAGAATTTGTGATTGGATCACAACTAGTGAGTATCTCTACATGTGTAATTGTGATGTATAGGAATTATCCCTAGTCGATGAATTGATGGATTTGGACACCATCAATTCTGTCGAGACTAGCACGAGGTATACTCCTTGGTGTATCCAAGCAGCTGATTCTCACTGGCTGGAGACATTGTGACGTCCGGAGTTAATCGTGGATGCTAGTTATGGTAACTAGTTCATTGGAGTGACCAGCCGTAAGACTTCATATGGTTCTCTGCATATATAGATATGTCAATGAAGTTCTTACTGTGGCTTAAGTGCGATGTTCCTTTGACTTGCAGTATTCAAGTCATCTTGATCATGGAGACTTATGCTTTGACATCTTAAGCAAACATCTCCGAGGAGATGTGGACCCGGGATGATTGGGTATAAGTCGAAGTGATCGAAGGTGTTTGAATAGCCTATAAAGGATTCACCACTCCTTGCGAGGAGATGTATACCCATGGCCTCTCGTCGGATTGTTACTAAAGTCTTTGGCCAAAGCATTACATGTTTAGAGTAAAGTACTCTTCGATACATGTGGAGTAACTAGAATCCGTAGGACGAGGAAATAATACTTGGGCTAGGTGTGACGTAGTCAGCCTAGTGGGGACTGACACAATAGACCATGTCCCGAACCAAGTGGGTATAAGATGAGTGAAGGGAATGGGGCACGATTAATTCGAGCTACTGAAGGGTTTCAGAAATAGTTCTGGATCAACCGTTGATCTTTTCGGTTAATTGGGGATCATGATGTACTACTAGGTGCCACTCATGATCGTTCTATAATTAATGGTTAATTATAGACGGCCAACATTAACCGAGAACCTATTTGGTCACACGCACAACGAGTGTAATCCAAAGGATTTAAAACGAGCTTGAGAATGGGATTCTCAGACCGAGAGAAACTATGTTTGGTTGGACCAAACATAAAGCGAGCATGAAATTGTTTCAGTCGCAATGGAAGCGTGGATGGGCCGTGTCTTATGAAGACATAATGGATGGACCAAAATGGTTTGGTTCTAATCAAATGGATGAGAATAAATCAAAGGGTTTGGTTTATTTTAAACGAATGAACCAAAAGTTGGTTCGGTTCGTTTTAACTCAAAATAAACCATCATGGTTTGGTTTATTTTGACTTATCCTAATGGAGCGGGTTAACGGGCTTTATGGATATGATCCATTAACCATTAAGAGAATTAGTTCTCTATAAAATAGGGCTTAAACCCTAACCCTAATCCTAATCTAGTTTTGGCCGCCCAACCTAGTTGCCGCCCACCCCTTGAAGGAGTATTCGGCGCCAACACCTTCATTGCCGCCGCCCAGCTTTTGTGCCGCCGTCCAAGTCCTTGCCGGCAACCAAGCTACAGCCGGTGAACCCTCCGGCGATCCTCCGGTGATCCCCTATAGGTTTGGCATCAAGGTGAGCCTTTTCTTTCCTTGGTTGGCCGGCGCCTATATCCTCCACCAAGCTGTCCAGTTTTCTGGACAGCTTCTCCTCCTCTCGTCGGAGCGTCGTTTGGACAACGGTTAGTGCTCCGACAGCGGCTAACTTACCGGGGATTTGATCTCCGGTAATCCTCTGAGGTGGGGGACGAAGGATTCGTCAAACGGTTGACGAATACCTCTCCGGAGAATCGAGTTTTGAGGACTCGGTTTTGGATCCGAATTTGGATTCGGATCGTGATCATCTCTCGATCACGTTGTCTTCAACACGAGGCTAGTAACCCGTACGAAGACAAAGCTCGTGGCTTAGAGAAGTCATCCCGAGGAGCTCGGCGTGGATACGGATAGAGACGATTCTTACGAGGATCGTTCCGATTGATGCCGTTCCCGCTACACGTCATACGAAAGGTATAACGTAGAAATTTTCTTTTATTGCAAATTTTAATTTACGATTATGTCTACACTTGTTGTAATAGCATGCGTGTGTTGTGTGTGTTGTAATAAATATAGATTTATTATTTTTAATTGCTTCCGCTGTGCTCATGTTTACGAAACATGATCGAACACACACACGCCGCGGTGCCGGAAACCCAACAGTGTATTTTTGTTGTGCATTTTCATTATTATATATTCCACTGCGCATTAACAAGTTTGTAGAGAAAAGCATGATCGAGTTTTGTCAAGAATAAAAAACGTCATTCACCCCCTCTAGCGCTCATCGAAGTTCCTACAAACCCATCATGCTCCTCTGCATTATGATATTCCATGTGACTTAGATTATATTTTCCTGGGAAACACTTCATAATTCACGATGATGAATTTGTTATTTGGGGTACCTACATTTCCAGAATCTTGGCCTGGCTTGTGAGACCTTCTATAGATGTCTTTAACTCTTTCAGCACTTCTTCTATTCTTTGATGTCACTGTTGGAATCCTGCAATAGCCCTTGTTTGGGTCTGAATGAAATTCTCCATCATCTGCTCCAACCTGGATTTACGTGGTTGAAGTTGCCCACCGCCCTACTATCCGTTGATGTGCACGAATGCGACCTCAAATCTTGCGATGGAGACCGTCAAGGACTCAAAGCACGCGCTCGCGCTCAACGCCCGCAAGGGCATGGATGTCATCAAGTAATAAAGATTATCGATCCCACAGGGAATGGAATTCGAATACCAATATATTCAGTGGTTGTAATTGTTCATACGTAACTCTAAGAGGTTTCGATTGGTGAAGGTTGTTGGTGGACTTTACTCTATACGGTGTCACACGGAGGAGGAAGGGAGTGTCCCGAGGTCTTCAAAGGTGGTTCTAGGACTTCAGTTTCTCTTGTGTATCACAAAACAATGTTGTCAATTGGCATTGTCTAGACGTTTAGCTATGATTTTGTGGAAGGGACATCATACACTCTCCCGCATAGCCATCGCATCTACCGAGAGCTATCTCCGCCTAAAAGGACGGGATAGATGGTACAAGGATGTCAAATCAATCCCTACAATGAACCGTTTCTGATTCCACCGCACCCTTCTACCCACAGTTATAGGAGATCAGGTTTACCCCTAGGTTCCTTGTATCAAATCCCCTAAATTTTAAATATGAGAGATGTCACACCTCGTATCGCTTAAGCACAACGGATAGAAAAATAAACACGCATAGATATAGTAAAAATAACTACCAATTGTCAAATCAAACTCAAAGGCATAATTTAACATGAACCAACATTGTAATGTGCACACAAGCTACTCCCTAATCCTAGAATCGAAAGTACTACTCCATGTATATGAAGGAAGAATCACAAAGCATGTTTATGTTCGAATACATAAGGAATAAAATGCAGGAACAAAGAATTACAATGCTTCCGTGGTCTTCTCTCCGGCGTTCAAGTGCAAGGAGTGGACCTCCGAAAGCGTTCCTCCTCCTCGTTTCAAGTTACCGAAGCTTTTTAGGGCTTCAGCGTGACGTCCTAGCCGTCGTGCCTCCTCCCTAGGGTTTGGGCGGAGCCATCCTTATATAGACATCACCTCGGACCGCTGTAAAATCCGAAAAAAACCCTAGTCGCACAAATATGGCGGGCCACCACACGGCTATGTGGAAACACACGGCCAGGCTGTGTGCGGCCCTGGGGTGTCCGATCTCGCTCATTAAACACGACCGTGTGTAGCCACACACCCTGGCCATGTCTCATTCTGCGTCTAGCTACAAAATGTCCTTCTTTTGCTCCGAAAGTACACCTTTTTCCCCTGAAATGCTATCCTTCACATAAAAGTACAAAGAGCAGATCTCCGAACCAGAAAATAGGAAATTTATGCAAAATAGAGTGACATATGCATGAAACTAACATAAAATGTAATGAGATGTGAGCGAAAACTACTCCTAAAATCCTATTTCGCTCACATCACTTCCCCCAAACTTAAATCTTTGCTTGTTCTCAAGCAAACCTCAGTACCATGAAATTTAAAATACATTGTTCCATACTTAGCATGACAACTAAATTTATCAAGTGGTATTTACAATCAAAGCAGAATAAATATGTTCTAGAAATTCACTAAGTTAGCTCCTCGTGCTCGTTCTAAGCGAATCATTCTTAGGGGATGTCTATTCCATGGTGAGTTAAGTCGTCACCCCATAGCTTTCCTAAGGTTTCCGGCTCTTAGGCACTTACCTGCCCAAAGCGAGGGTCGTTCTCTAGGTCTAGCATAAAGTCTCAAAGGCGTGCTCGGTATTGAGAGAAATTGGTAGGTGTTTCCCCAGTAACCTAACTCGGTCTCAAAGGGGCACCTAGCCATTTCCACCCACGACAACTGTTTTTTATCCCTCGTAATCTTTTCTCTCTTCTTTTTCATTTCTTTTTCTCTTTTTCTTTTATTTCTCTTTTCTTTTCTCTCTTTTATTTTTTGGCTCACTGAGATTTTGATTTTTTTCAAATGGGCTTACACAATCCGAGCATCTCTAGTAACTAAAATGCTAAACTTAGAGTCACCTATGGATTCCAAAGTACTAGACTACTGAGGTGAAACATAACTAGGTATGTACTAGATTTTCCCTTTCAGAATGTTCGACATGTGTAAGTGTAAAAACAAAGCTAACCAGTGTAAGTCTAGAACATTCAATAGAGCGAATAAAATAAAATACCATGAGATAAATGAAGCTAAGTTACCTATGGGAACAACTCATGTAGGCAACTTTTTTTTTATAAATACTACTGAGGCAGCTTTATAGATAACAAAAACTAAGTACTGAAAGAAGTTCAACAACCCATGCATGAATAAATGAATGAGAATATCATAAAAGAAACTACTACTAGGAAATAAAACAAAATAAACATTGGGGTCTCCCCCCAGACTTAAATGAAAATATACCTCTAGTATGGTGGATGAGGTGGAAAGTCTGGGAGCCTAGGCATCTCTGGATCCTGGGAGAACCTGCTGTTGAGCCGCTGATGCCACATGTACATGTGGTCGATCTGGGAGCTGGTGGATGCAGCGGCTGCTTGGTGCTCCTGCTCCTTAGCCCACTACGCCTGCTGGGCGTGCATGTGCGGCTGCATCTCATTGTGGTAGGCGGCTTCATCCTGGCGACAACCAGCCTCCTCTTGGAAGTATATGCGGGCCTCATCGTAGAACTCCTCACCCCGCTGGAAGTGCTCCCGGAATCCTTGGAACTCTGCCTACTGGTAGGTGCTCTGCTCCTCCCATCGCTGCCTCTGCGTCTGCTGCTCAGTGTAAATGTCATCGAGGCGCGATTGGAACTTCAAGAAATCATAAGCCGACGTACCTGCATCCTGCTCAAAAGTAGAAAAAGGTGGTGGTGCAGGTGCAGGCTCATGTCGGCGTGGACTAGGTGGGCTCCTATGCACATGTGGACTGGAGGGAGAGTGATATAAAGGTGGAGAGATGGGCGCCGATGTGGAGGGTCCCTCACATGGAGGGGACTCCACTATCAGGTCCAAGTGCCAATTAGTGCGCGTAGTGATGGTGGTATGACTAGGGTCGGGGAGCCTAAGGGCCGTCAGATTTTTCCTTACAAAGCATAAGAAGCCTCCTTCTCTCACAATCATCTTCATGGACATGTACACTCCTAGGTCAATCCTAGGGCAACCCTCTATACTCTATAATGTAGTGTAATCGTACCTCATCCTATGGCAAATATAGGTAAGTAGGCCTCCCACATTAATCTCTTCTCATGCTTCTTTGCCCATCTTCACTAAGTGTCTGATGAAGTGGGACCCTACATCGATGCTACTCCTTTCTTGTAGCATGTCCTAGAAGCAAAGTAACTCACTAGCCCTAACTACACCGTCACTCTCCCCACGACCAAATATATTACTGGCTATGATGTGGTGGAGGTATCGGAAAATGGGGTTTTGAAGGTGCGACGCTTTAGCCCTAGAAGGGTCATAAGCATGCTCTCCCGTCAACTCGGTCCAACATTCCTGAGAGTTGAACCCAATAGGAGTTCTTCTCTCTCCCCCCACTCGGCAAGTCAAAACATGAGTTCCATTGGTGAAGGGTCCACTCATGCTCAATGTTAAAAAGCCTAAAAGTTATCCTACCCTCCTCGCTCTCTCTACCCGTTAAAATTTCTGCCTATAAGGAACTCAAAAACTCTAGAACTATCCTAGGGTAGGTTGGGTGCCTTATTCCCATAATCTCTTCCCACCCCATTTTTGCAAATAGGGCTTGAATATCACCCAACAACCCTAAAGACTCTAGCAAATCTTCATCTAAGTATCTAGTAGCAGTGAGCTTACGACTAGAGAGCACATTATATTTATCTCTATGTTCATTATTGCGAAAAAGAAGAGTGGGTAGGGCGTTACCCTCCTCCGAACCTTGAGGGGCGTCGGCTCTCCTTGGTCGTCACTCCGAAATGTCAGATCGAGGTGCTGCTTGCTTGGTCCTCCTCATCCTTGCTCCTTTTGGCTTCCTTAGAGGTTAAAAGTGCTTCTAGATGGTGGGGAAGACGAAATCACACAGCTAGGGCAAGAGCTTTCGAAGCACATGGCGCAAATGGGGTGAAAATACACGACTCGCCCCTTTTAACCTCGTGCGACATGACCGTGTGAAAACACACGGCCAGGCCATGTGCGCCTCGGGTCAGTCAAGCACGGCCGTGGGAAAACACACGGCCAGGCCGTGTGTCCCCATTTTTGCCCATTTATGCATCACGGTCCGAATTTTCTCATACACTTCGCTGTGTAGGCTAATATGGATTTCTTTTTTGCCTAGCAAAGTTCTTTTCTAGTCCTAACTCTGAATGAGATAGATATCAAAAACTAAAATCTAACAAATGCATGCAATACAATCAAGGGGAAATCTAAAACTAAACTTAGGTTGCCTCCCAAGAAGTGCTTTATTTAAGGTCGTTTAGCTCGACCTTATTCCTACGTTCCATTTGAGGCATTTGAATCTTGCTCGTGGGGGAGCAAGATATTTGCTCACATTATGCCTCCTCCCTTGTGGTCTCTTATCACCATATCTCTTAAATCTTGCTCGTGGAGGGGCAAGATATTTATTGGCTGCCTTCCTTGGTTCAAGAGTGAACATGCTTATCTTCAAGTAATCATTAGGAGTTCGATCATAATATTCTATTTTGTCAAAATGCTGTAAATAACATAACTCACCACGGACATCCTCAACAAAAGATTGATTAGCAGATTCTATTTTGTCGAATGAAATTTTATCATTACAAATCACTAAATGGGCTTTGTTATTGGTAGCTAAAGTTTCGGTGGGGGTTAAGGTAGGATCTTCTAGATCCTTGAGGTTAGGAGGTGTTTTGATTGAAGCAATGCACTCCTCGATTAAAGTGTCCATTATATAATCCTCAAGTTCTTCTCCAAGTGGTGATTGAATGGATTATCCTTCTTTACTTCCAATGTCATCTATGTCCTCCTCATCCATTCGCTCAAAGTGAGTCTCCACCCTATTAGGTGTGATCCAGTCATTAAAGCTACCTTCTAGTCGTTTGATTTCTTCTCTTGCTAGATCTCGTTCCATAATCTCCACAAATTGTTGGCTATGCTCCTCGCATTCTCTAGCAAAATTATCTAGCGGGGCTTCTAAGTGGGGACTTGGTCCTGGATAAAATTTGCATGGTGACTCATAGCTCTCGTTCTCATTTTGGAAATGATATTGAGTCTCTGTCTGTGAATGCCGTCGTCGAAATTCATCGTTTGCCGCTTGTTCTGTTCGAATGAAATCTTCCATCATCTGCTTAAGTCGGGATTTAGGCGGACAATATTGAGGGTTTAAGTACCCAGGGTCATAACTATATGAATAGAAATCATCTTGTGGCCACTGGTTGTAATTGTAGGTGACATCTTCTTGTTCAAATTGTGAAGGTTCGAATATATCCGGACAATCATTAATGGTATGTCATATTTCACCACAATGTTCACAATAAATATTACCAAAACTTACAATACTAAATTGACCATAATCATGAGTAAAAGCATGCATCGTTATATGCAAAAAAATTATAAATAAGGAAAGAGCAACTGAATAAACAAAAATAAAATAAAATAAAATAAAACAAGAAAAGTAAATCAATCCTAAGTCCGATCCAATTATCCACATCCCGATTCGATATCAAATCGATCAGTCCCCGGCAACGACGCCAAAAATTTGATGCGCACGAACGCGACCTCAAATCTCGCAACGGAGACCGTCGAGGACTCAAAGCGCGCCCTCGCACTCAACGCCCGCAAGTGCACGGATGTCATCAAGTAATAAAGATTATCGATTCCATAGGGACTGGGATTCGAATACCAATATATTCAGTGGTTGTAATTGTTCGGACGTAACTCTAAGAGGTTTCTATTGGTGAAGGCTGTCGGTGGACTTTACTCTATACAGTGTCACACAGAGGAGGAAGGGAGTATGACGAGGTCTTCAAAGGTGGTTCTAGGACTTCGGTTTTGCTTGTGTATCAAAAAACAATGTTGTCAATTGGAGTTGTCTAGACGTTTAGCTATGGTTTTATGGAAGGGACATAATACACTCTCCCGCAGAGCCGTCGCATCTACTGGGAGCTATCTCTGCCTAAAAGGACGGGATAGACAGTACGAGGATGCCAAATCAATCCCTACGATGAACCATTTTCGATTCCACCGCACCCTTCTATCCACAGTTACAAGTGATCATGTTTACCCCCAGGTTCCTTATATCAAATCCCCTAAATCTTAAATACGAGGGCTATCACACCTCGTATCGCCTAAGCACAGCGGATAGAAAACCAAACACGCATAGATATAGTAAAAACAAATACCAATTGTCAAATCAAACTCAAAGGCAAAATTTAACATGAACCAACATTGTAATGTGCACACAAGCTACTCCTTAATCCTAGAATTGAAAGTATTACTACATGTATATAAAGGAAGAATCACAAAGCATGTTTATGTTCGAATACATAAGGAATAAAATGCAGGAACAAAAAATTACAATGCTTCCGTGGTCTTCTCTCCGGTGTTAAAGTGCAAGGCGTGGACCTCCGTGTTGGTGCAGTAGGCACCTAAGTCGAACCTGAGTTTTGATTATAGCAAACGATACAAAGTTAAGCTCATGTCATTATCTCACGAGTTGAATCGAGTGTGCAGAAGATTGCTATAGCTGGAGCTAAAGGCTAGCGACACCCGGAGGAAGTCGCGGTGGTCGGGCAACACCGGGAGGACTTCGGAGGGAGCCGAAGGAATCAGGTGGAGACCGAAAGCAAGGCTTCAAAGGTAAATGTTGAGGTAAGCTCGTGTGAGTAAGCGTAAGTAAGGTCGAGTCCTCCATACGGGGACATCCTTAGGCGACGATCCGACCATGACTTCCCATGGAAGGTCTATGTTGAGATCGGATGGCAAGTGGTCGTCGAATTCACTTATATTTCGAGCTAACTCTTTATTACAGCCGAAAAGTCTAAAAATCAGTTCAACCGGCCAAAAATCAGTTCAACTGCTAAGCCATCAGTTCAACCGGCCAAGGATCAGTTCAACTGCTGAGCCATCAGTTCAACCGGCCAAGAAATCAGTTCAACCGATGGTCAAAAATCAACCTCGAAGAGTCAAGCTTTATCACCATTTTCAAGGAGTTTTGTGCCCAATTCCTATTGGTTGAAGACCCATTCGATGAGGGGCTTAAAGGCTATAAAAGGAGGTCCTAACCTAGGGTTTCTTCATCAATTCTAAGCCTCCAAAAGCCTCCGCAAAGCTACAACTTCTCCGACAACGAAGTGCTTCTTCTCCGACGTCTAGGTTTATTTGTTTTCATTTTATTACGTCGGTTAGAGTTTTATTTCAGTTTAGTACTTTCATTTTCGGAGCTTTTATCGTAACGAGGAGAGGGGGAGTGTCCCTCTACCTCAAGCTTTGTGTTTTACTTGTATCGATTAAACTCCTACCTCTAAAGGGGAGGAGTTCTTTAGTGTTTTTGCCCTCCGTACGTGATCGAGGACCGCTAGGGCCTTGGAGTAGTAGCCGAAGGCTACGAACCAAGTAAAACTCCTTTGTCTCTTTTTACTTTACATTTACATTTCCGCTGCAATTAATTATCTCTTGAGTTTTAACAAACGAAAAGAAAAGAAAAAGGTTTTATCGCTATTCACCCCCCCCCTCTAGCGATCCGCTTCGATCCAACAATTGGTATCAGAGCCGGGGGTTGCTAAGATTTGGTGAAACCACCAATCTAGACATTTTACAGATTTTTTTTTCTTTTTATTTCTGTTAATTTCAGATTTATTTCGCTTTGTTATTTTTTCTCCCGCACTACTAATCCAAGATGCGAGTCTTGGTACTTTTTTTTTGTGTTTTTGTCGTTGCTAGTTTCTTCGTCTTTGTCTCCTTGTGTCTTTTGTTCTAATGGCCCATCTCGAGGGTTTTAGCACCATCCGACCTCCATTTTACAACGGAGATGACTTCCGTTATTGGAAGGGTCGGATGGAATGCTTTCTCAAAACCCAAATCGAGATGTGGATCATAATCCAAACGGGTTTCACACTTCCGACTAATGAAGTGGGTGACTCCTTGGATTATGATCAATGGACCATTGCGACAAAACGACAAGTCGAAGCCGACGCCAAGGCAACACAAATCCTCCAATGCGGCTTATCCAAGGAAGAGCTAAATCGCGTCGGCCCCTTCATAATCACAAAGGATCTTTGGACAAAACTAGTGGAGCTACACGACGGGACCGATGAAGCCAAGGTATGTAAGCATGATCTTCTATTCAATAAACTATATAACCTAAAAATGCAGGAACACGAGTCCGCGACGCAACTTCACGCCTGAGTCCAGGACATAGTCAACAACCTACACGCAATCGGGAAAAAGGTCGAAAACCGCGATCTTATAAGGTATGTCCTAAACTCCTTTCCAAGGACTACCTTGTGGGCATCCATGGTCGATGCCTACAAGGTCTCCAAGGATCTTTCTAAACTTAGATTAGATGAACTTTTTTCTGATTTTGAACTTCATGAGCAGTCTAATTCGGAACCCGAGAAAGGTATAGCTTTATTTGCAGGTTCAAAGAAGAAAACCGCTAGCAAGCCACCTCCGAAGGAAGAAGAGGATGAGTCGGATTCGGAGGTCGACTCGGAAATGGAAGTCGAACTAGTCAACCTAGTTCGGAGGATAGTCAAGGGCCGAAAATGAGCCGTCACTCGACCCAACGAAGGTAAGCCTAAAAGTTCAAACATAAGATGTTATGAATGCAACAGGTTTGGACACATTAAGTCCGAATGCCCAAAACTCAAGAGCAAGGCACCAAAATACAAAAAGGCACTCAACGCTACTTGGGAAGAAGCTTCCGAGGAAGAAGACAACGATCGAGTCCTTATGGCTAAACCGGTGGAATCGGAGATGGAGTCGGAACCGGAACTTGAATCGGAAACCGAAGATGAGTCGGACTGCGAAGCACTATTCAAGACAAGCCACGGATACGCATCCGGTTCAAAAGATAAACTCAAGGTAAGTCGCTCTCTTATTACCACACTTTATAGTGCAATTAAATTTTTAAATAGAAAGTTAGCTAAGTCCGAGTCCAAGGTCGAGACCCTGGTTGAGGAAGTTAAACTCCTCAAACACGAGGTCTCCCTAACCTCTTTGACTAGTCGAGTTCAAGAGAAGGACTCAACTCGGGTTGAAAAACTCGAAGTTGAGAACTCACTCTTGAAAAGTCAAGTCGAAGACCTTAGGAATACGTTGGAAAGGTTTACTTTGGGATCCAAAGGACTTGACCTCCTACTTGGGTCGCAAAGGGCCGTGTACAACAAGGCCGGGCTAGGGTTTAGCTCAAATACGACCAATAAGTCGTATATGTCAATCGTAAGTAGACATAAAAAATGTGTCCAAGCATGGGTCCCTAAGACCACCTTAATTTCAAACTTAGGATCAAACCAGTACTGGGTTCCCAAGGACCAAATCCACTATGTGGAGAGACCGAATTGATTCAACGGTCCAGGGGGAGCTAGTACGAAATTTGTTTGTGTTTTAACTTAGAAATTGCATGCTTAGGTTTTTATTTTTCTTTTTAGAATGGTTAGATAGGACTATAATGTTGGATCGAGAAGCGTCGCTAGAGGGGGGGGGGGTGAATAGCGATCGTAAATCTTTTCTTTTTTGTTCGTTCGATACGCAAAGTAAGCACAGCGGAAAATAAATGAACACGTTTATTTTACTTGGTTCACAACCCAGCGGTTGCTACTCCAAGGCCCTATCGGTCCTAGACCACGTACGGAGGGCAAAGCACTATAACGTCTCCTCCTCGTTGGAGGTAGGAGACAACGATCACAAAACCGAATATACGAGGATGAGGCAACAAGCCTACCTCACCTCGTTATGAAGAAAAACAAAGAATACAATATCAAAAATATTACTTGATTCTGCTGCCGACGAAGAAGATCGAAACTTGACGTCGCGTCGGCGTTATGACGATGTTGGAGCGTTGGCGTTGTAGGAGCACTTGATGAATAAACTTGATGTGATTTGGAGATGGAATCCTCCCCTCCTTTTATAGAATTTGGCCTCTGAATTTGTCTCCTCTTTTTTCGGAACGGATCATGAAGTTGTCCAAATTTTATCGCGAAGTGGCCGCGTCAAACGTTATCCATTTTGACCTAGCGCAAGGAATCGCCACCATCACGATCGATGCCTCCCATCACCGACCGATGGGCATCACCGATCGCTTCCATGTCCAGCAATGATCGCTAGCTTGGCCACTTCCTTGCAATAAGAGGTTAGCCCGGAAAATGATAAATACGATGGTTTCTAACCGTCCGATCTCGACCTAGACCTTCCACAGGAAGTCTTAGTCGGATCGCCGCCTACGGTCGTCCCCGTAAAGAGGACACGACCTTTCAATCTCTCACTCACACGAGCTTACCTCGATAGTAGCTCTCGCTTCCGGCCTTCCACTCGATTCCTTCGGCTCCCTCCGAAGTCACTCGAGTGTCGCCCGACCACCGCGACTTCCTCCGGGTGTCACTAGCCTTCAGCTCAAGCTTTAATACTTTTCTGCACACTCGATAGTTCGTGAGATAACGATGTAGACTTAACTTTGTGTCTTTGCCATAATCAAAACACAGGTTCGATTATCTAGTGCCCCTGCACCAACATATAACTCGTCAATACTTGATAACATAGTACCATGATGCGGCGAGATGATAGTACGCTAGGAAAGCGGAGTCTTGTGTATTCGGGCTAGATAAGGCGTATCTAGTTCGGTGCACTTGACCGAGCGGAACTAGCTAAAGCTACCTCGCCGTATCCTAGACTAGTTAGACCAGGAAGTGGTCTTAGGTGAGTCAAGTCTCTATTTTCTTAAAAATGGCTTTGTCTAAGGAAGTGGTCTTTGTTCCGATCAAAGAAGACCTCTGTGCCTCGCCACGACCTGGAAGCCATGATCTTGAAAAGGTGACTTGATGAGCCTAAGGTCAAATCCAAATCTAATGCAAGGTTGATAAGTGTTTAAGTCATTAAATTTAATTCAACTAAAATTGGAAGTCATCTCACAAGAACATATAGGATTAACATGTTTGATCATGTAGACATGGGTGAGATGATTTAGGTTAATAATTTTCAACCAATTTTTAATAAATCCAATATCCGATCCAACTACCTTGCGTGTAGGATCAATGGATGTTGGACAGTGGTTGCTCCCGACACATGACCGGGGATCAACTCAAGTTTTCGAAGCTTCGATTCAAACGACAAGGATCGGTAGCCTTCGGAAATAACGGCAAGCTCAAAATCATCGGATCAGGTGATATTGAGCTTAACTCAAATTTTGTCATTCAAAACGTTTTATTAGTAGAAAATTTTCAATATAATCTTCTCAGTGTAAGCCAATTGTGTGATAATAACTATAAGGTCATATTTCTAGAAAACGAATGCGTAATTAATACAAACGAAACCTCTAAAACAATTCTTAAGGGAACTAGAAATAACAACATTTACACTATTAACTTAACTAACTCCTCAACTAAGTGTCTTATGACACGGCAAGAGGAATCATGGTTGTGGCACCGACGACTCGGTCACTCACACCCAAGACTCATCCACAAGATGAGTCAGAGTGACTTAGTTAGAGGTTTGCCTAACCTCAATAACTTGGATAATAAAATATGTAATGCTTGTCAACAAGGTAAACAATCTAGGACACAACATCAACTAACTAGTCAAGAACGAACCAAAAGTGTGCTTGAGCTCCTACACATGGATCTATTTGATTCACACGGAGCTAAGTCACTTAACTAAGTAAATTCTAATTGATGACTATTCTAGATTTACTTGGGTTAGGTTCATCAAACACAAAAGTGATACCCTAGATCAATTAATCAATCTATTTAAATTAATAGAAAATCAACAAAGCATTAAAATCAAAAGACTTAGGACTGATCATGGTGGTGAATTCGAAAACCATAGGTTTAGAGAATTCTGTAACCTAAATGGATACCACCATGAGTTCTCTTGCCCTAGAACTCCACAACAAAATGGCCTAGTAGAATGCAAAAATAGAACCCTACAAGAAGCCGCTAGGACAATGCTTAATGAGTATAACCTACCCGATAGGTTTTGGGCCGAAGTCGTGAATACGGCATGCTATGTCCAAAATAGAATCCTTATGATAAAGAGGCACCTTAAGACCTCATATGAGATTTATCACGATAAAATACCTAACATCAAGTACTTTAGGGTATTTGGGTGTAAGGTACATATCCTAAGCACTAAGGATTACCTAGGGAAATTTACATCCAAAACCACGACCGGAATCTTTCTAGGATACTCGACTACAAGCAGAGCTTATAGAGTATATAACCACGACACCCTTAGAGTCGAGGAGACTATCAATGTAGTATTTGATGAAGGACACGAACCTACAAAACCCCCGGCAACCCCAATTAGCGAACCGACTCATACTACACCTAACTCTGATCCGGAGATTAGGTCTAGTGTTAATCCTAACCTAAGTCAACCAAGTCACTCTATCGACCAAGTGATAGATGACTCCAACCAAACTAGAACTCAAACGAGTCATCCTATGGATCAAGTTGTAGACTAAAATCCAAATCCAACTAGGACTCAAACGAATCATCCTATCGACCAAGTGATAGGTGATCCAAGTCTAGGAGTTCGAACTAGAGCCTCATACAGAAACCTTAGTCAAATATCCTTGATTTCTAAAATTGAACCCAAAACTATTGACCAAGCTCTTCTTGATCCCGATTGGATTATTGCAATGCAAGAAGAGTTGGCTCAATTCACTAGGAACGAAGTATGGGAATTAGTACCACCACCTAAAGATAAAACAATCATTGGAACAAGGTGGGTGTTTAGAAATAAAATTGATGATAGAGGTGAAGTAGTTAGAAATAAAGCTAGACTAGTTGCTAAAGGATTTAGTCAAGTCGAAGGTTTAGATTACGACGAGACCTATTAGAGTCCATTCGAATGCTATTAGCATATGCAGCACATCAAGGATTTAAGTTGTTTCAAATGGATGTGAAATCTGCATTCTTAAATGGATACATTAAAGAAGAAGTTTATGTTAGTCAACCCCCCGGTTTCGAAAGTTTAGACAAACCCGATCATGTCCTTAGGTTAAAGAAAGCTCTTTATGGACTTAAACAAGCTCCTCGAGCTTGGTACGAGAGACTTTCGATTTATCTTAAGTCCAAAGGCTTTAACCAAGGTGTAGTTGACCCAACCCTTTTCGTAAAAACCTTAGGTAAAGACATATTCATAGTCCAAATCTACGTAGATGATATTATTTTCGGAACCACCAACTCAATCCTACTAAATGAGTTCATTTCACTTATGGAAAGTGAATTTGAAATGAATTTAGTAGGTGAGTTAAGTTTCTTTTTAGGTCTACAAATTAAACAAACTAAAGATGGAATATACCTACATCAATGCAAATATACTAGGGAATTAATTAAACGCTTTGGAATGCAAGACGCTAAAATTATTAATACCCCAATGGCAACTAATGTGAATATAGAAGAAGATGTAATCGGAAATTCAATTGATTTAAAATACTATAGGAGCATAATAGGGAGTCTCCTTTACCTAACTACAAGCTGACCTGATATCTTATTTGCAGCAAGTATGTGCGCAAGGTTTCAAACCTGTGCCAAGGAGTCTCACCTAACTCTAGTCAAGCGTATCCTTAGATATCTAAAGGGTACACTTAATGTCGGTATTTGGTATCCTAGATCTACCGAGTTCGAACTAACCGGCTACTCTGATTCGGACTATGCCGGTAGTAAGCTCGATAGAAAGAGTACGAGTGGTTGTTGTCAACTTCTCGGCTCGAGTCTAGTGAGTTGGTGCAATAGGAAGCAACACTGTGTTGCTTTATCTACCACTGAAGCCGAATACATCGCGATGGGTGAGTGTGTCACGCAGCTTCTTTGGATGAAGCACACTCTCCGCGACTTTAAGTTAGACTTTACGAATACTAAACTTCACGTAGATAACATTAGTTTAATTAATCTTATAAAGAATCCGATATGTCACTCTAGGACCAAACATATAGAGGTCAAACACCATTTCATTCGAGAACATGTGGCCAACGGAGCCATACAACTCGAATACATCGAATCAAAGTCTAACTTAGCAGACCTATTTATTAAACCCCTACCCGAAGCCGAATTTAGTCTATTAAGATGAAAATTGGGCATGTGCGTAGTAGAATAGGAACTTGCAAATTATATTTTCTTACTACTATTTCTTAACTTTCATTTTTTATGGAACTAGTATAGGACATACCTTAGATATCATGCACCTATAGATTTAAGGAGCCAATACATCTCACAACACATAGGACTAATGTGTTTGTGTACTTAGCCACGTAGATGGGCGTGAGATGTTAGGACCTTACTCCTGGTTCCAGATGTAGAGCTATTGCATCGCTATGAACCACGGAGTATAATCATACATACTAACCGACTCTGACCAGGACTGGTTGATCTTTCATATCAATCAAGCCAAATATGAGTCGAACATCTTATAGATGAACTTATTTTCAGTATATTATTTTTAAAATAATGTGGAACATGCTTGGACTTTAAATTTAACACTTTTTTTTCCACACACACACTCACTCTTTTCGATATATGGAAAAAGGGGGAGAAAAAGGCCAAAGTTAAGGGGTCAAAATTTTTTTTGATAACTTAACTCTTACTTTATATTTAAACCAAAAGTTAACTTTAAGTTTTGAAAACTTATTAAAGGCCAAGTTAAGAGAATTCTTAACTTAAACTTATTTGTGGCGTCAACGTTTTACTAAGGCCAACTTTAAGTAATGCTAATTACTTAAAGAAACCCTCAAAGGGGAGGATTAAGGTCTTTCTTCAAGACTCACCCTCGGTCAAGGGGGAGGTTTCCTCAAGGGGGAGTACTTGAAGAAAATCCTTACTACTCCAACTTAATCTTCTTTATTTCTTATTTCTAATGCACATTATTCTTCATGCTTGCTATTTACTTAACTTTGTATGTGGGTTTGCCATAAATCAAAAAGGGAGAGATTGTTGGTGCAGTAGGCACCTAAGTCGAACCTGAGTTTTGATTATAGCAAACGATACAAAGTTAAGCTCATGTCGTTATCTCACGAGCTGAATCGAGTGTGCAGAAGATTGCTATAGCTGGAGCTAAAGGCTAGTGACACCCGGAGGAAGCCGCGGTGGTCGGGCGACACCGGGAGGACTTCGGAGGGAGCCGAAGGAATCAGGTGGAGACCGAAAGCAAGGATTCAAAGGTAAATGTTGAGGTAAGCTCGTGTGAGTAAGCGTAAGTAAGGTCGAGTCCTCCATACGGGGACATCCTTAGGCGACGATACGACCAAGACTTCCCATGGAAGGTCTATGTTGAGATTGGATGGCAAGTGGTCGTCGAATTCACTTATATTTCGAGCTAACTCTTTATTACAGTCAAAAAGTCTAAAAATCAGTTCAACCGGCCAAAAATCAGTTCAACTGCTAAGCCATCAGTTCAACCGGCCAAGGATCAGCTTCAATCACGAGCCATCGGGCCAACCCAAGAAATCAGTTCAACCGATGGTCAAAAATCAGCCTCGAGGAGTCAAGCTTTATCACCATTTTTCAAGGAGTTTTGTGCCCAATTCCTATTGGTTGAAGACCCATTCGATGAGGGGCTTAAAGGCTATAAAAGGAGGTCCTAACCTAGGGTTTCTTCATCAATTCTAAGCCTCCAAAAGCCTCCGCAAAGCTACAACTTCTCCAACAACGAAGTGCTTCTTCTCCGATGTCTAGGTTTATTTGTTTTCATTTTATTACGTCGGTTAGAATTTTATTTCAATTTAGTACTTTCATTTTCGGAGCTTTTATCGTAACGAGGAGAGGGGGAGTGTCCCTCTACCTCAAGCTTTGTGCTTTACTTGTATCGATTAAACTCCTACCTCTAAAGGGGAGGAGTTCTTTAGTGTTTTTGCCCTCCGTACGTGGTCGAGGACCGCTAGGGCCTTGGAGTAGTAGCCGAAGGCTACGAACCAAGTAAAACTCCTTTGTCTCTTTTTACTTTACATTTACATTTCCGCTGTAATTAATTATCTCTCGAGTTTTAACGAACGAAAAGAAAAGAAAAATGTTTTATCGCTATTCTCCCCCCTCTAGCGATCCGCTTCGATCCAACACTCCGGTGGCGTTCCTCCTCCCCGTTGCGATTTACCGAAGCTTTTTAGGGCTTCGTCGTGCCGTCCTAGCTGTCGTGCCTCCTCCCTAGGATTTGGGCGGAGCCATCCTTATATAGACATCACCTCGGACTGCTACAAAATCCGAAAAAACCCTAGTCGTGCAAATATGGTGGGCCGCCACACGGTCGTGTGGAAATACACGGCCAGGCCATGTGCGGCCTTGGGGTGTCCAATCTCGTTCATTGGACACGACCGTGTGTAGCCACACGCCCTGGTCATGTCCCATTCTGTGTCTAGCTGCAAAATGTCCTTCTTTTGCTCCGAAAGTGTTCCTTTATCCGCCTAAATGCTATCCTGCACAGAAAAATACAAAGAGCAGACCTCCGAACCAAAAAATAGGAAATGCATGCAAAATAGAGTGACATATGCATGAAACTAACATAAAATGTAATGAGATGTGAGTGAAAACTACTCCTAAAACCCTATATGTTTCGCTCACATCATCCATACCCACTCGACTATTGGAAATTTCCTGAATTATTCTTATACGAATAGTTCGGGTAGTTCCTCCATCCGGGATTGTACATGCTCGAATACGGATTGTTGGCCCTATGATTATAATCATCCACCGCATTGACATGCTCAACTTGTCCTTTAGAAATGTACTTCCCCCCATAGTGGTAGAATTAGCTGCACATACAGAAGCAGGAGTTAGTGAATTGAACAGTCTGCTCAGTGTGTACATCCTTGCTGCTAGATGATCGATGGAGTTGACAACATATTTACCTGTTGTAGGTGTTGGGTGACTACATTTGGAAGACCACTGATGGTGGTTTTGTTCCACCTCCTCAATAAGTTCCTCTACTTCCTCGATAGTATTATTCATTAACCCTCCTCCTGTAGTAGAATCCAGGGAAACTTTTGTGACGTATGTGATCCCGTTGTAGAATATATGGATCACAAGCCACCTTTCAACACTGTGGTGGGGGCACACTGATAAAGCAACCCTTTATAGTGATCCCAGGCTTTGAACAGCGACTCTCCTTCCTTCTAGTGAAAGCTAGTGATGAGGTGGCACATGTGAGCTATTTTTCTTGGTGGGAAAAACTTGTTCAAGAATTGAAGATCACATTTCTCCCATTTCGTGATGCTTCCCGAAGGCAATGAGTGTAGTCACGTTTTCACCTTATCCCTTATTGAGAATGGGAATAGGCTCAAATGGATCGCATCTGTAGGTACCCCATTAAATTTCAACGTTGAGCAGATCTCCAAAAATGTCTCCAGGTGTCGGTTGGAATCTTCAGTTGCATCTCCTTCAAATTAACTCTACTGGACCATGTGTATGAGTGCATGCTTAAGTTCAAAGTTATTAGCAGTAATGGATGGTCCAACTATACTAAGTCTATATCCTCTTGCACTATGAGCTACAAAATCCCATAAGGGGCGGTTACCTATGTTCACGAGTGGAGCCACGTGTTCCTCAATCTCTTTCTATTCTGCCCTACGACGATGATAGATACAGTCTATCTCTAGGTTGATTGGAAATAGATTTTCCGATCTTATGCGCTTGTGCATAAGATAGCTACCATAACCAAGTAGGAATATCTATGCTACTTACTAAAGAGGAAATCAAATAAAATGAAAGTAATAAACTAAATAATAAAAATTGAATTAAAACTAACTTGAATTGGAAACCAATTATTATTAGTAAAATGAATCTAAACAATAATTGCAAACAAAGATTTAAACTAAAAAAATAATTGACAAAAATCGAAAACAATATAAACTAAAATAAAACAATACTAGAAAAACTAATCTACTCTAGGTTTGATCCAATCTATTCACTATTGATCCAATATCGATCCTATAGTCCTCGAAAATAGCGCCAAAAATTTGATGCACGCGAGCACGACCCCAAATCTCCGATGGAGACCGCCAAGGACTTGAAGTGCACGCTCGTGCTCAATGACCGCAAGTGCATCGTTGTTGTCAAGTAATTAATCATGTATCGATCCCACAGGGACTGTGATTCGAGTGTCGTTTATCCAGTGAACGTTGATTGTTCGAAGTAAATCTTTTGCGAGTCAGAAGTGGGGTCCACTATGATCCTGACTCAAATATGGTGTCAGTTGAAGAAAGCAAAGGGGGCTCAAAGTTGCTTAAAGGAATCCAAAATTTCAATTTCACTTGTGCGTTGTTGAACATGCTATCAATTTAATGCTCCTAGGATCTCTAGTCATGATCTTGCGGGAGGATCATCGTATGTAATCCCAATGAACTTTTGCTTCTACCAGGAACTACCTATTCCTAGCCAAGTTTTGCTTTTGGATCATCAGAGCTCAGGGGGTTGATAACTTTGGGAATCCCCTGTCATTGGGGTCCCACAACCCTTCTAGAGTTGATGTCTTCTACTTTGGGCCTTATGCTGGGATAGGTTCATGGGGTTCTAGGATGTCCTATTGATCCCTATGAACAAGTGGATCATATTTCATATCCTACTCTTTCACATCCTACTTCCTACGGTTAAGTGAGGAAGGATGACCGTAAGGTTCCTCCTTGGTTCTCCTAGATTCCTATACAAAGGTTTTCCACCTTTATATAACTACGTACAGTAGAAATAGAATCAAGACATAACTTTCATTGATCTAAACAACATAAATTGCAAATATAATTCAAAAGCAATGAATAGATATTTGAACTAGCATGTCAAACATACACAAGTTACTCCCTGTTCCTAGAATCAAAGTATATACTCTATAAATAAGGAGGAACAAACACAAGACATCTTTTTATAAAATATTACAATCCAAACATAATTAGAAAGAGAAATAATACACCCTGTTGGATCCAATGCGATGTCTTGGTTGCTCCTCATGGTGTTGGAGCATCGATTCGGGTCTTCAAGCCGCTTCCTTCCTCCCCATTGTGAGCCTCCGGTGCTTTTTAGAGCACCTCCTTGCCATCCCAGCTGTCGAGCCTCCCCTCTAGGGTTTAGATGTGCCTTCCCTTTTATAGGAGTGAAGCTGGCTTTCCTTATTTGCCCGCGAAACCCAGAGCTACATAAGTTATGTTGTCGCCACATGGCCGTGTGGAATCCATACGAAAGGCCATGTGGGAATCTGGAAATGCGCCTAGAATCTACATCTGACAAAAGGCACGGTCGTGTGAGATTCACACAGTCAGTCGTGTCCTCCTTTGGAGCTCCAAATGAACGTCATCTTCCTGCCCAAAGCGTGTCCATGTCTCTGGGACACGACCAGAGCACGCTTGCCTTCCTTGAGCTCCATTTATTTAGCTATTTTGCCTCCAAAATGCCACTCTGCACATGAAAATAACAAAAACATATCTCCAAACTAGGAAATAGTTAATGAAGACAAAACAAGGGAGAATATGCATGAAATAAGTATGAAATACAATGAGATATGTGCTAAAACTACTCTTAAAACCTTATATGATTTGCACACATCATCCAATCACATGGGAGCTGACGTGGCTTTATCTGGCTCAACCTTGATCCCACTTCGAGTGTTGATCTGATTTTATATCTTATTCTAGTTGACTAGAGTCCATTTGATCATTTCGATTGTTCCGGATAATTGACATAAGTTAATTTCCTGCATCACAGAGTTAGCACAGCATATATGTATGTGTGTGTGTGTGTGTGTGTGTGTATAGTAGTAATGAAAGTCTATGACTGTCCAATCTTGACTTTGGCATTCCCCCAGAATCCTTAGTCATACCGACGCCTAAGGTTGTCCCCATACCAAGGATGTAACCTTACCACTCCACGCGCAAGGTTCTTACCTTGCTTACCTCTACCCATTTGGACTTGCCTTCTTAGCTCTCGATCCTCATACCACCCCAGCTCTCTCCGATGTCCAGACTCCACTGACCTACCGAGATTCTCCTAGTGTCTTCAATCTATACTAAGACTATTCAAGTCTTGTACACTTAACAGAACATATAAGAGCACAACTTAACTTAACTTTGAACTTTTGTCATTATTAAAATCAAGGCTCGATTATCTAGTGTCTTTGTACCAACAATCTCCTCCTTTTTTATTTATGGCAACACGATTCAAAATTAAAGAAATAAATACTTTTAATTTCAAAAACTCCCCCTTAATGTTACCTCCTCCTTATTACTTGATGAGTGAGTTTTAAAAAAAAAAATTCAAATTTTTCTATTTTTATTATCTTTTACTCTCTCCCCCTATGATATATATCAAAAAAATACTTTGTAAACACATTTTCAAGATATTAAAGGCATGTTTAATTTTTCAAGATATTTTTAACCGTTGCAATTTAAAAACATAAGTTAAAAGAATGTGATAAAAAAGAAATAATGGTAAATGCATGAAGTACATAAACAAATTTAGAATCTAAGCATGAATTCTTAAGCAATTTATATTAATTATTTTTAAAAAAGAAAATATATATTTGATGATGTTCTCTTCTTCGGCCTGCTTAGACCTCTTCCCTCTTCTTCAAGAACTCCTTCTGAGTGCCTTGGATCCCTAAGCTAAGCGCTAGATCTGTCACTTCACAAGAGAGTGTTAGAGGTGGGCTGGCTTCCCGGCGCGGCCCCTCCGACGCTCAAGTCAGAAACGAAAGAATGGAGAAGTAGAATGTAGAAGAAGTGAGAAGTGAGAAGAGATCTTTGAGGTGCCAAAAAGCGAAGAGAAAAACCAACCCCCTTCTCCTTCCACCTCTACCCCTTTTATAGGAGATTCATCCCACCTTTTCTTGAAGTGAATTTACTTTAATGCCCCTGTCAACCTGTCAAGATGTAACCATTTCTCCCACTCCTTTTCAAAATATCTCTTGGTGTGCTCTCCACGTGTCCCTTATTTTTCCTATCAACCATTAATCAAATGAATAAATAAATAACATAACATAATATTTCATGTCAATAATATTCTTTATTTAAGAACTCCCCCATCACTTCCTGTACCCAAAAATACCTGCATCCCCTTCTCTGCTTAATTCAGAAAATGCTCAAGGTCCACATGTACATCACTCGGGAAATCAACATACTGCTCGGGAAATACACTAACTGCTCAGGAAATATACTAACTGCTCGGGAAGTATACACACTACTCAGGAAACATACCCACTATTCGGGGAATACATAGACTGACCAAAAAAAGCCAACTCACTAATACACTCTGAACTATCAACACTGCTCTTCCTACTTGGCATGGGAAATACCTATATCACTCGGGAAACACACGACTGCTCAGGAAATATATACATTGCTCGAAAATTACATATATCAATCAGAAAATGCCTACACTGCTTTATCAAAAAATATTTACCCCTGAGCACAACCATTCTGCTCACCCTTACACAGCTTGAGAATTACATATACTGCTTGGGAAGTATATACACTGCTCAGGAATTGTGTACACTCCTTGAGAATTGCGTATATCAATTAGGAAATACCTACACTGCCTAACAACACAACACTTAGCTCTGAGCACAACTATTCTGCTCACCCTTACTCAACTCGGGAATTACGTATACCACTCAGGAAACATACTAACTGGTTGGGAATTACAGACATCAACCAGAAAATACATATATTGCCTTGCCAATACAACACTTAGCTCTGAGAAAGACTAATTTTCTCACCCCTTCTCAGCTCGAAAAATGCATATACTGTTCGGAAAATACATAAACCGCTCAAGATTCACATATTCTGCTCACAACATTTAGCTATGAGGCTCACTACTATTCTTACCCCTTACATAGCTCTGGAATTATATATACCGCTCCGGAATTATATAAACTGCTCAAGAATTACATAATCTGCTTTGTAAACATCACACCACTCTAAACACCACTACTCCACATGCATCGGCACGACTCGGGACTTACATATACCGCTCGGGAAACATACCATCTAGTTGAGAATTACACTTGATACCTTCTGAAAAACATGCTAAGTATCTGATTGAAAATCCCGACCCCATCATAAGTTCCCCCTCTTTAGTAAAGCTGAAGAGGGAAGTCGAGTGAAGTTTTACAAGTATTTACTAAAACTGCCCTTACTAAAAAACAAAAATTTCTCTGCCTTAACTAAAAACCCTTGCACCTATCATAAGTTCCCCCTCTTTAGTAAAACTGAAGAACAAAGCCAAGTGAAGTTTTATAAGTATTTACATAAATTGCCCTTACTAAAAAAATAAAAAATTCCCTGCCTTAATCAAAAAACCCCTACACCCATCATAAGTTCTCCCTCTTTAGTAAAACTAAAGAGCGAAGTCGAGTGAGGTTTTACAAGTACTCACTGATATTCAAAGACTTCCATATCAAACATAAAACTAAAAGATGTCAATCTGAGCACAAATCTTGAAACTATCATATTAGACGTAGGGCCTTAAAATATCACATTAGGTGCAGGGCTTTAAACTCTCACACTAGGACCAGGGCCTCAAGCTTGTATGTTAGAAACTTATCTTCCATTATAGCTTGCATTATAGTCCCCGTGGGAGAATGTAGCTACCTAGCCCATAGGCTGTTATATGAGGCATGAGAGCCTTGAGAACCTTTTACCTGCCATTGTAGTTGGCGTTATAGTCCCCATGGGGTAATGTAGCTACCTAGCCCATAGGCTATTATATGAGGCATAGAACCTTGAGAAAAGTTTACCTGCCATTATAGCTGGCGTTATAGTCCCCGTGGGGGAATGTAGTTACCTAGCCCATAGGTTGTTATATTAGGCGTAAGAGCCATGAGAAAATTTGTTATCTTCTGACTTCTTATGTTAGGCGTAAAAGCCTTAGATAAAATTACTGATCCTACAAAGGAAACCATTATTAAACTTTTAAAATATGCATTAGGTGTAAAAAACCTTAGAAAAAATTGCTTGTTTCCTACAAAATTTTTTTTTCCATTTAGCCCTTAAGCTCTTATACGAGGCGTAAAAGCCTTAGAAAAAAATTACCGAACCCTACCAAAGAAACATTTTCAGAGAAAATATTAAAGCTGAGAAACAATACCAAAATCCTCACTTAACTTCCTTTTTCCCTTTCACTAAGTTATCACGCTCACTTCTTCTTATTTTTCCTTAAAGGACCCTGATTTGGTCAACACTTACCCATTAACTCAAACTTTGCCTTTCACAAAAAACCCTAACTTCCTTCATCCCTGATACCTTCAAATTTTCTGCGACAAGGCTCCCTCCATGGTTTCTTCTTCTTCCAATGCTCCCTGGTACAAAACAACCACCAGTCGACTAACTCTCAACCATCCCTTCTTTCTCCACGAGCCCAAATACATCCCCGAGAGCTTCACCGCTATCATCCTAGCCCCCCATCAGCGACCTCACCAACCCTTGACTGGCACCAGCACTCTATTCACTTGCCAACTTGAAGGGGGGTGTTCGCTTTCCTGTCCCAAAATTGTTGTTCGATATTTTAACCTAGTATGGTATCCCCCTTAAGCAGCTAACACCCAACTCCATTCGTATACTCGTCAGAACCCAAATCGTTTTCAAACACCTTAACATCCCCCAAACTCCTCATGTCTTCCATTGCTTCTACCAACTCAAAATGGTTGACATTGGCGTGTTTTACTTCATGGCATGCCAAGGCTACCAATTTCTCACCGACATACCAATCTCCCATAAGAGATGGAAAGATCTATATTTCTATGTCCCTTTAGACCTTGTCCTCCAATTCTCCATAACCTGGAGGACTGCTCTTCGCCAACTCCTTGAGATGAAAGCCATCAAATCCTATGTCAATTTTTAGTCCATCGAACCTCTACTAAAGCACAAACATTTCAGAATTTCTGAAATTTTGCAAGAACCTATACTGTCTTATTACGGGATGTCTCCTATCCCCGCAATTGAAGCCCATCCAATAGGTAAATACTCCTTTCTTTACTGTATACTTACTGCTTTTATCTTCAAATGTACAATAATATTTCGATTTTTGCAGAAGACATGATGTGCACTGCTATTGTTAGAACCTTGGCAAAAAGCAATAGAAGAAAAAAAAAAGAATTCAATCAATTTCCACCTCCATTTCCAAACATGGCCACTCTCCATCAATAATTACTCCTTTCCCTACTACTGCCTATTTTAATTACCTTTGTTCAGTTCTTGAAAATACTTCACAAAGAATTACTTATACTTCTACATCACAGGTCCGTTTCGAACTCCCCCGAAGCCTTGTCATTGTACTTGAAGAGCCCGGGCAGCTCTCCCTCACCTTCATAGATCCTACTCGGCTTCCTCCTCCACCCGAACCAATCCAATATCCTTTTCCCCCTTTCAACATCTTACTTCCTACATAACCCACCTCTTCACTTCCTCCCCCAAAATTACCTCCCTCTGACATACTTGCTCATAGTCCACTTCCTAATCCTTCCAATGATCCCATTGACCTTTCTTCATCCCCTTCTCCACCTTCTTCTGCAGACGATCTTCCTTTAGCCTCCCTCTTTCCTACTAGACATCAACAACCCTTACCTCCATCGAGCCCCATAGCTCCTGAATTCACCACATCCTCCCCTCTTGATCTTTTGGTACAGACCGTATCAGACGCCTACACTAGCCATCCCCCTTCTTCTCCTCAAGAACTCCCTATGTCTCCATCCAGCCCTAATTCTCCTCCTGCATCTTTACTTCCCTCTGAAACTCCAATTCCTGCCCTAGATCCTACTCCACCGTAAACTGCCCCTCTCTTTACCAACTCTGACATTCCCTTATTTTTACAAGAGCTCTAGCAGAGCCTTAAAATGGTAAATTTTTCCCCTTTTACTAACTTACTTTACTGCACAAATAAATTTCTCTTATCACTGTCACTTTGTTTATTTTGCAAAGCACTTCTAAGCTCCATAACTTCAATCAATGGTACACTGAATATCAAATTTCACAATCTTAGCCTTCTCTAACACATATAGAAATACCTCAGCCTCCTATCAGACCCCAAGCACACCCAACTTCTACCAAGTTTCTTCAAACCAATCCTACTAAAGCTTCCATTTCTTCAAAGGGATTGCAAACTAGTCACCCTACATCTCCCAACCGAGCTGAGAAAGAAAATGCATTACAACAACAAATACAAGAACTGCAATTCCAAGTAAAAGTCTTGACTACCGAGAGAGCCCAATTACTATAAGAGAAAGAAAAAAAACCTCCATCCAACATGGGCATGATTTGCATAAGGCCCAATGGGAAAGATCTAGCAAGGACACCACTATCAGGCTGCTCCAAGAACAAATAGAGTCCTACAAACAACAAGCAACATCATCACAAGCAAAAATTCAGAAACTGGTACAAAAGGAGAATGACTGGCATTTCCAATCGGACCAATGTTTTCGGCCTTTAGAAGACCTCATCGATACCTTCAATGCCCTAAAAGAGAGAACTGATAACAGTATGGTTGAATTTCATTTCCATTTTTCCATATTGATGCAACACTTCCATAGATTATCATAAGTTGCCAACGAATAGACTCGCCAAGCTATCCAACTCCACAGAGAACTGACCCATCTGCAAGAAACTAAGGTCAAACATTGGGCAGCCCAAGAAACAAAACTTTTAACTAGAACATCGACCAAATGAGGAAGATATTTTCAAAGAGGTTTCGAAGGAGCTCTGCATGTAGTAAATGAGAAACATCTTTTTTCTTCCAACATATCTGATACTACTTTGGACATAGGAGCAGCATATGATAAATTTCCACTAGAGGCCTTTAACATTAAGTCGAATACCACCTCAGAGTCATAAAATCATAACCCCTATTCTTGTAATGAACAAGTACTTGTACTGAATACATAACATTCTGCAATGGATGTCTAATTTTGATTCTAAATTATCATTTCTGAATCTATGCTATGCATATTCAATGTAACTGATTACATGAAATTTCATATTTCCCAATTCTGTAATGAATTTCTATTTTCAAATCTGTGACATAAATACTCTAAAACATATTCTACAAAAATCCATTTTTTATCCTTACACCGTATCCTGCACATGCCCCATAGCAAAATTTGAACAAACTTATACACCCATGCTTACCTTAATAGAAAATGGGTTCCTTATTTACCCATTATTTTTACCCTAACAAACTAATTTGATCTGATTCAATGACCCCACTCTTCCTAAGAATAAGGGGGAAAAGTTGTTACTTCCCTCCTTTTTCCCCCTTTCTTCTCTACATATACAGAGACCATCCTCACAGCTCTTCACTCTATACTCTCAAGAAAATGTATCCTACTTCCCAAATTCTCCATCCCTGGCTTACATCTACTTATTCCAAGGTGATAGGAGAATAGTATAGATCCCTATATTCTCGATTATAGCTTCCTCCAGGCTTTCACATAATCCTAGCCACTTCCATCGAACACCCTCACTCACCTCTCGAACGAACAAAGGCCTTCTTCTTGGAGAAAACAGAAGCAAGATTATATTTCCCTATTTATCCTTTTTTGTTAGAGATATTCGAGTATTTTTCTATTCCCCTAAATCAACTAAGTCCTAACTCTTTTCGCTTTATATTAGGTTTTTACCTTATCACATCATACCTGTCAATAACCCCATCAACTTTTTTATTTCACTATTATTTTAAAAATAAAATCAATAGAAATAGGTATCTTCGATTTTCAAGCTCGGTCAGATTTTCAATTTCTGACTGGAATCCCTTCTTTTCACAAGGGATGGGAAGAGCACTACTTTGTGCATTCTTTATCTCCGTTTCCTTTTTCACCCAATTGGCTAACAACTCTCCCACCTCATCATTCCCTAGGCCATTACCGAGATAACCTCGATTATTAGTTGATTACCTTGTCATTTGTAGAAGAACAATTCAACATAAATCTGCTACTCACAAAAGCATAACTTACCTCCATCAGGCTGAACTACCCCCTGCAATCGACTATATGCTCGGTAATCATTTTTCCTCTTTTTTAACTCCCATGTATTTATATTACTTATATTCACTCTTACTTACTTTTCCTTTTTTCAGAATCACTCTTATTACAGGCTTCTAGCAATATTCACCCACCCTCTCATATAAACCCTATTTAACTTCACCCTCGTAACTCCACACCTTCCCTCCTCGAAACACACCATCCATTAAAATTCTGACTCTCCATATTCCTCCTTAATTACAGAAAACTCTTCACCTTTTATCCTCTTCTCCCCTTTGTATATCAAAAGTATTCTCCTACTGAGCATCCTTCTGAGACCTCTTTATTCCTCAAGCATCTTTATTCCCATGGTCAACCATTTTCCGTTTAAAGATAACTGTATACATGCTAGAAGAACATAATAGCAAGTACCCCCAAATTTCTTCCTCTCAGAAGAACAATGAAATCAAGGAGAATAACTATCTCAAATATTCCAACTGAGGATTACTTCAAAAAATACCACAGGATAACCATATGCAGACTTAATTAAAGAAAACCCCCCTTTGCAAAATCAAACCAAGAACTCCTCTCCCGAATAATACATATTGTGTTGGTGCAGAAAGCACTACTCCTTAGTTTTGATGTATGAATCATAGTTAAAGTTAGGAATTACCTGTGGTTTTATATATGTATTAAGTGTGTAGGCTAACAGAAAACGCCTAGTAGGTCAGGCAGATCAGATACTAGGCAATTAGTATTGAAAGTCCTAGTAGGTCATGTTGACCGGATACTAGGTAGAAGCCTTGACAAATCAGGAGGATCGGACATCAGACAAGAAGAACAGATGGGTTAAGAGATCAGACATCTGGCATGAAGACCAATTATGTCAGGAGATCAAACAATTGGCATGAAGACCAGCTAGATTATAGAGATCGGACAGTTGGAGAAGTCCTGGTGGGTTAGATCGAATGTCAAGCATAGTAAGTCCAACAGGGCAACCCGTAGGTAAGCCTCGAGTGAAGAGGTGAGGTTGAGTCCTCTGTAGGGGGGCAAATCTAGGCATCAATCTGATAGATAGTCCACGTGGGACTAAGAATTCGAGATCAAGCAATATTAGTACTACCATTGCATTTCATACTGTATGTTTTTGCTAATCTCGTTTTGTTAGTATGAGCCCTTAGTTCCAATTATGAGATGATTGGTGAGGGAAACTTTTGTATTATATTCTTGCATTAATAAAGGAAAAGATTGATTATTATATTTCTTTATGCGTGTGCCAGCTAAATAAATATAATAATGCCCATGAATAGTAGGTTGTTATCTACAGTATATCAATTGGTAGAATTGATTATGAGAAGCTGTAGAGAACACTATTCTTAAATATTCCTAGTCAAGTATTGTATTAATAGACAAGGGCTATATTGATACATTGAGACTAGCATGTAGGACAATGGATGACTTGATCTCACAAGTCATGGATATGTGATATCACATTGATACATGAGTATATATATTGGAGACTATATATACTGAATTGACCCACCATGAGAAAGTATCATGGATCGTTATATGAGTGTCATATACTTTCTCATGTGACTATTGGTATGAATAGTCCTTAGACCTGAAGTCACTACGGTTCCCTACATAAGGAGTTATGTACTTTGGTATCGTCTAACGTCACACAGTAATTGGGTGACTATAACGGCGATCACTGAGTATGTAACGAATTATGCAGAGGGATGTGAGTGATGTAGATGGGATCTATCCCTCCCATATGACGGGAGTGATATCTTTGGCCTCTTGATAGAGTAGGACCACGAAATGCATGGTCATGCTCAAATGAGTCAATATGAGATATTGAGCTCATTTGTTTGAGTGAGTCTACTTGGGGATCAAGAAACATAAAGATTGATAAGAGGGCGACACGGTCTATGCCTCATTGATCGATCTGAGATATCAAGGATAGAAGGACACTGTCATATGATAATAGTCACGGAAGAGGTTGTCGGATCTCGACATTCTCATCACTTGGGTAGCAATGATGTATTGCTAGATGCCGCTCATTGCTTATGTATCTAAAATGGTTTTGGATACATTGCCAACGTTATGAGAGCCTATAGGGTCACACATAAAGAACATATTATTTTGGAGAGGAAATCATTTTGGTTTGACTAAAATGAATTATTAGTTAATTGGATTAACTAGAATGAGTAAGACTCATTACTTGGCTAAATTTGAGTTGGACTCAAATTAGTTTATGTTGAGTTAGACTCAAGTTAAACCAAGAGAAGAAGGCTAAAATGAATAATACACAAATTAATAATATAATACACGAATTAATAAATAGGGTTTTAAATGGGATTTAAAACTCATTAATGTGCATTTAATGAGCATTAATTGACTTCCTTTCTTTTACCATGAAGAATAAGGAAGTGTATTTAATGTCTCATTAAGGTGTATTATGGTTGCTTCTTCTTCTTCAACGTGGACAATAAAAAAGAAAATTAGATTTTATTTTTTCGTTCACAACACAAGAGGGCCAAGTATAGAGTGGAAAAGTGAGACCTTGGAGTGGTTGCTAGCACAACCGAAAGGGCTTACCTCTTCTCTCCAAGATCGTGTGTGTGTGCACCGTAGAGGCGTGGACATTCTGACCACGCTGAGATCCGCAAGTGTTGATGACTGGAATTCGATGGGCATGCTTCGAAGGTAATCTCGATTCCTATAGGATAGAATCGATAATTGAAACGAGTATATTTTTTTTTGCTTGGATCTCTAGAGGGATCCTATGTTTTCCGCTGCGAATTTTGTTTATCGCTCGGGATCCCTACAGTGGTATCAGAGCCACTTGTAAAAAAAAATATACACGTTTTTTTTTGGATGTTTTATGTGATATAAACATGAGATTAGTTTTATTATGTTTTTTTTTGCCGACTCGGTATATGTCCGAGTTGATTTAGCCAAGCGGATAGTTTGCTGAGTGGGCTGAATCAAGTTTGATGGTGCCAACTCGGTCTATGTCCAAGTTGATTTAGCCAAACAGATAGTTTGCCGAGTGGGCTGAATCAAGTAGGATGGTGCCGACTCTGCCTATGTCCGAGTTGATTCAGCCAAGCAGATGGTCTGCCAAGTGGGCTGGTTCAAGTCGGACGGTGCCGAACACACCTGGCCATCTGGAGGTCTCGAGTTCATAGAGATGGACAAAATGGGCAGCGACTCACAAAATGGACTGCCGTGGTGTTGCGGCTAATCGGCATAGCGGCTTAAAAAATTGCACATAATAAAACTGATAAATAAAATAATTTATTAAATCATTGTGAATGATTTGTATATGGTGCATGGTTATGGCCTAGGACCCAATATGATTGTGGTTATGTGTTGTAATTCATAATACGGCCTGCGTGCCATCATATGTATGTGGGTGTTGTATTTTATTTACACGGCCTGCGTGTCGTGCCTTCACTTCTATTTTCTAGTTGTAAAATAGATTTAGACTCCAATGTAACTCAAGTATTTTCATTTTATAATGTACAAAATAAATAAGCAATGAAAATCCATTGAAGGTGGATGTTACAAGGACGATGCTGACCAAAGGAAGCGCTTGGAGAAGATGCTATCCCTAGGGTAACCAATCGATTTTCTCATTGGCTTGAGAAATCATAGAATAAGGGTCATAACCATGTCACGTTTAGCGTATATGTGATATATTTTGTGTGTATGTGATGCATGCTAGATAATCTGTTATCTTAAAATTAAGTCAAATGAATATGCCTACCAAATTTTGGTACTCATAAACTACCTCGATCATTTGTGTTGGGTTTGCCAAATCAAAGCAGCGCATTTTATCTTGGTAGAGTGCAAGAGGACAATTGTGATGTCCCACTATCAAACTTTGGATGAGACTTCACTAAGTGTCTCAATTAGATTGAGAAATACTTAGAGGCATTTCCTAATAGTTAGGAGACACGGATAAGAGAACATTTATACTAAGTCTTGGGCGATTAGCCAAAGCTAACTCAAGATGATGTATAATGTGAATCTTGATCCTTTATTCCAAGAGTTGCATACGATGCAATTGGTAAAATGTTACCTACCTAGTGATACTAAATCTTGGGTGATTAGCCAAAGCTAACTCAAGGTGAGGTATGATGTGGATCTTGTCCCACATGAACTTGAAGCTCAATGGAACTGGTATGACTAGCTCCTATTGAAGCTAAGGGAATCAGTGGGAGTCTCATTTAATTAAAGGCCTAATTAAATGATTTCAGATATAATACTCATTTCTGCATATCATTTCTATTGTAGATTACTATGTCTTCAAATACGACAAATACCCTTTCTATGCGATCAGTCCTTGAGAAGGACAAGCTCAATGGAGCAAACTTCATTGACTGGTTCAGAAATTTGAGAATAGTTCTCAAACAGGAGCGGAAACTCTATGTCCTAGAGAAACCCATTTCTGAACCACCCGCCAATAATGCTACTCGTGCAGATAAGGATGCATACAAGAAGCATCAAGATGATGCATTAGATGCATCATGCCTTATGCTTGCAACCATGAACTCTGAGCTTCAGAAGCAACATGAGAACATGGATTCCTTCGATATGGTTGCACACTTGAAGCAACTATATGAAGGGCAGGCGAGGCACAAGAGATCTGAGGTATCTAAGGCATTATTTTCATGCAAAATGCAAGAAGGAACACCCGTAGGAACTCATGTACTCAAGATAATTGGGTATGTTGAGAACCTTGAAAGATTGGGGTTTCCTTTAGGCCAAGAGTTAACCACTGACCTTATTCTATATTCGCTGCCTAGAGGCTTTAGTCAATTTGTCATGAATTATTACATGAGCAAAATTGACAAACCATTGCCTGAGCTCTTAAGCATGTTGAGAACTGCTGAGAGCAATCTTAAGAAGATGCAACCTGGTACTAATGATGTACTTATGGTTAAAAAGGGCAAGGGTAAGAAAAAGTCTAAAGGCAAGGGTAAGACCCAGAATAAAGATAAGGACAAAGCATTGAAGCCTAAAGGTGGGGTGGCCAAGGAAGGGACTTGCTTCCACTACAAGGAAGCTGGACATTGGAAGAGGAACTGCAAAAAGTACCTCAAGGAAGTTCAGAAGAAGAAAGGAAGTGAGACTTCCACTTCAAGTATACATGTTATAGAAGTAAATATATCTATTTCTTCCTCATGGGTATTGGATACCGGTTGTGCTTCTCACATTTGTACCAATGTGCAGGGCTTGAGAAGAAGTAGATCTTTGACAAAAGGAGAAGTGGACCTATGTGTTGGCAATGGCGCAAGAGTTGCTGCTATAGCTGTAGGAACATATTCCTTATCATTACCCAGTGGTTTAATTCTAGAACTTGAAGAGTATTATTTCGTACCTGCAATAACTAAGAACATTATGTCTATATCTTGTTTGGACAAGAAAGGTTTTTCATTTATAATTAAGGACAAGTGTTGTTCTGTATATTTAAATGAAATGTTCTATTGCAGTGCACACTTGATGAATGGACTCTATGTTCTAGACCTTGAAAACTCAGTCTATAACATAAATACCAAATGATTCAAATCTAATCATTTGAATCAAACATATCTTTGGAATTGTCGCTTGGGTCACATAGCCCAGCTCCATAAGGATGGATTACTGGACTCATTTGATTTTGAATCATATGAGGTATGTGAATCTTGTCTTTTAGGCAAGATGACCAAGACTCCATTTAGTAGACAAGGCGAGCGGCGGCAATTTGTTAGGCCTCATACATAGTGATGTATGCGGTCCTTTCAAAGTCGCAGCTAGAGGAGGTTATCAGTACTTCATCACATTTACTGATGATTTCAGTAGATATGGATATGTGTATCCTATGAGACACAAATCATAATCCTTTGAAAAGTTCAAAGAATTCAAGAATGAAGTACAGAACCAACTTGGTAAGAGTATTAAGATGCTTCGATCAGATCGAGGTGGGGAATACCTAAGCCAAGAGTTTAGTGACTATCTAGTTGAGTGTGGGATAAGATCTCAGCTCACTCCACCTGGAACACCACAGTTGAATGGTGTATCTGAGAGGAGAAATTATACTCTATTAGATATGGTACGATCAATGATAAGTCATACAAAACTTCCTCCTTCCTTCTGGGGATATGCTCTAGAGACCGTCGCTTTCACACTTAACTGTGTTCCTTCTAAGGCAGTCATAAAGACACCATATGAGATATGGACTGGGAAGAGTCCCAAGATATCTTTTATGAAGATTTGGGGTTGTGAGGCTTACGTACGACGTCAAGTATCAGATAAACTAGGCCCCAAATCAGATAGATGCTATTTCGTTGGATATCCCAAGGAAACTAAGGGATATTACTTTTACAACCCCACACAAGGCAAAGTGTTTGTTGCCAGAAATGGTGTTTTTCTAGAAAGGGAATTTATTTCTAGAAAAATAAGTGGGAGTAAAATTGATCTTGAAGAAGCTCAAGATACACAAAATAGCACTGATACCTTAATGGAACAAGAACAGTCATCACAAGGAGTTATGATACAACCTGTTCAGGCAGACCAAGCTCTGCGCAGGTCTGATAGGATACGTCATCAACCTGAGAGATATTCTTTTCTCTTGGATGATAATGATGGTATCATGCTTGATGAGCCGACATCCTATCAGGAAGCTGTAATGAGCCCAGATTCTGAGGAATGGCTCGAGGCCATGAGATCCGAAATAGAATCCATGTACACTAACCAAGTCTGGACTTTGGTTGATCCACCTGAAGGGGTCAAACCCATTGGGTGTAAGTGGGTCTTTAGGAGAAATACTGACATGGAAGGTAATGTGCATACCTATAAAGGGCGATTGGTAGCAAAAGGATTCAAGCAGATTCATGGTATTGACTATGATGAAACATTTTCTCCAGTTGCGATGCTCAAATCCATTCAGATCATGCTTGCTATTGCAACTTACTATGACTATGAGATCTGGCAGATGGATGTCAAAACAGTATTTCTTAACAGAAATCTACTCGAGGATGTGTATATGACACAACCTGAGGGTTTTGTTGATCCAAAGGATGCTGGAAAGGTTTGTAAGTTGCATAGGTCCATTTATGGTTTAAAGCAAGCTTCTAGAAGCTGGAATCTTCGTTTCAATAATGCGATCAAAACGTTTGGTTTCATTAAGAACGAAGATGAACCTTGTGTCTACAAGAAGGTTAGTGGGAGCTCAATTGTTTTCCTCATATTGTATGTAGATGACATACTGCTCATTGGAAATGATATCCCTATGCTACAGTCTGTGAAGACTTGGCTTGGGAATTATTTTTCAATGAAAGACTTAGGTGAAGCAGCCTATATTCTAGGCATCAAGATCTATAGAGATAGATCTAAGAGATTGCTTGGCTTGAGTCAGAGTACATATGTGGACAAGGTGCTTAAGCGTTTTGCCATGCAGAATTCCAAGAAGAGATTTTTGCCAATGTCACATGGTATGAGTCTTTCGAAGACTCAATCTCCCTCTTCTAAGGAGGAGAGAGATCGCATGGATCAGATCCCTTATGCATAAGCTATAGGATCTATCATGTACGCCATGATTTGTACTCGCCCCGATGTCTTGTATGCTTTAAGCATGACGAGCAGGTATCAGTCAGATCCCGGTGAATGTCACTAGACAGCTGTCAAGAATATTCTTAAGTACTTGCGAAGGACAAAAGAATATTTCTTGATATTTGGAGGCAATGAGGAGCTAGATGTAAAGGGTTACAGTGATGCGAGCTTCCAAACTGACAAGGATGACTCGGATCGCGATCGGTATGTATTTTTGCTTGAATGGTAGTCTTTGTGGTGGAAGAGTTGACGGGACAGAGTTCTGATTCTACAATAGAAGCCGAGTATATTGCTGCGTCTTCTGCAACAAAGGAGGTTGTTTGGATCCGAAAGTTTATCACTGAACTTGAGGTGGTTCCTAGCATAGCAGACCCAATAGACCTCTATTGTGACAACAATGGGGCTATTGCTCAGGCTAAGGAACCTCGCTCTCATCAGAGGACCAAACACATACTGCGGCGGTATCACCTCATTCGAGAGATCATCAATAGAGGAGATGTTTAGATATGCAGAGTAGACACTGATGCTAACATTGCGGATCCCTTGACCAAGGCTTTGGCACAGAGGAAGCATGATGGTCATACTAGGTCACTGGGTCTTAGAGATTACAGTGATTGGCACTAGTGCTAGTGGGAGATTGTTAGTATGAGCCCTTAGTGTCAATTATGAGATGATTGGTGAGGGAAACTTTTGTATTATATTCTTGCATTAATAAAGGCAAAGATTGATTATTATATTTCTTTATGCGTGTGCCAACTAAATAAATATAATAATGCCCATGAATAGTAGGTTGTTATCTACAGTATATCAATTGGTAGAATTGATTATGAGAAGTTGTAGAGAACACTATTCTTAAATATTCCTAGTCGAGTATTGTATTAATAGACAAGGGCTATATTGATACATTGAGACTAGCATGTAGGTCAATGGATGACTTGATCTTACAAGTCATGGTTATGTGATATCACATTGATACATGGGTATATATATTGGAGACTATATATACTGAATTGACCCACCATGAGAAAGTATCATGGATCGTTATATGAGTGTCATATACTTTCTCATGTGACTATTGGTATGAATAGTCCTTAAATCTGAAGTCACTACGGTTCCCTACATAAGGAGTTATGTACTTTGGTATCGTCTAATGTTACACCGTAATTGGGTGACTATAACGGCGATCACTGAGTATGTAACGAATTATGCGGAGGGATGTGAGTGATGTAGATGGGATCTATCCCTCCCATATGACGGGAGTGATATCTTTGGCCTCTTGATACAGTAGGACCACGAAATGCATGGCCATGCTCAAATGAGTCAATATGAGATATTGAGCTCATTTGTTTGAGTGAGTCTACTTGGGGATCAAGAAACATAAAGATTGATAAGAGGGTGACACGGTCTATGCCTCATTGATCGATCTGAGATATCAAGGATAGAAGGACACTGTCATATGATAATAGTCACGGAAGAGGTTGTCGGATCTCGACATTCTCATCACTTGGGTAGCAATGATGTATTGCTAGATGCCGCTCATTGCTTATGTATCTAAAATGGTTTTGGATACATTGCCAACGTTATGAGAGTCTATAGGGTCACACACAAAGAACATATTATTTTGGAGAGGAAGTCATTTTGGTTTGACTAAAATGAATTATTAGTTAATTGGATTAACTAGAATGAGTAAGACTCATTACTTGGCTAAATTTGAGTTGGACTCAAATTGGTTTATGTTGAGTTAGACTCAAGTCAAACCAAGAGAAGAAGGCTAGAATGAATAATACACGAATTAATAATATAATACACGAATTAATAAATGGGGTTTTAAATGGGATTTAAAACTCATTAATGAGCATTAATTGACTTCCTTTCTTTTACCATGAAGAATAAGAAAGTGCATTTAATGTCTCATTAAGGTGTATTATGGTTGCTACTTATTCTTCAACGTGGACAATAAAAAAGAAAATTAGATTTTATTTTTTTGTTCACAACACAAGAGGGCCAAGTATAGAGTGGAAAAGTGAGACCTTGGAGTGGTTGCTAGCACAACCGAAAGGGCTTACCTCTTCTCTCCAAGATCGTGTGTGTGTGCACAGTAGAGGCGTGGACATTCTGACCACGCTGAGATTCGCAAGTGTTGCTAACTGGAATTCGAAGGGCACACTTCGAAGGTAATCTCGATTCCTATAGGGTAGAATCAATAATTGAAACGAGTATATTTTTTTTTGCTTGGATCTCTGGAGGGATCCTATGTTTTCCGCTGCGAATTTTGTTTATCGCTCAGGATCCCTACACGTTTTATAGGGAACAGTCGACTGAAAGGTTTCCAGTCGACTGGATACCTAGTTGGCAAGATAAGCTGGTGATTAATCGAAGATCTGGCAACCAAGCTGGCAAGAGCTCCAGTCAGTCGAGTGAAGAGGTGAGGTTGAGTCCACTGTAGGGGGGCAAAGCTAGGCATCAATCCGACGGATAGTCCATGTCGGACTAAGAAGTCGAGATCGAGCAATATTATTACTGCCATTGCATTTCATACTATATGTTTTTGCTAATCTGTTTTTGTAGGGAACAGTCGACTGAAAGGTTTCTAGCCTACTGAGTCCTAGTTAACTTAGTATGGTCGAGTCGACTAGATACCTAGTTGGCAAGATAAGCTGGTGATCGATCGAAGATTTGGCAACCAAGCTGGCAAGAGCTCCAATCAACTGGGAGGTCTAGTCAACTGGAAAGGCAAATTTCCCGATGCGGAGACAGGTGACAAGGAGGCGACTGGAACATATCCAGTTTACTGGAAAGGCCAATGTACCAAATTAACAGACTAATTTGGAGTCGACTGGAAGGCGTTCCAATCGACTAGAAAAGGCTTATAAAAGAAATACACAATGATAAGTTTCGAAGAACATCTCTCTACGATGTCCATGTGTTGTTACAAGTGTTCTTCATTCGCAGAAGCTTCATCCCATTGCAACGACGCAACTTCGACACTCCATGCTCTACTTTCATAGCTACTAAGTGTCGGTACATTTTTATTTTTTCTTGTTTTCACTTTATGTACTTTAATTCAAAGAGAAGGCAGTGAGTTACCTTTCTCTTAATCTTTATAAAAAAAAGTGAATCCCTCTGAAGTCGAGAGTTCTCGAGTCAAAGGGCCTTTTAGTGGATTGCCCATCGAGGCAGCTCTCGGAGAGCTACGGGCCTTGGAGTAGCAACTCGACTAGGATTGTGAACCAAGTAAATTATTTGTCTCTTTCTTTTTATTTCTTATTTATTTAATTCTACTGCATACTCTTTTATTTCGAAAGAAAAAAAATAAGTTTTAATATCGAAAAGAAAATTTTTATTACTTTCGAGATTCAACCCCCCCCCTCTCTCTCGGAACATTACGATCCTACAATTGGTATCAGAGCGGGAGTGCTCCGAGTTTGGTGCAACCACCAATGAGAGCATTAAAAATTTTCTTTAATTTTAGTATTTTTGTCTTAGAATAATTTTTTCACTAGAATAAAGTTTTTAATACTTGTCTATCTTGCTTTAGTATAAATTTATTTTTGTAACTCTAGGAATATTTCTGAAAAAAAATAATTAATAAAAATAAAATATATTAATTATGTCACACTTAGAAAGGTACAACACCGTTCGCCCTCCTCTCTTTAACGGAGAGGACTTTTCCTATTGGAAAAGGCTGGAGTGCTTCTTGAAAATCGACCTCGAGGTATGTTTTCAATTAGGAAATGTTTCAATTCTCTGGTAGATGACTCGGGAGAGTTGTTAGATCCGGAGAAATTGACCACGGACGTAAGGAAATGAGCTCAAGTCGATTACAAGGCCCTTAACACCTTGCAATGTGGACTTACCAAAAAAGAGCTCAATAGAGTCGGACCCTTCGAAAATTCGAAGGAACTATGGGATAAGTTAATTGAATTACACAAAGGCACTAATGACACTAGAATAGCTAAAAAAGATATGTTAGTTAATAAACTCTTTAACTGTAAAATGCTTGAAAATGAAAATGCTAGTCAACTCCACACTAGAATCAAGGACATACTAAATGGACTTCATCTAATAGGTCATCAAATTGAAAATATGGATGTAATTAGGTATACACTTAAGGCATTCACGAGGAATGCCTTATGGGCATCCATTGTTGATGATTATAAGGTCACTAGGGACCTTTCCTTAATTAGACTAGACAAACGATTTTATGAGCTCGAACTACACGAACAAGCTAACTCGGGTCAAACTGAGAATGGTATTGCTTTAGTGGTAGGTTAGACTAAAAAGAAAAGGAAACCAAGAGTGAGTCTGAAGACGAGTCGAAGTCAGACCTAAACGGAGAGGAAGAGATCGTACACATGGATCGGAAGATGTTCAACTGAAGAAAGAGATTTATGAAGAAAGATGCCAAAAATGTCGTCGACAACAAGCCAAGACCTAGATCGAAAGTAACTTATTACGAATGCAATAGGAAAGGTCACTACAAGTCGGAGTGCGCAAATCTAAAAAGGAAGAAAAAAGAAAGCACTCAAGGCGACTTGGGACGAATTGTTAGTGAAAGCCCTAGAGCCAATCATGTGATGATTGTTGTATGGACTTTATTGTATTATATTCCTATTAATAAAGGCATGGTTATTATATTTACTTGTATTGGTGCCAAATAACTAAGTATAATAACGTCCTTGAGTAGTAGGTTTTTATCTATATCAATCGATTGGTTGAATCGATAATGAGTTGATATAGAGAACACTACTCTTAATCATTCCTAGTCAAGTATTAATATTCAGAGACAATGTTAATACGTAGAGACTAGCATGTAGGTCAACACGATGACTTGATCTCACAAGTCATGGATATGAGATATCAAGTTGACACATCGATATGCATTGGAGAATGTATACTAAATGACCCGACATGAGAAAGTATCATGGATCGTTATATGAGTGTCATATACTTTCTCATGTGGCTTTTAGTATGACTATTAGTCCTTGGACCTGAAGTCACCATGGTTCCCTACATAAGGAGTTGCATACTTTGGCTTCATCAAACGTCACCCATAAATGGGTGGACTATAAAGGTGATTACTGGGTATGTAACAAATTATGTGGAGGGATGTGAGTGATGTAGATGGGATCTATCCCTCCTATATGATGGGAGTGACATCGTTATTCTTGATAGAGTGAGACCACGAAGTGCATGGTCATGCCCAAATGAGTCAATATGAGATATTGAGCTCATTTGATTAGAGTGAGTATACTTGGAGTTCAAGATATAGATTGTACCGAGGATGACACGGTCTATGCCTCAATTGGTCAATCTAGATGTCATGGATAGAGGGACATTGTCACATATTGTGAGAGTCACAATTAGTAGTCACAAAGGTGATGTTGGAGGTCAACATTCTCGTAACTTTGGTAGCAATGATGTGTTGCTAGATACCGCTCATTGCTTATGTTCCTAAATCAGTTTAGGTACATTGCCAACGTTACAAGAACCTATAGGGTCACACACAAAGGGCAATTAGATGGAGATTAGGTTCATATGATGAACCATGAGGATTAGGTTCATGGATGAACCAAATTGGATTAAGAGTAATTCAAATTAGACTAATTGAGTTAGACTCGAGTTAATTCAAGTGTTGAATGAGTCTAATTTAGATTTGATTCATTGAGTCAATTTAAATTAATGAATAGATATTCATTAAATCAAATTGACTTAAATCAAGTGGTTAGATTTGATCAACTATGGGAGATAAGAGGTCAAGTTTGACTTGACTTGAGAGGGAAGATGAATGGTCAATTTTTACTTGACCAATTGCCATGTCATGGTGACATGGCATGGGGGCCGACAAATGATGGTGTTCCACATCATCATTGACTTATCATGTGGTGCCACCTCATGAGGAAGACCAAGAGACATTGGCCCTTGGAGTTACATGCATGCATGTAACCCCCCAAGATATGAAGTGGCCGGCCACTTTCATTTGATGAGGTAATTCATTTTGGTTTTGTAACTTCATCATCTTCTTCCTAGGTCTCCTTCTTGCTCTCCCAAGACCTCCTTGGCCGAAATACCTAAAGGGTGCTAGCACACTCTAAGGTGTTTTTCTCCACCATTTGTCCGTGTGGATACTTGTAGAGGAGTGTACACTTGACACTCTTGAGTTCCGGCAAAGCGTTTGGACGAGCGGGATAAGCGAAGGGTGTCGCTACGAGGGTAATGCTCTCACCTTCTAGATCTAAGGTAGATCTAGGTTTACTTAAGCATATACATATTTTTTATTTTTATATATCTTCGCACGGATCGATGGACAGGCTTCCGAGGTTTCCGCAATGCAAAAATTGGTTTTTGCGGCTCGGAAAATCCCAATAGTAGTATCAGAGCCATGTGCGAAGCATGTATGTGTTTTATATTTGTAGTTTTTGTATTAAATATAAAAATTATAAATTTTTAAGTTTCTGTAAATTTCTAATTTTTATAGAATTTTTGGGTATTTTTCTCGAAGAGTCGAAGCAACGAGTGTTGGGACACTTGTAGGCTTCAACCGCCGAGAAAAACTCTCCGAAACGGCAAGTTCTCGCTTTAGGTTTTTGGGACAGCGACTTAAGTCATTGTAAGATCTAGTAGGGACACTCACAAAGTTTATTTTTGTGAGTAGGGGCACTACCCCTATCCCCGAAAGGGGCCTTATCCCGCGATCGTGCCCGGAAATCGCTTAGCGGGACCGTTACGAAGAGGTGACTCATAAAATTGAAAAAAAAAATAGTAAAACTTATAGAAATTTCTGTAAAATACATAATTTAGAATTATGTATAATTCTGTGATTGTCATGGCCCAAGAACCCCAATATAATTGGATGATTATGTGTAATTCATAATACGACATGCGTGCTATTTTTGTGGTTGTGCATGTTGTATAGGGTATATGACCTGCGCGTCGTGCCTCTTCTTTTAAATTTCTAGTTGTAAATAGTTTTAGACTTGAATGTAACTCGAGTTTCATGTTTGTAATGTACAAAATGGAGCGGTGGAAGGCCCACTTATAGACGGAGTTACGAGGAGGGAGCCGACAACACATGGCGGTCAAAGGAGGCGCTTGGAGAAGCCGCTAACCCTAGGTTGACCGTCCGATCTTCTCATTGGCTTGAGAAAATCCTAGTAGGGACATGACCAAATCACAATTAATTTATATATATATATATATTTGTTTTGCTTGTATGTATGTGATGGATGCTAGTAAATTTTGTTTGTATGTATATGATGCATGCTAGGATATTTTACTTGTATGTATATGATGCATGCTAGTATAATGCTTGTATGTATGTGATGCATGCTAGTATAGGATAATAAAGGCCTTGATGCGTATATGATACACATTCACGATTAGATTAGATCATAATCGAATCAACTCAAAAATGTCTACCAAATCTTGATACCCATCACTACCTCTGTCATGCCCCGGGAGAGTCCCCGTCAGACGAAAATCCGGCAGCATCTCCCCTGTACGGGTGACAATATCAATCTTACATACAAGACATACACGGCCACTATACATCGGTCAACACGACCGGAACATACCATAACACACTATACATAATATGCAGCCTCAGGCGATCAACCAAAATAAATAAAATCTATCACCTCTTGACTTACCCCTTCTGCTATTTGGGCAGGAATACTCATCCAAATCCAATCCAAAATAAAACTCCGAACAGAGGTCCATAAAGACATACCAAAACATCCACACGAACATAAATCCAACTCCAGTCTTAAACATATCTTCTAATCAAAATATCCAAAACCATAAATGAAATAATTAATAAACTTTCGTGACGAGGGGGTTTAACAGCTGAACTCTCCTGACAGCTTTATCCTGAAATAGATATAAATCAACGGGGTAAGTTCAAAGAACTCAACGGATATAGTCGATATGCAAAGTAAGATATTGCTAACAATAACTATCATGCCAGTACAATCTCATATAGATAGGGTATGCAAGAAAGAAATACAAAAGGACTGTACTTACCTGAATCTCCTACCCTGATATAAGAGCGTGTGCCATACTAGAAGAAATAAAGTCGCCAGATCATATACAAATATGTATCCTGTATGCATGGCAATCATATGCAACATCCAAGGCAGCAATAAAAAATGCAGCAAACACAATACAAATGTTATCCATGCAAAATGCATGTCGTTCAAATGGCATGGTCACCCCTGACGCCAGTCAGCCGCCTCACACGTGATGGTGAAGCCGAGTGGGTAGGGCTATGACAACTGTGCACTCTGCCATCACTGCTTCTGAGTGACTGAGTGGATAGGATGCTATCGGAGTACACCTATCCTCCTGCCCCAAACAGAGTGGGGGAGCTAAGCTCTCATCTCCCGGTGTCATAGACCAGAGGAGGGATCCCTGCCCGCTACCACACTGCCTCATCGCTACCCATGAGCAGACCAGCGGAGCCTAACAGAGCAACTGCACACACTCTCCTGATGTACCACTAACCCATGAGTGGCAGCGTGTGTAGGCCATGTAACTGGCTGCGGGCTCAACTATAAAGGAACCCCGTCCAGCCAGCATGCAATCATGCAAGATGGTGCATGATACTAAAGCATGTAAATCCAACTAAAATACCTATCCGAATAATATGCACACCCAATAAGTACATATCGATGTTCCAAGTAAAACAGGGAATATATATTTATAAACTGATCCAATGCATGTATCAAGTAGGCACAAAAACAAACTAGGCATATAAACATGAAAATTATTGCAAGCTATACTATCTAGCATATCAACATGACTATATCTAAAAGATAAGTCAAAATACTCGCCTTCTATAAAGAACACCAATTATCTTTACGCCCGTGGACCTGTCTCGTGATCGAAACCTGTAAACATCATCAATTATGATTAAGTTCAAGCACACGACAACAAGTCTAACTAAATTCTACATCGACTCTGTATTCACTTAATCTACTGAATATGAGTACAACACCTCGATACACCCTCCAAACACATCCAACCCAAAGACGTTTCCATTCCAAATCAACTCCAGCTCCTATAAGCTCATTCACAACCTTAAACAACCCATCACACCTGAGATCGAGTTGCTCTAGCCCATTCCCAACCCCCATACAGATCACAAACAACCCTGCACAGCCTTCACAGCCGTTCACAATCGGCAATTCCATCGACAAAACCCTCCATTCACAGCCCCTCTAATTCACACTGTCGCCACCAACATTTACAGCCCATACAAGTTTCCTCCTCTCACTCACAGCCGTGCAAAACTCACAACAAACTCATAGTTAAACCCCACAGCCAACCTTAGACGACCAAAACTCCAACATCAGTCGCACGACACCCCCAATTCCTCACGACAGCAATCGACCCATAGAAACACAATGGACAGAAAGCAAACACAATGAATCAAAGCTTATACTAGCAATAGGAGCTACGCTAGAAATCCTGCTGCTCTAGTTCACTGGCTCCGGCGACGATCTGCAGAAAATCCAACCAGGTAGTGCAATCCACAGAACCGACAGAAAACCCCTTGTTCCGGCAGAACTCGCAGCTCCCAAACAGATCATGGTGTAGGACGTCACTGATGTAAACTCCCCTACTACTTCACACTCTCTACTGCGGCTCATCCGCAGGGATCATCGAGACGATCTGGTCGCCGCTGTTTGCTGCGAGGAGAGGGAGAGAGCGACGAGAACAACGAGGTCGCTCGGTGAGGAGGGGAAGTTGCGGTGAGGGTTGCGACGGCGATGATGAAAGGGGGAAAATGGGGCGATGGCACCAGGCGCGTACGCGGGGAGAAGACGGCGGCAGCTCGATCGCGGTGGCGGCGGTGTCTAAGGCACGCGATGCGTGCGCGGGGAAGGCCGGTGGAGATGCGGCGCGGAGGGAGGTGGCTCCACGTGAGAGGAGAGGGCGTCTGCAGAGAGATCGCGAGAGGGAGATCGCGAGGAGAGAAATGTGGGCGTCGGGTGCAATGGCAGTTCGTGTGAGAAGAAAAGGCTCGGGTAAAGGAATGCAGCGGGGGAAGAAAATCGAGTAAATTAGAAAGTTTTAAAACCTAGATTTATAACTAACCTATGTTAATTAATCCTATTAACTAGCCTAAACATACCCCTTAAAAGTCTATTTTTCTTATCCCCGTAAATATCCCGTATAAACTCCGTTTAAATCGAAAAAAATTCTGGAAAAATTCCTAAAATTCCCCAAAAATCCCAAAAAATTCCTAGGATTATTTTCCTAAATTTTGGTCATTAAATTTAGTATTTTAAATTTCAGTATTTAACAACCTCGATCATTTGTAGTTGTTGAATCTGTCAAAGCAGAGCAACGCATATTATCTTGGTAGGGTACGGAGGGACAATCTTGGTCCCGTCTATCATGGCTCGGGTTAGAGTAAGCTCAATTAAATTGAGTAAAACTAGTTAATTCAATTGGATCGAGTAGAACTATAGGCATATTCCAACCGTTGGAAAGATAGGATAAGATCGCATTTACACTAAATCTTGAGCGATTTTGCCAAAGCTAACTCAAGGTCTTTTGTAAATGTGGGTCTTGATCCTATAAACAAGAGTTGCATAGAGATGTAATCGGTAATGTATTACCCACCGATCATACTAAGTCTTGGGCGATTTAGCCAAAGCTAACTCAAGGGTTAGTATGATGTGGATCTTGTCCCGCGGGAATTATAGCTAGTTTGTATGAATCTAGTAATGTGGTTTGACCACATCAATAACTCGATTCTACAAAATTCCTATAATTCAGTGGGAGCATCATTTGATTAAAGGCCTAATTAAATGATAAAAGAAATATGATATTAATTCTCTGTATTGTAGGTTGTAGATTACTATGTCGACAAACACGAACACTCTCCTCTGCGTTCTGTCCTTGAGAAGGACAAGCTCAATGGAGCAAATTTCTTGGACTGGTACAGGAACCTGAGAATCGTTCTCACCCAAGAAAGGAAATTGTACATCCTGGGCGAGCCCATTCGGAGGCACCTCACGCCGCCTCGCTGGTGACAAAGATGCTTACAAGAAGCATCAAGATGATGCATTAGATGTGTCATGTCTAATGCTCGCGACCATGAACTCTGAGCTTCAGAAGCAACACGAGTTCATGAATGCTCATGATATGGTTGAACATCTTCGTCAACTATATCAAGGACAAGCAAGGCACGAGAGATATGAAGTCTCTAAGGTATTGTTTGGTTCCAAAATGCAAGATGGGACTCCCGTAGGTCCATATGTACTTAAGATGATTGGGTACATAGAAAACTTACAAAGATTGGGATTCCCCCTTGGCCAAGAGCTGGCCACTGACTTGATCTTGCAGTCTTTGCCACAAAGCTACAATCAATTTGTCATGAATTACAACATGAATGAATTGATAAGCCACTGCCTGAGATGCTCAGCATGTTGAGAATTGCTGAGCTTAACCTTAAGAAGGGAAAATTTGACTCCATTTTGATGGTGCAAAAGAAGAAAGGCAAGGGCAAGCCTAAAGGTAAGGGAAAGTCCCAAGCCAAGGGCAAAGGCAAGGAACTGAAACCTAAAGGAGGGGTGGCCAAGGAAGGGGCTTGCTTCCACTGCAAGGAAGCTGGACACTGGAAGCGTAACTGTAAAGCTTACCTGGAAGATCTTAAGAAGAAGAGAAGTGAGACTTCTACTTCAGGTATAAATGTTATAGAAGTCAATCTATCTATTTCTTCATCATGGGTATTAGATACCGGATGTGCATCTCACATTTGTACCAATGTGCAGGCACTGAGAAATAGCAGGCCATTGACAAAGGGCGAGGTTGACCTACGAGTAGGCAATAGAGCAAGAGTTGTTGTTATTGCTATAGGAACTTATTATCTATCTCTGCCCTCTGGACTTGTACTAGAATTAGATGAATGTTGTTATATGTCTGCTTTAACTAAGAACATAATTTTGATTTCTTGTTTGGACAAGAAAAGATTTACATTTATAATAAAGAACAAATGTTGTTCAGTTTAATTAAATGATATGTGCTATTGTAGTGCACCTCTAATGAATGGACTCTACTTTCTAGACTTAGAGAGCCCTATCTATAACATAAGTATCAAAAGGTTCAAGTCAAATGAGTTGAACCAAACCTATCTCTGGCATTGTCGCTTAGGTCACATAAATAAGAGTCGCTTATCTCAGCTCCATAAGGATGGGCTGCTAGACTCATTTGATTTTGAATCATATGAGACATGTGAGTCTTGCCTTTTAGGCAAGATGATCAAGACTCTCTTTAGTGGACACAGCGAAAGAGCAACAGACTTGTTAGGACTTATACATAGTGATGTATGTGGCCCTTTCAATGTTGCTGCTAGAGGTGGTTACAGGTACTTCATTACATTTACTAATGACTTCAGTAGATATGGTTATGTGTATCTCATGACACATAAATCAGAATCCTTTGAAAAGTTCAAAGAATTCAAGAATGAAGTACAAAATCATCTTGGCAAGAGTATTAAGATACTTCGATCAGATTGAGGTGGTGAATACCTTAGCCATGAGTTTCGTGACTATCTAGCTGAGTGTGGGATTCTATCCCAACTCACTTCTCCTGGAACACCACAGTGGAGTGGTGTATTTGAAAGGAGGAATCGTACCCTATTATATATGGTACGATCTATGATGAGTCACACAGATCTTTCTATATCCTTTTGGGGATATGCTCTAGACACAGCAGCCTTCACACTTAACCATGTACCATCCAAGGCTGTGATAAAGACACCATATACGATATGGACAGGGAGAAATCCCAAGATGTCTTTCATGAGGATTTGGGGTTGTGAGGTTTACGTTCGACGTCAAGTCTCAGACAAACTGGGACCCAAATCTGATAAGTGCTATTTTGTTGAATATCCTAAGGACACGAAGGGATATTACTTCTACATTCCCAGTCAGCACAAAGTGTTTGTGGCAAAGACTGGAGTTTTTCTAGAAAGGTATTTTGTTTCTAGAAAAACTAGTGGGAGTACGTTCGATCTTGAAGAAATTCAAGATAAGGACTATAGCACTGAGGCCTTGATGGAGGTTGAACAGGAACCACAAAGTGTTGTGGGTGATGAGATTGTTGCACAAAGAGTTGTGGAACAATCACCTGTTCAGGTAGACCTACCTCTTCGCAGATCTGATAGGGTACATCGTTAGCCTGAGAGATACTCATTTCTCTTGTCTGACCATGATGACATTATGCTCATTGAGAATGAGCCTACCTCCTATCAGGAAGCTATGATGAGCCCAGACTCTGAGAAATGGCTAGACGCCATGAGATCCGAGATGAAATCCATGTACACCAACTAAGTATGGACTTTAGTTGATCCACCTGAAGGGGTCAAACCCATTGGGTGTAAGTGGGTCTTTAAGAGAAATACTGACATGGATGGACTTACGCATACCTATAAGGGCCGATTGGTGGCTAAAGGTTTCAAGCAAATTCATGGTATTGACTATGATGAAACCTTTTCTCCAGTGGCGATGTTTAAATCCATTCGAATCATGCTTGCTATTGCAGCATACCACGATTATGAGATCTAGCAGATGGATATCAAAACTGCGTTTCTGAATGGAAACTTACTCGGGGATGTGTACATGACACAACCTAAGGGTTTTGTAGATCCACAGCATACTGGGAAAGTATGCAAGCTTCAAAAGTCCATTTATGGGCTAAAGCAAGGTTCTCGGAGCTGGAATCTTCGATTCGATGATGCGATCAAACAGTTTGGTTTCATCAAGAATGAAGATGAACCCTGTATCTACAAGAGGGTTAATGGGAACACAGTTGTCTTCATTGTATTGTATGTGGATGTCATACTACTCATTGGGAATGACATCCCTTCGCTACAGTCTATGAAGTCTTGGCTGGGTATGTGCTTCTCAATGAAGGACTTAGGTAAAGCAGCCTATATTCTAGGCATCAAGATATATAGAGATAGATCTAAGAGATTGTTTGGCCTAAGTCAGAGTACATACATTAACACGGTATTACTACAGTTTGCCATGCAAAATTCCAAGAAGGAAATTCTGCCGATGTCACATGGTGTGAGTCTTTCGAAGACTCAAAGTCCCTCTTCTAGAGAGGAGAGAGACCGCATGGATAAGATCCCTTATGCATCTGTTATAGGATCTATCATGTACGTCATGCTATGTACTCGTCCTGATGTCTCATATGCTTTGAGCATGATGAGTAGATACCAGTCAGATTCAGGTGAGCATCACTGGATAGCAGTTAAGAATATTCTTAAGTACTTGAGAAGGACTAAAGAATATTTCTTTATATTTGGAGGCGATGAGGAGCTAGCTGTAAAGGGTTACAGTGATGCCAGCTTCCAAACTGACCAGGATGATTATAGATCGCAGTCAGGGTTCGTGTTTTGCTTGAATGATAGTGTTGTGAGCTAGAAGAGTTCGAAGCAGGACACAATTGTTGATTCTACAATAGAAGCCGAGTATATCGTTGCATCTGAGGCAGCAAAGGAGGCAGTTTGGATCCACAAGTTCATTACTGAGCATGGGGTGGTTCCTGGCATAGCAGATCCCATAGAGCTCTATTGTGACAACAATGGAGCGATTGCGCAGGCTAAGAAACCTCACTCACACCAGCGGACCAAACACATACTATGACGCTTCCATCCCATTCGAGAGATTATCGATAGAGGAGATGTGAAGATTTGCAGAGTACCCACAGAGGCTAACATCGCAGATCCCTTGACCAAGGATTTGGCACAGAAAAAGCATGATGGTCACACTAGGTCATTGGGTATTAGATACTACGGTGATTGGCACTAGTGCTAGTGGGAGATTGTTAGTGAAAGCCCTAGAGCCAATCATGTGATGATTATTGTATGGACTTTATTTTATCATATTCCTATTAATAAAGGCATGGTTATTATATTTACTAGTATTGGTGCCAAATAACAAAGTATAATAACGTCCTTGAGTAGTAGGTTCTTATCTATATCAATCGATTAGTTGAATCGATAATGAGATGATATAGAAAACACTACTCTTAATCATTCCTAGTCAAGTATTAACATTCAGGGACAATGTTAATGTGTAGAGACTAGCATGTAGGTCAACACGATGACTTGATCTCACAAGTCATGGATATGAGATATCAAGTTGACACATGGGTATGCATTGGAGAATGTATACTGAATGACCCGCCATGAGAAAGTATCATGGATCGTTATATGAGTGTCATATAACGATATACTTTCTCATGTGGCTATTAGTATGGCTATTAGTCCTTGGACCTGAAGTCACCATGGTTCCCTACATAAGGAGTTGCATATTTTGGCTTCATCAAACGTCACCCGTAAATGGGTGGACTATAAAGGCGATTATTGGGTATGTAACAAATTATGCGGAGGGATGTGAGTGATGTAGATGGGATCTATCCCTCCTATATGACGGGAGTGACATCGTTATTCTTGATAGAGTGAGGCCACAAAGTGCATGGCTATGCCCAAATGAGTCAATATGAGATATTGAGCTCATTTGATTAGAGTGAGTCTACTTGGAGTTCAAGATATAGATTGTACCGAGGATGACACGGTCTATGCCTCAATTGGTCAATCTAGATGTCATGGATAGAGGGACATTGTCACATATTGTTAGAGTCACAATTAGTAGTCACAAAGGTGATGTTGGAGCTCAACATTCTTGTAACTTGGGTAACAATGATGTATTGCTAGATACCGCTCATTGCTTATGTTCCTAAATCGGTTTAGGGACATTGCCAATGTTACAAGAACCTATAGGGTCACACACAAAGGGCAATTAGGTGGAGATTAGGTTCATATGATGAACCGTGAGGATTAGGTTCATGGGATGAACCAAATTGGATTAAGAGTAATCCAAATTAGACTAATTGAGTTAGACTCAAGTTGATTCAAGTGTTGAATGAGTCTAATTTAGATTTGATTCATTGAGTCAATTTAAATTAATGAATAGAGATTCATTAAATCAAATTGACTTGAATCAAGTGGTTAGATTTGATCAACCATGGGAGATAAGAGATCAAGTTTGACTTGACTTGAGAGGGAAGATGAATGGTCAATTTTGACTTGACCAATTGCCATGTCATAGTGACATGGCATGGGGGTCGGCCAATGATGGTGTTCCACATCATCATTGACTTATCATATGGTGTCACCTCATGAGGGAGACCAAGAGTCATTGGCCCTTGGAGTTACATGCATGCATGTAACCCCCCAAGATATGAAGTGGCCGACCACTTTCATTTGATGAGGTAATTCATTTTTGTTTTGTAACTTCATCATCTTCTTCCTAGCTCTCCTTCTTGCTCTCCCAAGACCTCCTTGGCCGAAATACCTAAAGGGTACAAGCACACTCTAAGGTGTTTTTCTCCACCATTTGTCCATGTGGATACTTGTAGAGGAGTGTACACTTGACACTCTTGAGTTCCGGCAAAGCGTTTGGACGAGCGGGATAAGCGAAGGGCGTCGCTACGAGGGTAATGCTCTCACCTTCTAGATCTAAGGTAGATCTAGGTTTACTTAAGCACATACATGTTTTAATTTTTATATATCTTCTCATGGATCCGTGGCCGGGCTTCCGAGGTTTCCGCAATGCAAAAAGAGGTTTTTGTGGCTCGGAAAATCCCAACACGAATCATCTTCGGAAGAGTCAGACGTGGAAGAAACCAAGAGGAGCTTTGTGGCATTCATGGCCGAATCAAACTACGAGACCGAATCAATCTCCGAATCTGAATCCGAGTCCGAGTCTGAGAGAAGCCACGAAACTGCATCCATTTCTGAAGGACTAGACGAGGTAACTTCTCTATTAGAAGATAAATTATATAACATAATTGCATGCCTAGGTAGGAAATTAGCAAAGTCTGAGAACAGAGTGTTGGGTTTTTCCGAGCCGCAAAAACTGATTTTGCGTTGCGGAAACCTCGGAAGCCCCGGCCACGGATCTGTGCGAAGTATAAAAATTATAAAACATGTATGTGCTTACTAAAACCCTAGATCTACCTTAGATCTAAGAGGTGAGATCATTACCCTCGATGTGATGCCCTTCGCAAATCCTGCTCGTCCAAAAGGTTGCCGGAACTCGAGAGTGTCAAGTGCACACTCCTCTATTGGTATCCACACAAGCAATAGGTGGAGAAAAATGCCTTAGAGTGTGCTAGCACTCCTTTAGGAATTTTGGCCAAGGAGGTTGGGAGAGGGAGAGCTTGAGAGGAAAAACACCAAGGAAGAAGATGATCCAAGAGTGTAACTCACCAAATGAATTCACCACCCATAACCCCTAAAGTGGCCAGCCACTTCATGGAAGGGGGGTTACATGCATGCATGTAACTCCCATGACCCTTGGTCTCCCTCATGATGTGGCACCAATTGACCAAGTCAATGATGATGTGCAACACCATCATTGGCCGGCCATGCCATGTCATCATCATGACATGGCATTTGGTCAAGTCAAACTTGACCTTTCATCTTCCCTCTCAAGTCAAGTCAAACTTGACCTCTAATCTCCCATGGTTGATCAAATCTAACCACTTGACTCAAGTCAATTTAATTTAATGAATCTCTATTCATTTAATTTAAATTGATTTGATGAATCAAATCTAAATTAGACTCGTTCAACACTTGAATCAACTTGAGTCTAACTCAATTAGTCTAATTTGGATTACTCTTAATCCAATTTGGTTCATCCCATGAACCTAATCCTCATGGTTCATCATATGGATCTAATCTCCATCTAATTGCTCTTATGTGTGTGACCCTATAGGTTCTTATAACGTTGGTAATGTCCCTAAACATATTTAGGAACATAAGCAATGAGCGGTATCTAGCAACACATCATTGCTACCCAAGTTACAAGAATGTTGAGCTCCAACATCACCTTTGTGACTATTAATTGTGACTCTCACAATTTGTGACAATGTCCCTCTATCCTTGACTTCTAGATTGACCAATCGAGGCATAGACCGTGTCATCCTCGGTACAATCTAAATCTTGAACTCCAAGTAGACTCACTCTAATCAAATGAGTTCAATATCTCATATTGACTCATTTGGGCATGGCCATGCACTTCGTGGTCTTACTCTATCAAGAATATCGATGTCACCCCCGTCATATAGGAGGGATAGATCCCATCTACATCACTCACATCCCTCCACATAATTTGTTACATACCCAGTAATCGCCTTTATAGTCCACCCATTTACGGGTGACGTTTGACAAAGCCAAAGTATGCAACTCCTTATGTAGGGAACCATGGTGACTTCAGGTCTAAGGACTAATAGTCATACTAATAGCCACATGAGAAAGTATATGACACTCATATAACGATCCACGATACTTTCTCATGGCGGGTCATTCAGTACACATTCTCTAATGCATACCCATGTGTCAACTTGATATCTCATATCCATGACTTGTGAGATCAAGTCATCTTTTTGACCTACATGCTAGTCTCTACGCATTAACATTGTCCCTGAATGTTAATACTCGACTAGGAATGATTAAGAGTAGTGTTCTCTATATCATGTCATTATCGATTCAACCAATCGATTGATATAGATAAGAACCTACTACTCAAGGACATTATTATATTTAGTTATTTGGCACCAATACAAGTAAATATAATAACCATGCCTTTATAAATATGAATATGATACAATAAAGTCCATACAATAATCATCATATGATTGGCTCTAGGGCTTTCTCTAACACAGAGTTGACTCACTCCTTAAGGAAGTTCAAGTACTTAAGGAGCACATAAACTCGAAGACTTTGACTTGCCAAGTTGAGGATAGAGACTCAACTCACGTTGCAAAGCTTGAGGATGAGAACTCGGTCCTAAAAAGGCAAGTAAGAGATCTCACTGAAATGTTGGAAAGGTTCACCTCGAGCTCCAAGTATCTAAATATGATGCTTGGATCTCAGCGAGCCATGTACAACAAGTCCGGACTCGAACGCAAGGCTAAATCCTTATATAAATCATACATGTCATTACTTAACCGAAATGATAAGAGTTGAGTCCAAGCATGAGTTCCTAAGGCTAACTTAGTTAACCAAGTTGGACCAAACCAATTTTGGGTTCCCAAGAGTCAAGTTCACTTAGTGAACAAAACACAACCAAGTTATCACTTTGAGGGAGCAAACACTTTGCTTGTTTCTTTATTTAAATGAACTTTTGCATGTCTTAGTTTACTTTACTCGCTTAATTTAGAATGGACTAGATAGGAAACAAAGTAGTTTAAACTTGAACAACCTAGTGTAGGATCGAATAGCTCCAAGAGAGGGGGTTGAATCTCGGAGGTTACAAATTTTCATTAGAAATTGAAACTTATTTTGAAATCTTTAGAAATAATAGTATGCAGCAGAATAAATAAAATAGAGAGATAAACTTTTTACTTGGTTCACAACCCTAACCGGGTTGCTACTCTAAGGCCCATAGCTCTCCTAGAGCTACCTCGATGGGCAATCACTATAATACCCTCCGACTATCTCTCGACTTCGGAGGGGTTCGCTTTTTATAAAGAATAAGAGATAGGTAACACTCTACCTTCTCTTTGAAATTAAGTACATAAAAAGCGAAAATGAATACAAACAAGTATAACTAAAATATACCAACACTTTTTAGGGCTATCGAATTAGGAACGGAGTGTCAGAATTGCATCTTTGTGAAGGGATGAAGCTTTTGTTGACGATGAACAATAGTAGCAGTACTTGGACGAGTAGATTGGTTGTCCTCAGAGCTGGTCATGCATTTCTTTTATAGACCTTTTTCAGTTGACTGGAATTCCCTCCAGTCGACTCTACATCATCCCATCGATATGGTACTTTGGGTCTTCTAGTCGACTGGACACTTCCAGTTGACTCCAGGTCACCCAACTCCGCATCGAAAAGTTTGCCTTTCCAGTTGACTGGACCTCCCCAGTCGACTGAAACTCTTTCCATCAATGATGTCATATATTCGATCGATCACCAGCTAATCTTGCCAACTAGGTATCTAGTCGACTGACCCATACCCAGTCGACTGGACTTCAATCGACTGAAATCCATTAAGTTGATTGATCCTTGCAAAATGAGATTAGCACATGCAAATAAAATAAAACATGATAGCAGTAGTAATACTGCTTGATCTCGACTTCTAAGTCTCATGCGGACTATCCGTCTGATCGACGCCTAGCTTTGTCCCCCTATAAAGGACTTACCCTTACCACTCCACTTGAGGTTTATCTACTGGTTGCCCTGCCGGACTTACCCTTCTTGACATCCTATCTGATCCACCAAGGCTTCCACCAGCTGTCCGGTCTACCAGACCCAGCTGGACTTTTTACTGATTGTCTGGTCTCCTGACCCAACCGGTCTTCATGCCAGATGTTTGGTCCACTTGACCCATCTGGACTTCATGCCAGATGTTCGGTCCTCCGATCTATCAAGACGTCTACCTAGTATCTGGTCAACATGACCTCCTAGGACTTCTTGTTAATCCTGTACACTTAACACTCATATCAGAACAAAAATAAATCCTAACTTTATCTTTGGTTCATACATCAAAACTAAGGAGTGATGCTCTCTGCATCAACAATCTCTCCCTTTTTTATGTATGAAAACACATCAGTTAAAGTTAGGAGAATCAATTTGCAATATTCAAATTTAGCAAATTTTTGGAATGCATTTTATAGGGAATTGACCATCGTTAGAGGGGGGGAATAGCGTGTTTGATGTTGCGTGATGGAATTTATTCATTTGTCTCTACAATTCGGTTAGCGCAGCGGAAATACAAAATAGAATACGAATATAGAGACAAATAGACAATAACAACACAGATATAATGTGGTTCGGAACCTCAAGGTTCCTACTCCATGGGTTGGGCTCGAATGAGCCCTAGCGATGCAAATACCACCACTAAACCAATGAACTCCTTCTCGACAACAAGTCGGAGGCGGAGAAACCTTGTACAATGATTCTTACAACAATAAGAAACAATAAACAAGAAAATATAAGAGAAATACACAAAAGAATGCAAAGAACACTTTACAAACAATCTTTTGGAAGCTTGCTTGTTGATTGCTTGAACCGTACTTGAAGACCCTGATTTGCACCAACAAATCGCCTCAAAAATGCCCAAGAAATCGCTGCCCAAATCCTCCATGAGTTATTCCTTTTATGCCTGCATCGGACTAGATTCGCACCTGGCAGTCGACTGCCGTAAGGCCCTAGTACACTGCCAACAGTAGCGTTGTGAGACAACGACTTAATCCACGTCGGCATCCATGCCAACGGTTACAGCGATCGACTATCGTGGTCGAGCCAATCGACCGATTATCGAGAATTTTGCTCGCAACCCGACCGATAGTCAATCATCATCCATGTCGATGATCAAGCCATCAATCAAGCGTCAATCCGGCCAATCAGCTAGGCTATTTTTCGTAGTCGAACACCAGTCGAGTCCGAGCAGTTCGACTAGCCATAATGCCAGTCGACTGCTACACATCGATTCGACTGCCAAGTGTCAAAACACTTGACCAATCGACTGGTCCAAAGCCCCAGTCAACTGATAACCTCAACCATGAGGTTTAACACCAAGTATGATGCCCTCATACTTGCTAGACCACTCTTAGCCTAGACCTAAGCCTTCTAGCCACCTCCGTCTGCCTCATGCCTATCGGATCCCTCCAAGTCATCCATGACTTGTTCATATATACGCTAGCCTTCAAGTGCTTCCATCAGCTATTGTCATGCTAACGTGGTCTACACCGCCAAGGCACATTGGGCTTATGCTGCCAAGACTACCGCTTGGACTTTACGCCACCAACCATTAGACTTATGCTGCCAAGACTCCACCCTTGGACTTTACGCCGCCAATATCACCCCTTGGACTTCCCTTGCCAACTCATGTTGGACTTTCCATTTGCCAAGACTCAAGCTTAGACTTTTCCTTGCCAAGACCCATGCTTGGACTTTCCTTGCCAACCCATGTTGGACTTTCCATTTGCCAAGACTCAAGCTTGGACTTTCCCTTGCCAAGACCCATGCTTGGACTTTCCTTGCCAACCCATGTTGGACTTTCCAATTGCCAAGACTCAAGCTTGGACTTTCAATCATATGGTCAACCCCATGTCAACCATATAGTCAAACAATGGTCAAACCATCGTCAAACATCAAAATACCACTCTAGTCAAACTCGAGTCCAGTCAATCATGACCCGGGTCGATTTCACCAACAATCTCCCCAACACATTGTCAAAAATCAAAACACTACTCGAGTCCAATTCGAGTCTGGTCAATCGTTACCTGGGCCGATTGCACCAAAAATCTCTCTCTTTTTTATGTTTGACAAAAAACACAAAACCATTGAGATAGGCTACCTAACTCAAATCTCCTTACCAATTCTCCCAAATTGGTAATCCTATTAATTCTCCCCCTTTTTGACATATATCAAAAAGGTTCTCCTCAAGGAGGTCAATTTCTCATATCCCAATGAGATCTTACAATCTCCCCCTTGGTCCAAAACACCTAGGATGTCTTTACTTTTCCTAGTGATAAGTCTCATATCACTGAAGAGAGGCAATCCTCACACTCTCCCAATTTCCAAATTGGGCATCTCACATTCTCAAAATTCTCCCCCTCATGAGGAAGAACACATCCATCATCCCATAATGGATACCTCCCCCCTAAAAGCTTGCTACCCCTTGATCATTACACCAACAATGTCCTTGGAGAGTCTCTAAGCCTATAGAAACACTAAACCATCAAAATTAAGGGTAAAAAGTTCAAATATGAACTCTTACACACCTTAAAATTGATACACACCCTAAACAACTCTCCTAATCCATATCTAATGGATTTTTACCCTTTTCAATATTTTCCAAAGCATATCCTAGGGTTATGAGTAGTTAGGGTAACCTACCATAGTTGAAACATGGTCTAAACATCCTTGTTTACCCGAAATCAGCTCTGGTAGTCGACTCTTACAGTCACCAGTCAATTGCCGTTAATGCCAGTCGACTGCCATAAGCGGCAGTCGACTGATTTCTACAAAAACAGAATTTCAGAAATCGGAAATGATTTTCAGAAAATCATAAGTAATTATACATAATACGAAAAATCATGAAAATTTATATGTATAATACTTATAACAATCATTATGGGTGAAAAATATTTGAAAAATAAATTATCCATGAAATAATGAGTTTGACACAAAGTTCAAAACTATTGAAAAATTCAATATTTTGGCCCTACTTTGTATCAACTCTATCAATAGTGATTGCTATAAAAAGATAGACTTCACCAAGATTTTCTAAAATATTTTTGAAATGTTTTTGAAAACCTATATTGGATCATGATCAATGGTCTCAATGCACATGACTTGCACATTAACTTTTCCTATGATCCACTCATGATATAAGATGAGTTTGAGTTTATCTAGATGCAAAAACTATGCACCTTGAACTTAACTAATTTCCTAGCATCTCACATGTGTCTAGGGTTTATGACACATGTCAATTTGATGTAAGATGTGGATTTTGGTTATACTTATGCTAAGGTCTCATGCATTTTCTAGGCAACATTACTTGATTCCCTTATACATGAGACTTCAAGTCATGCCATAGTCCTTAACTCAATTTTATTAATGCATGAAATATGATCATGGCGTAAATGATAGCATAAATAAGCATGGCTAATGATCATGATGTCATGGCATATGATTAAATATAAATATAAATGACATAAACCTAAAACCTAAGCATAATCATGATATATTATATGATAAAAATAGATATGATGTCATGACATGACATATGACAAATAAGGCATGGCAAATAAAATATAAATGCATATAATACCTAAATTTTAATATTTGTTACCATTTGTTATTATTAATTTCATTTTTGACATATTACTACTAATCCCCAAAGTGTGCCAAAAATCCAAAATGACGCACTATGACCTCTAAACCTAATTTGTGCCAATTTGATCAATTTTTCATAGTTCTCAAAATATATTGACACATCCTAAGATCCTTTAGGATATAAATTGAAACCACATTTACAAGGTACCCATAACCTTAAAAATGACCTAAAGTGCCACCTTTACCATGGTTAGGTTAATTACTCATCCATTTAAAGTTGGCACACCCTAACTCATTCAACGTGAATCGATCACGCTCCTAGGAACCCAAAACCTATTTAAGCTCCTTGGGTTTACTAGGTATTCCTTAGGGATAACTTCCCTAGATACCCTCCTAATGACCCTTCTAGGCTTGGTAGCCTTGGTCATTTGGGTCTTGCCTAGGTTAACTCTAGGGGTGACTCCCCTTGTAACCTTCTTAGCAACTTCCCTAGGTTTCTTCGAAACCCTAGCCACTAGGCACCTACCATGGTCAACTCTAGGGATGACTTCCCTTGTGACCTTGGTTTTCCTAGACCTAGTACTAGTTCCATAATCGAATGGAACATTGTGATAGGTAGGCTTATCTAGCTTGGACCTAGGCTTGTGGCTCAAGCCTCTCTTGCCCATATATGAGCCTTGCCTCCTAGAATCTAGGTTTTGACTCTTAGACCCTAAATTTTGGCAATTTAACCCTTTAATTTAATTTTGCATCTTTTCAAGGGTCTTTTCTAATTTATCAAGTCTTGACCTCAAAGCTTGGTTCTCTAATTCTAATTTCTCTAATTTTGTGGGCCCATTGTTTCTTTGATCATTTTTGCCCTTCCTAGGCATATGTCTAGATTTATTTTGATTAAATCCTACATGGTTCTCTATCTTCCTAATAGACTCCTTAGGTAGAATTTTTCTAGGGACATTAGTCCCAAATTTCTCCTTATTTCTAAAGTTGACATGTTTAACTCCTAAGCAATAAAGCCTATTTTTACTAGCATGTTTTTCATGAGTAATAGCAAGAGTGCTAAAAACATACTTTTAAAACATACAACTAGAAGGTGCATTAAAATATACCTTAGGGTTTGCCTTAGAGGCTCCCCTACTTGTGTAGATCCTTCTTGCCCCTTCTTCTTCCCCCTAGAGCATTGACTCCTATAATGCCCTCTTTGGTGGAACTTGAAGCACACCACGTGCTCCTTGCTCTTAATGATTGGGGGCTCTGGCATCCTTAGTTTTTTCTTGAGGTTTTAGTGCCGACAGAGTCTTCTTGACCTTCTTAGGGCAGTTGCTCTTATAGTGCCCGGGTTCCCTACACTCAAAGAAAATTATATGATTTTTATTTTTAACTAAATTGCTTGAGTTACCTAGGTCAATGGTGGAAGTTTGGCCTTCTTCATCTCTTCCGGATGTTGATGGTTCTTCTTGATTTTGCTCTTGTTTTGGAGTAGAAGATCCAATCTCCTCCCCCTCAATCCTAGAGGTGGAGGCTTCCTCTACTTCTTCCTCTTCCACTGATCCGAAAGTTGACTCCTTCTCAACTTCTGAATCCTCACTTCTTGTGAGGATGAGCTTGTTTCTTCGGCCTCCTCCGATTGAGTCGATGAGCAATCCTCTTCTTCCTCTTCTTCTTGGACCGGTGATGGATTTTCATGATATTTCACCAACTTGCTCCAAAGGTCCTTGGCGTCTTTACAATCTCCTATCTTGATCAAAATATCATTAGAAATTACACTAAGTAATATACCCATTACCTTATTGTTTGTATTGAAATATCAGAGTTGCTCTTGGCTCCAATTCTTCTTCTTGAGTTTTCTTCCTTCTTCGTCCTTTGGAGTGTCGAAACCTACTATGACACTGATCCAATTATCAAAATCGCACATAAGAAAGTGCATCATTCTACCTTTCCAATATGCAAAATTTTCGCGGTCGAAGGAAGGCGGAATGTTGATGTCGTCACCCAATTTCTCTTGATGATCCATCTTGCCCTCTAGCTTGCTCCCCTTGGCGGTTAGTCCAAATAAAGAGTGGTCTCGCTCTGATACCACTTGTTGAGAATTGACCGTCGCTAGAATGGGGGTTAATAGCATGTTTGACATTGCGTGATGGAATTCGTTCGTTTGTCTCTACAATTCGATTAGAACAGCGGAAATACAAAATAGAATACGAATATAGAGATAAATACACAATCACAATACAAAGATATAACGTGGTTCGGAACCTCAAGGTTCCTACTCCATGGGTTGGACTCGAACAAGCCCTAGCGATGCATATACCACCACTAAACCAATAAACTCCTTCTCGACAACAAGTCAGAGGTGGAGAAACCTAGTACAATGATTTTTACAATAATAAAAAACAATAAACAAGCAAATACAAGTGAAATATACAAAAGAATGTAAAGAACACTTTACAAACAATCTTTTGGAAGCTTGCTTGTTGATTGCTTGAACAGTGCTTAAAGACACTGATTTGCACCAACAAATTGCCTCAAAAATGCCTAAGAAATCGCTGCCCAAATCCTTTACGAGCTGCTCCTTTTATGCCTGCATCGGGCTGGATTCGCGCATGGTAGTCGATTGTCGTAAGGCCCCAGTCGACTACCAATAGTACAGTTGTGAGACAATGGCTTAATTCGCATCGGCATCCAAGCCAACGGTTACACTGGCATTCGACTGTCATAACCCAGCAATCGACTACCAGGGCTATAGTCGATTGACCTATCGGCTATCGAGCATTCTACTCCTGCAATCCCGACTAGCAATCGGCTGCCATCCATGTCAGTCGACTGCTCAAGCCATCAGTCGACTGTCCAATGCTGGCAATCGACTGCCAAGCTATTTCCTATAGTCGAACACCAGTTGAGACCGAGAAATTCGATTGGCCATAATCCCAGTCGATTGCTGCACGTCGACTCGGCTGTCAAGTGTCAAAACACTTGACCAATCGACTGATCCAAAGCCCCAGTCGACTGATAACCTAAACGATGAGATTTAACACCAAGTATGATGCCCTCATACTTGCTAGACCAATCATAGCCTAGACCTAAGCCTTCTAGCCACCTTCGTCAGCCTCACACCTATCGGATTCCTCCAAGTCATCCATGACTTGTTCATCCATATGCTAGCTTTCAGGTTCATCCATTAGCTATTGTCATGCTAACGTGGTCTACACAATCATGGCACATTAGGCTTACGCTGCCAAGACTACCACTTGGACTTTACGCTGCCAACCATTGGACTTATGCTGCCAAGACTCCACCCGACTTTACGCCGCCAATATCACCTCTTGGACTTCCCTTGCCAACCCATATTGGACTTTCTATTTGCCAAGACTCAAGCTTGTGTTGGGAAATTTCGGATCATGACATTCATAATATCACGGGCGAATACTTCACACAACCGCAGCGGAAATAAAAATAAACCAGATCCCTCCAGAGATCCATGCAAAACAAATGTCATTTTCTTTAATCTAGATCTTATCTAGAAGAAGAAATATACCTTCGATGCGAGCCCTTCGCAATCCTGCTAATCCAAACGCAGTCGGATCTCAATACGGTAAGGACAATCGTATCTCTAATGTATCCACACGAACCATATCTTAGAGATGGAGATAACACCTTTAGTTGTGCTAGCAACCAAAAACCAAGGTTCTCCACAAAAGAAGAAGGAAAAATAGGGATGCAAGGCACACAAAAAGATGCAAGCATAAAACTTGAGATCTAATCTCCACGTTAAGGAGATTTCTCAAATCACATTTACCATGCATTAATCCACATTTACATGCATTAAATTCCAATTCATGCATTAACTCCATTCATGCATGTAACGTTTGAGGATGAAACCCACTTCATGGATTAATTGTTTTGCATTAACCCCTCTTTTGCATGCAACGTTTAGGGTGCAAATTCCAATTGCATGTGAAATCACATTTCATGCACTGTTAATGCAATAATTCAATTTGCATGCAATAATGTCTTTGCATGCAACATTAAGCATTAAATCTCATTTCATGCATTAATCCATTTGCATGAAAAAATCTTCCATTTGCATGCATGATTAATCATCATTAATCAAGCTTACCTTCTTCAATTGATTTCACTTGAGTCTTACTCAAGTTAAACCAATTTGAGTCCAACTCAAGTTTGGTCAAGCAATGAGTCTAACTCATTCTAGTCCATTCAATTAAATAATGATTCATTTAGTTAAACTAAGATGAACACTTCTCCAAAATATGTTCTTTGTGTGTGACCCTATAGGCTCTCATAGTATCGGTAATGTATTTAAACCCATTTCAGATACATAAGCAATGAGCGGCATCTAGGAATATATCATTGCTACCGAAGCTACAAGAAAGTCAAGATCCGACAACCTTTCTGTGACCATTATCATGTATGACAGTGTCCTTCTATCTCTGATATCGTAGATCGATCAATGAGGCATAGACCGTGTCATCCTCTTATTGATCTTTATGTTTCTTCATCCCCAAGTATACTCGCTCAAACAAATGAGCTCAATATCTCATATTGACTCATTTGAGCATGGTCATGTATTTCGTGGTCATACTCTATCAAGAGGCCAAAGATATCACTCCCATTATATGGGAGGGATATATCACATCTACATCACTCACATCCCTCCGCATAATTCATTACATATCCAGTAATTGCCATTATAGTGCACCCTATTACGGTGTGACGATAGACGATACCAAAGTACATAACTCCTTATGTAGGGAACCATAGTGACTTCAAGTCTAAGGAATATTCATACCAATAGTCACATGAGAAAGTATATGACACTCATATAACAATCCATGACACTTTCTCATGACGGGTCAATTCAGTACATATATTCTCCAATTATATACTCATGTGTCAATGTGATATCACATATCCATGACTTGTGAGATCAAGTCATCCATTGACCTACATGCTAATCTCAATGTATCAATATATCCCTTTGTCCATTAATACAATACTTGACTAGGAATGTTTAAAAATAGTATTTTCTACAGCTTCTCATAATCAATTCTACCAATTGATATACTATAGATTAGAACCTACTATTCAAGGATATTATTATATTTATTTACTGGCACACACATAAATTAAATATAATAATCAATCTTTGTCTGTTATTAATGAAATATGATACATATGATCTCTAATCAATCATCTCATGATTGGCACTAAGGGCTAATACTAACAATCTCCCACTAGCACCAGTGTCAATCACTGTAATCTCTAAGACCCAGGGACCTAGTATGACCATCATGCTTTCTCTGTGGCAAAGCCTTGGTTAGGGGATCTGCAATGTTAGCATCAGTATCTACTCTGCATATCCGCACATCTCCTCTATCGATGATCTCTCGAATGAGGTGATACCGCCGTATTATATGTTTGGAACGCTGGTGAGAACGAGGTTCCTTAGCCTGTGCTATAGCCTCGTTGTTGTCACAATAAAGCTCTATAGGGCTCACGATGCTAGGAACTACATCAAGCTCAGAAACAAACTTCTTGATCCAGACAACCTCCTTTGCCGCATCAGAAGCAACAATATACTCGGCCTCTGTAGTAGAATTCGCGACTGTGTCTTGCTTTGAACTCTTTCAACTCATAGAACCACCATTTGAACAAAAGATATACCCTGACTGCGATCTATAATCGTCATTGTCCATTTTGAAGCTAGCATCGCTGTAACCCTTTAGAGTGAGCTCCTCATTGCCTCCAAATATTAAGAAATATTCTTTAGTTCTTCTCAAGTACTTAAGAATATTCTTGATAGCTATCCAGTGATCGTCACCTGGATTTGACTGGTACCTACTCGTCATGCTTAAAGCATACGAGACATCAGGATGAGTGCATAGCATGACGTACATAATAGATCCTATAGCAGATGCGTAAGGGATTTGATCCATGCGCTCCCTTTCTTCCTTAAAAAAAGGGCATTGAGCCTTCGAAAGGCTCACACCATGTGACATTGGCAGGAATCCCTTCTTGGAATTCTGCATGGCAAAATGTTTAAGCACCTTGTCAATGTATGCACTCTGACTTAAGTCAAGCAATCTCTTAGATCTATCTCTATAGATCTTAATGCCTAAAATATAGGCTGCTTCACCTAAGTCCTTCATTGAGAAATAATTCCCAAGCCAAGTCTTCACAGACTACAACGTAGGGATGTCGTTTCCAATGAGAAGTATGTCATCAACATACAAGATAAAAAAGATAATTATGCTCCCACTAACCCTCTTGTAGACACAGGGTTCATCTTCATTCTTGATGAAACCAAACTGTTTGATCGCATCATCGAATCGAAGATTCCAGCTTCTAGATGCTTGCTTTAAACCATAAATGGACCTTTGCAGCTTGCATACCTTACCAGCATTCTTTGGATCTACAAAACCCTCAGGTTGTGTCATGTACACATCCTCGAGGAGGTTTCCATTCAGAAATGTAGTTTTGATATCCATTTGCTAGATCTCATAATCGTGGTAAGCTGCAATAGCAAGCATGATCCGAATAGACTTAAGCATTGCAATTGGTGAAAAAGTTTCATCATAGTCAATACCATGAATCTGTTTGAAACCTTTAGCTACCAATCGCCATTTATAGGTATGCATAAGACCATCCATGTCAGTCTTTCTCTTAAAGACCCACTTACACCCAATTGGTTTGACCCCTTCAGGTGGATCAACCAAAGTCCATACTTGGTTAGTGTACATGGATTCCATTTCGGACCTCATGACCTCTAGCCATTTCTTAGAATCTGGGCTCATCATAGCTTCCTGATAGGATGTAGGCTCGTTCAACTCAATAAGCATAGCGTCATCATTGTCAGACAAGAGAAATGAATATCTCTCTGGCTAACGACGTATCCTATCAGACCTGCGAAGAGGTTGATCTACTTGAACAGGTTGTTGCTCCACAACTTCTTGTGCAACAATCTCATCATCCACAACACTTTGTGGTGTCTGTTCAATTTCCATCTCAGTGCTATCTTTATCTTGAATTTCTTCAAGATGTACTTGACTCCCACTAGTTCTTCTAGAAATGAACTCTCTTTCTAGAAATACTCCATTTCTAGTGACAAACACTTTGCCCTGTGTGGGATTGTAGAAGTAATATCCTTTTGTTTCCTTAGGATATCCTACAAAGTAGCACTTATCTGATTTGGGGCCTAGTTTGTCGGAGACTTGACGTCGAACATATGCCTCACATCCCCAAATCTTCATAAAAGACATTTTGGGAGTCTTCCCAGTTCATATCATATATGGTGTCTTTATGACTGCCTTAGATGGGACGCGATTAAGTGTGAAAGCAGTCGTCTCTTAACCGTATCCCCAGAAGAAAGAAGGAAGATTTGTGTGACTCATATTTGATCGTACCATATCTAATAATGTACGATTTCTCCTTTCTGATACACCATTCCACTGTGGTGTGCCAGGTGGAGTGAGTTGAGATCTAATCCCAAACTCAATGAGATAGTCACGAAAAGCTTGGCTAAGGTATTCCCCACCTCGATATGATCGAACCACTTTAATACTCTTACCAAGTTGGTTTTGTACTTCATTCTTGAATTCTTTGAAGTTTTCAAAGGATTCAGATTTGTGTCTCATAAGATACACATATCCATATCTACTAAAATCATCAGTAAAAGTAATGAAGTACCGATAGCCTCCTCTAGCTGCTACATTGAAAGGCCCACATACATCAGTATGTATGAGTTCTAACAAATCAGTAGCTCGTTCGCCATGTCCACTAAATGGAGTCTTGGTCGTCTTGCCTAGAAGACAAGATTCGCATGTCTCATATGATTCAAAATCAAACAAATCCAGTAATTCATCCTTATGGAGCTGGGATATACGACTCTCATTTACGTGACCCAAGCGACAATGCCAGAGATATGTTTGGTTCAGATCATTAGATTTGAACCATTTGATATTTATGTTATAGACTGGGGTTTCAAGATCTAGAAGATAGAGACCATTCACAAGATGTGCACTACAATAAAACATATCATTTAAATAAACGGAACAACACTTGTCCTTTATTACAAAAGAGAAACCTTTCTTGTCTAAACAAGAAACGAAGATAATGTTTTTCATCAAGGCAGGCACATAACAATAGCCCTCTAGTTCTAAGATAAGCCCAGTGGGCAAAGATAAAGAATATGTCCCTACAGCGATGGCGGCAACCTTTGCTCCATTGCCTACCCGTAGGTCCACTTCGCCCTTCATCAATGATCTAGTCTTTCGGAGGCCCTGCACATTGGTACAAATGTGAGAAGTACAATCGGTATCTAATACCCAAGAAGACAAGATAGATAAATTGACTTCTATAACATGTATACCTGAGGCAGAAGTCTCACTTCTCTTCTTTTTCACCTCTTCTAGGTATAGCTTGCAGTTTCTCTTCCAATGCCCGATCTCACCGCAGTGGAAGAATTCCCCTTCCTCAGACACCCCTCCTTTGGGTTTCAATGCATTTGCCTTGCCTTTGCCTTTGGCTTGGGTCTACCCTTACCTTTAGGCTTCTGCTTTCCTTTGCCTTTGTTCTTGTTCACCATCAAAATGGTGCCAAGATTTACCTTCTTAAGGTTGAGTTTAGCAGTTCGTAACATGCTCAACAACTCAGGTAAAGGCTTGTCAATTTCATTCATGTTGTAGTTCATGACAAATTGACTGTAGCTTTCTGGCAACAACTATAAAACAAGGTTAGTGCCCAACTCTTGGCCTAATGAAAATTCCAATCTCACTAGGTTTTCAACGTACCCAATTATCTTGAGTACATGAGTACCTATGAGAGTTCCCTCTTGCATCTTGCATTGAAATAAGGCCTTTGACACCTCGTATCTCTCGTGCCTTGCTTGTCCCTGATATAGTTGTTTCAGATGCTCAACCATATCATAGGCATCCATGTTCTCATGTTGCTTCTGAAGCTCAGAGTTCATGGTGGCAAGCATAAGACATGACACATCCATTGCATCATCTTGATGCTTCTTATAAGCATCCTTGTCAGCACGAGTGGTCGTAGGTACGGGTGGTTCAGGAATGGACTGGTCTAGGGCGTATAGTTTATGTTCTTGCTTGAGGACTATCCTCAAGTTCCTGTACCAATCCAGAAAGTTAGCTCCAGTGAGCTTGTCCTTTTCAAGGATAGATTGCAGAGAGAGTGTGTTTGACATATTTGACGACATGGTGATCTACAATATAGGAATGCAGACATGTATCATATTTCTATCATTTAATTAGGCCTTTAACTAAATGATTCTCCCACTGATCACAATGTGGGACAAGATCCATATTATACCGCATCTTGAGTTACCTTTGGCTAATCACCCAAGACGAGTATAAGTTAGGTAGGTAACTCGTACCAATTACATCTAATGTAACTCTTGTATATCTATATGAACAACATTATTTGTTCATAGTGCCCATCGAATGAGATATCCTTCTAAATTACTACTCTTCTTGAGTTAGCTTTGGCTAATCGCCCAAGATTTGTATAATGTAGGTAGATGTCTCGTATGAGCTATGCCTCTAAGTTCATCAATCTAATTGAGAAAGCTTAGTTAAGTCAAATCCAAAGTTTAATAGGCGGACATCATGATTGTCCTATCGTACTTTACCGAGGTAAATCGAGTCACTTTTCTTTGGCAAACGCGCTACGATTGAACAAGGTAATAGTAAGTATTAAACTTTGGTAGGCATATGATAAGTGACCTAATTTTGTGACAACTAACTACGCATGCATCACATACAAGCATCACATACACAAGCATTACATGCAAGCATAATATATATCGACATATAACTTTAAACGTGACATGGTTATGGCCCAAATCTACAATCTTTTCAAGCCAATGAGAAGAGCGAATGGATAACCTAGGGATGACATCTTCTCCAAGTGCTTCCTTCGGTCATCCTATGTTGTCGGCATCCTCCTTGTAACTTCAACCTTCAATGGATTTTTCCATTTCTTAATTTGTACATTACAGAATAAGAACACTCGAGTTACATTCGGTCTAAGTCTATTTTACAACAAGGAAAATAGAGATGAAGACACGACACACAGGTCGTATTATGAATTACAACATGCACATACAACACACAACCACAATCACATTGGGTCCTAGGCCATAACCATGCACCAGACATCAAATCATTCATAATGATGTAATTTTATAAGCTTTATTATGAATACACACACAAATTTTAAGCCGCTTCACCGATAAGCTGCAATGCTACGGCGGTCCCGCTAGTCGGTTAGTGGGTGGGGTCAAGGGGCAGGCCCCTTGCGGGGCCTCAGGGGGCAGCACTCCCGAAGAAAAATTTTATTTTCAACTCAACTCCTTGAATTGAGTTGCTGCCCTTTGTCCATAAATATGAACCCAAGACCCTCGTTTCCGGAGCGTCCCATGTTCAACACAGTTTTTGCCCCTTATCAACATACTAAGCCTAAAATTCGTGTACCCATAATGCACATGTTTTATATCTCATAGAAAACACAAAAATATAAATTTATATCACATATAAAACATCATAATGAAATATATGTTTTGCAAGTGGCTCTGATACCACTGTTGAGAAATTCCGGATCATGACATTCATAATATCGCGGGCGAATACTTCGCACAACCGCAGTGGAAACAAAAATAAACCAGATCCCTCCAGATATCTATACAAAACATATAAGTCATTTTCTTTAATCTAGATCTTATCTAGAAGAAGAAATATACCTTCGATGCGAGCCCTTCGCAATCCCGCTAATCCAAACGCAGTCGGATCTCAATACGGTAAGGACAACCGTATCTCTAATGTATCCACATAAACCATATCTTGGAGATGGAGATAACACCTTTAGTTGTGCTAGCAACCAAAAACCAAGGTTCTCCACAAAAGAAGAAGGGAAATTAGGGATGCAAGGCACACAAAAAGATGCAAGCATAAAACTTGAGATCTAATCTCCACGTTAAGGAGATTTCTCAAATCACCTTTATCATGCATTAATCCACATTTACATGAATTAAATTCCAATTCATGCATTAACCCCATTCATGCATGTAACGTTTGAGGATGAAACCCACTTCATGGATTAATTCTTTTGCATTAACCCCTCTTTTGCATGCAACGTTTAGGGTGCAAATTCCAATTGCATGTGAAATCACATTTCATGCAATGTTAATGCAATAATCCAATTTACATGCAATAATGTCTTTGCATGCAACATTAAACATTAAATCTCATTTCATGCATTAATCCATTTGCATGAAAACAAACTCCCATTTGCATGCATGATTAATCATCATTAATCATACTTACCTTCTTCAATTGATTTCACTTGAGTCTTACTCAAGTTAAACCAATTTGAGTCTAACTCAAGTTTGGCCAAGAAATGATTCTAACTCATTCTAGTCCATTCAATTAAATAATTATTCATTTAGTTAAACTAAGATGAACACTTCTCCAAAATATATTCTTTGTGTGTGACCCTATAGGCTCTCGTAGCGTTGGTAATGTATTTGAAATCATTTCGGATACATAAGCAATGAGCGACATCTAATAATACATCATTTCTACCCAAGCTACAAGAAAGTCGAGATTCAAATACCTTTCAGTGACCATTATTATGTATGACGGTGTCCTTCTATCTTTGATATCTTAGATCGATCAATGAGGCATAGACCGTGTCATTCCCTTATCGATCTTTATGTTTCTTGATCCCTAAGTATACTCACTCAAACAAATGAGCTCAATATCTCATATTGACTCATTTGAGCATGGTCATGCATTTCGTGGTCATACTCTATCAAGAGGCCAAAGATATCACTCCCGTTATATGGGAGGGATAGATCTCATCTACATCACTCACATCCCTCTGCATAATTCATTACATACCCAGTAATCGTCGTTATAGTGCACCCTATTACGGTGTGACGTTAGATGATACCAAAGTCCATAATTTCTTATGTAGGGAACCATAGTGACTTCAAGTCTAAGGACTATTCATACCAATAGTCACATGAGAAAGTATATGACACTCATATAATAATCCATGACACTTTCTCATGACAGGTCAATTCAGTACATATATTCTCCAATTATATACTCATGTGTCAATGTGATATCACATATCCATGACTCGTGAGATTAAGTCATCCATTGACCTACATGCTAATCTCAATGTATCAATATATCCCTTTGTCCATTAATACAATACTTGACTAGGAATATTTAAGAATAGTGTTCTCTACAGCTTCTCATAATCAATTCTACCAATTGATATACTATAGATTAGAACCTACTATTCAAGGGCATTATTATATTTATTTACTGGAACACACATAAAGTAAATATAATAATCAATCTTTGCCTGTTATTAACGAAATATGATACATATAATCCCTAATCAATCATCTCATGATTGACACTAAGGGCTAACACTAACAGCTTAGACTTTCCCTTGCCAAGACTCATGCTTGGGCTTTCCTTGCCAACCCATATTGGACTTTCCATTTGCTAAGACTCAAGCTTAGACTTTCCCTTGTCAAGATCCATGCTTGGACTTTCCTTGCCAACCCATGTTGGACTTTCCAATTTCCAAGACTCAAGCTCGGACTTTCAATCATATGGTCAATCTCATGTCAATCATATAGTCAAACAATGGTCAAACCATCGTCAAATATCAAAATACCACTCGAGTCAAACTCGAGTTCGATCAATCATGACTTGGGTTGATTGCACCAACAATCTCTCCAATACATTGTCAAACATCAAAACACTACTCGAGTCTAGTCAATCGTGACCTAGGCCGATTGCTCCAACAGATTTGAGCTAAAAATGTATATGCATGAGATGCTCCTATGCAAGAATAGCTTTACTTTAAATTTCTCTAAATTTAACTATTTTCTCTCTCTCTCCTCCTTTGGCATACATCAAAAGAATTTTTTAAACAACAAATGCCACAATTTAAAGATGAGGATTAAAGCTTTTCAATTATAATACAAGCTTTATAAAAAAAATACCTAAGCCTTACAAAACTTTGAAAATAATTTATCAATGCTCCTCCTAAATTCTTGCAATAAAATTTGAAAATAGGATCTCCCCTTTTTCTTTGAATTCCAATAATCAAAATTTTCAAAAGTACTTAAGCCTTTACAAAAGATTAAAATTTTAAATAAAATTTTCAAAAGTCACAACTCTTAAATTTTCAAAACTCCCCCTCAATAAAAATATTTTTTAAAAATTTTAAAATCCTAAATTTTATAAACTTTTGAAACTCTCCCATAAATAAAATGTTTTTAAATTTCAAAATTCTTACTTTTCAAAACTTTACAATACTCCCCCTCAATAAAAGCTAAAAAAACTTATGGTTTTCCAAATTTTTCAACTAAGATTAAGTTAAGATGATGCAAATAAAATCGAAAAATGTCCAAGCATGAATTCCTTTATATTACTTTTATACTTAAAATACACATCTAAAAATCGTCCTTAAAGCAAATATCCAACTCTTTACTAGCTCCAGTGATATAGAATTATCATCAAGCTTTGAATTAGAGTTAGTCGTCGAAGTGATTAATTTTCTTTTGTAAATCCCATGTTGGTTCATGTCGATGCACTGAATCTACATCTTGAACCAGGGGTGCAGTTCTAACATCTCAGGCCCATTTTCGTGGCTCAATACACAAACAAGTAATCCTAGGTGTTTGTGAGATGCGAAGGCTTACCTAGATCTATAGGATCATAAAAACTAAATTGACCGAGGCTAGATTTATTTTAATTTTCCTTTAATAAAAAATATAACTTAACAAAATATAATTTGAGTAATGAACATGAAGCATCCTAGTCTACTAAGCATAATCCAAATCACAACCAAGATTTAAAAGTTATGAAATTCATTATTTAAGTTCAAATAGTAACAACTAAAATAGTCCTAGTCAGAAGAGGGAGGTGGAGGAGGATGAGGTGGATGACCCATGCTCCAATATCTAAAAAACTCCATCATCTCTCGATGATCCTCTCTCTGCGCCTGGAACATCTGCATCATCTCAAGATGACGAGCTTGATGATGATGCTCCTGACGCTGAATCGCATCCTCCAATCTGGATAATCTCTCTACTATAATAGGAGGTGCTAGAATCCCAAGGAAAGGTAATAGACTATCGAATCTTGGTGCTTCCTGAAGCTCAGACTTGGAGTGGTGCTCTGGGTCAACCTCAGGCTCAGGCTCAGGCTCAGGCTCAGGATGGTGTTGGGGTTGAGGACCATCTCTCTTCCATATTAGGACATTATCTTCATCTAAACCTATTTTACCTAAACCAAATTGCCTAGAACCTATTATGTCATACTCAGAAAGTTGTTTGATGTTACATGTGGTAACATCAAACCCTAATGTGGCTAGTAAAGATGTGATGACATGGCAGTAAGGCAAATGTGCCTTCCTACTAGTAATTGTCCTAGAATGATGAATGATGGAATAAAACATCTGTAAACTAATGTCTAAATCTAATCTATGACTAAGTACATAGAGTAAAAATGAATGATAGGGACGCATCATAGCGATGTCCCTAGTTGTGAGTGGCAAAATCCAGTTCACTATGACTCGGTACAGGACATAGTCATATACTCTGATTCTAGTGGAACTGAAGATACTCACAAATGGAGTCCTCTCCTCACCAAATAGATGCAAGTGTATCCTATCTAGTGTGATGTGCGAGTAGGGGTCACCGTATGGTAACTCCATAGATGGAAAGCATGCAACCGGACATGATGAATGCGTGAGTCCTAGATGCTCTCTCAACATAGAGGGGGTAAAAATAAAATCCTTACCCTGTGCCTAGTGGAGTTTGCAAGATCATCAATTCTAGTAAAATTATTGAAAAACTCGACACATAAATCTATGTTAATAGTGTTTTTACAATAAACTAATTTTTCTAACCCGTAATGTGCTAGGCATGGGAGTATAAACAGTGTTTTCAAACCTAATCCTATGCCCCTCAGTAGGGAACCTAATGTCCATACATGGAGTAGAAGATGACTCAGCCTCAACGGCTCTTCTTTTACCCCTAATTAAATTACAACTATTTAATATTTATTGAAAAAATAATTGAAATTAGAGTTTAGAATTATTACCTCAGCATTATATATGATGTTATTAAATGTAGGATCGTTGGTGACCGCTAGAGGATGGGTGAATAGCTCATATGTTCCGTCGATGGAAATTGATCATGCTTGTGTCTACAATCATTATTAGCACAGTGGAATATAGAAATAAAAATGTAGAAACAAATACAAATACAAATACACAATCAAAACACAGTGATATACGTGGTTCGGAACCATAGGGTTCCTACTCCACGGGGCAAGCTCAACGAGCTCTAGTGATGCACTCACCACTAATAAAACTCTTTCTCGACAACACGTCGGAGGTGGAGAAACCTCGTACAAGTGTTTACAACAATAAACAAAATACAACAAGAAAATACAAATACAATACAACAAAAACACGTAAAGAAAACTTTTCAAATACGCTTTTAGATGCTTGCTTGTTGATTGCTTGAATCGAGCTTGAAGACCCTGATTTGCACTAGCAAATTGCCTCAAAATCACCCAAGGAATCACTACTAAAATCCCTCCCATCGAGATCCTTTTAAGCCTCTCGCAACCTAGATTTCCGCTTGGAAGTCGACTGTCATAAGGCCCCAATCGACTGCCAACAGTATCATTGTCTCACAATGGACTTAATCCACGTTAGCATTCAAGCCAATGAATACACTGGCAGTCGATTGCCATTACCCAGCAGTCGACTTCCAGGGTCGTAGCTGACTGACCAGTCGCCTATCGAGCATTCTTCTCCTACAACCCCGACCAGCAATCGACTACCATCCATGGTAGTCGACTTTTCAAACCATCACGATCGCTTCGTCGGGCAATGACCGCTGACTATTTATTGTAGTCGAACACGATCGACTACGGCGATTAAGGCCGATCGCCATAATCCCGATCGCAAGAGTCAACTCGGTTGCCAAGTGTCAAAACACTTGACCAATCGATTGGTCCAAAGCCCTAGTCGACTGATAACCTCAACCATAAGGTTTAACCCCAAGTATGATGCTCTCATACTTGCTAGACCACCCTTAGCCTAGACCTAAGCCTTTTAGCCACCTCCGTCAGCCACACGCCTATTGGATCCCTCCAAGTCATCCATGACTTGTTCATCAATACGCTAGCCTTTTGGTACTTCCATCAGCTATTGTCATGCTAAGCTGGTCTATACCGCCAAAGCACATTGGGCTTACACTACCAAGACTACTGCTTGGACTTTACGCCGCCAACCATTGGACTTATGCTACCAAGACTCCCTCTTGGACTTTACACCACCAATATCAACCCTTGGACTTTCCAATTGCCAAGTACCCATGACTTGGACTTTCCTTGCCAATCCATGTTGGACTTTCCAATTGTCAAGACTCAATCTTGGGCTTTCCCTTGCCAAGATCCATGCTTGGACTTTCCATGCCAAGTATCCAAGACTTAGACTTTCCACGCCAAGTACCCATGACTTGGACTTTCCATTGCCAAGTACTCAAGACTTGGACTTTCCCGTGGCAATCACATTGGCATACATCAAAATACTACTCGAGTCAAACTCGAGTCTGGTCAATCATGACCTGGGCCGATTGCACCAACATTAAAGAGATATGATGACCTAGACACTTCAAAGGGTTGAAAAAGAGGTTTTCATGGCTGGTTGGGGTGGTTGTGAGTCGACTTGGCACTGCCCTAGCGCTGGTCTTATAGAAGGAATCCAATGGACTGGAAAGAGTCCAGTCAATTGAATTAGTGTTGACTGGACTTGGTTCGGTCGACTGGACTTGGTTCAGTGGACTGTAATAAATTTACCATTTACTATGACTGCCTAACCCTTATCTACCATTGCATTACAGTCGACTGGATTCGTGTTTTACCTTTCCGAGGTTTTGAGGCAACTGAATATGATTCAGTCGACTCTTATTGAGTCGACTGGAAATATTCCAGTCAACTGGAATTGATTAATTTTAATTTTGGTTAATTTTTATGGTTAAATCGGTTTAGTTGATTTTATTATGTTGATTTTAATTGATTAAGTTCACTAAGATGGTTGAGTTCAATTAATTTGTTAAGTTGTATAGTTAAGTTGTTTAAGTTAAATTTAGTTTAGTTAAGTTGTTAAGTTTAGTTGTTTAATTTTAGTTAAGTTTAGTTATGTTATGTTAGTTTGTTTAGTTTGGTTAAGTTGTTAAGTTATGTAAGTTTGGTTAAGTTGTTAAGTTTAGTTTAGTTTAGTTGTTAAGTTAAGTTTAGTTAAGTTGTTAAGCTCAGTTAAGTTTAGTTAAGTTGTTAAGTTTAGTTAAGTTGTGTTAGGTATAGTTAAATTTAGTTAAGTTGCTAAGTATAGTTAAGTTTAGTTAAGTTGTTAAGTATTGTTAAGTTTAGTTAAGTTCTAAGTCATCTCACCCGAGCTAAGTTTTCAATACACGTTAATCATATGGGTTTTGTGAGATGAAGTTTTCTTTTTATCTTAATTAATTTAAAAGTTTTTAAACTTGTGTTAGATTCAAGCTTAGCTTGAGCTAATCAAGTAGGTTTTTCCAGTATTGACTTCCAAGTCGTGGCGAGGCATATGGCCTTCTTGGATATCAGATGGACCACTTCCTAGACAAAGTCAATGAAGAAATCAAGTACTTGACTCACTTTGGACTAAGCTTTGGTTTAACTAGTCAAAGACTTAGTGAGTTAGCTTCCGTCAGTTCTGTAGGGATCTATTGCGAAAATAATCGCAAATATAGCGGAAAAAAACTTGATCCCTCTAGATATCCATGTGTATACATAAACGAAATCGTTTATTTTAACTACACCTTAGTTGAGAAGTTACCCTTGTAGCGTAGCCCTTCGCAATCCCGACAATAATTCCTTGATGACATATCTTAGCGCGATCAGAATGGTCGCACCTCTACGGTATCCACATGAACACTAACTTAGAGAAGGAGATGAAATCTTTGGTTGTGCTAGCAACCACACAAAGGCTCTCCACAAAAGATAAGACTTTGGCCAAGAAGAAGGAAGAAGGGAAAAAGAGATCCTTGGCTAAAAATGAGATCACATGCCCAAAATGAGATCCCCACTCATTCACGTTAAGGAGACTTCTCAAATCCCCTTTATTATGCATTAATCCCATTTTCTCATTAACGTTGAGGATACTCCTCAACTCCCAATTACATGCCATCAATTTGCATGCAATGTTAATGAGTCCTTTTAAAGTCCATTGCATGCATTAATCTCATTTGCATGGATTAATCCATTTGCATGCAATGTTGAGAAAACTTCTCAAATTCCAATTGCATGCAATTAATCACATTTGCATGCAATAACCTCCATTTGCATGCAACCGTTGAGAGGCTTCATGAAATCCCATTTCATGCAATTAATCCATTTGCATGCATTAATCCATTTTCATGCAACAACTCCCATTTGCATGCATGATTAATCATCATTAATCATGCTAACCTTCTTCAATTGATTTCACTTGAGTCTAACTCAAATTAAACCAATTTGAGTCCAACTCAAGTTTGGCAAAGCAATGAGTGTAACTCATTCTAGCCCATTCAATTAACTAATGATTAATTTAGTCAAACTAAGATGATCATATCTCCAAAATAACGTGTTCTTTGTGTGTGACCCAATAGGTTCTTACAACATTGGAAATGTTTCTAAAACCCTTTTAGAAACATAAGCAATGAGTGACATCTAGCAATGCATTATTGCTACCCAAGTGGCAAGAATGTCTAGATCCGACAAAACCTTACTGTGGCTACTATAATATATAACTTTGTCCTTCTATCCTTGATGTCTAGATCAATCAATGAGGCATAGATCGTGTCATCCACTTATCAATCTTTGTGCTCTTGATCCCCAAGTAGACTCACTCAAACAAATGAGCTCAATATCTCATATTGACTCATTTGAGCATGACCATGCATTTCGTAGTCCTACTCTATCAAGAGGCCTAAAGATATCACTCCCGTCATATGAGAGGGATAGATCTCATCTACATCACTCACATCCCTCCATATAATTTGTTACATACTCAGTGATTGCCTTTATAGTCCACCCTATTACGGGTGACATTTGACGATACCAAAGTACATAACTCCTTATGTAGGGAACCATAATGATTTCAGGTCTAAGGACTAATCATACCAATAGTCACTATAAGAAAGTTTATGACACTCATATAATGATCTATGAAACTTTTTCATAGCAAGTCAATTCAGTATATATTCTCTAATATATACTCATGTGTCAACGTGATATCACATATCCATGACTTGTTAGATCAAGTCATCAATTGACCTACATGCTAGTCTCAATGTAGTATATTAATGCTTGACTAGGAATATTTAAGAATAGTGTTCTCTATAGCCTCTCACAATCAATTCTACCAATTGATGTGTTGTAGATAAGAATCTACTTTCTAGGGCATTATTATATTTATACGGCTGGCACAAGCATGAAATAAATATAATTACCAAACTTTGCCTTTATTATTAATAGAATATGATACATAAGTCTCTAGTAAATCATCATATAATTGCCTCCAGGGCTTACTACTAACAATCTCCCACTTGCACTAGTGTCAATCACTATAATATCTAATACCCAGTGACCTAGTATGACCATCATGCTTTCTCTATGCCAAAGCCTTGGTCAAAGGATCTGCGATGTTAGCATCCGTCAGTACTCTACATATCCTCACATCTTGTCTATCGATGATCTCTCGAATGAGATGGAACCGCCGTAGTATGTGTTTGGACCGTTGATGAGAGCGAGGTTCCTTAGCCTGTGCAATAACCCTATTGTTATCACAATAGAGGTTTATAGGGTCCGCTATGCTAGGAACCACCCCAAGTTCAGTGATGAACTTTGGATACAAACAACCTTCTTTGTCGCATCAGACGCAACAATATACTCGGCTTCTATTGTAGAATCTACGACTGTGTCTTGCTTCGAACTCTTCCAGCTCACAGCACCATCATTCAGGCAAAATACATACCCTGACTACGATCTAAAATCATCCCTATCGATTTGGAAGCTGCATCACTGTAACCCTTTACAGCTAGCTCCTCATCGCCTCCAAATATCAAGTAATATTCTTTCGTCCTTTATAAGTACTTAAGAATGTTCTTGATAGTTGTCCAATGACTTTCACCAGGATCTAACTGATATCTGTTGGATCGAGAAGCGTCGCTAGAGGGGGGGGTGAATAGCGATCGTAAATCTTTCGTTCGAATTCGTTCGTTGATACACAAGTAAACGAGTAAGCTCAGCGGAAAATAAATGAACACGTTTATTTTACTTGGTTCACAACCCAGCGGTTGCTACTCCAAGGCCCTATCAGTCCTAGACCGCGTACGGAGGGCAAAACACTATAACGTCTCCTCCTCGTTGGAGGTAGGAGACAACGATCACAAAACCGAATATACAAGGATGAGGCAACAAGCCTACCTCACCTTGTTATGAAGAAAAACAAAGAATACAATATCAAAAATATTACTTGATTCTGCTACCGACGAAGAAGATCGAAACTTGGCGTTGCATCGGCGTTATGACGATGTTGGAGCATTAGCGTTGTAGGAGCACTTGATGAATAAACTTGATGTGATTTGGAGATGGAATCCTCCCCTCCTTTTATAGACTTTGGCCTCTGAATTTGTCTCCTCTTATTTCGGAACGGATCATGAAGTTGTCCAAATTTTATCGCGAAGTGGCTGCATCAAACGTTATCCGTTTTGACCTAGCGCAAAAGTTGAATCATCACCATCACGATCGAGATGCCTCCGATCGATGGTGATGGCATCGATCGGCGCTCCATGTCCAAAGAATGGCGCCCACTGGTCACTTCCCTGCAATAAGAGGTTAGCTCGGAAAATGATAAATACGACAGTTTCTAACCGTCCGATCTCGACCTAGACCTTCAACAGGAAGTCTTAGTCGAATCTCTGCCTACGATCATCCCCGTAAAGAGGACACGACCTTACAATCTCTCACTCACATGAGCTTACCTCGATAGTAGCTCTCGCTTCCGGCCTTCCACTCGATTCCTTCGGCTCCCTCCGAAGTCACTCGAGTGTCGCCCGACCACCGCGGCTTCCTCCGGGTGTCGCTAGCCTTCAACTCCAGCTTTAACACTTTTCTGCACACTTGATTTAGCTCGTGAGATAACAATGTAGACTTAACTTTGTGTCTTTGCCATAATCAAAACACAGGTTCGATTATCTAGTGCCCCTGCACCAACAATATCTGCTCGTCATGCTCAAAGCATATGAAACATCGGGGCGAGTACAAAGTATGGCGTACATGACAGACCCTATAGCAAATGCATAAGGGATCTGATCCATGCGGTCTCTCTCCTCCTTAGAAGAGGGACATTGAGTTTTCGAAAGACTCACACCATGTGACATTGGAAGAAATCCCTTCTTGGAATTCTGCATGGCAAAATGATTTAGCACCATATAAACGTATGTACTCTGACTTAGGCCAAGAAGTCTCTTAGATCTATCTCTATAGATCTTGATGCCCAATATATAGGTTGCTTCTCCTAAGTCTTTCATCGAGAAACAATTCCCAAGCCAAGTCTTCACATACTACAGCATAGGGATATTATTTCCAATAAGAAGTATGTCATCAACATACAAGATAAGAAAAATAACTATGCTCCCACTAACCCTCTTGTAGACACAAGGTTCATTTTCATTCTTGATGAAACCAAACTCTTTGATCACATCATCAAATCGAAGATTCCATCTTCTAGATGCTTACTTTAAACCATAAATGGACCTTTGCAGCTTGCATACCTTTCCAGCATACTTTGGATCTACAAAACCCTTAGGTTGTGTCATGTACACATCCTCGAGTAGGTTTCCATTTAAAAATGCAGTTTTGACATCCATTTTCCAGATATCATAATCATGATAAGTTGCAATAGCAAGCATGATACAAATAGACTTAAGCATCACAATTGGTGAAAAAGTTTCATCATAGTCAATACTATGAATCTGCTTGAAACCTTTAGCTACCAATCACCCTTTATAGGTATGCATAAGACCGTCCATGTCAGTCTTTCTCTTAAAGACCAACTTACACCCAATGGGTTTGACCCCTTCAAGTGGATCAACCAAAGTCCATACTTGATTAGTGTACATGGATTCCATTTCAGACCTCATGGCCTCTAGCTATTTCTTAGAATCTGGGCTCATCACAGCTTCCTGATAGGATGTAGCCTCGTTCAACTCAACAAGCATAATGTCATCATGGTCAGACGAGAGAAATGAATATCTCTCAGGCTGATGACGTATCCTATTAGACCTGTGAAGAGCTTGGTCTACTTGAACAGGATGTTGCTCCACAACTTCTTGTGCAACAATCTCATCATCCACAACACTTTGTGGTGTCGATCTGTTCAATTTCCATCAAGGCCTCAGTGTTATCCATATCTTGAACTTCTTCAAGATGGATTTTACTCCCACTAGTTCTTCTAGAAATTAACTCTCTTTCTAGAAATACGTCATTTATAGCGACAAACACTTTGCCTTGTGTGAGATTATAAAAGTAATATCCCTTCGTTTCCTTGGGATATCCTACAAAATAGCACTTATTTGATTTGATTCCTAGTTTGTCAGAGATTTGACATCGAACATAAGCCTCATAACCCCAAATCTTCATAAAATCCATTTTGGGACTCTTCCCAGTCCATATCATATATTGTGTCTTTATGACAGCTTTAGATGGAACGTGGTTAAGTGTAAAGACAATCATCTCTAGAGCGAATCCCCAGAAGAAAGTAGTAGATCAGTCTGACTCATCATCAATCGTACCATATCTAATAAAGTACAATTTCTCCGTTCGGATACACCATTCCACTGTGGTGTTCTAGGTGGAGTGAGTTGAGATATGATCCCACACTCAGTCATATGATCACGAAACTGTTGGCTAAGGATTCAACACCTCGATCTGATCAAAGTATCTTAATACTTTTCCAAGTTGGTTTTATACTTCACTCTTGAATTCTTTGAACTTTTCAAAGGATTCTGACTTGTGTTTCATGAGATACACATAGTTGTATCTACTAACATCATCAATAAAAGTGATGAAGTATTGATAGCCTCCTCTAGTAGCGATATTGAAAGAGTCACATACATCAGTATGTATGAGTCCTAACAAGTCTGCCACTCTTTCGCCATGTCCTCTAAATGGAGTCTTGGTCATCTTGCCTAGAAGACAAGATTCGCATGTCTCATATGATTCAAAATCAAATGAGTCCAGTAATCCATCCTTATGGAATTGTGATATGCGACTCTCATTTACGTGACCCAGGCAACAATGCCAGAGATATGTTTGGTTCAAATCATTCGATTTGAATCGTTTGGTATTTATGTTATAGATTGGGTTTTCCAAGTCCAAAACATAGAGTCCATTCATAAGAAATGCGCTGCAATAGAACATATCATTTAAATGAAGAGAACAATATTTGTCCTTTATCATAAACGAGAAACCTCTCTTGTCCAAACAAGAAATAGAGATAATGTTCTTAGTTAAAGCAGGCACACAATAGCACTCTTCTAGTTCTAAAATAAGCCCAGTGGGCAAAGATAAAGAGTATGTTCATACAACTATAGTAGCAACTCTTGCGTCATTGTCTACTCGTAGGTTCACTTCACCCTTTATCAATGATCTAGTCTTTCTTAGACCCTGCACATTAGTACAAATGTGTGATGCACAGCCGGTATCTAATACCCATGAAGAAGAAATAGATAAATTGATTTATATAACATATATACCTGAGACAGAAGTCTCACTTCTTTTCTTCTTAACTTCCTCTAGGTATAACTTTCAGTTCCTCTTCCAATGTCTGGTCTCACCGCAGTGGAAGCAGTCCCCTTCCTTAGACACCCCGCCTTTAGCCTTTGATGTAGTAGAGTTGGCCTTGCCTTTGGCTTAGGTCTTATCCTTGCCTTTAGGCTTCTTTTTACCTTTTCCCTTTTTAACCATCAGTACATTACTAGTCTTGGTTTTCTTGAGATTAGGTTCGGCAGTTCTCAACATGCTGAGCATCTCAAGCAGAGGTTTGTCAATTTCATTAATGTTATAGTTCATGACAAATTGACTATACCCTTCCAGCAATGATTGCAAGATAAGGTCAGTGGTCAATTCTTGGCCCAGTGGAAATCCTAGTCTCTCAAGGTTCTCTACATACTCAATCACCTTGAGTACGTGAGTTTCTATAGGAGTTCCTTCTTGCATCTTGCATGCAAATAGGGCCTTAGACACCTCAAACCGTTCGTGCCTAGCTTGCCCTTGATATAGTTGTTTCAGGTGCTCAACCATATCATGTGCATCTATGTTCTCATGTTGCTTCTAAAACTCAGAGTTCATGGTGGCAAGCATTAGGCAGGATACATCTAGTGCATCATCCTGATGCTTCTTGTAAGCATCTTTCTCTGCATGAGTGGCAATAGTGGCGGGTGCTTCAGGAAGAGATTGCTCTAGGACGTACAGTTTTCGTTCTTACTTGAGGATGATCCTCAAGTTTCTGTACCAGTCTAGGAAATTAGCTCCGTTAATCTTGTCCTTCTCAAGGATAGATCGCAGAGAGAGTATTTGACGTGTTAGATGACATGGTGATCTACAACAGTAAAATGAAAAAATAAGTATCTTATCTAAATCATTTAATTAGGACTTTAATTAAATGATGCTCCCACTAAATCGCAGAGCTTCAGTAGGGGATAGTCATGGATGTAGGCAAACGCCTTTTGCCCACACTACTAGCTCCCAGCCGAACAACTACAAATTCATGTGGGACAAGATCCAAATCATACTTCACCTTGAGTTAGCTTTGGCTAATCGTCCAAGATTTAGTATGATTAGGTAGGCAATATTTCATCAATTACATCTTATGCAACTCTTTAGAAGAAAAAGGGTCAAGATTCACATTACACATCATCTTGAGTTAGCTTTGGCTAAACACCCAAGACTTAGTATAATTGTTCACTTACCCTATCTTCCTAACTTTTAGGACATGCCTCTAAGTTCTCAATCTAATTGAGATAACTTAGTTAAGTCTCACCCAAAGTTTGATAGTGGGACACCATAATTGTCCACTCGCACTCTACCAAGATAAAATGTGTCACTTTGCTTTGGCAAACCCAACAACAAATGATCAAGGTAGTAGTGAGTATCAAACTTTAGTAGACATATCTATATTGACTTAATTAAGATAAAATTATTATCTAACATGAGACCTAACCCAGTATGCATATACTTAACCACCAATCACACATCAATACTACCCATTATACACATGATCGGAACACCCGGCTCAAATTTATTTTATTCCATTCAGCTTAGCAGTCTCAACTACACACTTTACCCTCTCAAATTGAAGAAAAATAGGACATCAAAATCAACTCCACTCAAACTGGAAATTCTGTATCTTAGAAGTCCCGGACATTGTGTGCCATGCTCATCATCTCCTCGTACACCACTCCGCTCTTGTATCTCAACTGGGAATCTTGTTCCCTACCAAAATATTATGTGAAATCATGAGTTCACAAACAAAGAAGTAGATCAATGATAGGGATACAACACATAGGGAGGAAAATTCAAAAGGAAACATATATCTCTACAATCAGAAGTGTAAACCATCAGAAGCTCAACATACATTTTCTTGCACTTTCAGACACAAGATGAAACATAACAAATACTTATAGCAACATGCCATTATAACAAATGCAACCCAATCATGCCTTTCGTTATACTAATCTTCTAAACATAAACCCTCGTGGTACTGCTATGCATTTAAAATGTCCGAGCTAGTCAAATACCTTATTTTCTTGTGCAATCTCGAGGTACCTCTAGAAAAAACTAAGGGAATCACCATCACCATCAACATCATTTTGGGTGGCCCCTCCCCGGAGCTCAACCCGGGGAGCCCAACCCGTCAAGGCACCACTAATGTTCATGTACATATAGGTAGCTAAATAAAGAATTTCTGTCATTTCCTATCATGCTCAGTCACAGAAGGGAAACATAGAACATCATGGGTGAACAAATATATATCTATATATAGCATATAACCTCATACACATGTAGATGGTAATTACACCCATATATATATAGCATCTAACCTCATAGACAGGTAGATGATAATTACACACATGTACATATAGCATCTAACCTTACACACAGGTAGATGATAATATAACTTATTCACATATATCGAGGCACGAGAAAGATTTGATGAACAATTAGCTAAAAATAATAACATTAAACATCATGGGTGAACAAATATATATCTATATATATATCATCTAACCTCATACACAGGTAGATGGTAATTACACCCATATATATATAGCATCTAACCTCATACACAGGTAGATGATAATTACACACATGTACATATAGCATCTAACCTTACACACAGGTAGATGATAATATAACTTATTCACATACATCGAGGCACAAAAAAGATTTGATGAACAATTAGCTAAAAATAATAACATTAAACATCATGGGTGAACAAATATATATCTATATATATATCATCTAACCTCATACACAGGTAGATGGTAATTACGCACATATACATATAGCATCCAACCTTATACACAGGTAGATGATAACTGAACCACCTATATATATATAGCATCTGACCTCATACACAGGTAGATGATATTTATCACATATTACATATCATTTACAGCATTAAGAAAAATCTTATGAATGATTAACTAAACATGCTGACTGATAACAAATATAGCAGGAATCATCTACGGACATAATGCTCATGTACATACAAATTTATATCCACCCTAGCATGCTAATTCCTTTCAAACTAACTACTCATTACATCTATTAAACATTTATCGGGCTATTAACTGGATATTTAACCCTCATATACATCACTCAGCATATTCAATTCATAATGACCCCAACATGTGTATTATCAGTTACTACAACACAACCGGATGAAACCCACAATACCAATCCATGCATAAATTCAACAAAAGCGATCCTAAAATCATAATCTGATCCCCTTCCCTCCTAATAACAACAATCTGCTTACCCATTCCCTTTCCCCTGTCCCTCACCTACCGAGTACCCTAATCCACCAGGTCCGATCACCTCCCATCAAGAACTCCCATTACAACCCAAAGATTGAAATCCCTAATCTCTTCCCGTGATCCCTCTGCTCTTCAACTTCTCCTTGACTACGAGTATCCAAGCTCCACCGGTTTCCATAGCTCAATCCATTCCAAAAATACCGAAAATCCACCCATGAATCCTGCTAGAACCCAATCTGGAAACCCATTGCTCAGGCACGATTCAACCCAAAATTCCGACTCAATCTCGCCACTAAAATCCCAATAGAAAACCTGCTAAACTCTCCACCCTCGCCAGCCCTAGCCAAAGATTTACTTACCGTGAAGATGAAAGGAGGTTCGCCGATCGCCTGCGACTCGACAAGGGTTAGGGGCGGCTCGCGACGTAAGAAGTCGCGGAAAGAAAAAGAAGGGAAAAATAAAAAAGAAAAGGAAAAAGGGTTCGGCCGGATTAATAGGTTTAGGATTTTTTTCCCCTTTATGCCCCTCAACTGCGCTTATTTAGGGTATAAATAGACCCCAAAATTTATCCTCCTTTTCCGATGACATACGCCCGTGTATTTTTATCATTTTATTCTTAAAAAAATGATAAGTTTATCTCGAGCATATCATGACTCATCCCCCCCTTAAAAAAAATTGCATCCTCGAAATTTGACTTACCAAATAGTTCAGGGTAACGGTCATACATATCCCGCTATTCGCCTCCTGTAGCTTCCTCTATCCGCTGATTTCCCATAAAACTTTCACCATTCCGATTTCTTTATTTCTCACCTTCCGTGACTTGACGATCCAATATTTGTTCGTATTACCTCGTAGGATAGATCCGTGTCCATCAGATGGCTTCATACCCAATCACATGTGCAGGGTTGGAAAGGTACCTCCTGAGCATGGATACGTGAAACACATTATGAACTCCTGCCAGGTTTGGTGGTAGAGCAACTCGGTATGCTCGTGTTCCAATCCGGTCGAGAATCTCAAAAGGCCCAATATACCTCGGACTGAGTTTGCCCTTCCTTCCGAACCTCAATACTCCCTTCATAGGTGACACTTTGAGAAATACATGGTCTCCCACTGTGAACTCCAGGTCCCTCCTTCGACAATCAGCATAACTCTTTTGGCGACTTTGTGCTGACTGCATTCTATCTCGGATCTTTGCTACTAGTTCCACAGTTTGTGTCACAATCTCTGGACCCGAACTACCCTTTCTCCTACCTCTTCCCAATGTAGTGGGGTTCTACACTTTCTTCCGTATAGCGCTTCATAGGGAGCCATACCGATGGTGGCTTGATAACTATTATTATAGGTGAACTCTACCAAGGGCAGTTTGGACTCCCAGCTCCCTTTGAAATCTATAATGCAAGCTCGTAGCATATCTTCTAAAATCTAATTGACTCATTGGTCTGGGGATGGAAAGCAGTGCTGAAAGTAAGTTTTGTACCCAATCCCCAATGCAAACTCTTCCAGAATCCGGATGTAAATTTTGGATCTCTATCTGACACAATCTGATCCAGAATTCCATGTAACCTTACTATTTCCCATATATACAGTTCTGCGTATTGTATCATAGTGAAAGTGGTTTTCACTGGCAGGAAGTGTGCTGACTTCATCAATCAATCCACAATAACCCACACTGCATTTGATCCCTTAGTCGAGATCGGTAATCCTACCACAAAATCCATGGCAACATTTTCCCACTTCCAGACAGGTATCGGAAGAGGTTCGAGCAATCCCGCAGGGCCTTTGGTGCTCAGCTTTCACCTATTGACAGGTAAGGCACTCATGGACCATCTTGCTTATGTCTCTCTTCATGCCCGGCCACCAATATAATAGTTGCATATCCTTATACATCTTTGTGCTGCCAGGGTGAATAGAGTACGGGGTAGTGTGAGCTTCCCTCATGAGATTCTCCCTCAAGGATCCACCCTTAGGCACCCAGATGCGGCCCTTGTATCGCACCATCCCATCAACCACTGAGTAGATGGTGCTACCCTTTGCTTCATCTTTGCATTTCCATTCCATTAACTGTTGATCCAAGGCTTGTTCTACCCGAATTCGATCCCGTAAGTTTGATTTAACCGTCAGTGCCGCCAAACTAACCTGCTCACCTGGTGCTATCACCTCCACTCTCATCTGTTGGAATTCTGATATCAATCTTTGCTGGGTGGTCAACTGTAATAAGCGTCGTAAATCGACTAGATCCGCCACCACATTTGCCTTACCCGGGTGATAGTTAATATTGCAGTCATAATCTTTTACCAACTCCAACCATCGTCTCTGCCACATATTCAGTTCCTTTTGAGTAAAGAAATATTTCAAACTTTTATGATCTGTGTAGATCTCACAACGTTCTCCGTAAAGATAGTGTCGCCAAATCTTCAAAGCGAAGATGACCGCTGCTAGTTCTAGGTCATGTGTAAGATAATTCTTCTCATGCACCTTCAACTGACGTGATGCATAGGCAATGACCCTCCCCTTCTGCATCAATACAGCCCCTAGACTAGTTTTGGAGGCATCAGTGTACACCACCTGGCGCCCGAAGTGCAGGCGCAAGCCACAGTGTTATCATGACCTTTCCTTTAACTCCATAAAACTCTTCTCACACTGAGTAGTCCATTCATACCTCACCCCCTTCTTGGTCAACGAAGTCAGGGGTAGCGCAATTCGTGAAAAATTCTGAATGAATCTGCGATAATACCCCGCTAGTCCTAGGAAACTTCGAATTTCTGTAACATTTCTCGGAGTAACCCAACTCTGGATTGCCTCCACTTTGACTGGATCCACCTCTATTCCCCTCTCCGAGACTATATGTCCTAAAAATGCTATTTGTCTCAACCAAAAATCGCATTTGCTGAACTTAGCGTATAACCGCTTATCCTTCAGAGTCTGCAGCACCAGCGTCAGATGTTGTCGGTGCTCCTCGCGACTCTAAGAGTAAATGAGTATATCATCGATAAAGACAATCACAAGCTGATCCAAGTATGGCTGGAAGATCTGGTTCATCAAATCCATAAAGGTTGCGGGGGCATTAGTAAGCCCAAACGGCATAACTAGAAACTCATAATGACCATATCGAGTTCTGAACGCAGTTTTATGAACATCTTCTCCTTTCACCCTCAATTGGTGGTACCCCGACCTCAAATCAATCTTTGAGAATACCGTTGCTCCCTGTAGTTGATCAAACAGATCATCGATTCTAGGCAACGGATACTTGTTCTTGACTGTAACCCGGTTCAACTCCCGGTAGTCAATGCACAACCGCATTGAACCATCCTTCTTATGGACAAACAACATTGGCGCTCCCCAGGGTGACACACTAGGTCGGATGAAACCCTTATCCAATAGTTCTTGTAGTTGCTCCTTCAGTTCCTTCATTTCGGTGGGTGCCAGGTGGTACGGTGCTTTAGACACAGGGGTGGTTCCCGATATTAATTCTATTCCAAACTCAACCTCCCTGACAGGGGGTAATCCTGCAATATCCTCTGGAAATACATCGAGAAAATCCCGGACTACCTCTAATTCCTCCAGACTTGGTCTAAAAGTCTCAGAACTACCCATTATGTTGACTAGAAATCCGTTACACCCCTTGCTTAGCATTTTCTGAGCTTTACATGATGATATAATAGGTGGATGACTCAACGTGGAGGTTGCATTGAAGATGACAAATTCATCATTTTGTAGTTTCAGTTTAACCGTCCTTTGTTTACAGTCAATAATGGCCTCGCACGTCACCAATCCATACCTGAATTACATCAAAGTCCACCATCTCTAATACAATAAGTTCGGGCGATAATCAGATAGTTCTCAAGATCCTTATCGACAGCTTCCTCACTATTCTATTCGGGCCGGGCTTCCCTCAAGGCAAGGACACGTTATAGCCGGTAGCTATCCAATCACATGAAATACCCTGTTTTGCAACGTAGGCCACCGATATAAAAGAGTGTGTAGCTCTAGAATCAATTAAGGCATGAGCAGGTAGGTTGACAATAGAAATTCTACTTGTGATGATGGTCGAATCCGGATCCACTTGCTCCTGTGTCATAGCATACACCCTTCCCGTGGTTGGCTCTTTGAGCTGAGGGCAGTTCATAGCAAAGTGCCCAGACTTCTTGCACTTGTAGCACACATCTGTACCCACCAAACACTGACCTGCATGAGTCTTCTCACACTTGGGACACTGAATTTTGCTTTCGCCCTTGAAGACAGTATGGTCGACTGGTCGGGGTTCCTGGGGTCGTTGTCGTGGTTGCATCTCGACCGCGGGTCGCTGCCTCAAACCTGCTCTGCAAACTTCTTCCGACTCGACGCAGAGGTTCCTTCCTCGTAACTAGACCTCTTAGTCTCAGATTTCCTTTATCATGTCATTCCTGCCCTCTTCGCCATCAGAGCCTGATCCACAGCCTCTCTGAAGGTGGTAACTCGGCTCACCCTGACATCATGGAGAATTGCTGCCCTCAATCCCTCAGTAAAATATTTCAGCTCCTCTACTGGTTGACTTGCAATCATAGGTACAAAATACCGCCCCTTCTCGAATTCCTTGACATACTCAGCCACTATCCGGTCCCCTTAGCGAATCTCTAGGAATTCCCTGGCCATTCGGGTTCTGGTGTCAGCAGTAAAGTATTTACCATAAAATACCTCCTTGAATTCAACCCAAGTAATTGTAGCTAAATCCATCACGAAGCCGGCACCTCCCACCATATTCGAGCATCGCCCGCAACATGAATATGGCGACTCACCTTGTCAAGATCCGTAAGTCGCATGAAGTCATATATCGCTCCAATGATCGAATCTATCCTTCGCAACAATCGGTCTCAGATTTCCCTTAAACTCGCTTACGGTCCAAGATCCTTGAATCGCTTGTAAATTGGGTTCACACCGCCGTGGGACCACCGCGGGTGTTTCCATGCTCCCGACTCTCAACACCGCTTGGATCTGCTTCTCCCGAATCCGACTGCTTCTCGCATAATTGCGGCAAGCTCAGCGAGAAACTGACTACTCTGCCCCACTTCACCATTGTTTCTTCGGCCCGCCATTCTCCTATAAAACCCGATACCTGCATCGTTATCTCTAGTTTGTACATAAACCTAAACATGATTACATTAAGACTACTACTTGAAAAGTAAGTTTAAAGCTTACAAATGCGGGGATGGATGTATCCGAGTCCTTGATGAGATTGCATGCACACACTGTCCTTTAGGATCATTCGCTCTGATACCAACTGAAAAGACCTAACCTAGTATGTATATACTTAACCCCCAATCACACATCAATACTACCCATTATACACATGATCGGAACACCCGGCTCAAATTTATTTTATTCCATTCAGCTTAGCAGTCTCAACTACACACTTTACCCTCTCAAATTGAAGAAAAATAGGACATCAAAATCAACTCCACTCAAACTGGAAATTCTGTATCTTAGAAGTCCCGGACATTGTGTGCCATGCTCATCGTCATCTCCTCAGTTACACCACCTCCGCTTCTTGTATCTCAATCTGGGAATCCTGTTCTCTACCTGAAAATATTAAGTGAAATCATGAGTTCACAGCCCAGTAAGTAGATCAATGATAGGGACACAACACAGGGAGGAAAAATTCAAACAGGAAACATATAACTCTACTACTGTAAGTGTAAACTACTGTAAGCTCAACATACATTTTCTGTTGCACTTTCTGTACGTCAGTATGAAACATAACCAATACTTACAACAACATGTCATTATAACAAGTACTGCGAACCCAATCATGCCTTTCTGTTATGCTAACTGTACCTAAACATAAACCCTCGTGGTACCTCGCGTTATGCATTTAAAATGTTGAACCAGTCAAATACCTTATTTTCTTGTGCAATCCTGAGGTACCTCTAGAAAGAAACTAAGGGAATCACCATCACCATCAACATCATTTTTTGGGCCCTCCCGAGCTCAACCGGGAGCCTAACCCGTCTGTGCACCACTAATGTTCATGTACATACAGTAGCTAAATAAAGAATTTCACATTTCCTATCATGCTCAAATACGTATGAAGGGTAACATAGAACATCATGGGTGAACGAATATATATCTATATATAGCATCTAACCTCATACACAGGTAGATGGTAATTACACCCATATATATATAGCATCTAACCTCATACACAGGTAGATGATAATTACACACATGTACATATAGCATCTAACCTTACACACAGGTAGATGATAATATAACTTATTCACATACATCGAGGCACAAGAAAGATTTGATGAACAATTAGCTAAAAATAATAACATTAAACATCATGGGTGAACAAATATATATCTATATATATATCATCTAACCTCATACACAGGTAGATGGTAATTACACCCATATATATATAGCATCTAACCTCATACACAGATAGATGATAATTACACACATGTACATATAGCATCTAACCTTACACACAGGTAGATGATAATATAACTTATTCACATACATCGAGGCACAAAAAAGATTTGATGAACAATTAGCTAAAAAATATTAACATTAAACATCATGGGTGAACAAATATATATCTATATATATATCATCTAACCTCATACACAGGTAGATGGTAATTACACACATATACATATAGCATCCAACCTCATACACAGGTAGATGATAACTGAACCACCTATATATATATATATATATATTTAGCATCTGACCTCATACACAGGTAGATGATATTTATCACATATTACATATCATTTACAGCATTAAGAAAAATCTTATGAATGATTAACTAAACATGCTGACTGATAACAAATATAGCAGGAATCATCTACGGATATAATGCTCATGTACATACAAATTTATATCCACCCTAGCATGCTAATTCCTTTCAAACTAACTACTCATTACATCTATTAAACATTTATCGGGCTATTAACTGGATATTTAACCCTCATATACATCACTCAGCATATTCAATTCATAATGACCCCAACATGTGTATTATCAGTTACTACAACCCAACTAGATGAAACCCACAATACCAATCCACGCATAAATTCAACAAAAGCGATCCTAAAATCATAATCCGATCCCCTTCCCTCCTAATAACAACAATCTGCTTACCCATTCCCTTTCCCCTGTCCCTCACCTGCCGAGTACCCTAATCCACCAGGTCCGATCACCTCCCATCAAGAACTCCCATTACAGCCCAAAGATTGAAATCCCTAACCTCTTCCCGTGATCCCTCTGCTCTTCAACTTCTCCAAGCCGACGGGTAGCCAAGCTCCACCGGTTTCCATAGCTCAATCCATTCCAAAAATATCGAAAATCCACCCATGAATCCTGCTAGAACCCAATCTGGAAACCCATTGCTCAAGCACGATTCAACCCGAAATCCCGACTCAATCTCGCCGCTAAAATCCCAAAAGAAAACCTGCTAAAATCTCCGCCCTCGCCAACCCTAGCCAGAGATTTACTTACCGTGAAGATGAGGGAGGAGGGTCGGTGTAGCTCCTGCGGCTTTGCGTTGTCTCCGGCGGAAGGGGTTCGTCGATCGCCCGACTCGACGTTTGCGGCGGCTCGCGACTAGAAGACGAGTCACGAGAAAGAAAAAGAAGGGAAAAAAGAAAAAGAAAAGGAAAAAGGGTTCGGCCAGATTAATAGGTTTAGGATTTTTCCCCTTTATGCCCCTCAACTACGCTTATTTAGGGTATAAATAGACCCCGAAATTTATCATCCTTTTTCGATGACATACGCCCGTGTATTTTTATCATTTTATTATTATTATTATTATTATTATTATATATATATATTTTTTTTTTTTCGAGACTTGACAATTGTTCACTTACCCTATCTTCCTATCTTTTAGGACATGCCTCTAAGTTCTCAATCTAATTGAGATAACTTAGTTAAGTCTCACCCAAAGTTTGATAGTGGGACACCATAATTGTCCACTCGCACTCTACCAAGATAAAATGTGTCACTTTGCTTTGGTAAACCCAACAACAAATGATCAAGGTAGTAGTGAGTATCAAACTTTAGTAGGCATATCTATATTGACTTAATTAAGATAAAATTATTATCTAACATGCATCACATACACACAAAGCATATATCAACAACATATAAACTTAAAACGTGACATGGTTATGGCCCGAATCTATGATCTCCTCATGCCAATGAGAAGAGTGATGGGTCAATCTAGGGATAACATCTTCTCCAAGTGCGTCCTTTGGTTGTTGTGTGTTGTCGGCATCCTTCTTGTAACTTCATCCTCCAATAGATTTTTCACTCCTCATTTCATACATTACAAAATAAGAATACTCAAGTTACATTCGAGTCTAAATCTAGTTTTATTTACAACTAGGAAAAATATGGGGGAAGGTACAACATGCAGGCTATATTATGAATTACAACATGCACACACAACACAACCACAATCTCATCGAGGTTAAGGGTCATAACCATGCACCATGACATACATCATTCACAAAGATCTATGACATGCAGATTTTATTATGATGCTAAACACAACTTATAAGTCACTACGACACGGCAGTCCTGCTAGCTGGTTAACGGGCGGGTCAAGGGGCAGCGCCCCTTGCAGGGTGCAGGGGGCTTATCCCCAGAGCAAAATCTTATTTTAACAACTCATTAAATGAGTCGCTGCCCTTAGTCCAACATAATGAACCCAAGACCCTTGCTTACCTTGTTCGTAGCAATTTTAGGTGATAGATCCGAATGACAAACATGTTGTTCGATCAACAAATATGTCATGCATATGTTGTTGCACAAAATCACCCAAACAATCGTGCATGCACTCATAATAAACTTCTTATTCAAATTTTATATCACATATAAAATGACATACAACAATCTTTATGTATACACATGTCTTACTAATATGAGACTTTGATTGTATTCCCCATACTCCCAACAATCCCCCCCCACCTCAAACGAAGGATCACATTGAGCCCCCCTCAAGCCTATCCGTCCTCGAAGGACTTCCTCTGCTTGATGTCCGATCCTCAACCCACTAGGACTTCCTGCCAGTTGTTCGGTCCTCCCAACCCAACTAGACTTCCTGCCTGGTGTCTGGTTCTCTTGATCTGGGCATGGGAGCTCCACTTCCTTCATTTGAAGTTCATGGCTTGACATGTACCATGACTCTAATACCAACTTTTAGTGCCTATAAGATTCATATATCTCCACAATAAAATGATATTGTCCACTTTGGGCCTAAGCCCTCATGGTTTTATTTTTGTACTTTACCCAAAAGGCCTCATACCAATAGAGATATCTTCTTATCATATAAGCACATGATCTTTTCCATGTCTTACCAATGTGGGACTTTGATTGTATTCCTCATACTCCCAACAAGTTCCACTCGACTTAGTGCACCACGTCATGGCGAGGCATATCGCCTTATTGGATATCAGATGGACCACTTTCTAGACATGCACTTCGAAGAGCTTCCCTAACTTACTATCAATTCACTTCATCTTAGTACTAGGTTGTTCAAGTTTAAACTACTTTGTTTCCTATCTAGTCCATTCTAAATTAAGCAAGTAAAGTAAACTAAGACATGCAAGAGTTTAACTAAGCAAGGAAACAATCAAAGTGTTATCTCCCCCTAAGTGATAACTTAGTTGAGTTTTGTTCACTACGTGAACTTGACTCTTGGGAATCCAAAATTGATTTGGTCCAACTTGGTTGACTAAGCTAGACTTAGGAACACATGCTTGGACTCAATTCTTAGCGTTTCGACTAAGTAGTGACATGTACGATTTGTATGAGGATTTAGCTTTATGTTCGAGTCCAAACTTATTGTACATGGCTCGCTGTAACACCCCCCCCCCCTCTACTTACACTAGTAAAGGAGGTGTTACCATCATACTTTATCTTACTCTTTTTGTGAACAGGTAAAACATGACTCAACCATCCATAGACTCACATACACTATTTATATATTAACCAATACCTAACTTAAAATAAAAGAGTATCAACAACTCGTACCAAGATCTAAACATGGTTTCTAAATGAGTATCATAATTTAAACTCTTAACTTGAAACAGCGGAAGCTAAAGAAACAAACCAACTATATTCACATGTTGACACTAGGCTATTTCACAAGTTCTTAACCTATCTAAGCATGCACATTCACTAGAGTTCTAATGTAGAACATTCTTAAGTAACTCAACCTCATGCATGACGATAGAAATTATATGCATCTTTGACATGAACATGAACGTAAACAACAATACATAACATCAACCCTAGTGCCTAACATGAACACTAGCACATAACATGAACACTAGCACACTAGTAAGTTCAAAGTTCTTAGCATAGCATAATGCTAGCAAGTTCGACATTCTTAGACACCACATGATCAAACACATCACATGAACACTACCACATGAACAAGTTCGAAGGTCTTAACATAACAGAATACTAGCAAGTCTAGGATCATAATCCACTGTTCCACCGCCACACACACCGAGCACTTCATCCGCTGCCCCCTCTTACTCCAATCTTGCTTTACCCTTATCTGCAGTATAAGGAATGCAAATATAAGCAATGAAGCTTAGTAAGTACATCCTATTCTCACAAAACATCGCATTGTAAGAAAACATGCTATTAGAATACTCGCATGCAACCATATGCTCTTACTTGCATTTAAGAAAATTCTGCATTAAACATTTAGGAACACTTTCACATGATACAATGATTCAGCTTGACATGCATGAACTTTCTGTATTAAACATATAGAGCCACTTGCACATAACACAATGGCTCAACTTGAAATGCATGAACTTGACATACACAACTTACAATACATGCTTTGAAATATGCTTCGCTTGTAGAAATATATACATGTGACATACTTAAACTTGTAACCATTGTGCTTTAGTTAACTTTAGAAAACCATATGCACATATATACTTTAAAATCAGTAAACATCCTTGTTTGGGCAGCCCGACATAGTACCAATTTGCGCACAACCCTAATAGAATTCGAAGTAGCTAGCCACCAAACTTATTAGGGCAACTTACTAAGGGCGGTCTAGGGGCCCGTGGGTGATCTAAGGGCTCGGTACATGCCACTTCAAAATAAAATACTTCCTTTATATATAACTATCTTATTTTTTTGTCAGGTAACAAGTATTTTACATGATCATAATCAAAACCCATATAGGAAGCCTTTCAAGACATTTGATCATGCTCTTTGTCCCCAAAACTCATAGGGGAAGCATCTTGTGATCTTTACATCTTTCTTCCAATGGAATATTCAAAGTAAAATACTTCCTTTATATATAACTTACTTATTTTTTGTCATTTAACAACTATTTTACATGATCATACTCAAATACCCACATAGGAAGTCTTTCAAGACATGTGATCATGCTCTTTGTCCCCAAAACTCGTAGGGGAAACATCTTTGCGATCTTTACGTCTTGCCCCACAAGAAATATACCTAAAATACCTAAAAATCCAAACAAACACAATCTGGACAGAACCTATAAATCTGAATAAAAATATGATACTAGAAGCTAGATGTGCAAATCAAAGAGTTACTTATGTTATAGGTGAGAGATAGCATCCTAGTGATCTTATGTCTTGCTTAAAACAAAATATACCTTACCTATAAATCTAAACACACCCATATAATCTGATCAAAACATATTTTTGTCATTTATCAAACATTTAACATGATAATACTCCCAAAAACTCATATAGGAAGTCTTTCAAGATATTTGATCATGCTCTTTGTCCCCAAAACTTATAGGGGAAGCATCTTTACGATCTTATGTCTTGCTTCAACATGAAATATATCTATAAATATATATGACCTACTGATTTTGTCATTTAACCAACATGTAACATGCTCATACTCCCAAAACTCATATAGGAAACATTTCAAGACATTTAATTATGCTCTTTGTCCCCAAAACTCATAGGGGAAGTATATTTGCAATCTTTACATCTTGCTTCCAATGAAATATACTTAAAATATCTAAAAATCCAAAAAAACATAATCTGGACAGAACATATAAATTCGAATAAAACATGATGATAGAAGCTAGATGGGCATATCAAAGAGTTACTTATGCTATAGGTGAGAAATAGCATCCTTATGATCTTAGATCTTGCTTAAAAAGACATATACCTTAACTATAAATCTGAACACACACATATATCATTTGATCCAAACATATAATCTATCAAAACATAGGAAAAGAAGTTATATAAAATAATCGAAGAACTACTTATACTGTAGGTGAGAGATACATCCTCTCACTATCGTACTAGTATACCGCTAGGGTTTTTGTGAGATGAAGACCTTCCCTTGCTCCTTAGCCGTATGAGTGGTCCTCTAGCATATACTAAGCCTTTGTATCCCTTTGAAACCCCCTTGAGAACCCCAACCAAAAGCTTTAGGGTTTTGGATGGAGTTGGAGGAAGGAGGAGGAATTTCGGTGGAGGAGGAAGAAGGTGGAGCTTGATCCTCTTGAAAACACCAAGCTTGGTGAGAAACTCCTCTTGAAAAACCCTCTTAAGGATCTCAACACAAGAAGCCCTATAGCTTGGGATGCAAAAAGGGAGAAAGGAGAGGGATAGGTTTCGGCCAAGAATGAGGAAGGAGGAGAATGAAGAAGGAAAAGATGAGGTTTGGTTCTTCCTTCTCTCTTTAATCTCCTCTTTAATACCTAGAAAGATGAACACTCCTCTTCCTCTCATGGGGGGATGAACCAACTCCTCATCTTCCATTTATACTCTTTGTATATTCTTTATATATCCTAGCCAAGAATCATCCTATGGTCTAGTGGTATCAAGGCTACCTCCCTATTAGGAGGTTCATTGTTCAAATCCTAGCTATAACCATCTTTTATTTTATTTTGTTTTATTTTACTTTAAACCTTTTATGGGCATTAATATCCATATAATTATTTTGAACAGTTTAGAATTTTACGGGAGTTACACTTGCTGAGACCCAAACATCATGTTGAGATACTTGGAGCCCGAAGTGAACCTTTCCAACAATCCGGTGAGATCTTCTACTTGCCTTTTTAGAACCGAGTTCTATTCCTCAAGCTTTTCAACTTGAGTTGAGTCTCTATCCTTAATTTGGCAAGTCGAAGTCTTCGAGTTTACTTGCTCCTTAAGTACTTAGACTTCCTTAAGAAGCGAGTCGACTTGATTCTCGGGCTTAGCTAATTTCCTTCCTAGGCATGCAATTATATTGTAAAGTCTATCTTCTAAAGGAGAGGTTACCTTGTCTATTCCTTCGAAAATGGATGCGGATCCGTGGCTTCACTCGAACTCATACTCGGAACTTGACTCGGCTCCGGAGCTTGATTCGGCCATGATTGCCATGAAGCTTCTCTTCGTCTCTTTTGCATCCGACTCTTCCGAGGATGATTCATCCCAAGTTGCCTTAAGTGTTTTCTTCTTCTTTTCCTTTTTGGAGTTTTCTTCCTTTTTTAGATTCGCGCATTTTGACTTGTATTGTCCTTTACCGTTGCACTCGCAGCAAGTTACTTTCGATCTGGGTCTCAGCTTGTTGTCAATGACCTTCTTAGCATCCTTCTTCATGAACCTCTTTCTCCGGCTGAACATTTTCTGGACCATATTTATGTTGGATCGAAAGTGTCACTAGAGGGGAGGTGAATAGCGAGAGTAAAAAATTTTTATCTTTTCGTTCATTTGATTAAAACACAAAGATGCACAGCGAAAAAATAAATAACATAAGTTTATTTTTACTTGGTTCACAACCCAACGGTTGCTAATCCAAGGCCCCGCGATCCTTGACCGCGTACGAAGGGGCAATCCACTATAGAGTCTCTCCTCGTTGGAGGTAGGAGACAATGATCACAAAAATTGAAAGCACGAGGATGAGGCAACAAGTCTATCTCACCTCGTTACGATTAAAACCACGAATACAATAATTAAATAGAAACAAACTTGCTGCTACTGACGAAGAAGTTGTAAGCTTGGCGTTGCGTCGACGTTATGACGGCGTTAGAGCTTTAGCGTTGAAGGAGCACTTGAGAATAAGATTGATGATCTTTGGGTTGGAGTCCTCCCCTCGTTTTATAGATTTGTGCCTTGGAATAAGTCTAGATGTAGATCCTCAACTTTTGGAACTTATCACGAGGTGGCACCTTATCTTATCGCGAAGTGGCAGTGTTAAACGTTATCCGTTTTGACCTAGCGCACAAGGCTGATTCGTCGCTATCAGTCGACTGATGTCCTTAATCAGTCGACTGATATTCAACAGTCAACTACCAATAGCCAACAGTCGACTATCAGCCTAGCCACTTCCCTATAGTAAGAGGTTAGCATAGAATATGATAAATATGATGGTTCCTTACCGTCCGATCTCGACCTAGACCTTCCACTGGAAGTCTTAGTCGGATCGCCGCCTACAATTGTCCCCGTACAGAGGACACGACCTTACCATCTCCCTTTGCATTCGTGCTTACCTCTGATCCTTTATGACGTGTCGCTTTGCTTCCGGTCTTCACCTGGGTTCTTCGACTCCCACGAAGTTCTCCCGGTGTCACCCGACCACCATGGTTTCCCGACTCAGGATTCTCCGGGTGTCGCTGACCTTCGGGTTAGCTTAACCATTTCCTGCACACTTAATTCAGCTCATGAGATAACAATATAACCTTAACTTTGGTCTTTGCCATAATCAAAATCTAGGTTCGATTATCTGGTGCCCCTGCACCAACAATTTACGATTTCCTCTTCTCCATTTAGGTCCGATTCCGACTCGTCTTCGGACTCACTTTTCATTTTTCTTTCCTTTTTGGTCGAACCTGCCACTGAAGAAATATCATTCTCGGTTTGACCCGAGTTAGCTTGTTTGTATAGTTCAAGTTCGCAAGATAATTTGTCTAGTCTAATTGTGGAAAGATCCATGGAGACCTTATAGGCATCGACGATGGATGCCCATAAGGTATTCTTCGGGAATGCCTTAAGTGTATACCTAATTACGTCCCTATTTTCTATTTGATATCCGATTAAATGTAATGCATTTAATATATCTTTTATTCTCGTGTGGAGTTCACTAGCTTTTTCATTTTCATTCATTTTACAATTAAAATGTTTATTAAGTAACATGTCCCGTTTAGCTATTCTAGTATCATTAGTACCTTCATGTAGTTCAATTAATTTGTCCCATAATTCCTTAGAGTTTTCGAAGGGACCGACTCTATTGACCTCTTCTTTGGTAAGTTCGCATTGCAAGGTGTTAAGGGTCTTGTAATCGACTTGAGCTCGTTTTCTAACGTCCACGGTCTATTTCTCCGATTCTAACAACTCACCCGAGTCGTCTATCGGAGAGATGAAACCTTTCCTAATCGAAAACTATACCTCGAGGTTGGTTTTCAGATAGCACTCCATTCGACTCTTCCAATAGAAAAAATTCTCTCCGTTAAAGAGAGGAGAACGAATGGTGCTATACCCATCTAAGTGCAACATTACTAAGTTTCGATTATTAAATTAATTCAATTAATTTTCAAAATTATTTCTAGATTTATTTAATTTTAAGCAAAAATGAATTGTGCAAGAATAAATATAAACTAAAGCAAGCCAAATATTAAAAATTTATTCTAATGCAAAAAATAAATATTAATGAAGAAATTATTAAAAGTAAAAAAATGCTAAAAAAAACTAAAGAAAATTCTAATGCCCTCGTTGGTGGTTGCACCAAATTTGGAGCGCCCCCGCTCTAATACCAATTGTAGAATCGAATAGCTCCGAGAGAGGGGGTCAATCTCGGAGGTTACAAATTTTCTTTAGAAATTAAAACTTATTTTGAAATCTTTAGAAACAAGAGTATGCAGTGGAATAAATAAAATAGAGAGACAAGTTTTTTACTTAGTTCATAACCTTAGCCGAGTTGCTACTCCAAGGCCCGTAGCTCTCCGAGAGCTACCTCAATGGGCAATCACTATAATACCCTCCAACTCGAGATCTCTCTACTTCTGAGGGATTCACTTTTTACAAAGAATAAGAGATAGGTAACACTCTACCTTCTCTTTGAAATTAAGTACATAAAAAGCAAAAAATGAATACAAACAAGTATAACTAAAATATACCGACACGTTTTAGGGCAATTGAATTAGGCACGGAGTGTCGGAATTGCATCTTTGTGAAGGGATGAAGCTTTTGTGGACGATGAACAATAGTAGCAGCACTTGGACATAGTAGATTGGTTGTCCTCGGAGTTAGTCGTGCATTTCTTTTATAGATCTTTTCCAGTCAACTGGAATGCCCTCCAGTCGATGCCACATCAGCCCGTCGATATGGTACTTTGGGTCTTCCAGTTGACTGGAGACTCCCAGTCGACTCCAGGTCAACCGGCTGCACATCGAGAAGTTTGCCTTTCCAGTCGACTGAACATCCCCAATCGACTGAAACTCTTTCCATTTATGTTGTCAGATCTTCGATCGATGACGACTAATCTCGCTTAATCGGTATCCAAATAATCGACCATACCCAATCGATCGATTTCACGATCGAATCCATTCAATGATCGATCCCAAGAAACGAGATTAGCACAAGCAAATAATATAAAACATGATAGCGGTAGTAGTACTACTCGATCTCGACTTCTAAGTCCCATGCAGACTATCCGTCAAATCGATGCCTAGCTTTGTCTCCCTACAGAGGACTCGGCCTTACCTCTCCACTTGAGGCTTACCTGTCGATTGCCCTGCCGGACTTACCCTTCTTGACATCCAATCTGACCCACCAGGGCTTCCAACAGCTGTTTGGTCTACCTGACCTAGCTAGATTTTTTGTCGATTGTCTAGTCTCCTAACCCAACTAGTCTTCATGTCAGATGTCCGGTCCACTTGACCCATCTAGACTTCATGCCTGGTGTCTGACCCTCCTGATCTGTCAAGACGTCTACCTAGTATCCGGTCAACACAACCAACTAGGACTTCCTGTTAAGCCTGCACACTTAACACTCCTATTAGAACACAAGTAAATCCTAACTTTAACTTTGGTTCATACATCAAAACTAAGGAGTGATACTCTCTGCTTCAACACTTAGTACTAAGATGAAGTGAACTAATAGTAAATTAGGAAAGCTCTTCAAGGCGCATGTCTAGGAAGTGGTCCATCTGATATTCAAGAAGGTCATATGCCTCACCACGACCTGGTGCACTAAGTTGAGTGGAACTGATCGAAGCTAACTCACTAAATCTTTAACTAGTTAGACCAAAGCTTAATCCAGAGTCAAATATTTGATTCTTTTATTGACTTTGTCTAGAAAGTGGTCCATCCGATATCCAAGAAGGTCATATGCCTCGCCACGATCTAAAAGTTAATTTTGAAAAAACCTACTTGATTAGCTCAAGCTAAACTTGAATCTAACACAAGTTTAGAAACTTTGAAATTTCTCATTAAAATTAATTAAGATAAAAATAAATCCTCATCTCACAAAACTCATAGGATTAATGTGTATTGAAAATTTAGATTGGGTGAGATGAATTGGAACTCAAATAAACTTAACCAATTCACTCAAATCAACTTAACGTAATCAACTCAATTTAATCAACTTAACTTAATCAACTTAATCAATTCAATCAACTTATACAACTAAATTTAAATAACTTAATTAACTTAATCAATTCAATCAACTTATACAACTAAATTTAATCAATTTAATCAACTCAATCAGCTTAAATTAATCAACGTAATCAACTCAATTTAATCAACTTAACTTAATCAATTCAATCAACTTATACAACTAATTTTAACAACTTAACTCAACTCAAATTATCCAATTTTAACAACTCAATTAATTCGATCAACTTATTTAACTCAATTTAATAAATTTAATCAACTCAATTTAATCAACCTAATCAACTCAATCAATTGAATTTAATTAACCATAAAAAATAATAATCGAAATAAAATTTATCGATTCCAATCGATTGGAACATTTCCAGTCGACTGTAGAAGAGTCGACTGGATCATGTCCAATTGCCTCAAAACCTCGGAAAGGTAAAAACACAACTCCAGTTGACTGAAATACAATTGTAGATAAGTGATAAGACTAACCCAGTCGACTCAAGCCTATACAGTCAACTGGGTAACGAACGTAGTAAATGGTAAACCTATAACAGTCGACTGAACCAAGTCCAGTCGACTCAAATGCAGTCGACTGAAATATTTCCAGTCGACTGGATTCTATTTATAAAACCAGCGGTAGGGTAGCACCGAATCGACTCACACCAAACCCAAACAGTCGACAAACACCCTTTTCCAACCCTTCGAAGCACTTAGGTCATCAAATCTCTTATATAATATCATCGGTAATGCCGAGGTAACAATTCTAAACTTTGTTTTCAATTATTTTTGCATATATATTAAATTATTGTAATTTAATTAGGGGTAAAAAAAGAATAGTTGAGGCTGAGTCATCCTCTGCTCCCAGTATGGACATTAGGTTTCCAACTAAGGGATATAGGATTAGGTTTGATAGCACCCATTATACTCTTATACCTACTAGATATATTAGTAGATCATTTTTTTAGTAGATCATGTATGCCTAGCATTGAAGTCATACACATTATGGCCTAGAAAAACTAGTTTATTGTAAAAACTCTATTAACATAGACCTATGTGCTGAGTTTTGCAATAACTTCACTAGAATTGATGATCTTGCATATTCTACTAGAGTACAGGGTAAAGATTTTATCTTTACCCCCTCCTTATTTAGAGATCATTTAGGACTTATGCATGCATCATGTCCAGTTATATGTTTTCCCTCTATGGAATTACTGTATGGTGATTCCTACTCTCACATCACATTAGATAGGATACATTTGCATCTCTTTGGTGAGGAGAGGACTCCATCTATGAGTATATTCAATTCCACTAGACTTCGAGTATAGGACTATGCCCTGTACAGAGTCATAGTGAATTGTATTTTGTCACTCACCACTAGGGACATCGCTATGATGTGTCCCTATCATTCATTTTTTACTTTATGTACTCAGTCATAGATTAGACTTAGATATTAGTTTACAAATGTTTCATTCTATTATCCATCACTCTAGGGTAGTTACTAGTAGGAAGGCACATCTGCCTTATTGTCATGTCATCACATCTTTATTAGCTACATTAGGATTTGATGTTACTACAGTTAACATCAAATAACTCTCTCAGTATGACATGATAGGTTCTAGACAGTTTGCATTAGCTAAAACAGGTTTAGATGAAAATAGCATCTTGACATGGACAGATGACCCTCAACCTCAACCCCAACACCATCCTAAGCCTGAGATTGACCCAGAGCATCATTCCAACCCTCAGTCTGAGCATCAGGAAGTACCAGAAATTGATAGTCTATCTCCTGTTCTTGGGCTTCCTGCACCTCCCACAGTAGCAGAGAGATTATCCATATTGGAGGATGTAATGCAGCGTTAAGAGCAACAGCATCAGGCATGTCATCATGAGATAATATAGATGTTTCAAACACAGAGAGAGGATCATAGAGAGTTGATGCAGGTGCTCCAGACGCAGAGAGATGATGGAGTTTTTTCGATCTTAGAGCATGAGTCATCCACCTCCTCCTTCATATTAGGACTGTATTAGATGCACTAGTTGTTATAGTTTGAACTTGTGTAGTTAATTTGGTAACTTTTAAATTTTGGTTATTCTTAAACATGACTTGGGTTATGCTTAATAGACTAGGATACTTTAATGTTTCACTATACAAAATCTATTTTGTTTTACTAAGTAATATTATTTTCTTAAAGGAAAATTAAAAATTGATCTAGCCTAGGTCAATTTTAGATTTCATGATCCTATAACCTAGGTAAGCTTTCGCATCTCATAAACACCTAGAAATAACTATTTGTGTATTGAGGCACGAAGATGGGCGTGAGATGTTTGGACTGCACCCCAGGTTCCAGATGTAGATTCGGTGCATCAACATGAACTAACACGAGATTTAAAAAACAAATCAATCACTTCGGTGACTAATTTTAATTCAAAGCTTGATGATAATTCTATATCACTTGAACTACTAAAGAGTTGGAAATTTGATTTAAGGACAATTTATAGATTTGTATTTTTAGTATATTAATTATGTATAAGAATTCATGCTTGGAAATTTCTTATTTCATTTGCATTATTTAAGGGGGAATTTTGAAAATTTAATAGTTTTATTTGAGGAGTTGTTTTGAAAATTTAATAATTTTATTTCAGGGGGAGTTTTAAAATTTTAATAATTTTATTAGAGGGGGAGTTTTGAAATTTTAATAGCTTTATTTATGGGGGAGTTTTGAAAATTTAAAAAAAAATTAAGGGGGAGAAAATTTTATACTTTGACTTTAAGGTACTTTCAAAAATCTTTCAAAGTTTGAAAATTTTGAAATACTAATTTAAAGCTCACTTTAAATCTAAATATTCATTTTTGAAATTTTTTTTAAGAACCTATGTACTTTAAAATGCTTTTGAACTTTTGAAAAGCTTAAAGTACTTTAAAATGGATATTGCAAATCTAGGTATTTATGAAATTTTGAAGTATCAAAAGTAACTTTCATATATTTTATGTTGAAAAGCTAATTACTTTGAACTCATCTTTGAATTCTTTGGTATTTGGTGTATATTGTTATTTTTTATGTATGCCAAAAGAGAAAAGAAAGTTTAAAGTTAGAGAAGTTCAAAGTAAGGAAGTATTTCATACATATGAGCATTTCATGCATATAAATATTATACATTTTTATATTAATGCATTGATAATATATTTTGAACTTGAATATTGCAAATCGATTCTCCTAACTTTAACTGATGTGTTGTCATACATCAAAAAGGGGAAGATTGTGTTGGGTTTTTCCGGGCCGCAAAAACCGCTTTTTGCGTTGCGGAAACCTCGGAAACCCCGGCCACGGATCCGTGCGAAGTATAAAAATTATAATTACATGTATGTGCTTACAGAAATCCTAGATCTACCTTAGATCTAAGAGGTTAGAACGTTACCCTCGTAGCGACGCCCTTCGCTTATCCCGCTCGTCCAAAAGTTCGTCGGAACTCGAGAGTGTCAAATGCACACTCCTCTATGGTATCCACACAAGCAATAGGTGGAGAAAACTCAACCTTGAGTGTGCTAGCACTCCTTGGTTGGTTCGGCCAAAGAGAGGGATGGGAGAGGGAGAGCTTGAGAGAAAAAGTTCCAAGGAAGAAGATGAAGTTAAAAGTGTATAACTCACCAAATGAATTCACCACCCATAACCCCAAAGTGGCCGGCCACTTCATGGAAGGGGGGTTACATGCATGCATGTAACTCCCATGACCCTTGGTCTCCCTCATGATGTGGCACCAATTGACCAAGTCAATGATGATGTGGAGCATCATCATTGGCCGGCCATGCCTAGTCATCATCATGACATGGTATTTGGTCAAGTCAAACTTGACCTTTCATCTTCCCTCTCAAGTCAAGTCAAACTTGACCTCTAATCTCTCATGGTTGATCAAATCTAACCACTTGACTCAAGTCAATTTAATATAATGAATCTCTATTCATTAATTTAAATTGATTTGATGAATCAAATCTCAATTAGACTCATTCAACACTTGAATCAACTTGAGTCTAACTCAATTAGTCTAATTTGGATTACTCTTAATCCAATTTGGTTCATCCCATGAACCTAATCCTCATGGTTCATCATATGAACCTAATCTCCATCTAATTGCTCTTATGTGTGTGACTATAGGTTCTTGTAACGCTGGCAATGTCCCTAAACCGATTTAGGAACATAAGCAATGAGCGGTATCTAGCAACACATCATTGCTACCCAAGTTACAAGAATGTTGAGCTCCAACATCACCTTTGTGACTACTAATTGTGACTCTCACAATATGTGACAATGTCCCTCTATCCTTGACATCTAGATTGACCAATCGAGGCATAGACCGTGTCATCCTCGGTACAATCTAAATCTTGAACTCCAAGTAGACTCACTCTAATCAAATGAGCTCAATATCTCATATTGACTCATTTGGGCATGGCCATGCACTTCGTGGTCTCACTCTATCAAGAATATCGATGTCACCCCCGTCATATAGGAGGGATAGATCCCATCTACATCACTCATATCCCTCCGCATAATTTGTTACATACCCAGTAATCGCCTTTATAGTCCACCCATTTACGGGTGACGTTTGACGAAGCCAAAGTATGCAACTCCTTATGTAGGGAACCATGGTGACTTCAGGTCTAAGGACTAATAGTCATACTAATAGCCACATGAGAAAGTATATGACACTCATATAACGATCGAAGATTCCAGCTCCGAGAAGCTTGCTTTATCCCATAAATGGACCTTTGCAGCTTGCATACCTTCCCAGTATGCTGTGGATCTACAAAACCCTCAGGTTGTGTCATGTACACATCCTCGAGTAAGTTTCCATTCAGAAATGCGGTTTTGACATCCATCTGCCAGATCTCATAATCGTGGTATGCTGCAATAGCAAGAAAGATCCGAATGGACTTAAACATCGCCACTGGAGAAAAGGTTTCATCATAGTCAATACCATGAATTTGCTTGAAACCTTTTGCCACCAATCGGCCCTTATAGGTATGCGTAAGTCCATCCATGTCAGTCTTTCTCCTAAAGACCCACTTACACCCAATGGGTTTGACCCCTTCAGGTGGATCAACCAAAGTCCATACTTGGTTAGTGTACATGGATTCCATCTCGGATCTCATGGCTGCCTAGCCATTTCTCGTAACTGGCTCATCACAGCTTCGATAGGAGGTAGGCTCATTCTCAATGAGCATAACGTCATCATGGTCGACAAGAGAAATGAGTATCTCTCAGTCGACGACGCATTCCTATCGACTGCAAGAGGTAGGTCTACTTGAACAGGTGGTTGTTCCACAACTCTTTGTGCAACAACCTCATCACCCACAATACTTTGTGGTTCCTGTTCAACCTCCATCAAGGCCTCAGTGCTATGGTCCTTATCTTGAATTTCTTCAAGATCGAAGGTACTCCCACTAGTTTTTCTAGAAACAAAATCCCTTTCTAGAAAAACCCCGCCTTTTGCCACAAACACTTTGTAGCCGATCGAATGTAGAAGTAATATCCCTTTGTATCCTTGGGATATCCAACAAAATAGCACCTATCGGATTTGGGTCCCAGTTTGTCTGAGACTTGACGTCGAACGTAAGCCTCACAACCCCAAATCCTCATAAAAGACATCTTGGGATTTTTCCTGTCCATATCGTATATGGTGTCTTTACCTGACCTTGGATGGTACATGGTTAAAGGTAAAGGCTATCGTGTCAGAGCATATCCCCAAAAGGATATAGGAAGATCTGTGACTCATCATAGATCGTACCATATCCAATAGGGTACGATTCCTTCTTTCTGGATACACCATTCCACTGTGGTGTTCAGAGGAGTGAGTTGGGATAGAATCCCACACTCACCTAGATAGTCACTAAACTCATGGCTAAGGTATTCACCACCTCGATCTGATCGAAGTATCTTAATACTCTTGCCAAGCCGATTTTGTACTTCATTCTTGAATTCTTTGAACTTTTCAAAGGATTCTGATTTATGTGTCATGAGATACACATAACCATATCTATCAAGTCATCAAGAAAATGTAATGAAGTACCAGAACCACCTCTAGCAAAGAACATTGAAAGGACCACATACATCACTATGTATAAGTCCTAACAAATTGCTGCTCTTCGCTATGTCCACTAAAGGGAGTCTTGGTCATCTTACCTAAAAGGCAAGACTCGCATGTCTCATATGATTCAAAATCAAATGAGTCTAGCAGCCCATCCTTATGGAGCTGAGATAAGCGACTCTCATTTATGTGACCTAAGCGACAATGCCAAAGATAAGTTTGGTTCAACTCATTTGACTTGAACCTCTTGGTACTTATGTTATAGATAGGGCTCTCTAAGTCTAGAAAGTAGAGTCCGTTCATTAGAGGTGCACTACAATAGAACATATCATTTAAATAAACTGAACAATATTTGTTCTTTATTATAAATGAAAATCCTTTCTTGTCCAAACAAGAAACTGAAATGATGTTCTTGGTTAAGGCAGGCACATACCAACATTCATCTAATTCTATTACAAGCCCGGAGGGCAGAGATCGATCAGAAGTTCCTACAAAGAATAAAGAAGAACCCTTGCTCCATTGCCTACTCGTAGGTCCACCTCGCCTTTGTCACAATGCCTGCTATTTCTCACACGCACATTGGTACAAATGTGAGATGCACATCCGGTATCTAATACCCATGATGAAGAAATAGATAGATTGACTTCTATAACATTTATACCTGAAGTAGAAGTCTCACTTCTCTTCTTCTTAAGATCTTCCAGGTATGCCTTAGAGACTTCATATTGTTGGATCGAGAAGCGTCGCTAGAGGGGGGGGGGGGTGAATAGCGATCGTAAAACTTTCGCTGCTCGCTCGACACGCAGCAAGTAAACGAGTAAACACAGCGGAAAATAAAATGACACGCTTATTTTACTTGGTTCACAACCCGCTGGTTGCTACTCCAAGGCCCTATCGGTCCTTGACCGCTGCACGAGGGCAAAGCACTATAACGCCTCCTCCTCGCTGAGGTAGGAGACAACGATCACAAAATCCGGTACGAGGATGAGGCAACAAGCCTACCTCACCTCGCTTACAAAAAACAACGAATACAATAATAAAAAGTCGAAGATCTGAGGTTGTCGTCACGTCGGCGTTATGACGATGTTGAAGCGTTGGCGTTGTAGGAGCACTTGATGAATAATTGATGTGATTTGGAGTGGAATCCTCCCCTCCTTTTATAGACTTTGGCCTCTGAAATTGTCTCCTATTTCTTTGGAGCGGATCATGGATTTTCCAAATTTTATCGCGAAAGTGGCGCGTCGAAGCGTTATCCGTTTGACCTAAGCGCCGTAGTCGTCGCCATCGATCGTGATGACTCCCATCGATCGGTGATGGGCATCGATCGGCTTGCTATGTGTCCGGTGATCATTGCCCGACAGCCCGCAATAAGAGGTTAGCTCGAAAAATGATAAATGCAATGGTTTCTGACCGTCCGATCTCGACCTAGACCTTCCACGGGAAGTCTTAATCGGATCGCCGCCTATGGTCGTCCCCGTAAAGAGGACACAACCTTACAATCTCTCACTCACACGAGCTTACCTCGATAGTAGCTCTCGCTTCCGGCCTTCCACTTGATTCCTTCGGCTCCCTCCGAAGTCACTCGAGTGTCGCCCGACCACCGCGGCTTCCTCCGGGTGTCGCTAGCCTTTAGCTCCAGCTTTAATACTTTTCTGCACACTTGATAGCTCGTGAGATAACGATGTAAACTTAACTTTGTGTCTTTGCCATAATCAAAACACAGGTTTGATTATCTAGTGCCCCTGCACCAACACATATCTCTCATGCCTAGCTTGTCCTTGATACAGTTGACGAAGATGTCCAACCATATCATAAGCATTCATGAACTCGTGTTGCTTCTGAAGCTCAGAGTTCATGGTCGCGAGCAATAGACATGACACATCTAATGCATCATCTTGATGCTTCTTGTAAGCATCTTTATCATCTCGCGAGGTAGTGGCAGGAGGTGCCTCCGGAATGGGCTGCTCCAGGACGTACAGCTTCCTTTCTTGGGTGAGAACAATTCACAGGTTCCTGTACCAGTCCAGGAAATTTGCTCCATTGAGCTTGTCCTTCTCAAGGACAGATCGCAGAGAGAGAGTGTTCGTGTTTGTCGACATAGTTATCTACAACATACAATGCAGAGAATTAATATCATATTCCTTTTATCATTTAATTAGGCCTTTAATCAAATGATGCTCCCACTAAATTATAAGAATTTTGTAGAATCGAGTTATGGATGTGGTCAAACCACTTTTACTAGATTCATACAAACTAGCTATAATTCTTGCGGGACAAGATCCACATCATACTAAGCCTTGAGTTAGCTTTGGCTAAATCGCCCAAGACTTAAATGCGATCGGTGGGTAACACATTACCGATTACATCTCTATGCAACTCTTGTTTATAGGATTAAGACCCACATTTACAAAAGACCTTGAGTTAGCTTTGGCTAAATCGCCCAAGATTTAGTGTAAATGCGATCTTAACCTATCTTTCCAACGATTGGAATATGTCTATAGTTCTACTCGATCCAATTGAGTTAACTAGTTTTGCTCAATCTAATTGAGCTTACTCTAACCCGAGTCGTGATAGGCGGGACCAAGATTGTCCCTCCGCACCCTACCAAGATAATATGCGTTGCTCTGCTTTGGCAGATTCAACAACAACAAATGATCGAGGTAGTGATGGGTATCAAGGCTCAGTAGGCATTTTCGAGTTGATTCGATTATAATCTAATCTAATCGTAATGTGTATCTTATACGCATTTAGGCCTTTATTATCCTATATTAGCATGCATCATATACATACATTAATTATTCTAGCATGCATCATATACATACAAGAAAATTAACCTAGTATGCATCATATACATACAAACATTTTTCTACTAGCATGCATCACATACATACAAGCAAAATCAATTAAATATACATATATATATATCAATATATATATATATCATTAAATGTGATATAGTCATGGCCCTACTACGATCTTCTCAAGCCAATGAGAAGATCGGACGGTCTACCTAAGGCTAGCGGCTTCTCCAAGCGCTTCCTTTGACCGTCATGTGTCATCGTCACCCTTCTCGTAAGCTCGTCTTCAAGTGGAATTTCCACCGCTCCATTTTTGTACATTACAAATACGAAACTCGAGTTACATTCGAGTCTAAAACTATTTACAACTAGAATATTAAAAGAATAGGTGCGACGCAGTCGATACACTATACAACACGCTGACCACAAAACGGCACGCAGGCCGTATTATGAATTACAACACACATAATCCAATCCAATTGGGTTATTGGGCCATGACAATCACAGAATTATACATAATTCTAAATTATGTATTTTTATAGAAAATTTCTATAATTTTTCCTAATTTATTTTGAATTTATGAGTCACCCCTCAAAGCGGTCCGCTAAGCGGTTTAAGGCGCGATCAGGACATGGCCTTCGAGGATAGGGCAGTGCCCCTACTCGCAAAATAAACTTCGTGAGTGTCCCTACAATGATCTTACAGCGACTTAAGTCGCTGTCCCAAAAACCTAAAGCGAGAACTCGCCGATTCGGAGAGTTTTTCTCGACGGTTGAAGCCTACGAGTGTCCCAACACTCATTGCTTCGACTCTACGAGAAAAATACCCAAAAATTCTATAAAATAAGAAAATTTACAGAAACATATAAATCTGTAATTTTTATATCTAATATAAAAACTACAAAAACGAAACACATACATGCTTCGCACGTGGCTCTGATACCACTGTTGGGTTTTTCCGAGCCGCAAAAACCGCTTTTTGCGTTACGTTAAACCCTGAAACCCCCGTGATCCGTGCGAAGTATAAAAATTATAATTACATGTATGTGCTTACAGAAATCCTAGATCTACCTTAGATCTAAGAGGTTAGAACGTTACCCTCGTAGCGACGCCCTTCGCTTATCCCGCTCGTCCAAAAGTTCGCCGGAACTCGAGAGTGTCAAGTGCACACTCCTCTATGGTATCCACACAAGAAATAGGTGGAGAAAACTCAACCTTGAGTGTGCTAGCACTCCTTGGTTGGTTCGGCCAAAGAGAGGGATGGGAGAGGGAGAGCTTGAGAGAAAAAGTTCCAAGGAAGAAGATGAAGTTAAGAGTGTATAACTCACCAAATGAATTCACCACCCATAACCCCAAAGTGGCCGGCCACTTCATGGAATGGGGGTTACATGCATGCATGTAACTCCCATGACCCTTGGTCTCCCTCATGAGGTGGCACCAATTGACAAAGTCAATGATGATGTGGAGCATCATCATTGGCTGGCCATGCCTAGTCATCATCATGACATGGCATTTGGTCAAGTCAAACTTAACCTTTCATCTTCCCTCTCAAGTCAAGTCAAACTTGACCTCTAATCTCCCATGGTTGATCAAATCAACCACTTGACTCAAGTCAATTTAATATAATGAATCTCTATTCATTAATTTAAATTGATTTGATGAATCAAATCTCAATTAGACTCATTCAACACTTGAATCAACTTGAGTCTAACTCAATTAGTCTAATTTGGATTACTCTTAATCCAATTTGGTTCATCCCATGAACCTAATCCTCATGGTTCATCATATGAACTTAATCTCCATCTAATTGCTCTTATGTGTGTGACCCTATAGGTTCTTGTAACGTTGACAATGTCCCTAAACCGATTTAGGAACATAAGAAATGAGCGGTATCTAGCAACACATCATTGCTACCCAAGTTACAAGAATGTTGAGCTCCAACGTCACCTTTGTGACTACTAATTGTGACTCTCACAATATGTGACAATGTCCCTCTATCCTTGACATCTAGATTGACCAATCGAGGCATAGACCGTGTCATCCTCGGTACAATCTAAATCTTGAACTCCAAGTAGACTCACTCTAATCAAATGAGCTCAATATCTCATATTGACTCATTTGGGCATGGTCATGCACTTCGTGATCTCACTCTATCAAGAATATCGATGTCACCCCCGTCATATAGGAGGGATAGATCCCATCTACATCACTCACATCCCTCCGCATAATTTGTTACATACCCAGTAATCGCCTTTATAGTCCACCCATTTACGGGTGACGTTTGACGAAGCCAAAGTATGCAACTCCTTATGTAGGGAACCATGGTGACTTCAGGTCTAAGGACTAATAGTCATACTAATAGCCACATGAGAAAGTATATGACACTCATATAACGATCCATAATACTTTCTCATGGCGGGTCATTCAGTATACATTCTCCAATGCATACTCATGTGTCAACTTGATATCTCATATCCATGACTTGTGAGATCAAGTCATCTTGTTGACCTACATGCTAGTCTCTATGCATTAACATTGTCCCTGAATGTTAATACTCGACTAGGAATGATTAAGAGTAGTGTTCTCTATATCATCTCATTATCGATTCAACCAATCGATTGATATAGATAAGAACCTACTACTCAAGGACATTATTATATTTAGTTATTTGGCACCAATACAAGTAAATATAATAACCATGCCTTTATAAATAGGAATATGATACAATAAAGTCCATACAACAATCATCATATGATTGGCTCTAGGGCTTTCACTAACAGATTGTTGGTGCAGAAAGCACTACTCCTTAGTTTTGATGTATGCACCATAGTTAAAGTTAGGAATTACTTATAGTTTAATATATGTATTAAGTGTACAGGCTAACAAGAAAACCCTAGTAGGTCGGGCAGATCAGATACTAGGCAATGAGTATTAAAGTCCTAGTAGGTCGCATTGACCGGATACTAGGCAGAAGCCTTGACAGATTAGAATGATCGGACATTAGGCAGGAAGACCAGATGGGTCAGGAGATCGGACATCTGGCATGAAGACCGATTGGGTCAGGAGACCAGACAGTCGACATGAAGACCAGTTGGGTTATAGAGATCGGGCAGCTAGCAGAAGTTTTGGTGGGTCAGATCGGATGTCAAAAATGGTAAGTCCGACAGGGCAGCCGGTAGGTAAGCCTTGAGTGAAGAGATGAGGCAGAGTCCTCTGTAGGGGGACAAAGCTAGGCGTCGATCTGACGGATAATCCACATGGGACTAAGAAGTCGAGATTGGGCAGTATTACTACTACCATTGCATTTCATACTGTATGTTTTTGCTAATCTCGTTTTGCAGGGAACAGTCAACTAAAAGGTTTCCAATTGATTGAGTTCCAGTCGACTGAGTATGGTCCAATCGACTGGATACCTAGTTGGCAAGATAAGTTGGTGATCGAAAATCAAGATAGCAAGAGCTCCAGTTGACTGGGGAGGTCCAATCAACTGGAAAGGAAAATTTCTCGATGCGGAGCCAAGTGACCTGGAGTCGACTGGAACAGGTTTAGTCGATTGGAAAGGCTGATGTACCAAATCGACGGGATGATTTGGAGTCAACTAGAGGGCATTCCAGTAGACTGGAAAATGATTATAAAATAAATACACGACCAACTTCAAAGAACATCTCTCTACTATGTCCAAGTGTTGTTACAAGTGTTCTTCGTCCGCAGAAGCTTCATCCCATTGCACCGACGCAACTCCGACAATCCGTGCTCTACTTTCATAGCTACTAAGTGTCGGTACATTTTTATTTGTTCTTGTTTTCACTTTATGTACTTTAATTCAAAGAGAAGGCAGCGTGTTTCCTTTCTCTTAATCTTTGTAAAAAAAATGAATCCCTCCGAAGTCGAGAGTTCTTGAGTCGGAGGGCTTTTCAGTGGATTGCCCATCGAGGTAGCTCTCAGAGAGCTATGGACTTTAGAGTAGCAACCCGGCTAGGGTTGTAAACCAAGTAAATTATTTGTCTCTTTCTTTTTATTTTTTATTTATTTAATTCCGCTGCATACTCTTTTATTTCAAAAGAAAAAGAAAATAAGTTTTAATATCGAAAAGTAAATTTTTATAAGTTCCGAGATTCACCCCCCTCTCTTGGAACATTACGATCCTACATACTACACTCCCATACCAATTAAGTTTTTGAAGAGTTTTACTAATAACCTTCCCTTTCTTCCCTGTCCTGATTGCATCTACATAACATCTCCGAGAAAACTGTTGATCACTCCTAACTTCTCCCACTTTATTTCAAATAGGAAACTTAATCTTTTAATGATAAGGAGAAGCCACTGCCTGTAAACTTCCTAAAGCAGGCCAACCCAAAATAGAATTATAAGAAGATGGCTTATCTACTAATGTAAAATTGATCAATACTGTTTTTCTCTTTGGCTCTTCTCCTAAAGACAAAGGTAACTTATTCTGACCCATTGGCTACACTTCATGGCCAGAAAACCCGAACAAAGAAGTGTCGATCGGCTGTAAATGTTAAATACGAAAAAAAATTATAAATATAAATTTTGATGGCCAAAATTTAGGAAAGGTAATCCTGGGAATTATATCGGAATCTTTAGGGAATCTTAGGAATTTTTATGGATATAAACGGAGGTCGTATGAGATAATTGTGGGGATAAGAAAAACTAGGCTTTTAAAGGGTCTGTTTGGATGAGTTACTAGGATTAATTAAACTAGGTTTTTCTATTTCTTCTTTTTCATTCCCCGACGCGCCGCTCCGTCGGTTTTTCCCTCGCGATAACTCCTCTCCCTGTGCGCCGCCCTCACTCGAGCCCGATTTTCTTCACTCTCAGTCGCACCGTCGCCGCTTCCTTCCACGGGCGATCGCCGGCCAACCGTCACCCCGTGCATCGCGCGCACACAGCCAGCAGTCGCGATCTCTGTGCACTCGCCGCCCCCATCCATGACCTTCTCCACCGACTCCTCTGCCAATGAGCGCTGTCGCCGCCCTTCCCGGTGCCCTTCCGCCACCGCCTTCTTCCCCCCCCCCCCCCCCCCGCGCATCGCCGCAGTCTCCCTCTCCTCTGCAAGTGGTGGCCAGGATCCTCGACAGGCTTAGCAGACGGGCTGGAATTGGGAGGGTAGGAGTGGCTGGAAGCGTGGATTAGGGTGGCATGTATACGCGCCTGGAAGTTTGCATCGACGGCGAGAATTTGAGTGGCTGGAAGCTTAGGTTGGTGGCATCGACACCTCGTTCTGATCGAAGGTTGTGATCTTTGTCGAAGCTAGGTAAGGTCCGATCGAACTCCTAGCAGTGGTTCCCCTCTCTCTTAGTTTTATAGATTGACTTGTGGTAGTAGGGGAGGAGGGTTTGGTTATGCGGTTGTGGGGGGGGGGGCTATCGGTGTTCGGGATTGCTCTGCCGATGGTCATCGGGAATAGGTAAGTGTCAATTTTTCCTCTTGTTACCTTGGATAAGATCTGTACCTAGCTGTGGAATTTCCTCATCCTAACTTGGATCTATGGTTTGGACAGTGTCTTGGAGCTCAGGTTGCTCCGGTGAACAGGGGATCGGGACATGTTAGGTCGGTGGAGACCCAAGTGATGGTAAGCTGTGATTTATCCTTTTTGGTTCATTTGTGATTGTTGTACTTTGTGGAAGGTTGGTGGATCTGGGAGTGGCTCGGTTATGGGCCAATTTTGGAGTGTTGTCGGTTGAGAGAACTGTGAAGGTGGTTTAAAAGGTTAGAGAGTTGTGTTGGTTTGTGAACCATTCTATCAATATAGGAATTGGTGTATGGAGTTGAAGGTTGTAGGTTAGCATATTTCCTACTTGGAAAATGGTGTGTTTTATTATGGTGTTACATGTATAATTTGGGGGTTTTTAATTCGTATTCAATATAAGGATGTGAATATAGAAACTATATAGTAGTGAGTTAGCACATTGTTGTGTGCTAGAACTTAATGATAGTTATGTTGTATGCAGGTTTCGATCACGAGGTAGGTTCACGGTCGTGACGATTTGGTTCTTTTGCGGACATTTTATCAGGCGGGTATTTTGACTTATCTCCTAGATATAGTCATGTTGATATGCTAGTTAGGATAGCTTGCAATAATTTTCATGTTTAATGCCTAGTATGTTTTTGTGCCTACTTGATACATGCATTTGATCGGTTATGGTTATACTTTCCCTGTTTTACTCGGATCATGGATATGTACTTATTGGTTGTGCACATTATTCGGTTATGCACTTTAGTTGGATTTACATGCTTTAGTATCACGCATCATCTCGCATGATTGCATACTGGCTAGACGGGATTCCTTTATAGTTGAGCCCGCAGCCAGTTACATGGCCTGCACACACTGTCACTCATGGGTTAGTGGTACAACAGGAGGGTGTGTGCAGTTGCTCTGTTAGGCTCCGCTGGTCCGCTCATGGGTAGCGATGAGGCAGCGTGGTAGCGGGCAGGGATCCCTCCTCTGGTCTATGACACCGGGAGATGAGAGCTTAGCTCCCCCACTCTGTTTGGGGCAGGAGGATAGGTGTACTCTGACAGCATCCTGTCCACTCGGTCACTCAGGAGCAGTGATGGCAAAGTGCACAGTTGTCATAGCCCTACCCACTCAGCTTCACCATCGTGTGTGAGGCGGCTGACTGGCGTCAGGGGTGACCATGTCATTTGCATGACATGCACTTTGCATGGATAGTATTTGTATTGTGTTTGCTGCACTTTTATTGATGCCTTGAATGTTGCATATGATTGCCATGCATACAGGATTCAAATTTGTATATGGTGATGACTTTATCTCTTATAGTATGACACATGCTCCTATATTAGGGTAGGAGATTCAATTAAGTATAGTCCTTTTGTATTTCTTTCTTGCATACCCTATATGTGAGACTGTACTGGCATGATTCTTATTGTTAGTTATATCTTACTTTGCATATCGACCATATCCGCTGAGTTCTTTGAACTTACCTGTTGATTTATATCTATTTCAGGATGAAGCTGTCAGGAGAGTTCAGCAGCCAAACCTCTCTCGTCGTGATAGTTTTATTCGTTCTTTGATTTGTGGTGTTAGATATTTTGATTAGAAGATATGTTTAGGAATGGAGTGGAATTATGTACTTGTGGATTTTTGGTGTCCTTTTGGACCTTTATTCAGATCTTATTTTGATTGGTTTTGGTTGAGTATTCCTGCCCAGATGGCAGAAGGGGTAAGTCTAATTAGTGTAGACTTTTGTTTACCTTGATTGTTGACTTGAAGCCTATTTTATTACCTGCATGTGATGTTTGAATTCCGGTCGTGTTGACCGATGTATAGTGGTCGTGTAGCCTTGTATGCAAGATTGGTATTGTCACCCGTACAGGGGAGATGCTGTCGGATTTTCGTCTGGAGGGGACTCTCCCGGGGTGTGACAATTTATTTGGTATCAGAGCCTAGGTTTTCGAGTTCCTTAGGGTCTTTGGGTTTTCGGAGTTTGCCATGTTTGGTAGGTTAACTGGGGTATTTTCGGAGTGGTATGGATTTCCAATGATTTTTATGTTTCGAAAATTCGAGGTATTATTGACGAGGTCAATTTGGGGATTTGGCGGTGACAGGACATCTCTAGACGGCTAACAGGTGAATAAATTCTAGAAAATTTTCTAGATTTAGTACATATTTGTATTGGTTATATTGGTTATGCGGTGGTATCATGTTTTGTCTAGTATTGTTTTAATCTTATATCTGTTAGACTGTTAGATTTTTAGGTTGCTGGTTTATCGTTAGCATATGGTTATTAATTGCTATTACTGCTATACGTAGCTAGTTATTATTGTGATATAAATGATTGGATATTATTGGTAGATGTTTACCTCTTACTTATTGGACTAGTATTAGGATTAGACTAGTTGAATAATATGACTGAGATGGATAAATTTGTAGAAGGTATACATAGAGGTTCTTTAACTCTCTAGATCCTAGTGTATGATGACATGATTACATTGCTTACGTAGTTTAGGGTATATATAGGCATCTGATGCTTCATTTAGTATTGCCTTGACTTTGTTCTGGCATGACCTTTTAGTTATACCCTAATTAATTTCAGCCATTGATTCCCATTAGTATAACTATGCTGTCGTTTATTAGACAGCGTGTTATATGTTTATAGGGTTATGTGTTTTGCAGTGGATACCATGATTAAGACTAGTAGAGATAGAATAACTTAGATGAGGTTATTCTATAGGAGCGGATCTCATGAATGAAATATTGGTAAAAGTGTTGGAACCTTAGGCGTAATAACCCGGATGTGCATATTGGTATATGTTTATCCATTTACTATTTCAGTGATATGGTGATCGGACTAGTAGAGTTCGTATGGTTAGGATGTGATTAATCCTTATTATATCCCCCATTCTTAGTTGAGAGAGAGAGAGTCTGCATTAGAGTCTCTCTATAGGTAGGTGCTTTGTATATTTGTGGTCGAATATGTCTCCCATGCATGGTTGAGATAATCTACTGTAAGGTCATATTCTTGCATTATCCGCTCGGAGTTGATAAAAATTGGATTCGTATGACGTCTGTAGCTAGATAGCTACTTTACATTTTAAGTACCCACGAGATCTGATCGTGGTAGCATGTTAGAGCATGCATGATTGAACTGGTAGATATGGTATAATTTAGGCTTAACCCTCTTGTCGGGCTTGTTAGTATATTATCCTTAGTGGCCTTGATAGGCATTTCCTGTTAGTTGGGACAAAACTCTATGATCAATCGTCTCGACGTGTTTATTAGGGGACTTGTGATTTTTATCGACCTTGATAACTGATTATGTTAGAAGGGTTGGAATCCTTGACTTAACCATCTCGACTTATTTATTTATAAGTCGATGGTCTTTACCGACTTTGGTAAACATTTCGTATTTGAGGTGTTAAAACCCTCGCTTGACCGCCTTAATGGGCTTAATTGTAGATCGATGATCCTTATCGATTTTGATAGACGTTCTATCTTAGATGTATTGGATAACCCTGGGCTTAACAACCTAGGATAATCGACTGCTCATGTGACCTATTGGTGGTAGTACACTAGTGTGTGCAGTCAATAATTAGATATCTGTATACTACCTGTCTATCCATGAGTATCATTCGGGGTAGCATGTAGTTGCGTGTAGACAGTGCTTAGTGTATTGATTGTCGACCCATGAGTACTGTTCGCGGTAGCTCATAGACAGTTTCCTTTTTGTGCGAGAGCCATGAGGCTTTGTCGTGGTATCCGGATGTGCACTGCTTGTTGCAGTGGTTGGGTTTTACGAGTATATTTATTATACTGCTGATCAGGATAGTTGCAGACTGATATTGGTACTCTGAGGGTTGGGTTACTCTAGCTTGTTCCCTGTGACTTCCATTATGTGCATTATGATTATGCACTATTGTCAATATATCCACAGAGTGATTGTACTCACCCCCTCCTCACTTATCCTCTAGGTTAGCTGATGGAGGACGTGTCTTATTGACCTACCTTCGTGTCGCTCAGGGAGTTCATTGCCGTGCTTGTCCCACTGCATCGTCAAGATGCTGCTTGATCTACTTTATCGGTATTGCATTTTATTTATGCACTTTGGATTTTTGGTCGCAATTTGATTTGGTGTCACAAAACTATTTTACTTTAAGTGATATATGTTTAGTCGTGCATGCATGCAGTTAATAAAATATTGATATTTCTATAATTATTTCAAGGTTTTTACCAGATCTGGTCCTTGTATTTCGCAATATTGTCACTAAGGGGCTCCTTTGTCATTTGGATGACGGATATGCCCCCAGGACGTGACAATTTTATTGGTTTACGATTTTGGTTTGTGGGTTTTGTGTTTCGAGGATTATCTTTTCCTTGGATTTTTAGGAGTTCTCGTGTTTTGGGGACCAGGCAAGCTGAAGGATATCTCTGAGCTATAGGAAAAGTGGTCTTTAGTGGTTACTGTACTTTAGTGGTTAGGAAGAGTATTGACTTAGTGAAATTGCCCCTACTCATGGTCGGGGACGAGGTCGAGGACGTAGTGACCTTGCGAAACCTAACGATGATTTCAGAAGTACGGACTCTTTAGAGGTACCAACTGATGACGAATTAGGAAACTAGGGATTTGGCCTGCTAGCCACCAATTTGAAGGACAAGGAGTAAACCTTCAGAAAATATCAGTCCCTACTAAAAGTGATTTGGTTATGGATAAGGCGTGTATGTCTATACTGGTCAAGACGATGAAAGATCGTTTTACCTTATTATAGGAGGTGTTGGATGGGATATTTATTTATCCCAGTATTTCTTCCAGAGAAGATCCAGAACTCTTTGTTAAAAGAGAGATGGACCTTTGAGGTTATGCATCGATTATCAATGATAGAATACGGTAGTTGTAGAAGGAAATGAATATCCTTCATTGTGGATAGAGGATCTGTTTAGATCAGCTTAGGACACCTGTGTGTACTTTAGGATTGATTTATGACTGACTTGTTGATATTGTAGTGACATAGTGTCATACAAATATCATTGTCGTTGTGATGATTGTTATATCATCAGCCTAAAGTAAAGAGAATACAGGTGTGTAGCAAAGACAATTTCATACTTGGTATGAATTGTATGAGCTTTTGAATGTCTTATTAGACTTATTGACGACTTAGTCGTCTAGGGATCTGAGAAGTCATGTATTCTGGATACAATTGGATTAGTTGTGGTGTTGGAGTTGCGTAACTTGGCCACTGTTGATGGTGGTAGTTGGAGTTGCGCACTCGGCCACCGTAGATGGTGGTTTTTCTGGTATTGATTTGATTATTACCATAGATATGGATAGGATGCTCTAGCGGTATTACATCGCTGACTGGTTGGACTAGGAAGGTGATGGAATTTACTTGGTCTGAAGCTTGTGAAACTAGTTTCAGGGCTCAGACGATGGTTGACTTTTGTATCAATGTTAGTTAATCATTCTGGTGTGGATGGAAGAGTAGTGTACTTGGATGCATTATTTTGGGGATCGGAGTGATTCCAATGCTATTGAATAAGATGTATCCTAAGCTTACGAAAATTAAAGAACTGCGAGATAAGCCGTCATATATATGACGTGGACTTCGCAGTTATTATGTTATTTTGAATAGGTGAGGAGCAGAAATGCTCATGGAGTTTTGGCTAGCTACTGGATAGCTACTATAAAGTAGCTGGAACACGAACGGTTGTAACAAGGAAGTTTGGTCGCGATAGCCTCCCATGCACTTACAGAGTGTATGGTGGAGTGGATTTTGGACGGTAGATGGACTATCGTCTCTGACTCCGAGGAGGATAATGGTTTTCGGAGTTGCATTAGTTTAAGGAACAGATGCTTCAGGAAATTCCGACTCCGGAATGGAAGTGGAAGTGTATTATTATAGATGTTGTGGTGGGTTTGCCTAGGACACGTCAAAGTCATGATGCGATTTGGGTAGTCGTAGACCGACTAACCAAATCCGCACACTTCTTAACGAGTCGAAAGAACGACTCTCTGAATCGTTTGGTAGAGTTATATTGTCGGGAGATCATCAGATTTCATGGTGTTCCTTTGAGCATTATATCAGATAAAGATCCCCGGTTCACGTCCCGGTTCTGGCAGAGTCTGCAACAGGCCTTAAGCACGCAACTTCATTTTAGTACTGCATTCCATCTGTAGGCAGATGGACAGTCTGAGCGGATCATTCAGACACTAGAGGACTTGCTGAGGTCCTGTGTTATGGATTTCGGGGACAACTGGAAAGACCATTTGTCGTTGGTGGAATTCGCCTACAACAACAGCCATAATTCGGCTATCAAAATGGCACTGTTTGAAGTATGATATGGTAGACAGTGTCGGATACCCACCCTCTGGGAGGAGGTTGGGGAGGCTCAGTTGTTAGAACCCCAGAGAGCTCAGCATGAGGCAGAGTTGGTCTGTACTATCAGACGTAGGATGACAAAGGCGCAGGATCATCAGAAGAGTTATGTCGATCGGAGACGGAGACCTCTGGAGTTCTCTGTATAGTGACCATGTATTCCTGCGAGTCTCACCCACAAAAGGGGTGAAGAGATTTGACCTCTGGGGTAAGCTAGCTCCAAGGTACATCGGTCCGTTTGAGATTTTAGAGAGGATCATAGCAGTCGCTTATCGCTTATCGCTACCACCATCTTTGACGGGCATTTATGATGTGTTACATGTGTCCATGCTGAGGAAGTATGTGACAGACTCTACACATATTCTGTCAGGTTCCATTCAACCTGATGCTACTTACGCAGAGGTTCCGGTACGGATTCTGGGTCACAAGGAACGACAGTTGCGGAACAAGACTGTGCGACTTGTTAAAGTCGGGTGGAGTCACCACACTGATGATGAGTCTATTTGGGAGCTTGAGGAAAAGATCTTAGCTCAATACCCCCACCTGTTTACTTAAGATACGTGAGATATATTTTCAGTACTTGTGGTATCTCTTACTCATTATGCATCTGAGTAGGAAATTTGGGGACCAAATTTTTATTAGTGGGGGAGAATATTAAATATGGAAAAAAAATTATAAATATAAATTTTGATGGCCAAAATTTAGGAAAGGTAATCCTGAGAATTATTTCGGGATTTTTAGGAAATTTTACGAATTTTTCTGGATATAAACGGAGGTCGTACGAGATAATTGCGGGGATAAGAAAAAACAGGCTTTTAAAGGGCCTATTTGGATGAGTTACTAGGATTAATTAACCTAGGTTTTTCTATTTCTTCTTTTTCTTTCCCCGACACGCCACTCCGTCGGTTTCTCCCTCGCGATAACTCCTCTCCCCGTGCGCTGCCCTCACTCGAGCCCGATTTTCTTCACTCTCAGTCGCACCATCGCCACCTCCTTCCACGGGCAATTGCTGGCCAGCCGTCGCCCCGTGCGTCGCACGCACACAGCCAGCAGTCGCGAGCTCTGTTCACTCGCCGCCCCCATCGGCGACCTTCTCCGCCGACTCCTCTGCCAAAGAGCGCGCCGCCGCTTCTTCCTGCCCTTCCGCGCCACCTTCTTCCTCGCGTCGCGCCAGCCTCCCTCTCCTCTCGCAAGCGACGGCCGCGCCCCCAGCTCAGCGAATGGGATAGGATAGGGAGGGTAGGAGCGGCTGGAAGCATGGATTAGGGCGGCAGGTATGTGCGGCTAGAAGTTTGCGTCGACGACGAGCATTTGAGTGGCTGGAAGCTTAGGTCGGCGGCATCGGCACCTCATTCTGATCGGAGGCTGTGATCTTTGCCGAAGCTAGGTAAGGTCCGATCGAACTCCTAGCAGTGGTTCCCCTCTCTCTTAGTTTGATCGATTGACTTGTGGCAGTAGGGGAGGAGGGTTGGGTTGTGCGGTCGTGGGGGGGGGGGGCTGTCGGTGTTCGGGATTGCTCTGCCGATGGTCATCGGGAATAGGTAAGCATCAATTTTTCCTCTTGTTACCTTGGATAAGATCTATACCTAGCCGTGGAATTTCCTCATCCTAACTTGGATCTATGGTTTGGACAGTGTCCTGGAGCTCAGGTTGCTCCGGTGAACAGGGGATCGGGACATGTTAGGTCGGTGGAGACCCAAGTGACAGTAAGCTGTGATTTATCCTTTTTGGTTCATTTGTGATTGTTGTACTTTGTGGAGGGTTGGTGGATCTGGGAGTGGCTCGGTTATGGGCCGATTTTGGAGTGTTGCCGGTTCAGAGAACTGTGAAGGTGGTTTAAAAGGTTAGAGAGTTTTGTTGGTTTGTTAACCATTCTATCAATATAGGAATTGGTGTATGGAGTTGAAGGTTATAGGTTAGCATATTTGCTAGTTGGAAAATGATGGGTTTTATTATGGTGTTAAATGTATAATTTGGGGGTTTTTAATTCGTATTCAATATAAGGATGCGAATATAGAAACTATATAGTAGTGAGTTAGCACGTTGTTGTGTGCTAGAACTTAATGATAGTTATGTTGTATGCAGGTTTCGGTCACGAGGTAGGTTCACGGTCGTGACGATTTGGTTCTTTTGCGGACATTTTATCAGGCGGGTATTTTGACTTATCTCCTAGATATAGTCATGTTGATATGCTAGTTAGGATAGCTTGCAATAATTTTCATGTTTAATGCCTAGTATATTTTTGTGCCTACTTGATATATGCATTTGATCGATTATGGTTATACTTTCCCTGTTTTACTCGGATCATGGATATGTACTTATTGGTTGTGCACATTATTCGGTTATGCACTTTAGTTGGATTTACATGCTTTAGTATCACGCATCATCTCGCATGATTGCATGCTGGCTAGACGGGATTCCTTTATAGTTGAGCCCGCAGCCGATACGGCTCGCACACACCGCCCATGGGTTAGTGGTACATCAGAGAGTGTGTGCGCTGTTCGTAGTTCACCGGGTCCGCTCATGGGTAGCGATGAGGCAGCGTGGTAGCGGGCAGGGATCCCTCCTCTGGTCTATGATACCGGGAGATGAGAGCTTAGCTCCCCCACTCTGTTTGGGGCAGGAGGATAGGTGTACTCCGACAGCATCCTATCCACTCGGTCACTCAGGAGCAGTGATGGCAGAGTGCACAATTGTCATAGCCCTACCCACTCGGCTTCACCATCGCGTGTGAGGCGGTTGACTGGCGTCAGGGGTGACCTTGTCATTTGCACGGCATGCACTTTGCATGGATAGCATTTGTATTGTGTTTGCTGCACTTTTATTGATGCCTTTGATGTTGCATATGATTGTCATGCATACAGGATTCGTATTTGTATATGGTGATGATTTTATCTCTTATAGTATGACACATGCTCTTATATCAGGGTAGGAGATTCCAGTAAGTATAGTCCTTTTGTATTTCTTTCTTGCATACCCTATATGTGAGACTGTACTAACATGATTCTTATTGTTAGTTATATCTTACTTTGCATATCAACCATATCCGCTAAGTTATTTGAACTTATCCGTTGATTTATATCTTTTTCAGGATGAAGCTGTCAGGAGAGTCCAACTGTCAAACCCCTCTCGTCGTGATAGTTTTATTCGTTCTTTGATTTGTGGTGTTAGATATTTTGATTAGAAGATATGTTTAGGAATGGAGTGGATTTTTGGTGTCCTTTTGGACCTTTATTCAGATCTTATTTTGATTGGTTTTGGTTGAGTATTCCTGCCCAGATGGCAGAAGGGGTAAGTCTAGTTAGTGTAGACTTTTGTTTACCTTGATTGTTGGCCTGAGGCCTATTTTATTACCTGCGTGTGATGTTTGGATTCCGGTCATGTTGACCGATGTATAGTGGCCATGTAGGCCTTGTATGCAAGATTGGTATTGTCACCCGTACAGGGGAGATGCTGTCAGATTTTTATCTGGCGGGGACTCCCCCGGGGCGTGACAATAAATCACTCACACTGACTCCCATTTGTTCCAATGCAAACCAATATAAGATATACACTGAACTGTTCGGGTCCACAAAAACTCTTCCCACATCAAAATTTACAGTAAAAGCCCGAATCACTAAGGCATCAGTATGAGGAATTATTACCCCCTCTAAATCATTGGGACCAAAACCTAAGATAGGCCCTTTAGCTTTAGGTAGAGCTGTCACAGCTATACATTCCTCCCGACTATGTTTTTTTCGAGCCCTATTTGAATCTCCATTAGTGGAACACCAGGGATCATGTTGATAGCACCCCTTACAGGCGATTGTCCTGTAGGTATTATTCTATCAGAAACTATTTCTCTTGGTTGACTAGGCTATATAGGTCGGTTAATAGGGTGTCTCAACTGATTTCCTTTACCATAATTAGCCCAAGGTCTTTGTTGATATGGAGTTAGATTCATGACCATATTTTTGATTCGAGGATGAGATCCCATAATTCTGTGTAACTCAGAATCCAATTGTTGGCAATCCAGAGTATTATGCCCATAGTCTTGATGGTAAGGACAAAAAGTAAAAGATAGTGATCTTCTAGGTCCTCTAGCAACTCCCATTGGCCTTCTTAATAATTGCTGCTCTTCACATATAATCATAGCTCGTTCCTTAGAAACCCTTAACTAGGGAACATACATAGATCTTTCCCCTGTAGACCGGACTAGTCTCACCTATTCAGCTTGCCTTTCTGATATTTCTATCATTCGATAATCCCGAGAATCCTATAGGGACTTTTGAGCATCTTTTAAGTTAATAAACTTTTTGGCTCGGGATTGTTGGTGCAATCGGCTCAGGTCAAGATTGACCGGACTCGAACAATATTTTGATGTTTGACATGAAGGTTTGACATTGATGTTTGATAATATTTTGGGAAGATTGTTGGTACAATCGACCCAGGTCATGATTGACCGAACTCGAGTTTGACTCGATGGGAATTTTTATGGTTGACTGGGGTTGACCATGTCATGGAAAGTCCAAGTCTTTAGTACTTGGCATGTAAAGTCCAAGCATGAGTCTTGGCAAGGAAAAGTCCAAGCATGGGTCTTGGCATGTAAAGTCCAACATGGGTTGGCAAGGTGAAAGTCCAAGTCATGAGTACTTGGCATTTGGAAAGTCCAAGGGGTTTGATATTAGCAGCGTAAAGTCCAAGCGGGAGTCTTGGCAGCATAAGTCCAATGGTTGACGGCGTAAAGTCCAAGCGGAGTCTTGGCAGCGTATGGATAAACAAGTCATGGATGACTTGGAGGGATCTGATAGGTGTGAGGCTGACGGAAGTGGCTAGAGGGCTTAGGTCTAAGCTACGGGTGATCTAGCAAGTATGGGTGCATCATACTTGGAGTAAAACCTAATGTTTGAGGTGTATCAGTCGATTCGGACCTATGGTCAGTCGATTGGTGTGAGTCAACTAAGGTTTGACTGCGAAAATTGGCCTAGCAGTCGACTGCTAGCCTTTGGCAGTCGACTGATATGTCGATCAGTCGATTGGTGCTCGAGAATTCGAGCACAGAATGCAGTTAGACTCGACTACTGGGGTTAACAGTCGAGTAAAGGCTCTATCAGTCGACTGATGAGTAGATACATGTGAGATGATAGGATATGAGTTAAGTTCAAGGTGCATAGTTTTTCCATCTAGATGAACTCAAACTCATCTAAAATCATTAGTGGATCATTGGGAAAGCTTATGTTCAAGTTATGTACATTAAGTCCAAATAATATGATCCAATATAATGTTTTAAAACTATTTTAAAAACACTTTAGAAAATCTTGGTGAAGTCTATCTTTTGATAGCAATCACCATTGATGAAGTTGATACAAAGTGGGCTCAAACATTGAAGTTTTTTTTCACTTTTGAACTTTGTGTCAATTTCTCTATTTTATGGGTAAAATATTTTTCACTCATTGTATTGGTCATAAGTATTATACGTATGAAATTTCATGATTTTTCAAATTACGTATAATTATTTATGAATTTTTGAAATTGAAAATTCGATTATCGATCAATCGCCTTGTCGATCGACTGATGGGCACGACAGTCGATTGATGCCTGATAAAGTCGACTGTCAGGCTGATTTCGAGAAAAATAAAGTTGTTTAGCCCGTTTTCAGCTACGGTAAAGTTTCCTAACCACTCTTAACCCTAGGATATGCTTTGGGAAGCATTATAAAGGGTGAAAATCCATTGGATATAGATTGGGAGAGTTGTTAGGGTGATGTATCAAATTTAAGGTATGGGAAAGTTCAATGTTGAACTTTAGACCTTAATTTTGATGGTTTAGAGTTCCTATTGGCTTAAAGACTTTCCAAGGACATTGTTGGTGCAATGGTCAAGGGGGAGCAAGCCTTTAGGGGAGGTATCCATCATGGGATGATGGATGTTATTTTTTCCTCATGAGGGGGAGAAATGGAAATTTTGAGATACCCAATTTGGAAATTGGGAGAGTTTGTAGGATTGCCTCTCTTGAGTGATATGAGACTTATCACTAGGAAGATTGTAGGCATCCTAGATATTTTTGGACCACGGGAGAGATTGTAAGATTTCATTGGGAGATGAGACATTGACCTCCTTGGAGAGAACCTTTTTTATATTAGTCAAAAGGGGGAGAATGTTTGGGAGAATTTATGGGATTACCAATTTGGGATAATTGGTAAGAAGATTTGAGATAGTGTTCTAACTCAAAGGTATGTGGTTTTGTCAAACATCAAAAATGGGAAGATTATTGGTGCAATCGACCCAGGTCACGATTGACCAGACTCGAGTTTGACTCGAGCGATGTTTTGATGTTTGACATGAAGGTTTGACATTGATGTCTGATAATATTTTGGAGAGATTGTTGGTGAAATTGACCCGAGTCATGATTGACCGAACTCGAGTTTGACTTGAGGGAGATTTTGATGGTTGACTAGGGATGACCATGTCATGGAAAGTCTAAGTCTTTAGTACTTGGCATGTAAAGTCCAAGCATGGGTCTTGGCAAGGAAAAGTCCAAGCATGGGTCTTGGTATTTAAGTCCAACACGGGTTAGCAAGGTGAAAGTCCAAGTCATGAGTACTTAACATTTGGAAAGTCCAAGGGGTTTGATATTGGTGGCGTAAAGTCCAAGCGGGAGACTTGGCAGTATAAGTCCAATGGTTGGCGACGTAAAGTCCAAGCGGAGTCTTGACAGCGTAAGTCCAATGTGCCTTGGCGGTGTAGACATCGCTAGCATGACTTAGCCGATGGAAGCTGTCACGCCCCGAGAGTATGTCATGCCGAAAATCAAACGAACGACATCTCCCCTATACGTGGCAACATTTCGGATTAATACAAGGCCCGTAGGCCCACAACAATAACATAATATAACATAACAACCACAACGGAAATAGAAACCACATACCCACAATAAATATACCAAAACATACTGGTGTACACCACTTGACAAGTCTACATTACTAAAACCGTACATAAAGCATCGACACAAAATAAAGTCCACAACATAAAGACGAAATCCATACATAAACTAGAGTCCATGACATAGAACAAAATCCATAACGTAAACACAAATCCTCGGGAGACTCAGAAAAGCTGAGATGGGATGGATCGCCGGCGCAGCTCCAAGTCATCACGAAGACTGTTGGATCGAGAAGCGTCGCTAGAGGGGGGGTGAATAGCGAGCATAAATTATTTCTTCGTTTCATTCGAGTAGACAATTAAACAAGTAAACACAGCGAAAAATAAAGAGACACGTTTATTTTACTTGGTTCACAACCCAGAGGTTGCTACTCCAAGGCCCTATCGGTCCTAGACCGCGTACGGAGGGCAAAGCACTATAACGTCTCCTCCTCATTGGAGGTAGGAGACAACGATCACAAAATCGAATGTACGAGGATGAGGCAACAAGTCTACCTCACCTCGTTATGAATAAAAACAACGAATACAATATCAAAATATATTACTAGATGTTGCTGCCGACAAAGAAGATCTGAACTTGTTGTCGCGTCGACGTTATAGGAGCAGTTGATGAATAAACTTGATGATATTTGGAGTTGGAATCCACCCCTCCTTTTATAGATTTTGGCCTCTGAATATTTCTCCCCTTTTTTCAGAACAGATGATGAAGTTGTAATAAATTTTATCACGAAGTGGCCGCGTCAAACCTTATCTGTTTTGACCTAGCGCAAAGGCTGATTCGTCACCATCAGTCGATTGATGACTCCCATCAGTCGACTGATGAGCATCGATCAGGCCCTTGATATCGGTTGATCGTATTGTCGGCTGGCCACTTCCCTGCAGTAAAAGGTTAGCTCGGAAAATGATAAATGTGATGGTTTCTAACCGTCCGATCTCGACCTACACCTTCCACAGGAAGTCTTAGTCGGATCGTCGCCTACGGTAATCCCCGTAAAGAGGACACGACCTTACAATCTCTCACTCACACGAGCTTTCCTCGATACTTACCTTGTAGCTCTCGCTTCTAGCCTTCCACTAGATTCCTTCGGCTCCCTCCGAAGTCACTCGAGTGTCGCCCGACCACCGCGGCTTCCTCCGGGTGTCGCTAGCCTTCAGCTCAAGCTTTAGTACTTTTCTGCACACTCGATTTAGCTCATGAGATAACGATGTAAACTTAACTTTGTTTCTTTGCCATAATCAAAACACAAGTTCGATTATCTAGTGCTTTGCACTTATGAAGACTGTCTACTGCACAGGCGTGAAAAACCCGAGTGCGTGGTGGTGAGTATAACTCAGCATGTAATAAAATAGAACATGTAAATATATGTATCAATATTACATGTCATTCAACAATTTAATCTACTCGTACGACAGGTATACATCAGCATCACAAGTATACATGCATGCATACACTAAATAAACTGAACAACAAACGATGCAGACATACCTGACAGTCAACTACTCTATCCTCATCCAACCTGGGCATATATCCACAACATAGGGTATAAAGAATAGTACTAACTCACCTGACATCATTATGATTAAGAGTATCACGATGAATAACAGCGGTATCTGATGCCGACCTACTACCATATAGAAAATGCAATAGTATGTATGAATATGTACAACCAAATGCAACAAGCATAGTACATACAAATGCATCATCAAAGTGAGTATACATATAGACTGTATTTGTATGTATATTAATCACCATCATCCATGTATATGTTGGTGCAACAATGCTCCAAGCATTTATATATGTTTTGATGTTTGGATAATCATCTAAGTTAGGCAATATCTTGTGATCTAATTGCGAAAATGTTTAAGTGACAGGGAAGTCCAAGTATGATCTTGGCAAAGGAAGTACAAGGGATGGACTTGGCAGCGTAAGACCAAGCTTGTAGTCTTTACAGCGTAAAGTCCAAGTGAACCTTGACAAAGGAAGTCCAAAGTAAAGTCTTGGCAGCATAAGTCCAAGCTTGCAGTCTTGGCGGCGTAAAGTCCAAGCATTTGGCAACCCAAGACATGACGAAACCGAAGGAAGCTCTTGGAAGCAAAGCGCAAAGGATGAACAAGTCGCGGACTCGGAGGGATCCTGAAGACGCAAGGCTTATTGAGGAGCTAGAAGGTTGAGTCTAGGTCTAGGGTATAAAATCAAGCATGAATTACTCATACTTGATGAGTATCAGTCGACTGATACGATGTGTCGATCGGCCCGGTTAGGCGTTAATAAGAGTCGGGGTGAAACCTAATCATCGATCATTGCCTTGGTAAGCGATCGTAATCTTGTGATCGATCATTTACTTGAGGGAATCGATCGACTAATCGAAATATCACCGCACAATCTTGATCGCGCTCATTGCTTGCCTATGACTCGCTCGGTGATCACCCTATCGATCGTGATGAAGGATCGATCGTGATCACTTTGGCCGTTAGAGATGCGACTCTGAATCTCCGCGGAGATCGCGTTTAGTCGTTGGCCCGTGATCGTGATGGTAAGCATCGATCGTGATCGAAACCAACCGAACGACCCTCTTACATAAAAGTCGTAGAACTTGGTGAAGCTAGTGCTCTTGCTTCCAACTACACCTACGTGCTCACCATGTTAGTGAAAGCCCTAGAGCCAATCATGTGATGATTGTTGTATGGACTTTATTGTATCAAATTCCTATTTATAAAGGCATGGTTATTATATTTACTTGTATTGGTGCCAAATAACTAAATATAATAATGTCCTTGAGTAGTAGGTTCTTATCTATATCAATCGATTGGTTGAATCGATAATGAGATGATATAGAGAACACTACTCTTAATCATTCCTAGTCGAGTATTAACATTCAGGGACAATGTTAATGCATAGAGACTAGCATGTAGGTCAACAAGATGACTTGATCTCACAAGTCATGAATATGAGATATCAAGTTGACACATGGGTATGCATTGGAGAATGTATACTGAATGACCCGCCATGAGAAAGTATCATGGATCGTTATATGAGTGTCATATACTTTCTCATGTGGCTATTAGTATGACTATTAGTCCTTAGACACGAAGTCACCATGGTTCCTACATAAGGAGTTGCATACTTTGGCTTGTCAAGCGTCACCCGTAAATGGGTGGACTATAAAAGCGTTCTTTGGGTATGTAGCAATTATGCGGAGGATGTAGTGATGTAGATGAGATCTATCCCTCCTATGTAATGGGGTGACGCCGATATTCTTGATAGAGTGAGACCACAGTGCATGGCAAGCCCGAATGAGTCGATATGAGATATTGAGCTCGTTTTGGTTAGAAATGAATCTACTTGGGTTCAAGATTTAGATTATGCCCAGGGATGACCACGGTCTATGCCTCGATTAGGTCAATCTGGATGTCGAGGATAGAGGGACATTGTCACATATTGTGAGAGTCGTAATTAGTAGTCACAAAGGTGATGTTGGAGCTCAACATTCTTGTAACTTGGGTATAATGATGTGTTGCTAGATACCGCTCATTGCTTATGTTCTAAATCGGGTTTAGGGACATTGCCAGCGTTACAAGAACCTTATAGGAGTCACACACATAAGAGCAATTAGATGGAATTAGGTTAAATATGATGAACCATGAGGATTAGGTTCATGGGATGAACCAAATTGGATTAAGAGTAATCCAAATTAGACTAATTGAGTTAGACTCAAGTTGATTCAAGTGTTGAATGAGTCTAATTGAGATTTGATTCATCAAATCAATTTAAATTAATGAATAGAGATTCATTATATTAAATTGACTTGAGTCAAGTGGTTAGATTTGATCAACCATGGGAGATTAGAGGTCAAGTTTGACTTGACTTGAGAGGGAAGATGAAAGGTCAAGTTTGACTTGACCAAATGTCATGTCATGATGATGACTAGGCATGGCCGGCCAATGATGATGCTCCACATCATCATTGACTTTGTCAATTGGTGTCACATCATAAGGGAGACCAAGGGTCATGGGAGTTACATGCATGCATGTAACCCCTCCTTCCATGAAGTGGCCGGCCACTTTGGGGTTATGGGGGGTGAATTCATTTGGTGAGTTACACTCTTAACTTCATCTTCTTCCTTGGAACTTTTTCTCTCAAGCTCTCCCTCTCCCATCCCTCTCTTTGGCCGAACCAACCAAGGAGTGCTAGCACACTAAAGGTTGAGTTTTCTCCACCTATTGCTTGTGTGGATACCATAGAGGAGTGTCCACTTGACACTCTCGAGTTCCGGCGAACTTTTGGACGAGCGAGATAAGCGAAGGGCGTCGCTACGAGGGTAACGTTCTAACCTCTTAGATCTAAGGTAGATCTAGGATTTCTGTAAGCACATACATGTAATTATAATTTTATACTTCGCACGGATCCGTGGCCGGGGCTTCCGAGGTTTCCGCAACGCAAAAAGCGGTTTTTGCGGCTCGCAAAAAGCGATTAACGGGCTGGTCACTGACTTGTGCTTCCTTGATCCTCTCAGTAATAGCGGAATGGGCAACCATAGAAATTAATATCCCCCGGGATGTTTGACCGTGTTCAGAAAATCCCAACTCTGAGAACTGTCGAACTAGATCAGTAACCACTGTCAGATGACTGGGCAGAACTGTTGAGATTTTCCGAGCCGCAAAAACCGCTTTTTGCGTTGCGGAAACCTCGGAAGCCCCGGCCACGGATCCGTGCGAAGTATAAAATTATAATTGCATGTATGTGCTTACAGAAAATCCTAGATCTACCTTAGATCTAAGAGGTTAGAACGTTACCCTCGTAGCGACGCCCTTCGCTTATCCCGCTCGTCCAAAAGTTCGCCGGAACTCGAGAGTGTCAAGTGCACACTCCTCTATGGTATCCACACAAGCAATAGGTGGAGAAAACTCAACCTTGAGTGTGCTAGCACTCCTTGGTTGGTTCGGCCAAAGAGAGGGATGGGAGAGGGAGAGCTTGAGAGAAAAAGTTCCAAGGAAGAAGATGAAGTTAAGAGTGTGTAACTCACCCAAATGAATTTCATCTAATGAAACCCCTAAAGTGGCCGACCACTTCAAGGAGAGGGAGTTACATGCATGCATGTAACTCCCATGTCCCTTGGTCTCCCTCATGAGGTGGCACCAATTGACAAAGTCAATGATGATGTGGAGCATCATCATTGGCCGCGCCATGCCTAGTCATCATCATGACATGGCATTTGGTCAAGTCAAACTTGACCTTTCATCTTCCCTCTCAAGTCAAGTCAAACTTGAACTCTAATCTCCCATGGTTGATCAAATCTAACCACTTGACTCAAGTCAATTTAATATAATGAATCTCTATTCATTAATTTAAATTGATTTGATGAATCAAATCTCAATTAGACTCATTCAACACTTGAATCAACTTGAGTCTAACTCAATTAGTCTAATTTGGATTACTCGTAATCCAATTTGGTTCATCCCATGAACCTAATCCTCATGGTTCATCATATGAACCTAATCTCCATCTAATTGCTCTTATGTGTGACTTATAGGTTCTTGTAACGCTGGCAATGTCCCTAAACCGATTTAGGAACATAAGCAATGAGCGTATCTAGCAACACATCATTGCTACCTAAGTTACAAGAATGTTGAGCTCCAACATCACCTTTGTGACTACTAATTGTGACTCACAATATGTGACAATGTCCTCTATCCTTGACATCTAGATTGACTAATCGAGGCATAGACCGTGGTCATCCTCTGCACAATCTAAATCTTGAACTCCAAGTAGACTCACTTAATCAAATGAGCTCAATATCTCATATCGACTCATTTGGGCATGGCCATGCACTTCGTGGTCTCACTCTATCAAGAATATCGATGTCACCCCCCATATAGGAGGGATAGATCCCATCTACATCACTCACATCCTCCGCATAATTACATACCCAAGAATCGCTTTATAGTCCACCCATTTACGTGACGCTTGACGGCCAAAGTATGCAACTCTTATGTAGGGAACCATGGTGACTTCAGTGTCTAAGGACTAATAGTCATACTAATAGCACATGAGAAAGTATATGACACTCATATAACGATCCATGATACTTTCTCATGGCGGTCATTCAAGATACATTCTCCAATGCATACCCATGTGTCAACTTGATATCTCATATCCATGACTTGTGAGATCAAGTCATCTTGTTGACCTACATGCTAGTCTCTACGCATTAACATTGTCCCCGAATGTTAATACTGACTAGAATGATTAAGAGTAGTGTTCTCTATATCATCTCATTATCGATTCAACCAATCGATTGATATAGATAAGAACCTACTACTCAAGGACATTATTATATTTAGTTATTTGGCACCAATACAAGTAAATATAATAACCATGCCTTTATAAATAGGAATATGATACAATAAAGTCCATACAACAATCATCACATGATTGGCTCTAGGGCTTTCACTAACAATCTCCCACTAGCACTAGTGTCAATCACCGTAGTATCTAATACCCAATGACCTAGTGTGACCATCATGCTTTTTCGTACAAAGCCTTGGTCAAGGGATCCGCGATGTTAGCCTCTCGTGGGTACTCGCAAATCTTCACATCTCCTCGATCGATAATCTCACGAATGAGATGGAAGCACCGATATATTCGCCTCTTGTAGAATCAATAATCGTGTCCCGCTTGAACTCTTCCACCACAGGCTACCTATTCAAGCAAAACACGAACCCCGACCGCGATCTATAATCATCCCGGTCGGGCCAGAAGCCGCATCACAGAACCCTTTACAGCCTAGCTCTCATCGCTTCCAAATATCAAGAAATATTCTTAGTCCTTCTTAAGTACTTAAGAATATTCTCGATCGCTATCCAAAGGACGCCACCGATCCGATCGTATCTACTCGCCATGCTCAAAGCATACGAGACATCGTGACGAGTACACAAAGATGGCATATGATAGATCCTATAGCGATGCGTAAGGGATCTTATCCATGCGGTCTCTCTCCTCTCTAGAAGAGGGACTTTGAGTCTTCAAAAGACTCACACCACGTGACATCTATAAGTCCTTTCTTGGAATTCTCGCATGGCAAACCAAGTAATACTGTGTCAATGTAATGTACTCGACTTAGGCCAAGCAATCTCTTAGATCTATCTCTATAGATCTTTATGCCTAGAATACAGTCGCTTCACCTAAGTCCTTCATTGAGAAGCACGCCCCCCAAGTCTTCACTGCATCGTAGCAAGGGATGTCATTCCCAATGAGTAGTATGTCATCCACATACAATACAAGGAACACAACTGTTCCCATTAACCCTCTTGTAGACACAGGTTCATCTTCATTCTTGATGAAACCAAACTGCTTGATCGCATCATCGAATCAAGATTCTAGCTCCGAGAAGCTTGCTTTAGCCCATAAATGGACCTTTGCACTGCATACCTTCCCAAAGATGTCAGGATCTACAAAACCCTCGTTGTGTCATGTACACATCCTCGAGTAAGTTTCCATTCGTAAACGCGGTTTTGACATCCATCTGCCAGATCTCATAATCGTGGTATGCTGCAATAGCAAGCAAGATCCGAATGGACTTAAACATCGCCACTGGAGAAAAGGTTTCATCATAGTCAATACCATGAATTTGCTTGAAACCTTTAGCCACCAATCGACCCTTATAGGTATGCGTAAGTCCATCCATGTCAGTCTTTCTCCTAAAGACCCACTTACACCCAATGGGTTTGACCCCTTCAGGTGGATCAACCAAAGTCCATACTTGGTTAGTGTACATGGATTCCATCTCGGATCTCATGGCGTCTAGCCATTTCTCGTAATCTGGGCTCATCACAGCCTTCTCGATAGAGGTAGGCTCATTCTCAATGAGCATAACGTCATCATGGTCGACAAGAGAAATGAGTATCTCAGCCGACGACGCATCTATCGACCGCAAGAGGTAGGTCTATTGAATGTGGTTGTTCCACAACTCTTTGTGCAACAACCTCATCACCCACAACACTTTGTGGTTCCTATTCAACCTCCATCAAGGCCTCAATGCTATGGTCCTTATCTTGAATTTCTTCAAGATCGAAGGTACTCCCACTAGTTTTTCTAGAAACAAAATCCCTTTCTAGAAAAACCCCAGTCTTTGCCACAAACACTTTGTGCTGACTGGGAATGTAGAAGTAATATCCCTTTGTATCCTTGGGATATCCAACAAAATAACACCTATCGAATTTGGGTCCCTGTTTGTCTGAGACTTGACGTCGAACGTAAGCCTCACAACCCCAAATCCTCATAAAAGACATCTTGGAATTTTTCCCTGTCCATATCGTATATGGTGTCTTTACCACAGCCTTGGATGGTACACGGTTAAGGGTAAAGGCTGCTGTGTCCAGAGCATATCCCAAAAGGATATAGGAAGATCTGTGTGACTCATCATAGATCGTACCATACGATTCCTCCTTTCGGATACACCATTCCACTGTGGTGTTCCAGGAGGAGTGAGTTGGGATAGAATCCCACACTCAGCTAGATAGTCACGAAACTCATGGCTAAGGTATTCACCACCTCGATCTAATCGAAGTATCTTAATACTCTTGCCAAGCTGGTTTTGTACTTCATTCTTGAATTCTTTGAACTTTTCAAAGGATTCAGATTTATGTGTCATAAGATACACATAACCATATCTACTGAAGTCATCAGTAAATGTAATGAAGTACCTGTAACCACCTCTAGCAGCAACATTGAAAGGTCCACATACATCACTATGTATAAGTCCTAACAAATCTGTTGCTCTTTCGCTATGTCCACTAAAGGGAGTCTTGGTCATCTTGCCTAAAAGGCAAGACTCGCATGTCTCATATGATTCAAAATCAAATGAGTCTAGCAGCCCATCCTTATGGAGCTGAGATAAGCGACTCTCATTTATGTGACCTAAGCGACAGTGCCAGAGATATGTTTGGTTCAACTCATTTGACTTGAACCTTTTGGTACTTATGTTATAGATAGGGCTCTCTAAGTCTAGAAAGTAGAGTCCGTTCATTAGAGGTGCACTACAACAGAACATATCATTTAAATAAACTGAACAACATTTGTTCTTTATTATAAATGAAAATCCTTTCTTGTCCAAACAAGAAATCAAATGATGTTCTTAGGTTAAGGCTACATAACAACATTCATCTAATTCTAGTACAAGCCTGTAGGGCGTAGATAGATCATAAGTTCCTACAAAGAAAAGCAAAGAACCCTTGCTCCATTGCCTACTCTAGGTCCACCTCGCCTTTGTCAATGCCCCGCTATTTCAAACGCACATTGGTACAAATGTGAGATGCACATCCGGTATCTAATACCCATGATGAAGAAATAGATAGATTGACTTCTATAACATTTATACCTGAAGTAGAAGTCTCACTTCTCTTCTTCTTAAGATCTTCCAGGTATGCCTTGCAGTTACGCTTCCAGTGTCCTGCTTCCTTGCAGAAGAAGCAAGCCCCTTCCTTGGCTACCCCTCCTTTGGGTTTAAGTTCTTTGCCTTTGCCCTTGGCTTGGGACTTTCCCTTACCTTTAGGCTTGCCCTTGCCTTTCTTCTTCTGCACCATCAAAATGGTGTCAGATTTACCCTTCTTAAGGTTAAGCTCTGCAGTTCTCAACATGCTGAGCATTTCAGGCAATGGCTTATCAATTTCATTCATGTTATAATTCATGACAAATTGATTGAAGGCTTGTGGCAAAGATTGCAAGATTAGGTCAGTGGCCAGCTCTTGGCCAAGTGGGAATCCCAGCCTCTATAGGTTTTCTACGTACCCAATCATCTTGAGTACATATGTACCTACGGGAGTCCCTTCTTGCATTTTGGACCCAAATAATGCCTTAGAGACTTCATATCTCTCATGCCTAGCTTGTCCTTGATATAGTTGACGAAGATGTCCAACCATATCATAAGCATTCATGAACTCGTGTTGCTTCTGAAGCTCAGAGTTCATGGTCGCGAGCATTAGACATGACACATCTAATGCATCATCTTGATGCTTCTTGTAAGCATCTTTGTCAGCTCGCGAGGCATTGGCAGGAGGTGCCTCCGGAATGGGCTGCTCCAGGACGTACAACTTCCTTTCTTGGGTGAGAACAATTCTCAGGTTCCTGTACCAGTCCAGGAAATTTGCTCCATTGAGCTTGTCCTTCTCAAGGACAGATCGCAGAGAGAGAGTGTTCGTGTTTGTCGACATAGTTATCTACAACATACAATGCAGAGAATTAATATCATATTCCTTTTATCATTTAATTAGGCCTTTAATCAAATGATGCTCCCACTAAATTATAGGAATTTTGTAGAATCGAGTTATGGATGTGGTCAAACCACTTTTACTAGATTCATACAAACTAGCTATAATTCTTGCGGGACAAGATCCACATAATACTAAGCCTTGAGTTAGCTTTGGCTAAATCGCCCAAGACTTAGTAAGATCGGTGGGTAACACATTACCGATTACATCTCTATGCAACTCTTGTTTATAGGATTAAGACCCACATTTACAAAAGACCTTGAGTTAGCTTTGGCTAAATCGCCCAAGATTTAGTGTAAATGCGATCTTAACCTATCTTTCCAACGATTGGAATATGCCTATAGTTCTACTTGATCCAATTGAGTTAACTAGTTTTGCTCAATCTAATTGAGCTTACTCTAACCCGAGTCGTGATAGGCGGGACCAAGATTGTCCCTCCGCACCCTACCAAGATAATATGCGTTGCTCTGCTTTGGCAGATTCAACAACAACAAATGATCGAGGTAGTGATGGGTATCAAGGCTCGGTAGGCATTTTCGAGTTGATTCGATTATGATCTAATCTAATCGTAATGTGTATCTTATACGCATTTAGGCCTTTATTATCCTATATTAGCATGCATCATATACATACATTAATTATTCTAGCATGCATCATATACATACAAGAAAATTAACCTAGCATGCATCATATACATACAAACATTTTTCTACTAGCATGCATCACATACATACAAGAAAAATCAATTAAATATACATATATATATATCAACATATATATATATATATATATATCATTAAATGTGATATAGTCATGGCCCTACTACGATCTTCTCAAGCCAATGAGAAGATCGGACGGTCAACCTAAGGCTAGCGGCTTCTCCAAGCGCTTCCTTTGACCACCATGTGTCGTCGTCACCCTTCTCGTAATCTCGTCTTCGAGTGGACTTTCCACCGCTCCATTTTGTACATTACAAATATGAAACTCGAGTTACATTCGAGTCTAAAAACTAATTACAACTAGAATTTCAAAATAAGAGATACGACGCGCAGGTCGCATACACTATACAACACGCACAACCACAAAACGGCACGCAGGCCGTATTAAATTACAACACACATAATCCAATCCAATCGGGTTATTGGGCCATGACAATCATAGAATTATACATAATTCTAAATTATGTATTTTTACAGAAAATTTCTATAATTTTTCCTAATTTATTTTGAATTTATGAGTCACCCCTCCGAAATGGTCCCGCTAAGCGATTTCCGGGCGCAATCGCGGGACATGGCCCCTTTCGGGGATAGGGGCAGCGCCCCTACTCGCAAAATAAACTTCGCGAGTGTCCCTACAATGATCTTACAGCGACTTAAGTCGCTGTCCCAAAAACCTAAAATGAGAACTCGCCGATTCGGAGAGTTTTTCTCGACGGTTGAAGCCTACGAGTGTCCCAACACTCGTTGCTTCGACTCTACGAAAAAAATACCCAAAAATTCTATAAAATAAGAAAATTTACAGAAACATATAAATCTGTAATTTTTTATATCTAATATAAAAACTACAAAAACGAAACACATACATGCTTCGCACGTGGCTCTGATACCACTGTTGGGTTTTTCCGAGCCGCAAAAACCGCTTTTTGCTTTGCGGAAACCTCGGAAGCCCCGGCCACGGATCCGTGCGAAGTATAAAATTATAATTGCATGTATGTGCTTACAGAAAATCCTAGATCTACCTTAGATCTAAGAGGTTAGAACGTTACCCTCGTAGCGACGCCCTTCGCTTATCCCGCTCGTCCAAAAGTTCGCTGGAACTCGAGAGTGTCAAGTGCACACTCCTCTATGGTATCCACACAAGCAATAGGTGGAGAAAACTCAACCTTGAGTGTGCTAGCACTCCTTGGTTGGTTCGGCCAAAGAGAGGGATGGGAGAGGGAGAGCTTGAGAGAAAAAGTTCCAAGGAAGAAGATGAAGTTAAGAGTGTGTAACTCACCCAAATGAATTTCATCTAATGAAACCCCTAAAGTGGCCGGCCACTTCAAGGAGAGGGAGTTACATGCATGCATGTAACTCCCATGTCCCTTGGTCTCCCTCATGAGGTGGCACCAATTGACAAAGTCAATGATGATGTGGAGCATCATCATTGGCCGGCCATGCCTAGTCATCATCATGACATGACATTTGGTCAAGTCAAACTTGACCTTTCATCTTCCCTCTCAAGTCAAGTCAAACTTGACCTCTAATCTCCCATGGTTGATCAAATCTAACCACTTGACTCAAGTCAATTTAATATAATGAATCTCTATTCATTAATTTAAATTGATTTGATGAATCAAATCTCAATTAGACTCATTCAACACTTGAATCAACTTGAGTCTAACTCAATTAGTCTAATTTGGATTCCTCTTAATCCAATTTGGTTCATCCCATGAACCTAATCCTCATGGTTCATCATATGAACTTAATCTCCATCTAATTGCTCTTATGTGTGTGACCCTATAGGTTCTTGTAACGTTGGCAATGTCCCTAAACCGATTTAGGAACATAAGCAATGAGCGGTATCTAGCAACACATCATCATGCTACCAAGTTACAAGAATGTTGAGCTCCAACATCACCTTTGTGACTACTAATTGTGACTCTCACAATATGTGACAATGTCCCTCTATCCTTGACATCTAGATTGACCAATCGAGGCATAGACCGTGTCATCCTCGGTACAATCTAAATCTTGAACTCCAAGTAGACTCACTCTAATCAAATGAGCTCAATATCTCATATTGACTCATTTGGGCATGGCCATGCACTTCGTGGTCTCACTCTATCAAGAATATCGATGTCGCCCCTGTCATATAGGAGGGATAGATCCCATCTACATCACTCATATCCCTCCGCATAATTCATTACATACCCAGTAATCGCCTTTATAGTCCACCCATTTACGGGTGACGTTTGACGAAGCCAAAGTATGCAACTCCTTATGTAGGGACCCATGGTGACTTCAGGTCTAAGGACTAATAGTCATACTAATAGCCACATGAGAAAGTATATGACACTCATATAACGATCCATGATACTTTCTCATGGCGGGTCATTCAGTATACATTCTCCAATGCATACACATGTGTCAACTTGATATCTCATATCCATGACTTGTGAGATCAAGTCATCTTGTTGACCTACATACTAGTCTCTACGCATTAACATTGTCCCTGAATGTTAATACTCGACTAGGAATGATTAAGAGTAGTGTTCTCTATATCATCTCATTATCGATTCAACCAATCGATTGATATAGATAAGAACCTACTACTCAAGGACATTATTATATTTAGTTATTTGGCACCAATACAAGTAAATATAATAACCATGCCTTTATAAATAGGAATATGATACAATAAAGTCCATACAACAATCATCACATGATTGACTCTAGGGCTTTCACTAACAAGAACTCCACGAGACTTCCTGCTCAGCGCATCTGCTACTACATTAGCCTTTCCCGGATGATACTGGATGGTGCAGCCGTAATCCTTCAGATATTCCATCCACCGCCGTCTGCATCTCATTGACTCTTCGTGTGTGACGGATACTTGGACTTTTATGTGCGTGTAAATCTCAAAGGTAATCCCATACAAGTAGTGCCTCCATATCTTCAATGCAAAAATAATGGAGGCTAACTCCAAATCGTGCACTGGGTAATTTCTCTCGTGATCTTTTAGTTGACGAGAGGCATAAGATACCACACGATTGGACTGCATCAGAACTGCACTCAACCCTTGGATAGAAGCATCCGTATAGAGAACCATCTCATCAACACCAGAAGGAATCACTAAGATTGGTGCAGAAACTAGCCGTCGCTTAAGCTCCTAGAAGCTAGTTTCACAAGCCTCTAACCAGGTGAACTTGACCCCTTTCCGAGTCAGGCGAGTGAGTGGCATGGCGATACTCGAGAATCCCTCTACGAATCTCCGATAATACCCAGCCAGACCAAGGAAACTACGGACCTCCTGAACAGATTTTGGCTGCTCCCAATTGGTAATCGCCTCAATCTTCTGGGGATCTACAGAAATACCTCTGTTGGACACCACATGTCCAAGAAAACCCACTGAGGATAACCAGAATGCACACTTGCTAAATTTGGCATACAACTGCTCCCGTCACAATGTCTCCAATACTATCCGTAGATGTTGTTCATGCTCCTCTTCGGATCGAGAATAAATCAATATATCATCGATGAATACTATCACGAACTGATCTATATACCTCAGGAATACCCGATTCATTAAGTCCATAAATGCAGCTAGGGCATTAGTGAGACCGAACGGCATCACTAGAAACTTGTAATGCCCATAACGGGTGTGGAAAGCTATTTTCTGAACATCCTCATCTCTTATCCGAAGCTGATGATATCCTGAGCGCAGATCAATTTTAGAATACATGCATGTATCCTTTAGCTGATCGAACAAATCTTCTATCCTCGACAGTGGATATTTGTTCTTAACTGTGACTGCATTCAGTTGTCGATAGTCAATAGATAACCGTAATGATCCATCCTTCTTTTTGACAAAGAGTATCAATGCTCCCCATGGTGACACTAGGTCGGATGAATCCATTATCCAGCAACTCCTGCAGTTGAACTTTAAGTTCATTCAACTCTTTTGGTGTCATCCGATAAGGAGGTTTCGATATAGGCACGGTTCTTGGAATCACCTCTATCGCAAATTCCACTTGCCTAGGAGGTGGCAAACCTGGAAGTTCATCTAGAAATACATCTGGATACTCTCGGACTACTCGCACATCAGAGAGGGGTGGTAGTCCGTCATTCTCAACTTTGACTAGAGATAATAAATAACCCTGACAACCTTGGGTTAATAGCTTTTGAGCTTGTAAAGCCGATATAATAGATAATCCATCATCTCTAGTACCAACAAATTCCCAAGCTGATTGATCTGGCGGTCGAAATGTCACCACCCTTGCTCTACAATCCACTGTAGCATGATAAGCGGCCAACCAGTCCATACCGAGAATAATATCGAACTCTATCATTCCCAACACCTGGAGGTCCACTGTAAGGATATGCCCATCAAAATCTAATGGGCAACCCTTGATTTCTTGGTGGCTAGTCAGCATCTCTCCTGATGGCAAGGATTCTGCTAACCCACAAGAACGAACCATTGGGATTCTTCCAACTCTATCTAAAAATACTCTAGATACGAATGAATGAGAACTACCGGTATCAATCAACGAATCAGCGTATATAGAATAAACTGAAACCATACCGCGTATGATTGATCCCTCAGCCCGTTGTGCCTCATCTCTGGTGATGCCAAAAACTCGTCCAGTCTCGATATTCGTCGGCTGCATCCCTAACAAAGTAGTAGTGTGCCTCCACTCCGGTTGGATCTGGCTCTGTGATACTGGAGGTTGAGTCGCTGGTGCAGGCATAAGATATCCCTGAGAGTTGGCTGGTAAGAACTACTGCAGTGCAGATACTCCTGGATAGTAGATCACCGGAGATGCAGGATACTGGATCGCTGTCGGCATCACTGTATGGGCACCCCCTGCTGTTAGTAATATATGAGAGATGTCCTAAGGCAATCGCCTTATGTATGAACCATTTATATGATAAATGAAGATTCACTATTTGAGTATACATGTTTTATGTATTTGATTGGATCTTAAACTCATTTACTGAATGTCCACGATACGATTCACAGCATGAGAGAATTTGTGATTGGATCACAACTAGTGAGTATCTCTACATGTGTAATTGTGATGTATCAGAATTATCCCTAGTCGATGAATTGATGGATTTGGACACCATAAATTCTGTCGAGACTAGCACGAGGTATACTCCTTGGTGTATCCAAGCAGCTGATTCTCACTGGCTGGAGACATTGTGATGTCCGGAGTTAATCGTGGATGCTAATTATGGTAACTAGTTCATTGGAGTGACCAGCCGTAAGACTTCATATGGTTCTCTGCATATATAGATATGTCAATGAAGTTCTTACTGTGGCTTAAGTGCGATGTTCCTTTGACTTGCGGTATTCAAGTCATCTTGATCATGGAGACTTATGCTTTGACATCTTAAGCAAACATCTCCGAGGAGATGTGGACCCGGGATGATTGGGTATAAGTCGAAGTGATCGAAGGTGTTTGAATAGCCTATAAAGGATTCACCACTCCTTGCGAGGAGATGTATACCCATGGCCTCTCGTCGGATTGTTACTAAAGTCTTTGGCCAAAGCATTACATGTTTAGAGTAAAGTACTCTTCGATACATGTGGAGTAACTAGAATCCGTAGGACGAGGAAATGATACTTGGGCTAGGTGTGTGACGAGTCACTTAGTGGGGATCGACACAATAGACCATGTCCCGAACCAAGTGGGTATAAGATGAGTGAAGAATGGGGCACGATTCATTCGAGCTATCAAGGGTTTCGTAAATAGTTCGATCAACTGCTGATCTTTTCGGTTAATTGGGGATCATGATGTACTACTAGGTGCCACTCATGATCGTTCTATAATTAATGGTTAATTATAGACGGCCAACATAAACCGAGAACCTATTTGGTCACACGCACAACGAGTGTAATCCAAAGGATTTAAAATGAGCTTGAGAATGGGATTCTCAGACCGAGAGAAACTATGTTTGGTTGGACCAAACATAAAGCGAGCATGAAATTGTTTGATGAATGGAAGGCGTGGATGGGCGTGTCTTATGAAGACATAATGGATGGACCAAAATGGTTTGGTTCTAATCCAATGGATGAGAATAAACCAAAGGGTTTGGTTTATATTAAACGAATGAACCAAAGGTTGGTTCGGTTCGTTTTAACTTAAAATAAACCATCATGGTTTGGTTTATTTTAACTTATCTTAATGGAGCGGGTTAACGGGCTTTATGGATATGATCCATTAACCATTAAGAGAATTAGTTCTATAAAAGTGGGCTTAAGGGATTGTTAAACCTCAACTAATCCAAAATCAAAACCCTAGCCTCCAAGGAGTTGCCGCCCAACCTGCTTGTGCCGCCTAAGCTCCTTGCCGCCTATTGATGTGTTGCCGCCAAGACCCTTGCCGGCCCAAGCTCCAGCCGGTGAACCTCCGCGACCCTCCGTGATCCCCTAAAAGGTTCGCATCAAGGTGAGCTTTTGTCTCCTTGTTTTGGCCGGCGCCTATCTCTTCCACCAAGCTGTCCAGTTTTCTGACAGCTTTTCTCCTTCGCCGGAGCGCCGCTTGGACGACGGTTAGTGCCCGACAGCGCTAACATATCGGGATTTGATCTCCGTAATCCTCTGAGGTGGAGGACGGCGATTCTGGCCAATCGGTTGACGAATACCTCTCCGAGAAGCAAGTCTTGAGGACTTGTTTTTAGGTCCGAATTTGATTCGATCGTGATCATCTTCGATCACGCCGCCTTCAACACGAGGCTAGTAACCCGCACGTAAGACGGCTCGTGGACTTAGCGGTCATCCCGAGGAGCTCGGCGTGGATACGGATAGAGACGATTCTTACGAGGATCGTTCCGGTTGATGCCGTTCCCGCTACACGTCATACGAAAGGTATAACGTAGTTTAATGTCTTTTTATTGCAATTTTAATTTACGGTTATGTCTACACTTGTTGTAATAGCATGCGTGTGTTGTGTGTGTTGTAATAAATAGGAGTATTTATTATTTTTATTGCTTCCGCTGTGCTCATGTTTACTAAACATGATCGAACACACACACGCCATCTAAACCCAACAAAGGGTATCAGAGCCTGTGTTGTGTTTCAACATAATCGTAAAATGGTTTTATGATAGTCATAATGTATTTCGAAATTTTCTAATTTTGGAAATTTAGAAGTATTTATGGAAATTTTTCAATTTTGGAAAGTCTAGAAGTATTTATGGAAATCTTCCACTTTTGGAAAGTTGGAAGTATTTATGGAAATTGATATTTTCCATAAATAAAATATTTGATTAGATTCGAAATTTGTTTCTAATTTAATCATGATTTGATTTGGGAAATCAAATCTTAAAATATTTTATTTCCATAAGTAGTTTTAATGATTTAGGAAATTGGTTTCCTAAATAGATTTTCCTTAATCAAATAATTCCATGAATAAAATATGTGATTAGATTTGGAAATTTGTTTCCTAATTTAATTATGATTTGATTTGGAGAATCAAATCTTAAACATATTTTATTTCCATAAATAGTTATGACATATAAGGAAATATATACATGACATAATTGTATGTCATGTAATTGCATTAGATGCATAACATTATGCCATGCGTGTCGTGACATGTAGATGTATGCCATGTATGCCATGCCATGTAGATAATAGTTATTTGCATGCAAAGAGGATGAGACATAAAACCCTAACTCAATATTAAAGCCTACACCTTCCATTAATATGGTTAGAACCAGTAGTTCTGCTTTTGTTTGGGTTGTCACTCACCCAAGCCCCAACCTCAACATGTTCAAATCATTGGAATAGTTTAACTCTAATATGGTAAGAGTCGAGGTCAATCGTTTGGGTTGTTGGACTCACCCCAAGCTCAAGCTAATCGTTGAATGCGCTCTAACCATATTAAAACTATTTCGCGATTAATGGGTCGGCTTTAACTTGGAGCATCGATTTGTTGGACTCACTCCAAGGTCGATGTGAAGAGAGGTGAAGTTGGGTGCTATGCATATTATGCATACTTGTTAATGTGTTAACAACCCAATGTATGTGTAAACATTCAATTAGTTGATAGCACATTGTGATAGTTACATATACATGATATGTAATCGGTATACTTGATACCCACCATCATAGCTAAGAATGGCTTGTTGGACTCACTCCAAGGTTGTTCTTATCTATGATGGATATCAGCCCATTCGGAGATGGACCTACGATCTCCCGAAGTGATTTTGGGGTTTTTGAATTCGAAAAATGAATGGGATTTATAAATGTATATTGATGCATTTTAAAATCATTTTCTCATATATGCTCGTTTTGTATTTCTAAGTTAATATATTGATCATGATGTGTTTGAATTTGCGTTCCATTTTGGATTCAAATAAATTGACTGGGCCGAACTTCTTGGACTAACTTAGAAACTTGAGAATTGTTCTCAAGGTGAAAAGCTTGTGTATGTCCTCGAAGCGCCTCTTCCCGCCCGTCCTAGTGACGATGCAACTTTGGACTAATTGTTGGCCTATCAGAAACATGTGAGTGATTCTGAACAAATGAGTTGCATCATGCTAGCCACGATGGAACCCAAGCTACGAAAGCAGCATGAGCATATGGATGCTCATATCGTAGTCCTTCATCTTTGTGAGTTGGTTGATGAGCAAGTGAGATTCGAAGGTTCAAGTCTCAAAGCCCTCTTCACCTCTCGAGATGCTAGGAGGTTCATTCCGTGGTATCGCTTCAATATGTCAAGACCGTGGAGTCTTCCGAGAAGCATGAGAGCAGGGATTTGTTAGTTGATTCCTCGAAGAAAGGTTCTAAGAGGAAGTCAAAGGAACAGCAGAAGGGAAGGAAGAGAAAGGCTAAGAAGGTAGAACTAGCACAAAAGGAAACTTGCCATCATTATGGCAAGGAGAGCCATTTGTGAAGAAAGTGCAAGATTTATCTTGAGTTCATGAAGAAGGATAAGGCATCGGATGCCCCATCTTCTTCAGAAATCTTCTTTATTGATTGTCATTCTATTTCCTTAGACACTTGGGTATTGGATACTGGGTGTGGCTCACATATATGTAATGACATACATGGGCTAAGGAATAGAAGAAGACTTGTCAAGGGAGAGTCAAATTTACGTGTTGGGAATGAAGCAAAGGTCCGATTCGCCATCTAACGTATTTGTCAAACTCCCTGCAGGACTTGTCTTAGAACTGGACAATTGCTTTTATATTCCTTTATTGATAAAGAACATCATTTCTATTTCTTGTTTAAATAGAAATGGTTTCCATTTGACGTTTAGTAACAATTGTTGTTACATAACTTTGAACGGGGTTCTTTATGGGACTGGAACTTTAAGCAATGGTGTTTATACGTTGGACGTATCCAGTGACATTTGCAATATCGAAGCGAGCAACAAAAGTGCTCGAAAGGATAATCAAATAGACTCCTACATGTGGCATTGTCGTCTTGGCCATGTAAGCAAGAAACGCATGTCCGAATTACACTGATGTGGAATTCTGGAATCGTTTGAATTGGATTCATACGATACATGCGAATCATGCTTAAAGGCAAGATGACTAAGTTACCTTTTACAGGAAAAGGTGAACGAGTGGGAGAGTTACTAGGTCTAATACATACTGATGTATGTGGACCTATGTCAACTCAAGCATTAGGAGGCTATAGCTACTTCATTACCTTCACCGATGATCACTACGCTTGGGGTATGTGTTCTTGATGAAACACAAGTCCAAGCCTTTGAAAGGTTCAAAAAATTCAGAAATGAAGTAGAGAACAACATGACAAGAGTATTAAAATACTTCGATCGGATCGAGGTGGTGAATACTTAAGTCAAGAGTTTCTTGATTATCTAAGAGACAATGGTATATTGTCTCAATGGATTCCGCCTATACACCACAAAGATAATGGTGTATTCGAGAGGCGAATCGACTGTTGGACATGGTCAGTCAATGATGAATCATGCGACTCTTCCCAAGTCCTTTGGGGTTATGCGACTTCGCATACCGCTTACTTTGTTAAATGTAATGCCTACCAAGGTAGTCTCTACTACTCCATATGAGATATGGGCCAGTAAGAAACCTCATGTATCTTACTAAGATATCGGGGTTGTCCTCGCTTATGTGAAGCTTGATCAGATCGCATAAACCGATGCTAAGTCCGATAAATGTCTATTTATCGATACCCTAAGGAAACTAGGGGTTACCAATTCTATCATCCCGTGGAACAAAAGGTGTTTGTTTCAAGGCATGTCGCTTTTTCTAGAGAAAATGTTTCTCTCAAGAAGAAAACAAGGAGAGTGTCGAGCTCGAGGAGGCTCGAGAGACTCAAATAGACATCGATGAGATACCCGGTGAGCACAACAAAACAACTCATAGTGACGAGCAATCTACCGACTTATCAGAACACCACATCTTCAGAGATCCGCAGAACACACAATATTCCCGAGAGATATGGATTTCGTAAGTGATTCGAACGATGTGTTACTCATTGATGATGAGGAGCCTACCAGTTATGAAGAAGTGCTGACAAGTTCAGAAAGGGATAAGTGGCTTGGTGCCATGAAGTCGGAAATGGATTCCATGTATGAAAACCAAGTTTGGAACTTGGTCGACCCACCAAGGCATAAAGCCTATAGGGTGCAAGTGGGTTTTCAAGAAGAAAACCGACATGGATGGTAATGTGATTACCTATAAGGCTAGATTGGTGGCGAAAGGATATCGCCAAAAACAAGGTGTTGACGATTTAAACCTATTCGCCTCAGTAGCTATGCTTAAATCCATTCGGATGCTTCTCGCCATAGCGCTCATTATGATTACGAGATATGGCGATGGATGTGAAAACAACTTTCCTTAATGGAAACTCGCCGAGGACGGTATATGATACATACCGAGGGTTTCACATCGGCTGATAAAACCAAGGTATGCAAATCATGACGATCCATTTATGGATCAAGCAAGCATCCAGAGTCGAATATCCGCTTGATGAGACGATCAAAAGTTTGATTTCTCACAAAATCCGCATTTAACCTCAGGTGTACAAGAAGGTTAGTGGGAGGCAACAGATTCCTAGTATTGTATGTCGATGACATATTACTTATAGGAAACGATGTGTCAATCTTACTACCGCTAAGGTTTGGTTATCCAAGATATTCTCCATGAAAGACTGGGAGAAGCAACCTACATCCTGGGATTAAGATCTATAGAGATAGATCAAACGCTGTTTGGTCTTTCGCAGCTTCATATATATAGACCGAAAAGCAAAGAGGTTTAGCATGTCAATCCAAGAAAGGTTATCCGCCCATCGTGCATGGGGTACACCTTTCAAGTCTATGTCCGCGCACGTAAGACGAGAGGATTTGCATGAGTAAGATTCCCATGCATCCGCAATAGGATCTATCATGTATGCTATGTTATGTACGAGGCCCGATGTATCGTATGCCTCGAGTGTCACGAGCAGATACTACCGATCCAGAATGGATCATTGGTGTATAAGACGATCCTTAAGTACTTGAGAAGAACTAAGGATGTGTTCCTAATATACGGAGAAGGGGACATGGTGATACGGGTATACAGATGCCACCGCATAGACAAGGATGATTCCATGTCTCACCTGGGTATGTATTCACCTAAAACGGAGGCGCTAATAAGTTGGAAAGGTTCCAAGCTTGACACTATAGCGGATTCTCGCCACTAAGGCGTAACACGCTGCAGCCTTCGAAGCAAAGAAAGGAAGCGGTTTGATCAATAAGTTCATCTATGAACTTGATGTGGTCTCATCAATGATCCAAACATGTGCTTCACGCTATCATCTTATCGAGAGATCATAAGTAGGAACGAAATACAAATCGAGAAAATTCCTAATCGAAAGGAACTTAGCGGATCCTTTGACTAGAAGCATTACCTCAAAGTAAGTCGAGGGTCATGTTAGAGCTTATGGTATTGGATACCGTAGCGATTGGCATTAGGCCAAGTGGGAGTCTGTTAGTAATATATGAGAGATGTCCTAAGGCAATCGCCTTATGTATGAACCATTTATACGATAAATGAAGATTCACTATTCGAGTATACATGTTTTATGTATTTGATGGATCTTAAACTCATTTACTGAATGTCCACGATACGATTCACAGCATGAGAGAATTTGTGATTGATCACAACTAGTGAGTATCTCTACATGTGTAATTGTGATGTATCGTAATTATCCCTAGTCGATGAATCGATGGATTCGACACCATCAATTCGCCGAGACTAGCACGAGGTATACTCTGGTGTATCCAAGCAAATTCTCACCGGGCCGAGACATAGTGATGTCCGAGTTAATCGTGATGCTAATTATGGTAACTAGTTCATCGAGTGACCACCGTAAGACTTCATATGGTTCTCTCGCATATATAGATATGTCAATGAAGTTCTTATCGGGCTTATGGGATGTTCTTCGACTACAGATTCAAGTCATCTTGATCATGGAGACTTATGCTTTGACATCTTAAGCAAACATCTCCGAGGAGATGTGGACCCGGGATGATTGGGTATAAGTCGGCGATCGAAGGTTTCAATAGCCTATAAAGGATTCACCACTCCTGAGGAGATGTATACCCATGGCCTCTCGTCGATTGCACTAAAGTCTTTGGCCAAAGCATTACATGTTTAGAGTAAAGTACTCTTCGATACATGTGGAGTAACTAGAATCCGTAGGACGAGGAAATGATACTTGGGCTAGGTGTGACGTAGTCAGCCTAGTGGGGACTGACACAATAGACCATGTCCTGAACCAAGTGGGTATAAGATGAGTGAAGAGAATGGGGCACGATTCATTCGAGCCATCAAGGGTTTCGTAAATAGTTCGATCAACTGCTGATCTTTTCTGCTAATCGGGGATCATGATGTACTACTAGGTGCCACCATGATCGCTCTATAATTAATGGTTAATTATAGACGGCCAACATAAACCGAGAACCTATTTGGTCACACGCACAACGAGTGTAATCCAAAGGATTTAAAACGAGCTTGAGAATGGGATTCTCAGACCGAGAGAAACTATGTTTGGTTGGACCAAACATAAAGCGAGCATGAAATTGTTTCAGTCGCAATGGAAGCGTGGATGGGCAGTGTCTTATGAAGACATAATGGATGGACCAAAATGGTTTGGTTCTAATCCAATGGATGAGAATAAACCAAAGGGTTTGGTTTATTTTAAACGAATGAACCAAAAGTTGGTTCGGTTCGTTTTAACTTAAAATAAACCATCATGGTGTGGTTTATTTTAACTTATCTTAATGGAGCGGGTTAACGGGCTTTATGGATATGATCCATTAACCATTAAGAGAATTAGTTCTCTATAAAAGTGGGCTTAAGGGATTGTTAAACCCTAACTAATCCAAAATCAAAACCCTAGCCTCCAAGGAGTTGCCGCCCAACCTGGTTGTGCCGCCTAAGCTCCTTGCCGCCCACCTGATTGATCCGCCGTCAAGACCCTTGCCGGCGTCCAAGCTCCAGCCGGTGAACCTCCGGCGACCCTCCGGTGATCCCCTATAGGTTTGGCATCAAGGTGAGATTTTCTCTCCTTGTTTTGGCCGGCGCCTACTCCTCCACCAAGCTGTCCAGTTTTATGGACAGCTTCTCCTCCTCTCGTCGGAGCGTCGTTTGGACGACGGTTAGTGCTCCGACAGCGTCTAACTTACCGGGGATTTGATCTCCGGTAATCCTCTGAGGTGGAGGACGAAGGATTCGTCAATCGGTTGACGAATACCTCTCCGGAGAAGCAAGTCTTGAGGACTTGTTTTTAGGTCCGAATTTGGATTCGGATCGTGATCATCTCTCGATCACGTCGTCTTCAACACGAGGCTAGTAACCCGTACGAAGACGAAGCTCGTGGCTTGGCGAAGTCATCCCGAGGAGCTCGGCGTGGATACGGATAGAGACGATTCTTACGAGGATCGTTCCGGTTGATGCCGTTCCCGCTACACGTCATACGGAAGGTATAACGTAGTTTAATTTCCTTTTATTGCAAATTTTAATTTACGGTTATGTCTACACTTGTTGTAATAGCATGCGTGTGTTGTGTGTGTTGTAATAAATAGGAGTATTTATTATTTTTAATTGCTTCCGCTGTGCTCATGTTTACGAAACATGATCGAACACACACACGCCGCGGTGCCGGAAACCCAACACCTGCATCTGGTACAACTGTGCTGGTGGAGGTACTGACTACCTCTGACCATATGTCTGAGTCCACGGTGTTGTCATCTGCTTCCGCTGCTGGGTAGACTTCTTCCCCTTGTTGGAGCTATCAGGAAACTCCAATTGTGCTTTCAGTATACAATCACGACTAGTGTGACCCGGTTGTTTGCAATAATAGCAAACCGACTGCTCCAATAGACACTCTGATACTCTGTGACTTTCAGATCCACATTTATAGCATCCATTCCTGCTTCGGCCCTTACGGCTACTCTGAGACCCTCCAGAATACTCTGATGTTGGACGTTTCCCCTTCTGCGATCTAGCTGACCCTTCTGCAGCACCTCGCGTAGTTCCTTTTTGCTCCCCTTTCTTCTGAGTCCCCTGAGCTGAACCCTGGTTTTGTTGCTTGCCCTTAGTCATCTTCTTCTCTATATCCTTCTCCCTGGAAATTTGCTGGAAAGTCATCTCGATGAAGAGTGCACGGTCTAATGCCTCCCTGTATGAGGTAATGATAGATCCTGACATTCGGCTCCGTATATAGGTAGCAATACCCTGTGTGAACTGGTACATCCGATCTGCATACTGTGCTACCAGGTGAGAGCAGAACTCTGATAGTCTGGTAAACTCTGCATTGTACTCCATGACAGAACGATCACCCTGCTTCAGGCTCAGAAATTCCTGACAACGTGTTGTAGTAAACACCGAAGGAAAGTACTCGAAAGATGGCCCAAGTAATCCCACGCTCCCCGAATAGAGTCTTCTGCAATTTCCACCAAGTGACAGCCTGATCTCTGAGATGATATGCAGCAAGGCCCACCTTCTCCACATCTATACAGTTCCATATTTTCTAGCCAAGACCAGGCAATCCATGGGTTGGACTCCCCTCGGAACAAGGTGAATTTTTCCTTGGCCGAACGTGCTAACACAAGTATCCGTGCCTTATCATTGAGCCAACTGGACTCTGCAGGCTCTGGCATAGTCAGTGGTACATCCGGATTCTAAGGCTCCGAATCACCAATAGGGGTAAGCTGAGGTTGTTCCCGAATAACGGGCTCAGTAGCAGTAGCCTCCTGTCCCTCAACCTCGATGGATCGCCTTGATAGATGACCTTTACTACGAGTCTGCATAGGTGCCATAACTTTGACTGTATACACCTGTTAAACAAATTTAGATAAATAACTATCTAGGGTAGGTCTTATTCTAGTTCCAGAACGATAAGAATAACACATAGATAAATAATGTAAGTAACATCCTATTCTACTAAGCATATTCTTAATTTTCTTCTAAGTATACTAAATTTTGCTTCGAGTAAGTGTTTCGTGAAGATGTCAGTTAGGTTCGATTTAGATTCTACATAATCAAGTTTTATATCACCATTAGCTACATGTTTCCTAATAAAATGATATTTTACTTCTATATGTTTAGTTCTTGAGTTGTGCATTGAATTCTTAGTTAGATTAATTGAACTAATGTTATCGATCATGCTTTAGTATTTTTAAAGTTTAGTTGAAAATCATTTAGAGTGTATGTTATCCAAAGAAGTTGAGCTACACACTCACCTATAGCTATGTACTCTGCTTTACCTATAGCTACACACTCACCTACATAATATTATTTTCTACTACGCCAACTAACTAGATTTAGACTTAGAAGTTGGCAGCTACCACTTGTACTTTTTCTATTAAGCTTACAACCGACATAATCTGAGTCAGAGTACCCTATTAACTCAAAATTACTAGTTCTAGGGTATTATATTCCTACATTCAAAGTTCCTTTTATATATCTAAAAATTCTTTTTACTAATGTTAGATGTGATTCTTTGGCACACAATTGAAATCCTAAAAAGAGTTTACCAAAATTTATTTTGATAGACATAAATTCCCTCCTTTATTTGTTTTATTTGTAGTCCTAAAAAGAAAGTGAGTTCACCTACTAAACTCATTTCAAACTCACTCTCTATTAATGAACTGAATTCATTTAAAAATATGATATTTGTTGAGTCAAATATTATGTCATCTACATTAATTTGAGCAATAAATATTCCTTAACTTAAGGTTTTTACAAATAGAGTTTACCACTTTATTCCTCTTAATAAGATGGGTTTCAACCTTATTCTTATAAAAAATAATTTTTTATAATTTCATTTTTTACTTTTGAAAAAATACACCTAATAAAATTTTGTATTATCATCAACAAAAATTGATAAAGTAATTATTTCCATCACATGTTTGTAAAATACGACAGAAAAAAAAATTGGATTAAGTATTTAATTAGTTGTTTGGGATTTAATTAGGTGTTGGGGTCAAGCTGGGTTAGCACGAATTGGATCTAGGCTAGCTCAACCACCTAGAACAGTCGTTGAAAGAAAAAAAAAAGAACTCGATCGCGATTCTTCACACGTGATTTCTCTTCTTTCTCTTCCCCACCGTGAGTTGTTTCGTCCGTTCCGCTCTGCCCGAGCATTATCTTCGATTTTCCTCTTTGCCCTTCCGTCCTGATTCCTTTCTCTTCCAGTCGATGCCCGATTCCTTTCTCTTCCAGCTGACGCGCGACCTCTTCTCTTTGAGTCGACGCGCGACCTCTTCCCGCTCGTCAACCACCATGAGCTCTCCAGCAGACGTGGAACCCTTCCTTCCCGCTCGTCGACCACCGCGAGCCCTCCAGCGGACGGGAGTGTGCGTGTGGCCGGGAAATTTCGTCGGCGGCGGCTACTCTTTGTTTTGCTCGAAGCTACAATTTCTACCAGAGCAAGGTGAGGCAGACCCTCCTCCCCGATCTTGGATGAGTTCCATCTCCGACCGAATTTCATTTACTTTTTGCAGCAATCTTCGAGTCTTCCCATCGCGATTTTTGACCTTCTCTGCCTAGCTGCCGACGTGGCTTCAATTTTCTAGTATATGTCTTGATCTCCCTCTTTCTTTTCTGTCTATTATGATTCTATGGATCGATTGCTGCCATGAGGAATTGTGGGTGTTGTGCAGCTGGTGTTGGAGATTTGGCCGACTGGGATTGTGTGGGGAGGAACTGATGGGGGCTGGGTTGAATGAAGTGTTTCAATTAGGATAGTTAGATCCCTAAATTGGTGAAACTGTGAAGGGTTGTCAGAGTCGTTGTGTGGTTGTGATGGGCTGGTATTGGAGAGTTGAGTCGGCTATAAAGCGGTGGATGGAGATGGGTTAAGCAGAGGATTCCAAATAGGGTGGATTAGGCCCTTGAATTCGTGTAAACTGTGGGTTGTGGAACGAGCTGGGTGATGCTCTGTTCTTGACTGTGAATGGGCAAGGATCTTAATAAAGCTGTGATATATTGTGATTTTTGGGTGAGGAAGGTGATCTAAATAGGGATTTCTTGCAAAACAATCTGATTGATCCAGATTAGATACTTATACTCTGATCAAAGGGGGTTGTACTGGATAAGTGTAGATTGGATCCACGGTAATGAAATTGGAGTTAAATACAGTATGGGGCAACTATAATTTGAGTGTTGTGATTATGGATTAGATTTATAACAAATTTTGTTGGTGACCCTATTACATCATATTAAGTGTAAAAGGTTAAATCCTCATGAGATTAGCTTAGTTAATTTCGATATGGATTGATCTTTATTATAGTGTATATGGGATTAAGGAAAGCGATAGATCGGTTAAGTGGATAACTTAATTCACTAGGTTTTGATCTTAATACTAGAGTTGGAAATATAATCTGATTATATTTGTAATATTGTAAGACGTAGATACGAGACAGGTCCGCGAGCGTGAAGATTTTATTATTTCGAGCTTTATAGAAAGTGGGTAATATTTCCTACCCTGGTCAGGTAGTAGCTAAACCCTGAAATATATAATTTCATATTATTGTCACTTTAACCTTGAATCCACTTTAAATTTTCTTATGCTTGATACTTGCCTTTGCACTTAAATACTCTATTATTGTTGTTATCTATTCATTCATCTTTGTTATAAATTATAGATGTTTTGGTAAGTGGACCTGTAGTGATTTACCTATGTGTACGTAGCTAAATTCGATTGTAAAATTGAATTGTGCAATTTAGATAAATCATCCGGGGGTGGATGATTCTAGAAGTAGAGTTGAGTTTCCATGTTATATCCTGATATTGTGTACATATCCACTATGGATCATATAGTCGTGTATGGACATGTGAGTTGTTGATACAGCGTTGCTATGGACTGGAGGTCCTAGCTTGGTTGTTGTCAGTTGTATATGCCTCTCTATATAATAGAGAGTGTGTTGTGGGCATATGTATGGTCATGTGTGACTCTGTAGGATAGAGAGTGTGTTGATTAGTCGAGTATGACTCTCTGCAGGATAGAGAGTGTTATGATCAATTGAGTACGACTCTATGTAGGATAGAGAGTGTATTGATCAGTTGTGTATGACTCTCTGTAGGATAGAGAGTCTGTGGTAGATATTTGTATGTGTAACTGTGCATTCATGTCATTTGCATGCATGTTGGCGACTTGGTCTCCCTTGTGGTTGAGAGGGTCATCGGTCATCCTGCCTCCCAAGTTACTCGTGGAGGAGTAACTAGTGTGAGGGCAGAGTATTTGTTGTGCCGCATTCTACCACTATAGACGGTGGTAGTTGGAGTTGCGTGCAGTTGTCCTGCGTGTGTGGTACTTGACCACTCATGGGTAGTGACTGTCAGAGTGGCCAATAGTAGGGACTCCCGTTGTGTAGCTATCTCTTTACGCTTATATGCTACTTGATTATACTACCCACTAGGCCACTCGAGAGTAGTGGTTGGTGTTGAGTTGGAATAGTTGTCATGTCAAGTCACCTAGGCTACACTGGGGTCATGGTAACTATTGGGGTGAGCAGGCATGACCATGCATCCTGCATTGCCGTGTTCTCATGGGGTTTTGCATATTGTCATATATATATATATATATATATAGTTGTGATTAGTATATATATAGATGCAATCTATATGTATGCTTGTTGAGATGTTGCATTTGTTTGTGCTATGTTTACTACATTTGTTTATACATCATCATACATGCTACTTGCATTTGTTATATGGTCGTTTGTGGATTACCAGAGTTGAGTTGGTCAGACTATTGTATATATTTGACCAGTACCTTGAGGTGATACGGGATGGACCCGGATCATTGTGTATTTGACCTAGAATATTAGTATGTCGGTGTTGTTGATTACAGAGTCAGTATTTACTCTACCATATTGTAGGTATTGTATTATGGTACTTATACTCAGGTTGTATCAGTTACATCGTTGTCGATCTTCAGGTATGTCAGTACCTTATGTTGTTATTATTGATCAGTTTAGTATACAATTGTTATATCATACTGGTATATACCTATTATACCGATAGACAGCATATTGTTGACTTGCATGTAATATATATATATTATGCATGCACTTTTATTCTTATTACCGCTGAGTTTTGTACTCACCACCACAGACCCTGGATTTTCTTGTCGCCCAGATAACAGGTAGCTGACTTCATGATGGGCTTGGAGCATCACTGGCTTGCAACATCTCATCTCACTTCTGAAGGTCCCACTTGGTTTTATGTTTCCGTTGTTTTCGGATGTTTCTTATATCGATCCGGATTTATATGGTGGATGTGTGTTAGACATGGTTGATGTACACACTTGTGGATTCGGGTTTTGCCAATGTTTCCTTTATATTTTGGTGTCAGTCATACCGGTATGCACTGTGTGTAGTTTGTTATGTTGTTGTGTTAGTTTTCGCTGTGTATTGTTGTATTTACATTTATATATGTTATTGTGTTGTGGCCGAAAGGCTTGTATCAACAGGATATGTTGTCACATACAAGGGAGATGTTGTCCGATTTTTTTCGGCTCGGCATACTCTCGGGGCATGACAATGTTAGTATCTCTTTTACGTTGTCACATATGTCTGTATGGATTATAGATCGAGTGATTCACTCTTCTTTCAATGTGTTGAGATGATAGTCTTATCAATTTTACTTCAACACAAGTCTTACACTTGTATTTTCGATCAATTTGAAATGTGGGTATGTTATGCATATTAATTAATCCATGCAAAGTATCATAATTAACGTGTCATAGTCTACCATGCCACAAATAGAAAAACTCGAGCATATAAACAGAAGAGTTTTTACTTTGATTTATTTTAGATCAAATGGTCATTACATTGAGTTTGAACAACCCATCGCTTACATAGTCCTTTCCTACGAACATTTTACTCTATCCGATTAAGAAGTGATCCGAATATCAAATTATTTCGAATTTCCAAACACACAAGGCATTGTTCAAAGTCAACTCCTTTCCCTAGATCATCTTCAACATCACTTTTCCTTGACCCTTGATGTCCGAGGTTATTGAGTTGTCCATGAATAGCTTTTCCCCATCTTTGACTTTCTCAAAGTTATGAAGTACCTTCTTATTATAACATACATGCCTAGTGGCATCAATATTGATCCACCCAACAAATTCACTTCAAAAAGCATGGCATAGAGGTCCATGTCTAGCCCCTCACTCAGGTTACCTCCCACTTCTTCCTCGTTTTCTTACATTTTGAGGATTTATGCCAACTCGATCACAATTGAAAATTTCTTCTTATTGATGCCTCTTCTGGGTCCCACTTTGGAAGACTTGGGATTCTTCCATTTTGAGTTTTGACCATACTCAATAATGTTGGCTTTAACAATTGCCTAAGAGAATAGTCACTTGCTAGAACTCTCAATGTCTTCCTCAATGCGAAGTCGAACAATGAGTTCCTCCATGTTCATCTTTTTCCGCTTCTGTTTCAGATAGTTCTTGAAGTCCTTCCAGCAAAGTGGTAACTTTTCAATGATAGCATCTACTTGGAAGGTTTCACTCAGTACTATGCTTTCTGAGTGAATCTCGTATAGGATCACCTAAAGCTCCTAGACTTAATTAATCATGATTTTGGAATTAACTATCTTGTAGTTAAGGACCTGACCCATAATGAAATTCTTGGCCCCCGCATCTTCTATTTTATATTTCCGATCCAAAGACTCTCATAGTTCCTTAGTTGTTCTCTTCATACTATACACAAATGTACAACGAGTCGGTCAAATAGTTGAGGATATGGTTTCAACATAGGAACTTTGAATAGTTCCATGCTCCCACTGCACTGATGGTTTAGACATCAATAACTTCCTCAGTAGGCTTGAGTGGTTCCTTCCTCGAGATTGGACCAAGTATAGTGTGGTCAAGTAGAAGAGCATCTACTACCACCGTGTGAAGTTCAACCTAATGAACTTCTCTGACTTCTCCCTGACTGTAATAATCATTAAAGGGGCAAAAGGGGCCTTCGTATGTTGAGCAACCTGCATGTCAACACTTTCCATAACCGTCGTAATATAATGTAATCTGTTTTAAGACTGTTAGACAATCTTAATTCTAAGATTATTTCCGGAGTTACTGGGAATAATATAAATTTAAAACTTTTGCTGAAACTAACTTCAGACTTATTTGTCAAGATAGCCTAATGTACTAAACTCAAGCTGCCAAATTAGACTAGTTAGGTCAAGCTGCCAGTGAAGACCAAGCTACCAAAGCTACCAAGTGGTCCGAGTGAGTCAAGCTGCTAATGGCCCAAGTAGGACGTGTTGTCGAATAGCTAGCTTGAGTGGCCCGAGCAAGGCGAACTACGGAGTGACCCAAGTGAGCCGAGCTACCGAATGGTCGAGTGGGCAGAGCTACTAAGTAGCTCGGGTATGCTGAGTAAGCTGAGTTGTTCAAGTGCCCAAATTGGCCCAAGTGAGCGAAGCTATCAAATGGTCGAGTGGGTTGACCTGTCAAATGGACCGGACGGAGGGGTCAAGCTAGAAGGTTGGGTAGAGAGCTTCCTAGTGGGAGACTAAGTAGAGTTGTTGAGCTGCCTAACTAAAAGGTTGGGCAGGAGACTGAGTCGTGCTTCCCGAGCTACCGAGTTAGGAGGTGAGCAGGAGACTACTAAAAGAGAGGGCAAACAGAGTTATATCGAACTACCAAGCAAAAAAGGCTAGGCAGAGAGGTGTCAATTGAGTAGGTGAGATCACCGAGTAAGCTGAGCTACCAAGCAGGAAACAGAGTTGCTAGGCTGGGAGGCAATGTTGTCAAGCGAGGTGTCACTGAACCGAGCATGGATTGATTGGTGCCAACATTTGATGTGCATAGGTTGAGTGTGTTGGATCGAGAAGCGTCGCTAGAGGGGGGGGTGAATAGCGATCGTAAATCTTTTCGACGTTTCGTTCGAGTAGATAATTAAATGAGTAAGAGCAGCAAAAAATAAAGAGATACGTTTATTTTTACTTGGTTCACAACCCAGCGGTTGCTACTCCAAGGCCCTAACGGTCCTAGACCGCGTACGGAGGGCAAAGCACTATAACGTCTCCTCCTCGTTGGAGGTAGGAGACAACGATCACAAAACCGAAAGTACGAGGATGAGGCAACAAGCATACCTCATCTCGTTATGATTAAAACAAAGAATACAATAAACACAATTACTTGCTACTGCTGCCGACGAAGGAGATTTGAACTTGTCGTCGCGTCGACGTTATGACGGCGTTGGAGCGTTGGCGTTGTAGGAGCACTTGATGAATAAACTTGATGTACATTGGAGTTAGAATCCTACCCTCCTTTTATAGATTTTGGCCTTTGAATATGTCACCTCTTTTTTTTTTTAACAGATCACGAAGTTGTATAATTTTTATCGCAGAGTGGCCGCGTCAAACCTTATCCGTTTTGACCTAGCGCAAAGGCTAATTCGTCGCCATCGATCGATGACTCCCATCATCGATCGTGATGAGCATCGATCGGCCTTGATGTCCAAGCGGTCATTTGCCGGCTACTTCCCTGCAGTAAGAGGTTAGCTCAGAAAATGATAAATGCGACGGTTTCTAACCGTCTGATCTCCACCTAGACCTTCCACAGGAAGTCTTAGTCGGATCGCCGCCTATGGTCATCCCCGTAAAGAGGACACGACCTTACAATATCTCACTCACACGAGCTTTCCTCGATACTTACCTTGTAGCTCTCGCTTTCGGCCTTCCACTCGATTCCTTCGGCTCCCTCCGAAGTCACTCGAGTGTCGCCCGACCACCACGGCTTCCTCCGGGTGTCGCTAGCCTACAGCTCCAGCTTTAGTACTTTTCTGCACACTCGATTTAGCTCGTGAGATAACAATGTAAACTTAACTTTGTGTCTTTGCCATAATCAAAACACAGGTTCGATTATCTAGTGCCCCTGCACCAACAATCTCCCCCTTTTTGATGTATGGCAAACCAACACAAAGTTAAGGAAAATTAAAGCATAAAACAAGTATAGTAAATAATGAATGTCATTTTCAAAAACTCCCCCTTAACCAAAACTCCCCCTTAACCCTAGGTGAGTTTTGAAATTTGAAAGAGATACTTTAGTTTTCAAATTTGTGTTACTCCCCCTTAACTTTTGCTCTTCTCCCCCTTTTGCCATAAATCAAAACAAATGTTGGGGTTTGTTATGTAAAATTGAAGTTTGTTATATAAAATAGGGGTTTAAAAACAATATGGTATATGCATGCATCAAAATAAATCAACTATGAGTCCAAGCATGCATCTAGCAGTAATTAGATAGATTGGTTCGAGGTGTATCCCTCTGTACCAATAATCTAAACGTTTGTAATATAACCCTTAGGGTTAGTTTGCTTTCCCCCTTAATCAAATATATGAAGTATAAGAGATGTAGGGGGCGCTAAACTTTGGCCTAAGAGTTGTTAAGTACAATAGTTGGGAAAATAAGTAGTCTTTTGAAGAGGTTATATTTCAATTATCCTTAACATCTCACTCATTCTATGTGTCTCAGAATTTGTTCACCTTATATGTTTTGTGAGATGATTTTAAATTGATTAAAGATAGTCAACCTTGGGTTAAATTCGGATTTAACTTTTAGATCGTTAAGTAACTTTTCGAGAAATTGACTTCCAGGTCGTGGCGAGGCACAGGGACCTTCTTTGATCGGAACAACGACCACTTCCTTAGACAAAGCCAAATTCAAGAAAATATCACTTAAGTCACTTAGGGTTACTTCCTGATCTAACTAGTTTAGGATACGGCGAGGTAGCTTCAGCTAGTTCCACTCGGTCAAGTGCACCAAGCTAGATACGCCTTATCTAACTCGAATACACAAGACTTTGTTTCCCTAACGTACTATCATCTCGCCGCGTCCTGATACTATGTTGTCAAGAGTTGACTAACTATTTTCCCTATCTAGCCATTCTACAAATTAAAGTAAAATATTCAATGGTTTTGCTAAGTAAGCGGGTATACTATTTTAGTGTTAGCTCCCCCTGGACCATTGAACCAATATGGTCTATTCAAATAATGAATTTGATCCTGGGGAATCCAAAACTTATTAGTCCTTATATGTGAATTCAATAAAACCTTTGGGACCATGCTTGGACTCTTTGATGACTACGATTTACGATAGATATATATGACCTATTCGTAGTCGTTGACCTAAATCCGAGTCCGGCTTTGTTGTACACGGCTCTTTGGGTTCCAAGTAGTCGGTTAAGATTCTTAGATCCCAACGTGAACCTTTCCAACGTAGCCTCAACCTCTTGAACTCGGTCTTTCAAGAGAGAATTCTCCTCCTCAAGTTTTTCAATTTGGGTTGAGTTTCCCTCTTGAATTTGACTAGTTGAAGAGGTTAGAGTAGCCTCTTACTTGAGGGTTTCAACCTCCTCAAGTAACGACTCAACCCTAGACTCGGACTTAGTTAATTTCCTATTAAGCATTTTAATTGTATTGTAAAGCGTATGAATTAGTGAGCGGCTAACCTTAATTTTCTCTTTTGGTCCGGCTTTGAGTTGTTTCTCGAAGTAGTCCTCGAGTTCGGAGTCGGTGTTGTAATTGGATTCGGATTCGGACTCTGACTCGGACTCTTCGGGTCTTGCCATGCATGCTATCATGCGTTGTCCCATGTTGCATGAAAAGCCTTCTTTTGATTTGATTTGATTTGAATTGTGCCCTCTTTTGATTCTTTAGTAGTCTCCTTTCCCTCCGAACGATCTTCCGCACTACGTTCACTGTTGCTTCCACCTTTTCGGATTCGGACTCTAATTCGTCATCAGGTTTGAGTCCATCTTCTTGCCTGGTAGGTGGCTTGCTTCTTTGTCCTGCAAGTAGAGCAATACCTCTCTCGGCCCGGACCACGTTAGTTTGTTCGTGAAGTTCAAACTCGGAAAATAATTCGTCTAACCTAAGTTTCGAAAGGTCCTTAGAGACCTTGTAAGCATCGACCATGGATGCCCACAAGGTAGTCCTAGGAAATGAATTAAGAACGTACCTTAGTAGGTCGCGGTTTTCGACCTTGTGTCCGATGGTGTGCAGGCCGTTGACAATGTCCTGGATGCGACCGTGTAGTTGCGTCGCCGTCTCGTGTTCCTGCATCTTAAGGTTATACAACTTATTGAAAAGAAAGTCACGTTTACATACCTTAGCATCGGACGTTCCTTCGTGTAGCTCGATTAATTTGTTCCATAGGTCCTTGGCGCTAATGAATGGTCCGATGCGGTTGAGTTCCTCCTTGGACAAGCCGCATTGTAATATTTGGGTTGCTCTTGCATCGGTTTCGATTTGCCTCTTGGTTGCATTTGTCCACTTGTTGAAATCCAAGGGCTCTCCTTGATCATTGGTGGGTAGAGCAAAGCCGGTTTGGATTATCATCCAAGTCTCGACTTGTGTTTTCAAGAAACACTCCATCCGACCTTTCCAATAACGGAAATCATCTCCGTTAAAGAACGGAGGTCGGGTGGTGCTATACCCCTCAATGTGAGCCATTAAATATCTTGCAAAACACGAATAAAAACCACAGGGAATTCCAAGACTTGGTCTTGGATTAGTAATGCGGTAAATAAATAAGAAATAAACAGAATTAAATGAGAAAAATAAGAAACTAACAAAAACTAACAACTTACGACCTTCGATGTCCCCGAAAGGGTCCTAGACGTTGGATTTTGGGGCTGGAAATAGCTTGTTACAAGGGTAAACCCTGGTAAGAAATGTAGATCTCTCAGAGAGTTTCGATTTGGTAGGTAGATCGTTATGTGAGTCCACTTGTGCGAAAAGTTATGACCCTTTTACCGTCGGCTACTCCAAGAGAGAATACTTGCAAGCAAACAACCAAAAGAAACGTACCAAGACTTCGTCTTGGATTAGTAGTGCGGGAGGACAAAGACCTAAAACAAATATGAATCGAAAAATACGAATAGAAAACCAAAATGTGCTAGATCGGTGGTTTCACCAAATCTTAGCGCCCCCGCTCTGATACCAATTGTTGAATCGAGAAGCGTCGCTAGAGGGGGGGGTGAATAGCGATCGTAAATCTTTTCGACGTTTCGTTCGAGTAGATAATTAAATGAGTAAGAGCAGCGGAAAATAAAGAGACACGTTTATTTTTACTTGGTTCACAACCCAGCGGTTGCTACTCCAAGGCCCTATCGGTCCTAGACCGCGTACGGAGGACAAAACACTATAACGTCTCCTCCTCGTTGGAGGTAGGAGACAACGATCACAAAACCGAAAGTACGAGGATGAGGCAACAAGCCTACCACACCTCGTTACGATTAAAACAAAGAATACAATAAACACAATTACTTGCTACTGCTACCGACGAAGGAAATTTGAACTTGTCGTCGCGTCGGTGTTATGACGGCGTTGGAGCGTTAGCGTTGTAGGAGCACTTGATGAATAAACTTGATGTACATTGGAGTTGGAATCCTCCCCTCCTTTTATAGATTTTGGCCTTTGAATATGTCTCCTTTTTTTTTTGGAACAGATCACGAAGTTGTATAATTTTTATCGCGAAGTGGTCGCGTCAAACTTTATCCGTTTTGACCTAGCGCAAAGGCTGATTCATCGCCATCAGTCGACTAATGAGCATCAGTCTACTGCCCAATGTCCAACAGTCGACTGTCAGCCTAGCCACTTCCCTGCAATAAGAGGTTAGCTGATAAATGCGACGGTTTCTAACCGTCCGATCTCCACCTAGACCTTCCACAGGAAGTTTCAGTCGGATCGCCGCCTATGGTCATCCCCATAAAGAGGACACGACCTTACAATCTCTCACTCACACGAGCTTTCCTCGATACTTACCTTGTAGCTCTCGCTTCCGACCTTCCACTCGATTCCTTCGGCTCCCTCCGAAGTCACTCGAGTGTCGCCCGACCACCACGGCTTCCTCCGGGTGTCGCTAACCTACAGCTCCAACTTTAGTACTTTTCTGCACACTCGATTTAGCTCGTGAGATAACGATATAAACTTAACTTTGTGTCTTTGCCATCATCAAAACACAAATTCGATTATCTAGTGCCCCTGCACCAACAGAGTGAGCATAGTTGTGAGAAAGAATCTCTCACCGATAAATGTTTTCAACTCTCATTGTTGTAATTCAATATAAATCAACCTTCATGTCACAAAACTTCCAATGTGGAATTAAAATCTCATTCACATTGTGTTCATTTTCATTTATTTTTCCATTTACTTGTCAACAACTCTATAATCTTAGATGAGAATTATTTTTACTTAGGCTTAAATATTTTGGGTCAATGATTAATTAGTTTATTAAGCCAATAAACAAGTCATGATAAAGCTAATTAGTATGCGACAATGGATAAAACAAGATAGACAATAAGTGAAATGAGAATACTTGCACACTCAACAAATATATTAACAAATTAAACATCAACCTAACTTCAATTTTATTGATCACTTTAAAATGCCTATTAATTAGAAATAATTAAACGCTATATATTTAAAAATTAATTAATTGATAGGTTGATGGTAAGCAAGACCTTTTGGGGCATGACTTCTTTTTTATGTAAATTGCTAAAAAGAATAATACAATTGACATATTATTAGATGCATAAATACATACATGTTTAGCATCTCAAGAACAAAGTTGATGTCCTAAGAAACCAAATTCAAATTGCTTATAATACCAGAAGAAACCAATAAATTTAAACGAGAAAACAATCATTGAGAAGAAACTGAAGCATCTCATCTCTAACCTGCGAAGTGAAGCCAATTTTTCTAGTTGCCAGCTTTCAAATACCACGTTCTCATTTGTTTCTCTGTATATTTCTCTCATTTAAGATACACAGCTCCCCATGGATAAAGAAATACTTGCTCTTCCAAGAAACTTAAACAAATTAATGTTGCAGTATTTGACCAACGAAAGGTATACAAGAACTCGGAGGTAACTGAACCAACTTATCAGGAAAGAATCTTGCGAACTAGAAAAAGAATGGACTAGAGCTAGTGTTCTTGGCGTGGCTGGCCTTAGTGGAACCTGCACCATCTCAGGTAATCCTGTGCTTCTTCTGCACTTGTCATGTCAAGAGAATTGTAACATGGTATGAACAAGATATCATGCCCTCCATCCATTATCCCAATTTTCTCCTGCCTACGTATTATATGAAGATATCATGCCCTCCATCCATTATCCCAATTTTCTCCTGCCTACGTATTAAGAGGGAGCAACTGTTAATTCATCAACCAATTGTGATACACTGCTATTAGCACTCTCTACCGGCTTATGACATTGTTCATATAATTAACAATAGTGTATCTGCTGAACATTAGAGGTTCGAAACTATCACATTCTTTAGCAATTTAACATGTACTTGATTTTTATTTTTATTTTTAATGATCCAGGCATACAAGTTTGTGCCCGGATAGCTTTCTCCCAGAAGCACAGATGATTTCACACTCAGAGCCAAAAGTTTCAGATTCTACTCCCAGCGGGAGTCGAATCCTGATGCTCTGAACTGTGGTACAATTTTACCACTGAGTGCTAACCATCGCACTGTGCTGGGGGAGGGCAATTTGACATGTACTTGATAAAATCATGCACGAGAGTTTGAATCCAAGTAACTCACCCTTTCTCAGAAGATAAGAGAACAAAAGCTCATTCCAAACATCTGGCACTCCAGGAAGACACCAATGGCTGCAGTCAAGAATCGTACGAGGATGACTCCAAGCACCAACATGGGCATCACTTCTGTATGCTCCCATTGAAGTCACATTGAGTACAGTGACTGGAACTGACATATTTCCAATGACCTCAGATATTATATCTGCAAGCTCACTTCTGTCATTTGCTTTGGCCACGGATAAAGGTTGCTTTGTCACTTTGCAGATTTTTTTGTGTGAGCCACTGTTGCACCAGATAATCAAGTATTAAGTTGCAGGTTACCTATTCAGGAAATTCTATAATGTATATTGGCATACTATGATAAGCATAGAGAAAATTGAGAGGCGTAGCAATCAAGAAATTCAAACAGCAACAACTAAGTTTTATTCTATGGATGGCTATATGTATCCTTCTACGTCATTGACTATATCGTCTATTATATTATCATCTATATTTAAATAAATTTTATTTTATCGTTGCTAACCAAGTCTTTTTAGGTCTTCCTCTTTCTTATTTAATTTGTATATTTGTAATAGTTTCACATCACCTAACTGAAATATTTATCAGCCGTCTAAGTATATGTTCATACTATCTTAAATGTGACTTCCAAAATTTTTCCTCAATAGGTGAAACTTCAATTTTCACTCTAATATTCTAATTTCATATTTTATCTATCCTCGTATGTCCACACATCCACCTTAACATCCTCATCTATGCAACTCTCATCTTTTATTAATGTGCTCAAGTCGTAGTCCAATATTTAACTCCTTGTAATATAGTAGGTATAACTATTACTTTATAAAACTTTCCTTTAAATTTTAAAAATACTTTGTGATCACAAAGAACACATGATACTCTTCTCCAATATTAAGTTAAATAACTTTGTAAGTCATTCAATACTTTATTTGTCTAGTCCAATAGTACCTTTAGCTATTCTATAAATATCTTTTTCCCTTTCATTGTATCCGGTTACAAGTGTTTAAAGTTTTATTCTTAGTTTCACTTATTACTTTCTTGATCTCTTTAATGGCTATTGTATATTTTTTTTTAAAAATTTCTCGTTCTTACTAGTGTATAATACCTTATAGGTTGTTCGTTTTTTTTTTACTTTCTCTTCTATTTTTTTATTCCACCACAAAAAATCTTCATTTGGTAGTACATATCCCTTTGACTCACCGAGTACACCTTTGAATACAATTTTAAACTTTAATATTATATCTCTATAGGATTGAAAAGTGTACTAGAGGGGAGGTGAATAGTGTTTGCCGCTTTTCTCTATCAAAAGTGTTAGTAACAGCAGAAATAATAAAACAATAAATAAAATACACACTTTTTTATTTGGTTTCCAACCCTTAAGATCAGTACGTCTAAATGCACAAACATTTTTTTATTAAATGTTCTCCTTTCTGAAATATTTCAGGAGGCAGAGAAACCTCTTACAAGATTTGTATTCAAGTACAAATAAATATAAAATGGAATCACATAAATGAATACAAATAGTAGTAAGATAATCGGTCTGAAGGCCTGAGCATCTCGCACTCCTAGTGCTTCCCCAGTTGCACGAATATAATTTTGAGCTCGGAACGAAAGTAGTAGACAATGTGATTGATGATCATGGCTTATCCTGCTCTAGATGCCTATATCTGACATTGAATCTGGATTGGATTTGGGCTTCGTTTGAATCTGCTATAGTTGTCTGGAAACTTAGTAGTTCGCCTGAAACTATTCCAGTCACTTGTATTCCAAAACATGCAAGATAAACAAATAAACAAACATAGAATTTATCTTGTAGTCTGACCCACTAGGCTTACTTAGAGTTCACTCCAAAATGGAATGCATATGCAGTGGAAAATAAAAATTTGTCTTCTTCCCGTAGATCTCTTATCAGGCTCTTTTGTTTTGACCATAGATAGTTATTTAAAGAAACTAGGGTTAGAAAGAAAAGGAATCATACCATCACGATTCTTCAGAATTTGTAGAAACCTTGAGCAAGACTGACAAGTCTTGCCTCTATCAGTATCCATGCTGGATCTTCGCAAGACAACATTGCCAAGCCAATAAGTCTTCCTCTCCGATAGGTGGAGAAGAGCAGGAGGGATCTAAAGAGGGTGAAGAAGAGGCCTTCTCAGCTAAACCAGATCAAAAGACAATCTCTTATGAAACAGTTTCATTTTCCAAACTTGAAGGGATGGGAAAACCCAAGTGTCGCCCGTGGCACGCCCGTGTCGCCCCCTGACACAGTCGTGCTAGTCTCTGTGATGCTCGTTTCGCTTCCACAAAATGTAGCACAACCACGTCAACCTTTGCCACGCTCATGCTAACCTTTAAAGCTCCCATTTCATAAACTTTTAGTCCGTTTTATCATCTTTGATCTCTTCCTTTGAGAACCTTATTCTCCAACTCGTTTCATGTCTCTTGAGACACCATTATGTGTGTGACCTAATAGGTTGTCGGCTATGCTGATCATTCATACTAACCATCAGTTATGAATAGATTGTAGGATTGAAGATTCCGAGGGGGAGAGAGAGAGGGGGGGGGGTGAATGTCGGAGGGATATTTTCTTTAGTTAATCTTAAAACCTTTTCTTTCATCTTTTAAATCAAAGTAATTACAGCGGAAATATAAAACTAAAGTGCACAAGTCTTTTTACTTGGTTTATAATATGAGCTGGATTGCTACTCCAAGGCCCGTAACTCTCCAAGAGTTATCTTATTGAGCAATATACTAAAATCCCTTCGAATCGAACACTTTCGATCTCGGAGAGTTTCGCTTTTACAAGAATATAAGGGTAAGATAACAAACTACCTTCTCTTTAAAATATAAGTACAAGAAAGTGAAGTAAAATAAAATAAAATTATATCGACACTAAGGATTTGAAGATGGAGCACGTAGTGTCGGAGTGTCAGAGTATCAACGCGATGGAGCACCTGCAGACAGTAAATCACGGCAAAGCACACAAGGAACAAATGAATGAGTAGTAATAATGATAATTGTGGAGTTACCTTCATATTTCTTTTATAAGTCAATCCTAGGCACCTGGACCACCTCCCAGTCGCCTCCACATTGGCCTCTTGAAACGGAAACTCAACCTTCCTAGGCGCCTATACCTGGTCCAAGCGACTCCAAGTCACCCTTATTCACTCCAACACAGTTCTGAAATTTCCCAATCCCAGTCGACTGGAATACTTGCCAACTCTATCGCACAAGCTCCAATGATCGCGAACTCACCTTGCCAACTGCATCCTAGTCACCTAAACTTAGTCCAGTCGACTGGAGCTTGAGGCGCCTGGACTCTATCCAATCGCCTAGAGACCTGCAACACAAACAGAATATAAAATATATTGGCAGCAGTAATGTCTGATCTCGACTTCGGAGTCTAACTCTGTCCTCCGTCGGATCGACGCCTATCTTTGTCCTCAACTGAGGACTCAATCTCACCTCCCCACTTGAGAGCTTACCTGCCAAGTACACTGTTTGATGTCCGATCTTGACCCACCAGGGCTTCTTGTCACCGTCTCGATCCTCGACCCAACCGTGGTCCACCGCGATTTTCCACTCTTCACGACCCAGTGGTCTTCTACTAGATGTCGATCCTCTTGACATCCCAACTTCACGCCTTGTATGTGGTCCTCTAAATCCATCGAAAGGCTTACATGCAGTATCACGGTCCGTTGACCTACTTAGGACTTCGACACATTACTAGAGCAGGATCAACCTAACATACTAGGACTTTTCTGTTAAGCCTACACACTTAACACTTATTAGATCATAAGTATTTCCTAACTTTGAACCTTGCTCATACATCAAAATATAAGAGTGATGCTTCCTGCATCAACATAAATCATGAGTAACACCTAGCAATATATCATGACCCTCAATTGATCGTAAAATCGACATTAACTTCAGAACAATTTTGAACTCTTCAACAGCTACAGTTATTTGTCTTTGTTCCTTTCACTCATCCTATACCCACTTGGTTCAGGACATGGTCTATAGTAGTCGTCCCTACTAAGTTGACTCCGTCACACCTAGCCAAGTTTGTTTCTCGTCCTGTGGATTCAAGTTACTCCATACATGTATCCAAGAAGACTATCTTCTTGACATGTGTGTTTTGGCCAAAGACTTCTGAATAACAATCCTGATAAGAGGCCTAGGGTATACATCTCCTTTACAAGAGTGGTGAATCCTCTGTAGGCTATTAAAGCATCTTCGATCACTTTAACTTATACTCAATCGACTCGGAATGACACATCCTATGGAGATAATTGCGAAGTAGTTAAAGTATAAGACACTATAACTAAGATAACTTGAATACCTCAAGTCTAAGGAAGCTTGCTCTCGAGCTATAATTAAAACTTCATCGACATTATAAATCATATGAAATTTCATAGTAGGTCACCCTAATGAACTAGTTACCCTTAACTAACATCCACATGGTCACTCTCAACATCCCTATATTTTCATTCAATGAGCAGCAAATGCTTGGATAAACCAATGAGCATAACATATGCTAGTGTCACAGAATTGATGATGTCTCATCTCTTCATCGACTAGGGATAATTTCAATACTTTCATAATTACACAGGATGAGAAACTCACTAATTATGATTCATTCATAATTTCTCTCATGTTATGTATCGTATTAAGGACTTCAGTAAATGAGTTAAAGATTCAATCAAATACATAGAGATTGTACACTCAAATAATGAATTTTATTAATAATAACTAAGGCAATTTACTTGGGATATTTCTCTATTACAATATACTCCCACTTGGCCTACAGTCAATCGTCTTGGTATCTAATATCATAGGCTTCTACATACCTCTCAAATCTCTTTTAGAAAAGAGGCTTAGTCAAGGAAGCTACTAGATTCCTATCAGTAAGAATTTTCTCTATTGTACGTCTTTTCTCCTTATGATCTCCCTAATTAAATGATAGCGACAAAGTACATGTTTGGATTACTAATGAGACCAAGGTTCCTTACGCGATCTGATGGCACCATTCTTTGTGCAATACACTAGTAATATGATGCTCGAACGACTTGAGTTGAAAATAAACTTCTTAATCGAGCGACTTTCTTTCTTTGCTTCCAGCTCTGATGTACTCTGCCTCTATGGTAGAATCAACAACAGTTTCTTGTTTAAAATTTTTTCAACTGACCGCACCTCCATTCAAGGTGAAAATATATCGAGGTTGGGATTTGGAATCATCCTTATCCATCTAAAAGTTGGCATCAATATATCCATGTATCACTATATCACTTCCTCTATATACCAAGAATAAATCTTTAGTTCTTTGTAAGTACTTAAGGATTGTCTTGACAATCACCCAATTATTCACATATTAGATCCGACTGGTATCTACTCGTAACACTCAAAGCGTACGATATATCGGGCATTGTACATAACATAATATACATTATCGATCTTATAGCCTGTTATACTGAGAGATATCCTAAGGCAATCACCTTGTGGTTTATACTATTTATTGAATAAATAAAGATTCACTATTTGAGTGTACATATTTAAGGTATGTAATTGGATCTTAAACTCATTTACTGAATATTCGCAATACAATTTATAGCATAGAGAATTTGTAATTGGATTACAACTAATGAGCATCTCTACAAGTGTAAATATGAATGTATTGAAACATTCCCTAGTCGATGAATTGATGAGCTCAGACATCATTGATTCTGTGAGACTAGCATGGGTTATACTCATTGGTATAACCGAGCAGCTGTTCCTCACTGGTTGGACACGTTAGGACATCAAGAGTTAAACATTGATGCTAGTTATGGTAACTAGTTCATTTGAGTGACCTGCTATGAAACTTCATATGATTTTATGCATATAAGTCAATGAAAATCTCATTGCAACTCAAGTGTAAGTTTCCTTTGACTTGATATATTCAAGTTATCTTAGTCATGGAGACTTATGCTTTAACATCCTAAGCAAGCATCTCCTTGGAGGTGTGGCTCTAGGATGGTTGGGTATAAATCGAAGTGTTCGAAGGTATTTGGATAGCTAATATAGGATTCACCGCTCCTTACAAAGGAGATGTATACCATATGATCACTTGTCAAGATTGTTACTTGAAGTCTTTGGTCAAAGTATCACATGTCAAGGGTATGATACTCTTAGACATATATCTGAGTAATTTGAATCCGCAAAACGAGAAAATATTACTTGGGTTGGGTGTGACATAGTTAGCCTAGTGGGGACTGACACAGACCGTGACCTAAACCAAGTGGGTATAGAATGAGTAAAAGAAACGAAGCATAACTCACTGTAGCTATTAAAAGATTTAAAAGTGACTCTGAGATCAACCGTTGATTTTTCGATTAATTGAGAATCACGATATACTACTAGGTGTCACTTATGATCGTTCCATAATTAATAGTTAATTATAAACGACCAACATAAACTGAGAACCTATAAAGTCATACGCACTACAAGTTTATCCGAAAGATTTAAAACGAATTTAAAAATTAGAGTCTCAGATTAAGAGAGACCGAGTCTGGTTGGATCAAACGAAGGGCAAGTATAAAAAGTATTTTGTCGGAATGGAAATGTAGATGGATCACGTCTTATGAAGACAGGTTGAACCCGTTTTGGTTTAATTCTAAACTAAATTGGTTTGATTTGAACTAAAAGTGGTTTAGTTATTGAACCAAGCGATTTGGTTATGGTATGGATTACAGGTTAATGGATGTGGGTTTTGAACTCGCTCCTCTAACCCGAGTGGTCTATATGTTAGAAATCAACGGTCGTTCATAATGCTCTAATTCTACTTGTTGGTTCATGTGGTATCCTAAAGCTCTAATACCACTTGTTGGGCCTCGTGAGATCATCAAGCTATCGTCATAGAGTGCTTGACATCACGAGCTTGAAATCCTACAGAATGCAAGCACAGTGGAAAACAAAAAATTTTGCAGCATACCATAGAACTCTAGCCAGGCTTCTTTGTCTTTGATCATAGATCAACACATAAACGTAATAGAGTTAGAGATAAAGGATCATACCTTCATTATCTTTAAAATATCTGTAGAAACCTTAAGCAAGGTTAACCAACCTTGCCTCTACCGGTATCCACGCCAGAGTTTCGCAAGGCAGCCTTCTCGAAGGCCACAAGTTTTCCTCTTCGAACCGTGCTAACGGTGCATAGAGAAGAGGGAATGTGGCAGAAGAACTCAAGGAGGAGCAGCTTAGTGTTTCTCAAGAAGCATGAAGCGTTTATAAATATAATTCTCAAAGATGGTCATTGACTTCAGTTGACTGCTTGACAAGTCGACTTGGTCATAACCCCAATCGACTACTCAAGCCTTCTGAACCCTCAAGTGTTGAACACTCGAGACCAGTCAACTGGTCTAAGCCACTAGTCAATTAGTACACTTCAAGCATGACTAATTCATACTTGAACACATACCCTAACCGTAGACTTAATGTTCTAGCTTCTCCATCAGCCTTGTGCTTCTAAGATCCCTCCGAGTCCACGACTCCTTCATCCTTGCGCTTGCCTTAGAAAGCTTCCCTCTATTTTGTCATTCTTTGGGTTTCTCCTTTGCCAAAGTCTGCTTGGACTTTATGCCACCAAGACTACATACTTCAACTTATGCTTCCAAGACCTTGCCTTTGGACTTCCTTTGCCAAGGTCCGTTTGGATTTTACGCCGCCAAGACTATATGCTTGGACTTATGCTGCCAAGATCTTACCTTGGACTTCCCTTACCAAGATTCACACTTTGACTTTCTCTTTACCAAGTCTCCACACTCAGATTTTCCTATCACTTAAACATTCATTGTTAGATCACAATTATTGTCTAACTTTAAATGATATCCAAATATCAAAATACATTAATGATTGGGGCATTCTTGTACCAACAATCTCCCCCTTTTTATCTTTGGCAATCATTTAAGTTAGGTCTTAAAAATATGTAATAAGACACAATGTGAATCTAACTTAAAATCCTTCTCCCCTTTTGCCACACATCAAAAAGAGAAAGACATATAGATAATAAAAGAAATTGATGAATAAATTGTATATGTCTTGAACTAAGATATAAAATAAACTTAAAGCTCCCCCTTAATCTAAGACATATTTTAGAAAGTGTGACTAACATGTTGAGCAAAAAATGAAATCATGAGTAAGAATATATCCTAAATTTGCACCAACAATAAACCATGTGCATATTGATTTTTGAGATTAAAGATCTATCATAAGAAAAAAACTCTCCCTAAATCAATGCATCAAGTAGTCCTACTCCCACTAAATTGTTGTGTTAATCATATCATAGGGTTAGACAACTTCAATTGGACTCTAGACAAGGACATCAAGTTGATCTATCAAAAATCAGTGTTATCAATCAATTAGTTACTGTATCAGTCATCTACCATGCCTGATACGCCCAGTTTGGATTTTTATCTCAACTTTAGAAATACCTCAAGTTTAAGGAAACTTGCACTCGAGCTGTAATAAAATTTTATCGACATAAAGAACCATATGAAGTTTCATAGTAGATCACTTTAATGAACTAATTACCCTAACTAGCATCCACATGTTCACTCTCAATATTTCTATACTTCCATTTAGTAAGTACCGAATGTTTATATAAAATAAGGAGCATAGCATGTGCTAGTCTCACAGAATTGATGATGTCGAATTTCATCAATTCATCGACTAGGAATAGTTTCAATACTTACATAATTACACATGATGAGATGCTCGCTAATTATGATCCAATAATAATTTCTCTCATGCTATGTATTGTATTGTGGACTTCAATATATGAGTTTAAGATCTAATCAAATACATATAAAATGTACACTCAAATAATGAATTTTATTAATAATATCTAAGGCGATTACCTTAGGATATATCTCTATTACAACACTATATATATATATAGAAAAGAAAAACTTAATCTTTATTCCTCCCCTCTTCTCTCTTGTTGTCGCCCAAGTCACAATCTATCAAGATTTCTACTACTGCCCAAAAAGGTTGTTGCCGCCAGCAGCCACTGTTGGTTATCCTACCTCCGGCACTTGATTCCCCCATAAGTTCCTTGCTTGTAGCAACGGTTGCTACCGGCCAAAAGGGCATTGGACAACGATTGTTTCCACGGACAGCAGCTCACTTGCTTGGGTTGCTCTCTCCGTTTGGTGTCATATGGTTACGTAAGTTGCCGAGCACCAAACTCTGTCTTCGCATTGAAGGATAGTACCTTTCGTGAGGACAAAACTCAAGCTTAGGAAGTCGTCTTGACGTAAGCTCGACGTGGATACGAATAGAGACAAACTTTATTGAGTTTGCATGTTAATATCATTCCCGTTTCGCATTATCTAATAGGTATAACTAGAATATGTATTATTCTTTGTTTAATTTCTTTCGTAAAATTTTTGTTTACGATTATGTTCGCACGTGTTGTATCCTACATGCGTGGATATGTGTGTTGTAATAAATTAGAAATTTATTATGTTTTATTTCCACTATGCGCATTTTTGAAACGCATCTGAGCATGCATCCGCGTCGGGTTCAACCCAATAGTAGTATCAGAGTCTGACCGTACTTTGATAATCATAAAAAGGTTTACAAGTAACAGTTGGTCATATATGTTAATTTCTGAAATTTTCCTATTTTATTAAGAATATCATTTTGGAAAGTTTCCTAATTTATTAAGAAATTGGAATTTTAAAAAATTTCTAAAATAATTTGAAAAATTCTGTTTTGTAAATATTTGGTAAAATAATTTTAAAAAAAATCATTTTGGAAAGATTCTAAATTTATTAAGAAAATTCTATTTTTGAAAAGTTTCCTAATTTTTTTTAGGAAATCCCAATTTTAGAAAGTTTCTAAAATAATTTCAAAAAAAAATTCAAGTTTGAAACATTCTAAATTAATTAAGAAATTTTAATTATATATTTCCTAGTGGGCTAGAAAATTTAAATTTAGGAAATTGTTTCCTAATAATTAGATTTTTTAATTAGATGATTTATGAAATCATATTATTAAGACATTTTATTTTCAAATAATATTATGACAACTATTCATACGATGCTATGAATGTATGTCATATAGGTGCATTAGATGTATGTCATCATTTATGTCATGCGTGTGATGTCATTTGCATAATAACGATGAGACCTAAACCTATTACGTTAAAAATTAAATCTACACCTTCGATTATGGTAAGAACCAAACTCTAAGTTCTTGTTTGGATTGTTGGACTCATTCTAAGCTCAACCTAAAATTAGATATGTTCGAACCATTGAGATATGATTTCGCGATTAATAAGTTGGCTTTAATTTGAAGCATTAGCTTGTTGAACTCACTCTAAGATTAATGTTGATAGAAGTGAAGTTGAGTGATATACATATGATGTATGCTTGTTAATGAGTTAACAACCCGATGTTTATGCGAATATTCAATTAGTTGATAGCATAATATGATAGTTATGTATAAATGGTACATAATTGATATATGTGATACCTATCACCATAGCTAAGAATGGCTTATTAGACTCACTTCAATGTTGTTCTTATTTGTGATGGATATCCACCCATTCAGAGATAAACCTACGATCTCCCGAATTCACAATAAGAGCTCTTGAATTCGAAAAATAAATGAGATTTTAAAATGTTTGTAAATTATTTACAAATACATTGTGAAAAACATCTCATATTTTCTCGATTCTGTATTTCTAAGTTAATCATTTGATCATGACCGCCAAACTTTTTGGACTGACTTAGAAATCTAAGAATTGTTTTCAAATCTAAAAAAATTGTTTATGTCCTCGAAGAACCTCTTCCCAATCCTCTTGCAGACTGTGCTACTGATGACCAAAGGTTGGTCTACAAAAAGCACTTGGCTAATTTTGCGCTTGCTAGTTGCATTATGCTAGCCTCGATGACTCTTGAGCTATAGAAGCAGCATAAGCATATGGATGCTTATACTGTTATCTTTCATCTTCGTGAGTTTTTCGATGAGCAATCTATATCTGAAAGGCTCGAGGTCTTGAAGCTTCTCTTTAGCTCAAAGATGCAGGAGGGTTCATCTGCGGTGCAGTTTGTACTGAAAACGAATAGTTATATTGAGGGACTGGGATTACTTTATTTTGTGATAGATCACAAATTAAGTATTGATTAAATTCTGCATAATTTATCCAATAGTTACTCACAATTTGTGATGAACTATCGGATGAACAATCTTGAATCCACCATTCCTGAATTAATCAATATGCTCAACAACGTAGAGCCTTCTATTAAGAAAGAAGATAAGGCGGTGTTGTTAGTTGATTTCTCGAAGAAATATTCTAAAAGGAAATCAAAGCATTAACCCAAAGGAAAGAAAAAGGCTAAAAATGAAGAACCGGCTCAAAAGAGTTCATGCCATCGTTGTGGCAAGATGGGACACTGGCGAAGAAATTGCAAGATCTATCTCGAGTCCATGAAGAAGAAGCCGACATCCAATGCCCCATCCTCTTCAGGTATCTTCGTTATTGACTGTCATACTATTTCCTCAGACACTTAGGTATTGGATATTGGGTGTAACTCACATATTTGTAATAACATACAGAAGTTTAAGGAATAGCAGAAGACTTGTCAAGGGAGAATCAAATTTGCGAGTTGACAATGGAGTAGAGGTTGTTGCTGTCCATTGGAACATATTTATTGAAACTCCCTACTGGACTTGTCTTAGAACTGGATAATTATTATTTCATTCCTGCATTAATAAAAACTATTGTTTCTATTTCTTATTAAATAGAAAAGATTTTCATTTAACTTTTAGTAACAATTGTTGCTACATAACTTTGAATGACGTTCTTTATGCTATTAAAACTTTATGCAATAGGATCTACACATTCTAGTGGCATACTCAATATCGAAACAAGCAATAAATGTGTCGGTTAGATGATCAGCTATCCTCCTACATGTGGCACTGTTACCTTGCCATACAAGTAAGAAATACATATCTGAGTTATACAAGTGTGGAATTCTGAAATCATCTAAATTAGATTCATTTAATACATATGATTCATGCTTAAAAGGCAAGATAACAAAGTTACCTTTTATTGGAAAGGGTGAACTAGTGGGAGAGTTGCTTGGGTTTATACATACTGATGTATGTGGATCGATGTCAACTCATGAACTATGATGTTATAGCTATTTCATTACCTTTATCGATGACCACTCACGATTTGGATATATGTTTTTACTAAGAGACAAATCTAAAGCCTTTGAAAGGTTCAAAAAGTTCAGAAATGAAATAGAAAAATAACTTGGTAAAAGGATTAAAATACTTTGATCCGATCGAGGTGGTGAATACTTAAGTTAAGAGTTTCAAGATTATCCAAGGGACAATGGAATATTGTCTTAATGGACTCTGCCTTATACGTCACAACACAATGGTGTATCAGATAGACGAAATCGAATCTTGTTAGACATGGTTAGATCGATAATGGATCATGCGAGTCTTCCCAAATCCTTTTGGGGTTATGCACTTGAGACAACTGTTTACTTGCTAAACAAAGTCTCGACTAAGGTAATCTCTATTACTCCATTTGAGAAATAAACCAGTAAGAAACCTCACTTATCTTATTTGAAGATATGAGATTGTCATGTTTATATGAAGAGAACAATATCAGACAAGCTGAATGCTAAATCTTATAGGTGTCTATTTATTGGTTACCCTAAGGAAACAAGGGGTTATCAACTCTATCATCCTTTGGAGCAAAAGGTATTTGTCTCAAGGCATGCTGTATTCCTAGAAAAAAAGCTTATCTTGTAGAAAAACAGTAAGAGTAAGGTTGAACTTAAGGAAGTTCAAGAGACTCCAATAGACATTGAAGAGATGTCTAATCAAGAACCACAATCGATTACTCACAATGATGACCCATCAAATGAACCTATAAAGACACTACCTTTTCGTAGATCTAGTAGGACACGTCGAATTCCCAAGAGATATGGATTTCTTATAAGTGAATCAAAAGACATACTACTCATTAAGGATGAGGAGCCTACTAGTTATGAAGAAGTTTTGAATTGTTCAAAAAGAGATTCATAGTTAGAGGCCATAAAATCGGAAATGCATTCCATATATGAAAACTAAGTTTAAAACTTGGTGGATCTACGTGAAGGTATTACAAAACTAATTATACATGCAATCTAATAACCATAAACCTAGATCCATCTTAAACATGTTTCTAAATCTAGGTAAACACATGTATAATCAACAATACAAATGTATTCTAACCCTAATCTAAACGATCTATGTCAATAGAACAAGCGTGACTCTGATACCACTTGTTGGGTGTAGTGGTATCCTTAAACTCTGTCTAACAAAGCTCTGATACCACTTGTTGGGTCTGGTGGTATCCTTAAGCTCTGTCCAACAAAGCTCTGATACCACTTATTGGGAGCTTGTGGCCTCTCCAAGCTCTGTCCGACAGGGCTCAACACCATGAGGCGAGACCCTATGGGACGCACACGCAACGGAAAATAAAAATTTACATTCTTCCCATAGATCTCTTGTCAGACTCTCTTATTTTAAACATAGATCGTTATTTAAAGACACTAGGATTAGAAAGAAAGAAATTAAACCTTCGTGATTCTTCTGAATCTGTAAAAATCTTTAGCAAGATTGATAAGTCTAGTCTCTATCGGTATTCACGTCGGATCTTCGCGAGATAACTTTGCCAAGCCAATGAGTCTTTCTCTCCAATTGGTGCTAGCCAAGCATGGAGAAGAGCAAGAGGGATCTAAATGTTGGATTACAGCTGACGTATAGATATGCTTTTGTCGTTTCATAAACAAACGCATCGGAATAAAATATAATAATTTCATAAATTATTACAACACACATCCACACATGCAAGATTACAACACGTGCGAAGATATCCGCAAAATAAAATTTTACATTAAATTAAGAATAAAATCAATTTTATCCTAGGTATACCTTTCGGATGATATTGAGCCGAAAGGGCATCAACCGTATGACACTCGTAAAGCTTCGTCTCTACTCGTTGTTAGTAATATATGAGAGGTGTTCCTAAGGCAATCGCCTTATGGTTTTACCATTTATTTGATAAATGAAGATTCACTATTTAAGTATATATGTTTTCATGTATTTGATTGGATCTTAAACTCATTTACTAAATATCCGCAATACGATTCACAACATGAGAGAATTTGTGATTGAATCACAACTAGTATCTCTACATGTGTAATTATGATGTATTGGAATTATCCCTAGTCGATGAATATGCATTCGGACGCCATCGATTTTGTTGAGACTAACACGAGGTATATTTTTTGATTTATCCAAGCAATTGTTTCTCATTGGCTAGAGATATTGAGATGTTCAGAGTTAATCGTGGATGCTAATTATAGTAACTAGTTCATTGGAGTGACTAGCTGTAAGACTTCATATGGTTCTCTACATATATGGATATGTCAGTGAAGTTCTTACTGCAGCTTAAGTACGATGTTTCTTCGACTTACGGTATTCAAGTCATCTTGGTCATGAAGACTTATACTCTTAAGCAAGCATTCCCGAGGAAATATGGATCCGAGATGATTGGGTATAAGTCGAAGTGGCCGAAAGTGTTTGAATAGCCTACAGAGGATTCACCACTCTTTGCGAGGAGATATATACCCTATGGTCTCGCGTTGGATTGTTACTAAAGTCTTTGGCCAAAGCATTACATGTTTAGAGTATGATACTCTTTGATACATATGTAGTAACTAGAATCCAGAGGACGAGGAAGTAAGACTTGGGTTAGGTGTGACGTAGTCATCCTAGTGGAGACTGACACAATAGATCATGTTCTGAACCAAGTGGGTATAAGATGAGTGAAAAGAATGGGACACGATTCATTGTAGTCGCTAAAGGGTTTCAGAAATGGTTCTGGGATCAATCGTTGATTTTTCGATTAATTGGGGATCATGATGTACTAATAGGTGTCACTCGTGATCATTTTATAATTAATGATTAATTATAGACGACCAACATAAACTGGGGACCTATTTGGTTACACACACAATGAGCGTAATCCGAAAGATTTAAAACGAGCTTAAGAATAGGATTCTCAAATCGAGAGAAACTTAGTTTGGTTAAACTAAACAAAGAGCGAGTATGAAATTGTTTTAGTCGCATCAGAAGCATAGATGGGTTGAGTCTTATGAAGACATGATGGATGAACCAAATTGATTTGGTTCTAATTTAATGGTGGAAAATAAACCAAAGTGGTTTGGTTTGTTTTAAATGAATAAACCAAAGTTAGTTCGGTTCGCTTTAACTTAAAATAGACCAACGCGGTTTGGTTTATTTTAACTTAAGTTATTGGAGCGGGTTAACGGATTTTGGTTATAAACCAATAACCATTAGGAGAATGTGTTCTCTATAAAAACACGGCTTAAGGATTTTGTGGATAGATAACGACGAAGGTTTAAGAAACCCTAGCCGTTTTTCTCTTCTCCTCCCTTATTGTTGTCGCCCAACCCTAGGAGAGGTGCGGTTGTCGCCCAAGCTCCTTGTGTCGCCGCCCATTGGAGTTGATGCTCCTCTTCCTTGCCATCGGCCACCCACCAACTGTCGGAAACTCCTCCGGCCATCCTCCCTTGCTTGTCAGCCATCAAGGGCAGCCGACCAAGTCTTTGGCTAACCATCTCCTCCACCAACAAGCTGTCCAGTTTTTTGACAGCTTGTTGTCCCTTGCGTGGAAAGGTCGTTTGGTCGTTGTTTTGCGCTCCGACAGCAAACTACTTGTCGGGGATTGGATCTCTGGCAATCCCCTTTAGTGGAGGACTAAGGTTTCGTCAATTGGTTGACGAAAACCACTTCCGAGAAGCGAGTTCGTGGAACTCGGTTTTTTGATCCGAATTTGATTCGGATCGTGATCATCTCTCGATCACAACATCTTCGATTCGAGACTAGTATCTCGTGAGAAGACGGGGCTCGTGGCTTTGTGAAGCTATCCCGACGATACTCGACGTGGATACGGATAGAGGCGAGACAAGTGTCACTTGGTTGATGTCATTCCCACTTCACGTAATTCGTCAAGTATACCTAGAGTAGTTTTCCTTTATTGCAAAATTTGAAATGTCGATTATGTCTACACATGTTGTATCCTTGTATGTGTGTAGTGCGTGTGTTGTAATAAATAGTTTATTACTTATTTTTATTTCCGCTATGTGCATCTTTACAAAACGTGTTCGAACACAACACCCACGTCGGTGTCATGGGAACCCAACAGTGGTATCAGAGCCCGACTGTGTACCAACATAATTGTAAAATTATTTTACGATAGTCATAATTGTATTTTTAGAAATTTTCTACTTTTGAAAAGAAAAAATGGATTTTGCATCCGTACCATAGGCGCTCGGAGAAGATGAACAGCTCCAACGTAGGGCGACGCCCGGAGAAAGAAAAGGCGACCGAGCAGAAGCGGGCCCGTGGGTCTTGTATTGTTCCAAGTCATCTCGGCACCTGTAAATCCAATCACGGCCCAGAAAGAAAGCCCAAGCCCAACCCAAAGAAAGAGGAGGCCGAGTAGACGACGCTTCCATTGGTATTCCGTGCAGTAGAAGAAACGGAAAGCAATCGCAACAAACGCCGTGAAGATTGGTGATGGAGTTGTTGGTCCATCAGGCAAGAACCAGTGACGGCTCCGTACAGCCTGAATTAATTATGGGAATTTTGATTAGTAAAGAAATTAAAATTGGAAATTTTCTAATCTGATTAGGAAATTAAAATTTAAGAAATTTATTTCCTAACTTAAATTTGAATTTCCTTAATTAATATTTTCCATAAATAAAATATGTGATTAGATTTAGAAATTTGTTTCCTAATTTAATCGAGATTTGATTTGAGAAATCAAATCTCAAACATATTTTATTTCCAAAAATAGTTATGACAAATAAGGAAACTATTTGTACATGTCATAATTGTATGTCATGTAATTGCATTAGATGCATATAATTATGTTATGCGTGTCGTGATATGTAAATGTATATCATGTGTGTCATGTCATGTAGATAATAGTTATTTGTATGAAAAAGAGGATGAGACTTTAAAACCCTTACACAATATTAAAGTCTACACCTTCTATTAATATGATTTGAACCAGAGTTCTATTTTTTGTTTGGGTTGTTAAACTCACTCCAAGCCTTGCTTGAACCTAAACATGTTCAAATCATTGGAATAGTTTAACACTAATATGGTAAGAGTCAGAGGTCAATCGTTAGTTTGAGTTGTTTTACTCACTCTAAGCCTGGCTAATTGGTTGAATGCGCTCTAACCATATTAAAACTATTTCGCGATTAATGGGTCGGCTCTAACTTTGAGCATCGATTTGTTGGACTCACTCCAAGGTCGATGTAAAGAGAGGTGAAATTGGGTGTTATGCATATGATGCATACTTGTTTATGTGTTAACAACCCAATGTATGTGTGAACATTCAATTAGTTGATAGTTACATATACGTGATATGTAATCGGTATACTTAATACCTACCATCATAGCTAAGAATGACTTGTTGGACTCACTCCAAGGTTATTCTTATCTATGTTGGATATCAGCCCATAAGGAGATGAACCTACGATCTCCCGAATTGATTTTGAGGGTTTTGATTTCGAAAAATAAATGGGATTTGTAAAAGTATGTTGATGCATTTTAAAAATCATCTTTCTCATATATGCTCGATTTGTATTTCTAGATTAATCACTTGATCATGATGTCTTGAATTTGTGCTCTATTTTGGATTCGAATAAATTGATTAGGTCGAACTTTTTGGACTGACTTAGAAACTTGAGAATTATTCTCAAGGCTAAAAAGCTTGCGTATGTCCTCGAAGCACCTCTCCCTGCTCGTCCTAGTGATGACGCAACTCCGGACCAATTGTTGGCCCATCAAAAACATGCGAGTGATTCTGAACTAGTGAGTTGCACTATACTAGTTGTGATGGTACCCGAGCTGCGGAAGAAGCATGAGCATATGGATGCTCATACCATAGTCTTTCATCTTTATGAATTGTTTGATGAGCAAGTGAGATCTGAAAGCTTCGAAGTCTCCAAGCTCCTCTTTACCTTTGAGATGCAAGAAGGTTCATCTGTAGTACTGCTCAACATGTTGAAGACTGTGGAGCCTTCCGTGAAGCATGAGCAAGGGACAACGCTGTTAGTTGATTCCTCAAAGAAATATTTTAAGAGGAAATCAAAGGAACTGCACAAGGAGAAGAAGAAGACAAGGAAGGCAGAACTAGCTCAAAAGGACACTTGCCATCATTGCGGCAAGGAGGGTCATTGGCAAAGAAACTACAAGATTTATCTTGAGTCCGTGAAGAAAAATAAGGCATTCAATGCCCTATCTTCTTCAGATATCTTCGTTATTGATTGTCACTATTTCCTTAGACACTTAGGTATTGGATACCGGATGTGATTCATATATATGTAATAACATACATGGACTAAGGAATAGAAGAAGACACGTCAAGGGAGAGTCAAATTTACGTGTTGGGAATAGAGCAAAGTGTTGGGTTTTTCCGAGCCGTAAAAACCGCTTTTTGCGTTGCGGAAACCTCGGAAGCCCCGGCCACGGATCCGTGCGAAGATGTATTAAAACAAAACATGTATGTGTTTATATAAAAACCCTAGATCTACCTTAGATCTAGAAGGTGAGAGTGTTACCCTCGTAGCGACGCCCTTCGTTTATCCCGCTCGTCCAAAAGGTTCGCCGGAACTCGAGAGTGTCAAGTGTACACTCCTCTATCGGTATCCACACAAGCAATAGGTGGAGAAAAGCATCCTAGAGTGTGCTAGCACCCCTTGGACGTTCATGGCTAGATGAGGAAGAGAGAGCTTGAGGGAAGAGAGGAGGAAGAAGATGAAGTTACACAACTTAACTTCACATCATCCATAACCCACTATAAGGGGTTACACGACGTGTAACTCCAAGAGCCAATGGCTCTTGGTCTCCTACGAGGTGGCACTTACGATGGTCCGTGATGATGTGAACATCATCGTTGGCCATGCCAAGTCATCATCATGACATGGCATTTGGTCAAGTCAAACTTGACCTTTCATCTTCCCTCTCAAGTCAAGTCAAACTTGACCTCTTATCTCCCATGGTTGATCAAATCCAACCATTCGATTCAAGTCAATTTTAATTTAATGAATCTCTATTCATTTAATTTAAATTGATTTGATTAATCAAATCTAAATTAGACTCATTCAACACTTGAATCAACTCAGTCTAACTCAATTACTAATTTGGATTACTCTTAATCCGATTTGGTTCATCCCATGAACCTAATCCTCATGGTTCATCATATGAACCTAATCTCCATCTAATTGCTCTTATGTGTGTGACCCTATAGGTTCTTGTAACGTTGGCAATGTCCCTAAACCGATTTAGGAACATAAGCAATGAGCGGTATCTAGCAACACATCATTGCTACCCAAGTTACAAGAATGTTGAGCTCCAACATCACCTTTGTGACTACTAATTGTGACTCTCACAATATGTGACAATGTCCCTCTATCCTTAACATCTAGATTGACCAATCGAGGCATGCAATGTCATCCCTGATAATCTAAATCTTGATCTCCAAGTAGACTCACTCTAATCAAACGAGCTCAATATCTCATATCGACTCATTCGGGCGTACGCCGTACGCACGTGGTCTCACTCTATCAAGAATATCGATGTCACCCTCACATAGGAGGGATAGATCCCATCTACATCACTCACATCCCTCCGCATAATTTGTTACATACCCAGTAATCGCCTTTATAGTCCACCCATTTACGGGTGACGTTTGACGAAGCCAAAGTATGCAACTCCTTATGTAGGGAACCGTGGTGACTTCAGGTCTAAGGACTAATAGTCATACTAATAGCCACATGAGAAAGTATATGACACTCATATAACGATCCATGATACTTTCTCATGGCGGGTCATTCAGTATACATTCTCCAATGCATACCCATGTGTCAACTTGATATCTCATATCCATGACTTGTGAGATCAAGTCATCGTGTTGACCTACGTGCTAGTCTCTACACATTAACATTGTCCCTGAATGTTAATACTTGACTAGGAATGATTAAGAGTAGTGTTCTCTATATCATCTCATTATCGATTCAACCAATCGATTGATATAGTTAAGTATCTACTACTCAAGGACGTTATTATACTTAGTTATTTGGCACCAATACAAGTAAATATAATAACCATGCCTTTATAAATAGGAATATGACACAATAAAGTCCATACAACAATCATCAAATGATTGGCTCTAGGGCTTTCACTAACAATCTCCCACTAGCAAAAGTGTCAATCACCGTAGTATCTAATACCCAATGACCTAGTGTGACCATCATGCTTTTTCTGTGCCAAAGCCTTGGTCAAGGGATCTGCGATGTTAGCCTCTGTGGGTACTCTACAATCTTCACATCTCGTCGATCAATGATCGCGAATGAGATGGAAGCACCGATATATTCGGCCTCGTTGTAGAATCGATAAGCTGTCTGCTTGGAACTCTTCCATTTCGCGGTCTACCTATTCAAGCAAAACACGAACCCCGATCGCGATCTATAATCATCACGGTCCGGGTTTGGAAGTGGCGCATTGTAACCCTTCTGACTAGCTCCTCATCGCCTCCAATATCAAGAAATATTCTTTAGTCCTTCTCAAGTACTTAAGAATATTCTTGGCTATTATCGATGACGCCACCGGATCGATCGTATCTACTCTTTCAAAGCATACGAGACATCGAGACAGTACAGCGGCGTAGGCGTACGTGATAGATCCTATAGCAGATCGTAAGGGATCTTATCCACGCGGTCTCTCCTCTCAGAAGAGAGACTTTGAGTCTTCGAAAGACTCACACCGTGTGACGTCGGAAGTCCTTTCTTGGAATTCTGCGTAAACGGCAAGTAATCTGAGTGTCGATGTATGTACTCGACTTAAAGGCAAGCAATCTCTTAGATCTATCTCTATAGATCTTTATGCCTAGAATCGGTCGCCGCTAAGTCCTTCGTTGAGAAGACGTCCCGGCCCAAGTCTTGCGGTATGAGAAGGGATGTCATTCCCGATAGTAGTATGTAAATCCAGCATACAATACAAGGAACCTGTTGTGTTCCCATTAACCCTCTTGAGACACGGGGTTCATCTTCATTCTTGATGAAACCAAACTGCTTTGATCGCATCATCGAATCGAAGATTCCAATCAGAAGCTTGCTTTAGCCCATAAATGGACCTTTGCGCTTTCATACCTTCGATTATCTTTGTGGATCTACAAAACCCTCGGGTTGTGTCATTATACATCCTCGAGTAAGTTTCATTCGAAACGCAGCTGGTTTTGACATCCATCCGCGGATCTCATGTCGTGGTATCTTTGCGAATAGCAAGCAAGATCCGAATGGACTTAAACATCGCCTCGGAGAAAAGGTTTCATCATATACCGTGAATTTGCTTGAAACCTTTAGCCACCAATCGGCCCTTATAGGTATCGTAAGTCCATCCACGATCTTTCTCCTAAAGACCCACTTACACCCAATGGGTTTGACCCTTGGTGGATCAACCAAAGTCCATACTTGGTTGGTGATACGTGGATTCCATCTCGGATCTCGTGGCGTCTAGCCATTTCTCGTAAATCTGGGCTCATCGCGGCTTCTCGATAGAGGTAGGCTCATTCTCCGGTAAGGCTAACGCGTCATCGTCGGTCGACAGAGAAATGAGTATCTCTCAGTCGACGACGTCTCCTATCGGACTGCGAAGAGGTAGGTCTACTTGAGCAGTGGTTGTTCCACAACTCTTTACGCAACAACCTCATCACCCACAACACTTTGGGTTCTGCTCAACCTCCATCAAGGCCTTAGTAAGCATGGTCCTTATCTCAATTTCTTCAAGATCGAAGGTATTCCCACCAGTTTTCTGTAAATAAAATCCCTTTCTAAAAAACCCCAGCCGCCACAAACACTTTGTGACGACCGAACGTAGGCTAATATCCTCAGATCCTTGGGATATCCAACAAAATAGCACTATCGGATTTGGGTCGGTTTATGCGAGACTTGGCGTCGAGCGTAACGAAGCCTCACGACCCCAAATCCTCATAAAAGACATCTTGGGATTTTTCCCTGCTCATATCGTATGGTGTCTTTACCACGGCCTTGGATGGTACGGTTAAGGGTAAAGGCTGCTGTGTCGAGGCATATCCCCAAAAGGATATAGGAAGATCTGTGTGACTCATCATGATCGTATATATCCATAAGTCTGATTCCTCCTTTCGGATACACCATTCCACGTGGTGTTCCAGGAGGAGTGAGTTAGGATAGAATCCCACACTCGGCCTAGATAGTCACGAAACTCACGGCTAAGGTATTCACCACCTCGATCCGATCAAGTATCTTAATACTCTTGCTAAGGTTTTCAGATTTCATTCTCGAATTCTTCAACTTTTCAAAGGATTCGATTTATGTGTCATAAGATACACATAACCATATCTAAGTCGTCAAGAAATGAATGAAGACCGTAACCACCTCTAGAAGAATATCAAAAGGACCACATACATCACTAATAAGTCCTAACAAAATCTGACTTTCGCATGTCCACTAAAGGGAGTCTCGTCATCTTACCTAAAAGCAAGACTCGCGCCTCATATGATTCAAAATCAACGAGTCTGCGACCCCATCCTTATGGAGAGATAAGCGACTCTCGTTTATGTGACCTGCGACAATGCCAAAGATAAGTTTGGCGTTCAACTCGTTTCGACTTGAACCTCTTGGTACTTATGCTATAGATAGGGCTCTCTAATTCAGAAAGTAGAGTCCGCTCATTAGAGAAGACTACTGATAGTAACATATCATTTAAATAAACCAACAACATTTTGTTCTTTATTATAAATGAAAATCCTTTCGTCTAAACAAGAAATCAAATGATGTTCTCGTTAAGGACATAACAACATTCATCTAATTTAATACAAGCCCTGAGGGCGTAGATAGATCATAAGTTCCTACAAAGAATAAAGAAAGAACCCTCGCTTCCATCAGCTTACTCAGAGGTCCACTCGCCTTTCACAATGCCCCGCTATTTCTCACCGTGACATCGGGTACAATGTGAGACGACATCCTGATCTAATACCCATTTAAGAAATAGATAGATCGAATTTCTATAACATTTATACCAAGTAAGTCTCACTTCTTCTTCTAAGATCTTCCGTACGCCTTAGAGACTTATATCTCCTACGCTTAGCTTATCCTCGATACATACGATTTAAGATGTCCAACCATATCATAGCATTCATGAACTCGTCGCTCAAGCTCGAGTTCACGGTCGCGAGCAATAGACATACGACACATCTAACGATCATCTGATGCTTCAGAAGCATCTTCATTATCTCGCGAGGTAGTGGTGGAGGTGCCTCCGAACGGGCCGCTCCAGACGCATAACTTCCTTTCGGGTGAGAACAATTCTCGTGTTCCTATACCACCAGAAATTTGCTTCCATCGAGCTTCATTCTCAAGGACAGATCGCAGAGAGAGAGTTCGTGTTCGGTTTACATAGTTATCTACAACATACAACGCAGAAATTAATATCATATTCCTTTATCATTTAATTAGCCTTTAATCAAATGATGCTCCCACTAAATTATAGGAATTTTGTAGAATCGAGTTATGGATGTGGTCAAATCACTTTTACTAGATTCATACAAACTAGCTATAATTCTTGCTAGACAAGATCCACATCATACTAAGCCTGAGTTAGCTTTCACAAATCGCCAAGACTTAAGACGATCGGTGGGTAACACATTACCGATTACATCTCTACGCAACTCTTGTTTATAGGATTACCCACATTTACAAAAGACTCGAGTTAGCTTTCGCTAAATCGCCAAGATTTAGTGTAAATGCGATCTTAACCTATCTTTCCAACGATCGAATACGCCTATAGTTCTACTCGATCCAATCGAGTTAACTAGTTTTGCTTCAATCTAATCGAAGCTTACTCTAACCCGAAGTCGTGATAGCGGGACCAAGATCGTTCCTCCGCACCCTACCAAGATAATACGCGCTTCGCTCGCGCATTCAACAACAACAAACGATCGAGGTAGTGACGGGGTATCAAGGCTCGGGCATTTTCGAGTCGATTCGATTATGATCTAATCTAATCGTAATGTGTATCTTATACGCATTTAGGCCTTTATTATCCTATATTAGCGATCATATACATACATTAATTATTCTAGCGATCATATACATACAAGAAAATTAACCTAGCATCGATCATACACATACAAACATTTTTCTACTAGACGATCACATACATACAAGCAAAATCAATTAAATATACATATATATATATCAACATATATATATATATATATCATTAAACGGTGATATAGTCACGTTCTACTACGATCTTCTCAAGCCAATGAGAAGATCGGACGTCAACCTAAGGCTACGGCTTCTCCAAGCGCCTTTGACCGCCACGTTAAGTCCGCCACCCTTCTCGTAATCTCATCTTCGAGTGGACTTTCCACCGCTCCATTTTCAGACATTACAAATATGAAACTCGAGTTACATTCGAGTCTAAAACTAATTACAACTGTAATTTCAAAATAAGAGGTACGACGCTGCAGTCGCATACACTATACAACACGACAACCACAAAACGGCACGCAGCCGTATTATGAATTACAACACACTTATTCAATCAAATCGGGGTCATCGGGCCATGACAATCACGTAATTATACATAATTCTAAATTATGTATTTTTACAGAAATTTCTATAATTTTTCCTAATTTATTTCGAATTTATGAGTCAACTCTCGTAACGGTCCTAAGCGGTTCAGCGCGATCGCGGGATACGGCCCTTTCGGGATAGGGGCGGTGCTACTCGCAAAATAAACTTCGCGAGTGTCCCTACAATGATCTTACAGTGACTTAAGTCATTCCAAAAACCAAAAGCGAGAACTCACGATTCGGAGAGTTTTTCTCGACGCTAAGCCTACGAGTGTCCCAACACTCGTTTAGCCAATTTCTACGAGAAAAATACCCAAAAATTCTATAAAATAAGAAAATTTACAGAAACATATAAATCTGTAATTTTTATATCTAATATAAAAACAACAAAAACACATACATGCTTCGACGTGGCTCGATACCATCGTTGGATTTTTCCGCCGTAAAAACCGCTCAAGAAACCTCGGAAGCCCGGCCACTGGATCCGTGCAAGATGTATTAAAACAAAACATGTATGTTTTTATATAAAAACCCTAGATCTACCTTAGATCTAGAAGGTGAGAGTGTTACCCTCGTAGCGACGCTCTTCGCTTATCCCCTCGTCCAAAAGGTTCGCCGGAACTCGAGAGTGTCGTGTACACTCTCTTCCAGATCACACAAGCAATAGGTGGAGAAAAGCATCCTAGAGTGTGCTAGCACCCTTGACGCTCATGGCTAGACGAGGAAGAGAGAGCTTGAGGGAAGAGAGGAGGAAGAAGACGGTTACACAACTTAACTTCACATCATCCATAACCCACTATAAGGGGGTTACACGTGCATCGAACTCCAAGAGCCAATGGCTCTTGGTCTCCTTACGAGGTGGCACTTACGATGTCGTGATGATGTGAACATCATCATCGACCATGCCAAGTCATCATCGACGCATTCGGTCAAGTCAAACTCGACCTTCATCTTCCCTCTCAAGTCAAGTCAAACTCGACCTCATATCTCCCATAGTGATCAAATCCAACCATTTGATTCAAGTCAATTTAATTTAATGAATCTCTATTCATTTAATTTAAATTGATTTGATTAATCAAATCTAAATTAGACTCATTCAACACTCAATCAACTCGAGTCTAACTCAATTAGCCTAATTTGGATTACTCTTAATCCACCTGGTTCATCCCATTTAACCTAATCCTCACGGGTTCATCATACGAACCTAATCTCCATCTAATTGCTCTTCCATGTGTGACGAATAGGTTCTTATAGCGTTGCAATGTCCCCTAAACCGATTTAGAACATAAACAATGGCGGTATCTAGCAACACATCATCATACCCAAGTTACAAGAACGCTGAGCCCAACATCACCTGTGACTACTAATCGCGACTCCGCGATAACCGATGTCCCTCTATCCTTAACATCTAGATCGACCAATCGAGGCATGCATGTCATCCTGCATAATCTAAATCTCGATCTCCAAGTAGACTCACTTAATCAAACGAGCTCAATATCTCATATCGACTCATTGGCGTACGTACGCACGTGGTCTCACTCTATCAAGAATATCGATGTCACCTACATAGGAGGGATAGATCCCATCTACATCACTCACATCCCTCCGCATAATTTGTTACATACCCAAGAATCGCTTTTATAGTCCACCCATTTACGGGTGGCGCTTGACGGCCAAAGTAGCAACTCCTGTAGGGAACCATGGTGACTTCAGTGTCTAAGGACTAATAGTCATACTAATAGCCATGAGAGAAAGTATACGACACTCATATAACGATCCACGATACTTTCTCACGTCATTCAAGATACATTCTCCAACGATACCCACGTGTCAACTGATATTCATATCCACGATGACATTGTAGATCAAGTCATCTGGTTGACCTACACGCTACTTCTCTACGCATTAACATCGTTCCCGAATGTTAGTACTGATCAGGAACGATTAAGAGTGTGTTCTCTATATCATCTCATTATCGATTCAACCAATCGATTGATATAGATAAGAACCTACTACTCAAGGACATTATTATATTTAGTTATTTGGCACCAATACAAGTAAATATAATAACCATGCCTTTATAAATAGGAATATGATACAATAAAGTCCATACAACAATCATCATATGATTGACTCTAGGGCTTTCACTAACACAAAGGTTGTTGCACTCACCATTGGAACGTATTTGTTGAAACTCCCTACAGGACTTGTCTTAGAACTGGACAATTGCTTTTATGTTTCGTCGTTAATAAAGAACATCGTTTCTATTTCCTGTTTAAATAGAAATGGGTATCATTTGACTTTTAGTAACAATTGTTTTTATATAACTTTAAATGGAGTTCTTTATGGGATTGGAACTTTAAGCAATGGTATTTATACGTTGGACGTATCTAGTGACATTTTCAATATCGAAGCGAGCAACAAGTGTACTTGAAAAGATAATCAATTAAACTCCTACATGTGGCATTGTCGTCTTGGCCATGTAAGCAAGAAACGTATGTCCAAATTACACCGATGTGGAATTCTGGAATCGTTTGAATTAGATCCATACGATACATGTGAATCATGCTTAAAGGGCAAGATGACCAAGTTACCTTTTACTAGAAAAGGTGAACCGGTGGGAGAGTTGCTTGGTCTAATACATACTAATGTATGCTGACCTATGTCAACTCAAGCTCTAGGAGGTTATAGCTACTTCATTACCTTCACCGATGATCACTCACGATTTGGGTATGTATTCTTGATGAAACACAAGTTTGAAGCCTTTGAAAAGTTCAAAGAATTCAAAAATGAAGTAGAGAAACAACTTGACAAGAGTATTAAAATACTTCGATCGGATCGAGGTGGTAAATACTTGAGTCAAGAGTTTCTAGATTATCTGAGGGACAATGGTATATTGTCTCAATGGACTCCGTCGTATACACCATAGCTTAATGGTGTATCTGAGAGGCGAAACTGAACCTTGTTAGACATGCTCAGGTCGATGATGAATCACGCGAATCTTTCTAAGTCCTTTTGGGACTATGCACTTCAGACAGCTATTTACTTGCTAAATAGAGTCCCGACCACGGTAGTCTCTACTACTCCATATGAAATATAGGCTAGTAAAAAACCTCATTTATCTTATTTGAAGATATAGGGTTGTCCTGCTTATGTGAAGCAGACTGTGTCAGACAAATTGAATGCTAAGTCTGATAAATGTCTATTTACTAGATATACTATAAGGAAACGAGGGGTTACCAATTCTATCATCCCTTGGAACAAAAGGTATTTGTTTCAAGGAATATTGTGTTTCTAGATAAAGAGTTTCTCTTGCAAGAAAACAGTGGGAGTGTCATTGAACTTGAGGAGGTTCAAGAGACTCCAATAGACATTGAGATACCTGGTCAAGCACCTCAACCGATAACTCATAGTGATGAGACAACCTATTGTTGCACCACATATTCGTAGATCTGGTAGGACGCGTAACATTCCTGAGAGATATGGATTTCTCGTAAGTGAATCAAATGACGTGTTACTCATTAATGATAAGGAGCCCACTAATTATGAAGAAGTTCTGAAAAGTTCAGAAATGGACAAATGGCTTGAAGCCATGAAGTCGAAAATGGATTCCATATATGAAAATCAAGTTTGAAACTTGGTGGACCCACTTGAAGGCACTAAGCCTATAGGGTGCAAGTGGGTTTTTAAGAAGAAGACTGACATGGATGGTAATGTGATTACCTTTAAGGCTAGATTAATGGCGAAAGGCTATCGTCAAAAGCAAGGTGTTGATTATGACAAGACTTATTCACCGGTAGTTATGCTTAAATCTATTCGGATGCTCCCAGCCATAGCGGCTCATTATGATTATGAGATATAATAGATGGATGTGAAAACAGCTTTCCTTAATGGAAACCTCCTCAAGGACGTGTATATAATACAGCCTGAGGGTTTCGCATTAGTTGATAAAACCAAGGTATGCAAACTTCGACGATCTATTTATGGACCGAAGCAAGCATCCAAGAGCTGGAATATCCGTTTTGATGAGACAATCAAAAGGTTTGATTTCTCAAAAAATCCAAACGAACCTTTTGTGTATAAGAAGGTTAGTGGGAGTGCAATTGTGTTCCTAGTATTGTATGTCGATGACATATTACTTATAGGAAACGATATATCTGTCTTACAGTCGGTTAAAATTTGGTTATCCAAAACATTCTCCATGAAAGACCTGGGAGAAGCGACCTATATCCTCAAGATTAAGATATATAGAGATAGATCGAAACGATTGTTTGGTTTTTCGCAGTCTACATATATAGACCAAGTGCTAAAGAGGTTTAGCATGTCGGAATCCAAGAAAGATTTCCTTCCCATCAAGCATGGGATACACCTTTCGAAGTGTATATGTCCGCGCACAGAAGACGAGAGGATTTACATGAGTAAGATTCCCTATGCATCCGCAATAGGATCTATCATGTATGTTATGTTATGTACGAGGCCCGATGTATCGTATGCTCTGAGTGTCACGAGTAGATACCAATCTGATCCATGAATGGATTATTGGACGGCTATTAAGACAATCCTTAAGTACTTAAGAAGAACTAAGGATGTGTTCATAATATATGGAGAGGGTGATATGGAAATACGCAGGTATATGGATGCTAGCTTCCAAACAGACAAGAATGATTCCAGGTCTTTGTCTAGGTACATATTCACCTTAAATAGAGGGGCAATAAGTTGGAAAAGTTCCAAGCAAAACACTGTGGTAGATTCTACCACTGAGGCAAAATACATTGCAGCCTTCGTAAGCAAAGAAGCGGCTCGATCAAGAAGTTTTTCTCCAACTCGTGCGGTTTCAACTATCATTGGCAAGACTGCATCGCGACAACAATAGAGCGACATCAGACAGCAAAGGAGCCAAGGTCTTATCAACGATCCAAACATGTGTTTCGCCGCTATCATCTGATCAGAGAGATTATCAGTAGGAAAGCAATATAAATCGAGAAGATTCCCACTGAAAGGAACTTAGCGGACCCTTTAACTAAGGCCTTACCTCAAAGTAAATTTGAGGATCATGTTAGAGATTATGGAATTCGATACCCTGGCAATTGACATTAGGCAAAGTGGGAGTTTGTTAGTAATATATGAGAGGTGTCCCAAGGCAATCGCCTTATGGTTGTACCATTTATTTAATAAATAAAGATTCACTATTTGAGTATACATATTTTCATGTATTTGATTGGATCTTAAACTCATTTACTGAATGTCCGCAATACAATTCACAGCATGAGAGAATTTGTGATTGGATCACAACTAGTGAGTATCTCTACATGTGTAACTGTGATGTATTGGAATTATCCCTAGTCGATGAATTGATGCATTCGAACGCCATCGATTATGTTGAGACTAGCACGAGGTATACTCTTTGGTTTATCTAAGTAGCTGTTTCTCACTGGCTTGAGACATTGGGATGTCCGGAGTTAATCGTGGATACTAATTATGGTAACTAATTCATTGGAGTGATTAGCTGTAAGACTTCATATGGTTCTCTGCATATATGGATATGTCAATGAAGTTCTTACTGCAGCTTAAGTACGATGTTCCTTCGACTTAGAACTTATGCTTTAACATCTTAAGCAAGCATCTCCGAGGAGATGTGGACCCGGGATGATTGGGTATAAGTCGAAGTGGCCAAAGGTGTTTGAATAGCCTACAGAGGATTCACCACTCCTTACGAGATGTATATCCTATGGTCTCTCGTCGGATTGTTCCTAAAATCTTTGGCCAAAGTATTACATGTTTAGAGTATGGTACTCTTGGATACATGTGCAGTAATTAGAATCCGGAGGACGAGGAAGTAATACTTGGGCTAGGTGTGACGCAGTCAGCCTAATGGGGACTGACACATAGACCATATCCTGAACCAAGTGGGTATAAGATGCGTGAAAAGAACGGGGCACGATTTATTGTACCTGCTAAAGGGTTTCAAAAGCGTTCTGGGATCAACCATTGATTTTCCGATTAATTGGGGATTATAATGTATTAATAGGTGTCACTCATGATCGTTCTATAATTAATAGTTAATTATAGACGACCAACATAAACCGGAAACCTATTTGGTCACACACACAACAAGCGTAATCCGAAAGATTTAAAACGAGCTTGAGAATAGGATTCTTAGATCGAGAGAAACTTGGTTTGGTTGGATCAAACAAAGAGCGAGTATGAAATTGTTTCAGTTGCATCGGAAGCATGGATGGGTTAAGTCTTATGAAGACATGATGGATGAACCAAATCGATTTAGTTCTAATCCAATGGTGGAAAATAAAGCAAAGTGGTTTGGTTTGTTTTAAACGAATGAACCAAAGTTGGTTCGGTTCGTTTTAACTTAAAATAGACCAACGCAGTTTGGTTTATTTTAACTTAAGTTATTGGAGCGGATTAATGGATTTTGGTTATGAACCAATAACCGTTAGGAGAATGTGTTCTCTATAAAAACACGACTTAAGGGTTTTGTGGATAGATGACAACGAAGGTTTTGGAATCCCTAGCCGTTTCTCTTCTCCTCCCTTATTGTTGCCGCCAAACCCTAGGAGAGGTGTGGTCACGCCAAGCTCCTCGTGCCGCCGCCATCGAGTTGCTGCTTCCTCTCTTGTCGGGCCACCCACCCACGGCAACTCCTCCGGCCATCCTCCCTTGGTTGTCGACCATCAAGGGCAGCCAACCAAGTTTTTGGCCTACCATCTCCTCCACCAAATAAGTTGTCCAATTTTTGGACAGCTTGTTGTCCCTTGCGTGGAAAGGTCGGTTGGTCGTTGTTTTGCACTCCGGTAGCGACCTGCTTGCCTTTGGTGGAGAACCAAGGTTTCGTCAATTAATTGACGAAAATCGCTTCCGAGAAGCGAGTTCGTGGAACTCGATTTTTGGATCCGAATTTGATTCGGATCGTGATCATCTCTCAATCACAACGTCTTCGATTCGAGACTAGTATCTCGTGAGAAGATGGGGCTCGTGGCTTTGTGAAGCTATCCTGACGATACTCGACATAGATACGGATAGAGGCGAGACTTGCAAGTATCGCTTAGTTGATGTCATTCCCGCTTCATGTAATTCATCAGATATACCTAGAGTAGTTTTCCTTTATTGCAAAATTTGAAATGTCGATTATGTCTACACATGTTGTATCCTTGCATGTGTGTGGTGTGTGTTGTAATAAATAGTTTATTACTTGTTTTTTCTTCCGCTGTGTGCATGTTTACGAAACGTGTTTGAACACAACACCCACATCGGTGCCATGGGAACCCAACACTTGTGTCCATGACGAATCTTCGGAGGGACGACTTCTCTAAGCCACGAGTTTGACCTTCTCTTCGCTGCTAGACGAAGCAAGAAGTTCAGGTGATTGGAGAGCAAGAAAGTCGGCCCAACAAAATAGGAAACAACTCCTGTTTCCTTGGTGGCCGACAGCAGCTCCAAAACCTAACTCTCCTAGATTCGGCCAAGGGCACAAATGAAGAAACCTTTGTTCCAAGCCTTAGCCGAAGTTCCTCACTCCCTTGGGGAGGAGTTGGCCAGACCTAAAGCAAGAGATGGACTTGCTAGAGCCGACAGCAAGGAAAACTCAGAAGGAGTAGGCAGCAAGGAGGAAGAGGGGAGGATTAAGCACGACCCTTAATTAGGTTTTAGCCTTTATAACTCTTTATATAGGTTCTAAACTTAATGAGTTATGGGTTAGTGGATCAACTTCATAAGTCTATAACCATTAAGGCTTAATCTCATCTATTAAACCCTAATTGGGCCCTTAACCAAAAGAAGGCTCCACGTCTTATGAAGATGGGTTGGGTCTTAAGAGGTTTAATTTTTCATAATATGTCACTCCAATGAACTAATTACCTTCAACTAGCATCCACATATTCACTCTCAACATTCCTATGTTTTCATTCAGTGGGTATCAAATGCTTGAATAAACCAAGGAGCATAACATGTACTAATCTCACAAAATTGATGATATATCATCTCATTAATTCTTTGACTAGGAATAATTTCAATACTTACATAATTACACATGATGGGATACTACTAATTATGATTCAATCATAATTTCTCTCATGTTATATATCGTATTGAAGATTTCAGCAAATGAGTTTAAGATTCAAAATACATAGAGAATGCACACTCAAATAGTGAATTTTATTAATAACAACTAAGATGATTGTCTTAGGACATTTCTCTATTACAACAGTCTGATCCCACCGACCTACTAGGGTTTTCACTTAATCCAATCTCGCCGACCTATCAAGACTTCCTCTTGCCTAGTCTGGTCCCGCCGACCTACCAGGACTTCCATTTGCCTAGTTTAGTCTCGCCAACCTACTAGGACTTTTACTTACCAATAATCTAGTCAACCACCTTGACCTAACTAGACTTTCCGCTTAACTCACATTTAAACATTTTGATCGTATTTGGATAAACCCCTAGTCAATACTTAACCAAACAAAGGTGTATTGCCAAACATCGAAACTCTGGAAACTAATTGCATTAACAATCTCTCTTTGATGTTTGATAATACTCTTAAGTTTGGTTCAGATCCTAAGGGTCTTATGTCAAACTAGAGGTATTAAATTTGTCTAACTTAAGTTCTCTCCCCTTTCGGCATACATCAAAAAAAAATAACCATAGGTTCTCCTTAGATTTTGCACCAATAATGTTTAACCTAGGTCAAGACTTTACCTTCTAATCCTTTGTGAAAGTTCATATACATAATTTTTTTTTAATTCCTGTAAAGTCAATTTTGAAAAAAAAAAAAAAAAAAAAAAACTTTTTCGATAATTTATTTCAAAACTAAGGTCCATTTAGATATTTCAAATTTTTGAAACATCTTTTTCAAAGTATTTATAGCATTGCAAATGTATATGTTCAAAATATCTTAAAGGCATTTTTCAAATGTAATTTTTAAAATATTTTCAAAAGTTGCAAACTTTTCAATTTGAATTTTTCAATACCTTTAAACAAAATAATTTTCAATGAAAGAAGAATTTTAAAATTTTCTAAGTTTGAATTTTTCAAAACAGAATTATTTGAATTTTTCAAGTTTGAATTTTTAAATCAGAATTTTTTAGATTTTAATGATTCTGATCTAAGTTTTGATGATTCTGATCTAGATTTTGATCAATCTAATCAAGTCCTAAATTGGTTTTAATCTTGATTTGATCTAAATCATCAAAGATGTGATCAAGTTTTTAATTAATCTTATCAATGGTCAAATTAACTTGATCATTTTCTTTATTAATATTAACTAAAGTAATTAAATCTGTATTATTTAAAATTTTATTATCTAAATTAATATTATTAATTGAGTTAATTTCTTTTGAGTTAATTAAATCTAATTGAATATTATTAATTAAACTATGATCAATTAATTTGTTAGATTTATCTAAATTATTGTAATAATCTATGAGGCAATTGGTTCTTGTAGTGTCCAAATTTCTTGCACTTAAAACACATAATATGCTCTTTGTTTCCCCGAACTCTCGACATCGATTCCTCCGTTGTTGCCGATTGTGTCATTTGATTCTTCCGAGTAGGATACTTATTTTTCTAGTGTCCTCTCTCCCTGCACTTAAAATAAGTAATATGGAATTTAAAACTTGAATTTACAAATATACATTTGCGCTTCTACCCCTCAATTTGTGGCCTTATGGATTGCTCCTCTTTAAATTTCTCTATTTTCCTATAATGCTATGGCAAATACAAAAAAAAAATATGCAAATATAAAAAAAAAAATTAAAAACTTAAATACTTCGGTGCCCTCGAAAAGGTATTAGATGACATTTTTTAGAGATAAAACATGTGTACCAATTGTAGGTCTCTGAACAAGCTTTAATTTGATAGGTTGTACATTCCGTGGTTCCACCCGAGTCAAAAGTTATGGTTGTTTTAATTCACCTCTAGCTGCTCGTCTAACTATTAGTCTGGTTGAAGACCCTCCGACGCTGATACCAATTGTAAGATCAAAAAGTGTGGTAGAGGAGGGTGAAAGTGCTCGTTGATTTTGTCTATCAGAAGTGTTAGTAGCAATGGAAATAATAAAATAATAAATAAAATATACATTATTTTTTACTTGGTTTCCAACCTCCAGAGTCAGTACGTCCAAGGCTTATGCACAGGCGTTTGCCCACTAAATATTCTCCTTTCCAAAATATTTCCGGAGGTGGAGAAACATCTTACAAGAATTATATTCAAGCACAAATAAATATAAAATGAAAGCACATAAATAAAGACAAACAGTAGTAAGATAATTGGTCTAGAAGCCTTGGGCGTCTCGCACTCCTCCTAGCACTTCCCTAGTTGCACGAATAGAATTTTGAGCTTGGAATGAAAGTAGTAGACGATATGATTGATGATTTGAGGCTTCTACTCAAGATTACATTTATAGAGCTTTTCCAGGCGCCTCCAGCTCGGTCGTGATCAAATCCGCATCAACCAAGTCCTATCCTGTTCTAGGCGCCTGGATCTCTTCTAGGTGCTTGGATACTGACATGACACTCTTCTAGCTAACTCTGAACCTTCCAATTCGGATGTTGTTTATCCTTCTCTAAGTGCCTAGATCCTGTCCAAGTGCTTGGATCTGACGTTGAACCTGGACGGGATCTAGGCTTCGCCTGAATCCTACTGTAGCCGCCTAGAACTATTCCAACCATCTAGATTCCAAAATCTACAAGATAAACAAACAAGCAAACATCTATTCTGTAGTCTACCTAACCTACTTAGTTCTTACTTAGAGTTCACTCCTCCAAAACTTAAAGTTTACTCCTCTAGAATTTTCCCTTTACCAAGCACCCCGCTTGGACTTCCCTTTGCCTAACCCAGTTCTCACTTAACCTGCTAGGGCTTCTACTTGCTTAGTCCGGTCCCACCAACCTACTAAGGCTTCCACTTGCCTAGTCTGATCTCGCCGACCTACCAAGACTTCCATTTGTCTAGTCCAGCCCTGCCAACCTACCAGGAATTCCACTTGTCGAATTTGATTCCACCGACCTATTAGGACCTCCACTTGCCTAATCTGGTCCCACCGATCTACTAGGGCTTTCACTTGCTAGTCATCCAGTCAACCACCTTAGCTTACATCCAAACATTTTGATCCTATTTGGATCGACCCTTGGTCAATACTTGATCAAACAAAGGTATATTGTTAAACATCGAAACTTAGAGATTGATTTCACAAATAATCTTATTCTGTGTTGCATTCGAATCATCATGTATCTCTTTTAATACTTGTACTCCTACCTGCTCTTTAAATATATTTTGTTTCTTATCTTTTAACTTACATGATTTAATTTTAGGAGTCATACATATTTTAGTTTTATTAACACTCTACTTAAAGTGCATATCCAACACTACCAACCTATGTTAGGTGGTTAAGTTTTCTGCAAGAATAACCTTACAATCTTTCTATTTTTCTTCCTCACAATAAAAAAATCAATTTGCGACTTATTATTTTCACTTTTAAATGTGACCAAATATTCTTCTCTTTTAAAAAAAACATATTAGTTATTATAAGTTCATCTTCATTGCTTGTTCCAAATCCATAACTCTCATGCACCCTATTATATTTCTTATTTTTTACTCTTACATGCTCATTTAGATCTCCTATTAAAATTATTTCATTTAGCATAATTCTATATAATATCTCATCTAAGTCTCCCCAAAATCTAATTTTAATATCTTCATCTAATCTATTTGAGGTGCATATATGTTTATTATATTAATAGTTTCTTTCATCATTATTATCTTAAAAGCTATAATTCTATCCTTTTTTTTAATTACTTACACTATTTCATCCTTTAATGAGCTATCTACAACAATTGTTACTTCATTTTGCATTCTACTTTCCTATGTGTTATAACTTAAAACCTAAATTCTCTATTATAGTCTTCTCTCTTACCCATTTTGTCTTTTGTATATATAAAATATTAATTCTTCTTCTAATCATAGTATCTACTACTTCCATTGCTTTACTAGTAAGCATTTCTATTCAAATTTTAAACAATTAGTTTTCTATAATATTTATTTTTATCCAACCTATAGTGTGAGGACTCTTGCATATTTAATACTATACTCAAATTCTCATAGAAATGTAATGGTCTTACTGAGACATTACAGTTAGACTCTACCACGTGTTGCTTTCGGAGAATAACCTAAGATAAGATTAGTACAACAGTTTGATGGATTCATTCATTAAAATTTATTCAAGTTCAACCTTGGCTAACAACCTAACGCAACCCTCACCTTTTCTCATCCATGCTTAGGACCGGGTACGGTAGGTTTAATTAAGAAATTCAAACAAAGAGAAGAATAAAATGTTTTTCAATCATCTCAAGATCCATAACCACCACAATTGGCGCAATTGACCTTATGAATTGATTCTACTTCTATGTGGCAACTCTTTGGTTTGAGAAAACTCATAGTAACAACACTATTCAGAGGTGGTGCGATTTCAGCAGTTTCTCATAAACCTAACAAAACAATTGCATGTTTTCTCAAAGAAATAACAATATTAATCCCATTGAACAGATTTAGTCAACATTAATTATTACGAGGTAAGTTCATTTAAGGAATGGTCACCCCATTCTTAAAATCATGTTAAGTAATCATATGTACATGTATAGAATGGGTTTTAATAAAAGTCTTAAAGAGACATGTCACTGTAACCATGAAGTCATTAAACAGATCCCAAATAGAGAGATTCCTCTATACAAGGGTATTGATATACTGCCATAAATCCGCAGTTAACAATTGGACCGTAGAAGATGTCTTCGTGAAAAAACAAGGCATTGCTTATGGTCATTAATGTGCCAACTCATGCAAGACTTCTGATCTATTTTGAGTGAAAGGGAATGTGTGTGGTTTATGTTATATCTATATATAAAAATAAAATTTATTAAAGAAAGGGTGTAGTTGTAATTTTAAAACTTTTTGGACCTTTTTGTAAAAGTGGAATTAAAAACTCCATGCCGTGACTTCTTTTTTCCCATCAACCCTCTCTCGTCTTATTCTCTCTAACACATCTTTCTTCATCATTTATAAAAAAAACTAAAGTTTCCCTCCCGTCTTCATCCCTCCTAACACCGCCATCTAAATCCGACCACAATTCAAAACTGACGATTCAATGATTCAGAATTGATGGTTTGATAATTTTAAAAATATCAACCCTTAACCTTAACCTTCTCAGACGGTTATGGTTCACGTTTCGAAACGGTCGGATACAATTCAATTCACAGTTCCCGATGGTTTGAAATTATTATTTATATTTTATTTTTTTTATATTTAAAAATTAAAAATGGAAAAAATAAAATTTCAAAAGTGTCCACTAATTTAAGTTGTCTATCTATCTACATGAGAAATAAAAGAATTAAAGTCGTGCGGTTCATTAATTCTTTCGGTATTAAAATTTTTTATTTCGTTCTCTAAAAATTGCATTCTTTTATTTTTTTTTTAGTAACTTTTGTCCAATTATCAAATAGTGTTTCAAAAAAGACGAAAGATAAAGTAAATCAAAATGAATATTATATTAAATTCTGAATCACCTCCCTTTTTACATATCAATATTTTAATTTAACATTAACATTGTTCTATTTCAATGTGATCAAACATAATAATAATAATATATATATCACAAATTTTACTTTTAATTAATTTTATAGGTCTGATGATAATTTTCATTAAATATATAATTTACTGTTAACAAGTTATATCTTTTAGCAATTTTAGTATTAGGATATATCTTACAAGTCAAATAATCTTTATAAATTCAATGTTAAATGGATTAAAAAAAGAGAGAATAAGACCAAATAATCTATTAAATAAGTTAAATAAAATTAATAAATATCACATCTGAAAATTCAAAACATATAAATTAAAATTTTAATGGTAAAATAGTTCCACATTTAAAAAAAATAAAAGGAATAAATCAATATATATTCGACCACATTATTAAAATTTCTAAAATATTATAATTATTATTAAATAAAAGGTTCTCATTGAAAAATTTAAAAAATAAATTTTTTAAATAAATAATACTCGTGAACAAGATGGAATCGGATTGAACCGCAGGTTCACCTGCTCATTTGAGGGTTGACCCTTAACTAACCCATCTGGAGACGGACTGGTTACGAGTTGAGTCCATTGACCTGGTTCAAGTTCCAGGCCGAGTCCAATTTGGACTCAGCTCATGGGCAAGTCTATCGTCATCCGTTCTCATGCCACTGTCCCTTCTCACACAATCACTATCGTCGATGCTCCAGAGCAGCAGCATCGATGCTCCAGAGCAACATCATCAATTAGACCAATTTTGGTGGAAGTTTTTTTTGCTTGTTTTCTTTTGACTACTTTGTGCATGATTAAACATACATTATAAATAATATTGGAAAAAAATGATTTATAACTAATTATGAAATAGAAAGTAAATTGCAGTTATATATATATGGAAAAGTTATCCTGCATGCACTACCGTGTGCGCAGTGTGCGATTGTGTATTCCTAAGCGAATAGTGATGGGCACTATGTAGTACTATGCATTCTCAGTTACTGTATTAAACATGTTGCTCAGGATAAGTCATCCAAGATAACATTCCCCCCTCTCTCTCTCTCTCTCTATATATATATATATATAGATATGTATATACATATATATATATATATATATATATATATATATATATATATATATATATATATATATATATATATATATATATATATATATATATATATATATATATATATGCTTGATTGTTGCTATAAATTATTTTAGTGTTTAATGATAGGAAATAAATAATAATTTCATTAAGAATTAAATTAGGCAATATTATATTATGTCTCGTTAGAAGAAAAATTAATTGTTTAATCGTATTTACCTCCATTTGTTTGATCATATCATTTATATTTGCTTGTTCTTTTCATATTCTAATTGTTGTTGCTCTATTAATGTTATATTTGAGATGTGTACTAAAATAATTATCTTATGGTTTGTATTATTTATTCAATAAATAGTAGATTTACTATTTGAGTGTACATTCATTATGTATTTGATTGGAGCTTATGTTTGCAATATGATTCAAAAAAAACAACCCGGTACACGAAGCTCCCGCCATACGGGGTCCCAGAGAAGGATCCATTGTACGCAGCCTTACCTTACTTTTTGCAAGAGGCTGTTTCTAGGATTCGAACTCGTGACCTCTTGGTCACAAGACAACAATCTTACCGTTGCACCAAAGCTCGCCTTTTTAGCATAAGAGAATTTGTGATAGGATCACAACTTATAAGTATCTTTACATGTGTAATTATGAGTGTATTAAAATATTCCATAGTCGATGAATCGATGAGCTCAGACATCATTGGTTCTGTGAGACTAGCACATATTATACTCCTTGGTTTATCCAAGCAGTTGTTCCTCACTGGCTGGAGACATTGGATGTTGAGAATTAAACGTGGATGCTAGTTATAGTAATTAGTTCATTAGAATGATCTGCTGTAAGACTTCATATAGTTCCCTACATATATGAATATGTCTATGAAGTTCTTACTGCAGTTTAAATGCGAGTTTCCTTTTACTTGAGGTATTCAAGTCATCTTAGTCATGGAGACTTATATTTTGACATCTTAAGCAAACATCTTTCGAGATGTGGACCAAGGATGATTGGATATAAGTTGAAATGTCCGACGGTATTTGAATAGCCAACAGAGGATTCACCGCTTTTGGTAAAGGAGATATATACCCTATGGTTACTCGTCAAGATTATTACTCAAAGTCTTTAGCCAAAGCATTTATATGTTAAGAGTATGGTACTCTTGGACACATATGGGAGTAATTTAAATCCGCAGGATGAGGAAGTATAACTTGGGCTAGGTGTGACGTAGTCAACCTAGTGGAGACAAACACAGATCATGTCCTGAACAAAGTATAAGACGAGTGAAAGTAACGAGGTACGACTCATTGTAGCTACTGAAAGGTTCAAAAGAATTTCTGAGATCAACCGTTGATTTTCTAGTTAATTGGAGATCATGATTTACTACTAGATGTCACTCGTGATCGTTCCATAATTAATAGTTAATTATGGACAACCAACATAAATCGGAAATCTACAGGTCACACGCACTACGAGTTGTTTCCTAATATATTTGAAATGAGTTTGAGAATTGAATTCTCAGAGTGAGAGAGACAGTCTAGTTGGAGCAGACGAAGGACAAGGATGAAAATAGTTTCATCGAAACAGAGACTTGGATGGGGTTACATCTTATGAAGATGGATTGAACCTATGGTGATTTAATAATGAACCAAATTGGTTTGGTTCAAATAGAGGGTGGTTTGGTTTAATGAACTAAATGGTTTGGTTTTAAACCAAAGACTATTGGTCTGGGCTATTGGGTTGATATTATTGGGTTTGGATCTTGATCCATTAAACCAAAAAGAGACCCATATATAAGGGAAGCTTATGGAGGAAACCCTAGCTAAGCAAGCAAGTGAGCCCTCCTTCTCCACTCTAGCCACCAACCACCACCTTGCTGCCGTCTCCTTCCACCGGCCAAAAAAGGAGTTGTTGCCGGCCACCTAAGGCTCCGACAGCCTTACTTCGGCATCCTCACTTGTGGAGGTGTTGGAGATTCCGAGATAATGCGCAGCGGAATAAAGTAAATAAAATAATTTTTATTACATCCCAGACGTCCCCTGGGGGTCAGAAATACTTGTTTTGACATAATCATATGTAAACACACAAAAGGAGAAGGAGAAATTATACCTTCGAGATTCTTTCGAATCTGTCGAAACCACAAGCAAGACCAACGGGTCTTGCCTCTATCCACGCCGGGATCACCTGAGACAACTCCTAGAGCAGCAAGCCTTTGTCTTCGATTGGTGCTAGCCAACCGGCAGAGACAAGAGAAGAAGACGGCTACCAAGGAAGAAAACCTAAGAGATAAGAACCCTTTTTTCCAAAGATTATCAAGGGATCTATTTATAGATCTCTTGATTGGGGCATCTTAGGAGGCTTAAACGGAACTTATCTTACCATAATTATCCTATAATTAAGGTAAAAGCAACCTAGAAAATTTCCATAAGAGAAATCTCCAAAACCGACGGAGTTGCGACACGCTCGTATGTCTTACACACGACCAGTCGTGCCAAAAAGCACGGTTGTTCCAAGACACACAGCTAGCCGTGTGTCCTTCTAGGAACGGCTTGGGCTTTGGCCGTTTTTGGCCAGAGCGAGGCACGGTTGTGTGAGGCTCTGTATGGTCTATTTGACTTCGTTTAGGTGTGATATGGTCGTGCTAAGTCCGGTAAGGTCATAGGAGGTTCCATAGCCTCCGTTTCGCACCCTCTTAGTCTGGTCCAACCAAATATATCCTCTCATTGAGAATCTCATTCTCAGACTTGTTTTATATCTCAAGATCACTCGTAGTGTGTGTGACCCAATAGGTTACTGGTTATGTTGGTCATTCATAATTAATCCCTTAATTATGAATAGATCATGAATGACACCTAACAATACATCATGACCCCCAATTGATGGGAAAGTCTGAATTGACTTCAGAACGTTTATGAACCCTTCAGAAGCTACAGTTGTTCGTGTCTTGTTCCTTTCACTCATCTTATACCCACTTGGTTCAGGACATGGTTTATGTATTTGTCCCCACTAGGCTGACTACGTCACACCTAGCCCAAGTTTATTTTCTTGTCCTGTGGATCCAAGTTACTCCTGCATGTTCCTAAGAAGACTATCTTCTTAACATATTTGCTCTGGCCAGAGACTTCTGAATAACAATCCTGACAAGAGACCTAGAATATACATCTCCTTTATTAGGAGTGGTGAATCCTCTGTGGGCTATTCAAATACCTTTGATCACTTTGACTTATACTCAATCATCTCGGAGTTACACCTACTATGTAGATAGCTGCGAAGAAGTCAAAGTATAAGGCATCATGGTCAAGGTGACTTGAATACCTCAAGTCTAAGGAAGCTCGCACTCAAGCTGCAATAAGATCTTTGACAACATATAAAACAATATAAAGTCTCATAGTATGTTACTCCAATGAACTAGTTACTATAACAAGCATCCACATGTTTACTCTCAGCATCCCTATGCTTCCATTAAATGAGTACCGAATGCATGGATAAACCAAGGAGCATAACATGTACTAGTCTCACAGAATTGATGATGTTCAATCTCATCAATTCATCGACTAAGGATAGTTTTGTTATTTCATAAAAAAAAAGATATACCTAATTACATGGAAGATGCCCTATTTATATACAAAGTTAGGGTCTATTCAACGGAATAAATCAAACCCTATTCTAAGAATAAATCAAACTCTATCCTAGAAAATAATTATCCCTAATTATATTTACAATATTCTAACACTCCCCATCAAGCTGAAAAATATAAATTATATGCACCCAGCTTGTTACATATGTAATCAATTCGGGGACCTCTCAGTGACTTAGTAAGTATATCTACTAGTTGATCATGTGAGTTAACAAAACTAATAGATATTTCTCCAGATATAACTCTCTCTCTGACAAAGTGACAGTCGACTTCAATATGCTTTGTCCTCTCATGAAAAACTGGATTTGAGGCGATATGCATGGCGGTCTGGTTATCACATATAAGTGATATTTGTGTAACATCTCCATACCTTAGCTCCTGAAGCAACTGTTTGAGTCATATAAGCTCTTGACTAGCTATGGCCAAAGCTCGATACTCTGCTTCTGCACTGGATATTGCCACAATATTCTGCTTTTTTCTTTTTCCAAGAAACAAGGTTATCTCCGATAAATATATAAAAACCAAAAGTAGATCTCGTATCAATGGGAGATCCTACCCAGTCTGCATCAGAATACCATATGACTCGAGTATGTCCTTTGTCTTCGTATAAAAGACCCTTTCCTGGAGCGCCTCTGATATATTGAACAATGCGAATCACAACATTCCAATGTTCTTTACATGAAGAGTTGAGAAACTGATTTACTACACTTACTGCAAATGAGATATCTAGACGAGTAACAGTAAGGTAGCTTAGTGAAATGACCTAACCCAGTATGCATATACAGAATCCCTAGTCACACCTAAATCTTATCCATTATACACAAGGTCGTAACGCCAGGCAACAATTTATTTTATTCCATCCAGTTTAGCAGTCTCAACTACACACTTAACCCTCAAAACCTGAAGAAAAATAAAACATCAAATCATCTCCCCTCAATCTGGAAACCTGCTCCATGGATGCCTGATAATGTGTCGTACGCCATCATCATCTCCTCGGTTACACCACCTCCGCCTACGGCCTCGGGTATCCTGTTCCCTACCAAATTGTTATGTGACATCACGAGTTCACATTGAGGTAGATCAACGATGTGGATATAACACAGGAGGAGAGATTCGGAAGAAACATATAACTATACAATCAGAAATGTAAACTCGTAGTTCAACATACATCTTCTGGTTACACTTTCGTAAGTCAATACGAAACATAACCAATACTTTTAATCAACATATCATTATAACCCAATCACGCCATTCATACGCTTAATCGACATAAACATAATCACTGTGGTACCTCACATCAGGCATTTAAAATGCCGAGCCTAAATACCTTATTTTCGTGAAATCTCGAGGTACCTCTAGGAAGAAACTAAGGAAATCACCATCACCATCGACACACTCAGGGCCTCCCGAGCTCAACCCGGGGAGCCCAACCCGTCTGTGCACCACTAATGCCATGCATATACAGCTTAGCTAACTAAGAATTTCGACATTTTCTATCATACTTCACGTATGATAACATGTAACATCACGAATGGACGATATATATATGTATCTATGTATATCTATATATAGATCTACCCTCTTACTGGTAGATATTAACATAACCTATTCACATAACATCAAGCATAAGAAGGATTTGATGAACATTTTAGCTAAAGAAAATAAGAACATTAAACATCATAGTGAACAAACATATATATATATCTATATATAAAGATCTAACCTCATACACGTAGTATGGTAGTTACACACACATACATATAACATCTAACCTCATACATGTAGATGGTAATTACTCATATATATATATATATAGCATCTAACCTCATACACAGGTAGACGATATTTAACACATATTATATATATCATTTACAGCATTAAGAACAATTTATAAAGGATTAACTAAACATGCTGACAGAGAACAAATAAGGTAGGAATCATCTACAACCATAATACTCATGCATATAATTTTTCTATATCCACGATCCGCTCAACAACAAAGTTGATCCTAAGATCATAATCCACCCCCTTCTATCATAAGAACCCAAAGAAACTATTTCCCCATTCCATTTCCCTGCCCCTCACCTACCGAGCACCCTCAACCACTGGGTCCGAACACCTCCATCTAGAATTCCCAATTCAAACCCAAAGATTTAAATCCCTAACCCCCTCACAAATCTCTCTGCTCCTCCTTCTTCTAGCCGACGGAACCAAGCCCCCACCGGTTTCCATAGCTCCATCTCTTCCAACTCTTTAGAACACCACTGGAGGCCCGAATACCCAGGCCAATGAGAAGGCAGGCCCTGCTCCTCCTCCATTGGTAGAATGGAATCGGCTCAGGCTTTCTGCAGCTCCGTCCCTACCCGAACCCTCGAAATCCCCCATGGAACCACAGTTAGAACTCCTATCTGTAACCTGAAGCTCGAACCTCGTCGAATCCCGTCTCCAGGCTCCGTTCGCTTCTGACCCGTAAAGCAGCGGTAGCTCTCGCCCTCATTTGCCACTAGCCAAGGCTACTCACCGTGAAGAGGAAGAAGGAAGGTCGGTGTAAGCTCGGCGAGGTTAGCGTCGACTCGTGCCAGCAAGGACTACGTTATTCGCTTCGCCGTCGTCGGCGGCTCAGCAGGCGAAGGAGGGTCGCCTGTGGAGCGTAGGGAAAAAGAAAGAAATAAAAAAAACAGAAAAGGAAACATATATATATATATATAGGGTTCGGCCGGTTAATTAGGGTTTAGGGTTTTTCCCCTTCATGCCTCTCAACTATGATTAGTTAGGGTGTAAATAGACCCCGAAATTTACCCCCCCCCTTTTTCGATGATTTTCGCTCGTGTATGTATTTATTTATTTTTTTTTTTTTCGAGACTTGACACTTAGTCTCCCTACTAATCGTCTGTATCGTTCAGGATCTGGTAGAGGCTCCTCCTGATTTGGAAGAAGCTTGACATTAGGATCCATAGAGTTGTCAATTGTCTTTAAGTTTAACATTCCTGTTTCTTTTAGAATATCCATTGCATATTTTCTTTGGGATATAATGATCTCATTTCTAGATTGTGCTACTTCTATCCCCAAGAAATACTTAAGTCTGCCGAGATCCTTTGTCTAGAAATGTTTGAAAAGATGTTGTTTCACCTGTGAGATCCCGAGATAATCACTATCTGTAATGCATGTGTATGTAAATAAATCACTAGAATCATCTGACGATAAATGAGTGGTAATAAAAAGCAAAATGGTCAGATCTCGCTCAGTAAATGCCTGTTGAATTCTGAATCTTGAATCTACGAAGCCATGCTCTAGGTATTGCTTAAGGTATAAAGATTTTATGGCGTGCGCGCAGAGAAGACTCCCCTGGCAATGAAACGGAGGTTGCTTCGTATAGACTTCTTTGAGCAGTCACCGGTAAAGCATTCTTGATGTCAGTGATAAAAGTCGATGTCGAATCGCGTGATGAGCGTGAATAAGCGTATAGAGGGGCGTCTTGGCGTGAGAAAAAGTGTCTCCGTAATTGATCAGAAGATCGAGTATAACCTTTAGCAGAGGCAGGCCTTAAGTCCGTATTTATTCCGTCTAGACCGACCTTCGTATATAGCCATCTGACGATCAATAGCGGCTTTCGATGATGAAGCGAGGTCCCGAGTCCCGTAACTCGTAGGTCTCATTTGATCTAACATGCTTTTGTTTCCGTCTGGTTGGGCAAATCGTCTCCTGATCTTGGAAGGAAGCAGGCGTGAGGAGGAAAGATAAGAATAATAGAAAGGAGAAAGGCGATGGTAACTCAAAGAAACATAATAAGGAGAAGGATTACGAGTGGAACGTATACCTTTCCGAAGTGCAATAGGAATATCAGATTCAGAAGACTGGACCGGAGGAAGGAGTGGAGGACCTGGCTCTAGAGACGATTTTATGGCAGAGTTAGTGTTGGGCGACAGCAAAGCAGGATGAGGACGGCGCTGATAAACCTGCAGCGAAGGAGGAATTGGGGCTAGGGGTGATAGAGAATCCTCCGGAGGATAAAAGACTGGTACATGCATAGAAGGATGAAACTCAGATGACGACTCTGAAGACCCAAAGAAAGGAACCGAATTAAAGAATGTGACATCAACAGAGATGAGATATCGACGGAGAGAAGGAGAATAATACTTGTTCCCCTTCGGAGATCATGGGTGCCTAAGGAAAACACATTTATGCGATCGAAAAGAGAGTTTATCAATGTCAGGATCAAGAACATGAGTAAAACATGTAGAACCAAAGACCCTAGGTGGCAAAGGATGAAGAGACTGATTCGGATAAAGTACATGATGAGGTATTTAACTCTGCAAAGTAGATGAAGGCATGCGATTGATGAGATAAAATGCAGTAAGTACGGCGTCACCCCAAAAATGAAGCGGAACGTGAGAGTGAAGGAGAAGAGTCCGGGTGGTCTTAAGAAGATGACGATTCTTGCGTTTTGCAACTCCATTCTATTAGGGGATATGAGGACATGACGTTCGATGTAACACGCCATGAGATGTCAAGAAGGGCCGAAACGAAGTAGATAGATATTCACATGCATTATCACTTTGCAAGGATCGAAGAGGGATACCAAATTGTGTTTTAACTTCATTAAAAAAAGATTGAAAAATAGAAAACAATTCTGAACGATCGTTCATCAGATATAACCAAGTACAATGGGAAAAATCGTCTATAAAAGTAATAAAATATCTTGATCCCAAAATAGAAGAAACACGACTCGAACCCCAAACATCGGAATGAACCAAAGCAAAGCAGGGCAGCAAGTGGAATCCTGGAGCGCCTCTGATACGAAGCACTTGTTGTGGAAATGGGCTACGATGACTACCTCCTCACAGAGACGATGCTCCCTCCATTCGAACAGGAGAAGGGAAACTTCACCATGCTTTGGGCGACTCTGCAGGTTGTCAGAGACTACATAGGCACCGACGTGGCGACGAGGATGTCCAACGACTGGGTGGAAGAGGTCACGTCGATGCTGCGTCCGCAAGGAGGATGTCACAGGAGGAATCGCGTCGATGTTGCGTCTGCGAGAAGGAAGGCAGCTGCGAAGGAGGAGGATGTCGTGGAGGAATCACGCTGGAGACGAGGTGGGCCCCAAGGAAGAAAGAAAGTCGCGAAGGGGCGGATGCGATGCGGAAACCCTAATGCTCTGATACCATGTTATTTCATAAAAAAAGAGATACCTAATTACATGGAAGACGCCCTATTTATATACAAAGTTAGGGTATATTCAACGAAATAAATCAACCCCTATCCTAAGAATAAATCAAACTCTATCCTAGAAAATAATTATCCCTAATTATATTTAAAATATTCTAACAAGTTTCAATACTTACATGATTACACATGATAAGATACCCACTAATTATGATTCAATCATAATTTCTTTCATACCATAAATTGTATTGTGAACTTCAGTATAAGATCCAATCAAATACATAAATAATATATACTCAAATAGTGAATTTTATTAATAACTTCTAAGGCGATTGTCTTATGACACCTCTCAATCACATCAAGAGGAACCTTCCTCGGCGATTTCCCCACCGGAAGCAAATGTTGCAGCCGCTTAAAGCTGTCGGAACAAAGGAAATATCTGTGCGGACAGATTCTGCCCCAAGCAATTTTTCTCGTCGTTTGTGGTGTCTGATTGTGTATGCCGCCGAGCACAAATGTCGTCTTCACACGCAAGGCTAATACCTTTCACGGAGATGAAACTCCAACTTTGGAAGTTGTCCGGAGGGAACTCGGCATAGATTCGAGTAGAGACAAACTCCGATGAGTTTGCGGTTGATGTCATTCCCGCTCCGTATCGTACGACAGGTATAACTAGAATAAAATATTATTCTCAGTTTTAATTATTCGTAAAATTTTAGTTTATGATTATGTCAGCATGTGTTGTATCATGTATGCATGGATGTGCATTGTAATAAATTAGGAATTTATTATACAATTTCTTTTCGTTGCGCGTATTTGTGGAACACAACCAAGTACCATCCGCGGGCGTGATATCCCAACAATTAAAACTTATTGATGAAATTTATAATAAATAATTTAAAATTTAGAAATAACATAGGAAAGTTTAGGAGAATCCCTTTAAGAAAATTTGAATCATCATGAGAAATAAAAAGTGAACCAATAACATAAATAATTATATTGAAATCATCCCCTACAGTTGAGTAATATGAAAGAAAACTTCGACTCATGCTCGAAAGAAAATATATAACTTCTCAACTAAATTAATAAAGGAACAAGTGTAACCTTTATGCCGTAGAACTTCGATTTTACAATTTATAAAAGAGGTAAGATTATTTACACCAAATTAATAATTAAATTTAAAGCATTTACTCCCCATTTTAAAAAGGGCTTTTAAGCTTTTCCACACTTTCATAGACTTCAACTAAATTAAGATGATTTTTCTAAGTGAATTGCACATTCACTCTATGCTTATGTGAGACACATTTTGGGTTGATTGCAGATTGTTCACCCGCTCACCCTTATCTTACAATTATATATGATGTATTTTTATATCCGATGGATCGTGAGTCGTTCACCTTTATTAATACAACATATCCTTGATGAACAGATTATAGGTCGTTCACCCATTTAAAAATTATATTAAGTTTTTGAATAACATAAGAATATAATGTATGTAATATTGAAATGAGAAATTAAGAAGCAATGAAATTAATTAAGAAGAGAATAAAAGATGAATGATGAGAAAGGAATAATAATCAAATAGTGTTTAAGAACATGAAAACATATATTATGTACTATGTTGTCCTATTTTATTATATTTTCATGCACGTCTCTCTTTTTCCCACATTGCACTATATACTCACTCTTCTTTTCCTTTGATTTTTGGATTGGCAAACTTCAGGCGATCTTCGATGTTTGGTCAATATTACGAACAGTTGCTTAGATATACTCAGTGATAGTTTTGGAGACAGTTTCTATAAAGTTCATTTAGTCTGTTTTTCTTCATTACATAAATTGGTATTTTATGCATTTTTCATATTTTAGTTTTTCATATCATTGTCAGTATGAGACTAATTTGTTAGTTGTGCCACGGGTATAACCGAGTCATTATTTTGGGACAACCATCTTGTTAACATTTTCTACATCATTTATTAAATTATTTCATATTCATATTTATACAACCTAGTGCACCCTCAAAAGTATTATTTATAATTTTTGAAGCAGAGAGACCTAGGTCAAACTCTCATTGTACTTGTAGTAGAATCAATACTAGTTGGTTAGAAAGTTAAAATCAATCCATATGAAAGGGATGCATCTTTATATTAGAATAGTGTCTCAGCTTGCCTCCGGATTCTATTTCTTTAAACTCGTCGTCATTATGTTATTATTATTATTGTTGATTAGGTTTATTATTTGACATCTTTATCAAAATCGGTATTATTTTTTTCTTTATTTTTTATGATGAAATTGATATTTATATATGGTTCTAAGATAAAAAAAAATAGCATAGAAAAAAATTGTATGGGTTAATAGAAAAGAAATTTATAAGCTAGTTACCCATGGATTATTCATTTTGAAACCATTCTTCTCTCCTTTAAGTACTTCTCCAAGAGTTCAACTCTCTACAATTTATATCTTTTAATTTAATGTGAAGGGGAGAGAGCATTTGTACAATAATAAAATTATTGTCGTGTGATTTAAAGGTCACGGATTCGAGTCGCGGAAACCTCTTATAATATAGGGTGCATACAATGTTCATTCACCGGGCTGCCCTTAACATATTAATTTATTGTGAATCTAGCTTGCAAATAGAATATTTCCATACTAGAATGAAAAATAATAATTACAAAAAGTAATTTTCCTAGCAAAATATAACAAAAGAATTATATATTGACTAGAAAAAAAAGGAAGATTCATTGGTTGAATTGTTATTATTACATAACAACTGAAATATATTAAAGATTTAATCTAATTGAATTACACCCCAAAGATAGAAGAAATTATAAAACTCAAAACTATTGGTGCCATCACTGAAGGTAAATATCCACCACGCATCTTAATTTAACTTGTTCTTAGAAAAAGCCCATGGAATTTGTTTTACATAGCTGCATAATATTAAGTAGCATAGAAATACTAAACACAGGTAAGAAACTCGTGTACATTTACAGTGAAGGAACAGATATTATAGAAATGAATTTCTAACTAAGGCGGAAGTCAGAAGTTCAAACTTCTAACATTAGTTAACTGTTTGGAAAATTGCTGAATAGGGAATAAAATTCATTTTCCCGTAAAAAGAAAACAACGTTGACTAGGAGGGAATCCTTCCGAAAGAGACCACTAATTATATTTAACAAGTATTCATGATTACCTCCAATGAGAAGGCTCATAAGTTCTGAAAAAGACATGAGTTCTTTTTGTGTTGACCTTTGTCTTAACCCAAAAAGCCCAAGTGTTTAAAGCAATTCTAAATGCAGAATTGATAGACATTCCAAGCTTCACTGCTCCTTCAGCCTGGAGATAGCAACCACTGCAAAAGGAAATAATATCACAAATCCAACACCCATTGCTAAAAAACTTACCAATAACTTAATTGAGTCATGCCCTACACATGTTCAATTATAGATTAGACCCATTTTTCTTATATGCACTATACTGCTTATATAATAAAAGGGGGGCAAACCATCTCATGTATGTTGGGAGTATTGAGAATATAATCAAAGTTCCACATTGGTAAGACATGGAAAATATCATATGCTTATAAGATGAAAAGATATCTTCATTAGTACGAGGCCTTTTGAGTAAAGTCCAAAAAAAATCATGAGGGTTTAGACCCAAAGTGGACAATATCATATCATTGTGGAAATATATGAATCTTATTTGCATCAATTGGTATGAGTCATTGTGGAGATATATGAATCTTATTTGCACCAACAATTGGTATCAGAATCATGGTCCATGTCAAGTCATGCACCTCGAACGAAGGAAGTGGGGCTCTCATGTTTGGATCAAGAGAATCATAAACCATGCAAAAAATCCAGTTAGTTCAAGAGTACTGAAAAACTAGTAGGAAGTCCAGTTGGATCAGAAGGGTCAAACAACTGACAAGAAGTCCAACTGGATCAGAAAGACCAGATAGTTGGCAGGAAGTCCCGGTGGATTGAGGATCGGACATCAAGCAGAGGAAGTATTTCAAGGACAGATAGGTTTGAGGGAGGCCCACTGTGGTCCTTTGTTTGAGGGAGAAAATTGTTAGGAGTATCGAGAATACAATCAAAGTCCCACGTTGGTAAGTCATGGAAAAAATTATGTACTTATAAGAAGAAAAGAAATCTTCATTGGTATGAGGCTTTTTGAATTTAGTCCAAAAACAAAAACTATGAGGTTTTAGGCTCAAAGTGAATTCATATCATTATAGAGATATATGAATCTTATTTGCCCCCAACAATGTATTTTAGTGTTTAGATAGACCGCCTTATTTTCACTTCCGACTTACGAACCATCTAGAGTTCAGTCCATCGACTTCCACCATTTTCTGCCACCCTTTTCAATGTTTACCATTGCCTAACTTTTATTCCCATACTTTAGGTATCATATATACCTTTTTCTTTGGAGATAAGCACATCACTAATTTCAACTCTACTAGGCTTAGATCTACAGATCATATTTTGTATCGATTTTTTATTGCATGCATCTTATCTATTAACAGTAAAGAATTAGCTGCAATTAGACCATTTCACTCTTTTCAACTTTATGCATTAAGTCATAGGCTAGATATTAACTTTAGTTTGCATATATTTCATTCTATGATTTATCATTTCAGCATTACCACCAGCAGTAAGGTACAAATACTTATATCTTTATTAGCTGCATTAAGGGTTAATGTAAATGATGATAATATTAAACCCCTATCAGATTTTGCTAAGATGGAACTTGTAGTAGATAGAGTCTTAGTCTCGAAGCATGGGGGACAACCTTAACCTCAGCATCAGAATGATGATGAGAAAATGTCAAATTTTGACTTCCTAAATCTACCATAAGTATTTAAAGTAATTAAGAGAGAGAATAAGTGTTTAAAATCATTCAGAGGGAAAGAAGTTTAAAGTAAATTTTAAAATAGGAGAAAGAAAAAGTTTAAAGATTGATTTTAAGTTAAAGAGTGACACATAAGAAGAAGATTTTAAGTTACTCATTTATTCAGGAAGAGTTTACTCAGAGAGTAAAGGAATTCTTGAAAAAATGGAGAAGCTAACTTAAAAGTTGCATTCTTTAAAGTCATTGCATACTTGCATATTAATGTTTTGTTTTTTCCATTGTGTTGTTTTTCTCATAATTTTAAACATGTTATCATACATAAAAAAAAAACATTGTTGGTGCAAGGAACATCATATGATCGAACTAAGTCACACATCAAAAAAGAAGAAAATTATTGGTACAAGGAACACCACATGATAGAACTTGTATTAATACACCGATCAGTCGAGGGGAAGATCGCTAGAATCCCAAATGGTATAAATCGTGGTTGGTTTTGATGTTTAGTAAAATGAGTTTAAGTTAGGTCTTGCTGGTGCTTCTAATATGTATCTAAATGTGTAGGGATTCAGAGAACACATATGTACCCGATGGCTCAAGATCCAGTGGAGTAAGGTGAATGGTGGTGTAAGACACTCGAGGGACCAGAAAGGATGGGGAGTATCGAAGAGAGCGAGATCTTGGCAGAAGAGTCAAGTGACCAAGAAGGATGGCAAGTTAACGAGCTTGATGCATTCGAGATATGAGGAGCTTAACGAAAAAAATACTCTAGTGGAGCGAGAAGAGCGCACAGGGAGTGAGACAGAAAAACTCGATGCATTCGAAGAATGAGAAGCCGAGAGAAAGACTGAACATGGTAAATTGATAAGAAGAGTTAAGTGATATGTACTCACAACAATGACAAACTCAATTTAGGCGGACTCAAGCGTAGTCGACCGAGTCAGAAGGTTCGAGCGACTGAAAAAAAGGGTTTTGGTCGACCGATGCACAATGTTATCCATTATCTATTTGAACAAGTTATCGCCGGTGATGGGTTCAAGATTTTTGGCTAGGGTATTTCAGTAATTGTTAGAGGTAATGCAAAGAATATCGTATGCTTTTCCCGAGAACAGAAGAGTCGAGTATTATAGTGGGTTCAAAGTTGTGGTATAATTTGCGCTGAAGCAATTTGCCTGTTTCCCAAGTAGCCTATGCATTTCCCGACCAGTATGTGTATTTTCCCAGCTCAGTAGGAATGGCCAGTGTAGTTGATTCAGAGCTCCGTTTTGTGAAGTGTTAGTATTGAGCAGTATGTGCATTTCCCGAGCAGCATATGTGTTTTCCGACCAATATGCGTATTTCCCGAGCTTAGTAGGGATGGGTAGTGTAGTTGATCCAGAGCTTCATTTTGTGAAGTATTAGTATTGAGCAGTATGTTTATTTTCCGAAGAGCCTATGCATTTCCCGACCAGCATGTGTATTTCCTAAGCTCAGTAGAGATGGGCAGTGTACTTGATCCAGAGCTCCGTTTTGTAAAGTGTTAGTATTGAGGAGCGTGAGTATTTCCCGAATAGCCTATGTATTTCCCGACTAGCATGTGCATTTCCCGACCAGCATGTTCATTTCCTGAGCACCTTCTTTGTTTTTTGAGTTTTATGGCGGTTTCCCAAATTTGGTAAGGATGGATAATGTGGATATTATGGAGTACAATAAGATGGGACGTCAAGGGATCTTTTTCTTTTTATTATTATTATTATTATTTGGAAATTTGTATATGATTTGTTTTTTTAGGTTCTTGATAAAGAAGGAGGGACACGTGGAAGGCATGGAAGAAGTTATTTTGAAAGGAAGTGGGAAAAATAGTTACATCTCAATGGACTGGTAAGGGCATTAAAATAAATTCATCTCGAAGTAAGGCGGTACAAATTGCCTATAAAAGGAGCAGAGATGGGAGGAAGTGGGGGATGATTTTTTCTTCTCTATTTGGTACACAAAGATCTCTTCTTCATTCTATCATTCTACTCTTCCGATTCTGACTTGAGCGTCAGAGGGGTCGTGCCGACAATGCCGGCCCATCTCTAACGATTCTCTTTGAGTGACAGATCTAACATTTGGCCAGGAGTTTCCAAGTTTTGGTAGGGGCCCTTAAGAAAGAAAAAGGGATCTGAGTGGGCCGAAGAAGAGGACACTATCAAACTGGCGTCGTCTATGGGAACGTGAACAAAAAGTTGTGATAGTGAATACTAGGAGGACAATGAAAGAGCCGGTAGAAGAGGAGAAGTGTGTGTCTAGTATATCTCGGGGAGCTACAAGCAGAAGAAGGCGAGAACCCATGTGTAGGGAAGGCCTTATGCAAATAGTAGCTGTTGTGATAGATCAAATATCACAACGAACTGTACCTAGAGAAGTAAAGAAGGATGATACGTCTGGGGAGGATTCTGAAGAAGATCTTATCAGTCTCTCGTCCAAAGAATGATTCTCCTCGTATTCATAAGCGTTCTAAGAAAAAAAAAAGAGAATATGTAGCTCCTCCAGTAGGAGAGCAATCTGATGGGGAATATCTCTTTGTAAGGAGTATATCAATAGTTGAGGAGCAGAATCCCTTTACGGATGGCATTTTGAATGAAGAGTTGCCTCAACATTTTCAGGTTCCTTATATTCCTAAATACACTAATTCTTCATATCCCAAAGATCATTTGGGTAGATTTGAAAATGCAGCATTGTTACATCGGTACACTGAGGGAGTTAAATGTCGAGTTTTCCTTACTACTTTAGTGGGACCTGCACAGCAATGGTTTGATACTTTAAAACCCTGAAGTATTACTTCATTTAGGGATTTTGTTGTATCATTTTTAAGGCATTTTTCTAGTTCCAAGAAGTATCCTCCTCTACCGTTGAGTCTTTTTAATCTTAAGCAGAAAGGACAAGAGACTCTGCGACAGTATATGCAAAGATTTACTCAGTCTACACGAGAAATTCCGACAGTATAACCTGGAATGGTAGTAGGGGCATTTATTCAGAGGTTGAAGAAAGGAGATTTTTTCCAATCTTTAGCTAAGAAGCCCCCTGTAAATTTTGATGTCTTATTGTCTAGAGCTGAGAAGTTTATTTATATGGAGAAAGCTCAAAAAGCTAGGTAGGAGTTTAGGGATTATCGGGTGTTAGAGATGCCAGAGCGCCGAGCTGAATGGGTAAGACCCGTTCTTCCCTCGGGGGAAAGACCTTTATATGCCCACAATTACGGGTTTCTAAAGAGCGGGCTATGAATATTTGTGAAGAGCAACAATTGTTGAGAAGGCCAATGGAAGCTGCTCGAGGGCCTCGAAGACCACCTACTTCTACTTTCTGCTCTTATCATCAAGAATATGGATATAATACTCAAGATTGCCAACAGTTGAATTTTGAGTTGCACAGGATTATGGGAACTCAACCAAGAGTTAGGGCTATGGTCATGAATTAGTCTCTATATCAACAGAGGTCATGGATTAGAAATTATTTTAGAGGAAATCAGTTGGAGCCCCCTATTAATCAACCTTTTCAACCTGCTCAGCCGAGGGAAGTATCTTCCGATAGAATAGTCCCTGCAGGTCAACCTCCTGTAAGGGGGGTTATTAATATGATTTCTAGAGGTTCCACTAACATGGATTCAAATAGGGTCCGAAAAAGACATAGTCGAGAAGAATGTTTAACAGTGATAGCCCTGCCTAGAGTAGGACCTATTTTGGGTTTTGGTCCTAGTGATTTAGAGAGAGTGATAACTCCTCGTACGGATGTTTTAGTGATTCGGGCTCTTATTGCTAATTTTGATATGGGAAGAGTATTTACGGATCCGGATAGTTCAATAGATAGTCTTCAATTTTCAAGATATTAAAAAGAGCTGCTCAGTTCCAGTGGAATGAACATTGTGATAAGCCTTTTCAATCCTTAAAGGAATATTTGTCTGAGCCCCCTTTTTTAGCTAAGCCACAATCTGGAGAAGTGTTATGGATATATTTGACCCTTTCTGAAGTTGTTGTAAGTTCTGTATTGATACGGCAGGAGTAGAATCAACAACATCCAGTCTATTATATTAGTTATCTTTTAAAGGGATCGAAAATTCGTTATACTAATTTGGAGAAGTTAATTTGAGGTTTAGTCTTAACTGCTCGCCGATTACGTCCTTATTTTTTATCGCATCCGTTTTTTTTTGATAAAAATGAGGGAAATAAAAAATTTTCCCACTTATGGAAGAATAGGTGGGGTCAAGAAATTTGGATAATTTGTTATTGTGAAGGTAAGAGGTGAATAAGTGGTTAGGGATAGGCCCATTTTTTTGTTACAAAAATACCTGGGGTATATTATTAACTCTGGTAATGGTGTAGGTGGAGTGTGTGTAATCTGTGTAAAGAATTATTTATATTATGACGTTGAGGTTTCCTGGGAATTAACATTCTAGTATTAGAGCCTGGTTGAAAGTTTGAATTATAGTAGTACAGAAACCAGGTAGCAAAAGAACAGGTCCTAACTTGGCATCAAAGCAGGAAGCCTTTATAAGTCTAAGGGCACACCTGTGTGAGCATAACCTGCAATCTAAGCTACTTACTTTCAAACTTAAGTAAGACTATATTTGTCCTGAAAAAAAAAAGGGGGTTATCTTTACCATTTCATGAGCAGTTACATTATATAGCCCAGTGATGAAAATACAGATATGAAATTAAGTATGAGCAAGGAGAATGCATTAAAAATAATTTCAAATACAAATGAGTTACAAAAGGTAAAATGTACTCATTATAAAAACGATAGAAATTATAAAGTCATTGATGAGTCAGTATCAGAATCAGTGTCAAAAGCTTTTGTAAAAAGTTTATTAAATACAGTTTCCATGTCCAGAATTGTAGTAAATTGATTGGAAGAGAGTAATTCTTGGTCATTAGCCTCTTGAAGGGTTCCTTCGAATCCTCTCTGAAAATATTTTCCTTGTTTGGAGGTCATCTTGGTTAATAACTGAGTTTCTTGGGCCATCCAGCATTCTGCTTCTGATTCCCGCATTATAGAAAGCTCTCAGTGGAGTTGTGTGGCACGACGAGTTTGTTCATTACAGACGTCTGATATGCATTGAACATGTTGGCAGAAGATAGACAGTTGAAACTGTATTTCTGCAATGTTGTTGTTGGCCCTGTGGTTGAGCTCCTCGTAGGAATTTCGGAGTCTAGAGGTTGGAAGCACCGACCAAATAAGAAGTGCCAGTTTCTTTCTGTGTATTAGTTTTTGGGCTTTGTCGTTAGCCATGACCATTTCTGATTGAAGAGCTGCTAGTTGTTGATTGCGGAGTTGTACTCGTTCTAAAAGTGAACGAATCTTTGTAAGGGTGATGGAAAAAAGGGGTTTCCTTGGTTCTTCAATTGTTAGCAGGGCTGACAAGAAATTCAGAAGGAACCTGTAGAAAGATATAAATTGAGTAAAGATAAATAAGATTAAGAGTATACGGTAAGGGTGGAAATAGTTACGAATGATGAGGAGGAAGGTCGTTTGGTAGGTGAGGAGGTAGTTGTTTCGGGAGCTTTTCATTTCTTCTGCTTTTTTGCTAGAGTTCTGGCGATGGCCACATGCATCATATCTTCTGAAAAATATACAAAGCAGTGTGTTAGTAAATGATGAGGAATAAGCATGTAATAAGTAGGGAAGTTATATCTAAAGGATGAGCTTCGATGGAAGGAATAAGGGATAACCCGTAATAGGACAGTATAGGTTCTTGTAAAAGTTCAGTAATACTATATCACTTGTTTTTAAGCAAAGGTTGGATTGAAGAAAAGTTGTAATAAGACTTGATGTTCTCCAAGTTAAGGAGAATTGTAGAGTAGGATCCATGGGAACGAAAAAGTATAAATCTTTCCAGTCTTTATGAGAAGTAGGCATATCGGTAAGAAATTGACAGTCTAGGCGGTCCATAAAATAAAAGACACCGATGTCAGTCATTTTGAGTTGGTATAGGCAGTAAAAGATGAAGGGAGTCGGGGGAATGTTTAGGTGTCAAAACACGATTAAGGTTCCGGCAAGGATTCGAATGGAGTTGGGAGTTAATTGATTAATGGGTAGGCCGAAGAATGTCAGTATGTCAAAGAAGGGTTTGGGGACAGGAAGGCAGAGGCCTCCTTCGAGCTGACCTGTGAAAAGGGTGCTGGTACCGAGAGGAGGACGGTGAGGTCGTTGATGGGGAGCGGGGATGATGGCGGAGAAGTCCTCAGGAATCTATTTGGGTTCATGCTAGAAGAAGGAATGGTCTGAGGTTAGCCGATTGGGGTGTGTTCGTACCAAGGAAGGGCATCAGAGGAAGAAGCCATGGAGAGCTTGAGGGGGAGTTACAGAGGTTACAAAGAGGAGTCGAGGAAGAAGACAAGGTTAGGGTTAGGAGAAAAAGCGGTTTCGAGTTGTTTTTAAGTGCGGTGAAAAAAAAAGGAAAAAAGAGAAGAGAGAAAATATTATTAGATGGATTTTGAAAGGTAAGTGTTGCGGCTGAGACTGGGATATTGAGGCGTCCAATAGCGAAAATGGTGAAGGATCGATGACTCGGATAAGAGAATGGATGATGCAGTGGGAGTGTCGAAGTAGAGGATGGTCAGTCTCAAATGTTTGTCAAATGACGCTTCACGGTCGGTCGAGACGAATCCTGCAGGGGGAAAAGTGGTTAAGGGCGCCGAGAGAGATCTCGGTCAGGCCCGTTCAATGCTCAAGGCAGGAATTAGTATGCAAAGAAGAAATAGCGGAAGCAAGAGAGCAGTGTAAAAGATGTTTTGAACCTCTCTTCCTCCTCTAACTACCCTTATATAACCGGAGATATCCATACGGAGTGATACGGAGGGCATGACTGGTAGGGTACAATGAAGGGATGGTCTATCGTCTTTAGAAATGATAGAGAGCATCACCTTCATAAATGTTGTCGCGTATAGAGGGCAATTAATGTCTCCCGCGTGGTTGATGGGAGACAGGGCTCCATTAATACAGTGAACAGGCTTCCCTGTGGTAGGCATGGACATATGTCTTCTTGTCGGGTGGGGTCCTTGACAGAGGATGCCTCGTTGGACATCTGACTCTAATAATGACCACATCACTTGACTTGCCGAGATACATATAATAGTATGAAGTCCAATGTGAGATCTGTCGAAATGTAGCCCTCCTTTATGAAGCCGAGGTACAATAAAGCAGAGATGCAATTCTTCCGTCATTCGGTACAATAAAGCCGAGATGCAATGTATCTGGAATACCATGTGGCCGAGACGGAAGATAATAGCCGAGATGCAATGTATCTGGAATACCATTGTGGCCGAGACAAAAAATAATAGCCGAGATGCAATGTATCTTCATTCGGCTCGGCTATGCCGATATGTAATATTATCATCATTCGGCTACATGCTAAGATGTAACGCCTTAGAAGGCTGGCTGGATCCAAGAGATGAGTAGTCATAAATATAATGTCTCTTAGTCATAAGTTAGTTTCATCCGGTATCAATAAGTGCTGGATTTTTGAGGTTTTGTGTTGGTTTAATACTAAAACGGATGGTTGGGAGTACACAGTAAACTTCATGTGACTTTGTTTTTCAATCTAATGCGGAAGGGGGGCTCAAGGGGGTGGTGAGGAGAGTCATGAATGTAGTTAGAGGAAGGAAGAGGGTCTTTTCTTAGGGTGTGTTCTTTTGTAGAAATCAGGTGACTTTTTCAAGACTCTACGCCTAATATAATAGCCTAAGGGCTAGGTAATTACACTCCCTCTGCGGGACTATAATAGACCGCTATAATGGCTAAGTAAAATTTTTTCAAGGCTTTACGCCTAATATAACAGCCTAAGAGCTAGGTAATTACACTCCTTTTACGGGACTATAACAGTCTGCTATAGTGGCTAAGCAAGATTTTCTTGGGTTCAGCGCCTAATGTGACAACCAAAAGACTAAAATAAATTATTCAGGTTCTACACCTAATGACATGGTGATTGTATACAGCATAGCATGATAGAGTATAGTGATTATTTTTGAGTTCAATGAAGCATTCTTGACAGACATTTACAAAACTTCATTCGACTTTGCTCTTCAGTTTTATAAAATAGAGGGAACTTATGATGGATTCGGGGGGTTTTTGGATCTATGTTTGAGGAATGACATGGCAAAAGTATGATGTGCTTGAGTGCAGTGGTGTATTCTTTATGGATACTTGTAAAACTTCATTCGATTTTGCTCTTCTGTTTTACTAAAGAGGGGAAACTTATTATGGGTTCGGGATTTTTGGCTAGGGTATTTCAGCAATTGTTAGAGGTAATGCGGCAGAATATCGTATGCTTTTTCCAAGAACAGAACGATCAAGTATCATAGTGGATTCAGAGTTGTGGTATGATTTGTGCCAAAGCAATTTTCCTGTTTCCCGAGTAGCCTATGCATTTTCCGACCAATATGTGTATTTCCCCAGCTCAATAGGGATGGTCGGTATAGTTGATCCAAAGCTCCATTTTGTGAAGTGTTATTATTGAGCAGTATGTGCATTTCCTGAGCAGCATATGTATTTTCGGACCAACATGTGTATTTCCCGAGCTCGATAGGGATGGGTAGTATAGTTGATCCAAAGTTCCATTTTGTGAAGTGTTAGTATTGAGCAGTATGTGTATTTCCTGAGCAGCCTATGCATTTCCCGACCAGCATATGTATTTCCCGAGCTTAGTAGAGATGGGCAGTGTACTTGATCCAAAGCTCCGTTTTGTGAAGTGTTAGTATTGAGCAGCGTGAGTATTTCCCGAGTAGCCTATGCATTTCCCGACTAGCATGTGCATTTCCCGACCAGCATGTACATTTCCTAAGCACCTTGTTTGTTTTCTGAGTTCTATGGAGGTTTCCCGAATTCGGTAAGGATGGATAATATGGATATTCTGTAGTACAATAAGATGAGACGTCAAGGGATCTTTTATCATTATTATTATTATTATTATTTGTAAATTTGTGTATGATTTGTTTTTTAAAGGTCTTGATAAGGAGGGAGGGATACGTGGAAGGCATAGAATAAGTTATTTTGAAAGAAAGCGAGATAAATGATTACAACTCAACGGACTGGTAAGGGTATTGAAGTAAATTAATCTCGAAGTAAGGCGGTATAAATTGCCCATAAAAGGAGCAGAGATGGGAAGAAGTGGGGGATGATTTTTTCTTCTCTATTCGATATACAAGGATCTCTTCATATCTCTTCTTCATTCTATCATTCTACTCTTTCAGTTCTGACTTGAGCGTCGGAGGGGTCGTGCCGACAACATCGGCCCATCTCTAACGATTCTCTTTAAGTGACAGATCTAGCATTTGGCCAAGAGTTTCTAGATTTTGGTAGGGGCCCTTAAGAGAGAAAAAGGGATCTAAGTAGGCCGAAGAAGATGACACCATCAGCAGGATTTGGATCGAGTGACCGAAAACTGGGATCATTCAACCGAAAGCCATGTTGAAGTTGATCCAACAGTGCAAATCTGATGTAAGCAAGATCCGGCGACCGATGAAAAGGATCAAGCAACTGGATGTCATATGAGACGCAATCTAGAGTTGAGATTGGTGCAAGAGATTTCTCCACTTTCAACACGTTATCAAAGAGGAGAAAGATAGAGAACTAGCAATCTGTGCATAGGCCTTGGACGTAGCAATCCTAGGGTTATGAACTAAGTAAATCTTATGTCCATCTCATTTTATGTTTATTTGTTTTTATTAATGTGTGTGTGGCCTTGCTAAGCAATTAGCAAAAGAAAGTAAAAAAATTTGTTTACAAGTATATTATTTACCTCCTCCCCCTCTAGCGATCCTAAGTGCCTCACCGGCACCAACACTATGTTTTGATATGTCGCAAAAGGGTTTAAAGTTAGGTTGTATATGATGTAATGTATGTATGTCAAGTGTGTAGGTGCATAAAAACTTGATAGGGAAAACCTTAATAGGTAAGGTGATCAAATACCAACAGACAAAGTTTTGATGGGTCGAGTGACCGAACATCAAACAACGGAAGCTTTGGTAGGTCAGATGACTAGATACCAAGCAGAAAAAGCCCTAGTGGGTACAAGTGAACTAGACACTAGGCAAAGGAAGCTCAGATGGGTCAGGAAAACCAAACGTTTAGCAGGTGGGTTAGGTGACCAGACACTAAGGTGAAGAAACCTTAATGGGCCAAGGAGATCGGACACGAAGTAAAGGTAGCAGTAGAAATCCCGATGGGTCAAGTGACCAAATACAAAGTAAAGGTAAGTTCTGGAGGTACTAGATAAGATAAGCTCAAAGATACTTTCAAACACAGAAAGTAGTAAGGAGAGCATTATCTTTCTGGGTCGAGGGTAGTCTAGTAGCTAGACACAAACCTAACAAAGAAATCGCTCAATGTTTCAAAGTCAAGGGGGACAACGATAGTTGTCTAATGCTTAGTGTGCTCATATATATCTACGGACTAACTTTGTATTGCAAGAAATAGGTTAGGGAAACCAGAATCAAGTCAAGGTGACTTGATTGTCCAAGCGACCAGAAGAGGCCTGAGCAACTTGAGAATGAGATCAAATCGTTCAGAATGAGTCACTCATCGATCCAATCTGACCAAGCTTTCGAGTGATCAAAATCAAGTTCGGGTGATTAGAAAGTGTCCAAGTGACTCGAAGACCAAATCAAGTCAAACCAAATAAGGCAATTAAAGGATTAGAGTTGACTGAGCTACCAGGCAACCGTAGCTTGGTAGATAGTCCGAGCAACCAGAAGTCGCCATGTTAGCAAGATCTGATTTTTGCATGGATCAAATTGACAGTTGAGTCAGAGGCGGTTGGGCGACCGGAATAGCCTCCAAGCAATCGGAAAGGCACCACATCAGCAGTCAATAACAGTCTATAAAAGGAAGCGAGGAGCTTTTGGTTATGTATCCATCTCATATACATAAATTCACAAAATTCCCATTACACTACTCGCACGTGCATGCTCTGATTGCTCAAAAAAGCTTTATATTAAGCAGCTTCATTCTAATTTAGTATATCTTAATGGCGATCTAATTGCTATATTTTTGTTTCTATACTTTCTCTTATTTTCTAAGAGGTTTCACCACCGGTAAAAAAGATCTGGAAAGGAGAAAATTTTAAAGGTGATTTTCATGAGTGATCCAACTAGATGATCAATACGTCTACCAGAAAGAATTAGGATCGCTTCTCAATTCGAGGCCGTAAGATTGAGCCAGTACCTAGGGCGAAGAACAACAAGAGAAGATGCATGGAGAGATCGAGAGGAACACTAAAACGAGCCTTTATTAAAACAGAGGGAAGTAAGGAGATCGGGATCGTCGTCTGCCTTGCAACCCATTACAAGAGGACTTAAATAGAGAAGGAAAAGGTCAATCATCACATGTCGGGTACTCATTGGGCCCCATCGTCACATGCGGAGATTCTTTTCTTCTCCACTAAGTCAAGACGAGTGGCGGGACAGCACCACTGATGACTCGTAAACCACGAGCTCAAAATCGTGAGCGCCCGCAGTTTTCACAAAATCGAAAATCTAAGTGGACCCCGTTGAATAGTATGCAGCCACCTTTGGGTGCTTATCAGGCACACTGTTCGACACGACAAAAAAAAAGACACTCGTGAATGACTTAGCCACATTACAGATTGGGCCAACAGAGGCCGACACTGCCGACACAAGGATGCGCTGGGAAACCTGGGTCCTCCACGCTCCATTATTGACTCTGATAATGTACAGCCTTTGGACAGCTAGCTGTACGGAGCCGTCGCTGGTTCTTGCCTGAGGAACCAGCAACTCCGTCATCAATCTTCACGGTGTTTGTTGCAGTCGCTTTCCGTCTCCTCTGCTGCACGGAATACCAACGGAAGCGACATCTACTCAGCCTCCTCTTTCTTTGGGCCGAGCTTCGGCTTTCTTTTTGGGCCGCGATTGAATTTGTAGGTGCCAAGATGGCTTTTGGAACAGTACAAGGCCCACGGACCCGCTTCTGCTCGGTCACCTTTTCTTTCTGCGGGCGTCGCCCTACGCCGGAGCTGTTCATCTTCTCCAGGCGCCTATGGAATGGACACAATATCCGTTTTTGCGGTAGCGCTCTTAGAAGACGCAAGGAAGGCAGAAGCGGCACTAGGCTACCACTCTCCCCACCACCTTCCGAAAAAGGATGGGACATCCTTTTAATTGTCGGCGAACAGTGGGAATTGTGCGGCGATTTTTCATCCCATCTAGGTAGATCTTCCTCTTCAGTCGGTCGACAATGTAGGCATGTTGCCGAGGCTGCTTCACAGGAGCAGGTCGTGACTATCTCCCATGAAGATTCTGACTCATCAGTTGTTGCAGTCTCTCATTCGGATGAAGATATCTCAGGGGAAGTCCAGCAAGAGCCAGAGCAGTCAGTGGAGCCAGGGCAAAGTTTACCTAATGCATCGCTGGCCACTGAGCTGGTGTCGTCGTCCGTTTCCCAGTCGGACGAGGTGCGACTGTCGTCGAATTCAGAGCGTTGGGAACCATCGCCTAATCCGGATGCTGAAGCGTGCTGGCATGGACAATAGGGCTGTGATCGTCCATCTTCAGATGAGTAAGACGCTTCGCGGGCACAACAACCCCAGACTGATTGCTGTGGAGACAAGCGATCGTAAGGATATTCGCTGTAATCTGCACTTCTTCCCTCATCGTAGTCTGGGCCGCTCCAGACCTCGATATTCGTTTGGTCCTCGTAGAAGTCTCCTGTGTATTCATAGAAAATATGTTGTTCACCATCCGAGTAGTAGGATCCTTCTATCGTAATTCCTTCTGGTATCAGAGCTTGAAAGAAGTCTCAAGCTGTGCAAAGCACTGTGTTAGCTGTACTCTGCCCGCGAAGAAGACGTCTGTGTGCGAAGTCTACTGACCGCCGATCGCACCCAAGGAGATAAAAGACGTAACCTCCGTAAGACGCAAAAGGCACAGTTGAAGGGATAAGTTGAGTCCCTGAGGTAACGGCATCAGGAATTAGCCATCGCCTTTGACGTCGACAGCTGCAACAAGCACAGTCTAGAAGAAATTAGGATCGCTTCTCAGTTCGAGGCTGCAGGATGGAGCCGATACCTAGGGCCAAGAACAACAAGAGAAGATGCACGGAGAGATCGAGAGGAACACCAAAACGAGTCTTTATTAAAACAGAGGGAAGTGTTGGACTTTCCGAGCCACAAAAACCGTTTTTTGCATTGCGAAAACCTCGGAAGCCCGGCCACGAATCCGTGCGAAGATATAAAAATAAAACATGTATGTGTTTAAGGAAACCTAGATCTACCATAGATCTATATGATGAGAGTGTTACCCTCGTAGCGACGCCCTTCGTTTATCCCGCTCATCCAAATGCTTTGCCGGAACTCAAGAGTGTCAAGTGTACACTCCTCTACAAGTATCCACACGGACAAATAGTGGAGAAAAACAACCTAGAGTGTACTAGCACTCCTTGGAAGTTTCGGCCAAGATGAGGAATGGGAGAGAGCTTGAGGAAGAGCAAGGAAGAAGAAGATGGAGTTACTCACCAAAATAAAATCACACCATCAAGAAAAGTGATCGGCCACTTATTTGGGTGGGGGTTACATGCATGCATGTAACTCCAAGAGCCAATGGCTCTTGGTCTCCCTCATGAGGTGGCACCCCATGATAAGTCCATGATGATGTGAAACATCATCATTGGCCGGCCCCCATGCTAAGTCACCATGACATGGCAATTGGTCAAATCAAAATTGATCATTCATCTTCCCTCTCAAGTCAAGTCAAACTTGACCTATTATCTCCCATGGTTGATCAAATATAACCACTTGATTCAAGTCAATTTGATTTAATGAATCTCTATTTATTAATTTAAATTGACTAAATGAATCAAATCTAAATTAGACTCATTCAACACTTGAATCAAATTAAGTCTAACTCAATTAGTCTAATTTGGATTACTCTTAATCCAATTTGGTTCATCCCATGAACCTAATCCTCATTGTTCATCATATAAACCTAATCTCCATCTAATTGCCCTTTGTGTGTGACCCTATAGGTTCTTGTAACGTTGGCAATGCTCCTAAACCGATTTAGGAACATAAGCAATGAGCGGTATCTAGCAACACATCATTGCTACCCAAGTTACAAGAATGTTGAGCTCCAACATCACCTTTGTGACTACTAATTGTGACTCTCACAATATGTGACAATATCCTTTTACCCTTGACATCTAGATTGACCAATTGAGGCATAGACCGTGTCATCCTCAGTACAATCTATATCTTGAACTCCAAGTAGACTCACTCTAATCAAATGAGCTCAATATCTCATATTGACTCATTTGGGCATGGTCATGCACTTCGTAGTCTCACTCTATCAAGAATAACGATGTCACTCCCGTCATATAAAAGGGATAGATCTCATCTACATCACTCACATCCCTCCACATAATTTGTTACATACCCAGTAATCGCCTTTATAGTCCACCCATTTACGAATGACGTTTGACGAAGCCAAAGTATGCAACTCCTTATGTAGAAAACCATGGTGACTTCAGGTCCAAGGACTAATAGTCATACTAATAGTCACATGAGAAAGTATATGACACTCATATAACGATCCATGATACTTTCTCATGGCGGGTCATTCAGTATACATTCTCCAATGGATACCCATGTGTCAACTTGATATCTCATATCCATGACTTGTGAGATCAAGTCATCGAGTTGACCTATATGCTAGTCTCTACGCATTAACATTGTGCTTGAATGTTAATACTGACTAGGAATGATTAAGAGTAGTGTTCTCTATATCATCTCATTATCGATTCAACCAATCGATTGATATAGATAAAAACCTTCTACTCAAGGACGTTATATACTTAGTTTATTTGGCACCAATACAAGTAAATATAATAACCATGCCTTTATAAATAGGAATATGATACAACAAAGTCCATACAACAATCATTACATGATTGACTCTAGGGCTTTCACTAACAGTAAGGAGATCGGGATCGCCGTCTGCCTTGCAACCCATTACAAGAGGACCTAAATAGAGAAGGAAAAGGTCAATCATCACATACTGGGTGCTTATTGGGCCCCATCATCACATATGGAGATTCTTTTCTTCTCTACTAAGTCAAGACGAGTGGCGGGACAGCGCCACTGATGACTAGTAAACCACAAGCTCAAAATCATAAGCGCCCGCGGTTTTCACAAAACCGGGAATCTAAGTGGACCCCGTTGAACAGTATGGCACATGGGTGGCCACCTTTGAGTGCTTATCAGGCACACTGTTCGACACTTCAAAAGAAAAGACACTCGTGGCTGACTCAACCACGTTACAGACTGGGCCAACAAAGGCCGACACTGCCGACACAAGGATGCGCTGGGAAACCTGGGTCCTCCACACTCCATTATTGACTCTGATAATGTACAACCTTCGAACAGCTAGCTGTACGGAGCCATCGCTAGTTCTTGTCTGACGGATCAGCAACTCCGTCACCAATCTTCATGGCGTTTGTTGTGGTCGCTTTCCGTCTCCAGTGCTGCACGGAATACCAATGGAAGCGCCGTCTACTCGGCCTCCTCTTTCTTTGGGCCGGGCATGGGCTTTCTTTTTGGGTCGTGATTGGATTTGCAGGTGCCGATATGGCTTTTGGAACAGTACAAGGCCTACGGGCCCACTTCTTCTCGGTCACCTTTTCTTTCTCCGGGCGTCGCCCTACGCCGGAGCTGCTCATCTTCTCCGGGCACCTATGGTACGGACGCAAAATCCATTTTTGCAGTGGCACTCTTAGAAGACGCAAGGAAGGCTGAAGTGGCACTAGGCTACCACTCTCCCCACCACCTTCCTAAAAAGGATGGGACATCCTTTTAATTGCAGGCGAACAGTGGGAATTGTGCGGCGATTTGTCGTCCCATCTAGGTAGATCTTCCTCTTCAGCCGATCGATAGCATAGGCATGCTGCCGAGACTACTTCACAGGAGCAGGACGTAGCTATCTCCCATGAAGATTCTGACTCATCAGTTGTTGCAGTCTCCCATTCGGATGAAGATATCTCAGGGGAAGTCCTGCAAGAGCCAGAGCAGTCAGTGGAGCCAAGGCAAAGTTTACCTAATGCATCGCTGGCCACTGAGCTGGTGTCGTCGTCCGTTTCCCAGTCGAATGAGGTGCAATTGTCATCGCATTCAGAGCGCCGGGAAACATAGCCTGATCCGGATGCTGAAGTGTGCTGGCATGGACAATAGGGTTGTGATTGTCCGTCGTCAAATGAGTAAAACGCTTCGCGGGCACAACAACCCTAGACTGGTTGCTGTGAAGACAAGCGATCGTAAGGATATTCGTTGTAATCTGCACTTCTTCCCTCATTGTAGTCTGGGTCGCTCCATACCTCGATATTCGTTTGGTCCTCGTAGAAGTCTCCTGTGAATTCATAGAAAACATGTTATTCACCATCCGAGTAGTAGGATCCTTCCATCCTTGCAATTGATGGTCTTGAACAAAGTCTGAGCTGAATGGGACTATGCTTGTTGTAGCTGCCGACGTCAAAGGCGGTGGCTACTTCCTAATGTCGTTGTCTCAGGGACTCAACTTATCCCTTCAACTGCGCCTCTTGCGTCTTACGGAGGTTACGTCTTTTATCTCCTTGGGTGGGATCGGCGGTCAGTACACTTCGCACACAGACGTCTTCTTCGCGGGCAGAGTACAGCTAACACAACACCTTGCACAGCTCGAGACTCCTTTCAAGCTCTGATACCAGAAGGAATTAGGATCGCTTCTCAGTTCGAGGCCGCAGGATGGAGCCAGTACCTAGGGCCAAGAACAACAAGAGAAGTTGCACGGAGAGATCGAGAGGAACACCAAAACGAATCTTTATTAAAACAGAGGGAAGTAAGGAGATCGGGATCGCCTTCTGCCTTGCAACCCATTACAAGAGGACTTAAATAGAGAAGGAAAAGGTCAATCATCATATGTCGGGTGCTCATTGGGCCCCATCGTCACATGCGGAGATTCTTTTCGTCTCTACTAAGTCAAGACGAGTGACGGGACAGCGCCACTGATGACTCGTAAACCACGAGCTCAAAACCGTAAGCGCCCGCGGTTTTCACAAAATCGGTAATCTAAGTGGACCCCGTTGAACAGTATGGCACATGGGCGGCCACCTTTGGGTGCTTATCGGGCTGTTATTCGACGACAAAAGAAAAAGACACTCGTGGGTGCTTCGGCGCGTTCTGGGCCAACAGAGGCTGACATTGAAACACAAGGATACGTTTGGGAAACACAGGTCCTCCACGCCTATTATCGACTCGACGATGTCTTCGAAAGTTGGTATGCGAGCCATCGTTGGTTCTTGCCTGACGGACCAACAACTCCGTCACCAATCTTCACGGCATTTGTTCCGGTCGCTTTCCGTCTCCTCTGTTGCACGGAATACCAACGGAAGCGCCGTCTACTTGGCTTCCTCTTTCTTTGGGTCAGGCTTGGACTTTCTTTTTAGGCCGCGATTGGATTTGCAGGTGCCGAGATGGCTTTTGGAACAGTACAAGGCCCACGGGCCCGCTTCTGCTCGGTCACCTTTTCTTTCTCCGAGCGTCACCCTACGTCGGAGCTGTTCATCTTCTCCGGGTGCCAATGGTACGGACGCAAAATCTGTTTTGCGGTGGCGCTCTTGGAAGACGCAAGGAAGGCGGAAGTGGCACAAGGCTACCACTCTACCCACCACCTTCCGAAAAAGGATGGGACATCCTTTTAATTGCCAACGAACAGTGGTAATTGTGCGGCGATTTATCGTCCCATCTAGGTAGATCTTCCTCTTGGTAGGCCGACAACAGAGGCATCTTTGTCGAGGATGCTTCAGAGCGGTCGTGCTATCTCCTATGAAGATTACGACTCATCGATTATTCGCAGTCTCCCATTCGGATGAAGATATCTCGGGAAGTCCTGCAAGAGCGAGCGAGCCCTGGAGCCGAGCGCAAAGTTTACCTAATGCATCGCCGCCATCGAAGTGTCGTCGTCCGTTTCCCAGTCGGACAAGGTGCGACTGTCGTCGGATTCAGAGCGCCGTGAACCATCACCTGATCCGGATGCTGAAGCGTGCTGGCATGGACAATAGGGTTGTGATTGTCCGTCGTCAGATGAGTAAGACGCTTCACAGGCATAAAAACCCCACACTGGTTGTTGTGGAGACAAGCGATCGTAAGGATATTCGCTGTAATATGAACTTCTTCCCTCATTGTAGTCTGGGTCGCTCCAGACCTCGATATTCGTTTGGTCCTCGTAGAAGTCTCCTGTGTATTCATAAAAAACATGTTGTTCACCATCCGAGTAGTAGGATCCTTCTATCCTTGCAATTGATGGTCTTGAACAAAGGCTGAGTTGAATGGGACTGTGCTTGTTGCAGTTGCCGACGTCAAAGGCGGTGGCTACTTCCTGATGCCGTTACCTCAGGGACTCAACTTATCCCTTCAACTGCGCCTCTTACGTCTTACGGAGGTTACGTCTTTTTTCTCCTTGGGTACGATCGGCGGTCAGTAGACTTCGCACGCAGACATCTTCTTCGCGGGCAGAGTACAGCTAACACAGTGCTTTGCACAGCTCAAGACTCCTTTCAAGCTCTGATACCAGAAAGAATTAGGATCGCTTCTCAGTTTGAGGCCGCAGGATGGAGCCAGTACCTGGGGCCAAGAACAACAAGAGAAGATGTACGGAGAGATCGAGAGGTACACTAAAACGAGTCTTTATTAAAACAGAGGGAAGTTAGGAGATCGGGATCGCCGTCTACCTTGCAACCCATTACAAGAGGACTTAAATAGAAAAGGAAAAGGTCAATCATCACATGTCGGGTGCTCATTGGGCCCCATCGTCACATGCGGAGATTCTTTTCTTCTCCACTAGGTCAAGACGAGTGGCGGGACAGCACCACTGATGACTCGTAAACCACGAGCTCAAAACCGTGAGCGCCCGCGGTTTTCACAAAACCGAGAATCTAAGTGGACCCCATTGAACAGTATGTCATATGGGCAGTCACCTTTGAGTGTTTATCAGGCACACTGTAAGACACGACAAAAGAAAAGACACTCGTGGCTAACTCAACCACGCATGCATCGGTCAACAGAGGCCGCTGCCGAAAGACGCTACCGAGAAACCCGGGTCCTCCACGCCCATTATCGACTCACGATAATGTCTGACACCGGACGGTGACATCACGTCGTTAGTTCTTGCACGATGGACGGACCGAACTACGTCACCAATCATCACGCCGTTTGTTTCGGTCGCTTTCCGTCTCCTCTGCTGCACGGAATACCAACGGAAGCGTCGTCTACTCGGCCTCCTCTTTCTTTGGGTCGGACTTGGGCTTTCTTTTTGGGTCGCAATTGGATTTGCAGGTGTCGAGGTGGCTTTGGGAACAATACAAGGCCCATGGGCCCGCTTCTGCTCGGTCACCTTTTCTTTCTCCGAGCGTCGCCCTATGCCGGAGCTATTCATCTTCTCCGGGCGCCTATGGTACAGAAGCAAAATCCGTTTTTGCAGTGGCGCTCTTGGAAGATGCAAGGAAGGCGGAAGTGGCACTAGGCTACCACTCTCCCCACCACCTTCCGAAAAAGGATGGGACATCCTTTTAATTGCCGACGAACAGTGAGAATTGTGCGGCGATTTGTCGTCCCATCTAGGTAGATCTTCATCTTCAGCCGGTCGACAGCATAGGCATGCTGCCGAGGCTACTTCACAGGAGCAGGTCGTGGCTGTCTCTCATGAAAATTCTGACTTATCAATTGTTGTAGTCTCCCATTTGGATGAAGATATCTCAGGGGAAGTCCTGCAAGAGCCAGAGCAGTCAGTGGAGCCAGGGCAAAGTTTACTTAATGCATCGCTAGCCACTGAGCTGGTGTCGTCGTCCATTTCCCAGTCGGACGAGGTGCGACTATCGTCAGATTCAGAGCGTCGGGAACCATCGCCTGATCCGGATGCTGAAGCGTGCTGGCATGGACAATAGGGTTGTGATTGTCCGTCGTCAGATGAGTAAGACGCTTCGCAGGCACAACCCCAGACTGGTTGCTATGGAGACAAGTGATCGTAAGGATATTCGCTGTAATCTGCACTTCTTAGCTCATCGTAGTCGGGGTCGCTCCAGACTCGACCTCCGTTGACCCAGACTGTAACGTGGTTGAGTCAGCCACGAGTGTCTTCTTTTGTCATGTTGAACAGTGTGCCTGATAAGCACCCAAAGGTGGCCGCCCATGTGCCATACTATTCAACAGGGTCCACATAGATTACCAATTTTGTGAAAACCGCGGGCGCTCACGGTTTTAAGCTCGTGGTTTATGAGTCATCAGTGGCGTTGTCCCACCACTCGTCTTGACTTAGTGGAGAAGAAAAGATTCTCCACATGTGACGATGGGGCCCAATGAGCACCCGGCATGTGATGATTGACCTTTTCCTTCTCTATTTAAGTCCTCTTGTAATGGGTTACAAGGTAGACAGCGATCCCGATCTCCTTACTTCCCTCTGTTTTAATAAAGACTCGTTTTGGTGTTCCTCTCGATCTCTCCGTGCATCTTCTCTTGTTGTTCTTGGCCCTAGGTACCGGCTCCATCCTGCGGCCTCGAACTGAGAAGCGATCCTAATTCTTTCTGGTATCCTAGCTTGAAAGGAGTCTCGAGTTGTTCGCCGGCAATTAAAAGGATGTCCCATCCTTTTTCGGAAGGTGGTGGGGAGAGTGGTAGCCTAGTGCCACTTCCGCCTTCCTTGCGTCTTCCAAGAGCGCCACCGCAAAAATGGATTTTGCGTCCGTACCATAGGCGCCCGGAGAAGATGAACATCTTCGGCGTAGGGCAACGCCCGAAGAAAGAAAAGGTGACCGAGAAGAAGCGGGCCGGTGGGCCTTGTACTGTTCCAAAAGTCATCTTGGCACCTTCAAATCCAATCGCGGCCCGAAAAGAAAGCCTATGCCCGACCCAAAGAAAGAGGAGGCTGAGTAGATGACGCTTCCGTTGGTATTCCGTGCAGCAGAGGAGACGGAAAGCGACCGCAACAAACGCCGTGAAGATTGGTAGATTCTTTGGTCCGTCGAGCAAGAACCGACGGCTCCGTCTGACGTTGTCGAAGGTTGTATGCATTATCGAGTCGATAATGGGCGTGGAGGACCCGGGTTTCCCAGTAGCGTCCTTGTGTGGCGGTCGGCCTCTGTTGGCCCGATGCATGCGTGGTAGTCGACCACGAGTGTCTTTTCTTTTGTCGTGTCGAACAGTGTGTCTAATAAACACCCAAAGGTGGCTGCCCATGTGTCATACTGTTCAACGGGGTCCACTTAGATTCCCGATTTTGTGAAAACCGCGAGCGCTCACGGTTTTGAGCTTGTGGTTTACGAGTCATCAGTGGCGTTGTCCCGCCACTCGTCTTGACTTAGTGGAGAAGAAAAGAATCTCCACATGTGACGATGGGGCCCAATGAGCACCCGACATGTGATGATTGACCTTTTCCTTCTCTATTTAAGTCCTCTTGTAATGGGTTGCAAGGCAGACGGCGATCCCGATCTCCTAACTTCCCTCTGTTTTAATAAAGACTCCTTTTGGTGTTCCTCTCGATCACTCCGTGCATCTTCTCTTTTTGTTCTTGGCCCTAGGTACTGGCTCCATCCTGCGGCCTCAAACTAAGAAGCGATTCTAATTCCTTCTCGTATAAGAGCTTGAAAGGAGTCTTGAGTTGTGCAAAGTGATGTGTTAGCTATACTCTACCCGCGAAGAAGACGTCTATGTGCGAAGTCTACTGACCGTCGATCGTACCTAAGGAGACAAAAAATGTAACCTCCGTAAGACGCAAGAGGCGCAGTTGAAGGGATAAGTTGAGTTCCTGAGGTAACGGCATCAGGAAGTAACCGCCGCCTTTGACGTCGGCAACTGCAACAAGCACAGTCCCATTCAACTCAGCCTTTGTTCAAGGCCATCAATTGCAATGACGGAAGGATCCTACTACTCAGATGGTGAACAACATGTTTTCTATGAATACACAGGAGACTTCTACGAGGACCAAACGAATATCAAGGTCTAGAGCGACCCAGGCTACGATGAGGGAAGAAGTTCAGATTACAGCGAATATCCTTACGATCACTTGTCTCCACAGCAACTAGTATGGGGTTGTTGTGCCCGCGAAGCGTCTTACTCATCTGACGACGGACAATCACAGCCCTATTGTCCATGCCAGCACGCTTCAGCATCCGGATCAGGCGATGGTTCGCGGCGCTCTGAATCCGACGACAGTCGCACCTCGGCCAACTGGGAAACAGACGACGGCACCAGCTCAGTGGCCAGCGATGCATTAGGTAAACTTTGCCCTGGCTCCACTGACTGCTCTGGCTCTTGCAGGACTTCCCCTGAGATATCTTCATCCAAATGGGAGACTGCAACAACTGATGAGTCAAAATCTTCATGGGAGACAACCACGACCTGCTCCTGTGAAGCAGCCTTGGCAGCATGCCTATGTTGTCGACCGACTGAATAAGAAGATCTACCTAGATGGGACGACAAATCGCCGCACAATTACCACTGTTCGCCGGCAATTAAAAGGATGTCCCATCCTTTTTCGGAAGGTGGTGGGTAGAGTGGTAGCCTTGTGTCACTTCCGCCTTCCTTGCGTCTTCCAAGAGCGCCACCGCAAAAACGGATTTTGCGTCCATACCATTGGCGCCCGAAGAAGATGAACAGCTCCGACGTAGGGCGATGCCCGGAGAAAGAAAAGGTGACCGAGCAGAAGCGGACCCGTGAGCCTTGTACTGTTCCAAAAGTCATCTCGGCACCTGCAAATCCAATCGCGGCCCAAAAAGAAAGCCCAAGACCGACCCACAGAAAGAGGAGGCCAAGTAGACAACACTTTCGTTGGTATTCCGTGCAACAAAGGAGACGGAAAGCGACCGCAACAAACGCCGTGAAGATTGGTGACGGAGTTGCTGGTCCGTCAGGCAAGAACCAGCGAAGGCTCCGTACAGCCAGCTGTCCGAAGGTTGTACATTATCAGAGTCAATAATGAAGCGTGGAGGACCCAGGTTTCCCAGCGCATCCTTGTGTCGGCAATGTCGGCCTATGTTGGCCCAGTTTGTAACGTGGATGAGTCAGCCACGAGTGTCTTTTCTTTTGTCGTGTCTTACAGTGTGTCTGATAAGCACCCAAAGGTGGTTGCCCATGTGTCATACTATTCAACGGGGTCCACTTAGGTTCCCGGTTTTGTGAAAACCGCGGGCGCTTACGATTTTGAGCTCGTGGTTTACGAGTCATCAATGACACTGTCCCGCCACTCGTCTTGACTTAGTGGAGAAGAATAGAATCTCCGCATGTGACGATGGAGCCCAATGAGCACCCGACATGTGATGATTGACCTTTTCCTTCTCTATTTAAGTCCTCTTGTAATGGGTTGCAAGGCAGACGGCGATCCTGATCTCCTTACTTCCCTCTGTTTTAATAAAGACTCGTTTTGGTGTTCCTCTCGATCTCTCCGTGTATCCTCTCTTGTTGTTCTTGGCCCTAGGTACCGACTCCATCCTGCAGCCTCGAACTGAGAAGCGATCCTAATTGGATGGAAACAAACATGGAGTATCCTGCCTTCAGGCGACTCTTCGGCGTCCAACAGGAAGAACAGCGGGTATACTCATCAAGTTCAATAGCATCTCCCTACGTACCCCCTGTACATGAAGCTATTATGGGACCACCAGGGTATCCCCCAGCGAGAGCAGACCCAGCACCTTCAGCACCGTTCCAGGGTCAGAGGCAGTTTACCAATGCCCGTTTCAGAAGAGATGACAACAACGAACTATGGAATCTACCCTCTGCACAACAAAAGGGAGGGGCATTATGTTATTCCGACCCAACTCGGAATTTTTGATGATGTTTTCTCTAGGTGGGAATCCATTACTAAAAACCATGTATCATCACAAGGGTTTACTGATGTCAGGGATAAGGCCGAATACATAGAAACCTACTTGGAGAAATAGAGAAGCTTGCCTGGATTCAATGATGAATGAGCTACCCTACAGAATACGAGGCTCTACTCAACACGGCGGATGGCAGGGAAGGAACACAGAACATATTGTCACAAATGAGAAGGGTGTTTTCCTCTGAAGACCCTTCACAGGGATCCACAGCCATACAAGATGTTGCATACATTCTGACTCTGATATTCCCAATGCACTTCGGAAAGATATACGTTGTTGGAAATCCTATGTGATAAATAAGAAAATTGCAGCGGAAAAAAATCCCTCGAGTGATCCTTACAAAAGAAAACTCATACTAAAGAATAGATCTATAAAGCCCTATCCTATAGGGTATACCTTTGATGCGTGCCCTTTGTTTATCCCGCTTGTCCACGGTCCGTCGGATCTCTTACACGTTCAAGTGTACGTACCTCTATGGTATTCACACAAACACTCTTTGGAGAAAGGTTGTGCTAGCAACACCACAAAAGATGCTAGGCCAAGAGAGAATTTTGGCCAAGAGAAGAAGAGGGGAAAAATAAAGGCTATTTTCAACCAAAATATCATGATCCAAGGCCCCTTTTTATATTCATCCCATAAATATAAAAGGTTTCATCCAACCCTTGGTTTTTCCTCTTAAATGCATGATTAATCCACATTAATCATGCATAAAAAGGGGTTTCATCCAACTCTTGGTTTTCCCTCTTCAATGCATGATTAATCCACATTAATCATCCATGATGAATTTATACCATCCAAATTGATTTGAGTCCAACTGAAGTCAAATCAATTTGAGTTCATTCATCCAACTTTTGATTTTCCCTCTTCAATACATGACTAATCCACATTAATCATGCATGATAAATTTATTCCATCCAAATTGATTTGAGTTCAACTCAAGTCAAATCAATTTGAGTCCAACTCAAATTCGGCTATTTAATTTAAGTCTAACTCAAATTCAATCATTTCAATGAATCTAATTCAATGTCTAATGATTCATTTAGTCAAACTAAAATGAATGTCATCTCCAAAACAACATGTTCTTTGTGTGTGACTATAAATTTTCGTAATGTTGGCAATGTCTCTAAACCACTTAGACACATAAGCAATGAGCGGCATCTAGCAATGCATCATTGCTATCCAAGTTACGAAAATGTCAAGATCCGACAAAACCTTTCTATGACTATTATATTGTATGACGGTGTCCTTCTATCCTTGATATCTTAGATCGATCGATAAGGCATAGATCGTGTCATCCCCTTATCGATCTTTATGTTTCTTTATCCCCAAGTAGACTCACTCAAACAAATGAGCTCAATATCTCATATTGACTCATTTGAGTATGGTCATGTATTTCGTGATCATACTCTATCAAGAGGCCAAAAATATCACTCCCGTCATATAAGAGGGATAGATCTCATCTACATCACTCAAATCCCTCCGCATAATTCGTTACATACCCAGTGATCGCCGTTCTAGTGCACCCTATTACGGTGTGATGTTAGATGATACCAAAGTACATAACTCCTTATGTAGGGAACCGTAGTGACTTCAGGTCTAAGTACTATTCATATCAATAGTCACATGAGAAAGTATATGACACTCATATAACGATCCATAATACTTTCTCATGGCGGGTCAATTCAATACATATATTCTCCAATATATATACTCATGTGTAAATGTGATATCACATATCCATGACTTGTGAGATCAAGTCATCCATTGACCTACATGCTAGTCTCAATGTATCAATATATCCCTTTGTCTATTAATACAATACTTAACTAGGAATATTTAAGAATAGTATTCTCTACAGCTTATCATAATCAATTCTACCAATTGATATACTATAGATTAGAACCTACTATTCAAGGGCATTATTATATTTATTTACTGGCACACACATAAAGTAAATATAATAATCAATCTTTGTCTGTTATTAATGAAATATGATACATATGATCCCTAATCAATCATCTCACGATTGACACTAAGGGCTGACATTAACATACGTTCCACTCGTAATCCTTCTTATTATGTTTCTTTAAGTTACCATCGTCTTTCTCCTTCCTATTATTTTTGTCTTTCCTCCTTGTCGTCTGTTTCTCTTCCAAAAACTGTAGGAGATGCATTTGTCCATCCAGGATGGAAACAGACTATGCTGGACGAAATGAGTGTCTTACGGAGATGTGGGACTTGGGACCTCGTTCCACTACCACCAGGAAAGTCAGTTATTGGTTGTCGATGGCTATATACGGTAAAGGTTGGTCCAGACGGAATGGTTGATCGACTTAATGCTCATCTCGTTCCTAAAGGTTATACTCAGGTCTTCAGATTATATTATGGGGATACATTTTCTTTAGTTGCCAAGATGTCCTCTATACGCTTATTCATATCCATTGTTGCGATTCAACACTGGCCTCTATATCAATTGGACATCAAGAATGCATTCTTACATGGTGACCTACTCGAAGAAGTCTACATGGAGCAACCTCCGTGTTTTCATTGCTCGGGGAGTTTCGGTCTCTGTGCCGCTTACAAAAATCTTTATATAGTCTCAGCTACCTGAGCAAGGTTCGATTCGATCAGATTGTAATTCAACGATGACTTAGGCCGACCATTCTGCCTTTTATCGCCACTCATCTATCGATCAGATCTACCTAGTGGTTTATATTAATGATATCACATCACAGGTAGTGATCATCTCGATCTCACGTGTGAACAAAGATCTTTTCAAACATTTCCGCACAAAGAATCTCAGAACTCAAATATTTCGAGATAAGAAGAATCGTAAAACGGGATTATTATATCCCAAAGAAAGTATACAATGGATATTCTAGAAAAAATAAAAATGTTAAACTCAAAAACAGTTGACAACCCTATGGATCCTAATGTCAAGCTCCTGCCAAATCAGGGGGAGCTTCTACCAGATCCTGAACGATACAGGCGATTAGTAGGGAGACTAAGTTACCTTACTGCTACTCGTCCAGATATCTCATTTGCAATAAGTGTAGGAAGTCAGTTTCTTAACTCTCCATGTAAAGAACATTGGAATGTTGTAATTCACATTGCTCGATATATCAGAAACGCTTCAGGAAAGGGTCTTCTAACATGCGAAGTGCACCAGGGCGTACTAATGAGTCATGGATATTCTCGATCACGAACTAGGCGGAGATCTCCGGTGATAGGAGATCCACTTACGGTTTTTGTATATATTTATCACGGAGGTAATCTTGTTTTTCTTGGAAGCAGAAATGTTGTGATAAGATCAGGTGTAAGAAGCGAATATCGAGCTATAGCGTAACGATCGAAGCTTATAACCGAAAACGATTTAGCCGAGGGTAGGTTTGGAGATGTTACACGAAATGTCCACTTATATGTGAAATAACAGGATCACCATTCATATCACCTCAAATCCAGCTTTTCATGAGAACAAAGCATATCAAGTCGACCGTCACTTCATAGAGAGAAAGTTATATCCTGAGAAATATCTACTAGTTTAACTCACGCTCAACTACAGATATATTTACTAAGTCACCGAGAGATCTCCAATCGACTACATACGTAATGTTCGCGCATATAATTTATATTCTTCAGCTTGAGGGGGAGTGTTAGAATATTGTATATATGGCTAGGGATAATTATTGCATCCCTAAATATCGTTAGGAATAATTATTTCCTAGAATAGAGTTTAATTTATTCTTAGGATAAGGTTTGATTTATTCCTTTGAATATACCCTAATTTTGTATATAAATAGGGTTTCTTTCATGTAATCTAGGTATCTCTTTTTTATGAAATAACAATTGTCTTATTCTCTTAACTTTAACTGATGTGTTGTCATAATTAAAAAGGGAGAGATTGTTGATGTAGTCAGCATCACTCCTTGGTTTTAATGTATGAACCGTAGTTAAAGTTAGGACTTACTTGTGTTTTAATATCTGCCAGTAGATTTAACAGAAGTCCTACAGTCGTCGATTAGATACCAGTGCAGCTTAACTTAACAGATCAGAGGACCTGACATCGCACGGTCCAGATGATCGCGCGACTGTACATTCGATACTAAGACCGGATGGGTCGAGACATGTAATAATCGCAAAGTCCACTGGCCGCAAACCGGATAATCGTGTGGAAGCCACGATGGGTCGATTGACGCTGCAAGAGTGGTAAGTCCGACAGGCAACCGGCAGGTAAGCCTCGAGTGAAAATGTGAGGTCGAGTCTTTTGTAGGGGGATAAAAGTTAGGCATCGATCCGACGGAAAGTCCACGTGGGACTTAATAGTCGAGATCGAGCAATATTACTACTGCTATCATATTTGATATTATCTATTTGTGCTAATCTCATTTTGCAGGATCAATCGACTGAATATACTCCAGTCGACTGAAGTTCAGTCGACTCTGTTTGGTTCAGTCGACTGGATACACACTTGGCAAGATTAGATAGTGATCGGTCAAAGATCTGGCACCATAGTTGGAAAGTGTTTCAGTCAACTGAAGTGGGAAACTTCCCAATGCGGAGTTGGGTGACCTGGAGTCAACTGGAAAGGATTCAGTCGCTTGGAAGACCAGAAGTTTCATATCGACGGACTGATGTGGAGTCGACTGGAAAAGGTTTATAAAACAAGTGCTCGACTAGATCCGAGAACAACACTACTACTATGCCGAAGTGCTGTCAAAATTTACTCTCGTTCACAAGAGCTCTACTTCCTCACGAAGGCGACACTCCGTGCCTACTTCAAACTCCTCAAAGTATCGGTATAATTTAGCTTGTATTTTTTATATTTATATTCACTTGTTGTACTTAATTTCAAGAGAAGGTAAAGTGTTACCTTTCTCTTATATTTGTAAAAAGCGAATCCCTCCGAAGTCAAGAGTTCTCGAATCGGAGGGTACTATAGTGATTGTCCGTTGAGGTAGCTCTAGGAAGAGCTACGGGCCTTAGAGTAGCAACCTAGTTAGGGTTGTGAACCAAGTAAACTGATTGTGTCTAAATTGCATTTAATTTTCGCTGCGTACTTGTATTTGAAAATATAAAATAAGTTTTAAAATTAAAGAAAATTATAAACTCCGAAATTCACCTCCCTCTCGGATTATTGCGAATATACAGGTATTGAGGTCAGTCGACTGTTGGGTAAGAGTAGTCAACTAGAAGGTGAAAAATCAGCCCGAGCTCAACTTTATAAGGAGACTTCATGGAGGATTTAGAGTTGCCAATTTTTTACGATCTTGAAGAGGAATTGCTGCTGCATTTCAGACCTTTCAAGCTCGTCCAAAGCAACCAAAGTGTCAAGCTATCAAAAACTCTCACCGTAGAGTGTTCTTTACTTATAATTGTTTGTATTTATTTTGTATTTCATTTTGGTTGTATTCTTATTGTTGTAAGACCTTGTAAGAGGTTTCTCCGTCTCCGGTGTCATATCAAGAAGGAAAAATTTGATAGTGGTGGTGTGCATCACTAGAGCTCAATTAGAGCTCGCCTCGTGGAGTAGGAACCCTAGTTTCGAACCGCGTTAAATCTCTTATGTTGTGCTTATGTGTAATTTGTTTATGTTTTATTTTGTTTCTGCTGTGTATTGCTAACAAATTGTAGACAAGCACGCAATCCATCAAAGCACGAAATCAAAATTGCTATTTACTCCCCCCCCCCCCCCCTCTAGCGCGGAGTCATACACCCTACAATTGGTATCAGAATGAGGATGCTCTTCAAGGATTAACAACGGAGAGAGCAAGCGCTAGAGGTTGAAGAGAAGATATGAAGTTGTCAAATGATGGACTTGGATATGACGTTTACACTGCACCGCCCTATGAACTCTGGATTCTGAGGCTTCGGCCAATGAAAGGCAAGAATGGAGAATTTTCTCATGATGAACATAAAAGATTAGTTCATCTTGGTGGATGAGTTCGAACCTTCACGGGGTCCGAAGGGAGGATTCCTCAAGAAGAAGAGATGGGCCGAGGAGCAATGTCAAGCCTTCGAGATAAATAAAAGGGTAACAAAAACTCTAATTAATGTAATTCCTCATGATTTGCTGTGTAAGATAGAGAAATTCGAGGACGCAAAGGATTTATAGGGTAAGCTAGCAAAGTTTCATGAAAAGTCCTCACCGACCCAAGAAGTAAAGGAGTCTAAGAAGAAAGAATCAAGTTCATCCTCTCAAGAGAGTGAAGAATCGGAAGTTGAGAGGGGCTCAACATCCGAGGAAGAGGAGGTCTTGGAAGTCTCCACTTCTAGAATTGAGGGGGAGCATAGATCTTTAACACCATAGCAAAAACAAGAAGAAACATCTACCTCCGGACAAAATGAAGAACAAATTCAAGACCCTTCTCTAGGTAAATCAAATGCAATTTATAAAAATAAAAATCATATAACTTGCTTTAGGGGTAGGGAAGTAGAGCATTATAAGAGTAAATGTCTAAGAAGAGTCAAGAAAATGACTCGAGTGCTCAAGGGGAAGAAGAATGTCAAAGAGGTCGGAGCCCCAATATGCAAAGGCAAAGAGCATATTATATGCTTTAAGAGCCAACAACTAGAGCATTATAGAAGTCAATCAATGTCCGAAGGGGAGTTGCCCTAGGAAGGACATAAGAGGAGCATCACATATAGAGGGAGCGGCAAACCCTACGATATATTTTAATAATGCTCGTAATTCATGTAATGATAGAAAACATGTTAGTAATGTTTTTAATTCAATTGTAATTGTTCATGATAACAAACATGCTGGAAATAATAATAAATATTATTGTTTAGGTGTTAAATATATTAATTTGCCTAAAAATAATTCTAGATCAACTCCACCTAAGGAAAATAAGAACTTAGGCATTAACCTTATATGAACTAGATATATGCCTAGGAAGAGGAATTCCCAAAAAAAAGAATGAAAAATCACAAATTGAAAAATTAGAGGTGGAAAATCAAGCTTCAAGGTTAAAGCTTAAGAAAATGGAAAAAACCTTTAGGAAGATGGAAAATATAATTTTAGGGTCTAATGGGCAAACCTTAGGTGTTATGAGGCAAGAACCAACCAAGGACAAGAAAGGCTTAGGTCGCAAGTCTAAGTCCAAGGTAGTCATGTTTATCTACCATAATATTTCATTTGACTATGGAACTTGTTAGTGAAAGCCCTAGAGTCAATCATGTGATGATTGTTGTATGGACTTTATTGTATCATATTCCTATTTATAAAGGCATGGTTATTATATTTACTTGTATTGATGTCAAATAACTAAATATAATAATGTCCTTGAGTAAAAGGTTCTTATCTATATCAATCGATTGGTTGAATCGATAATGAGATGTTATAGAGAATACTATTTTTAATCATTCCTAGTCGAGTATTAACATTCAGGGACAATGTTAATGCGTAGAGACTAGCATGTAGGTCAACACGATGACTTGATCTCACAAGTCATGGATATGAGATATCAAGTTGACACATGGGTATGCATTGGAGAATGTATACTGAATGACCGACCATGAGAAAGTATCATAGATCGTTATATGAGTGTCATATACTTTCTCATGTGACTATTAGTATGACTATTAGTCCTTAGACCTGAAGTCACCATGGTTCCCTACATAAGGAGTTGCATACTTTGGCTTCGTCAAACGTCACTCGTAAATGGGTGGACTATAAAGGCGATTACTGGGTATGTAACAAATTATGCGGAGAGATGTGAGTGATGTAGATGGGATCTATCCCTCCTATATGACGGGGGTGACATCGGTATTCTTGATAGAGTGAGACCACGAAGTGCATGGCCATGCCCAAATGAGTCAATATGAGATATTGAGCTCATTTGATTAGAGTGAGTCTAATTGGAGTTCAAGATATAGATTGATCAGGATGACGATTACGCCTTGATTGGTCGATTTAGATGTCGAGGATAGAGGCGTACATATCGCGTATGAGAGTCACAATTAATAGTCACAAAGGTGATGTTGGAGCTCAACATTCTTGTAACTTGGGTAGCAATGATGTGTTGCTAGATACCGCTCATTGCTTATGTTCCTAAATCGGTTTAGGGACATTGCCAACGTTACAAGAACCTATAGGGTCACACACTAAGGGCAATTAGATGGAGATTAGGTTCATATAATGAACCATGAGGATTAGGTTCATGGGATGAACCAAATTGGATTAAGAGTAATCCTAATTAGACTAATTGAGTTGGACTCAATTTGATTCAAGTGTTGAATGAGTCTAATTTAGATTTGATTCATCAAATCAATTTAAATTAATGAAGAGAGATTCATTAAATTAAATTGACTTGAATCAAATGGTTGGATTTGATCAACCATGGAAGATAAGAGGTCAAGTTTGACTTGACTTGAGAGGGAAGATGAAAGGTCAAGTTTGACTTGACCAAATGTCATGTCATAATAATGACTTGGCATGGCCGGCCGCATCATCATTGACTTAGCATGTGGTGTCACCTCATGAGGGAGACCAAGAGTCATTGGCTCTTGGAGGAGTTACATGCATGCATGTAACCCCCCCCCTAAGAAAAGTGGTCGACCACTATTACCATTAGATGGTGAATTCATTTTGAGAGTTACACAACTTCTCCCAACCTCCTTGGCCGAAATTCCTAAAGGGTGCTAGCACACTCTAAGGCATTTTTCTCCACCTATTGCTTGTGTGGATACCAATAGAGGAGTGTGCACTTGACACTCTCGAGTTCCGGCAAACCTTTTGGACGAGCGGGATTTGCGAAGGGCGTCGCATCGAGGGTAACTTCTTATCATGTAGATCTAGAGTAGATATAAAGGTATTAAACACATACATGTTAGTTTTATATTTTATACTTCGCACGGATCCGTGGTCGGGACTTCCGAGGTTTCCGCAACGCAAAAAGCGGTTTTTGCGGCTCGGAAAACCCAACAGAACTAAGTCTAGGCCTAGGAAGGTCAAGGTCATGAGGGAGACAATCTCTAGCATTGACCTTAGGAAGACCGAAGTGGCTAAGGCCGCTAAAAGGCCTAAGAAAGTCACTAGTAAGGTTACAAGGCGAGTTACCCATAAGGTTAACTTTGAGAATACCCAAATAACCAAGGCTTCAAAGCCTAAGAGGGTCATTAGAATGGTAACTAGGGAAGTTATCCCTAGTGAAAACTTATAGAGTCCAAGGAGCTCCAATAGGTATTGGGTTCCTAGGAGCGTAATTCTCTCACGCTAAATGGGCTAAGGTGTATCAATCTTGAATGGATAGGTAGTTAACATAACTATGGTAGAGTTGATACTTTAGAATATTTTCAAAGTAATATGATACTTTAGAAATGAGATTGAGAATTAAATACTAAAAGATTTTAAGATATGTCAATAAAATTATAGAAGTTGAAAAATTGATCAAAATTGACACAATTAGATTTTAGAGTCATAGTGTGTCATTTTGAGTTTTTAACACACTCGAGGGAATTTAGACATTATGACAAAATTAATATAATCCTAGGAAATGACAATTAGGATTAAAACTTAAGTATTTCTATACCTTGATATTATAAAATTGTCATGTTTTCTTTGTCATATGTTATGTCATGACATCATGCTTCGTATTAATCATTTATAATGTCATGATAATTTTTAGGTTAATATATATCATGCTTATGTTTAGGTTTAATTTTTAATGTTATGATATCATAATTCATTGGCTATGCTTTAATTTATGCTATTATTTATGTCATTATCATCATTCATGTATTTAGAATAATTAAAATGAATTAACGACAATGGCATGATTCAAAGTCTCATGATAAGGGAATCAAATAGAGTTGTCTCGATACAAATGCATGAACCCTTAAATTAGGGAAGAACAAAAACTCACATCTCACAAAAAAAATATTAAATTGACATGTGTGTGTATTGATACACCCTGGATATATGTGAGATGTTAGAAAAATGAGTTAAGTTCAAGGTGCATAGATGTTGCATCTAAATAAACACAAACTCATAATATAACATGAAAGAATCATAAGGAAAGTTAATATACAAGTCATGTGCATTTATCCCATAGACCATGGTTCAATATAAGATTTTAAAATATTTTAAAATCATTTTTAAAAACTTTGGTGAAATCCATCTTTTGATAGCAATCACCATTGAACAAGTTAATACAAGTTAGGCCAAAAACATTAAAGTTATCAATGTTTTTGAACTTTGTGTCAATACTTTAATTTAATGGATATTTTATTATAAAAATATTTTTCACTCATTGTATTTTACGCAAGTAATGTATATATGAATTTTTAAAATTTTTAGAAATACGTATATTTACTTACGCTTTTTAAAAACTCAAATTCTAAAATTGATTTCTGCATTTTGTAGAAATCAGTCGACTGCCAAAATTAGTCGACTGTTGGTAAGGCAGTTGACTGATTTCTGATTTCAATCGACTAATAGTGTTGATTTCGACTAAACAAAATTTGTTTAGCCTGTATCAACTACCCTAGGTTATCCTAACGTCTTCTAACCCTAGGATATGCTTTGCAAAGCATTGGAAGGGTGAAATTATCATTGAAAACGATTAGAAGAGTTATTTAGGATGGAGTATCGAATTTTAAGAGAGGTTAAAGTTCAAGTTTGAACTTTTACCCTTATTTTCGATGGTTTAAGTTTTCTATAGGTTTAGAACTCTCCAAGAACATTGTTGGTGTAATGGTCAAGAGGAAGCAAGCCTTTAAGGGGAGTGTGTCTATCAAGGGATGATGGATGCAATTTTGATTACAAAGGAGAGAAATGAGAGTTTAGGTACCTTCATTATGGATTGTCTCTCATTTAGTGATATGAGATTTATCACTAAGAAGAGTGAAGTCATCCAAGATAATTTTAGACCAAAGGGGAGAATGTAGGATGTCATGGAGAAATGAAACATTGAAAATTTTGGTAAGTTTTTTGATGTATTCCAAAGGGGGAGAAGTGAAGTTTAATTTAGGTAAACCTTCACTATGTTTTGTCATTGGAAGAGTTAAGTTGGGTTATTGTTAGCCTAACTTAAAGATATTGTCAAACATAAAAACGGAGAAGATTGTTGGTGCAATAAGCCCCGGGTCAATGTTGATCAAACTTAAGTGAAACTCGAGTAATATTTTGATATTTAACAATGGATTTGACCATTGTTTAACTATATAGTTTAACCATATGTTGATCATATAACTAGTGGATAATTAGGATATCCAAAATCATATGGGGTAGATTATTTGGGAGAGATTGTTGGAGCAATCATCCTTGGAAGTCCAAGTTTGAATACTTGACAAGGAAAGTGCAAATATAGATATTTGACAAGGAAAGTCCAAAAGTAAAGTCTTGGCAATATAAATCCAAGTGTGTAGTTTTGGCGGGGTAAAGTCCAAGTGAACTTTACCAATTGGAAAGTCCAACATAGAGTTGGCATGGAAAGTCCAAACATGGTATTGGCAATTGAAAAGTTCAAATCATGGATACTTGACAATTGAAAGTCCAAATCATGGGTACTTAGCAAAGGGAAAGTCCAAGCATGTAGTCTTAGCGGCGTAAGTTCAAATGGATCTTGGCAAGGAAGTCCAAGGGTTAGGTTTTAGCAACGTAAAGTTCAAACATGGAGTCTTGGCGATATTAAGTCCAAATGCACCTTGGCAAAGGACCCAGCTAAGACGACATACCACGAACACCTAAAGGCTAACGCTGGCGACGTAAGAGTCGTGGACTCGAGGATCCGAGAGGCTAAGTCATGAAGGTGGCTGTAAGACTTGCCCAGCTATAGGTGTGAGTATCGAGCATGAGGATCATATTTAGGTTAAACCTCACGTTGAGGTTTACTAGTCGACGAGTTACGGACTAGTCAATCGACAGTGTCGACACTGTGAGCCTAGTCAACTCCTTGGACACCAACTGAATTACGATCAATGACTAAAGCTCAACCACTGACCGAGGTCAGTGGTCAGTGGCAATGATCGCCTCGACAGACGATCGACATGCGTATGGGCAATGATCACGGCAATCAGAGCAATCCACAAATTCTGCGAGTGTATCGACCACCGGCAAATAACTACCGATATATCCATTGGGCAAATTCCAACGTGGATGGAGTTGTTGTAAGACAACAGTATTGAGGCAAGTCGACTGCTGGGTAAGAACAATCGACAAGAAGGTGGAAAATCAACCCGAGCTCAGCTTTATAAGGAGGCTTCGTGGAGGATTTGGAGATGTCGGTTTTTTATGATCTTGAAGGAGAATTGCTATTATATTTCAGACCTTCAAGCTCATTCAAAGCAACCAAAGTGCAAGCAATCAAAAGTTCTCTTTGTAAAGTGTTCTTTACTTATAATTGTTTGTATTTGCTTTATATTTCATTTTGATTGTATTCTTATTGTTGTAAAACCTTGTAAAAGGTTTCTCCATCTCCGGTGTCGTACCGAGAAGGAGAAGTTTGATTGTGGTGGTGTGCATCACTAGAGCTCAATTAGAGCTCGCCCCGTAGAGTAGGAATCCTAGTTTCGAACCACGTTAAATCTCTTGTATTGTGCTTGTGTAATTTGTTTATACTTTATTTTGTTTCCGCTGCGTATTACTAACAAATTGTAGACGAGCATGCAATCCATCGAAGCACGAAATTGAAATCGTATTCCCCCCCCCCCCTTCTAGAGCAACATCATAGACCCTACATATATGATTAGATCTTAAATTCATTCACTGAAATCCACAATACAATGCATAGCATTAGAAAAATTGTGATTGGATCACAATTAGTATCTTATTATATGCAATTATGTAAATATCGAAACCTTCCCTAATCGATAAATTGATGAGATTAGACATCATCAATTCTAGGTGACTAACACATATTATGCTCCTTGATCTATCCAAGTATTTGATTCTTATTGAATGGAAATATAGGAATATTGAGAGTAAACATATGAATGTTAATTAAGGATAACCAGTTTATTGGTATAATCTATCATGAGATTTCATATGGTTCTTTATGTTGATGAAGATCTCATTGCAATTCAGGTGCAAGTTTCTTTAGACTTGAGGTATTTAAGTAATCTTAATCATGAAGATTTATAGTTTAACATCTTCACAACCAACTCTAAGGAGATATAATTCCGGAATGATTTGGTATAAGTTAAAGTGTTCAAAGGTCTTTGAATAGCTCATAGAAGATTCACCACTCCTGTTAAAGAAGATGGATACCCTATAGCCTCTTGTCAAGATTGATACTCAGAAGTTTTTGGTCAAACCAAATATGTCAAGAAGATAGTCTTCTTGGCCATGTCTTTAAATAATTTGAATCCACTGGAAAAGAAACTAAACTTGGGCTAGATGTGACGTAGTCCACCTAGCGGGTACAAACACTTAGACCATGTCTTGAACTAAGAGGGTATAAGATGAGAGAAAGGAACAGATGGACTAATAACTGATGTTGTTGAAAGGGTTCAGAATAATTCTGGAGTCAACCATTACTTTTTGATCAATTGGAAATCATAATATACTACTAGGTGTCACTCATGATCTATTCATAATTAATGATTAATTATGAATGACTAACATAGTCGAGAATCTATAGGGTTACATGCACTACGATTTCTCGAGAGAAGTAAAACAAGTTTAAGAATGAGATTCTCAAAGAGAGAGATAAAATATGGGCTAAAAAGGTATGAAAATAGTGTGTCAGAGCTTAGCACAGGAATGTTAGGGCATTGCATGGTCGTGCCACATTTTGCTAAAGTAAAACAAGCGTCATAGAGCTTGGCACCGTCGTGCTAGGGGCTAACACAGTCATGTTACACTCTGTAGAGATGACACATCGAAAATGGTGGCCGACATGGTCATGTCTGATGTGATATGGTCGTACTAGAGCACTCCACGACCAAGTCGTGGAGTGCTCCATAATCGTTGATCCCAGCACGGCCAGGCCGTATCGCCTAACATAGTCGTGCCATGGGTGATGCTTCAACTTCATCCCTTTTTAAGTTCGTGTGGAAGAGGAAAAGGTATGGTTTTTGATTCAAATCTGATACTTTTCGAGAGTAAGACGCTTGAGAACCTCCTTCCTTTTCACAATCTCTCCCGAGTTTGTCTCCACGCTTGGCTAGCATCAATCGGAGACAGACGTTTGTTGCTTGTGAAGTTATATTCCGGCATGGATACCTGTAAAGCCAAGTCTTGTTAAGCTTGTTGGTTGGTTTCTATTGATTTTTGTGAATCACGAAGGTATAAATTCTAAAACTCCTTATGACCTATTGTTAAACACAAGTGATTCGAGGCCCCAAACATTTGGGATGCATGTATTTGTTTTTTTGCTGCGTGTACGTCTCAAAAATCTATTGTACATAGTACCTGTTAGAATATTATATATATGGCTAGGGAGAATTTGTCTGAATATCATTAGGGATAATTATTCCTAGGATAGGGTTTCATTTATTCTTTTGACTAGGTCCGAATTTTTGTATATAAATAGGGTTTTCTCTATGTAATAAGGTATCTCTTTTTTATGAAATAACATGGTATCAGAGCTTTAGGTTTTCTGCCTTTCGCGTTTCTCTCCCGAATGCCCCTCTCCTACGCGCCTCTTCTCCCGAGTGCGCAAATTCTTTTTCCTCGCCGCTGCTCGCGAATGCGCCGTTCCTCGCGGACACGGAAGAAACGCCGCGAAAACTCTTCGTTGGGACATCCTCCGCGACATCTCGCAGCAGCGCGCGCGTTGCCCTTTCCCGCAGATCGATCGCCGTACTCGTCGCCCTTCCCCGCAGATCGTCCCCACAAGCTCGTCGCAGTCGCGCGCTCTCCTGCGGATCGATCGCCCTTCCCCGTGCCTCAAAGTCGTTGCAGTTGTGCACTTGCCACCCTGCCCTCTTTCCCGATCCATCGCCGCCTTTCTTCCTCGCGTGCACCTGCTGCCAGGCGGCAGCGGCTCCACTTGCTCCACCGCAGCGCCATCCTTTCTTCCCTCTGTTCAACCCAAAGAGTCAGAACGAGATCGCCTAGCTCCACCCTAGCCGGAGAATACTTCTCACCGAAAGACGGCGCAGTAATCTCCTCTCCGTCGAGTCATTTTGTCCGGATCTCTGCATACCTTCCTCGAATCGGGAAGCAGATAACTGGCGGCGCATTAGCATCATCCTCTTCCGGCAGCTTCCTTTCGACCCATCCAGTCTTCCTCTGTCATGGCTACCTCCAGCATTTCGAAGCCAGATTTCCCAATTTTTATCAACCACGTTACGGCACCGCTCTCCTCCGAGCTTTTGGATGGTAAGAACTACTCCTCTTGGGCCTCTCACATTGAACTTTGGCTTGTTGGACAGGGTTATGAAACACATCTCATTCAAACTGAAAAGGATATTCAAGTCGTCGATCGTCTTTTTGGGCCAGACATAAAATCCTTGATCTGATGGGCATTAAAGATGGTTATGAGGTCGTCACAAACTTGATAGAGATGCTGAGAAGTGTTCGTAAAAAGTTGTTGAGTCTGTGCCCAAAAATCCTTGCAACCACCTGCGGCCACTCCTGTTGCAGAGCTTGAAAATCAAGAGAAATTTTTTATATCTCTTGCCTTATATGGTCTGCCCACAGATTACTCTCATATTCGTGATCAGATCCTGAGCAGCCCCATAGAGGCCACCATGGACTCTACCTGGGTGACTCCTCCGTGTCCCTGCCAAATCTTAACATTTCCATCTTTCGTTCTTGCTGACTCTTCAACTTTAGTCTCTCGAAACAACAATAAACCTCCACCTCGTAAGGGTGGCAAAGGACGTCTTTGGTGTGATCATTGTCACCGACCAGGACACACGATTGATAAATGTTGGAATCTCCATGGTCGACCTTCTCGTGCTGCTCAGATCGCCCAGAGTTCTATCACTTCTTCAGCTTCCACTTCACAGTCGACATCAGATCCAACTCCACCACCTTCCTACGATGACTTTATGAAATGGTATGAGGATCGACGGGATTCTAATTCCACTGCTGCCGTTACATAAGTTAGTAATTCCTTTACTGGTATATCTCGCTCTTCGAGTCCCTGGTACTTGACTCTGAGGCCACCGATCATATCACGGGTAATAGATCTCTGTTGTCTTCATTATCTATTTCCGGTTATTTACCCTGTGTTACCATGGCAAATGGTTCTCAAACTCAATCCCAAGGTGTTGGTATTATTCATCTTTCTCCATCTCTTCACATTCATAATGTTTTTTATGTTCCCGGAGCTTATCAATAAGTCAGCTTACTCGGTCTCTTGATTGTGTCATCTCATTTACTAAATCTTCTGTTTCATTACAGGACCGGAGTACGGGGAGGATGATTGGCTTCGGATGTGAGTCTCATAGCCTATATCGACTTTAGCAAAATTCTCTTGTTGGTGCGGCGGCAGCATCTCCACTTATTATTCATGCTCAGTTGGAACATTCTGGTCTTGATAAGTTAAAACAGTTACATCATAGTCTGTCTCACTTAGAATCTTTGTCGCTGAATTGTTGAATTACAATATCAATCTAGAACCACGCCGAGCGATCGCTGAGACCATATAAAGATTTTCGTAAATGCACACAAGACCGAAGACTTCGAGCAACAAAATACGGAGGTCGTTGCTCACGTAGACTTCTTCGAGTAGTCAACGTAAGAACGATTCTGATGTCCCAACTAATATAGAGGCGGTCAATCAGAAGAATGACGATGGACATGAATAAGCGTATAAAGGACATCTTGGCAACAGGAGAAAACGTATCCCCATAATCTAATCCGAAGACCCGAGTATAGCCTTTAGCAACGAGAAGAGCTTTAAGACGATTAACCATTCCGTCTGGACCAACCTTCACCGTATATAGCCATCGACAACCAACAACTGACTTTCTTGGTGGTAGAGGAATGAGGTCCCAAGTCTCACAGCTCCGCAAGGCACTCATTTCGTCCAATATAGCTTGTTTCCATCCTGAATGGGCAAATGCATCTTCTGCAGTGTTCGAAAGAGAAACAGACGACAAGGAGAAAAGACAAGAATAATAGGAAGGAGAAAGACGATGGTAACTCAAAGAAACATAATGAGGAGAACGATTACGAGTGGAACGTATACCTTCCGGGCGCAATGGGAATATCGTAGTCAAGATGGGCCAGAGGAAGGAGTACGGGATCCGGGTTCGTAGACGATCCGTGGTAGAGTCGATGTGGCGATAGCAAACAGACGGAAGACGTTGATAAACCTGTAAAGGAGGAGGAATTGAGGTTGGGGGTGATAGAGAATCCTCTGGAGGATCAAAGACTGGTACAGGCATAGAAGGATGAATCTCGGACAACGACGCTGAAGACCCAAAGAAAGGAACTGAATCAAAGAACGTGACATCAGCAGAGACGAAATACTGACGGAGTGTAGGGGAATAACACTTATACCCTTTCTGAGATCGTGGGTACCCAAGGAATACACATTTATGCGACCGAGGAGAGAGTTTATCAATGTCAGGATCAAGAGCATGAGCAAAACATGTAGAACCAAAGACCCTAGGTGGTAAAGGATGAAGGGACTGCTTCGTATAAAGTACATGATGTGGTATTTGACCTTGTAAAGTGGAGGAAGACATGCGATTAATGAGATAACATGCAGTAAGTACGACGTCACCTCAAAAACGAAGAGGAACGTGAGAGTGAAGGAGAAGAGTCTGGGTGGTCTCGAGAAGATAACGATTCTTGCGTTCTGCAACTCTATTCTGTTGGGGGGTATGAGGATAAGACATACGATGTAATACGCCATGAGATGCCAAGAAGGTCCAAAATGGAGTAGATAGATACTCACGTGCATTATCACTCTGCAAGGATCGAAGAGGGATACCAAATTGTGTTTTTCTTTCATTAAAAAAAGATTGGAAAGTAGAAATCAATTTCGAACGATCCTTCATCAGATATAACCAAGTATAACGGGAAAAATCATCTATAAAAGTAATAAAATATTTTGACCCTAATGAAGAGGCAACACGACTCGGACCCTAGACATCGGAATGAACCAAAGCAAGGGGGACATAGCCTGACTTATAATGCGAGGAGAAAACGAATTACGTGTTGGGTTTCCGGCACCGCGGCGTATGTGTGTTCAATCATGTTTCGTAAACATGAGCACAGCGGAAGCAATTAAAAATAATAAATCTATATTTATTACAACACACACAACACACGCATGCTATTACAACAAGTGTAGACATAACCGTAAATTAAAATTAGCAATAAAAGGAAATTAAACTACGTTATACCTTCAGATGACGCAGAATGAACGCAGATCAACCGAACGATCCTCGTAAGAATCGCTCTATCCGTATCCACGCCGAGCTCGACGATTTCGCGCCGAGAGCCTTCGCCTTCAGACGGTTACTAGCCTCGTGGTCAAGACGACGTCGGATCGAGAGATGATCACGATCCGAATCCAAATTCGGATCCTAAAACGACTTCTCAAAACTCGCTTCTCCGGAGAGGTATTCGTCAACCGTTTGACGAATCCTTCGTCCTCCACCTCAGAGGATTACCGGAGATCAAATTCTGAAGCTAGCCGCTGTCGGAGCACTAACCGTCGTCCAAACGACGCTCCGACGAGAGGAGGAGAAGCTGTCCAGAAAACTGGACAGCTTGGTGGAGGAGTAGGCGCCGGCCAAAACAAGGAGAGAAAAAGCTCACCTTGATGCCGAACCTATAGGAGATCACCGGAGGGTCGCCAGAGGTTCACCGGCTGGAGCTTGGACACCGGCAAGGGTCTTGGACGGCGGCACAAAGCTGGGCGGCGACAGCTTTAGGGTTGGCGCCGATTAACTCCTCCAAGGAGTGGGCGGCAACTCAAGGGGGGGCTAGGGTTTGGATTAGTTAGGGTTTAACAATCCCTTAAGCCCTCTTTTATAGAGAACTAATTCTATTAATGGTTAATGGATCATATCCATAAAGCCCGTTAACCCGCTCCATTAGGATAAGTTAAAATAAACCAAACCAAGATGGTTTATTTTAAGTTAAAACGAACCGAACCAACCTTTGGTTCATTCGTTTAATATAAACCAAACCCTTTGGTTTATTCTCATCCATTGGATTAGAACCAAACCATTTTGGTCCATCCATTATGTCTTCATAAGACACGCCCATCCACGCCTATCAAGCGATCAAACAATTTCATGCTCGCTTTATGTTCGTCCAACCAAACATAGTTTCTTGCCCGAGAATCTCATTCTCAAGCTCGCTTTTAAATCCTTCGATTACACTCGGCGTGTGACAAACAGGTTACCGGTTTATGTTGGCCGCCTATAATTAACCATTAATTATGTAACGATCAGCGAGTGGCACCTAGTAGTACATCATGATCCCCAATTAACCAAAAAAGATCAACGGTTGATCCAGAACTATTTCTGAAACCCTTCAGCAGCTCGAATGATTCGTGCCCCATTCCCTTCACTCATCTTATACACCCTCACTAGTCGACTACGCCACACTCCAAATTCAAGTATCATTTCTCGTCCTACGATTCTAGCATCTACACGATCAAGAGAGTACCTTACTCTATACACGTAATGCTTCACCAAAGACTTTAGTAATAATCCGACGAGAGGCCACGGGTATACATCTCCTCGCAAGGAGTGGTGAATCCTTTATAGGCTATTCAAACACCTTCGATCACTTCGACTTATACCCAATCATCCCGGGTCCACATCTCCTTAGAGATGTTTGCTTAAGATGTCAAAGCATAAGTCTCCATGATCAAGATGACTTGAATACCGCAAGTCAAAGGAACATCGCACTTAAGCCACAATAATAACTTCATTGACATATCTATATATGCAGAGAACCATATGAAGTCTTACGGCTGGTCACTCCAATGAACTAGTTACCATAACTAGCATCCACGATTAACTCCGGACATCACTATGTCTCCAGCCAGTGAGAATCAGCTGCTTGGATACACCAAAGAGTATACCTCGTGCTAGTCTCGACAGAATTGATGGTGTCCAAATCCATCAATTCATCGACTAGGGAAAATTCTGATACATCACAATTACACATGTAGAGATACTCACTAGTTGTGATCCAATCACAAATTCTCTCATGCTGTGAATCGTATCGTGGACATTCAGTAAATGAGTTTAAGATCCAATTAAATACATTAAACATGTATACTCAAATAGTGAATCTTCATTTATCATAAAATGGTTCATACATAAGGCGATTGTCTTAGGACATCTCTCACATATTACTAACATTACGAACATGCTTGCCTAATTGACACGACTCACAAATGGCTTAGAGCGAAGATGACCATTCTATCTTTTATCGCCACTCATCTACTGGTTGCATCTACCTAGTGATTTATGTTGATGATATTGTCATCACAGGTAGTGATCATCTCGGGATCTCACGGGTGAAACAACATCTTTTCAAACATTTCTAGATAAAGGATCTCGACAGACTTAAATATTTCTTAGGGATAGAAGTAGCACAGTCTAGAAATGGGATCATTATATCTCAAAGGAAGTATGCAATGGATATTCTAGAAGAAACAAAAATGTTAAACTCAAAGACAGTTGACAACCCTATGGATCCTAATGTCAAACTCCTGCCAAATCAAGGAGAGCCTCTACCAGATCCTAAACTATACAGGACAGATGAGACTAAGGTAAGCGTTGGCTATTTTTCTGCTTTCTGCTTTCCTTTCCAAAATGTAAAACGATTTTTTAATGTTTTCTAATTTTTCAGAAAATATTTTTTTATTTTTTGGAAAACGAAAATGAAAACAGAAAACGATTTTTTAGAGTTTTCCAGAAAACGTTCCTTTATTTTCTAAAAAACGGAGATGGAAAACGCTAACCAAACGCGTTTTCTCAGAAAATGAAAACAGAAAATGGAAATTTTCTCTCTACCAAACGCCCCCTAAGTTACCTTACTGTTACTCATCCAGATATCTCATTTGTAATAAGTGTAGTAAGTCAGTTTCTCAACTCTTTATGTAAAGAACATTGGGATGCTGTGATTCGCATTGTTCGATATATCATGATTAATGGGGCAGCTTTAACTTAAAACATTGAAGTTAAACCTCTTGTGCAAATATTAAAGTTAACACCTTCCATTAATATGATAAGAATCATAGTTCAAATTCTAATTTGGATTGTTGGACTTGCTCCAAACTTGGCTTGAAATTTAATATGTTCGAACCATTGAGATATGATCTCATGATTAATGGGGCAGCTTTAACTTAAAACATTGATTTGTTGGCTCTCTCTAAGATTAATGAAGATAAAGGTGAAATTAGGTGATATGCATATAATGTGTATATATTAATAAGTTAACAACCTAATATTTTATGCAAATATTCAAATAGTTGATAGCTTAATATATATATATGATATATAATTAGTACCGTTGATACCTAACATTAAAACTAAGAATGACTTGTTGGACTCTCTTCAAAATTGTTCTTAGTCATAATGAATATCAATCCACTAAGAGCTAACCTACCATTTCTCGAATTCAAAGTATGAGCTCTTGAATTTGAATAAAATAATAGGAGCTTTTATTAATGTGAATTGTTTGCATTACAATAATTCATCTCTCTTATACACTCTTTTTTTATGTCTAGGTAATTATTAGAATAGTATGGCCTCTACTAACTTATGTTTAATTTTGAAAACAAACAAACTAATCAGACCTAACTTCTTGAACCAGCTTCGAAACTTGAAAATTATTCTCAAAGCTAAGAAGATAGAATATGTCCTTGAAGGGGTTCTTTCTCGAACATCCTGTTGGCAATGCTTTTGATGATCAAAAGTTGACCTATCAGAAACATATGGCTAATTCTGCACTGGCAAACAGCATTGTGCTGGCTTCGATATCTCCTGAGCTACAAAAATAACATGAGCATATGGATGCTTATACTATTGTTTTTCATCTTCGTGAATTGTTTGATTAGCTAGTGAGATCCAAAAGATTCGAGATCTCCAGGCTTCTCTTTTGCTAAAGATGCAGGAGAGTTCATCTGCAGTGCAACATGCACTAAAGATGAATATAGAGGCCTTAGGTATTAAATACCAAGGCGATTGATTGTAGGTCAAGTAGGAGTATGTTGTATTTGAGAGATGTTCTAAGACAATCGCCTTAAATGATTAATTAATAAAATTCATTATTCGGATGTACATTTACTATGTATATGATTAGTGTTGGAGATTTTAGGAAATAAATATAGCGGAAGAGAAAATAAAACAATTTTTATTTCATCCCAGACATATGTAAATTTATACCTTCGTGATTGTTTTCAAATTTGTCGAAACCACGAGCAAATAGCATCTCGTACTCAATCTTATTGTTAGGCCTTAATAGCGGTCCACAATTAATACTAGATATCATATTCATCGAGCTCGGTTGTCCACTTGATTAGCCTTCTTTAAGCCTCCGAATTAGTCAAAATAAAGCCCAATGTACTATTGGTCAGCACCGTGAGGGGGTGAGAAACAAAATATAGATAAAGACAATGCGCAATCAATATTAATGCTAGGGTTAATTTTTCTAGGGTACTATAGCATCCTTCAGCATCTTTGAGGAGATGACTAGTGAAGTAAATTGACTGCTGCACTGCTCCCTCCTAGTGCAAAAGAACTAAGCTGACTGCCCCTTCCCCTACTGCCAAGTATAGTCATAGGTGCTCTCCTACCAATAGCTTGTACAATATGGGAAAGTCTTCCAGAAACCTGTAAAGGTCTACTTGTATTTTTAGTCCAAAGCAAACCTAACCGACTTCTACAATACCTTGAGAAAGGGTATACTTCAATCGGTCAATTTGAAAATGAATAGAGACAAAGCAATAATCCTTCCTGCCAGCCTCTGGACCTCTCAGGTATTCTGAAGAATCCTCATTTCTTGTAGAGCTCGAACCTTCTTTGGGTTCGCTTTTATCCCCCTCTTTGTCACCAGATATTTAAGGAATTTCCCACTTTTAACTCCAAAGATGCATTTACTGGGGGTCATTTTAGCCCATACCATCGCAGCATAGCAAAGGTCTCCTCTAGATTCCCAACTCGAGCTGACTTGACCAGGATTTCGTCAATATATACCTCTATATTCCTCCCTATTTGGTGCTTAAACACTCGGTCTATCAACCTTTGATAGATAGCTTCTGCATTTTTAAGGTCGAAAGGCATCATTGTGTAACAGAAGATCCCGTCTAAGGTGACAAAAATGACCTTCTCTTGGTCTTGCGGTGCTAGCAGTATCTAGTGATAACGTTAATAAGTATCCAACATGTAGATAAATTTTTACTTGGAAGTTGAATCCACCAGTTGGCCTATCCAAGGAAGAGGGTAACAATCCTTCAGACATGCTTTATTTAGATCTCAGAAATCTACACAAACTCTATTTATCTGCCGCCTTCGGCACCAGCACTACGTTGGCTAACCAAGTCAAGAATTATACTTCTCGGATATGTCCAGCCTCTAATAGCTTGATTACTTCAGGCTGATCATTTTATCCTTCTCTAAGCCAAAGTGTCACTTCTTTTATCTAATCGATCGGGCCTCGAGGAGAACATTAAAGCGATACTCCACAACTTTAGGAGACACTCCTCCGACTTCTTATAGTGACTAAGCAAAAATTACCTTGTTTTTAGCTAGACAAGCTACTAATCTACGCTTCAATTTTTAGAGGAGGTCAATGGCCACCAACAAGGTTCTCTCGAGGTTATCAAGTGCTACCTAGATTTCATCTTGCTTTGTTTTCTTAGAGTCAGGCGAAGGTAAGTCATGTATAGCCTAGACTTCTACTCTTCCTCGACTCTGATATTCCTGCACACCACCTTCTATCCTAGCTCTCTTCTGGCAAGCCCACGCCATTCCCACATAACATTGCCTTAAGGTGACTTGATTTCCTTGAACTTGCCCCACCTACTCACTTACTAGGGACTTGACCTTCTAATGGTAGGTTGACGTCACGACCTTAAAGGCACTCATCACAAGTCTTCCTAGGATGACATTGTAGACAAAAGTGGCTTCTACCACCGTGAAGACCATGGTAAGAGTTCTTCTCAAGGGCTCCTCCCCCAAGGATAATGAGAGGGTGATCTGTCCCAATGGTTGGACTCTGTACCCTATAAAACCGAATAGTGAGGTGGATAAAAGTCGGAGCTCGACCAGATCTAGCTGCATCTTATCAAAGGCTTCATTAAAAAGGATGTTAACGAAACTCCCTGAGTACATAAACACCCTAGCCACATCAATATTTGCTATAGTGGCTTGTATTACCAACGCATCCTCGTGCGGAGTAATTAACCCCTCTAGGACTATTAGCTCGAAACTGATGATAAGGTTCTCCCTCCTGCGCTTAGTACCAATTGTAAAGCTCTCCAGCTAGCAACTGTAGGCTTTCCTCATCCTGTTGGAGTCCCCATCTATGGTTCCACCGGAGATAATGGTAATAACCCCTCGATAAGGGAGGTTATTACTAGGAGCCCTCCTCCGAACATTTTAACTCCTCCGAAGTGGTTCTCGAGGTTAAGGGAGGGTCTCATCCATCCTTGGATAATTTTCCCTCCTCTCTAGCTTAACAGAGCACTTGCTACTAGTAAAATAATTGAGGGGGGTCTTATGGTAGCACTTACTGCTGGTGAAATGATGTAAAAATAGAGAGTTGAACTCCTCGAATGAGTCGATAGACCTCAACTTGAATTGGTTGAACCACCATTGTGTCGACCCTGCCAAAGTCGTCAAGAAGACTAAGCACTTCACTCCGTCACTATATTGGTATAAGGCATTTTTTAACCAACAAAGATGGTCCTTAGACTCAAAGGTTCTTGTGTACTCTCCAATTTGAAACTATCAAAAATGACTCAACAACTCTTCGATAAGGACACCGTTGGAAAAAGGAGGGGTCCCTCCTGGTCGTCACCATCTTCTTCTGTCTCGACACCTCCTCCTAAATTCTTCCAAGGTCTTCTGACAGGGGATCTCAGACGATGGACTCCCAAGACTGTCCTCGTGCTGGGCTAATATTCCCCAGGCAATTTTGTAAATGAGGGGTTTAGTGTGGGTTGTCATTGAAGGAATTCTTCGACAGTAATTGCCACTATCCTGCTTAGACTCTCCACTGTCCAAGCAAAGGCTCCTAAGATGGGGAGAATGTTACGGTTTCAACCTTCGAATGTGAATTCTCGATCTTCATGACTTCTTGTGCCTCTCATCTCAATGTCTCAACTCGGTGTTCCTATAGACTGCACCAAATAATTCGGGCTAGAGTCAATAGATGGACTGGATCCTCTGGAACTTTTAGATGGACTGCCATGGATGGGCCGATTTCTTGGGTGGCTAGGACTCGGGTTTGTAGACTTTATCGGGTCAGTAGATATTATTGGATTGGTGTACTTGGGTCGGTCGTTGTTCGATTAGTAGCCTGACAAACGAGCAAGAAAAGTATTTCCCACTAAGTTTCAAACGAACAATTCCTTCAGCAATTCTACAAACAATGAGAAGAGTTAAAAGGGAGCCAAAGGCTAAACCTTGAGTCAATTTCCACCAGAGAAGGAAAAAGTAGAATTTATGTAGAAAGTAGAGCAATAGTGTATTTATAATCGAACATGCTCAACAAAATCCCTTGGGCATTCTTTTATACAAACTAGGGGCACACACCTCATCTTTCATTTGTGTCCATTCTTATCTGCTATGCCCGTTAGCATGTGTAACTGCCACATCTATTCAAGTGAAGCATTATTGTCTGTTCATCTGTCTCGTCCAGTTAACTTCCACTCAGCCTGAAATTAAGCCTCTTGGGTCGAGATCAAGTCGGCCCTATAATCCGCCAACCTCTCAAGTATCAATCCAACATATCCTCTATTTTGATCAAGTCCTCTCCTTACCATGTGGACCCCTGCCATCTCCATATCACCTATAAAAAGGATTTTGTAAAAGATTTGAGGTATCTATTTGAGGCCAGTTTTTAGGGATTTTGGAGGAGAGTATTGTTGTATTTTCACACCTCAGGAGGCAATCCAAAAATGACAAACAACAATAAAGGTCAAGCTTCTTGATGTAAACGTGTTAATTTTGATTTCTTTTAATATCATTTGTATGGTTGTATTTATCTTGTATTATTTGTAAGAATAGGTACTACAAGAGGTTTCTCCGTCTCTGGAAAGTATTCAAGAAAGAGAAAGGCATATTAATGGTAGCGCTAGAACTAAGCTGTGAAGTAGGAACTAAAGGTTCCAAAACACATAAAAATTGATTTATTGTGCTTGTGTTGTTTATGTAATTTCATTGGTATTTTTCTATTGTGTGTTAATTTTTTACAAACGAGTACAACAATCGACGAACAACAAAAGTCGCAACTTGCTATTCACCCCCTCTAACGACGTCACGGTCCCAATAGAGACAACCCACTTAATTTAGAGTGAGTCTTTGCATGAACTCATGTTATTGATCCTAACTAAATTAAATTTATCAATACCTAACAAGAGGAATTGTGAGAGTGTACCCCCGCATGTTTACAGAGAGATATAGTTGTCCCATAATTCAACTATGAAGTCTAATCTCCTTTTAATAAGACTTCGTATTGGTCTAGAATTACAATCTTAATTATTTTAGAGCATATGAGTGTTTATAAGTGTTAGAATATTATATATATGGTTAGAGATAATTATTTCCTAGGATAAAATTTGAATTATTCCTAGGATAGGGTTTGATTTATTCCTTTGACTAGGTTCTAATTTTTATATATAAATAGGGTTTCCTCTATATAACAAGGTAACTCTTTTTTTTATGAAATAACATGATATCAGAGCTTAGAAAAGGGGATTCAACTCCGACAGTTCCTCCCTCCACCAAATTTTTTAGGCCAACAACTTGCAGATTTTCCGTGCAGCTATTCCTTCCATCGGCCAGCCATCTTCTTTGATCTGTTAGAGTTTCCCACGGGTCTGGACAGCCACAACAGCCCCTTCTCTTCACTTGTACAACATCTTCTCCATCTGATCAGAACCTGCTTCATTCGTCATGGCTAGCTCTGGCACTTTGAAGCCGGATTTTTCAATTTTTACCGACCACGTCACGGCACCGCTGTCATCTAAGCTCTTGGATGGTAAAAACTACTCCTCTTGAGCCTCCCACATTAAGCTTTGGCTTGTTGGAAAGGGTTATAAGACACATCTAACCCAAACTGAGGAGAATATTCAAGTCGCCGATCGTCCTTTATGGAAAAAGATTGATGCTCAGTTGTGTTGCATTATCCGAGCCACCATCCATCCATCTCTTAGGAATGTCTTCCACACTCACATAACTTGCAAAGATGTTTGGACACAGGCTCAACAACTGTTTACTAACACTTCTCGGTGACTCTATCAAGTTTGTGAAGACCTCATGAATATCCTTAATACCCATCAGATCAAGGATTCTATGTCAACCTATCTAGGATCAATCTCTAGCCTTCTGTGCGAATTCAATGACCTGCTCCCACCTGCAGTCGCTCCTATTGCAGAGCTTGAAAATCGAAAAAAAAAATTTGTCTTTGGCCTTATATAGTCTGCCCACAGATTACTCTCATATTCGTGATCAGATCCTGGGCAGCCCCATAGAGGTCACCATGGACTCTACCTAGGCGACTCTCCTCTGTGTCCCTGCAAAAGTCTTAACGTTGTCATCCTCCGTTCCTATTGACTCTTCAGCTTTGATCTCTTGAAACAACAACAGACCTCCACCTCATAAGAATCGCAAAGGACGTCCTTGGTGTGATCATTGTCACCGACTAGAACACACGATTGATAAATGTTTGAGTCTCCATGGTCAACCTCCTCGTGCTGCTCAGATCACCCAGAGTTCTATCACTTCTTCAGCTTCCACTTCACAGTCGACATCAGATCCAACTCCACCACCTTCCTACGATGACTTTATGAAATGGTATGAGGATCGACGGGATTCTAATTCCACTGCTGTCGTTACACAAGCTGGTAATTTCTTTACTGGCATATCTCGCTCTTCGGGTCCCTGGGTACTTGACTCTGGGGCCATCGATCATATCACGGGTAATAGATCTTTGTTTTCTTCACTATCTACTTCTGGTTATTTACCCTATGTTATCATGGCAAATGATTCTCAAACTCAGTCCCAAGGTGTTGATATTGTTCATCCTTCCCCATCTCTTCCTATTCATAATGTTCTTTATGTTCCCGGAGTTTCCTTTAATTTGTTATCAATAAGTCAGCTTACTTGGTCTCTTGATTGTGTCATCTCGTTTACTAAATCTTCTGTTTCATTATAGGACCGAAGTACGGAGAGGATGATTAGCTTTGGATGTGAGTCTCATGGCCTATATCGACTTCAACAAAACTCTCTTATCGCCGCTACAGATCTCCACTTGTTATTCACGTACTCGGACATCCTCGGTCTCGATAAGTTAAACAGCGATACATCCTAGTCGTCTCACTTGTAGTCTTTGTACGAGTCGTGGCACAGTAAAGCACGTATTGATAGTTAGTTTTCTCCTCAGATTATAAGTAGCCTCGCCACGCTTTCGCTTTAGTTCATTCCGATGTCTGAGGTCCGAGTCGTGTTGCCTCTTTATTGAGATAAAGATATTTTGTTACTTTTATAGACGATTTTTTCCGTTGTACTTGGTTATATCTGATGGAGGATCGTTCGAAATTGTTTTCTATTTTCCAATTTTTTTTTAATGAAGTAAAAACACAATTTGGTATCCCTCTTCGATCCTTCCAGAGTGATAATGCACTGAGTATCTATCTACTCTATTTCAGACCTTTTTGGCATCTCATGGTGTATTACATCGACGTCTTATCCTCATACCCTTCAACAGAATGGAGTTACAGAACGCAAGAATCGTCATCTTCTCGAGACCACCCGGACTCTTCTCCTTCACTTTCATGTTCCTCTTTGTTTTTAGGGTGACGTCGTACTTACTGTATGTTATCTCATTAATCGCATGCCTTCCTCCACTTTACAGGGTCAAATACCACATCATGTACTTTATCCGAAGCAGCCCCTTCATCCTTTACCACCTAGGGTCTTTGGTTCTACATGTTTTGCTCATGCTTGATCCTGGCATTGATAAACTCTCTCCTCGGTCGCAGAAAGGGTATAAGTGTTATTCTTCTACACTCACAAGATTTCATCTCTCACGATGCCACGCTCTTCGATTCGCCTTTCTTTGGGTCTTCAGAGTCGTCGTCCGAGGTTCATCCTTCTATGTCTGTACCAGTCTTTGATCCTCCGAAGGATTCTCTATCACCCTCAGTCTCAACTCCTCCTCCTGCAGTTTATCGTTGTCGCCCTCGCCCCGCTACGCCGCCAACACTAACTCCGCCACGGGATCATCTCCGCCAAATTCACGCTTCCTTCCTCCGTCCAGTCTTCCGACTGATATTCCCATCAGACTTCGAAAGATATACGCTTCACTCGTAATCCTTCTCTTCATGCTTTTCTTCGAGTTACCATCGCCTTTCTCCTTCCTATTATTCTCGTCTTTCCTCCTTGCTGCCTGCTTTCTTCCAAGACCGAGGAGATGCATTTGCTCATCCAGGATGTAAACAGACTATGCTGGATGAAATGAGTGTCTTACGGAGCTGTGGGACTTGGGACCTCGTTCCTCTACCATTAGGAAAGTTAATTGTTGGTTGTCGATGGCTATATACGGTGAAGGTTGGTCTAGACGGAATGGTTGATTGCCTTAAGGCTCGTCTCGTTGCTAAAGGCTATACTCAAGTCTTCGGATTGGATTATGGGGACATGTTTTCTCCTCACGCAAGACGTCCCTTTATACGCTTATTCACGTTCATCATTGCGATTCAACACCGGCCTCTATATCACTGACATCAAGAATGTGTTCTTACATCGCGACATACTACTCGAAGAAGTCTACGAGCAACCTCCGTATTTTCATACTGGGAGTCTTACGGTCTTGTGCGCCGCTTACGAAAATCTTTATATAGTCTCGCAAGCCACCCGAGTACTGGTAGATTCAAGATCAGAATTCAACATGATACGACTGAGCGAGGTCGACTATTCTGTTTTTATCGCCACTCACCATCGTCAGATCTACCTAAGTGGTTTATGATGATATCATATCAGGTAGTAATCATCTCGGGATCTCACAGGTGAAACATCTTTTCAAACATTTCCAGACAAAGGATCTCGACAGACTTAAATATTTCTTGAGGATAGAAGTAACACAGTCCAGAAATGGGATCATTATATCCTAAAGGAAGTATGCAACGAATATTCTAGAAGAAACAAAAATGTTAAACTCAAAAACAGTTGACAACCCTATAGATCCTAATGTCAAGCTCCTGCCAAATCAGGGGGAGCCTCTACCAGATCCTGAACGAGCATAAAGGCGAAGAGGGAGACTAAGTTACCCATCATTCGTCCCGTATATCTCATTTGCAATAAGTGTAGTAAGTTAGTTTCTCAACTCTCCATGTAAAGAACATTGTGATGTTATAATTCGCATTGTTCGATATATCAGAAGCGCTACAGGAAAGGATCTTTTGTATGAAGATAAAAGACATACTCGAGTCATAAGATATTCTGATGCAGACTGGGGAGGATCTCCTAGTGATAAGAGATCTACTTACGTTTTCAGATATTCATTTGAGGTAACTTTATCAAAAGCAAAAGCGTAATATCAGAGTAAAATCCACAAGAGGCAGAATATCGAGCTATGGTCATAGCCAGTCAAGAGCTTATATGGCTCAAACAATTGCTTCAGGAGCTAAGGTTTAGAGATATTACATAAATGTCACTTATATGTGATAACTAGGCCGCCATGCATATCGCCTCAAATCCAGTTTTTCATTAGAGGACAAAGCATATTGAAGTCGACTGTCACTTTATCAGAGAGAAAGTCATATCTAGAGAAATATCTACTAGTTTTGTTAACTCACATGATCAACTAGTAGATATATTTACTAAGTCACTGAGAGGTCCCTGAATTTACTACATATGTAACAAGCTGGGTGCATATAATTTATATTCTTCAGCTTAAGGGGGAGTGTTAGAATATTATATATATAGTTAGGGATAATTATTTCCTAGGATAAAGTTTGAATTATTCCTAGGATAGGGTTTGATTTATTCCTTTGATTAGACCCTAATTTTTGTATATAAATAGGACTTCCTTTATATAATAAGGTAACTCTTTTTTTTATGAAATAACAATAAGCTTTTTAATGATCTAATTTGATTGATAAGACTTGGATTTGGCATTAATTGTTGGAAATATTTCTTCTCGATTGTTGGAACATTTAGTGAGTTAATTTAATAAGTTCCTTAGTTAAATTGTTTTATTACGGATGTTTAGTGATTGAGTTAGTGATGTAATCTAGAGTTAACACCAAGGTGGATAAAATAGTTATTTGGGTTGCAAGACAAAAAATTAAAGAGGTTCTTTGTGGTGGGTACCTTCCTACTTGTTTCCTTTGAGATACCTTTTGTGCATTATCAATGGAGAAATTTTGAGAAATATATATTGATCATTGAGTTTGATGAACTAATGACTAAATGAAGTTCAATGGGCATATCTAACGTAAATTGAATATTTAACTATGAGATTATGAGATACATGGCTTTCACATAGCAACAGGAACTATTGTGTTTTCTTACGAGTAGAAATGCATGTAAAGCTCTATTAGATTATTTTGATTTGGCATTTGTTGGTTTTAAGTTTGCTTCCTGATGATATGAAAAGTTAATATTTAACCCTTAAATAAGAAATGAGATTCCTTGTAATTGGTTCTAATAACATATTATAATCCAATGAAACCCCTAACTATGGTTAACTTAATTTAGTCTCTAAACGATGAGATAAATTGAATCACCTATAGGTGTATATATATTGTTAGTCAAGACACATAGGATGTTTCTGATTAGAGAGGCGTTAAAGAGATCAAAGAGATTAAATTGATATAAAGATGGAGAAGGAAATGGTAAGAATTATTAAATGAGTAAAAATAAACGTGGACCTTTTGTACTTCTTTTATTATGCTTATCAGATTTTATTATATCATATATTTTATTTTGATACCCACAGAATGTATTTGTCTCATTACTACTTTTCTTTGGCATCTAAATGTGTGGATGCAGTGAATTTCAAGTATTTCCCAAACTTTTCTCAATGGTTGACATTATTTTTTTTTCTTCTCTATTCTATTCTCTTCGCATATTGTGGATTGACAGTCAGTTTATTTGCATCTGTCATACTATATCCAATTTCATGATACACATTTATTTTGCAGTGGAGTTTTTTATGGCTTAAATTTTATTCATTTCATTATTTTTTCGATATTTTTTAGTATGTGTTGTGGATTATGTGTGGTGAAACTATTACAAGTAAGGTGGTCTTTTTTATATGTGAAAAGATAGTTTATGCCGTTTGACTTCTAATAAAACTTACACAACAAGTTTTCTCCAAGAAGGATCACTTAAATCAAAAAACTAATTTTGTAACAATAATTATTTCCTTTAGAACCCAAACTATTTTTCCACTATTCTCAAGTGCTAACAAACTAATGTTATCATGATAGGTTGACCTACAAAAATGAGTTCAGAGGATCTACTGCATTTGCTAAATCTTGAAACCTAAGAAAAAGCAAGCACATGTGGGTAAAAATATGTCCAAATTGAATAGCATTACATTACCATGATAATGTGCTCAAAACTTCATTACTACAGACAAATTGCTTTTTCTTTTTGATATTCTATTCTTTGAGATTATTAGTAGCAAGAACAATTCCCTTTGTTATAACACTTAACAGTTACTAGTAGTAATATTTTTAAAAAGAATCTGGTTGATGAATATGGCTGCCAATTGTGCATAAGCATGTAGTTTTCTTCTACTAAGTTATCAGATGAATATACCAACTTGATCCAACATAAACCACAAGGATCAGATTTGTGCAATTATGGGTGGCCCAATCATAAATCCAGAGATGAGACCCGAATGCCAAAATACAATAGGCCAGTGCAGTAAATAAACTGATGCAGTAAAACTGAAGGACTTACATCTCAAAGAGTTTGCTTGGAGTCCACCAATGCCCAGAGTTGAATATGAGTACATCTGAATCAACCCACTTCCCACTTATTTCGTCCATCTTGTCCAGCTTAAGTGATGTTTGAACTCGTTTTGGACTATGTTTTGGTGGCAGTCCTTGTTGTACAAGAAACACAGAACGGAAGAATTCTATGCTTAGATTGAAAGTTCGGAAATGAACACTTAAATAGCGGATTGTCTTTGATATTTGGTTTCCATTGACTTCATAAACACTATTGAGATCCTGCACTCCAGCCAAAAGCATGCATACAAGTGACTCCCACTGTGTTCGACTCATGGAATCCCCCACAAAGATGACCCTTTTCCCTCTAAGCATTTCAAGGACATAATGGGCATTGAATTTGGGTACATCACATTGCTTTGGTTTCCACCTCCACTTTAGATAATCCATATCCCTTCTCCCATTTGCCAAACAATTGAATCCCCTTTCAGCAAAGGGACACTCCGAGCTATTATACAGAGGATATGAGCTATCTGGAACCCAACTACCATCGAAGACATCGCATGCTTCAGTATCCCCAATATATCTAGCAATCAATTTCCCATTTCCCGAGTATCGGAATAGATAGAGATGCACAGTACAACCGACAACCAAAACGAGGGAGGCAAGACAGAAGGCCACCGCGAGATTACCAAAGGAAGGTCTGCGTACCGGCCACAATTTTCGATGAACAGAAACCCTAGGATTGAGGAAAATGGTAGGAGCTAATCGAGCTGCAGCGCTCCTGTTGAACAGACCGCTCGCCATCTGATGCGCCGGTATACAGATCAAAGAATCCAACCATCCAACCAATAATCATCGTAAGACGAAGATAAAAACGAAGCTCTCAGTCCACCCAAGATGAGAAGAATATTCGCTAGTTCCCGATATCAGACTAACAATAGGAGAAAAAACAACATTTTTATTTTCCAAACAAAACCTTTTACCAAGATCTCAGTCAACAGAATTCCAAAATTTCGACCAAAATCAAACCTAAAATTTCAGTAGAAGAACGATCCAAATGGGCATGGAAAAGGATTCACCTTCCGATGTATGCTCGCCAAGCTCACGCCTTTGGTTGAATAGATAAACTCCAATTTCAAATTGAGATCTCACTTCCGAGCATGCTTCTGCAGGAGAAATGGAGAGAAAAAGTGGAGGGTGGCGTAAAGGTCCGCGCTCGGTAGGAGGTGGATGGTGGGGTGGTTGGAGCTTGGAGGTTGGACAAGCGCCGAGAAAGTTAAATAGTTGCCGAAGGGGTACATTGAGAAGTTAGGTATGTCTTTTTTTACAATTTACATTTAAAATTTAAAATTATTTAAAAAGCATTCAAGTTTAAAAATATCCAAAAGTTACATTTTCTTTTCTATTTTATCCCTCTTTCAAAATTGATATTTTCTTCTCTTATTTTTTTCTCTTCCCTCTATATACATGCAACAATTACTGCCGTGTTGATTTTTAAAAATCAATATCACAGTTTAATTACATTGGCACCATGATGATGTTGATTTCTAAAAATCAACACTATAGCGGTGTTGATTTTTAAAAATCAATACTACGATAATAATGGTGTTTTAAGTTGTGGTATTGATTTTTTAAAAACAATAAAGAATGACATATTTAGACTCCATAATACAATAAAAATCCACGAGTTGGAATATATTAAATCGGAGTTCCTTATGTTCATCAATTGATTTTGATCAAAACTCATTATTGGACTTAGAGAATTTAAATTTTTAAAAAAACTGACATATAAGGAAAAAGGATAATACAGTGAAAGTATTTATAATATCAATGCCTAGTTCCGAATCTCTACGATAAATTATGTATATGTGTCAATTGTCTTAAAATCATAAATTAAGAAAATCTTCTGATCACTGTTGTTAATGATTTTAAGCTGATATTTGTGCATAGACATTTTAGAAACTTATAGCATTTGAAATGAGTTCGATCGGAGTTATCTAAGTCTATTAATGAGTTTTGACCAAAATTAATTGATGGATCTAGGAGATTTGAATTTTTGAAAAGTTGACATGTAATAGAAGAGGATAATGCATGAATGTATTTATGGTGTCAATGTCTCATTTTGACATCTCTACGATAAGTTATGTATATATATATGTCAATTAAACATTTTTTCTCCTTTTCATACATGCAACAACCATTGTGATACTGATTTTTAAAAACTAGTGTCACAGTTTAATTATACCAATACTATGATGGTGTTGATTTTCAAAAATCAACACTTAATGGTGCCAAAAAATCAGCACCAATTAACACTATGGTGATGATTTTTGAAAATCAGTACTATAGTAGTGTTGATTTAGGAAATTAACACCAAGTGGTGTTGAAAATCATCACCTTGGTGTTGATTTATGAAATCAACATCATGTTTTGGCATGACTTGATGTTGATTTTTGAAAACCATCATCATCGCGGTGCACTTCATAAATTTATAGCACTTAGAATGGGTCCGATCGGAGTTCTCTAGATCCATTAATGGATTTTAATTGAAATTCATTAATAGTCCTAGGGGATTTAGATGTTTAAAAAGTTAACATGTAATGGAAAATGATAGTGCAGTGAAGGTATTTTATAGTGTTCATGCTTAGTTTTGACATCTATACGATAAATTATGTGCATGTGTTAATTGTCTTAAAGTAATAAACTTTGAAAATTTTCTGATAACTATTGTTAATGACTTTGAATTGATATTTTTGGATGCATATACACTCTAGGACACTTTAAAAATATATAGCACTTGGAATGAGTTCGATTGGAGCTCTCTAGATCCATTAATGGATTTTGACAGAAACCCTTTGATGGATTTGAAAAAGATTTTAAATGTTATTTTTTAAGCTTAAAAATGAGTTGTTATAGGTTTCATCTAATAAAAAATGTAGATCTTTAGATGAGCTTCGATTTAAAAAAAAATACACCTTGTTCTGATACCCAGTCAAAAGTTATTGCCTCTGAAAACGGACAATTGACACACACTAGTACTATTGTGGTGTTGATTTTTAGAAATCAGTACTATGATGGTGCCAATTTTTAGAAATCATCATCACGACAATATTGGTTTAATTACATCATTTACCACGACGGTGCTAATTTTTAGAAATCAGTACCACTGTAGTGTTGGTTTCTAAAAATCAATACCACGACAGTACTAGTGTGTTAAGTTGTGATGTTGATTTTTTAAAATCAGTAAAGAAGGGCATATTTGGACTCTAGAACACTGTATAAATTCATAGGAGTTGAATGAGTCCAATCAGAGTTTTCTAGGTCCATCAATAGATTTTGACTAAAACAGATTTTGACTAAAACACATTGATAGATATAGGGGATTTGAATTTTCGAAAAGTTGACATGTAATGCAAGAGAATAGTACAATGAATGCATTTATGATGTTTATGGCTAATTTTGACATCCCTACGATAAGTTATGTATACGTGTCAATTGTCTTAAAATCATAAACATTGAAAACTTTCTGATCACTATTGTTAATGACTTCGAGCTAATATTTTTGAACATATATAGACTCTATGACACGTAGCACTTAGAATTGATCCAATCGGAGCTCTCTATGATTTTGACTGAAATCTTTTGATGAATCCAAAAAGACTTTAAATACTATTTTTTAGGCTTGAAACTGGGTGTTATGAGTTTCATATAGTAACAAATATAGATCTCTGAAATGAGTTTCGATTCAAAAAAATTTACGTCTTGTTCCGATATCCGAGTAAAAAATTATTACCTCCAAAAACAAACAATTGACACACACCAACATGTCGTGGTGTTGATTTTTAGAAACCAACACCATGAGAGTGTTGATTTTTAAAAAATAATGCCCCCATGGTATTGAATTCTAAAAATCAGTACTATGACAGTGTTGGTGTGTGTCAATTGTCTGCTTCTAGAGGTCATAACTTTTGATTCGTGTATCAAAATGAGGCACAATTTTTTTTGAATTGAAATTCGTTTAGAGATCTACATTTGTTACTAGATGAAACCTATAACAACCCAATTTCAAGCCTAAAAATAACATTTAAAGTCTTTTTAGATCCATCAAGGGATTTCGATCAAAATTCATTGATAATGTAAGATTTACTACACTTATATATAAATTTGCATGACTTTTCAGACTGTAAATAAAAACTTACAGTGAGATTGTCGATATCTTCGAACCTTGCCGATTTGTAGAGAAGTTGATCTCACGATCTCGTACTCGCGCATCTGAAGGATGATCACAGAATCGAACCACCCTTGTGATTCCACAAACCAAATCCCCGACGCTTTAGATGTTCTCTTCTATATTACGAGTCACACAGTCTCTAAAACTCTCTGTTCACCGGTAGCCTGACGACACTCTCACATTCACCATCACTTGGACGCGCACACACCTTATATAGCAAGATTTCCCTCAGACGTGTACACATGACATGCCCACACCTGAAGCACATCGTGGGCACACACTGCACAACGTGTAGTGCATGAGTGCGTGTATGAACGTGCAAGCAATTCCTCAAATGCCTTCAACTCCCACTCGTCCAAGTGAATTCCACAAAGGCAAATGACCATATAAACCAAATAGTCATAAAGACTAGTAAAATTCATTAGTCACATAGACTAAATAGAGTTGGAGTCCATAGTCACAAAAACTAATAAAACGAAGATCAATGGTCATATAGACCAATATAACATATAGTCACAAAGACTAATAGAACAAATATCAATGGTCACATAGACCAATAAAACATATAGTTGTTGGGGAATTGATCATCGCTAGAGGGGGTGAATAGTGTTTTCGTTCGTAGATGGAATTCGATCGTGTTCGTCTCTACAAAACTTGTTAGCACAACGGAAATATGAAATACAATACAACTATGAAGAGGAATACACAATCACACAAAATACACAAGCGATATAAGGTGGTTTGGAACCTTAGGGTTCTAAATCCATGGATTAGGCTCGAATGAGCCGTAGCGATACAAACAACACCACTAATCAATAATACTCATTCTTGACAACAAGCCGGAGGCGGAGAAACCTCTTACAATGATTATAAAAGTAATACACAACAAATACAAACAAATACACTAAAATGCAAGTAAAGAAAATTTTACAAAGAGTTTTTGATTGCTTGATCTTTAGTTGTTTGAGAAGAACCTTGAAGGTCTAGATTGCAACAGTAAATCCCCTTCAAATAGCCTCAAAGAACCATAGTCAAATCCTCCTCCACGAGCTCCTTTTAAAGCTTCACCTCGGGCTAAATTCTGTCTAGCAGTTGACTGATTGAGACCATCAGTTGACTGCTCTTGTAGCCGTTATCTCACAATGGGTCGAGCCATGTTGGATAAGTTTCAACGAATAGACTATCAATCGACTGATCATACCCATCAGTCTGTTGGATCGAAGCTGATCGCTAGAGGGGGGTGAATAGCGATAAAACATTTTCGAAATCGTTCGTTGATTAGACAATTAATCGCAGCGGAAAGATAAAAGACAAATAAAGAAAGACAAATGGTTTTTTACTTGGTTCGTAGCCTTCGGCTACTACTCCAAGGCCCTAGTGGTCCTTAACCACGCACGGAGGGCAAAACACTAAAGAACTCCTCCTTGTTAGAGGTAGGAGTTAATCGAGTACAAGAAAAATCACAAAGCTTTGAGGTAGAGGGACACTCCCCCTCTCCTCGTAACGATAAAAACTCCGAGACAATTGATATGAAAAATATAAACTGAAAATGAAGATTATACCGATGAAACAAAAATATAAACAATTAAACCTAGATGTCGGAGAACTAGAACTTCGTTGTCGGAGAGTTGTAGCGTTGCAGAGGCTTTTTGGAAGCTTAGGATTGATGAAATGGTGAGGAATGGACCTTCTTTTATAGCCCTAGAAGTCCCCTCCTCGAGCACATCAAGATCCTACATCAATGGCCACCTCACCCTTGAAGAAAGGGATGAGTTTTGACTCATCTCGAAGTTGTAATTCAAGCGATGGTTAGGCGGCGGTTGAGTGGCCGGTTAGTGGCCGGTTGAAGCTAGCCCGGTTGAGCTGGTCGGTTGAGCGATGGCGAGATTTTTGGCTATGATAAAGAGTTAGCTCAAAATATAAGTGAATTCGACGGCCACTTGTCGTCCGATCTCGACATAGACCTTCCATGGGAAGTCTTGGTCGGATAGTCGCCTAAGGACGTCCCCGTACAAAGGACACGACCTCACTTCACTTTACTCACTCGAGCTTACCTCAACATTTACCTTTGAAGCCTTGCATTCGGTCTCCACCTGATTCCTTCGGCTCCCTCCGAAGTCCTCCCGGTGTCGCTCGACCACTACGATTTTCTCCGAGTGTCGCTGACCTTCGGCTTAGCTTAGCATTTCTGCATACTTAATTCAGCTCGTGAGATAACAATATAATCTTAACTTTGCGTCTTTGCCATAATCAAAACACATGTTCGATCATCTAGTGCCCCTACACCAACAATCTCCCCATTTTTGATCTATGGCAAACTTACGCAAAGTTAAGGAAAAATGTAATGTGGAAAATGAGTAAATGTAAATCAATTCTCCCTTAAACTTAGGTGAATTTTAGAACAAAAGGTTAATCTTAAAAATTTTAAATTTTTGTTCTCCCCCTTAACTTGTGCTCTTCTCCCCCTTTTTCCATAAATCAAAAAAGATTTGGGGTTGTATAATATAAAAAGTAGGGGTTTCTAACATGAAATTGCATGCATAAAGATTATCTAACATGGGTTCAAGCATGTGTCTTGATTTACTTTGGTTCAAGGTATAACCCTCTGCACCAACAATATAAGTCTTGAGACTAATTTGATTTTCAAAAATACTTATAAAATTAGCTTTGAGTTTCAAAATACTTATACGCTAATAACTTTTAAAAATATATAACCCTTAGGGTTAGTTTGCTCTCCCCCTTAATCAAGTATATAAGGTACAGAAGAGTTAGGGGGCGCTAAACATTGACCTAGAAGGTTGTATATTTAGAGTTTTGTCCGAGTATAGATAAACATTTAAGCTCGATAGTTTAAAAAATAGATAACATTTTTGAAAGGATTATGTGAATTGAAATTATTCCTTATTCATCTCACCCATTCTAAGTGTCTTAGAATTGGTTCACCTTATATGTTGTGTGAGATGATTCCAATTTTATCTTAATTAAATTTAATGATTTGAAACTGGTCAACCTTGCGTTAGATTCAGATTTGATCCTAAGCTCATCAAGTCACCTTTTCAAGATCTTGGCTTCCAGGTCGTGGCGAGACACAGGGGCCTTCTTTGATCGGAAAAACGACCACTTCCTTAGACAAAGCCAATTTCGAGAAAATAATAACTTGACTCACCTAAGACCACTTCCTAGTCTAACTAGTCTAGGATACGGCGAGGTAGCTTCAGCTAGTTCCACTCGGTCAAGTAAACCGAACTAGATACGCCTTATCTAGCTTGAATACACGAGACTCCGTTTTTCTAGCGTACTATCATCTCGCCATATCCTGGTACTATGTTACCAAGCATTGACGAGTTATAGTCCTATCTAACCATTCTAAAGAAAATAAGAGGTTTAGGTTACCGGATATACTATTTTGGTATTAGCTCCCCCTGAATCATTGAACCAATATGGTCTGGTCAAGTAATGAACTTGATCTTGGGGAATCCAAAACATATTGGTCCTTATATGTGAGTTTAATAAAGTTTTTGGGACCCACGCTTGGACTCGATGATGACTACGATTTACGATAGACATGTAAGATATATTCGTAGTCTTTGAGCTATATTCGAGTCCAACTCTGTTGTACATGACTCTCTGAGTTCCAAAAGTCGGTTAAGATTCTTGGACCCCGTCGAGAACTTGTTCAACCGAGCTTCGAGCTCTTGGACTAGTCCTTTCAAGATAGAGTTCTCTTCTTCAAGTTTTTCAACTCGAGTTGAGTCCTCCTCTTGAACTCGACTAGTTGAAGAGTTTAGGGGTGTCTCTTGTTTGAGGGTTTCAACCTCCTCAACCAAGGACTCGACCCTAGACTTGGATTTAGCTAATTTCCTAGTTAGCAATTTAATTGTATTGTAAAGCGTATGAATTAGTGAGCGGCTAACCTTAATTTTCCCTTTTGATCCCGCTTTGAGTTGCTTCTCGAAGTAGTCCTCGAGTTCGGAGTCGGTGTTGTAATTGGATTCGGATTTGGACTCTGACTCGGACTCTTCGGGTCTTGCCAAGCACGCTATGCCGACGCCTTCTTCGTTGTCCCATGTTGCATGAAAAGTCTTCTTTTGATTTGATTTGAATTGTGCCCTCTTTTGGTTCTTTAGTCGCCTCCTTTCCCTCCGAACGATCTTCCGCACTACGTTCACTATTGCTTCCACCTCTTCGGATTCGGACTCTGATTCGTCTTCGGGTTCAAGTCCATCTTCTTGCCTGGTAGATGGCTTTCTTCTTTGTTTTGCAAATAGAGCAATACCTTTCTCGGCCTGGACCATGTTAGTTTGCTCGTGAAGTTCAAACTCGGAAAATAACTCATCTAACCTAAGCTTTGAAAGGTCCTTAGAGACCTTGTAGGCATCGACCATGGATGCCCACAAGGTAGTCCTAGGAAATGAATTAAGAACGTACCTTAGAAGGTCACGATTTTCAACCTTGTGTCCGATAGTGTGCAGGCCATTGACAATGTCCTGGACGCGGGCGTGTAGTTGCGTTGCCGTCTTGTGTTCCTGCATCTTAAGGTTATACAACTTATTGAAAAGAAGGTCGCGTTTACATACCTTAGCATCGAACGTTCCTTCGTGTAGCTCGATTAATTTGTTCCACAGGTCCTTTGCGTTGATGAAGGGTCCGATGCGGTTGAGCTCCTCTTTGGACAGACCGCACTGCAACATTTGGGTCGCCTTTGCATCGGCTTCAATTTGCCTCTTGGTTGCATTGGTCCACTTATTTGAAATCAAGGGCTCGCCTTGATCATTGGTGGGTAGAGCAAAGCCGGTTTGGATGATTATCCAAGTCTCGACTTGTGTTTTAGAAAATACTCCATCGACCTTTCCAATAACGGAAATCATCTCCGTTAAAGAAGAGAGGTCGGATGGTGTTGTATGGGCCATTTGGAAGGAAAACCTTGCACACAAAATAATAAAAAAACACGAAAGAGGTTCCAAGACTTTGCCTTGGATTAGCAATGTAGGAAATGAAAAGAAACAAAAGGAATATACGAGAAATAACCAACTAAAATCAAAGATGAGCACTTACAACCTTCGATGTCCCCGAAAGGGTACTAAACGTCAGTTTTTGGGGATGAAGGAAGCTTGTTATGAGGGTAAACCCCTAATAATAAGTGTAGATCTCTCAGATAGCTTCGTTTTGGTAGGTATCCCGTTTCGTGGGTCAACTTGTACGAAAAGTTATGCCCATTTTACCGTCGGCTACTCCAAAAGCGAATACTTGCAAAACAAAACCAAAAGAAAAGTACCAAGACTTCGTCTTGGATTAGTAGTGCGGGAGAAAATTTAAACAAACGAAAAAAGATCTGTAAAATTCAAAAACAAATATACTAGATTGGTGGTTTCACCAAATCTTAGCGCCCCCGGCTCTGATACCAATTGTTGGATCGAAGCGGATCGCTAGAGGGGGGGTGAATAGCGATAAAACTTTTTCGAAATCGTTCATTGATTAGACAATTAATCGCAGTGGAAAGATAAAAGACAAATAAAGAAAGACAAATAGTTTTTACTTGGTTCGTAGCCTTCGGCTACTACTTCAAGGCCGTAGTGGTCCTTGACCACGCACAAAAGATAAAACACTAAAGAACTCCTCCTCGTTAGAGGTAGGAGTTAATCGAGTACAAGAAAAATCACAAAGCTTTGAGGTAGAGGGACACTCCCCCTCTCCTCGTAACGATAAAAACTCCGAGACAATTGATATGAAAAATATAAACTGAAAATGAAGATTATACCGATGAAACAAAAATATAAACAATTAAACCTAGACGTCGGAGAACTAAAACTTCGTTGTCGGAGAGTCATAGCGTTGCGGAGGCTTTTTGGAAGCTTAGGATTGATGAAATGGTGAGGAATGGACCTTCTTTTATAGCCCTAGAAGTCCCCTCCTCAAGCACATCAAGATCCTACATCAATGGCCACCTCACCCTTGAAGAAAGGGATGAGTTTTGACTCATCTCGAAGTTGTAATTCAAACAGTAGTTGAACTGGCCCGGTTGAACTGGCCGGTTGAACTGATGGCCAGGATTTTTGACTACAATAAAGGGTTAGCTCAAAATATAAGTGAATTCGACGGCCACTTGCCATCCGATCTCGACATAGACCTTCCATGGGAAGTCTTGGTCGGATCGTCGCCTAAGGACGTCTCCGTACAAAGGACACGACCTCATTTCACTTTACTCACTCGAGCTTACCTCACCATTTACCTTTAAAGCCTTGCATTTGGTCTCCACCTGATTCCTTCGGCTCCCTCCGCTCTCGGTGTCGCCCAACCACTACGATTTTCTCCGAGTGTCGCTGACCTTCGGCTTAGCTTAGCATTTTTGCATACTTGATTCAGCTCGTGAGATAACAATGTAATCTTAACTTTGCGTCTTTGCCATAATCAAAATACAGGTTCGATCATCTGGTGCCCCTGCATCAACACAGTCGACTAATCGAGCCACCACTCGACTGTCAAACCCTAACAGTCAACTCTAGAACCTTCTATGGCCGCGACATAGACCATGAGTTGACTGCCAGCCATAGCAGTCGACTGTTCAGGCCATCAGTCGACTGCCCAATGTTAACAGTCGATTAATAGGCCATTTCTTGCAGTCGAACTCTAGTCGACTTCCATCAGTCGACTGAGCATAATAGACCATTGCACCAACAATGTCCTTGGGAAGTCTCTAAGCCAATAGGAACTCTAAACCATCAAAAATAAGGTTCAAAGTTTAAACATGAACTCTCCACACCTTAAATTTGATACATCATCCTAACACCTCTCTTAATCCATATCCAATAGATTTTCACCCTTTATAATGCTTCCCAAAGCATATCCTAGGAGTGGTTATGAACCCTTACTATAGCTGAACACGAGCTAAACAACCTTGTTTTTCCCGAAATCATCCTGGCAGTCGACTCTATCAGAGATCAATCATTCGTGTCATTAGTCGATCGCCACCTAGATCAATCGATATAAAATCTCGATATTTTGATTATCGAAAATGAGATTTGAAAATTCATAAATAATTATACATATATCAAAAAATCATAAAAATTCATACTATAATATTTATGACCAATACAATGGGTGAAAAATGATAGAAAAATATTTTACCCATAAAATAGTGAAATTGACACAAAGTTCAAAACCATTGAAATTTTCAATGTTTTGGCTCTACTTTGTATCAACTACATCAATGGTGATTGCTATCAAAAGATAGACTTCACCAAGGTTTTCTAAAAGAATTTTAAAATGATTTTGAAAACCTATATTGGATCATGTTCCTTGGGCTCAATATACATGACTTGTACACAAGTTTTCCCAATGATCCACCAATGAAATAAGATGAGTTTTGGTTCATCTAGATGCAAAAACTATGCACCTTGAACTTAACTCATATCCTAGCATCTCACATGTATCTAGGGTGTATAAATATATATACATGTCAATGTAATGTGAGATGTGAGTTTTGTTCTCCTAATCTAGGGTTTCATGCATTCTCTAAGGCAACTCTACTTGATTCCCTTATAAATAGGACTTCAAGTCATGCCATTGTCCTTAAATCAGTTTTCATTAACTTAAATGCATGAATGATCATGGCATAAATGATAGCAATAATTAAGCATGACCAATGATCATGATGTCATGACATATTATATAATCTAAAAACACATGACATTTAAACCTTAATCCTACACATAATCATGACATATAAATGATAAAAATAAACATGATGTCATGACATGTTATATGACAAACAAAGCATGCCATATAAAATGTATAGGTATAATAATACCTAAATTTTAGTATTAATTGCCATTTGATATAATTAAGTATATTTTACCATATTATCACTTTTCTTCCAAGTGTACCAAAAACCTAAAATGGCACACTATGATCTCTAAACCTAAATTGTGTCAATTTAATTGATTTTTTATAATCCCAAAAATATATTGACACATCCTAAAATCTTTTAGAATCAAATATCAAACCTATTTCCAAGGTATCACATAACCTTTAAAATCACCTAAAGTGTCACTTTTATCATTGTTAGGTTAACTACCCTTCCATTTAAAGTTGACACACCCTAAACCAATCTAGCGTGAATCGATCACGCTCTTAGGAACCCAAAACCTATTTGAGGTCCTAGGGTTTACTAGGTATTCCTTAGGGATAACCTCCCTAGATACCTTCCTAATGACCCTTCTAGGCTTGTTAGCCTTGGTCATTTGTGTCTTAACTAGGTTAACCTTAGGGATTGCCTCTCTAGTAACCTTCTTAGTGGTCTTCCTAGGTTTCATGGAAACCTTGGCCACTAAGCATCTACCTTGGTCAACCTTAGGGATCACTTCCCTATTGACCTTGGTTTTCCTAGACCTAGTTTGTGTTCCATAATCAAATGGAACACTATGATAAGTCACCTTAGGCTTAGGTTTGTGACCCAAACCTTTCTTGCCCTTAGTTGACTTTTGTCTCTTAGACCCTAGGTGTTGACTCTTGGTCCTAGACTCTTGACTTTGACCATTTGACCTTTTTATTTGGTTTTTCATAATCTTAAGGGTCTTCTCAAGTTTCTCAAGCCTTGACCTCAAGACTTGATTTTCAACCTCTAATTGTCCAATTTTTGAATTTTGATTTGGTCTTTGGGCATTGTTCTTTCTAGTCATATGCCTAGTCCATTTATGATTAAGACCTAGGTGATCCTCTATCTTTCTAATGGTCTCCCTAGGAAGAATAGGTCTAGAGTTATTTGATCTAGGTTTGTCCTTAGGTAAATTTGTTTTAGGGATATTAGTCCCAAATTTCTCCTTAGTTTCAAAGTGAATATTCTTAGCTCCTTGGCAAAAATATTTGTTATTTCTAGCATGCTTTTCATGATAGATGGCAAGTGAATTGAAATTCCTAGTATGCTTTTGTCTATTAACTAAAGAAGGAGCATTACTAAATTTTACCTTAGGGTTAGCCTTAGCTCCCTCTATATGTGATGCTCCATTTTGAGTCTTCTTGCTCCCCCTAGAGCATTGATTCATATAGTGCCCCTTTTGATGACACTTGAAGCAAATGATGTGCTCCTTGCTCTTTTGATTTTGGGCACCGACATCCTTGACCTTTGGTGCCGGTGGAGCTTTCTTTACCCTTTTCGGACACTTACTCTTGTAGTGTCTGGATTCCCTACACTCAAAACACATTATATGCATTTTATTTTGAAATGATGTGTTTGAGTTATCTAGGTTGGTGGTGAGGGTTTCTTGAGCTTGCTCTTCCTCTCTACTGGATGTAGATGGTTCTTCTTGTTGCTCCGGTGTTGAGGATGCTCTAATTTCCTCTCCCTCAATCCTAGAGGTGAAGGTCTCTTCCACCTCTTCTACTTTTTCTTCCTCCGATCCGGAAGTTGACTCCCTACCAACTTCCAAATCCTCACTCACTTGTGAGGATAAGGATTCATCTTCGACCTCCTCTTCTTGAGCCGGCGATGGGTCTTCACGGAGCTTGGCCAATTCCCTTCAAAGCTCCTTGGAATCCATGCAATCACCTAGGCTACACAAGAAGTTATTAGGTATCAAATCAAAAATAAATTTGACTACCTTCTTGTTTTTCTCAAATTGTTGGAGTTGCTCCTCGCTCCATCTCTTCTTTTTGAGGAAGCCTCCCTTTGGTCCTCTTAGATATTGGAATCCTTCTATTAGGATGGACCACTCCTCTAAATCCCTCATCATTAAAAAATCTTCAATCATTCTCTTCCAAGAATTGAAGTTTTCTCGTCCATATAGGGTGTAGGGCACCGGTGTGTTGATGTCCCAACCGAGTTGTTCTTCCAACTCCATCTTCACCCTCTAGTGCCTTTGTCTTTGCTCCCAGCGGTTAGTCCGTAGAAGAGCCCCGGGATCTAGAGGAAATGTGACAGCTAGAGGGGGTGAATAGCGTCGTAGGATGCGTAGATGGAATTCGTCCGCGTTCATCTACAATTTTTGTTAGGGCGCAGCGGAGTAATAATAAAGTAATAACGAAATAGACAAAACATAAAATTACACAATCATGTAACGTGGTTCGTGTTGGATCGATCGGATCGCTAGAGGGGGGGTGAATAGCGATAGAAACTTTTTAGTACGAATTCGTTTTAAAAAAAAAACTTATATGCAACGGAAAGATAAACAAAACAAAAAGTAAAGGAGACAATAGACACAAGAGATTTACTTGGTTCGTAGCCGAAGGCTACTACTCCAAGACCCTAGTGGTCCTTGATCACATACGGAGGGCAAACTACTAAAGAACTCCCCCTCATTGGAGGTAGGAGTTAGACGGATACAAAAAGCCCGAGGTAGAAGGACACTCCCCCTCTCCTTGTTATAATGAAAGCTTTACTAAAAGGAATAAACTGAAATACAATTTAGAACTTTCGTTATCGACGACTTTAAAGGTTGGAGGTTGAAGCTCTAGTCGTCGTCTCGGCAGCGCTTCGTCGTAGGGATGTCGGAGAGTCGGAGCGTATCAGAAGCACTTAGAAGCTTTTTAATTGATGAAAAACCTTAAGTTTGGCCCTCCTTTTATAGCCTTTGAGCCCCTCATCGAATAAGTCTTTAGCCAATCACAAATGGGCACAAAACCCCTTGAAAAATGGTGATAACTCTTGACTACTCGAGGCTGATCCTTTGACTAGCGATGACCGATGGATCATCATCATCGATGGCGGTGATCGGCGACCGATCGATTCTTGATAGTCCTCCAAGCGGTCGATTGATTTGGCAAGTTAGCTCAACAAAAACATAATTTCGATGGTCGTCGACCATCCGATCTCGACCTAGACCATCTATAAGAAGTCTTTGGTCGGATCTACGCTTAAGATCATCCCCGTAAAGAGGATACGACCTTACTTACGCTCGCACACACGAGCTTACCTCAGTACTTACGTGTTGCTTTTGCTTCCGCCCTTCCACTCAATTCCTTCGGCTCCCTCCGAAGTCTCTTGAGTGTCGCCCGACCACCGCGGCTTCCTCCGGGTGTCGCTAGCCTTCAGCTCCAGCGTTGAGACTTTTCTGCACACTTAATTTAGCTCATGAGATAACAATATATTCTTAACTTTGTATCGTTTGCTATAATCAAAACTTAGGTTCGACTTAGGTGCCTGCTGCAGCAACAGTTCGGAACCGAACAGTTCCTACTCCACGGATCGAGCTCTAAAGAGCTCTAGTGATGCACACGCAACCACTAATCACAATAACTCCTTCTCGACACAAGTCAGAGGTGGAGAAATCTTGTACAAATGATCTTACAACAACAAGAAATAAATACAAGCAATTACAATAAGGAAATACACTACAAGTAAAAAAAGATACTTTACAATTGCCTTTGGATTGCTTGCTTTTGGTTGCTTGAAGAATAGCCTTGGAGACCCTGATTTACAGCAATAAATCGCCCCAAAGTAGCTTAAGAACTGTTGTTGATTTCCTGTTCCATGAGGTCCATTTAAAGCTTTTACCTGGGTTGGAAATCACAGATCAGTCGACTGATAACACTGTTACTGTGAGACAACGGTGTAATCCACGTTGGAAAAATCCAACTGATAGGACATCAATCGACTGATCATGTCTATCAGTCAACTGATTGAGCCTTCACTCGACTGCTAACCCCAACAGTCGAGTCTTTACTTGATTCTGTGCCCGAGATTTCGAGCACTAGTCGACTGATCACACAATCAGTCGACTGCTCGAGCCAGCAGTCGATTGCCCACCTCTGACAGTTGACTACTGGGACACATCCCGCAGTCAAATCTTAGTTGACTCACACCAGTCGACTGCCATATGACACCAGTCGACTGACACACCTCAAACATGAGGTTTTAACCCAAGTATGGTGCTCCCATACTTGCTAGACCACCCTTAGCCTATACCTAAGCCTTCTAGCCACCTCCGTCAGCCTCACACCTCTTGGATCCCTCCATCATCCATGACTTGTTCATCCATTGCGCTAGCCTTCAGGTGCTTACATCGGCTATGTCATGCTAAGGGTGTCTACACCGCCAAGACACATTGAACTTACGCTGCCAAAACTCCGCTTGGACTTTACGCCACCAATATCAAACCCCTTGGACTTCTCAAATGCCAAGACTCAAGCTTGGACTTTCCCTTGCCAACCCATGTTGGACTTTCCATGCCAAGACCCATGCTTGGACTTTGCTTGCCAACCCATGTTGGACTTTCCATTGCCAATACCCATGCTTGGACTTTCCCAAATACCAAGTGTCCCACTTGGACTTTCCATGCCAAGTTCCTATGACTTGGACTTTCCTTGCCAAGATCAATGCTTGGACTTCTCATGCCAAGTACTCAAGACTTAAACTTTCCCATGACAATCACATTGTCATATGTTTTTGTTGAACATCAAAACATCTCTCGAGTCAAGCTCGAGTCTTGGTCAATCGTGACCTGGGATGATTATACCAACATAGTTAACTCAGTTGGATCGAGTAAAACTATAGACATATTCCAACCGTTGGAAAGGTAGGATAAGATTACATTTACACTAAATCTTGGGCGATTTAGCCAAAGCTAACTCAAGGTCTTTTGTAAATGTGGATCTTGATCCTATAAATAAGAGTTGCATAGAGATGTAATCGATAATTTGTTTCCTACTGATCATACTAAGTCTTGGGTGATTTTGCCAAAGCTAACTCAAGGCGTAGTATGATGTGGATCTTGTCCCGCGAGAATTATTGCTAATTTGTATGAATCTAGTAATGTGGTTTGACCACATCCATGACTCGATTTTACAAAAATCCTATAATTCAGTGGGAGCATCATTTGAATAAAGGCCTAATTAAATGATAAATGGAATATGATATTAATTTTCTACATTGTGTATGTTGTAGATTACCAAGTCGACAAACACGAACACTCTCTCCCTGCGTTCTGTCCTTGAGAAGGACAAACTCAATGGAGCTAATTTCTTGGACTTGTACAGGAATCTGAGAATCGTTCTCACACAAGAAAGAAAACTATACGTCCTGGAGCAGCCCATTCCGGAGGCACCTCCTGCCACTACCTCGCGAACTGACCGAGATACGTACAAGAAGCATCAAGATGATGCATTAGATGTGTCATGCCTCATGCTCGCGACCATGAACTCTGAGCTTCAGAAGCAACACGAGTTCATGAATGCTTTTGATATGGTTGAACATCTTCGTCAACTGTATCAAGGACAAGCAAGACACGAGAGATATGAGATCTCTAAGACACTGTTTCAGTCCAAGATGCAAGATCGGACTCCCGTAGGTTCATATGTACTCAAGATAATTGGGTACATAGAGAACCTACAGAGGTTGGGATTCCCACTTGGCCAAGAGCTGACCACTGACCTGATCTTGCAATCTTTGCCACAAAGCTACAATCAATTTGTCATGAATTACAACATGAATGATATTGATAAGCCACTGCCTGAGATGCTTAGCATGTTGAGAACTGCTAAGCTCAACCTTAAGAAGGGAAAACCTAACTCCATTTTGATGGTGCAAAAGAAGAAAGGCAAGGGCAAACCTAAAGGTAAGGGAAAGTCCCAAGCCAAGGGAAAAGGCAAGACACTGAAACCGAAAGGAGGGGTTGCCAAGGAAGGGACTTGCTTCCACTGTAAGGAAGCTGGACACTGGAAGCGTAACTGCAAAGCATACCTGGAAGACCTTAAGAAGAAGAGAAGTGAGACTTCTACTTCAGGTATATATGTCATAGAAGTCAATCTATCTATTTCTTCATCATGGGTATTAGATATCGGATGTGCATCTCACATTTGTACCAATGTGCAGGCGCTGAGAAATAGCAGGACATTGATGAAGGGCGAGGTGGACCTACGAGTAGGCAATAGAGCAAGGGTTGTTGCTGTTGTTGTAGGAACTTATTTTCTATCTCTGCCCTCTTGGCTTGTACTAGAACTAGATGAATGTTGTTATGTACCTGCTTTGACTAAGAACATAATTTTAGTTTCTTGTTTGGACTAGAAAGGCTTTTCATTTATAATAAAGAACAAATGTTGTTCAGTTTATTTAAATGATATGTTCTATTGTAGTGCACCTCTAATGAACAAACTCTATATTCTAGACTTAGAGAGCCCCATCTATAACATAAGTACAAAAAGGTTCAAGTCAAATGAGTTGAACCAAACCTATCTCTGGCATTGTCGCTTAGGTAACATAAATGAGAGTCGCTTATTCCAGCTCCATAAGGATGGACTGCTGGACTCATTTGATTTTGAATCATATGCGAGTTTTGCCTTCTAGGCAATATGACCAAGACTCCATTTAGTGGATACAGCAAGAGAGCAACAGACTTGTTAGGACTTATATATAGTGATGTATGTGACCCTTTCAATGTTGCTGCTAGAGGTGATTACAAGTACTTCATTACATTTACTGATGACTTCAGTAGATATGGTTATGTGTATCTGATGACACATAAGTAGGAAACCTTTGAAAAGTTCAAAGAATTCAAGAATAAAGAACAAAGCCAGTTTGGCAAGAGTATTAAAATACTTCGATCAGATCGAGGTGGAGAATATCTTAGCCATGAGTTTCGCGACTATCTAGCTGAGTGTGGGATTCTATCCCAACTCACTCCTCCTGGAACACCACAGTGGAATGGTGTATCCGAAAGGAGGAATTGTACCCTATTAGATATGGTACGATCTATGATGAGTCACACAGATCTTCCTATATCCTTTTGGGGATATGCTTTAGACATAACAGTCTTCACACTTAATCATGTACCATCCAAGACTGTGATAAAGACACCATATACGATATGGATAGGAAAAAAATCCCAAGATGTCTTTCATGAGGATTTGGGGTTGTGAGGCTTACGTTCGACGTCAAGTCTCAGACAAATTGTGACCCAAATTCGATAAGTGCTATTTTGTTAGATATCCTAAGGAAAAGAAGGGATATTACTTCTACATTCCCAGTTAGCACAAAGTGTTTATGGCAAAGACTGGGGTATTTCTAGAAAGGGATTTTGTTTCTAGAAAAACTAGTGGGAGTACATTCGATCTTAAAGAAATTCAAGATAAGGACCAAAGCACTAAGGCCGAGATGGAGGTTGAACAGGAACCACAAAGTATTGTGGGTGATGAGATTGTTGAACAAAGAGTTGTGGAACAACAACCTGTTCAGGTAGACTAACCTCTTCACAGGTCTAATAGGGTACGTCATCAGCCTGAGAGATACTCATTTCTCTTGTCTGACCATGATGACGTTATGCTCATTGAGAATAAGCCTACCTCCTATCAGGAAGCTGTGATGAGCCCAGATTCTGAGAAATGGCTAGAGGCCATGAGATCCGAGATGGAATCCATGTACACCAACCAAGTATGGACTTCGGTTGATCCACTTGAAGGCGTCAAACCCATTAGGTGTAAGTGGGTCTTTAAGAGAAAGACTGACATGGATGGACTTATGCATACCTATAAGGGTCGATTGGTGGCTAAAGGTTTCAAGCAAATTCATGTTATTGACTATGATGAAACCTTTTCTCGAGTGGCGATGTTTAAGTCCATTCGGATCATGCTTACTATTATAGTATACCACGATTATGAGATCTGACAGATGAATGTCAAAACCACATTTCTGAATGGAAACTTACTCAAGGATATGTACATGACACAACCTGAGGGTTTTGTAGTTCCACAGCATACTGGAAAGTATGCAAGCTGCAAAGGTCTATTTATGGGCTAAAGCAAGCTTCTTGGAGCTGGAATCTTCGATTCAATGATGCGATCAAATAGTTTGGTTTCATCAAGAATGAAGATGAACCTTGTATCTATAAGAGGGTTAATGGAAACACAGCTATCTTCCTTATAATGTATGTGGATGACATACTACTCATTGGGAATGACATCCCTTCTCTACAGTCTGTGAAGACTTGGCTGGGGATGTGATTCTCAATGAAGGACTTGTCACGCCCGCCCTTTCCAGGGGTTGGAGGGGCGGCGCGACGCGATCATACATACATGCATTTACAGCGGAAGACTACATACATGCATTTACAGCGGAAGACTTAACACTTTTTTTTCTTTTTAAAACATAAAGCATGAAACATGGAGCACGCATCATCATTTCATAAGTACTTAGTTCAAGTTCATGATAATCAACTTAAGGACATCAAGTAGCAACCATCAACATCAGGTAGAGTTCGACTCTTATCAACTAACATGCAAAACTTAAAGGAAAACATGCATAAGTTTGAGAACATAAACAGATCTCCTCCACCATGCCACTACCACACACACTTTGCCCCTCCTGCTACTCCCTTTAGCTTAGCCATTCTTTACCCTTATTTTTAGTACAAGGGAACATAAAACTATAAGCACATAGGCTTAGTAAGATCCTTTCCTACTCACAAAAACCATACATCAAGAATTAGACATAGAGTAGTGACACGATCATTTAAGAACATATAAGCATAACATTCATATAAACATTCAAGAACATATAAACATAGCATTCATATAAGAGAAATGACATGAGCATTCAGAAACGTATAAGCATAGCATTCATATAAGAGAAATGACATGAGCATTCAGGAACATATAAGCATAACAATCATATAAATATCATAATCACCTAGACATGAAATAAGGGTATATGCAAGATGCTCTTTGAAAACATATATCTTATAGGTACTTAAACATAATCTCAACATATTGGGCCCGACATTGTACCACATACATCATCATCATAGCGCGCATCCCTAATAGACCCGAGGTAGCTAATCCCGAACCCACTAGAGTACTAGGCCCGTACTATGTCCGTCGGCCTAGGGGCAACATAACATAGAAGCCCATCCTAGGCCCGTACTTATAACCGTCGACCTAGGGCAACTAGGAGCCCACCCCGTATTGGGTCCGTACTATGACCGTCGACCCAGGGGCATATAGGAGCCCATCCCTTGGACCTTATTAGGGTCCAGTACAAGCCATGCAAAAAGTAAAATAGCATATCATGTTCCTTATCATAACATATCATATTTCTTTTCATAACATATCATGTTCCTTATCATAACATATCATATTTCTTTTCATAAACATATCATGTTCCTTATCATGGCATATAACATTTCTTTTCCTATACATATCATGTTCCTTATCATGACATATCATGTTCCTTCTTCATAGCATATCATGTTCCTTCTTCATAGCATATCATGTTCCTTTTCATAACATAAAGAGTGCTCTTAGTCCCCATTCATAGGGAAGCATCTTTTAGGCATTCATCATACATACTTCTTCATCATGATGCGATGAGCATAACATAATCATACATTCATACAATTAACATGGACATAAGGTAGTGACATAAACCAATCATGCTATCATAAAGTCTAGTTAACATCATATTTGCATCTTATCTACATGTAGCATGACATGGAGGATTAGTAGAGGGCATGTACATGGGCTGGCCGAAACCCTAAGGGAAGGTTCTTAGGGGTTTACATGCTAAAACAACTTGTGCAAGATCTACTTAACATCATACTAACATCATACACATATAGAGTATGACATAAACATCATGAACAAGCATAACATGGTGTGGTCTAAACTTCATGGGGTTCTAACAAAATTTTAAACCCTAAACAACTTGTACAAGATCTAACTAACCACATGTTAATCTCCATTACATATAGATCATGGCATGGAAAGCCCTTAGGAGCCTAAATAGGTCTTGGCCGAGAGCTTCAAGGAACCTTAAGATTAATCACTTAAATCTAGCTTAGCTATCAACATGTTATCTTCATCCACATTCAAAATATAGCATGACTACATATAGATCATAGCATGGAAGACCATTAGGAGCCTAAATGGGTCTTGGCCGAGAGTTTCAAGAAGCTTAAAGATCCAACACTTAAATCTAGCTTAGCTATCAACATATTATCTTCATCTACATTCAAAATATAGCATGACTACATATAGATTATAGCATGGAAGACCATTAGGAGCCTAAATGAGTCTTGGCCGAGAGTTTCAAGAAGCTTAAAGATCCAACACTTAAATCTAGCTTAGCTATCAACATATTATCTTCATCTACATTCAAAACATAACATGACTACATATAGATCATAGCATAGAAGACCATTAGGAGCCAAAAAGGGGTCTTGGCCGAGAGTTTCAAAAAACTTTAAGATCAAACACTTAAACCAAGCCTATCTAGAAACATATTATCATCATATTCATACAAAACATAGCATGGACAATCATGGGAAGCATGAAGGAGGTCTTGGCCGAAAGTTTCATAAAGGATTTTCTTAACAACCATCAACCGAAGCAACTTGTACTGCAGGTGAGAGGATACTTACATCCTTCGCTTTATTTAGTAGTAGAATATACCCTAGGTTGTGCCAAGACTAGAGCTTTCTCCTAGCTTAGTTGGTTTTCGGAAATGGGAGAAGGGGGAGCTAGGGTTTTGGTGAGGAAGAAGAAGAGAAGGGGAGAATGACAAATTTTGATTCTCTTGTCTCCTCATTCTCCTATTTATTCACTTGAAGGTGTCCCTTAGCCTCTCTTACCCTTATCTATCATTTCTCATATCCTTCTAATAGCACAACCTTACTGGGCTTCTGGTTATTGGATGCATCTTAAGGTTTAGTTATCTACTTAGAGGTTTAGGGTTCAAACCCTGGGCCATGCATCCTTTTTGGCTCTATTTCTTTTATTTTTTGAAAGAGCCCATGTAAAGCCCATTATAATCATGCAAAAATTCTTATAAAATTGCTAGGAATTTTACGGACGTTACAGGACTTAGGTGAAGCAGCTTGTATTCTAGGCATCAATATTGACACGATATTATTACGATTTGCCATGCAGAATTCCAAGAAGGGACTTTTGCCGATGTCACATGGTGTGAGTCTTTCGAAGATTCAAAGTCCCTCTTTTAGTGAGGAGAGAGACTGCATGGATAAGATCCCTTATGCATCGACCATAGGATCTATCATGTACACCATGTTATATACTCATCCTGATGTCTCGTATGCTCTGAGCATGACGAGTAGATACCAGTCAGATCTAGGTGAGCGTCACTGGATAGCAGTCAAGAATATTCTTAAGTACCTGATAAAGACTAAAAAATATTTCTTGATATTTGGAGGCGATGAGAAGCTAGCTGTAAAGGGTTACAACGATGCCAGTTTCCAAACTGACCAGGATAATTATAGATCGCAGTCAGGGTTCGTGTTTTTCTTGAATGGTGGCGCTGTGAGCTGGAAGAGTTTGAAGCAGGACACAATTATTGATTCTACAATAGAGGTCGAGTATATCGCTGCATCAGAAGCAGCAAAGGAGGCAGTTTGGATCTGCATGTTCATTACTGAGCTTGGGGTGGTTCCTAGCATAGCAGATCCTATAGAGCTCTATTATAACAACAATGAAGCGATTGTGCAGGCTAAGGAACCTCGCTCACACCAGTGGACCAAACACATACTATAGCACTTCCATATCATTCGAGAGATTATCGATAGAGGAGATGTGAAGATTTATAGAGTACCCACAGAGGCTAACATCGCAAATCCCTTGACCAAGGCTTTGACACAGAAAAAGCATGATGGTCACACTAGGTCATTGGGTATTAGATACTACAGTGATTGACACTAGTGCTAGTGAAAAATTGTTAGTGAAAGCCCTAGAGCCAATCATTTGATGGTTGTTGTATGGACTTTGTTGTATCATATTCCTATTTATAAAGGTATTTCTTTATGGTTATTATACTTACTTGTATTGGTGCCAAATAACTAAGTATAATAACGTCCTTGAGTAGAAGGTTCTTATATATATCAATCGATTGGTTGAATCGATAATGGGATGATATAGAGAACACTATTCTTAATCATTCCTAGTCAAGTATTAACATTCAGGGACAATGTTAATGCGAAGAGACTAGCATGTAGGTCAACTCGATGACTTGATCTCACAAGTCATGAATATGAGATATCAAGTTGACACATGGGTATACATTGGAGAATGTATACTGAATGACCCGCCATGAGAAAGTATCATGGATCATTATATGAGTGTCATATACTTTCTCATGTGACTATTAGTCCTTGAACCTGAAGTCACCATGGTTCCCTACATAAGGAGTTGCATACTTTGGCTTCGTCAAACGTCACCCGTAAATGGGTGGACTATAAAGGCGATTACTGGGTTTGTAACAAATTATGCGGAGGGATGTGAGTGATGTAGATGGGATCTATCCCTCCTATTTGATGGGAGTGACATCGTTATTCTTGATAGGGTGAGACCACTAAATGCATGCCCATTCCCAAATGAGTCAATATGAGATATTGAGCTCATTTGATTAGAGTGAGTCTACTTGGAGTTCAAGATATAGATTGTACTGAGGATGACACGGTCTATGCCTCAATTGGTCAATCTAGATGTCAAGGATAGAGGGACATTGTCACATATTGTGAAAGTCACAATTAGTAGTCACAAAGGTGATGTTGGATCTCAACATTCTTGTAACTTGGGTAGCAATGATGTGTTGCTAGATACCGCTCATTGCTTATGTTCCTAAATCGGTTTAGGAGCATTGCCAACGTTACAAGAACTTATAGGGTCACACACAAAGGGAAATTAGATGGAGATTAGGTTCATATGATGAACCATGAGGATTAGGTTCATGGGATGAACCAAATTGGATTAAGAGTAATCTAAATTAGACTAATTGAGTTGGACTCAAGTTGATTCAAGTGTTGAATGAGTCTAATTTAGATTTGATTCATTGAGTCAATTTAAACTAATGAATTGAGATTCATTAAATCAAATTGACTTGAATCAAATGATTGAATTTGATCAACCATGGGAGATAAGAGGTCAAGTTTGACTTGACTTGAGAGGGAAGATGAATGGTTAATTTTGACTTGACCAATTGCCATGTCATGGTGACTTAGCATGGGGTCGGCCAATGATGATATTCCACATCATCATGGACACATCATGGGGTGCCACCTCATGAGGGAGACCAAGAGCCATTGGCTCTTGGAATTACATGCATGCATGTAACCCCTTCCATGAAGTGGCTGACCACTTTAGGTGTGAAGTTATGTGGATTAACTTCATCTTCTTCCTCCTCTCTTCTCAAGCCCTCTCTTCCTCATCTTGCCGTGTGCTTCCAAAGGGTGCTAGTGTTAATAATATATGAGAGATGTCCTAAGGCAATCACCTTATGTTTGAACCATTTATATGATAAATGAAGATTCACTATTTGAGTATACATGTTTTCATGTATTTGATTAGATCTTAAACTCATTTACTGAATGTCCACGATATGATTCACACCATGAGAGAATTTATGATTAGATCACAACTAGTGAGTATCTCCACATGTGTAATTGTGATGTATCGGAATTATCCCTAGTCGATGAATTGATGGATTTGGACACCATCGATTCTGTCGAGACTAGCACGAGGTATACTCCTTGGTGTATCCAAGCAGCTGATTCTCACTGGCTGGAGACATTGTGATATCCGGAGTTAATCGTGGATGCTAGTTATGGTAACTAGTTCATTGGAGTGACCAGCCGTAAGACTTCATATGGTTCTCTGCATATATAGATATGTCAATGAAGTTCTTACTGTAGCTTAAGTGCGATGTTCCTTTGACTTGTGGTATTAAAGTCATCTTGATCATACAGACTTATGCTTTGACATCTTAAGCAAGCATCTCTGAGGAGATGTGGACTCGGGATGATTGGGTATAAGTCGAAGTGATCGAAGGTGTTTGAATAACCTATAAAGGATTCATCAGTCCTTGCGAGGAGATGTATACCCATGGCCTCTCGTTGGATTGTTACTAAAGTCTTTGGCCGAAGCATTATATGTTTAGAGTAAGGTACTCTTCGATACATGTGCAGTAACTAGAATCCGTAGGACGAGGAAATGATACTTGGGCTAGGTGTGACGTAGTCAACCTAGTGGGGACTGACACTATAGACAATGTCCTGAACCAAGTGGGTATAAGATGAGTGAAGGGAATGAGGCACGATTCATTGTAGCTGTTGAAGGGTTTCAGAAATAGTTCTGGATCAACCGTTGATCTTTTCGGTTAATTGGAGATCATGATGTACTACTAGGTGCCACTCATGATCGTTCTATAATTAATTGTTAATTATAGACGGCCAACATAAACTGAGAACCTATTTGGTCACACGCACAACGAGCGTAATCCGAAGGATTTAAAACAAACTTGAGAATGAGATTCTCAGACCGAGAGAAACTAGGTTTGGTTGGACCAAACAAGGAGCGAGCATGAAATTGTTTCAGTCCCAATGAAAGCGTGGATGGGCCGTGTCTTATGAAGACATGATGGATGAACCAAATTGGTTTGGTTCTAATCCAATGGTGGAGAATAAACCAAAGGGGTTTGGTTTGTTTTAAACGAATGAACCAAAGTTGGTTCGGTTCGTTTTAACTTAAAATAGACCAAATCGGTTTGGTTTATTTTAACTTAAATTAATGGAGTGGGTTAATGGGTTTTTGGTTATGATTCGATAACTATTAGGAGAATTTGTTCTCTATAAAATAGGGCTTAAGGGTTTTGTGAAAACCTAATCCAAGCAACCCCAAAGTTGCCGCCCACCCTCTCCTTCTCCTCTTGTGGTCGGCGCCTAACCCTAGCCGCCGCCCACCCTTGTGCCGTCGTCCAAGCTTATTGTCGGTGTCCAAGCTTCAGCCGGCTATCCTCCGGAGACCCTCTGGTGATCCTCCTTGGCTCCGGTGACCGAGGACTTTCTGACCCTCTTCTCTTTGGCCGGCACAAACTCCTCCACCAAGTTGTCCAATTTTCTGGATAGCTTGCTTTCTTTGAGTTGGAGCGTCGTTTGGGCGACGTTTGGAGCTCCGACAGCGGCTACTTTGCCGGGGATTCAATCTCCGGTAATCCTCATAGGCGGAGGACGAAGGATTCGTCAAACGGTTGACGAATACCTCTCCGGAGATGCGAGTTTTTGAGGACTCGTTTTGGATCCGAATTTTGATTCGGATTGTGATCTTCTCTCGATCACATCGTCTTTAACACGAGGCTAGTAACTCATACGAAGACGAGGCTCGTGACTTTGTGAAGTCATCTCGAAGATACTCGACGTGGATACGGATAGATGCGATTCTAGCGAGGATCGCTCCGGTTGATGCCTTTCCCGTTATACGTGATACGTCAGGTATACATAGTATAAATTTCCTTTTATTACAAAATTTGAAACTATGATTATGTCTACACATGTTGTACTATGCATGTGTGTGGTGTGTGTGTTGTAATAAATTAGATTTATTATTTTTATTTCTTTTGCTGTGCATATGTTTACGAAACATGTTCGAACACACACTCGCCGCGGTGCCGGAAACCCAACAGTGGTATCAGAGCCCAGGTTGTGTGTCGATATAATTGTAAAATTATTTTGCGATAGTCATAATGGTATTTATGGAATTTTTCTACTTTTGGAAAGTTAGAAGTATTTTTGGAAATTTTTAATTTTGGAAAGTCTAGAAGTATTTATGGAAATCTTCTACTTTTGGAAAGTTAGAAGTATTTATGAAAATTGATATTTTCCATAAATAAAATATTTGATTAGATTTGGAAATTTATTTCTTAATTTAATCATGATTTGATTTGCAAAATCAAATCTTAAAATATTTTATTTCCATAAGTAGTTTTGATGATTTAGAAAATTTATTTCCTAAATTGACTTTCCTTAATCAACACTTTCCACAAATAAAATATGTGATTAGATTTGGAAATTTGTTTCCTAATTTAATCATGATTTTATTTGGAGAATCAAATCTCAAACATATTTTATTTCCATAAATAGTTATGACATATAAGGAAATTTTGTACATGTCATAATTGTATGTCATGTAATTGCATTAGATGCATATCATTATGCCATGCGTATCATGACATGTAGATGTATGTCATTTATGCCATGCCATGTAGATAATAGTTATTTACATGCAAAGAGGATGAGGCATAAAAACCCTTACTCAATATTAAAGCCTACACCTTCCATTAATATGGTTAGAACCAGAGTTCCATTTCTTGTTTGGGTTGTTGGACTCTCTCCAAGCCCGGCTCGAACCCGAACATGTTCAAACCATGGAATAGTTTAATACTAATATGGTAAGAGTCAGAGGTCAATCGTTAGCTTTGGTTGTTGGACTCTCTCCAAGCCGGGCTAATTGGTTGAATGCGCTCTAACCATATTAAAACTATATCTTGATTAATGGGTTGGCTTTAACCTAGAGCATCGACTTGTTGGACTCTCTCCGAGGTCGATGTGAAGGGAGATGAAGTTGGGTGCTATGCATATGATGCATACTTGTTAATGAGTTAACAACCTGATGTATGTGTGAACATTCAATTAGTTGATAGCACATTGTGATAGTTGCATATATGTGATATGCAATCGGTATATTTGATACCTACCATCGTAGCTATGAATGGCTTATTGGACTCTCTCCAAGGTTGTTCATATTTATGATGGATATCAGCCCATTCGGAGATGGACCTACGATCTCCCGAAGTGATTTTGGGGTTTTTGAAATTCAAAAAATGAATGGGATTTATAAATGTATGTTGATGCATTTAAAATTATCTTTCTCATATATGTTGATTTGTATTTCTAAGTTAATCGATTGATCATGATGTCTTTGAATTTGCGTTCCATTTTGGATTCGAATAAATTGACTGGGCCGAACTTCTTGGACTTGCTTAGAAACTTGAGAATTGTTCTCAAGGTGGAAAAGCTTGTGTATGTCCTTAAAGAGCCTCTTCCTGCTCGTCCTAGTGATAACACAACTCTAGACCAATTGTTAGCTTATCAGAAACATGTGAGTGATTCTGAGCAAGTGAGTTGCATCATGCTAGCCACGATGGTACCTGAGCTGCAGAAGCAGCATGAGCATATGGATGCTCATACCATAGTCTTTCATCTTTATGAGTTGGTTGATGAGAAAGTGAGATTCGAAAGGTTCGAAGTCTCCAAGATCCTCTTTACCTCTGAGATGCAAGAAGGTTTATCTGTAGTACTGCTCAACATGTTGAAGACTGTGGAGTCTTCTGTGAAGCATGAGCAGGGGACGGTGCTGTAAGTTGATTCCACGAAGAAAGGTTCTAAGAAGAAGTCAAAGGAATAACAGAAGGGGAAGAAAAAGGCTAAAAAGGCAGAACCAGCTCAAAAGGGCACTTGCCATCATTATGGCAAGGAGGGCCATTGGCGAAGAAACTACAAGATTTATCTTGAGTCCGTGAAGAATAATAAGGCATCAGATGCCCCATCTTCTTTAGATATCTTCGTTATTGATTGTCATTCTATTTCCTCAGATACTTGGATATTGGATACTGGGTGTGACTCATATATATGTAATGACATATATGGGATAAGGAATAGAAGAAGACTCGTCAAGGGAGAGTCAAATTTACGTGTTGGGAATGGAGCAAAGGTTGCTGCACTCGCCATCGGAACGTATTTATTGAAACTCCCTACAGGACTTGTCTTAGAACTGGACAATTGCTTTTATGTTGCTTCGTTGATAAAGAACATCATTTCTATTTCTTGTTTAAATAGAAATGGTTACCATTTGACATTTAATAACAATTGTTGTTATATAACTTTGAATGACGTACTTTATGGAACTGGAACTTTGAGCAATGATATTTATATGTTGGACGTATCCAGTGACATTTTCAATATCGAAGCGAGCAACAAGCGTGCTTGAAAGGATAATCAATTAGACTCCTACATGTGGCATTATCGTCTTGGCCATGCAAGCAAGAAACACATGTCCGAATTACACCGATGTGGAATTCTGGAATCGTTTGAATTGGATTCATATGATACATGCGAATCATGCTTAAAAGGCAAGATGACTAAGTTACCTTTTACAAGAAAAGGTGAACGAGTGGGAGAGTTGCTAGGCCTAATACATACTGATATATGTGGACCTATGTCAACTCAAGCTTTAAGAGGCTATAACTACTTCATTACCTTCACCGATGATCATTCACGGTTTAGGTATGTGTTCTTGATGAAACACAAGTCTGAAGCCTTTGAAAGGTTCAAAGAATTCAGAAATGAAGTAGAGAAACAATATAACAAGAGTATTAAAATACTTCGATCGGTACGAGGTAGTGAATACTTAAGTCAAGAGTTTCTTGATTATCTAAGAGATAATGATATATTGTCTCAATGGACTCTGTCATATACACCACAGCATAATGATGTATCTAAGAGGTGTAACTGGACCTTGTTGGACATGGTTAGGTCAATGATGAATCATGTGAATCTTCCCAAGTCCTTTTGGGGTTATGCACTTCAGACAACTATTTACTTGTTAAACAGAATGCCAACCAAGGTAGTCTCTACTACTCCATATGAGATATGGAATAGTAAGAAACCTCATGTATCTTACTTGAAGATATGAGGTTGTCCTGCTTATGTGAAGCAGACTGTATTAGACAAATTGGATGCTAAGTTTGATAAATGTCTATTTATTGGATACCCTAAGGAAACAAGGGGTTACCAATTCTATCATCATGTGGAACAAAAGGTGTTTGTTTCAAGGCATGCTGTGTTTCTAGAGAAAGAGTTTCTCTTGCAAGAAAATAGTGGGAGTGTCATCGAGCTTGAGGAGGCTCGAGAGACTCAAATAGACATTGATGAGATACCTGGTGAAGTACAACAACCGATAACTCATAGTGATGAGCAATCGGCTGGACCTATTGAAACACCACATCTTCGTAGATATGGTAGAACACGCAATATTCCTGAGAGATATGGATTTCTCGTAAGTGAATCGAACGACGTGTTACTCATTGATGATGAGGAGCCTACCAGTTATGAAGAAGTTCTGACAAGTTCAGAAAGGGATAAGTGGTTTAAAGCCATGAAGTCGGAAATGGATTCCATGTATGAAAACCAAGTTTGGAACTTGGTTGACCCACCTGAAGGCATAAAGCCTATAGGGTGCAAGTGGGTTTTCAAGAAGAAAACCGACATGGATGGTAATGTGATTACCTATAAGGCTAGATTGGTAGCGAAAGGATATCGTCAAAAGCAAGGTATTGATTATGACGAGACCTATTCGTCTGTAGCTATGCTTAAATCCATTCGGATGCTCCTGGCCACAGCGTCTCATTATGATAATGAGATATGGAAAATGGATGTGAAAATAACTTTTCTTAATGGAAATCTGCTCGAGGACGTGTATATGATACAACCTGAGGGTTTCACATCGGTTGATAAAACCAAGGTATGCAAATTGCGACGGTTCATATTGGATTGAAGCAAGCATCCAGGAGCTGGAATATCCATTTTGATGAGATAATCAAAAAGTTTGATTTCTCACAAAATCCAGACGAACCTTGTATGTACAAGAAGGGTAGTGGAAGTGCAGTCGTGTTCATAGTATTGTATGTCGATGACATATTACTTATAGGAAATGATGTTTCAGTCTTACAGTCAGTTTAGATTTGGTTGTCCAAGACATTCTCCATGAAAGACCTGGGAGAAGCAACCTACATCCTCGGGATTAAGATCTATAGAGATAGATCGAAACGGTTGCTTGGTCTTTCGCAGTCTACATATATAGACCGAGTGCTAAAGAGGTTTAGTATGTCGGAATCCAAGAAAGGTTTTCTACCCATTAGACATGGGATACACCTTTCGAAATCTATGTGTCTGTGCACAGAAGACGAGAGGATTTGCATGAGTAAGATTCCCTATGCATCCGCAATAGGCTCTATCATGTATGCTATGTTATGTACGAGGCCCGATGTATCGTATGCTCTGAGTGTCACGAGTAGATACCAGTCTGATCCAGGAATGGATCATTGGGCGGCTGTTAAGACAATTCTTAAGTACTTGAGAAGAACTAAGGATGTGTTCCTAATATATGGAGAAGGGGACATGGTGATATGCGGGTATACGGATGCCAGCTTCCAGACAGACAAGGATGATTCCAGGTCTCAGTCTGGATACGTGTTCTCCGTGAATGGGGGCGCAGTGAGTTGGAAAAGTTCTAAACAAGACACTGTAGCGGATTTTACCACTGAGGCAGAATACATTGCAGCTTCGGAAGAAGCAAAGGAAGCGGTTTGGATCAAGAAGTTCATTTATGAACTTGGTATGGTTCCAACCATTGTTGAAGCAATACTGGTCTACTGTGATAACAATGGAGCAATTGCACAGGCGAAAGAGCCAAGGTCTCATCAACGATCCAAACATGTGCTTCGCCGCTATCATCTGATCAGAGAGAACATTAGTAGGAAGGAAATACAAATCGATAAAATCCCCACTGAAAGGAACTTAGCGGATCCTTTGACTAAAACATTACCTCAAAGTAAGTTTGAGGGTCATGTTAGAACTTATGGTATTGGATACCGTAGCGATTGACATTAGGCTAAGTGGGAGTTTGTTAGTAATATATGAGAGATGTCCTAAGGCAATCGCCTTATGTTTGAACCATTTATATGATAAATGAAGATTCACTATTTGAGTATACATGTTTTCATGTATTTAATTAGATCTTAAACTCATTTATTGAATGTCCACGAAACGATTCACAGCATGAGAGAATTTGTGATTGGATCACAACTAGTGAGTATCTCTACATGTGTAATTGTGATGTATCGGAATTATCCCTAGTCGATGAATTGATGGATTTGGACACCATCGATTCTGTCGAGACTAGCACGAGGTATAATCCTTGGTGTATCCAAGCAGCTGATTCTCACTGGCTGGAGATATTGTGATGTTCGGAGTTAATCGTGGATGCTAGTTATGGTAACTAGTTCATTGGAGTGACCAGCCGTAAGACTTCATATGGTTCTCTGCATATATAGATATGTCAATGAAGTTCTTACTGCAGCTTAAGTGCGATGTTCCTTTGACTTGCGATATTCAAGTCATCTTGATCATAAAGACTTATGCTTTGACATCTTAAGCAAGCATCTCGGAGGAGATGTGGACCCAGGATGATTGGGTATAAGTCGAAGTGATCGAAGGTGTTTGAATAACCTATAAAGGATTCACCACTCCTTGCGAGGAGATGTATACCCATGGCCTCTCGTCGGATTGTTACTAAAGTCTTTGGCCAAAGCATTACATGTTTAGAGTAAGGTACTCTTCGATACATGTGCAATAACTAGAATCCATAGGACGAGAAAATGATACTTGGGCTAGGTGTGACATAGTCAACCTAGTAGGGACTGATACTATAGACCATGTCCTGAACCAAGTGGGTATAAGATGAGTGAAGGGAATGGGGTACGATTCATTGTAGCTGTTGAAGGGTTTCAGAAATAGTTCTGGATCAACCGTTGATCTTTTCGGTTAATTGGGGATCATGATGTACTACTAGGTGTCACTCATGATCGTTCTATAATTAATGGTTAATTATAGACAGCCAACATAAATCGAGAACCTATTTGGTCACACGCACAACGAGCGAAATCCGAAGGATTTAAAACAAGCTTGAGAATGAGATTCTCAGACCGAGAGAAACTAGGTTTGGTTGGACCAAACAAGGAGCTAGCATGAAATTGTTTCAATCGCAATAGAAGCGTGGATGGGCCGTGTCTTATGAAGACATGATGGATGAACCAAATTGTTTTGGTTCTAATCCAATGGTGGAGAATAAACCAAAGGGATTTGGTTTGTTTTAATCGAATGAACCAAAGTTGGTTCGGTTCGTTTTAACTTAAAATAGACCAAATCGGTTTGGTTTATTTTAACTTAAATTAATGGAGCGGGTTAATGGGCTTTTGTTTATGATCCGATAACCATTAGGAGAATTTGTTCTCTATAAAATAGGGCTTAAGGGTTTTGTGAAAACCTAATCCAAGCAACCCCAAAGTTGCCGCCTACCCTCTCCCTCTCCTCTTGTGGTCGGCGCCCAACCCTAGCCGCCGCCCACCCTTGTGCCGCCGTCCAAGCTTGTTGTTGGCGTCCAAGATCCAGCTGGCTATCCTCCGGCGACCCTCCGGTGATCCTCCTTGGCTCCGGTGACCAAGGACTTGCTGGCCCTCTTCTCTTTGGCCGGCGCAAACTCCTCCACCAAGCTGTCCAGTTTTCTGGACAGCTTGCTTTCTTTGAGTCAGAGCGTCGTTTGGACAACGTTTGGAGCTCCGACAGCGGCTACTTTGCCGGGGATTCGATCTCCGGTAATCCTCATAGGTGGAGGATGAAGGATTCGTCGAACGGTTGACGAATACCTCTCCGGAGAAGCGAGTTTTTGAGGACTCGTTTTGGATCCGAATTTTGATTCGGATTATGATCTTCTCTCGATCACATCATCTTCAACACGTGGCTAGTAACTCGTACGAAGACGAGGCTCGTGACTTTGTGAAGTCATCTCAAAGATGCTCGGTGTGGATACGGATAGAGGCGATTCTAGCGAGGATCGCTCCGGTTGATGCCTTTCCCTCTACACGTGATACGTCAGGTATACGTAGTATAAATTTCCTTTTATTACAAAATTTGAAACTACGATTATGTCTACACATGTTGTATTATGCATGCGTGTGGTGTGTGTGTTGTAATAAATTAGATTTATTATTTTTATTTCTTCCGCTGTGCACATGTTTACGAAACATGTTCGAACACACACTCGCCGCGGTGCCGGAAACCCAACATCTAGCACATTCTAGGTTGCTTTTCTCCACCTATTGCTTGTGTGGATACCGATAGAGGAGTGTACACTTGACACTCTTGAGTTCTGGCAAACCGTTTGGACGAGCTAGATAAGCGAAGGGCATCGCATCAAGGGTAAAACTCTTAACATGTAGATCTAGAGTAGATCTAAGGTTTTTAAACATATACATATATTTTTGTTTACCTTCGCATGGATTCGTGGCCGACTTTCGAGGTTTTCGCAACGCAAAAAGTGGTTTTTACAGCTCGGATAGTCCAACAGACTTTATGCCACCAACCATTGGACTTATGCTGCCAAGACTCCACCCTTGGACTTTACGCCACCAATATTGTTAGTGCCTATAAGATTCATATATCTCCACAATGATATAATATTGTCCACTTTAGGCCTAAGCCCTCATGGTTTTATTTTTGGACTTTACCTAAAAGACCTCATTCTAATGGATATATCTTTTCATCTTATAAGCACATGATCTATTGGATCGAAGCGGATCGCTAGAGGGGGGGGTGAATAGCGATAAAACCCTTTTTTTTGTTTGTTCGTTAAAACCCGAGTAGATAAGTAATTGCAGCGGAAAGATAAGCAATAAATAAAGGAGACAAATATTTTTACTTGGTTCGTAGCCTTCGGCTACTACTCCAAGGCCCTAGTGGTCCTTGACCACGTACAGAGGGCAAAAACACTAAAGAACTCCTCCTTGTTAGAGGTAGGAGTTGATCGATACAAATAAAAACAAAGCTTGAGATAGAGGGACACTCCCCCTCTCCTCGTTATGAAAAAATCTCCGAGAAATTGCAGTAATGAATTGAAATAAAAGATTAAACCGATGTTACAAAAAGAAAGCAATCAGGACCTAGATGTCGGAGAGGAAGCACTTCGTTGTCGGAAAGTTGTAGCTTGGCGGAGGCTTTTGGAAGCTTAGAATTGATGATCAAACCCTAGGATTGACCCTCCTTTTATAGCCTTTGAGCCCCTTTTCGAGAGGAACTTCAACCAATAGGAATTGGGCACATAGATCCTTGAAAAATGGTGATAAGAATTGACTCCTCGAGGCTGATCCTTGACTATCAGTCGACTGATGGCCATCATCAGTCGACTGATGGTAGCATCAGTCGAATGCTAATCTCCAACAGTCGACTGTTGGGCGACAGTTGAGTCCTCCAAGATGGCAGTCGACTGATGTTAGCTACAAGGCAAAGTTAGCTTAACAAAAATATTATTTCGACTGACCTGACCACCTATATGATGTCTTTGGTCGGATCTACGCTTAAGATCATCCCCGTAAAGAGGATACGACCTTACTTACGCTCGCACACACGAGCTTACCTCGATACTTACTGTGTTGCTTTTGCTTTCGTCCTTCCACTCGATTCCTTCGGCTCCCTCCGAAGTCACTCGAGTGTCGCCCGACCACCACGACATCCTCCGGGTGTTGCTAGCCTTCAGCTCCAGCTATAACAATTTTCTGCACATTCGATTCAGCTCGTGAGATAACGACATGAGCTTAACTTTGTATCGTTTTCTATAATCAAAACTCAGGTTCGACTTAGGTGCCTACTGCACCAACAATCTCCCCCTTTTTGATTTATGGCAAACTCACATACAAAGTTAAGAACATAGCATGCATGAAGAATAAAAATAGCATGTATGAAGAATAAAAATAGCATGCATGAAGAATAAAACAAAAATAAAGATTAAGTTGGAGTAGTAAGAATTTTCTTCAAGTACTCCCCCTTGAGGAAACCTCCCCCTTGACCGAGGGTGAGTCTTGAAAGAAGACCTTAGTCCTCCCCCTTGAGGATTGCTATTTAGGAAGAGTTTAAGTAATTAACATTACTTAAAGTTGGCCTTAGTAAAACATTTAAGTTAAAAAGATTTCTTAACTTGGCCCTTTCTCCCTCTTTCTTAAGTAAAGCATTAGCATAGTGTTTAAAAAAATAATAAGTTTAAGTTAAGAATTCTCTTAACTTGGCCTTTACTTCCTTTTAAGTAAATTTTTAAAACTTAAAGTTAAGTAAACATTTACTTAACTTAGTTAAGTAAACATTTACTTAACTTTTGGCCATGAAAGTTTTTGATCCCTTAACTTTGGCCTTTTTCTCCCCCTTTTGCCATATATCGAAAAGAGTAGGGTGTGTGAAAAAAAAAATATAGATATTAATTTTAAAGTCCAAGCATGTTCCACATTATTTTGAAAATAATATACTGAAAATAAGCTCATCTATAAAATGTTCGACTCATATTTGGCATGATTGATATGAAAGATCAACCAGTCCTGGTCAGAGTCGGTTAGTATGTATGATTATACTCCGTGGTTTATGGCGATGCACTAGCTCTACATCTGGAACCAGGAGTAAGGTCCTAATATCTCACGCCCATCTACGTGGCTAAGTACACAAACACATTAGTCCTATGTATTGTGAGATGTACTGACTCCTTAAATCTATAGGTGCATGATATCTAAGGTATGTCCTATGCTAGTTCCATGAAAAGTAAGAAATAGTAGTACGAAAATATAATTTGTAAGTTCCTATTCTACTACACACATGCCCAATTTTCGTCTTAATAGACTAAATTCGGCTTCGAGTAGGGGTTTAGTAAATAGGTCTGCCAAGTTAGACTTCGATTCGACGTATTCGAGTTGTATGGCTCTGTTGGCCATATGTTCTCGAATGAAATGGTGTTTGACCTCTATATGTTTGGTCCTAGAGTGACATATCGGATTCTTAGTAAGGTTAATTGAACTAATGTTATCTACGTGGAGTTTTGTGTTCGTAAAGTCTAACTTAAAGTCTCGGAGAGTGTGCTTCATCCAAAGAAGCTGAGTGACACACTCACCCATCGCAATGTATTCGGCTTCGGTGGTAGATAAGGCAACACAGTGTTGCTTCCTACTGCACCAACTCACCTAAAAGACCTCATTCTAATGGATATATCTTTTCATCTTATAAGCACATGATCTATTGGATCGAAGCGGATCGCTAGAGGGGGGGGGTGAATAGCGATAAAACCCTTTTCTTTTTTGTTTGTTCGTTATAACCCAAGTAGATAAGTAATTGCAGCGGAAAGATAAGCAATAAATAAAGGAGACAAATATTTTTACTTGGTTCGTAGCCTTCAGCTACTACTCCAAGGCCCTAGTGGTCCTTGACCACGTACGGAGGGCAAAAACACTAAAGAACTCCTCCTTGTTAGAGGTAGGAGTTGATCGATACAAATAAAAACAAAGCTTGAGATAGAGGGACACTCCCCCTCTCCTCGTTATGAAAAAATCTCCGAGAAATTACAGTAATGAACTGAAATAAAAGATTAAACCGATGTTACAAAAAGAAAGCAATCAGGACCTAGATGTCGGAGAGGAAGCACTTCGTTGTCGGAAAGTTGTAGCTTGGCGGAGGCTTTTGGAAGCTTAGAATTGATGATCAAACCCTAGGATTGACCCTCCTTTTATAGCCTTTGAGCCCCTTTTCGAGAGGAACTTCAACCAATAGAAATTGGGCACATAGATCCTTGAAAAATGGTGATAAGAATTGACTCCTCGAGGCTGATCCTTGACCATCAGTCGACTGATGGCCATCATCAGTCGACTGATGGTAGCATCAGTCGAATGCTAATCTCCAACAGTCGACTGTTGGACGACAGTTGAGTCCTCTAAGATGGCAGTCGACTGATGTTAGTTGCAAGGCAAAGTTAGCTTAACAAAAACATTATTTCGACGGCCTCCGACCGTCCGATCTCGACCTGACCACCTATATGATGTCTTTGGTCGGATCTACGCTTAAGATCATCCCCGTAAAGAGGATACGACCTTACTTACGCTCGCACACACGAGCTTACCTCGATACTTACTGTGTTGCTTTTGCTTTCGTCCTTCCACTCGATTCCTTCAGCTCCCTCCGAAGTCACTCGAGTGTCGCCCGACCACCACGACATCCTCCGGGTGTCGCTAGCCTTCAGCTCCAGCTATAACAATTTTCTGCACATTCGATTCAGCTCGTGAGATAACGACATGAGCTTAACTTTGTATCGTTTTCTATAATCAAAACTCAGGTTCGACTTAGGTGCCTACTGCACCAACAATCTCCCCCTTTTTGATTTATGGCAAACTCACATACAAAGTTAAGAACATAGCATGCATGAAGAATAAAAATAGCATGTATGAAGAATAAAAATAGCATGCATGAAGAATAAAACAAAAATAAAGATTAAGTTGGAGTAGTAAGAATTTTCTTCAAGTACTCCCCCTTGAGGAAACCTCCCCTTATGAGGTGAGTCTTGAAAGAAGACCTTAGTCCTCCCCCTTGAGGATTGCTATTTAGGAAGAGTTTAAGTAATTAACATTACTTAAAGTTGGCCTTAGTAAAACATTTAAGTTAAAAAGATTTCTTAACTTGGCCCTTTCTCCCTCTTTCTTAAGTAAAGCATTAGCATAGTGTTTAAAAAAATAATAAGTTTAAGTTAAGAATTCTCTTAACTTGGCCTTTACTTCCTTTTAAGTAAATTTTTAAAACTTAAAGTTAAGTAAACATTTACTTAACTTAGTTAAGTAAACATTTACTTAACTTTTGGCCATGAAAGTTTTTGATCCCTTAACTTTGGCCTTTTTCTCCCCCTTTTGCCATATATCGAAAAGAGTAGGGTGTGTGAAAAAAATATAGATATTAATTTTAAAGTCCAAGCATTTCCACATTATTTTGAAAATAATATACTGAAAATAAGCTCATCTATAAAATGTTCGACCTATATTTGGCTTGATTGATATGAAAGATCAAATCCTGTCGTAGTGTTAGTATGTATGATTATACTCCGTGGTTTATGGCGATGCACTAGCTCTACATCTGGAACCAGGAGTAAGGTCCTAATATCTCATGCCCATCTACGTGGCTAAGTACACAAACACATTAGTCCTATGTATTGTGAGATGTACTGACTCCTTAAATCTATAGGTGCATGATATCTAAGGTATGTCCTATGCTAGTTCCATGAAAAGTAAGAAATAGTAGTACGAAAATATAATTTGTAAGTTCCTATTCTACTACACACATGCCCAATTTTCATCTTAATAGACTAAATTCGGCTTCGGGTAGGGGTTTAGTAAATAGGTCTGCCAAGTTAGACTTCGATTCGACGTATTCGAGTTGTATGGCTCCGTTGGCCATATGTTCTCGAATGAAATGGTGTTTGACCTCTATATGTTTGGTCCTAGAGTGACATATCGGATTCTTAGTAAGGTTAATTGAACTAATGTTATCTACGTGGAGTTTTGTGTTCGTAAAGTCTAACTTAAAGTCTCGGAGAGTGTGCTTCATCCAAAGAAGCTGAGTGACACACTCACCCATCGCAATGTATTCGGCTTCGGTGGTAGATAAGGCAACACAGTGTTGCTTCCTACTGCACCAACTCACTAGACTCGAGCCGAGAAGTTGACAACGACCACTCGTACTCTTTCTATCGAACTTACTACCGGCATAGTCCGAATCAGAGTAGCCGGTTAGTTCGAACTCGGTAGATCTAGGGTACCAAATACCGACATTAAGTGTACCCTTTAGATATCTAAGGATACGCTTGACTAGAGTTAGGTGAGACTCCTTGGCACAGGTTTGAAACCTCGCGCACATACTTACTGCAAATAAGATATCGGGTCGGCTTGCAATTAAGTAAAGGAGACTCCCTATTACGCTCTTATAGTATTTTAAATCAATTGAATTTCCGTTTACATCTTCTTCTATATTCACATTAGTTGCCATTGGGGTATTAATAATTTTAGCGTCTTGCATTCCAAAGCGTTTAATTAATTCCCTAGTATATTTGTGTTGATGTAGGTATATTTCATCTTCAGTTTGTTTAATTTGTAGACCTAAAAAGAAGCTTAACTCGCCTACTAAATTCATTTCAAATTCACTTTCCATAAGTGAAATGAACTCATTTAGTAGGATTGAGTTGGTGGTTCCGAAAATAATATCATCTACGTAGATTTGGGCTATGAATATGTCTTTACCTAAGGTTTTTACGAAAAGAGTTGGGTCAACTACCCCTTGGTTAAAACCTTTGGACTTAAGATAAATCGAAAGTCTCTCATACCAAGCTCGAGGATCTTGTTTAAGTCCATAGAGTGCTTTATTTAACCTAAGAATATGGTCGGGTTTGTCTAAACTTTCGAAACCGGGGGGTTGACTAACATAAACTTCTTCTTTAATGTATCCATTTAAGAACGCAGATTTCACATCCATTTGAAACAACTTAAATCCTCGATGTGCTGCATACGCTAATAGCATTCGAATGGACTCTAATCTAGCTATTGGGGCATAGGTCTCGTCGTAATCTAAACCTTCGACTTGACTAAACCCTTTAGCGACTAGTCTAACTTTATTTCTAACCACTTCACCTTTATCATCAAGTTTATTTCTAAACACCCACCTTGTTCCAATGATTGTTTTATCTTTAGGTGGTGGTACTAATTCTTATACTTCGTTCCTAGTGAATTGAGCAAACTCTTCTTGCATTGCAATAATCCAATCGGGATCAAGAAGTGCTTGGTCAATAGTCTTGGGTTCAATTTTGGAAATTAAGGAGATTTGACTAAGGTTTCTGTATGAGGCTCTAGTTCGAACTCCTAGACTTGGATCACCTATCACTTGGTCGATAGGATGATTCGTTTGAGTCCTAGTTGGATTTGGGTTTGAGTCTACAACTTGATCAATAGGATGACTCGTTTGAGTTATAGTTTGGTTAGAGTCATCTACCACTTGGTCGATAGAGTGACTTGGTTGACTTAGATTAGGATTAACACTAGACCTGATCTCTGGATCAGAGTTAGGTCTAGTATGAATCGGCTCGCTAATAGGGTTTGCTGGGGGTTTTGTAGGTTCGTGTCCTTCATCAAATACTACATTGATAGTCTCTTCGACTCTAAGGGTGTCATGGTTATATACTCTATAAGCTCTGTTGGGTTTCCGGCACCGCGGCGTGTGTGTGTTCGATCACGTTTCGCAAACATGAGCACAACGGAAGAAATAAAAAATAATAAATCTACATTTATTACAACACACACAACACACGCATGCATATTACAACAAGTGTAGACATAACCGTAAATTTAGATTTGCAATAAAAGGAAATTTATCTACGTTATACCTTTCGTATTACGTGTAGCGGGAACGACATCAACCGGAACGATCCTCGCTAGAATCGTCTCTATCCGTATCCACGCCGAGTATCCTTATGATGACTTCGCCAAGCCACGAGCTTCGTCTTCGTACGGGTTACCAGCCTCGTGTTGAAGACGACGTGATCGAGAGATGATCACGATCCGAATCCAAATTCGGATCCAAAACCGAGTTCTCAAAACTCGCTTCTCCGGAGAGGTATTCATCAACCGATTGATGAATCCTTCGTCCTCCACCTTAGAGGATCACCGGAGATCGAATCCCCGGTAAGTTAGCCGCTGTCGGAGCTCTAACCGTCGTCCAAACGATGCTCCGACGAGAGGAGAACAAGCTGTCCAGAAAACTGGACAGCTTTGGTGGAGGTGATAGGCGCCGGCCAACCAAGGAAGATAGAGCTCACCTTGATGCCAAACCTGAAGGAGATCTCCGGAGCACTAACCGGTAGTAGCTCAACGCCGGCGAGGGGGGAAGGAAGCTACCTTCTGGACGCCGGTTGGAGGAGCTATGGGCGGCGGCAAGAGGTTGGCGCCGAAAACTCCAATAAGGAGGTGGGCGGCAACTTTAACCTAGGGGTTTTGGATTAGGGCTTAATTATCCCTTAAGCCCTCTTTTATAGAGAACTAATTCTCTTAACGGTTATTGGATCATAACCATTACGCCCGTTAACCCGCTCCATTAAGATAAGTTAAAATAAACCAAACCATGATGGTTTATTTTAAGTTAAAACGAACCGAACCAACTTTTGGTTCATTCGTTTAAAATAAACCCTTTGATTTATTCTCCTCCATTGGATTAGAACCAAACCATTTTGGTTCATCCATTATGTCTTCATAAGACATGGCCCATCCACGCTTCCATTGCGACTGAAACAATTTCATGCTCGCTTCTTGTTTGGTCCAACCAAACCTAGTTTCTCTCGGTCTGAGAATCCCATTCTCAAGCTCGTTTTAAATCCTTCGGATTACGCTCGTTGTGCGTGTGACCAAATAGATTCTCGGTTTATGTTGGCCGTCTATAATTAACCATTAATTATAGAACGATCATGAGTGGCACCTAGTAGTACATCATGATCCCCAATTAACCGAAAAGATCAACGCTGATTGATAACTATTTCTGAAACCCTTCAGCAGCTCGAATGAATCGTGCCCCATTCCCTTCACTCATCTTATACCCACTTGGTTCAGGACATGGTCTAATAGTGTCAGTCCCCACTAGGCTGACTACGTCACACCTAGCCCAAGTATCATTTCCTCGTCCTACGGATTCTAGTTACTCCACATGTATCGAAGAGTACCTTACTCTAAACATGTAATGCTTTGGCCAAAGACTTTAGTAACAATCCGAGAGGCCATGGGTATACATCTCCTCGCAAGGAGTGGTGAATCCTTTATAGGCTATTCAAACACCTTCGATCACTTCGACTTATACCCAATCATCCCGGGTCCACATCTCCTTAGAGATGCTTGCTTAAGATGTCAAAGCATAAGTCTCTATGATCAAGATGACTTGAATACCGCAAGTCAAAGGAACATCGCACTTAAGCCACAGTAAGAACTTCATTGACATATCTATATATGCAGAGAACCATATGAAGTCTTACGGCTGGTCACTCCAATGAACTAGTTACCATAACTAGCATCACGATTAACTCCGGACATCACTATGTCTCCAGCCAGTGAGAATCAGCTGCTTGGATACACCAAGGAGTATACCTCGTGCTAGTCTCGACAGAATTGATGGTGTCCAAATCCATCAATTCATCGACTAGGGATAATTCCGATACATCACAATTACACATGTAGAGATACTCACTAGTTGTGATCCAATCACAAATTCTCTCATGCCGTGTGAATCGTATCGTGGACATTCAAGAAATGAGTTTAAGATCCAATCAAATACATAAAACATGTATACTCAAATAGTGAATCTTCATTTATCATATAAATGGTTCATACATAAGGCGATTGCCTTAGGACATCTCTCATATATTACTAATGACTTCACTTGGCCTAATGCCAATCGCTACAGATCCAATACCATAAGCTCGAACATGACCCTCAAACTTATTTTGAGGTAATGCCTTAGTCAAGGGATCCGCTAAGTTCCTTTCAGTGGGAATTTTCTCGATTTGTATTTCGTTCCTACTGATGATCTCTCTGATAAGATGATAGCGGCTAAGCACATGTTTGGATCATTGATGAGACCTTGGCTCTTTCGTCAGGCAATTGCTCCATTGTTGTCGCGATTGACCGGTATTGCTTCAACAATGGTGGTGAATCACACCAAGTTCATGAGCGAACTTCTTGATCCAAACCGCTTCCTTGCTCAAGCCGCAATATATTCTCGCCTGGTAGAATCCACTACGATCTCTTGTTTGGAACTTTTCCAACTCACTGCGCCCCATTCAAGGTGAACACGTATCCGATCGAGACATGGAATCATCCTTGTCTGTCTGAAGCTGGCATCCGTATACCCACGTATCACCATGTACCCTTCTCCATATATTAGGAACACATCCTTAGTTCTTCTCAAGTACTTAAGGATCATCTTAACAGCCGCCCAATGATCCATTCCTGGATCGGATCGCATTCGCCGTGACACTCGTGAGCGCACGATACATTGGGCCTCGTACATAACATAGCATACCTGATAGATCCTATTGCGGATGCATAGGGAATCTTACTCATGCAAATCCTCTCGTCTTCTGTGCGCGGACACATAGACTCCGAAAGGTGTACCCCATGCCTGATGGGTAAGAAACCTTTCTTGGATTCCGACATGCTAAACCTCTTTAGCACTCGGTCTATATATGTAGACTGCGAAAGACCAAGCAACCGTTTCGATCTATCTCTATAGATCTTAATCCCGAGGATGTAGGTTGCTTCTCCCAGGTCTTTCATGGAGAATGTCTTGGATAACCAAACCTTCATCGATCAGAAGATTGAAACATCGTTTCTATAAGTAGTATGTCATCGACATAACACGATCCTCCCACTAACCTTCTTGTACACACAAGGTTCGTCTGGATTTTGTGAGAAATCAAACTTTTTGATTGTCTCATCAAAACGGATATTCTAGCTCCTGGATGCTTGCTTCAATCCATAAATGGACCGTCGCAATTTGCATACCTTGGTTTTATCGACCGATGTGAAACTCTCAGGCTGTATCATATACACGTCCTCGAGCAAGTTTCCATTAAGGAAAGTTGTTTTCACATCCATCTGCCATATCTCATAAGCATAATGAGTCGCTATGGCCAGGAGCATCCGAATGGATTTAAGCATAGCTACAGGCGAATAGGTTTCGTCATAATCAACGCCTTGTTTTTGACGATATCCTTTCGCCACCAATCTAGCCTTATAGGTAATCACATTACCATCCATGTCGGTTTTCTTCTTGAAAACCCACTTGCACCCTATAGGCTTTATGCCTTCAGGTGGGTCAACCAAGTTCCAAACTTGGTTTTCATACATGGAATCCATTTCCGACTTCATGGCACTAAGCCACTTATCCCTTTCTGAACTTGTCAGCACTTCTTCATAATTGGTAGGTTCCTCATCATCAATGAGTAACACGTCGTTCGATTCCCTTACGAGAAATCCATATCTCTCAGGAATATTGCGTGTTCTGCCAGATCTACGAAGATGTGGTGTTACAAAAGGTCCAGCCGATTGCTCATCACTATGAGTTGTCAGCTATTGTGCTTCACCAGGTATCTCATCAATGTCTATTTGAGTCTCTCGAGCCTCCTCAAGCTCGACGACACTCCCACTGTTTTCTTGCAAGAGAAACTCTTTCTCTAAAAATACAGCATGCCTTGAAACAAATACCTTTTGTTCCACAGGATGATAGAATTGGTAACCCCTTATTTCCTTAGGGTATCCAATAAATAGATATTTATCAGACTTAACATCCAATTTGTCTGATACAGTCCGCTTCACATAAGCAGGACAACCCCATATCTTCAAGTAAGATACATGAGGTTGTTGGTGCAATCGGCCCAGGTCACGATTGACCAGACTCGAGTTTGACTCGAGTGATTTTTTGATGTTTGACAAAGGGATTTGACAAAGTGGTTTGGCATTGATGTTTGACATTAATGTCGGTTAATATGTTGGGGAGATTGTTTATACAATCGACCCAGGTTATAATTGACTTTGATGGTTGACTAGGGTTGACCATGTGATTATGGGAAAGTCCAAGCATGGGTCTTGGCAATGTAAAAGTCCAAGCATGGGTCTTGGCAATGTAAAGTCCAACATTGGTTGGCAAGGAAAGTCCAAGCATGGGTCTTGGCATGAAAAGTCCAACATGGGTTGGCAAGGGAAAGTCCAAGCTTGAGTCTTGGCATTTGAGAAGTCCAAGGGTTTGATATTGGCAGCGTAAAGTCCAAGTGGGAGTCTTGGCAGCATAAGTCCAATGGTTGGCGGCGTAAAGTCCAAGCGGAGTCTTGGCGGCGTAAGTCCAATGTGCCTTGGCGGTGTAGACACCGTTAGCATGACATAGCCGATGGAAGCACCTGGAAGCTAGCGCGATGGATGAACAAGTCATGGATGACTTGGAGGGATCCGAGAGGCGTGAGGCTGATGGAGGTGGCTAGAAGGTTTAGGTCTAGGCTAAGGGTGGTCTAGCAAGTATGGGGGCACCATATTTGGGTTAAAACCTCATTCTTGAGGTTGGCAGTCGACTGGCATTATGGCCGGTTCGACTGCCGTGAGTCGACTTGAGTTCGACTGCCAGGTTAGAGCTGGGATTGCTCACCGATCGCTCATGGGAGCGATCGATTGATAGCTCTGGCGATCGCGCTAAGGATGGCGAATGCGCCGAGTGTCGAGCGAAGCGCTCCATCCGATCGGCCGATACGAGCGTGCGATCGCCAATGTTGGCAGTCGACTGCCAAGAGATACGTTGGAGTTTTTCCAGCGTGGATCAATCCGTTGTCTCACGACAATAGTGGCATCAGTCGACTGGTGACTTATGTCAGTCGACTGATAGGTGGAAATCCAGCCCGACGCAGGTTATAAAGGCAGCTCGGAAGGAGGGTTTTGCAAGCGATTTCTTGGACGTTTTTGAGGCGATTTTTGTCGCAAATCGGTCTTCAACCACGATTCAAGCGATCAACAAGCAAGCGATCTAAAGAGTTTTTGTAAAGTGTTCTTTACTTTTCTTATTGTATTTCCTATTATATTTGCTTGTTGTATTTAGATTATTGTTGTAATCTTATTGTAAGAGGTTTCTCCACGCTAGGGCTCGTTTGAGCCCGATCAGTGGAGTAGGAACCGTTACGGTTCCGAACCACGTTATATCATCGTGTTCGTGTGTGATTGTATTTCGTGTATTGCTTTTATTATTATTATTCCGCTGCGCTAACGAAATTGTAGACACGAACGAGATTGAATTCCATCCACGATCGGGCGAAACGCTGCTATTCACCCCCCTTCTAGCCATTCCAATATTCCCAACAAGTGGTATCAGAGCTAGGTTGCTCTTCAACGGATTAACAACCGGGAGCAAGACGCTAGAGGGTAAAAGATGGAAGTCCAAGATCAATTAGGATGGGACATCAACACACCGGTCCCTTATTCATTCTATGGACGAGAAGGTTTCAATTCTTGGAAGGCGAGAATTGAAGAGTTTTTGATGATGAGAGATCTTGAGGAATGGTCCGCCTTGATGGAAGGATTTGAGTATCCTAAGGGACCAAAGGGAGGGTTTCTCAAGAAGAAGAAATGGAGTGAGGAGCAACTCCGGCAATTCGAGAAAAATAAGAAGGTAATCAAATTTATATTTGATTTAGTACCTAATGACATCTTGTGTAGCCTAGGTGACTATGTGGATTGTAAAGACGCCAAAGAGGTATGGAACATTTTGGCGAAATTCCATGAAGAACCTCATTCAATCCAAGAAGACAAGGAGGATGAAGAAGAGAGCTCATCCTCAAGTGAAAGTGAGGAATCGGAAGAAAGTGAGGAGTCAACTTCCGGATCGGAAGAGAAAATAGAAGAGGTGGGAGAAGCATCCACCTCCGTGATTGAGGGGGAGAGACCATCTACACCGGGGCAACCTCAAGAAGTGCCTTCAACATCCGGTCAAGATGAGGAAGCTCAAAATTCAACTCCGGCACCTACCACGGACCTAGGTAACTCGAGCATTTCAAATAATAATAAAATTCATATTATATGCTTTGAATGTAGGGAGCAAGAACACTACAAGAGTAAGTGTCCTAAACGGATTAAGAAGGCTCTACCGACACCAAAAGTCAAGGATGCCGGTTCCCCAACACCTAAAGGCAAGGAGCACATCATATGCTTCAAGTGCAATTCGAAGGGGCATTATCGGAGTCAATGCCCTAGGGGGAAGAAGAAGGAGCATCATATGTAGGGGGAGCCTCCAAGGCAAACCCTAAGGTATATTTCAATAATGCACCTTCTAGATTTAATAGGCAAAAGCATGCTAGAAATAATTTTAATTCTCTTGCAATTTATGAAAAGCATGCTAATAGGAATGAATATTGCTTAGGAGCTAAAAATATTCACTTAGATAATAGGAAGAAATTTGGGACTAATGTCCCTAAAAATAATTCATCTAAGGATAAACCTAGGTCAAATAACACTAGACCAATTTTACCTAGGGAGACCATTAGAAAGGTGCAAGAGCACCTAGGTATTAACCCTAAATGGACTAGGCATATGCCTAGAAAGTCCTATGCCCAAGATTTAAATCAAAATTCTAAAATCGGGCAATTAGAAAAGGAAAATCAAGTCTTGAGGTCAAGGCTTGAAAAACTTGAAAAGACCCTTAAGGTTATGCAAAATCAAATGCAAGGGTCAATTAGTCAAACTTCTAGGTCCAAAAGTCAAAGTCAACACCTAGGACCTAAGAGTCAAAAGTCAACCAAGGGCAAGCAAGGTTTGGGTCACAAACCTAAGCCTAAGGTAGCTTATCATAGTGTTCCATTAGATTATGGAACACTAACTAGGTCTAGGAAGACCAAGGTCAATAGGGAAGTCATCCCTAGAGTTGACCAAAGGGTGTGTCTAGTGGCTAGGGTTTCTAGGAAACCCAGGGTGGCCACTAAGAAGGTTGCAAGGGGAGTCACCCCTAGAGTCAACCTAGGTAAGACCCAAATGACCAAGGCTGACAAGCCTAGGAGGGTCATTAGAAAGGTATCTAGAGAGGTTATCCCTAAGGAATACCTAATTAACCCTAGGAGCTCAAATAGATTTTGGGTTCCTAAGAGCGTGATTGATTCACGCTAGATGGGTTTAGGGTGTGCCAACCTTGATTGGATGGGTAGTTAACTCAACCATGGCAAAGGTGGCATTTTAGGTCATTTTCAAGGTTATGGCTACCTTGGGAATGTGGTTTGATTTGAATCCTAAAGGTTTTTAGGATGTGCCAGTATTAATTATGAGTAGTGATAAAATGATCGAATTGACACAATTTAGGATTAGAAGTTTTTTTTTTAGTGTGTCATTTTGGGTTTTTGGCACACTAGGGAGATTAGTGATAATATGACAAAATATATTTAATTATATCAAATGGCAATTAATATTAAAATTTAGGTATTATTATACCTATATATTTTATATGCCATGATTTGTTTGCCATATGCCATGACATGCCATCATGTTTACTTTTATCATTTAAATGTCATGATCATGCTTAGAATTAAGGATTAAATGTCATGTGTTTTTAGATTTCATATTATGCCATGACATCATGATTATGAGCATGTATTTATCTATATCATCTCTAATGTCATAATCACTCATGCATTTAAGATAATTTGATTGAAATTGATTTAAGGACAATGGCATGACTTGGAGTCCCATTTATAAGGGAATCAAGTAGGGTTGCCTTAGAAAAATGCATGAAACCCTAGTTTAGGGAGAACAAAACCCACATCTCACATCCAATTGACATGTATGTGTATTTATACACCCTAGATACATGTGAGATGCTAGGATATGAGTTGAGTTCAAGGTGCATGGTTTTTACATCTAGTTGAACCAAAACTCATCTAATTTTATTGGTGGATCATTGGGAAAGCTTGTGTACAAGTCATGTACTTAGAGCCCAAGGAATATGATCCAAAATAAGGTTTTGAAATCATTTTAAAATCAATTTAGAAAACCTTGGTGAAGTCTATCTTTTGATAGCAATCACCATTGATGAAGTTGATACAAAATAGGGCCAAAACATTGAAAATTTCAATGGTTTTGAGTTTTGTATCAAACTCACTATTTTATGGGTAAAATATTTTTCAAACATTTTTCACCCATTGTTTTGGTCATAAGTATTATACGTATCAAATTTCGTGATTTTTTGATATACGTATAATTAGTTATGATTTTCTGAAATTGGATTCGATATGAATTTGGAAAATTGTACGATCGGCGCCATTGGTGGCGATCGATGTATATGTGGCAATCGACTGATTACTATCAGGAGTCGACTGCCAAGTCTGATTTCGGGTTAACAAAGTTGTTTAGCCCATTTTCAGCCATGGTAAAGGTCCCTAACCACTCCTAACCCTAGGATATGCTTTGGGAAGCATTATGAAGGGTGAAAATTCATTGGATATGAATTTGGAGAGGTGTTAGGTCAAAGTATCAATTTGAGGTGGTGGAAAGTTCAATGTTGAATTTCCAACCTTAATTTTGATGGTTTAGAGTTCCTATTGGCTTAGGGACTCCCCAAGGACATTGTTGGTGCAATGGTCAAGGGGGAGCAAGCCTTTAGGGGGAGGTATCCATCTTGGGATGATGGATGTGTTTTTTCTCCTTGAAAAGGAGAAGTTATTGTTGGTGCAATCGGCCCAGGTCACGATTGACCAGGACTCGAGTTTGGCTCGAGTGATGTTTTGATGTGTTTTGATGTTTCGACAAAAACATATGACAATATAATTGTCATGGAAAGTCCAAGTCGGACACTTGGCAGCATAAGTCCAATGGTTGGCGGCGTAAAGTCCAAGCGGAGTCTTGGCGGCGTAAGTCCAATGTGCCTTGGCGGTGTAGACACCGTTAGCATGACATAGCCGACGGAAGCACCTGAAGGCTAGCGCGATGGATGAACAAGTCATGGATGACTTGGAGGGATCCGAGAGGCGTGAGGCTGATGGAGGTGACTAGAAGGCTTAGGTCTAGGCTAAGGGTGGTCTAGCAAGTATGGGGGAACCATACTTGAGTTAAAACCTCATGGTTGAGGTGTGCCAGTCGACTGGTGCCATGTGGCGATCGGCCGACCGAAATCAACTAGGGTTTGATGCGGGTTATGGCCTAGCGACCAATTGCCATAGGTTGGTGACGATGGCTCGAGCGATCGATAGTCCGATCACGATCGGGTGCTCGAGAATTCGGCCACAGAATGGAGTCGAGACTCGACTGGTCGAGTGAGGACTTCATCAGTCGACTGATGGTCACAATCAGTCGACTGATGGTAGTTCCGTTGGACTTATCCAACGTGGAACTAGCCGTTGTCTCACGACAACAGTGGCATCAGTCGACTGATAGACTTTTTCCAGCACAGGTTGAAGCTATATATGGAGCTCGTGATGGAGGAAAAAGGGACCGGTTCTTGAGGGCTATTGGGGCGATTTGTTGGTGCAAATCAGGTCTCGAAGTGCAAGCAAGCAACCAAGCATTCAAGCAATCAAAACAAGTGTTGTAAAGTCTTTTCTTTACTTGTATTTCATATTTACATTGTATATTGCTTGTATTTCATTCTTACTGTTGTAAGATTTATTGTAAGGGATTTCTCCGCCTCCGACTTGTGTCGAGAAGGAGTGTTTATCATTAGTGAGTGCGTGTGCATCACTAGGGCTCTTTAGAGCTCGATCCGTGGAGTAGGAACCGTGCGGTTCCGAACCACGTTATATCATTGTGTTAGCTTGTTGTCTATTTCGTTATCGCTTTTATTATTTCTATTTCCGCTGCGCACTAACGAAATTGTAGACACAAACGCGAGCAAATTTCATCTACGCTATTCACCCCCCCTCTAGCCGTTCCAACGATTCCTAACAAGTGGTATCAGAGCCCGGGGCTCTTCTACAGATTAACAACCGGGAGCTAAGGTGAAAGGCTAGAGGGTGAAGATGGAATTCCAAGACAAGCTTGGATGGGAAATCAACACTCCACCTCCATATGATCCAGAAGATTTTCCGGCATGGAGAGCAAGAATGGAAACATTCTTGATGATGAACATAGAGGATTGGTTTATCCTCATTGAAGGTCTTGAACCCCCTAGGGATAAGAAGGGGAATGTCCTAAAATTGAAAAAGTGGACCCAAGAGCAACGCCAAAAGCTTAAGACCGAAGTTAAGGTAACGAAACTTTTGGAAGATTTAATCCCTAATGATGTTTTGTGCAAGTTAGGGGATTACATGTATGCCAAGGAGCTATGGAGAAAATTGGCAAGATACCATGAGGAGAGTTCATCCTCAAGTGAAAGTGAGGAATCGGAAGTTGAGATGGAGTCAACTTCCGAATCGGAGAAAGAAGAAGTAGAAGAGGTGGAAGAAGCATTTACTTCTAGGATTGAGGAGGATAGACCATCCTCTACACCGGAGCAACCTCAAGAAGAGCTCTCAACATCCGATCAAGATGAGGAAGCTCAAAATTCAACTCCGGCACCTACCACCACCCTAGGTAACTCAAACACTTTATTTTCAAACAAAAATCATATTATGTGCTTTGAGTGTAGGGAGTATGGGCATTACAAAAGCAAATGTCCAAAGAGAATCAAGAAAACTCCTCCGGCGCCTAAAAGTCAACGGACGCCAGTTCTCCAAGACAAAAGAGCAAGGAGCATGTCACTTGCTTCAAATGTCGACTACCGGGTCATTACCGGAGTCAATGCCCAAAGAAGAAGAAGAAGGGGCAAAGGGGAGCATCACAAGTAGGGGGAGCCACTAAGGCAAACCCTAAGGTATATTTAAATAATGCTCCGTCTAATTTAAAGCATGCTAGAACTAATTTTAGCAATTGTGGTATGTATCATAAAGAGCATGCTAAAAATAACAAGCATATGTGTTTAGGAGTTAAGAATGTTCATCTTAAGAATAAGGAGAAATTTGGGACTAATGTCCTTAGAAAAACAATACCTAAGAAATCTATTAAGAAAATCCAAGAACATCTAGGTTTTAATCCAAAATGGACTAGGCATTTGCCAAGAAAGTTCAATGCCCAAGAGTTAAATAAAAATTCTAAAATTGGGCAATTAGAATTAGAAAACCAAGCCTTGAGGTCAAGGCTTGAGAAATTGGAAAAGACCCTAAACAAAATACAAAATCAATCTCAAGGGTCAAATTGTCAAACTCGTAGGTCAAGAAGTCAAAATCAACTTCTAAGACCTAAGAGTCAAAAGTCAACCAAGGGCAAGAATGGTTTGGGTCACAAACCTAAGTCCAAGGTGACTTACCATAGTGTTCCGTTTGACTATGGGACACTAACTAGGTCTAGGAAGACCAAGGTCAATGGGGAAGTCATTCCTAGAGTTGACCAAGGTTTGTGCCTATTGGCCATGGTTTCAAGAAACCTAGGGATGACCACCGAGAAGGTTGTTAGGAGGCAATCCCTAAGGTTAACCTAGGCAAGACCAAAATGACCAAGGCTAATAAGCCTAGGAGGGTCATGAGGAAGGTATCTAGGGAGGTTATCCCTAAGGAATATCTAATTAACCCTAGGAGCTCAAATCAATTTTGGGTTCCTAAGAGCGTGATTGATTCACGCTAAGATGGGTTTAGGGTGTGCCAACCTTGATTGGATGGGTAGTTAACTCAACCACAATAAAGGTGGCACTTTAAGGTTACTTTCAAGGTTATGGTTACTTTGGAAATATCCTTGAGTTTAATTTCAAAGAATTTTAGTTGTGTCAATATATATATCTTGAAAACATGAAAATCAATAAAATTGACACGATCTAGATTTAAAGGTCATAGTGTGTACCTTTGATTATTGGCACACTTGGGAAGGTCATGTATCAAGAAATGTGTGGTTAAGATGTAAAGGTAATATCTAGAGTGATACTCAAGTGCCACACAACTTGGTGTCTTGTATTCACCATGCTTCATATGGTTTACCATATGTTTGCATGGAATGAATGTCTAGGATAAATTACATCTCACAAAACAAGTCTTTTATCTTGATTGTGTATTTCAACACTTAGAAAGGGTGAGATGTTAGGTTTTGGAAATCATTGAATGTTAATGTTTGCAAAAATGAAATAAAACATTAAAATACATTAACAAATACATAAATAAAAGTATAACATCAATACATTCAAAATACAAGATCTAACGTGATAAAATGGAACAATTAAGATGATAAAATCGAGATTTTACGATTTTAGTCGAAATCGAACATCGATCGATACTGATTATCATCGGATAACATATACGATACGATATGGCCATCGGTCAGTGCTAGCTCCATGACTCGATCGATCGAACATCGATCGGTCGATGAGGTCCATCGATCGGCCGATGATGTATTCACCGAGGCGAAAGCCATCGATCGAGTGCTCGACGGCGATCAGTGATGTGCACATCGATCGTGATAAGCGACATCGATCGGCCGAATCTGATACCGTAGCACGATCTGAAGGTTCGTGATCGAGCCGAATCAGTCGACTGCCGGCTCGGTAAACCCAGTAATAAACCGCTATCAGTCGACTGATGCTACACATCAGTCGACTGAATCGTGTTTTTAAAACGCGAACCGCTAGGGTTCGGCGCTTCACGCGACGAACTGTTTCTTTTTCCTTCTTCGGTCTCCGATCGCCGGCTCTCTCCGACCAACTCTTCCGGCGTACCAACCTTCCAAAGTCCTAGGTTTGATAAAGATATCTCTCCTCTTCCATTTTTGACCTATCTTGGAGCCCTAGTTCACGCGATTTAGGGTTTATTGCTCTTGTTCCGTTTAGGGTTCCGGCGGCTGAAGCTTTCCGGCGACTTTTCCGGCGATCCTCAGCAACTCTTGAGTCTTCCCTCCGGCACACACATGGCGCCTAAGTAACAACTTTTCTTTCCGAGCCCTAAATTTTCATTTCCATTACAATGGAGGTTTATCTAATCGCGTGTTGTTGCCATTGCATTGCATATCATCACATTACATTCATAATAGGAGAGCCCGTAGGAATGACCCATCCGAGAGTGACTCTCGGTTGTACCAACCTATGTTGGTTAGGTACATCGATAGGAATTTTTTTAATAGGCATTGTAGTGACGTCATGGAACTAATTGCATACTACAATTTGATGAAGATTGTCTTGTGCACGCATCCAATCAATGATGACCTTATTAAGGAATTTTACCAAAACCTTAAAAAGGTAGATGCCCTACATACACTACGCGTTGCAAAACGCGACTTAGAGTTCACTCGCGATCGCAGAGTTTCTCGAGTGTAGGCCTTCGGATGACACCTTCATCTTTATCCTACCATGGACTTTCCTCTACGAGCTTTTTGCCCACATCTCTATGGAGTCCATGCATGGCGTATTTTTTGGTTATCCTCGTCCACTGGCCCAAAATTTATTTCCTATCACCGAGTTATCTGCACCTGACAATGTCCTTTACAAGGTCATTGTTGGGTGTTTTCTGCCCATTGTCACTCGGGGTCTGGCCAAGATTCGGCCTCCCCATCTCTTTCTTCTATATGCCATGCGTCATCAGTTAGACATAAACTTTGCATTGAACATTTTCCACTGCATTGTGCACTTCACTTCCCCTGTACAAGGGAAAGTGCATATGCCGTTTGGACATATCATCACAGCATGGCTCGACTCCGTAGGCATCAACATCCATAGGGGCTCTCTGCGACAGCTATCGGAAGTGTACGTTGTATCGATTCGTCTAACTTCTTAGCGGCTACGGATGGCGATGGGCAGATGGAGTTGCGCCTCGACCACCACCAGGCACTGACGGCCTCCTCCACCGCCCGAGGCGGCGAGAGGACCACGAGGATCACGAGACCAGCGATGAGGATGACCGGATGCGGCGAGACACATCGATGGCTGGTCGTCGAGCGTCGTGGCGGTTGGAGTCGGTTCGAGTATCAGCAGTCGGTTGACGCTAGGCTGTCAGAGCTACTGACAGGCCAGGTTGCCTTCGGCGCTCGTCTCGATAGGATGGAGGAGACCCAGGGCCGCATAGAGCAGCATCAGCTCGATATGCTAGAGATGATGCGGGCCTGGACTCTGAGTCAGCAGCCTCCTCCGCCGCCACCTCCTGCGGACGATTAGAGGATATTAGATTTTTGTTGGTTTGTCTTTGTAGTGAGATTGAGCATAGCCAATCTCCATTTTGAATGTAAAAGACAAATTTTAAGTTAAATGAAATCTTTGTTTCTGGAAAATCTTGTGTGTATGAATGAATATTTATATAATTGTATTGCTATCACATACCATGTCATGACATTGTTTAGGGTTACTATAGATGTCATGTGTTCTTAGATTTCATATTATGCCATGACATCATGATTATGAGCATATGCTTATTTATATCATCTCAAATGCCATAATCATTCATGCATTTAATTAAAATTGATTTAAGGGCTATGACATGACTTGGAGTCCCATTTATAAGGGAATCAAGTAGAGTTGCTTTAGAAAATGCATGAAACCCTAGTTTAGGGAGAACAAAACCCACATCTCACATCTAATTGACATGTATGTGTATTTATACACCATAGATACATGTGAGATGCTAGGATATGAGCTAAGTTCAAAGTGCATAGTTTTTGCATCTAGATGAACTAAAACTCATCTAATTTTAGTTGTGGATCATTAGGAGAGCTCGTGTACAAGTCACACACATAGAGCCCAAGGAATATGATCCAAGATAAGGTCTTGAAAACATTTTAAAATCATTTTAGAAAACCTTGGTGAAGTCTATCTTTTGATAGCAATCACCATTGATGAAGTTGATACAAAATAGGGCCAAAACATTGAAAGTTTTAATGGTTTTGAGTTTTGTATCAAATTCACTATTTTATGGGTAAAATAATTTTCAAACATTTTTCACCCATTGTATTGGTCATAGGTATTATACGTATCAAATTTCGTGATTTTTCGATATACGTATAATTATTTATGATTTTCTGAAACTCGATTCGATAAGCGAAATTGGAAATTTGAGTTATCGATCAAGCCTACTGAGTGGCGATCGGTGATGAAATGTGATCGTAGTGGTAGTGATCATTGCCAAGGCTGATTTGAAAACTAAGTTTGGTTAGTCCGTGTTCACCATGGCAAAGGTCCCTAACCACTCCTAACCCTAGGATATGCTTTGGGAAGCATTATAAAGGGTGAAAAGCTATTGGATATGGATTAGGAGAGTTGTTTAGGGTTTGTATCAATTTTAAGGTGTGGAAAGTTCAATGTTGAATTTCTAACCTTAATTTTGATGGTTTAGAGTTCCTATTGGCTTAGGGACTTCCCAAGGACATTGTTGGTGCAATGGTCAAGGGGGAGCTAGCCTTTAGGGGGAGATATCCATCTTGGGATGATGGATGTGTTTTTCTCCTTGAAAGGGAGAATGTTATCAATTTGGGAAATTTATGGATTTTTAGAAACCCAATTTGGAAATTGGGAGAGTGAATAGGATTGCCTCTCTTGAGTGATATGGGACTTATCACTAGGAAGATGGTAGGCATCCTAGGTATTTTTGTATCAAGGGGGAGATTGTAAGATCTCATTGGGACATGAGACATTGACCTCCTTGGAGAGAAAACCTTTTTGATGTTAGTCAAAAAGGGGGAGAATGTTTGGGGGAGAACATTTGGGATAATTGGTAAAGGATTTGAGTTAGTATTCTAACTCAATTATTTGTTTGGTTTTTGTCAAACATCAAAAAGGGGGAGATTGTTGGTGCAATCGACCCAGGTCATGATTGACCAGGACTCGAGTTTGGCTCGAGTGATGTTTTGATGTGTTTTGATGTTTCGACAAAAACATATGACAATATAATTATCATGGAAAGTCCAAGTCGGACACTTGGCAGCATAAGTCCAATGGTTGGCGGCGTAAAGTCCAAGCGGGAGTCTTGGCAGCATAAGTCCAATGGTTGGCGGCGTAAAGTCCAAGCGGAGTCTTGGCGGCGTAAGTCCAATGTGCCTTGGCGGTGTAGACACCGTTAGCATGACATAACCGACGGAAGCACCTGAAGGCTAGCGCGATGGATGAACAAGTCATGGATGACTTGGAGGGATCCGAGAGGCGTGAGGCTGATGGAGGTGACTAGAAGGCTTAGGTCTAGGCTAAGGGTGGTCTAGCAAGTATGGGGGAACCATACTTGAGTTAAAACCTCATGGTTGAGGTGTGCCAGTCGACTGGTGCCATGTGGCAGTCGACTGGACCGAGTCAACTAGGGTTTGACTGCAGGTTATGGCCTAGCAGTCGATTGCCATAGGTTGGATCGGTGATGGCTCGAGCGATCGATAGTCGATCGGTCGGACCGGTGCTCGAGAATTCGGCCACAGAATGGAGTCGAGACTCGACTGGTCGAGTGAGGACTCCATCAGTCGACTGATGGTAGTTCCGTTGGACTTATCCAACGTGGAACTAGCCGTTGTCTCACGACAACAGTGGCATCAGTCGACTGATGGTCTCGATCAGTCGACTGATAGACTTTTTCCAGCACAGGTTGAAGCTATATATGGAGCTTGTGATGGAGGAAAAAGGGACCGATTCTTGAGGGCTATTGGGGCGATTTGTTGGTGCAAATCAGGTCTCCAAGTGCAAGCAAGCAACCAAGCATTCAAGCAATCAAAACAAGTGTTGTAAAGTCTTTTCTTTACTTGTATTTCATATTTACATTGTATATTGCTTGTATTTCATTCTTACTGTTGTAAGATTTATTGTAAGGGGTTTCTCCACCTCCGACTTGTGTCGAGAAGGAGTGTTTATCATTAGTGAGTGTGTGTGCATCACTAGGGCTCTTTAGAGCTCGATCCGTGGAGTAGGAACTGTGCGGTTCCGAACCACGTTATATCATTGTGTTAGCTTGTTGTCTATTTCGTTATCGCTTTTATTATTTCTATTTCCGCTGCGCACTAACAAAATTGTAGACACAAACGCGAGCAAATTTCATCTACGCTATTCACCCCCCCTCTAGCCGTTCCAACGATTCCTAACAGTTATTGGGAAAGTATCATAAATTGGGAAAATTGATGATTTTTGATACCCAATTTGGAAATTGGGAGAGTGAATAGGATTGCTTCTCTTGAGTGATATGGGACTTATCACTAGGAAGATGGTAGGCATCCTAGATATTTTTAAATCAAGGGGGAGATTGTAAGATCTCATTGGGACATGAGACATTGACCTCCTTGGAGAGATAACCTTTTTGATGTTAGTCAAAAAGGGGGAGAATGTTTGGGAGAACATTTGGAGAGTGTTTACCAATTTGGGATAATTGGTAAGGGATTTGAGTTAGTGGTCTAACTCAGATGATTTGTTTGGTTTTTGTCAAATATCAAAAAGGGGGAGATTGTTGGTGCAATCGGCCCAGGTCACGATTGACCAGACTCGAGTTTGACTCGAGTGATGTTTGACAAAGGGATTTGACAAAGTGGTTTGGCATTGATGTTTGACATTAATGTCGGTTAATATGTTGGGGAGATTGTTTATACAATCGACCCAGGTTATAATTGACTTTGATGGTTGACTAGGGTTGACCATGTGATTATGGGAAAGTCCAAGCATGGGTCTTGGCAATGTAAAAGTCCAAGCATGGGTCTTGGCAATGTAAAGTCCAACATTGGTTGGCAAGGAAAGTCCAAGCATGGGTCTTGGCATGAAAAGTCCAACATGGGTTGGCAAGGGAAAGTCCAAGCTTGAGTCTTGGCATTTGAGAAGTCCAAGGGTTTGATATTGGCGTAAAGTCCAAGCGAGTCTTGGCAAGATAAGTCCAATGGTTGGCGGCGTAAAGTCAAGCGGAGTCTTGGCGGCGTAAGTCCAATGTGCCTTGGCGGTGTAGACACCGATTAGCATGACATAGCCGATGGAAGCACGAAGCTAGCGCGATGGATGAACAAGTCATGGATGACTTGGAGGGATCCGAGAGGCGTGAGGCTGATGGAGGTGGCTAGAAGGTTTAGGTCTAGGCTAAGGGTGGTCTAGCAAGTATGGGGGCACCATATTTGGGTTAAAACCTCATTCTTGAGGTTGGTAGTCGACTGACATTATGGCCGGTTCGACTGCCGTGAGTCGACCAAGTTCGATTGCCGAGTTAGATTGGATTGCTCGCTGCGGGAGCGCTCATCGAGCGATCGGCTCTCGCGATCTAAGGGATGGCGATCATTGCCCGGTCAGTGTCGAGCAGAATGCTCCGTAGCCGATGGACGACTCGACGCGTTAGCGATCACAATGTTGGCAGTTGACTGCCAAGAGATCCGTTGGAGTTTTTCCAGCATGGATCAATCCGTTGTCTCACGACAACAGTGGCATCAGTCGACTGGTGACTTATGTCAGTCGACTGATAGGCGGAAATCCAGCCCGACGCAGGTTATAAAGGCAGCTCGGAAGGAGGGTTTTGCAAGCGATTTCTTGGACGTTTTTGAGGCGATTTGCTGCTGCAAATCAGGGTCTTCAACCACGATTCAAGCGATCAACAAGCAAGCGATCTAAAGAGTTTTTGTAAAGTGTTCTTTACTTCTCTTATTGTATTTCCTATTATATTTGCTTGTTGTATTTAGATTATTGTTGTAATCTTATTGTAAGAGGTTTCTCCACCTCCGACTTGTGTCGAGAAGGAGTTATTTGATAGTGGTGTGTGTTTGGCATCGCTAGGGCTCGTTTGAGCCCGATCCGTGGAGTAGGAACCGTTACGGTTCCGAACCACGTTATATCATCGTGTTCGTGTGTGATTGTATTTCGTGTATTGCTTTTATTATTATTATTTCACTGCGCTAACGAAATTGTAGACACGAACGAGATTGAATTCCATCCACGATCGGGCGAAACGCTATTCACCCCCCTTCTAGCCGTTCCAATATTCCCAACAGAGGTTTCTTACTATTCCATATCTCATATGGAGTAGTTGAGACTACCTTGGTAGGCATTCTGTTTAACAAGTAAACAGCTGTCTGAAGTGCATAGCCCCAAAAGGACTTGGGAAGAGTTGCATGATTCATCATTGACCTCACCATGTCTAACAAGGTCCGGTTACGCCTCTCAGATACACCATTATGCTGTGGTGTATATGGCGGAGTCCATTGAGACAATATACCATTGTCTCTTAGATAATCAAGAAACTCTTGACTTAAGTATTCACCACCTTGATCTGATCGAAGTATTTTAATACTCTTGTCATGTTGTTTCTCTACTTCATCTCTGAATTCTTTGAACCTTTCAAAGGCTTCAGACTTGTGTTTCATCAAGAACACATACCCAAACCGTGAGTGATCATCGGTGAAGGTAATGAAGTAGCTATAGCCTCCTAATGCTTGAGTTGACATAGGTCCACATACATCAGTATGTATTAGTCCTAGTAACTCTCCCACTCGTTCACCTTTTCCAGTAAAAGGTAACTTAGTCATCTTGCCTTTTAAGCATGATTCGCATGTATCTTATGAATCCAATTCAAACGATTCCAGAATTCCACATCGGTGTAATTCGGACATGCGTTTCTTGCTTATATGGCCAAGACGACAATGCCACATATAGGAGTCTATTTGATTATCCTTTCGAGCACGCGTGTTGCTCGCTTCGATATTGAAAATGTCACTGGATACGTCCAACGTATAAATGCGATTACTCAAGGTTCCAGTTCCATAAAGTACGCCATTCAAAGTTATATAACAACAATAGTTACTAAACGTCAAATGGAAACCATTTCTATTTAAATAGGAAATAGAAACAATGTTCTTTATTAGAGAAGGAACATAATAGCAATTGTCCAGTTCTAAGACTAGTCCACTAGGGAGCTTCAGCAAATAAGTTCCGATGGCGACCGCAGCAACCTTTGCTCCATTGCCAACTCATAAATTTGACTCCCCTCTGACAAGTCTTCTTCTATTCCTTAGCCCCTGTATGTCATTACATATATGTGAGCCACATCCAGTATCCAATACCCAAGTGTCTAAGGAAATAGAATGACAATCAATAACGAAGATACCTGAAGAGGATGGGGCATCGGATGCCTTCTTCTTCTTCATGGACTCAAGATAAATCTTGCAGTTTCTTCGCCAGTGGCCTTCCTTGCCACAGTGATGGCAAGTGCCCTTTTGCGCTGGTTCTGCCTTCTTTGCCTTTTTCTTCTTTCCTTTCTTATGTTCTTTTGCCTTCCTCTTAGAACCTTTCTTTGAGGAATCAACTAACAGAACCGCCTTCTCCTCATGCTTCACAGAAGGCTCCACAGTCTTCAGCATATTGAGGAGCTCGAAAATGGTGGATTCTAATTTGTTCATCCGATAGTTCATCACAAATTGTGAGAAACTCTTGGGCAAACAATGCAGAATTAAGTCAATACTTAACTCATGATCCATCACAAAACCAAGGGTTGATAGCCGCTCGATGTACCCGTTCATCTTTAGAACAAACTGCACTATAGATGAACCTTCTTGCATCTTCGTGGTGAAGAGGAGCCTAGAGACCTCGAACCTTTCGGATCTCGCTTGCTCATCGAACAACTCATGAAGATGGAAGACTATAGTATTAGCATCCATATGCTCATGCTGCTTTTGCAGCTCAGGTACCATCGCTGCTAGCATGATGCAACTCGCCAGCTCAGAATCTGCCACATGCTTCTGATAGACCAACATTTGGTCTGGAGTTGCATCGTCCTTAGGACGGTCAGGAAGAGGCTCTTCAAGGACATATGCAAGCTTTTCTGCCTTGAGAACAATTCTCAGGTTTCTAAGCCAGTCCAGGAAGTTAGGCCCAGTCAGTTTGTTCGAATCCAAAATAGTGCGCAAATTCAAAGACGTCATGATCAATTTATTGACCTAGAAATACAAAACGAGCATATATGAGAAAATGATTTTAAAATGCATCAATATACATTTATAAATCCCATTCATTTTTCGAATTTCAAAAACCCCAAAATCACTTCGGGAGATCGTAGGTCCATCTCCGAATGGGCTGATATCCATCATAGTTATGAACAACCTTGGAGAGAGTCCAACAAGCCATTCATAACTACGACGGTAGGTATCATCTATACCGATTGCATATCACGTATATGCAACTATCACAATGTGCTATCAACTAATTGAATGTTCACACATACGTTGGGTTGTTAACACATTAACAAGTATGCATCATATGCATAACACCCAACTTCACCTCCCTTTACATCGACCTTGGAGAGAGTCCAACAAGCCGATGCTCCAGGTTAAAGCCAACCCATTAATCGAGAAATAGTTTTAATATGGTTAGAGCGCATTCAACCAATTAGCCCAGCTTGGAGAGAGTCCAACAACCAAAGCTAACGATTGACCTCTGACTCTTACCATATTAGTATTAAACTATTCCATGGTTTGAACATGTTCGGGTTCGAGCCAGGCTTGGAGAGAGTCCAACAACCCAAACAAGAAACGGAACTCTGGTTCTAACCATATTAATGGAAGGTGTAGGCTTTAATATTGTTTAAGGGTTTTGTGTTTCATCCTCTTTGCATGCAAATAACTATTATCTACATGGCATAACATACATGGCATACATCTACATGTCACGACACGCATGACATAATGTTATGCATCTAATGCAATTACATGACATACAATTATGTCATGTATATATTTCCTTATATGTCATAACTATTTATGGAAATAAAATATGTTTAAGATTTGATTCTCCAAATCAAATCATAATTAAATTAGGAAACAAATTTCCAAATCTAATCACATATTTTATTTATGGAATTATTTGATTAAGGAAAATCTATTTAGGAAACCAATTTCCTAAATCATTAAAACTACTTATGGAAATAAAATATTTTAAGATTTGATTTCCCAAATCAAATCAAGATTAAATTAGGAAACAAATTTCCAAAATCTAATCAAATATTTTATTTATGGAAAATATTAATTTCCATAAATACTTCCAACTTTCCAAAAGTGGAAGATTTCCATAAATACTTCTAGACTTTCCAAAATTGAAAAATTTCCATAAATACTTCTAAATTTCCAAAATTAGAAAATTTCTAGAAATAACATTATGACTATCGCAAAACCATTTTACGATTATGTTGAAACACAACCTGGGCTCTGATACCACTGTTGGGTTTCCGGCACCGCGGCGTGTATGTGTTCGATCACGTTTCGCAAACATGAGCACAGCGGAAGCAATAAAAAATAAAAAATATACATTTATTACAACACACACAACACACGCATGCATATTACAACATGTGTAGACATAACCGTAAATTTAGATTTGCAATAAAAGGAAATTTATCTACGTTATACCTTTCGTATTACGTGTAGCGGGAACGACATCAACCGGAACGATCCTCGCTAGAATCGTCTCTATCCGTATCCACGCCGAGTATCCTTAGGATGACTTCACTAGCCACGAGCTTCGTCTTCGTACGGGTTACCAGCCTCGTGTTGAAGACGACGTGATCGAGAGATGATCACGATCCGAATCCAAATTCGGATCCAAAACCGAGTTCTCAAAGCTCGCTTCTCCGGAGAGGTATTCGTCAACCGATTGACGAATCCTTCGTCCTCCACCTCAGAGGATCACCGAAGATCGAATCCCCGGTAAGTTAGCCACTGTCGGAGCTCTAACCGTCGTCCAAACGATGCTCCGACGAGAGGAGAACAAGCTGTCCAGAAAACTGGACAGCTTTGGTGGAGGTGATAGGCGCCGGCCAACCAAGGAAGATAGAGCTCACCTTGATGCCAAACCTAAAGGAGATCTCCGGAGCACTAACCGGCAGCAGCTCGACGCCGGCGAGGGGGGAAGGAAGCTACCTTCTGGAAGCCGGTTGAAGGAGCTATGGGCGGCGGCAAGAGGTTGGCGCCGAAAACTCCAATAAGGAGGTGGGCGGCAACTTTAACCTAGGGGTTTTGGATTAGGGCTTAATTATCCCTTAAGCCCTCTTTTATAGAGAACTAATTCTCTTAACGGTTATTGGATCATAACCATTACGCCCGTTAACCCGCTCCATTAAGATAAGTTAAAATAAACCAAACCATGATGGTTTATTTTAAGTTAAAACGAACCGAACCAACTTTTGGTTCATTCGTTTAAAATAAACCAAACCCTTTGGTTTATTCTCCTCCATTGGATTAGAACCAAACCATTTTGGTTCATCCATTATGTCTTCATAAGACATGGCCCATCCACGCTTCCATTGCGACTGAAACAATTTCATGCTCACTTCTTGTTTGGTCCAACCAAACCTAGTTTCTCTCGGTCTGAGAATCCCATTCTCAAGCTCATTTTAAATCCTTCGGATTACGCTCGTTGTGCGTGTGACCAAATAGGTTCTCGGTTTATGTTGGCCGTCTATAATTAATCATTAATTATAGAACGATCATGAGTGGCACCTAGTAGTACATCATGATCCCCAATTAACCGAAAAGATCAACGGTTGATCCAGAACTATTTCTGAAACCCTTCAGCAGCTCGAATGAATCGTGCCCCATTCCCTTCACTCATCTTATACCCACTTGGTTCAGGACATGGTCTAATAGTGTCAGTCCCCACTAGGCTGACTACGTCACACCTAGCCCAAGTATCATTTCCTCGTTCTACGGATTCTAGTTACTCCACATGTATCGAAGAGTACCTTACTCTAAACATGTAATGCTTTGGCCAAAGACTTTAGTAACAATCCGACGAGAGGCCATGAGTATACATCTCCTCGCAAGGAGTGGTGAATCCTTTATAGGCTATTCAAACACCTTCGATCACTTCGACTTATACCCAATCATCCCGGGTCCACATCTCCTTAGAGATGCTTGCTTAAGATGTCAAAGCATAAGTCTCTATGATCAAGATGACTTGAATACCGCAAGTCAAAGGAACATCACACTTAAGCCACAGTAAGAACTTCATTGACATATCTATATATGCAGAGAACCATATGAAGTCTTACGGCTGGTCACTCCAATGAACTAGTTACCATAACTAGCATCCACGATTAACTCCGGACATCACTATGTCTCCAGCCAGTGAGAATCAGCTGCTTGGATACACCAAGGAGTATACCTCGTGCTAGTCTCGACAGAATTGATGGTGTCCAAATCCATCAATTCATTGACTAGGGATAATTCTGATACATCACAATTTCACATGTAGAGATACTCACTAGTTGTGATCCAATCACAAATTCTCTCATACTGTGAATCGTATCGTGGACATTCAGTAAATGAGTTTAAGATCCAATCAAATACATAAAACATGTATACTCAAATAGTGAATCTTCATTTATCATATAAATGGTTCATACATAAGGCGATTGCCTTAGGACATCTCTCATATATTACTAACAAGCTCTACTTGTAGTCGAGTATCCTAGAAAGATTCCGGTCGTGGTTTTGGATGTAAATTTCCCTAGGTAATCTTTAGTGTTTAGGATATGTACCTTACATCCAAATACTCTAAAGTATTTGATGTTAGGTATTTTATCGTGATAAATCTCGTATGAGGTCTTAAGGTGCCTCTTTACCATAAGGATCCTATTTTGGACATAGCAATAGCATGCCGTACTCACGGCTTCCGCCCAAAACCTATCGGGTAGTTTATACTCGTTTAACATTGTCCTAGTGGCTTCTTGTAGGGTTCTATTTTTGCGTTCTACTAGGCCATTTTGTTGTGGAGTTCTAGGGCAAGAGAACTCATGGTGGTATCCATTTAGGTTACAGAATTCTGTAAACCTATGGTTCTCGAATTCACCACCATTATCAGTCCTAAGTCTTTTGATTTTAATGCTTTGTTGATTTTCTATTAATTTAAATAGATTGATTAATTGATCTAGGGTATCACTTTTGTGTTTGATGAACCTAACCCAAGTAAATCTAGAATAGTCATCAATTATGACTAAGCAGAATTTACTTCCATTAAGTGACTTAGCTTCGTGTGAATCAAATAGATCCATGTGTAGGAGCTCAAGCACACTTTTGGATCGTTCTTGATTAGTTAGTTGATGTTGTGTCCTAGATTGTTTACCTTGTTGACAAGCATTACATATTTTATTATCCAAGTTATTGAGGTTAGGCAAACCTCTGACTAAGTCACTCTGACTGATCTTGTGGATGAGTCTTGGGTGTGAGTGACAGAGGCGTCAGTGCCATAACCACAATTCCTCTTGCCGTGTCATAAGACACTTAGTTGAGGAGTTAGTTAAGTTAATAGTGTAAATATTGTTATTTCTAGTTCCCTTAAGAATTGTTTTAGAAGTTTCATTTGTATTAATTACACATTCATTTTCTAGAAATATGACCTTATAGTTATTATCACACAATTGGCTCACACTAAGTAAATTATATTGAAAATTTTCTACTAATAAAACATTTTGAATAACAAAATTTGAGTTAAGCTCAATATCACCTGATCCGATGATTTTGAGCTTGCCGTTATTTTCGAAGGCTACCGATCCTTGTCGTTTGAATCGAAGCTTCGAAAACTTGAGTTGATCCCCGGTCATGTGTCGGGAGCAACCACTGTCCAACATCCATTGATCCTACATGCAAGGTAGTTGGATCGGATATTGGATTTATTAAAGATTGGTTGAAAATTATTAACCTAAATCATCTCACCCATGTCTACATGATCAAACACGTTAACCCTATATGTTCTTGTGAGATGACTTCCAATTTTACTTGATTTAAATTTAATGACTTAAACACTTGTCAACCTTACGTTAGATTTGGATTTGACCTTAGGCTTATCAAGTCACCTTTTCAAGATCATGGCTTCCAGGTCGTGGCGAGGCACAGAGGCCTTCTTTGATCGGAACAACGACCACTTCCTTAGACAAAGCCATTTTCAAGAAAATAGAGACTTGACTTACCTAAGACCACTTCCTGGTCTAACTAGTCTAGGATACGGCTAGGTAGCTTCAGCTAGTTCCGCTCGATCAAGTGCACCGAACTAGATACGCCTTATCTAGCCCGAATACACAAGACTCCACTTTCCTAGCATACTATCATCTCGCCGCGTTCTGGTACTATGTTATCAAGTATTGATGAGTTATAGTCCTATCTAACCATTCTAAAAAGGAAAATCAAACTAAATAAAAACCTAAGCATGCAATTTCTAGGTTAAAACACAAACAAGTTTCGTACTAGCTCCCCCTGGACCGTTGAATCGATTCGGTCTCTCCATATAGTGGATTTGGTCCTTGGGAACCCAGTACTGGTTCGATCCTAAGTTTGAAATTAAGGTGGTCTTAGGGACCCATGCTTGGACATGTTTTTTATGTCGACTTACAATCGACATATACAACTTGTTGGTCGTATTTGAGCTAAACCCTAGCCCGACCTTGTTGTACATTGCCCTTTGTGATCCAAGTAGGAGGTCAAGTCCTTTGGATCCTAAAGTAAACCTTTCCAACGTATTCCTAAGATCTTCGACTTGACTCTTCAAGAGTGAGTTCTCAACTTCGAGCTTTTCAACCCGAGTTGAGTCCTCCTCTCGAACTCGACTAGTCGAAGAGGTTAGGGAGACCTCGTGTTTGAGGAGTTTAACTTCCTCAACCAGGGTCTCGACCTTAGACTCGGACTCAGCTAATTTCCTAGTTAAGAATTTAATTGCACTATAAAGCGTACTAAATCGACTTACCTTGAGTGTATCTTTTGAACCGGATGCGTATCTGTGGCTTGTCTTGAATAGCGCTTCGCAGTCCGACTCGTCTTTGGTTTTCGATTCGTGTTCCGGTTTAGCCATGAGGACTCGATCATCGTCTTCTTCCTCGGACGCTTCTTCCCATGTAGCGTTGAGTGCCTTTTTGTATTTTGGTGCTTTGCTTTTGAGCTTTGGGCATTCGGACTTGATGTTTCCAAACCTGTTGCATTTGTAACACTTAATATTAGAACTTTTAGGCTTACCTTCGTTGGGTCGAGTGATGGTTCGCTTTCGGCCCTTGACTATCCTCCGAACTAGGTTGACTAGTTCGGCCTCTATTTTCGAGTCGACCTCCGAATCGGACACATCCTCTTCTTCCTTCGGGGGTGGCTTGCTTGTGGTTTTCTTCCTTGAACCTGCAAAAAGTGCTATACCCTTCTCGGGTTCCGAGTTAGACTACTCATGAAGTTCAAAATCAGAAAATAGTTCATCTAACCTAAGTTTCGAAAGATCCTTGGAGACCTTGTAGGCATCGACCATGGATGCCCACAAGGTAGTCCTCGGAAAGGAGTTTAGGACATACCTTATAAGGTCGCGGTTTTCGACTTTTTGCCCGATCGCGTGTAGATTGTTGACTATGTCTTGGACGCGGGCATGAAGTTGCTGTTGGTGCAGGGGCACTAGATAATCGAACCTGTGTTTTGATTATGGCAAAGACACAAAGTTAAGTTTATATTGTTATCTCACGAGCTAAATCAAGTGTGCAGAAAAGTACTAAAGCTGGAGCTGAAGGCTAGCGACACCCGGAGGAAGCCGTGGTGGTCGGGCGACACTTGAGTGAATTCGGAGGGAGCCGAAGGAATCGAGTGGAAGGCCGGAAGCAAGAGCTACTATCGAGGTAAGCTCGTGTGAGTGAGAGATTGTAAGGTCGTGTCCTCTTTACGGGGACGACCGTAGGCGACGATTCGACTAAGACTTCCTGTGGAAGGTCTAGGTCGAGATCGGACGGTTAGAAACCGTCGTATTTATCATTTTCCGAGCTAATCTCTTACTGCAGGGAAGTGGCCAGCCGGCAATGATCACGACATTGGGCAATCGATCGTTATCGCTGATCGATCGATGAGATGCATCGCCGATCAGCATCGATCGGCCGATGATGAGTCATCACGATCGATGGCGACGATTCAGGTCAAAACGGATAACGCAAATTTGGAAAAATCCATGATCCGCTCCAAAGAAATAGGAGACAAATTCAGAGGCTAAAGTCTATAAAAGGAGGAGGATTCATCTCCAAATCACATCAATTATTCATCAAGTGCTCCTACAACGCCAACGCTTCAACACCGCCATAACGCCGACACGACAACCTCGATCTTCTTCGGCCAGCAGATTCAAGTAATATTTTTGATATTATATTCTGTGTTTTTTATCTTCATAACGAGGTGAGGTAGGCTTGTTGCCTCATCCTCGTGTATTCGGTTTTTGTAATCGTTGTCTCCTACCTCCAACGAGGAGGAGACGTTTTAGTGCTTTGCCCTCCGTACGCGGTCTAGGACCGATAGGGCCTTGGAGTAGCAACCGCTGGGTTGTGAACCAAGTAAAATAAACGTGTTCATTTATTTTCCGCTGTGCTTACTTTGCGTATTGAACGAACGAAAAAGAAAAGATTTACGATCGCTATTCACCCCCCCCCCTCTAGCGACGCTTCTCGATCCAACAATTGGTATCAGAGCGGGGGCGCTAAGATTTGGTGAAACCACCAATCTAGCACGTTTTGGTTTTATTTTCGTATTTTTCGATTCGTATATTTCTTAGGTTTTGTTTCCCGCACTACTAATCCAAGACCAAGTCTTGGTACATAGTTTTTGGTTGTGTTTTTGCTAGTACTAATCTCCTTCGGAGTACCTCACGATCAAACGAGCATAACTTTTGCTACAAGTGGACTCGAAAACGATCTACCCACCAAATCGAAGCTCTCTGAAAGATCTACACTTTTTTACCGGGGTTTACCCCTGTAACAAGCTGTTTCCAGCCCCAAAATCCAGCGTTTAGTACCCTTTCGGGGACATCGAAGGTCGTAAGTTTCAATTTTTTTTAGTTTTTTATCCTCCTTATTTATTTCTGTTTTTTTTCCTATTATTTCCCGCATTACTAATCCAAGACCAAGTCTTGGAATTCTCTTTGGTTTTTATTTGTGTTTTTGTAAGATACTTAATGGCTCACATTGAGGGATATAGCACCACCCGACCTCCGTTCTTTAACGGAGATGATTTCCGTTATTGGAAAGGTCGGATGGAGTGTTTCTTGAAAACACAAGTCGAGACTTGGATAATAATCCAAACCGGCTTTGCTTTACCCACCAATGATCAAGGAGAGCCCTTGGATTTCAACAAGTGGACAAATGCAACCAAGAGGCAAATCGAAGCCGATGCAAGAGCAACCCAAATATTGCAATGCGGCTTGTCCAAGGAGGAACTCAACCGCATCGGACCATTCATTAGCGCCAAGGACCTATGGAATAAATTAATTGAGCTACACGAAGGAACGTCCGATGCTAAGGTATGTAAACGTGACCTTCTTTTCAATAAGTTGTATAACCTCAAGATGCAGGAACACGAGACGGCAACGCAACTACACGCCTGCCGCGTCGGGACATTGTCAACGCCTACACACCATCGGACACAAGGTCGAAAACCGTGACCTATTAAGGCTACGTTCTTAATTCATTTCTAGGACTACCTTGTGGGCATCCTTGGTCGATGCCTACAAGGTCTCTAAGGACCTATCGATGCTTAGGTTAGATGAATTATTTTCCGAGTTTGAACTTCATGAGCAAACTAACGTGATCCGGGCCGAGAGAGGTATTGCTCTACTTGCAGGACAAAGAAGCAAGCCACCTACTAGGCAAGTAGATGAACTCGAACCCGAAGACGAATCCGAATCCGAAGAGGAGGCCATAATAGTCAATATTGTGCGGAGAATAGTTCGACAAGAAAGAAGGAAATTGAAGAATGATAACCAAAAGAAAAAGGGAGCAAGGAAAGCCTTCCATGCAACTTGGGACAACAGAGAAGACATAGCTTACATGGCAAGAACGGAGGAGTCCGAGTCAATCCGCCGAGTCCAACTACAACTCCGACTCTGACCCCGAAGATTATTTCGAGAGAAAACTCAAAGCCGGACCAAAAGGGAAAGTTAAGGTTGATTTCTCTTTAATTAGTACACTTTACAGTACAATTAAACTGCTTAATAGGAAATTAACTAAGTCCGAGTCTAGGGTTGAGTCGTTACTTGAGGAGGTTGAAACCCTCAAGCAAGAGGCTACTCTAACCTCTTCAACTAGTCAAGTTCAAGAGAGAAACTCAACCCAAATTGAAAAACTTGAGAAGGAGAATTCTCTCTTGAAAGACCAAGTTCAAGAGGTCGAGGCTAGGTTGGAAAGGTTCACGTTGGGATCTAAGAACCTTAACCGACTACTTGGAACCCAAAGAGCCGTGTACAACAAAGCCGGACTCGGATTTAAGTCAAAGACTACGAATAGGTCTTATATGTCTATCGTAAATCGTAGTCATCAAAGAGTCCAAGCATGGGTCCCAAAGGTTTTATTGAACTCACATATAAGGACTAATAAGTATTGGATTCCTCAGGATCAAGTTCATTATTTGAATAGACCTTATTGGTTCAATGGTCTAGGGGGAGCTAACACTAAAATAGTATACCCGCTTACTTAGCAAAACCATTGCATGCTTAGAATCTCTGTTAACTTATGAACTTACTTAGAACACGTACATAACCAACTAAAATCCTTCGAAAAGATTGAGCCTCGGGGAGCCTCTTTTCATAAATAACTAGTTAGTCAACTCTTAACAACATAGTATCAGGACGCGGCGAGATGATAGTACGTTAGGGAAACAAAGTCTCGTGTATTCAAGCTAGATAAGGCGATCTAGCTTGGTGCACTTGACCGAGTGGAACTAGTCAAGCTACCTCACAGATCCTAAACTAGTTAGACCAGAAGTAACCCTAAGTGACTTAAGTGATATTTTCTTGAATTTGGCTTTGTCTAAGGAAGTGGTCGTTGTTCCGATCAAAGAAGGCCCTCGTGCCTCGCCATGACACAGAAGCCTTGAAACTTGAAAAGTTACTTAACGATCTAAAGGTTAAATCTGAATCTAACCCAAAGTTGACTATCTTTAATCAATTTAAAATCATCTCACAAAACATATAAGGTGAACAAATTATGAGACACATAGAATGGGTGAGATGTTAAGGATAATTGAAATATACTTGAAACAATCCTTCAAAATACTACTTATTTTCTCAACTATTGTACTTAACAACTCGAGGCCAAAGTTTAGCGCCTACATCTCTTATACTTCATATATTTGACTAAGGGGAGAGCAAACTAATCTTAAGGGTTATATTATAAATCTTTAGATTATTGGTGCAGAGGACACACCTCGAACCAATCTATCTAACTATTGCTAGACGCATGCTTGGACTCATATTTGATTTATCTAGATGCATTCATAAACGACATTGTTTTAAACCCTATTTTATACAAAACCCCAACACTCTTTTGATTTATGGCAAAAGGGGAGAAGAGCAAAAGTTAAGGGGAGTAACACAAAATTTCATTTTGAAACACAAAATTTGCTTTTGAAAACTAAAGTATCTCTTTCAAAACTCACCTAGGGTTAAGGAGGAGTTTTGGTTAAGGGGAGTTTTTGGGAATGGCATTCATCATCTACTATATGTGTTTTATGCTTTAATTTCCCTTAACTTTGTGTTGGTTTGCCATAGATCAAAAGGGGAGATTGTTGGTGCAGGCACTAGATAATCGAACCTGTTTTGATTATGGCAAAGACACAAAGTTAAGTTTATATTGTTATCTCACGAGCCTAAATCAAGTGTGCGTAAAAGTACTAAAGCCGAGTCAAGGCTAGCGACACCGAGGAAGCCGTGGTGGTCGGGCGACACTTGAGTGAATTCGGAGGAGCCAAGGAATCGAGTGGAAGGCCAGCAAGAGCTACTATCGAGGTAAGCTCGTGTGAGTGAGAGATTGTAAGGTCGTGTCCTCTTTACGGGGATCAGAGGCGACGATTCGACTAAGACTTCCGTGGAAGGTCTAGGTCGAGATCGGACGGTTAGAAACCGTCGATGATTTATCATTTTCCGAGCTAATCTCTTATCGCAGGAAGTGGTTAGCCGGGCAACGATCACGACATTGGGCAAGCGATCGTTATCGCTTGATCGATGAGATGCATCGTGCCGATCGACACGATCGATGAGAGTCATCGATCGATGGCGATTTATTCACGCTTAGGTCAAAACGGATAACGCTTGACGCGCTACGATAAAATTTGGAAAAATCCATGATCCGTTCCAAAGAAATAGGAGACAAATTCAGAGGCTAAAGTCTATAAAAGGAGGGGAGGATTCATCTCCAAATCACATCAATTATTCATCAAGTGCTCCTACAACGTCAACGCTTCAACACCGTCATAACGCCGACACGACGACAACCTCAGATCTTCTTCGTCGGCAGCAGATTCAAGTAATATTTTTGATATTATATTCTGTGTTTTTTATCTTCATAACGAGGTGAGGTAGGCTTGTTGCCTCATCCTCGTGTATTCGGTTTTTGTAATCGTTGTCTCCTACCTCCAACGAGGAGGAGACGTTTTAGTGCTTTGCCCTCCGTACGCGGTCTAGGACCGATAGGGCCTTGGAGTAGCAACCGCTGGGTTGTGAACCAAGTAAAATAAACGTGTTCATTTATTTTCCGCTGTGCTTACTTTGCGTATTGAACGAACGAAAAAGAAAAGATTTACGATCGCTATTCACCCCCCCCCTCTAGCGACGCTTCTCGATCCAACAGTTGCGTCGCGAACTCGTGTTCCTGCATTTTTAGATTATATAGTTTATTAAATAAAAGATCACGCTTACATACCTTGGCTTCATTGGTCTCTTCGTGTAGCTCCACTAGCTTTGTCCAAAGGTCCTTTGCGCTTATGAAGGGGCCGACGCGATTTAGCTCCTCCTTGGACAAGCCACATTGGAGAATTTGAGTTGCCTTGGCGTCGGCTTCGACTTGTCGTTTTGTCGCAATGGTCCATTGGTCATAACCCAAGGATTCACCCACTTCGTTAGTCGGAAGTGTGAAACCCGTTTGGATTATGATCCTCATCTCAATTTGGGTTTTGAGAAAACATTCCATCCGACCTTTCCAGTAACGAAAATCATCTCTGTTGTAAAACGGAGGTCGGACGGTGCTAAAACCCTCGAGATGGGCCATTTGGAAGGGAAACCTTGCACAAAAAATACCAAAAAAAACACAAAAAAGGTTCCAAGACTTCGCCTTGGATTAGTAATGTACGAAATGAAAAGAAACAAAAGGAATAAATGAGAAATAACCAACTAAAACAAAAGATGAGCACTTACAACCTTCGATGTCCCAAAAATGGTACTAAACGATGGTTTTTGGGGATGAATACAGCTTGTTACGAGGGTTTACCCTCATAAGAAGTGTAGATCTCTCCAAGAGCTTTGTTTTGGTAGGTAGACCGTTTCGTGGGTCAACTTGTACGAAAAGTTATGCCCGTTTGACCATCGGCTATTCCAAAAGCGAATACTTGCAAAACAAAACCAAACGAAGAGTACCAAGACTTCGTCTTGGATTAGTAGTGCGGGAGAAAAATTTAAACGAACGAAAAACAAATTTGTAAAAAATGCTAGATTGGTGGTTTCACCAAATCTAAGCACCCCCGGCTCTGATACCAATTGTTGGATCGAAGCGGATCGCTAAAGGGGGGGTGAATAGTGATAAAACCCTTTTCTTTTTTGTTCGTTCGTTAAAACCCAAGTAGATAAGTAATTGCAGCGGAAAGATAAGAAATAAATAAAGGAGACAAATATTTTTACTTGGTTCGTAGCCTTCGGCTACTACTCCAAGGCCCTAGTGGTCCTTGACCACGTACGGAGAGCAAAAACACTAAAGAACTCCTCCTCGTTAGAGGTAGGAGTTGATCGATACAAATAAAAACAAAGCTTGAGGTAGAGGTACACTCCCCCTCTCCTCGTTACGATAAAATCTCTGAGAAATTACAGTAATGAACTGAAATAAAAGATTAAATCGACGTTACAAAAAGAAAGCAATCAAGACCTAGACGTCGGAGAGGTAGCACTTCGTTGTCGGAAAGTTACAGCTTGGTGGGGGCTTTTGGAAGCTTAGAATTGATGATCAAACCCTAGGATTGGCCCTCCTTTTATAGCCTTTGAGCCCCTTTTCGAGAGGAACTTCAACCAATAGGAATTGGGCACATGGATCCTTGACAAATGGTGATATGACTTGACTCCTCGAGGATGATCCTTGACCATCAGTCGACTGATGGCCATCATCAGTCGACTGATGGTAGCATCAGTCGAATGCTAACCTCCGACAGTCGACTGTTGGGCGACAGTTGAGTCCTCCAAGCTGGCAGTCGACTGATGCTAGCTGCAAGGCAAAGTTAGCTTAACAAAAATATTATTTCGATGGCCTCCGACCGTCTGATATCGACCTAGACCACCTATATGATGTCTTTGGTCGGATCTATGCTTAAGATCATCCCCGTAAAGAGGATACGACCTTACTTACACTCGCACACACGAGCTTACCTCGATACTTACCGTGTTGCTTTTACTTCCGGCCTTCCACTTGATTCCTTCGGCTCCCTCCGAAGTCACTCGAGTGTCACCCGACCACCACGGCATCCTCCGGGTGTCGCTAGCCTTCAGCTCTAGCTATAATAATTTTCTGCACACTCGATTCAGCTCGTGAGATAACGACATGAGCTTAACTTTGTATCGTTTGCTATAATCAAAACTCAGGTTCGACTCAGGTGCCTACTGCACCAACATGATCTTTCCATGTCTTACCAATGTGGGACTTTGATTGTATTCCCAATACTCCAACAATCCTCCCCTCAAATGAAGGACCACATTGACCCCCCTCAAGCCTATCCGTCCTTGAAGGAATCCTCTGCTTGATGTCCAATCCTCAACCCACCAAAACTTCCTGCTAACTGTCTGGTCCTCCTGACCTAGCTGGACTTCCTACCAATTGTCCAACCCTTCTTACCCAACTAGACTTCTTGCCTGGTGCCTGGTTCTCTTGATTCGGACATGGGAGCTCAATTTCCTTCGTTCGAGGTTCATGGCTTGACATGGACCTTGTCTCTAATACCAATTGATAGTGCTTATAAGATTTATATATCTCCACAATGATATGATATTGTCCACTTTGGGCCTAATCCCTCATGGTTTTATTTTTGGGTTTTACCTAAAAGACCTCATACCAATGGTGATATCTTTTCATCTTATAAGCACATGATCTTTTCCATGTCTTACCAATGTGGGATTTTGATTGTATTCTCAATACTCCAACAAATATCACCCCTTGGACTTTCCTTGCCAACCCATGTTGGACTTTCCAATTGCCAAAACTCAAGCTTGGAATTTCCCTTGCCAAGACCTATGCTTGGACTTTCCATCATATGGTCAGCCTCATGTCAACTATATAGTCAAACAATGGTCAAACCATCGTCAAACATCAAAATACCACTCGAGTCAAACTCGAGTCTGGTCAATCATGACCCAGGTCGATTGTATCAATAATCTCCTCAAAACATTGTCAAATATCAAAATATTACTCGAGTCCAACTCGAGTCTTGTCAATCGTGACCTGGGTCGATTGCACCAACAATCTCTCCATTTTTGATGTTTAACATAAACCACAAAACCATTGAGTTAGGCTACCTGACTCAAATCTCCTTATAAATTTTCCCAAATTGGTAATTTCATAAATTCTCTCCCTTTTTGACATACATCAAAAAGGTTCTCTCCCCAAGGGTGTAAATGTTTCATATCCCAATGAGAACTTATAATCACCCCCTTGGTCCAAAAACATCTAGGATGCCTTCATCTTCCTAGTGATAAGTCTCATATCACTAAAGAGAGGCTTCCTATAAAAGAAAAACCTTCTCAATTTCCAAATTGGGTATCTCACATTCCCATTTCTCCCCCACATGAGGAAGAACACATCCATCATTCGATGATGGATACCTCCCCCCAAAGGCTTGCTCCTCCTTGACCATTGCACCAATAATATCCTTGGAGAGTCCCTAAGCCTATAGGAACACTAAACCATCAAAATTAAGGGTAAAAGTTCAAACATGAACTCTCACACACCTTAAAATTGATATACAATGGATTTTCACCCTTTCTAATGCTATCTAAAGCATATCCTTGGGTTAGGAGCAGTTAGGGTAACCTAACATAGCTGAAACATGGGCTAAACATCTTTGTTTACTCGAAATCAGTTATGACAGTCGACTCTTATAGTCATCAATCGACTGTCCTATGCATTAGTCGACTGCCATCAAGCAGTAGTCGATTGATATCTGCAAAATGTAAAAATCAGAAATCAGAAGTGGATTTCGAAAATTCATAAGTAATTATACATAAATCAAAAAATCACAAAAATTCATATGTAAAATACTTATGACAAATACAATAGGTGAAAAATATTTGAAAATTAATTTACCCATAAAATAGTGAGATTGACACAAAGTTTAAAACCATTGAAAAGTTCAATATTTTGGCCATACTTTGTATCAATTTCATCAATGGTGATTGCTATCAAAAGATAGACTTCACCGAGATTTTCTAAAATGTTTTTGAAAATCTATATTGGATCATGATCAATGGGCTCAATGCACATGACTTGCACATTAGCTTTCCCCATGGTCCACCCATGATATAAGATGAGTTTGAGTTCATCTAGATGCAAAAGCTATGCACCTTAAACTTAACTCATTTTCTAGCATCTCACATGTGTATAGGGTGTTTGAAAACACACACATGTCAATGTAATATGAGATGTGGATTTTGTTCATCCTAAACTAAGGTCTCATGCATTTTCTAAGGCAACACTACTTGATTCTCTTATACATGGGACTTCAAGTCATGTCAATTGTCCTTAACTCAATTTTATTAATGCATGAAATGATCATGACATAAATAAGCATGCCCAATGATCATGATGTCATGACATATGATTAAATCTAAATACACATGACATAAAATAGTCCTAAGCATAATCACGATATTTTATATGATTAAAAAGAAATATGATGTCATGACATATTATATGACAAATCAAGCATGACAAATAAAATATAAAGGTATATAATACCTAAATTTTAGTGTTAATTTCCATTTGTTAAAATTAAACCCATTTTTCCGTATTATCACTAATCTTCCAAGTGTGCCAAAAATCCAAAATGGCACACTATAACTCTAAGACCTATATTGTGTCAATTTGATTAATTTTTCAAATTTCTCAAAATATATTAGCACATCCTAAAAACTTTTAGGATTTAAGTTCAAACCTATTTCCAAGGTATCCATAACCTTGAAAATGACCTAAGGTGCCGCCTTTACCATGGTTAGGTTAACTACCCATCCATTTAAAGTTAGCACACCCTAACCCATTTAGCATGAGTCAATCATGCTCCTAGGAATCCAAAACCTATTGAAGCTCCTTGGGTTTACTAGGTATTTCTTAGGGATAACTTCCCTAGATACCCTCCTAATGACCCTTCTAGGCTTGGTAGCCTTGGTCATTTGGGTCTTGTTATGGTTAACCTTAGGGATTGCCTCCCTAGTAACCTTCTTAGTGGTCTTCCTAGGTTTCATGGAGACCTTGGCCACTAGACACTTGCCTTGGTTAACCTTAAGGATGACTTCCCTATTAACCTTGGCTTTTCTAGACCTAGTTTGAGTTCCATAATCAAATGGAATATTATGGTAAGTAGGCATTACCTTCTTAGACATAGGCTTGTGACCCAAACCTTGCCTCCTAGATGGTTTTTGCCTCTTACACCCTAGGTTTTGACTTTTAGACCCTTGTGTTTGATTTTGCATATTTCTAAGGGTCTTTTCAAGTTTCTAAAGCCTTGACCTCAAGACTTGGTTCTCTAACTCTAATTTCTCTAATTTGGTGGGTCAGTTGTTTATTTGATCATTTTTTCCCTTCCTAGGCATATGTCTAGATTTCTTAGAGTTAAGGCCTAGATGATTTTCTATTTTCCTAATACTTACCTTAGGTAAAATTTTCTTAGGGACATTAGTTCCAAATTTCTCCTTATTCCTAACATGGCAAGACTTTGCACTTAAGCAATAAAGTTTACTATTTCTAGCATGCTCTTTATGATAAATGACAAGATTACTTCTAGCATGCTTATGAACATTAAAACACGAAGGTGCATTATTGAAATATACCTTAGGGTTTGCCTTAGAGGCTCCCCCTACATGTAATGCTCCCTCTTGAGTCTTCTTCTTCCCCCTAGGGCATTGACTCCTATAATGCTCTCTTTGGTGGCACTTGAAGCACACCATGTGCTCCTTGCTCTTAGTGGCTGGGGGACTGACATCCTTGGCCTTTTCTTGAGATTTTGGTGCCGGTTGAATTTTCTTGACTTTCTTGGAGCACTTGCTCTAATAGTGTCCATATTCCCTACACTCAAAACACATAATATATTTTTTTTATTTTGAATTAATGTGTTTGAGTTACCTAGGTCAATGGTGGAAGTTTGGGCTTGCTCTTCTTCTTGACAGGAAGTAGAAGCTTCTTCTTGATGCTTCGGAGTGGATGGTCTCTTCTCCCCCTCAATCCTAGAGGTGGAGGCCTCTTCCACTTCTTCCACCTATTCCGATCTGGATGTTGATTCCCTATCAACCTCCGAAACCTCAAGCTCTTGGGATGAAAATGTGCTTGCTTCTTCTTGAGCTTGAGAGGATGAGCACTCCTCTTCCTTTTCTTCTTGGACTGGTTGTGGGTTCTCATGGAATCTTGCCACTTGGCTCCATAGCTCCTTGGCATCCATGTAATCACCTAGACTACACAAAATGTTGTTAGGAATCAATTCAACCAAGAATTTTATTACCTTCTTATTTTTCTCGAATTCTTGGATTTGTTCCTCGGTCCACTTCTTCATTTTGAGAAAACCACCCTTTGACCCTCTTGGATACTCGAGTCCTTCCATCAAGGCAGACCATTCTTCAAAATCCCTCATCATGATGAAGTCTTCAATCCTTGCCTTCCACTGATTGAAGCATTCTCGTCCATAAAGTGCATAGGGGACCGACATGTTGATATCCCATCCCAATGTTTCTTGAAAATCCATCTTCTTCTTCACCCTCTAGCGATGCTCCCTTAGTTATTAAACCTTGAAGAGTGACCTCACTCTGATACCACTTGTTGGAGAATTGATCATCACTAGAGGGGGGGGGGTGAATAATGTTTTCGTTCGTAGATGGAATTTGATTGTGTTCATCTCTACAAAACTTGTTAGCGTAGCGGAAATATGAAATACAATACAACTATGAAGACGAATACACAATCACACAAAATACGCAAGCGATATAACGTGGTTTGGAACCTTAGGATTCCTACTCCACAGATTGGGTTTGAATGAGCCCTAGAGATACAAAGAACACCACTAATCAATAATACTCCTCGACAATAAGCCGTAGGCAAAGAAACCTCTTACAATGATTACAAAAGTAATACACAATAAATACAAGCAAATACACTAAAATGCAAGTAAAGAAAACTTTACAAAGAGCTTTTGATTGCTTGATTTTTGGTTGTTTGAGAAGAACCTTGAAGGTCTGGATTACAGAAGCAAATCCCCTCCAAATCATCTCAAAGAACCATAGCCAAATCCTCCTCCATGAGCTCCTTTTAAAGCTTCACCTCGAGCTGGATTTCGCCTAGCAGTTGACTGATCGAGACCATTAGTCGACTGCTCTTGTAGCCATTGTCTCACAACGACCCGAGCCACGTTGGATAAGTTCCAATGGATAGACCATCAATCGACTGATCATACCCATCAGTTGACTGATCGAGCCACCACTCAACTATCAAATCCTAACAGTCGACTCTGGAACCTTCTGTGGTCACGACATTGACCATCAGTCGACTGCCAACTATAGTAGTCGACTGCTCATGCCATCAATCGACTACCCAATGCTGGCAGTCGATTGACAGGCCATTTCCTGTAGTCGAACTCCAGTCGACTCCCATCAGTCGACTAAGCATAATATCACTTGACTGATAACCTCATCCATGAGGTTTGAACACCAAGTATGATACCCTCATACTTGCTAGACCACCCTTAGCCTAGACTTAAGCCTTCTAGCTACCTTCGTTAGCCTCACGCCTATCGGATCCCTCCAAGTCATCCATGACTTGTTCATCCATACGCTAGCCTTCAGGTGCTTCCATCGACTATTGTCATGCTAAGCTGGTCTATATCGCCAAGGCACATTGGGCTTACGCTACTAAGACTTCGCTTGAACTTTACGCGGCCAACCACTGGACTTATGCCGTCAAGACTCTCCACCCTTTGACTTTACGCTGCCAATATCACCCCTTGGACTTTCCTTGCCAACACATGTTGGACTTTCCAATTGTCAAGACTCAAGCTTGGACTTTCCCTTGCCAAGACCCATGCTTGAACTTTTCATCATATGGTCAATCCCATATCAACCATATAGTCAAATAATGGTCAAACCATCGTCAAATATCAAAATATCACTCGAGTCCGGTCAGTCATGACCCGGGTCAATTGTACCGATAATCTCCCTAAAACATTGTCAAACATCAAAATACTACTCGAGTCCAACTAGAGTTTGGTCAATCGTGACCTGGGCCAATTGCACCAATAATAGTCACAAAGACTATTAGAACATCCAATTAATACTTAGGAAAAATAGTTCATGTGACAATAAGCACACTGAGCATTTCATGCTAAGAAAGTTGTTACACCTTACAAAACTGTTCATTAAGTGATAAATGCCAAGAAAGTTGTTACACCTTACTTAGCTGCTCACTAAATGATACAAACCATTCTCTAAGTGGTATATAGTCATTCTCCAAGTGGCATACAACCTTTCTCTAGGTGGCACACAATCGTTAACCTAAAGACATCCATATCTTACTATTTACTCAAATTAAAATATTTACATAAATATAAACATCTCTAATCCTTCATAATGCCTATTTATGTCAAGAGCATGTTCCATATCTCTAATATTCATGATCCATTTCTGTATACAATAAAAATGGATCGACCAATGAATACTCTTTAAAAGATATAAATCTATTTAATTTTTCTTTTTAGCTTGAATTCATTCATTTTAATCAGTCGCTCTCTTAGTCATGTTCCATAGTCAATAGGTTTGCATGCTAAAATAACAAACTCTGATTAAAACTTTGACTTCTATCACAAGCCCTATGTCATTTCCTACTATCAACAGATTATCTGTTGGTGCAGGGGCACCCGATAATCGAACCTATATTTTGATTATGGCAAAGATACAAAGTCAAGGTTATTTTGTTATCTCATGAGCTAAAACAAGTGTGCAGAATTGCTAAGCTAAGCTAAAGGTCAGCGACACCCTGAGGGAACTGTGGTGGTCGGGTGACACCGGGAGGACTTCGGAGGGAGCTGAAGAACTCAGGTGAAGACCCGAAGTGAAGCTTCAAAGGTAAAGGTGGAGGTAAGTGTTGGGGCAGTGCCACTAGATAATCGAACCTGTGTTTTGATTATGACAAAGACACAAAGTTAAGTTTACATCGTTATCTCACGAGCTAAATTGAGTGTGCAAAAAAGTGCTAAAGCTGGAGCTGAAGGCTAGCGACACCCGGAGGAAGCCGCGGTGGTCGGGCGACACTCGAGTGACTTCGGAGGGAGCCGAAGGAATCGAGTGGAAGGCCAGAAGCGAGAGCTATAAAGTAAGTATCGAGGTAAGCTCGTGTGAATGAGAGATGGTAAGGTCGTGTCCTCTGTACGGGGATGACTGTAGGCGGCGATCCGACTAAGACTTCCTATGGAAGGTCTAGGTCGAGATCGGACGGTTAGAAACCATCGCATTTACCATTTTTCGTGCTAACCTCTTCGCAGGAAGTGGCGGTGACCGGCAATTGCGGACATTAGGCGTACATCACGATCGATGGCGCATTTAATCAACCTTTGCACTAGGTCAAAATGGATAACGTTTGACGCGGCCACTTCACGATAAAATTTATACAACTTTGTGATCTATTCTGAAAGATGAGGAGATAAATTCAGAGGCCAAAATCTATAAAAGGAGGGGAGGATTCTAACTCCAAACATCATCAAGTTTATTCTCAACTGCTCCTACAACGCCAACGCTCCAACATCGTCATAACGCCGACGCAACGACAAGTTCTGATCTTCTTCGTTGGCAGCAACATCAAGTAATATATTTTGATATTGTATTCTTTGTTTTTATTCGTAATGAGGTGAGGTAGGCTTGTTGCCTCATCCTCGTACTTTCGATTTTGTGATCGTTGTCTCCTATCTCCAACGAGGAGGAGACGTTATAGTGCTTTGCTCTCCGTACGCAGTCTAGGACCATTAGGGCCTCGGAGTAGCAACCGCTGGGTTGTGAACCAAGTAAAAATAAACGTATCTCTTTATTTTCCGTTGTGTTTACTCGTGTATCGAACGAACGAACGAAAAGATTTACGCTCGCTATTCACCCTTCTCTAGTGATGCTTCTCGATCCAACAGTAAGCTCATGTGAGTGAGTGTAAGTAAGGTCGTGTCCTCAGTACGGGGATGTCCTTAGGCGAAGATCTGACCAAGACTTCCCATGGAAGGTCTAAGTCGAGATCGGATGGTAAACAACCATCGAACTTACTTATATTAACTGTACTTTTGAGCTAACTCTTCATTACAGTTGGAAACCCTATCATCAGTCGACTGATGGTTTGTATCAGTCGACTGATACCTTTAACAATCGACTAGTAAGGGTAGCAGTCGATTGATGGTCAAGGATCAGCCTTGAGGAGAGTCAAATCTTATCTCATTTTCTCGAGGGCTAGGTGGCATCACCTCATGAAACCTCATCTCAACGATTAAGGTTTCACAAGGCTATAAAAGTAGGGGTTCTCCACCCCTTTTCTATCATTCTAAGTGCTCAAAAGTGCTCTTTCTATGCTACTCTTCTATGACGATCTTACGACGACGAAGTGTTATTGCATCTCCGACGACAAGAGCTCAAGTTCTATTTTTCAATAGTCGTTGGTATATTTTTATTAAATTATCATCTTTAAATCTTGTTCACATCTTTCCTTATCGAGCTTTAATCGTAACAAGGAGAGGGGGAGTGTCCCTCTACCTTGATTTTTTTTCGTATTGATTGTACTCGCTTACTCCTACCTCTAACAAGGAGAAGTGTTTTTAGTGCTTTGCCCTTCGTACGCGGTCTAGGACAGTTAGGGCCTTGGATTAGTAGCCGAAGGCTATGAACCAAGTAAAAACAAAATTGTTATATTTATTTTCTGCTGCACTTTACTCTTCTTACGTATTGAATTGATGAATGATTTCGAAAAATTTTCCTTGCACTATTCACCCCCTCCCCTCTAGCGCTCAAATCGATCCAACATTATCAACATATAATGATAAAATGACATACTTTTCTTTTTCCTTTTTCAGGAAAATACAATGATCCTCATTGATCATTTTGAAATCATAAGATAAAACAACTTCGTTAAATCTTATTTCTATTGTCTTGATGCTTTCTTCAACCCATATATAAACTTTTTAAGTTTACATACTTTCTCCTCTTAGCTTTCAATAATGAAACCTTCTAGCTGAATTATATAGATTTCCTCATTAAACTCACCATTAAGGAAAGCAGTTTCTGCATTCATCTGATGTAATTCCAAGTCAAAATGTGCTACTAAAGCCAAAATGTCTCGTATTGACACAAACTGTACTGCAGGAGAAAATGTCTCTTCATAGTCAATACCCTTTAGTTGGGTAAATCCTTTTGCAACCAAACGAGCTTTGTATCGTTTAATCGATTTATGTACTTTCCTCTTTATTTTGAGAATTCATGTATTCCCAATAGCCCTTCGGTCAGGAGAATGATCGACTAAAACCCAAATATTATTTATTTTCATAGGCTCCATCTCCTCTACCATTATAGCTTTCCACTTTTCTCTAACTCTACATCCCAAAGCTTCCTTAATGGATTGAGGTTTATCATCGTCAACTGGGAGTGTCATCATTGCCTCATTCTCAATATCAAATCTCTTCTTAGGTTTGATCTTACAAATACTTCTTTGTAAGTTGGGTTGTTGAGAGGTCAACTCATGACTAAACAAATTACTCTCACTTGGTTGACTAGGTTGAGGCATCCCTTTTTGCACCTCTTTAGTTGATAATGCCTCATCCTCCTCAAATAGAGGAATTGTCTTATCAACCTCACCTCTAGTTGGGAACTTAGTTTCGTGAAAAGTAGCATTTCTTGACTCTACTTCGAAGATGGTTCAATCTTGTTGATCACAAAAATATAATATTTGGAGGTATCAGAATATCTTACAAAGATACATTTCTTACCTCTAGGCTCTAGTTTTCCATACTTATGAGAACTCTCATGAACCTAGGCAGATGACTCCTAGGGTCTTAGATTACTTAAATTTGGTTTCCTGCATGTCCAGTGTTCATATGGGGTTGATGGAATTGATTTTGAAGGTACTTTGTTAAATATATAGGTAGCTGCTAATAATGCATCCCCCAATAGGAGATTGACAAATTATCCGGAGCCATCATATACCTAACCATTTCAAGAAGAGTCCTATTTCTTCTTTCAGAAATTCTATTTTACTGTGGAGTTCTTGGGATTATTAGTTATCTAATAATCCCCTTAATATTACATATTGTCTCGAACATATTAGACAAATATTCTCCTCCATGGTGAGTGTATAAGGTCTTAACCTTACGTTCCAATTGATTCTCAACTTCGTTCATATAATGAATGAAGCAATCCAATGCTTTAATATTTATGAGAAATCAAATACACATAACCGAACTAAGTAAAATCATCTATAAATATAATGAAATAGAAACCTCCATGCCTAGACTTTACATTTATTGGATCACAAATATAAGAATAAATTAATTGCAATGGAAAATTAGTCCTAATAGCCTTACCAAATGGTTTTCTAGTTGCTTTTCCAACAAGATAATGCTCACATATAGATAAGTTAATCTTAGCCCGAAAGCCCAACAAACCCTCTCTAGCTAACCGATTCATTTGTTCTTGTCCTATATGTTTTAACTTAGCATGTCAAATCTCATCAGTTATATATGCATCACTAATAAGAGCAATGTTCTAAAAATGACCATCAATGGAAAAATTGATATCTGGTTCCACATCAATAACCATAAAATCATTCGTTAAAAAATTATATCCGATTGACACTGAGTCAATCTTAAGTTCAATATATTCCAGAAACTAAATAAATATAATACAATACCCTAAATCAAGAAGACAAGTTACATAAACTAGATTCCTTCGAAATGTTAGTGTAAGCCCTTAGTGTCAATCATGAGATGATTGATTATGGATTATATGTATCATATTTCATTAATAATAGGCAAAGATTGATTATTATATTTACTTCATACGTGTGCCATCTAAATAAATATAATAATGCCCTTGAATAGTAGGTTCTAATCTACAGTATATCAATTGGTAGAATTAATTATGAGAAGCTGTAGAGAACACTATACTTAAACATTCCTAGTCAAGTATTGTATTAACAGACAAAGGGATATATTGATACATTGAGACTAGCATGTAGGTCAATGGATAACTTGATCTCACAAGTCATGGATATGTGATATCACATTGACACATAGGTATATATATTGGAAAATATATGTATTGAATTGACCCTCCATGAGAAAGTGTCATGAATCATTATATGAGTGTCATATACTTTCTCATGTGACTATTGGTATGAATAGTCCTTAGACCTGAAGTCACTACGGTTCCCTACATAAGGAGTTATGTACTTTGGTATCGTCTAATGTCACCCGTAATAGGGTGCACTATAACAGCGATTAATTGGTATGTAACGAATTCTGTGGAGGGATGTGAGTGTAGGGTTTTGCCCGGAAGCTCTGATACCAATTGAAGGGTTTTGCCCTTGTTGAGTCCGTGAGGGGAAACTTCGCTTCCCCTTCGCCTCGGTTGCTTGACCATGGTGATCCCTTCGATGTCCCTGGATTAAAATTTAATCCTAGACAAAAGGGATTCCCAAAGCAACCAAGTCATCATCGTGCTATTCGTTTAGAGAGGTCACTTGAACAAACTAGTTGTTCAAGCGACCATCCTCTATTCTACGAGTAGCCGCGGAATAGACGATGTCCGGATCGCCGGTTTTTCTGTTTATACTCGGGATCCAAGTATTATTTAGCCTATTTACAGAAATATAACATGCTTATATTTTGAAAAACAAACACAAGCAATGAATAAAAGAGATAGAAGAATAGTTATACCTCTTGGTCTTCTAATGTATGACCCTCCTCCTTTTGGACGTCGTGTGGGCGACGATCCACCAAAAGTCGAAGCTCCTAGATCGCAAAACTTCCTTCCTTGCTTTTCCCAAGCAAGAGGAAGAATAGAAACAATGTTTTTCTCCTTCAAAAACTCAACCAACAAAGAACTATAGAAGTTCTTGCCGCCGGCCAACTAGAAGGAGAAGAAGATGATGGAAAACTACCAAGACACCAAGGGAAACCCTATATCTTGTTTCCACCACCTAAGGAGAAGAGAGGGGAGTGTTTTGGGTGCCGGACAAGGGCTGGGAAGGGCTGGAATAGCTGCTGGACGTTGGCCACAAGGCAAGGAAGAAGAAGGAAAACTTGCCTTATTTGGTGCCACCCTTGCTTCCAAACCCTAACCCTAATTCCAATCCTATCTCAACTAGGATTGCCCTATTCTTGCCGCCCAAGCCTTGCTCCCTCTCTATGATGTTATCCACGACCACTTCCCATGCCCTCCTTTTATAGAGTTAGGGATAAGTCATGAATTAATCTCCTCCATTGGTTCTAGGGATTTAATCTCAACCGTTGGATCTAGAGATTTAATCTCAACCGTCGGATCTTAGAGATTTAATCTCTACCAATGGATCTTAGTGTTTTGTTTCTATCCATTGGATCTAAGCATCTTGAGGTGTTAATGGGCTACATTAGGGACCATGAGGAGGAGTTGGGTCTTGGCCACCCATGGATCAAGCCCACATAAAGTCCGATCCACTAATGATGGTCCAATCCACTAAAGGTCCATCATTGATCTACCTCACCAACCCCCATATGATAATATGGGCTCCATATATTATTTGTACATTTTCTCCCCGTGTTTAAGATCTCGAATGTCCGTCGATTAATTAATTTACTAACCATTAATTAATCAACATCTAACTCCTTGAGTAGTACCACTCAACCTTTTCATCATGCCGGACCAAGTCCACCTGCAGGGTTTACATGATGAACCTTATGAGCTCCTCAAGGGGACATCATCATCCTAATATATAGGACACGGTTTCCTCCTATAATCAACGGCACACCATATAAATAATATCATCTCTCAACTTACCGAGTCTATCGATTTAATCTATAAATCTCGCCCATTGGTAAATCAAAGAGATGAGTACCAAGTATATGTGCCCGTTATTATATCGGGATTAAGAGCATGTACTAAATAATATCTGAGGTCCGATTCGATTATGTAGTCAGCAATAAATCGAATTACCTCTGTGTCGGTCCTGCTCAATACACACAAAGTGCACTAGTGTGATTCTATGGTCAAGACAAACCAATACCAAATCACACTACAACCATTCCGATGGTTTGTCCAAAGTCATCTCGGTTGTGAGCCTTTACTTATACTTTACAAGGAGCTGATAACATGATCTCCCGTGTGACACCACACACCATGTTATTTACAATGTAACGTATTAGACAATATGCATAAATATATGCAAACAATGATCATGTGATTCTTATTTCAAAATAAAGATGTTCATACAAAAGATAGACTTTTCAGTATACATCCCTACAGTGAGTGATGTAGACGAGATCTATCTCTCCCATATGACGGGAGTGATATCTTTGGCCTCTTGATAGAGTATGACCACGAAATGCATGACCATGCTCAAATGAGTCAATATGAGATATTGAGCTCATTTGTTTAAGTGAGTCTACTTGGGGATCAAGAAACATAAAGATCGATAAGGGGATGACACGGTCAATGCCTCATTGATCGATCTAAGATATCAAGGATAGAAGGACACCATCATACATGATAATAGTCATGGAAAGGTTGTCAGATCTCTACTTTCTTGTAACTTGGGTAGCAATGATGTATTGCTAGATGCCACTCATTGCTTATGCGTCTAAAAGGGATTTTAGATACATTACCAACGTTATAAGAGCCTATTGAGTCACAAACAAATGACATTCTGTTTTGGAGATGATTTCTTTTAGTTGACTAAAAGAATAATTGAGCAAATGACCAAGACTTGAGTTAGACTCATGCTGGTTGAACTTGAGTTAGACTCAAGTTAAACTATGGAAGATGATTCATCATGCAGAAAATCCAAGGGTCATCTATTACTTTGCATGATTAATGTGATTAATCATACAAGAGAATACCAAGGGCCTTGGTATTCATGATGAGGAGATGAGAGGTTTTATGTATTGATGAAAGGAAATACCAAGGGCCATGGTATTCATTAGGAGAAAAGGGAGTTGATGGCTTATGGGGGTTTTGATATTCTTTCAACATGAAAGCTAGAGATGCCAAGGGTTGTGGGTGTGTAAGCCAAGAGCTCCTCTCCTTCTTCTCCTTCTTTTCTTCCAAGTGTTCTTGGTGGTTTTCTAGGGTTACTAGCACAACGTGACTCCTAAACTGTTGAGTGTTAGTGTGGATACCATGGAGATACGGTTGTTCTTACTGTATTGAGATATGGGAGCGCTTGGATTAGTAGGATTGCGAAGGGCTCACATTGAAGGTATACTTCTTCTTCTAGATAAGATCTAGATAATGTAGGATAATCCAAATGACTTATATGTTTTGCATGGATCTCTGGAGGGATCCAATTTATATTTTGTTTCCGCTGCGGTTATGTGAAGTACTCGCCCGCGATATTGTGAATGTCATGATCTGATTTTTCCCTACACGAATCTCAAGAGAATACATGACATCATATGGAAACAAAATACTTCCACCACGAAGGTTAAGTTTGCAAGTGCTGACTCCTTTGACTTCAACTATTGCATTGTTTCATACATAGATCCATTTATTACTAGCTGGTACCCGACGATACTCCACGAATATAACATGCTCCCGAGCTATATGATTGGTTGCTCCTAAATCTATAATCCATAAAGGATAAGAATCATCCAACAACACTGAACTAGCAACAAAATGCTCAGGAAATGAAGACAAACTTGGATTTACTTTTTTTGGCTCAATACACTCTTGAGTGAAGTGACTCTTCTTGCCATAGTTAAAACAAGTCATCTTGCTTTTAGATTTCTTTCAAGTCTTCTTTCCCTTCTTCTTGATTGAGCCTTTCCCAGCAGCAACAACAACTTCCTTCTTCTATCCCTTTCCCTTCTTGAATCATTTCTTTTTCTTGGATCTAGATGATCCAGCAGAACCGACAACCACATAAGTTAGTCCATAAATCCTCGCAGATTCCACTCTCTCCACCTCCAATTCTACATGGCGTGAGACATCAGTGAAAGTCTTGATACTCTCACTGTGAATTAATGTCTGTTTCATGGGTTCCCAAGAATCGGGAAGGGATCGAATAACCGCTTGAACCTATTGTTCATCGATTAACTCATGACCTATAGTTGTAAGCTCCTGAATCATATTGGACATCTCCCTCAAGTGTTGAACCATTAAGACATTCGGGTGCTTCTTGTAGTTGCTAAACTTAATTGTCAGCTGTCGAAGCTTGCTCAGACTTGTTCCATTATACCTCTCCCTAAGGGCTACCTAGACTGCATGAGCTGAAGGGTATGTCTCATACTCAAAAAATAGGTTATCTACCATTGAACTTATCAATATGCCCTTAGTAATGAAATCCTTCTTTTTCCATGCCTTATAGGAATCAAAATCTCATCTGTGTTGTGTAGTGGGACCCTCAATAGGTTCTTCCAAAACATGATGTATAGCCTCCAGAACTTCTTGTTCCTTAAGAACATACTGAATCTTGAGGTGCTAGATCTTGTAGTTATTCCCATTTAACTTTTCACCTTTATTAAGTTCAACTATGATGTTCTTGATTGCCATAATCTACCATAAGTAAATAAATTATTTAGTTATTTAGTGTATGTTGTATGTATGTAATCTCTAATTGACTCAATATAAATATGATTTGGTTTACAAAATCAAGTGACAACTATGTTTTCACTCATCATTTGTATATACCAATCCGGTTGACATTGATTAATTATATTACATACACCCTAGCTGATGAACAAATCATTAACAAATCATGATACAATAACATGAACTTATCATTAAATCAGCTAATCGTGGTATAACATAAATGAACTAATCATTTACATGTAAAAGTTTGGTTAACATATAACAAACTACATTAAGATCGTCAACACATAACAAACTACTCATAACCTAGATAACTCTAACAAACTATATAGGCAATTATTACTCCCACTAGTACAAATACTAGTGCAATAATAATCATAATATGTCCTATCTTTCTAGGCTTACTAGGATATTTTTAGCTAGGACACTCTGGAGTTGAGCAGTCACAGAATCTTGTATAGAACCCATATAAAGGTCATCTTCTGGTTCTTCTTTTGAATCATCTTCACTCTCATCATAGTGAAGCAACTTTGTGCACAACTATGTATATGTGATGCACCCCTCATAGCGCTCCTATATTTGATGTGCAACATCACTTAGATTTTATGATAGTGAATGAACCAATGCCCAAATTCTGTAGTTATCTAGAATAGAAAACTCCTGCATCTCAAGTCTCTAGAATAGACAATCCAGTCTCTCCATGTGTCCACCGACTCCATAAGTTGGGTCATACTTTATCCCCTAGATAGCTTCACTCAGCTTGTTTCACAACAGATCGTGATGAGTCATTGTGGTAATCAACTGTGCCATCTGAAATTGAAATTAATTAAGTCAGTACAAAATCAACTAACTAGTATAAAAATCAACTTAATTCAATTTATACAAGCATAAAATCGACACACTCAATCATGAAAAACTAAATTTTCTCAATTTTAAGGAGTCTTAGTCGACTGACCTGTTTACCAGTCGATGGATACTTCTATCAGCTGATTGGAACCACTATCAGTCGATTGATACTTTTTTAGTCGACTAAAGCTCTTATCAGTCGATTGGTGCCACTCTTGCAGTCGACTAATACCTTGGAAACTCAACTCGGCAATGTTCTGTGACAACTCGAGGACCACACGATTTGCTCCGAGCACCTCAGGCACCCGAGCACCATGCATGGTATTCTGTCTTCTCAATGTCCCAAACCACCAACCCTAGTTTACTAAGCCTATTCTAAGTTGTTTATGTTGAGTACAAGTTATTCTCACAACAACTCAACATTTGTAATTATGAGATTAGTTGACCAATGTCAACTATAGTAAGTCAGCCTATGCCAACTTTGTTACTCAAGCTTGAGAATAACACTGATATTCCGAGCACCTCTACATGGTGGCTTGATCACCACGTGCTTTTTATGAGTGCTTTGAATACTAAGCACTATGATCACTCAGCCGAGTACCGAGGCCAACTCTCCTCAGTTGAGTACCAACACTGTGCTCACTTATCCCAAGTATAGAGCACACAACCTAAGCACCAAGCACATAGCTTGAGTGCCTTGTGCTTTATCGGAACACCCAGTGCTCTGTCCGAGCACCCAGTGCTCCGTCCAAGCACCCAGTGCTCCATCCAAGCATCCGTTTGAGCACCCAACACCAAGCACATAACTTGAGCGCCTTGTGCTTTGTCCCAGTGCTCCTTCTAAGCACTCGATGCTTCGTCCGAGCACCTAGTGCTCCATCCGAGCACCACTCATGCTAGATGAGCACCACATATGCTATCTGAGAAGTTATATTATTTTCCTGAGTACAACAAGGCCGAGAACCCCATGTGCCAAGCACGACTACCTTGGGCGGTTGGCCGAGCACAAATGCTCTATGTCGAAAACCAAAACTCATGCACTATAGGCCGAGGACCAACTGTGCACTATCGATCACCAGCAGATGACTGAGGGGTTCTACTGAGCACACACAGTACTGCACACAACTCTTTCCTCAGTGCTAAGCACTTAGAGTGTTTGATTAAGGAGTCCCACTTGGCAACTTGATTTCCCACTTGGGAAATGCCACAATAATCAGTTTCCCACTCAGAAATTATCGTGACAGTGGGTTTCCCACTCGGGAACTACTCCACATGCATTTTCCCACTCGAGAATTGCTTTACAAAATCACTGTTCATCGTCATCACAATGAACTGTGAAATTTGTTGTCTCTACAAATAAATTCATACTAAACAGACGCAAACCTACATTTTCTCTGATACCATTGTAGGATTTACTACACTTATATATGATTTTGTATGAATTTTTAGACTGTAAATAAAGACTTATAGTGAGATTGTCGATATCTTCGAACCTTACCTATCTATATAGAAGATGATCTCACAATCTCGTGCTCGCCGTCTGAAGGATGATCACATAATTGAACCATCCTTGTGATTCCACAAATCAAATCTCGACGCTTTAGATATTCTCTTCGATATCACGAGGCATATCCCCTAAAACTCTCTGTTAACTTGTAGCCTATTGACACTCTCACATTCACCATCACTTGGACGCACACAAACCTTATATAGCAAGATTTCCCTCAGGCGTGTATACATGACGTGCCCATGCCTAAAGCACATGGTGGGCACGCACAGCACAATGTGCAGTGCAGGAGTGCATGTGTGAGCGGGTGAGCAGTTCCTCAACTACCTTCAGATATACCTAGAGAATTTTGATCATACTCATTCCAAGTACTACAAGTTTTGAAAGTGCCCTAGAGTATATATGTGCCCAAAAATACCAACTCGAAGTCATTAACTATAATGACCATAAGGTTTTTAAAGCTTATGACTTTAAGGCATTTGATTCATATGTATAACTTATCATAGGGAGGTCAAAATTAGACATGAACATCATTAATACCTTCATTGCACTACCCTCTTCTATTACATGATAACTTTTCAAAAATCTAAATCCCCTAGGTTCATCAATGAGTTTCGGTCAAAACTCATTAATGGATCTAAATAACTCCAATCTGACCCATTCCAAGTGCTATAAGTTTCTAAAAGTGCTCAGAGTCTGTATGTGCCAAAAAAATATCAGCTCAAAGTCATTAACAATAGTGATCAAAAGGCTTTCAAAGTTTATGACTTTAAAATAATTGACACATATGCATAACTTATCGTAGGGATATCAAAACTAGACATGATCATCATAAATACTTTCACTACATTACCCTCTTCTATTATATGTCAACTTGAAAAAAAATCCAAATCTTCAAGGTTCATTAATGAGTTTTGGAGAACTCCGATCGGACCCATTCCAAGTGCTACAAGTTTCTAAAGTGCCCCAAAGTCTATATGTGCTCAAAAATATCAACTCAAAGTCATTAATACAGTAATCAAAATGTTTTCAAAGTTTATGACTTTAAGATAATTGACACATAGGCATAACTTAAAATAGAGATGTCAGAGCTAAGCATAAACACCATAAATATTTTCACTGCACTACCCTCTTCTATTATATATCAACTTTTTAAAAAATCTAAATCTCCTAAGTCCATCAATGAATTTTGATCAAAACTCATTGATGTACCTAGAGAATTTCGATTAGACTTATTCCAACTCTTATGGAATTTTATAGTACTCTGCAAAAATTAACATTACAACTTAATACACCAGCATTGTTGTGGTGCTAATTTTTAGAAATCAGCACTGTTGTGGTGCTGATTTTTAAAAACTAGCACCGTTATAGTGTTGGTACAATTAAACTGTGATGTTTATTTTTAAAAATTAACATTACATGCATGCAAAGGGGAGAGAGAAAAGTTTAACATCTTTAATTTAAAGGGAAAGAGAAGAGTTACATGTAAAGGAGAGAGAAATGGGAAGAAAAAGTCAACTTTGACAAAGGGGTAAAATGGGAAAGAGAAAAATCTTTTGAGCATTTTCAAATCTCGAGGTGCCTTTTAGGCAATTCCAAATTTTGGATGCGCCCTTAGAAAACTACCGATGTTTTTTTTTGCTCCTTATATTTAAACATTTAACTATAACAATTAATTTCAGCAACTAAAATTGGATAATAATTTTTTAACATTTTTGCCAAAGAGCGCCCATTCAGATAGAATTTTGCAAAAGATGCATCATACTTTACCTTTTATCAAAGAGTACATATATTTCAATATTATCCCTCTCGATAATAGTGGTAACACAAACCTATTTTTAAAACTTCCAAACCATATTTAATTTGAAAGGGGAAAAAAAGTTTTTGGTTCATGTGCACGTAATTTAGGACATCTCTTCTCTCATCTCACCAAAAGTGAATATCTCAAGACTCCTGTTGCTCGTAGAGACAGAGACGGTGAGATGTCCAGTAGCGAAGGCGGCAAAAGATCAATGACTCGGATGAAAAAGAAGATGACACGGAGGGAAAGATGAGCTGAGCTGGAGCGGTGTCTCGGTTTCGAGCTGAGCTGAATGATGTGAAGCGGACGAATGGCGCATTTTGCAAGACAGAAGCAATTAAGGGCGCCGAAAGAGATCTCGGTGAGGCCCCTCCGATGCTCAAGGCAGGAATTAGCAGGAAGGCAGTGAAAGGAATGGAGAGAATGAGTTGAGAATACACGAACCTCTAGTTTCCTCCTCCAGGAGGGTTATATATAGGAAAGAATCCTTCTGCCGATCAGTACGGTCGGTATGGGCGGTATGACTTTATGATCTTATGCTTTCTCTAAGAAGTAATAGGGGTTATTACCCTCATAAATATTGTCGGTGTGTGAGTTATCATTAATACTCATCGTATGATTGATGGGAAACAACTCCTCATTAATGTGGTGGACATACCTCTGGAAACCAGTGTGGGCATCTGTTCCCTGGTCAGAGAGAAATGCTAACAGGGATTGCCTTATGGACCATATGAACAGGAATACCTGCCACGTCCTCTGACTAAATAAGAGAGATCTTGTGTTGAGAAGCCATACAACCAAGATAATGTGCAACTGCCGAGATGTGAGATAATGATCGAGACACGGGGTGTCTGGAATGTGATACGATCGAGATGCAGGGCATCTGGAATATGAGATGGCTGAGACGCGGGGCATCTAGAATATGACATGGCCAAGATGCAGGGCGTCTGGAATATGATAATGCCAAGATGAAGGTGTTTATACTATGATAAGGCTGAGTTGATCTCTCTATACGACCTGGAGGTACCGGACTGCTAGGTTTCCTTCCTTCCATGAAATAGTGATACAATGGGATGTGGTGTTGGTTGTTTGTTATATGCCTAGTCATAGGTTAGTTTTTTTCGGTATCATAGGCATCCCCCCTCAAGTCTAGTCGAAGGTGTTGGATCGAGAAGCGTCGCTAGAGGGGGGGGGTGAATAGCGAGCGTAAAATTTTTCGTTTCGTTCATTCGATATACGAGCAAGCACAGCGGAAAAATAAAGAGACAAGTTTATTTTTACTTGGTTCACAACCTAGCGGTTGCTACTCCAAGACCCTAACGGTCCTAGACCGTGTACGGAGGGCAAAGCACTATAAGATCTCCTCCTCGTTAGAGGTAGGAGATAACGATCACAAAACTGGAAGTACGAGGATGAGGCAACAAGCCTACCTTACCTCGTTACGATTAAAATAAAGAATACAAAAGATATTACTTGCTGCTGTTGTTGACGAAGAAGATGGAAGCTTAGCGTCGCGTTGGCGTTATGACGGTGTTGGAGCTTTGGCATTGTAGGAGCACTTGAGAATAATCTTGATTGATGTTTGGGTTGGAGTCCTCCCCTCCTTTTATAGATTTGGCCTCATAATAAGTCTCCTCATCTTTTGGAACAGATCACGAGATAGTACCAAATTTTATCGCGAAGTGGTCGCATCAAATGTTATCCGTTTTGACCTAGCGCAAAAGGCTGATTCGTCGCCATCAGTCGACTGCCCAATGACTAGCAGTTGACTGCCAGCCTGGCCACTTCCCTGCAATAAGAGGTTAGCACGAAAAATGGTAAATGCGATGGTTTCTTACCGTCCGAACTTGACCTAGACCTTCCACAGGAAGTCTTAGATGGATCGCCGCCTATGGTTGTCCCCGTACAGAGAACACGACCTTACCATCTCTCACTCACACGAGCTTACCTCTGGTCCTTTAAGATCTGTCGCTTTGCTTCCGGTCTTCCACCTAGGTTCTTCGACTCCCATGAAGTTCCCTCGGTGTTGCCCGACCACCACAGCTCCCTCTGGGTGTCGCTGACCTTCGACTTAGCTTAGCCTTTCTGCACACTTGATTTAGCTCGTGAAACAACGATGTAAACTTAACTTTGTGTCTTTGCCATAATCAAAACACAAGTTCGATTATCTGGTGCCCCTGCACCAACAGAAGGATAGACATAGCCTGACTAACTAGACGGGTCTTATTATGTCATGATTTCCCTTTTTCAACTTAATGAGGTATGGGAGGTGGCGCCACGGATGTGCTCCTCAGGAATAGAGAAGATCTCACTTTTGGAGATGACCCATTAATGTCGATTAATGCGAGAATATGTTGTGATTGTCTTGCTTCCCTAGGGTTTCCTCCACCCTGCCACGTGTTTATAAAATTTGAGGAAGGATCCTCGAGAGACGAACCGATGCGGCCCGTCTATAAGTGCCTTGTAAAATCTAGGTTTTGCGATCTTACGCGAGATGTCTCCAACCCTTTCTTCTTCAACGAGTCTTCCTCTCTCTTCCTTTCCGGCGAGCTCTCTATTCTTGTAAGTTCTCCTTATTTGCCCCTCTTTCTATTTTCTGATGGTCAGAACCACTGATATGTGGTTCCTTAGGACTCATAGCTATGTCACCCCTGAGGTGCGCCATGAAATTAGATCTGCCTTCCACATTCCCCCTTTGTATAGGCTTAGAGCTCCTCAACCAGACCAACGTCCCCACGAGCCTCCTCTTGGTTTTACCACTTTTTTCCACGACCAGCTAGCAGTCGGTCTCCGCTTTCCTATCTACCCCTTCTATGCCGAGCTGGCTGACTACTTCTGTAGCCCTTTGCAGCAGCTAGCTCCCAACTTATTCAGCCTTATCAACGACTTCGTCATTATCTTCCTTTTTTATCATCTTCCCTTGTCGACCGAGGCCTTTCACGCTTGCTTCATCCCGAAATGGAAAGAGGCAAGAGTGTTCTTTTTTACAGCTCAACCCAAGATTAGGTTTTTAGCAAACCTTATTAACTCCCGTAAATATTGGAAAACCCGCTGTCTGTTTCTTAAACCTGAGACCCCCTTTCTTTGGCCACGTAGTTGGCAGCTTGAGTTGCCTCCCAACCCCTCCTTGCATAGCTTCAAAAAGACCTCCACCTACAAATAAATTATTGAAGTGCTCTCTGGTCTGTGCTTTGATGTTAATGTCATATTGGAGGAGGGACTTCTATATCGTTTTGGTCTAAGTCCCATAGAGGTCGAGTTGAGTGGCTCATTAGGTAAAAAAGTCTTACCTTATCTTATTTTTTATTTTATTTCCAAATGCTAACTTCTTTCCTTGTCTATGACAGCTGAAGTCATGTTCCGCGACTTGATTAACAAGAAGCTGAAGTGGAAAAGGTTGCAGATGATCCCTCCTGTAGATGTTCCTGTCGAGACACCCAAAGGGGATGACTTAAACGAACCTCCACCACCTCGGCCTTCCATGGTGGCCGAGGTGATAAGTTCTGAGGAGTCGGAGGAGCAGCAATGATAGTGCAAAAGGACTCACGTGGTGCTCTCCTCTGCGGAGAGGATCCCTCTCAACAATCTTCTCCCCGCCCAAGCCCTCGTGATTCGACTGGGCCGAGCGGCAAGGGCCGAGTGGCGAGGGGTCGAGTGGTGCAGGTCATGATATTCTGGCACCCCCCTTGGAAGAATATCCAAGGGCTCCTCCCCCCCTGTCGAGACATCATCTTCCCAACAGCATAGTCTAAGTCCCCTTCCCAAGATTTCTGGCCATTCTAGACCGGGACAAGAGCAGCTGGCTCAGGGATTCCTCCGAGAAATCTAGGATGCCGTAGGGGAGTCTGCTAAGGGGAAGTCTATTCTGGTCCTGAGTGACGAGATGAATACTCACTTGGCCAAGGTAAGCTCTTTCTTAAATGTTTTACCAGTCCATCTATTTTACTAATTTTAAGTTACTCTACAGTTTTGGAGATGCCACCTGGAGATGATGTCCCGGTTGCCCCCCCTTGACAGTGACCTTCTAGGGGATGTGAGCTCAGGTAGCAGCCCTCTCCACCCAGCTACGGGACAAGGAAATGGAGCTCGGACTAGCTCATTCCAAGGCATTCATATTCCATTCTAAATCCCTTCGCTACGAGGACAACCTTCGGAACCAGGCACAGGAGCTGGAGCGCCTAAGGGTCCGAGAAGCAGAGGTGGAGCTACGTGCGAAAGCTGCCAAGGTGGACGAACTAAAAGCCTGCATAAAAGAAACTGAGGCCCGACTACTGCAAGCTGAGAAGATCAGATTGGCTCAGGTAGAGTTCGAGGCCAAGCGACGGGATGAGCTAGCAAACCAAGCTGAGAAGGCTAGGGCTAAACTAGTTTCTTACCGCTCGGGTGAGGAGGGTGATTGGGAGAATTGTAAAAAGGCCTTCCTCGCCTCAAAAGTGTTCTCTGATATTCTAGGAGGTCGCATTGTCGACCTTCTAAAAATAGGTTATGAAGGGGCTATCCAGCATGTCAAAGAGGTTGCAGGTTTTTTTGATCTAAGTGTTATCATTCGACCTCTTAAGTATCTAACGTAATCGATTGACTACTGATCAGCAACTCTAAAGTACCTTCACTATGCCTAATGATAGGGTACTTGGAGGAGATGTAATAAGTGATATCCCAATGAGTTGTGATATATATATAACCTCTAAAGTACCTTCGCTATGGAGCCAGCCATGATAGACGATATCCGAAGATGAGCCGAATGAGAAACATACTTGGAATCAACCATGATAGACGATTTCCAAAGAAAATCCGAATAGTATATACTTGGAACTAGCTGTGATAGGCGATATCCAAGGGAGATCCGAATAAAAATGACTTGGAACCAGCTATGATAGGCGATATCTAAGGGAAGAACTGAATAGAAATGACTTGGAACTAGCTGTGATAGGCGATATCCAAGGGAGATCCGAATAAAAATGACTTGGAACCAGCCGTGATAGACGATATCCAAGGGAAGAGCTGAATAGAAATGACTTGGAACCAACCGTGATAGGCGATATCCAAGGGAAGAGATGAATAACATATACTTGGAACCAACCGTGATAGGTGTTATCCAAGGGAAGAGCCGAATAGAAATGACTTGGAACCAACCATGATAGGCGATATCCAAGGGAAGAGTCGAATATCATATACTTGGAACCAGTCGTGATAGGCGATATCCAAGGGAAGAGCCGAATAACATATACTTGGAACCAACCGTGATAGGCGATATCCAAGGGAAGAGCCGAATAGTATATACTTGGAACCAGCCGTGATAGGCGATATCCAAGGGAAGAGCCGAATAGCATATACTTGGAACCAGTCGTGATAGGTGATATCCAAGGGAGGAGCCGAATAGAAATTACTTAGAACCAGCTGTGATAGGTGATATCCAAGGGAAGAGCCGAATAGCATATACTTGGAACCAGCTGTGATAGGCGATATCCAAGGGAAAAGCCGAATAACATATACATGGAACCAGCTGTGATAGGTGATATCCAAGGGAGGAGCTGAATAGAAATTACTTGGAACCAGCTATCATAGGCAATATCCAAGGGAAGAGCCGAATAGAAATTACTTGGAACCAACCATGATAGGCTATATCCAAGGGAAGAGATGAATAGCATATACTTGGAACCAGCCGTGATAAGCGATATCCAAGGGAGGAGCCGAATAGAAATTACATGGAACCAGCCATGATAGGTGATATCCAAGGGAAGAGCCGAATAGAAATTACTTGGAACCAGCCGTGATAGGCGATATCCAAGGGAAGAGCCGAATAGCATATACTTGGAACCAGCCATGATAGGCGATATCCAAGGGAAATCCGAAGGACCAATACTTGGAACCAGTTGTGATAAGCGATATCCAAGGAAAAATCCAAATAGAAATGACACCGTGATAGGTAACTTTTACGAGAAGACATGTCTGCGTTCTTGAAGAGAAGTACTTATTATTTAAGGCAAAAAATCTTATTACATATCGACTGGTCGTCTACACGTAATAGGGCCATAAATGAAAAGCATTCCATGGCCGAGTGAGCTCCCTTCCCTCGTTGTCTTGCAGATAATAATCCCCCGAGGTTAGCTTCTTGATAACCTTATATGGGCCCTCCCATCGGGGCGCTAATTTGCGGACTTCCCCTGCTGGTTGGATTTTCTTCCATATGAAATCCTTAGGCTGAAAGGAGCGAGACACTACCCTCTTATTGTAGGCCTGTGCTATTTTCCTCCGGAAAGCGCCCATTCGGCTGGCAACATTGTCTCTTGTTTCTGATACTAAGTCCAACTCTACCAGTCTTGTGTCATTATTGTTGTTGCTATTTGGGGCATAAGCTGAGACTCTAGGGGATCCCATGCCAATTTCTACTTGGACAAGGGCTTCGGTTCCATACACTAAATGAAATTGGGTGAGGCTAGTACTATCTTTGGGAGTTGTTCTATAAGCCCATAGGATACTTGGCAGTTCCTCTACCCAACTTCCTCCCGTATGGCCCAACTTGATTTTAAGCCCCCGAATCAATTCTCGATTAGTCACCTCGGCTTGTCCGTTGCTCTACGGGTACGCCACGGAGTTGAAAATCTATTGGATTTCTAGTTGCTGACACATTCCTTTATCTTGTGACCTTAAAATTGTTGCCCATTGTCCGAGACTAGCCTTCTTGGAATGCTAAATCAGCAGACTATGTTCTTCCAAAGGAATTTTAATACGACTTCTTCAGTTATTTTAGCCAGTGGCTCGGCTTCCACCCACTTGGAGAAATAATCCACGGTGACTAGCAGGAACTTCTTCTGATTCGGTCCCATTGGAAGTAATCCCACTATATCCATTGATTGAAAGGGCAGGATATTACTGAGGTTCTTAATAGCTCGACTGGCTATTGAGAAAAGTTCTGATGCTTCTGACAGCTAAGACATAGCGCACACAGTGAGTAGCATCTTTCTGGAGAGTCGGCCAGAAATACTCGACCAAGAGAATCTTCCGAGCAAGGGATGTTCCTCTGGAATGATTTCCACAGCAACCTTCGTGCACTTCTCTCAGAACATAATCATCTTCATCCGGGATGAGGCACTTAAGCAAAGGTCGAGTGAAGGCTCGTTTGTATAGGGTGTCTCCAACTAAGACAAAATGAGTGCTCCTTTTCTTTACTGTCTATGCCTCTGTCCGATCATTCGACAGTATTCCCCTTTTCAGATAATCAATCAGGGTGTCCTCCAGTCTGGCAGACTCGGGGGCGTTATCGGATCTTGATCTATGTTAGTAATGAGCTATGTCTCGGCTATTGAATCCTTTAGGCTCCAAGTAGTGAGAGTGCTAGCCATGCGAGCTAGCTCGTCAGCCTTCTGATTGTCTGCCCGAGGAATTTTATGAAGGGTAACCTCTTGAAATTTCGAGGATAACTTGCGATAAGTTTGTATATAGCACTGAAGACGCTGGTTGTTGGTGTCAAATGATCCTCTGACTTGCTCCACTGCCAACTATGAGTTGGAATATAAAGAAATCTGGGAGGCTCCGACATGCTGAGCTGCCTGCAATCTGGCCAGTAAATCTTCATATTCGACCTCATTGTTGGAAGCTCGGAAGTTGAGTTGCACTGCTATCCGAATTGTATCTCCATGGGGGATATTAATAATACTCCTACTCCACTTCCTTGCTTAGTTGTCGAGCCATCCACATATATTTTCCATTCTTCATTTCTCTTGAGTCTTGGCATCTCGACCAAGAAATCGGCCAACACTTGTGCTTTAAGGGATGTACAAGGTTGATATTGGATATCATATTTGGCCAATTCAGTAATCCATTTGATCAGGCGAGCAGATGCTTCGGGGTTGGTTAATATCCTTCTGAGACCACTATTAGTTAAGACAGTGACCAAATGAGATAAGAAATATAGACGAAGCTTCCGAGCTGTTATGAGTAGAGCTAGTACTAGCTTTTCCAATGTTGTGTACCCGCTCTTAGCAACTTTCAATAAATGACTGACAAAGTAAATAGGTAATTTCTTACCATTCTCTTGCTGAAGCAGTACTGATGCCACAACCTCCTCTGAAGAGGCTAGGTATAATTGCAAACCTTCTCCAGGTACTGGCTTGGCAAGTGTAGGCAGTTCAGACACATACTGTTTTAGCTCTTTAAAGGCTTGCTCACACTTCTCGTCCCATGAAAACTGGGCCAACTTGCGGAGCACCTTGAAGAAAGGAAGACTCTGCTCAGCCGACTTTGGGATGAAGCAGGAAAGTGCCGTTATCCTGCCTAATAACCTTTGTACCTCTTTGAGATTTCTAGGAGAAATAATATTCTATAGGGCTTGAGCCTTCTTGAGATTAACTTCAATACCCCATTCGGTCACAATGTACCCTAGGAATTTGCCGCGGACTCTGAATATGCATTTGGCCGGATTGAGCCAGATTCCATATTGACGCAGCGTGCCGAATGTCTTCGTCATGTCTTTGACTTTGTCCTCAGTTTTTTGTGGACTTGATGAGAATGTCGTCCACATACACTTCGATGTTTCAACCTATTTGTGATTGAAATACTTTGTCCATTAGCATTTGATAAGTGGCGCCAGCGTTCTTTAACCCGAATGACATAACCTTGTAGCAAAAAGTGCCATCCGCCGTAACAAAGATGACTTTCTCTTAATCTTCCCATGCTAATGGAATTTGATGATACCCCTGGTGAGCATCTAGCATACAGATTAGTTCACATTATGCCGTAGAATCTACTAACTGATCTATCCATGGAAAGGGGTAGCAATCTTTAGGGCATACTTTATTAAGATCCCTGAAGTCTATACATACCCTCCATTTCCCTCCTGGTTTTGGCACTAATACAATGTTGGACAACCACTCGAGAAATTGCACTTCTCGGATGTATCCCACCTTCATAAGTTTCTGCACCTTGGCTCGGAGAATTTGATCTTTCTCTGGTCCGAAGTGTCTTCTCTTTTGCTTGATAGGCCGAGATCCGGGAAGGACATTTAGTCGATGCTCCATTATGGCTCGGGAGATACTCTGATTCTACTCTTCAAGCCAAGTGAGGATGTCGTGGTTGCTTGCCAAACAGTCAGTTATTCCTTACTTCAGCTCGGTTGGCAAATCTATAGTGACTCGGACGACTCGCTCAGAATGACCCGGCCATATTTGCACAGTTTCTTCCTCCAGGGGCTCTTCATGCAGAGTATAGACTTCTGCCATCTCAATCTTCTGGCTCTTCCTAGGGCATGTTCGGACTTCCTCCACATAGCACTTTCGAGCTGCCTTTTGATCCCCAATAGCTTCCCCTATTTGATTATTCATGGGGAATTTAATCTTCTGGTGATAAGTTGATATGACAGCTTTGAAGGAGTGCAGGGCTGGCCATCCCAAGATGACGTTGTAAGTTGAGGTGGCATCTACTACAGTAAAGGTGGCTATCCGAGTTCGATTGAGGGGTTCTTCTCCCAGAGACAGTGGCAAATCTGTCCGAGTGGAGACACCTAGTGACCCGAGAAATCAAATAAGACAGTATTCAACGACTGGAGTTGCATCGGGTCGAGCTGCATACGATCGAAGACATCTTTAAATAAAATATTGATTGAGCTACTTGTGTCCACGAAGATCCTAACTATGTCATAGTTGGCGATGGTGGCTCTAATCACCAAGGCATCATCATACGGGACAGAAACTCCTTGCAGGTCCTCGGAGTCGAAATTCATTGAAGGTCCATCGACATGCCTTCAGCTGGTGTTCACTTCCATGTTCTCCAACCATCTTCCATGAGTCTTTTGAGCTCTATTTGAATCCCCGTCTGTGGTCCCATCGGTGATCATGTTGATGGTACCGCGGTGTGGGGTGTTGAAGAGTTCTTGTGGCGATTCTGGCCAGGGAACAAGTTTCTCGAAGAGGCTTCACGGGACTTTCGAGGGACTTGAGTTGGTCTTTGCGGCTCGGGTGAAGGTCGAGGAGCTCACCTGGCTGGGTCGCGCCGAGCATGATTCCGTGGTTTTGGTCTTGCATCTCGGGGCAGGGCGTTGAAGTTCTGCTGCTACTCCTTCATAACTTGTCTGATTTCATCTACCAGGGTATGCCACTCTCAGGTTGAGTGACCCTATATTTGATGAAAGATGCAGAAAGGGTCGCACTGGCCGGGCAACATTGACGGTTGAGGAACCTTCTGCATTATGTTAATTGCTCTATCTTTGACCAACCAAGGGGGGTAGATAGGAGGGACTATTGGGGGGGGGGGCGATTATGCACCGACGGAAGGGCCTTCTAGCTCGACTTTTAGGACTTAGGCTGATCAATCCTTCCTCCTTGTTTCTCATCTACTGCCTTTTTGGTTTCCTCCAAGTTGATGTGTGCCTCGACTTTGACCAGTAGGGCTTTAAAGTGAGGTGGTGGTCTCTTCATCAATGACTTTGAGAAATCCCCGCTTATTAAGCCTTGAGAAAAAGCATTGACCACTGTCTTGGGCGAAGCATCTGAGACATCGACGACCACTCGGTTAAACTGCTGTATGTAGTCTCTCAAGGATTTAATATTTTTTTTGCTTTATAGTCATAAGATACTGGGCAGTTCGGCGGTATCTTTTGTTGCTGGCGAAGCGCTGGAGAAACAGGACATATAACTCCTGGATGGAATTGATGGATCCCACAGGGAGCCAGTTGAACCACCTTTGGGCAGAGCCTATTATATTTAGAGAGAAAACCTTGCACTTGGCTCTATCCGGGTAGTCATGTATTAAGGCAACCTTTTTAAATCTCCCCAAGTACTCTTCTGAATCAGCCAAACCGCTATACTCTTCTATAGAGATCTGCTTGAAAGACTTTGGCATTTTGTCAGCTATAATATTGGGAGCTAGGGTGGACTCGGTGTTGGTTAACGATGTTGGGTTTCCAGCACCGCGACGAGTGTGTGTTCGAACATGTTTCGTAAACATATGCGCAGCGGAAGAAATAAAAAGCAATAAATCTAATTTATTATATCATACACACCACACGCATGCATAGTACAACATGTGTAGACATAACCGTAGTTTTAAATTTTTCAATAAAAGAAAATTATTCTACGTATACCTAACGTATCACGTATAGCGGGAAAGACATCAACCGGAGTGACTCTCGCTAGAATCGCCTCTATCCGTATCCACGCTAAGTATCATCAGGATGACTTCACAAAGTCACGAGCCTCGTCTTCGTATGAGTCACTAGCCTCGTGTCAAAGACGATGTGATTGAGAGAAGATCACAATCCGAATCAAAATTCGGATTCAAAACCGAGTCCCCAAAACTCGCTTCTCCAGAGAGGTATTCGTCAACCGTTTGACGAATCCTTCGTCCTCCACCTATGAGGATTATCGGAGATCGAATCCTCGGCAAGGTAGTCACCGTCGGAGCTCCAAACATTGTCCAAACGATGCTCCGACAAGAAGGAAACAAGTTGTCCAAAAAACTGGACAGCTTTGGTGGAGAACTTGCGCCGGCCAAATAAGGAAAGTTAGGTGCTCACCTTGTCGCCGGAGCCAAGGAAGATCACCGGAGGGTCGCCGGAGGATCACCAGAAGGAGCTTGGACGCTGACAACAGCTTGGACGGTGGCACAAGGGATGGGCGGCAACAAGGTTGGGCGGCAACCTAGTTGGGCAGTGGCACAAGAAGAAGAGAGGGAAGGGCGGCACCAAAAATAGGATTAGGTTTTAACAAAACCCTTAAGCCCTGATTATATAGAGAACATATTCTCCTAACAGTTATTGGTTCATAACCAAAAACCCGTTAACCCGCTCCATTAACTTAAGTTAAAATAAGCCAAACCGAGTTGGTCTATTTTAAGTTAAAACGAACCGAACCAACTTTGGTTCACTCGTTTAAAACAAACCAAACTCCTTTGGTTTATTCTTCACCATTAGATTAGAACCAAACCAATTTGGTTCATCCATCATGTCTTCATAATACATGACTCATCCACGCTTCCATTGCGACTGAAACGATTTCATGCTCGATCCTTGTTTGGTCCAACCAAACCTTGTTTCTCTCGGTCTGAGAATCTCATTCTCAAGTTCATTATAAATCCTTCGGATTACGCTCGTTGTGCGTTTGACCAAATATGTTCTCGATTTATGTTGGCCATATATAATTAACCATTAATTATAGAATGATCATGAGTGACACCTAGTAGTACATCATGATACTCAATTAACCGAAAGATCAACGGTTGATCCAGAACTATTTCTGAAACCCTTCAGCAGATATAATGATTCGTGCCCCATTCCCTTCACTCATCTTATACCCACTTGGTTCAAGACATGGTCTATAGTGTCAGTCCCCATTAGGTTAACTACGTCACACCTAGTCCAAGTATCATTTCCTCGTCCTACGGATTCTAGTTACTGCACATGTATCCAAGAGTACCTTACTCTAAACATGTAATGCTTTGGCCAAAAACTTTAGTAACAATCCGACGAGAGGCCATGGGTATACATCTCCTCACAAGGAGTGATGAATCCTTTATAGGCTATTCAAACACCTTCGATCACTTCGACTTATACCCAATCATTCCGGGTCCACATCTCTTCAGAGATGCTTGCTTAAGATGTCAAAGCATAAGTCTTCATGACCAAGATGACTTGAATACCGCAAGTCAAAGGAACATCGCACTTAAGCTGCAGTAAGAACTTCATTGACATATCCATATATGCAGAGAACCATATGAAGTCTTACAACTGGTCACTCCAATAAACTAGTTACCATAACTAGCATCCACGATTAACTTCGAACATCACAATATCTCCAGCCAGTGAGAATCAGCTGCTTGAATACACCAAGGAGTATACCTCGTGCTAGTCTCGACAGAATTGATGGTGTCCAAATCCATCAATTCATCGACTAGGGATAATTTTGATACATCACAATTACACATGTAGAGATACTCACTAGTTGTGATCCAATCACAAATTCTCTCATGCTGTGAATCGTATCGTGGACATTCAGTAAATGAGTTTAAGATCCAATCAAATACATGAAAACATGTATACTCAAATAGTGAATCTTTATTTATCATATAAATGGTTCAAACATAAGGCGATTGCCTTAGGACATCTCTCATATATTACTAACAAATGAAGCCTTGCCCTTCCTAGGATCCCTTTCCAGTGGGGTGTAGGAGGGTGCTTTTTTAGAGGACTCTTGCAAATATGCTATTGATGACGACTCGATCAGTGTGGGGGCGATGGGAGCTGTTCCTGGTGGAGCCAGAGTAGAAGGGATGGATGCTGGTGTTGGACCCTGAACCGGAATAGGGGATGCGTGTACATGGGCAGGGCCTCGGGGAAAGAGGTGTCGCAGTACTTCCTCCATGGCAGTCTTGATGAGGGCTATGATACTTTCCCTGGTCATATTCCCTTCGGTGGAGTTGTGATTGCCAGAGTTCGCTCCTTGGTTTCCCATCTTTGTCTTAGGCGTGTTTACTTTGATTTCCTATAGATGACACCAATTATGTTGCTCGTAGAGACAGAGATGGCGAGATATCTAGTAGCGAAGGCGGCAAGGGACCGGTAACTCAGACGAAAAAGAAGATGACACAAGGGGAAAGACAAGCTGAGCTGGAGTGGTGTCTCGGCTTCGAGCTGAGCCGAATGACGTGAAGCGGCCGAATGGCACGTCCTGCAATATAGAAGCGGTTAAGGGCGCTGAGAGAGATCTCGACGAGGCCCCTCCGACGCTCAAGGTAGGAATTAGCAAGAAGGTGGTGAAAGGAATGGAGAGAATGAGTTGAGAATACGCGAACCTCTGGTTTCCTCCTTCAGGAGGGTTATATATTGGAAAGAATCCTCCTGCCTATCAGTACGGTCAGTATTATGGTATGCCTTCATGATCTTATGCTTGCTCTAAGAAGTAATAGGGGTCATTAGCCTCATAAACGCTGTCGGTGCATGAGTTATCATTAATACTCATCGTGTGGTTGATGGGAGACAACTCCTCATTAATATGGTGGACATACCTCTAGAAACCCGTATGGGCATTTGTTCCTTGGTCGGAGAGAAATACTGACAAGGATTGCCTTGTGGACCATATGAACAAGAATACCCACTAAGTCCTCTGACTAAATAAGATAGATCCTGTGTTGAGAAGCCATACATCCAAGATAATGTGCAACTGTCGAGATGTGAGATAATGGCTGAGACACGAGGTGTTTGGAATGTGATACGACCGAGACGCAGGGCATCTGGAATATGATATGGCCGAGATGCGGGACATCTAAAATATGACATGGACGAGACGTGGGACGTCTGGAATATGATAAGGCCGAGACGAAGGCGTTTGGACTATGATAAGGCCGAGCTGATCTCTCTATACGACTCGGAGGTACCGGACTGTTAGGTTTCCTTCCTTCCATGACAATGGAATGCGGTGCTGGCTGTTTGTTATATAGTCATAGGTTAGTTTTTCCTGGTATCAACTCCAAAACCCTACTGGTAGCTCATCTCCTTTCCCTCTCTCATTTGGGTTTGGGGCTTACAATGAAATTTCAATCATTGCTCCCTCTTATCTTGTGTCCCATCGCTAGTTCATCTCCTTTCTCTTCTTGTGCACTTCACTCCATTTCAAGGATAGTTAATCTAGTCTTGTCAACTCAACTCCTATTCAAGAATGGCATATGAATATAATTCAAGCTCTTGATTATCTCTAAAAGTGTGTTTAAGATTTCTACCCTAGTCAAGTATTGTAATTTGAAACAATTGGTTTTGAATATCTACAAGTATGAAATCTCTCTTTTCACATGTCAAATTTAATTCCATTATGTAATGTTTTATATTTTTCCCAATGACTGCATTGTTTCCTTATTCCATATCAGTTTGTATAAGTTTTACTAAAAAATTGTTGTTGGACATAGAGTATTCTTAATGTCAAATTTAGTACACCCTAGCATATTTTGCACCCTTCTCACTGTCCCTATCTTAAATTTGGGTATTTTTTCATTAAAATATGAAAAAAATTTCAAAACTATATTAATTTTTATTTTTACAATATTTAGGGTTTAGTTGATGTCGGGAAGAAACTACAATAAATTAGCATTTTAGGACACTTCAATAGTTTTTTTATAGTTCAACAAGTAAAGAAAAACAACATGGTTTTGTTCGTTACCATGAAAGATATAAAGAGATCATTAAATAGTCCCATTTTTTTTATACATACAACAACTTGTTGGGGATCGATTGTTGCACTAGAGGGGGTGAAAAGCGATTTTTGATTTCATCGTTTGATTCGATCACGTGCTTGTCTACAAGATATTAGTGCACAATGGAATATATAAAATAAAATGTACAAACTCAAATACAATACAAGAACAACATAAGATTTACGTGGTTCGAAACTAAGATTACTACTCCATGGGGCGAGCTTTAGTGATGCACATCACCACTATCAAACTTCTCCTTTTCGGTATGACACCGGAGGTGGAGAAACCTCTTACAATAGGATCTTACAACAATAAGAAACAAGAGTAAAACCAAATACAAGAATGAAGTGAACACAAAAGTAAAGAACACTTTACAAAACTTGATTGCTTGATTTCTTGTTGGTTACTTCAAGATGCTTTGGAAAGTCTAGAATGTAGCAGTAATTCCCCTTATAAATCTCTAAGAAAATCGCTGCCAAAATCCTCCCTTTGATGCTCCTTTTATAACCTGCATCGGGTTGATTTTCCAGCTTTCAGTCGAATGCTCTTACCCAGCAGTTGATTGGCCTCAATATCATTGTCATTGTCTCACAACAGCTCAATCCATGCTAGAATCTGCCCAACGTATACCTTAACAGTCGACTGCCCTTACCAGCAGTCGACTGTTGCCCTGTAGTCGACTAGCCAATCAACTATGCAATAATCTATGGACTACTACTATGCCATCAATCGATTGCCCATACATGGCAGTCGACTGCCCAAGGTCAATCAACTGTCAGAGCTCAGTTGACAGTCAAGCCTCAATCAACTACATGACCAGTCGACTGGGTCATAATCCCAATTGACTGCCTGAGTTAACTAGGCCTTCCGAGTGTCAAACACTCGACCAATAGACTAGTTCATAACCCCAGTCAATCGGTAAACCTCAAACATGAGCTTTAACCCAAATTTGATCCCCTCATACTTGATACTCACCCATAGCCTAGACTTAAGCCTTCTAGCCACTTCCATCAGCCTCACACTTCTCAGATCCCTCAAGTCCACGACTCTTCATCCTTCGTTAGCCTTTAGGTGCTTCCATCGGCCATGCCATGCTAATTGGGCTCTTTTCTAAGGTTCATTTGGACTTATGCTGTTAAGACTACATGCCTAGACTTTACGCTGCCAAAATCTTACCTTTGGACTTCATTGCTAAGATCCATTTGGACTTACGTCGCCAAGACTACATGCTTGGACATTACACTGTCAAAACTTTACCCTTGGGCTTTCTTGCCAATATCCATCTGGACTTACGCCACTAAGACTACATGCTTGGACTTTAAGCTACCAAAACTACATCTTTGGACTTCCCATTGCCAAGCCTCAATGCTTAGATTTTCATCATCAAGACTGCATACTTGGACTTACATGGCCAAGACCATTCTTGGACTTTCCAATTGCTAAGCATCCATACTTGGACTTTCCATTGTTAGTGCCTATAAGATTCACATATCTCCACAATGACATGATATTGTCCACTTTGGGCCTAAGCCCTCATTGTTTTGTTTTTGAGCTTTACCCAAAAGGCCTCATACCAATGGAGATATCTTTTCATCTTATAAGCACATGATCTTTTCCATGTCTTACTAATGTGGGACTTTGATTATATTCCCAATACTCCAATAATCCCCCCTCAAACAAAGGACCACATTGCCCCCCCTCAAGCCTATCCGTCCTCGAAGGACATCCTCTGCTTGATGTCTGATCTCAATCCACCAGGACTTCCTGCCAACTGTCTGGTCCTCTTGACCCAGCTAGACTTCTTGCCAGTTGTCCAACCCTTCTGGCCCAACCGGACTTCCTGCCTAGTGTTTGGTTCTCTTGCTCCGGATATGGGAGCTCAACTTCTTTCGTTCGAGGTTCATGACTTGACATGGACCATGACTCTGATACTAATTGTTAGTGCCTATAAGATTCACATATCTCCACAATGACATGATATTATCTCATGGTTTTGTTTTTGGGTTTTACCCAAAAGACCTCATACCAATGGAGATATCTTTTCATTGTTGGGTTTCCGGCACCGCGGCGAGTGTGTGTTCGAACATGTTTCGTAAACATGTGCACAGCGGAAGGAATAAAATAATAAATCTAATTTATTAAAACACACACATCACACGCATGCATAGTACAACATGTGTAGACATAATCGTAAATTCAAATTCTGCAATAAAAGGGAATTTATACTACGTATACCTGACGTATTACGTGTAGCGGGAAAGACATCAACTGAAATGATTCTCGCTAGAATCGTCTCTATCCGTATCCACGCCGAGTATCTTCGGGATGACTTCACAAAGTCATGAGCCTCGTCTTCGTACGGGTTACTAGCCTCGTGTTGAAGATGATGTGATCGAGAGAAGATCACAATCCGAATCAAAATTCGGATCCAAAACGAGTCCTCAAAAGCTCGCTTCTCCGGAGAGGTATTCGTCAACCGTTTGACGAATCCTTCGTCCTCCACCTATGAGGATTACCGGAGATTGAATCCCCAGTAAGGAAGGCACTGTCGGAGCTCCAAACGTCATCCAAATGACGCTCCGACAAGAGGGAAACAAGCTGTCCAGAAAACTGGACAGCTTTGGTGGAGACCTTGCGCCGGCCAAATAAGGAAAGCAATGTGCTCACCTTGTCGCCGGAGCCAAGGATGATCACCGGAGCTCCTCCGGCAGCAGCTCGACGCCGGCAAGTGGAGAAGACGGCAGCAGCTGGTCGCCGGTTGGAGGAGGTGGGCGGCGGCAATTGGGTTGGCGCCGACTAGAGGGTGATGGTGGGCGGCCAAAAGCTAGGGTTGCCTCAATTAGGGTTTAACAAAAACCCTTAAGCCCTATTTTATAGAGAACAAATTCTCTTAATGGTTATTGGATCATAACCAAAGGCCCGTTAACCCGCTCCATTAATTTAAGTTAAAATAAACCAAACCATGATGGTTTATTTTAAGTTAAAATGAACCGAACCAACTTTGGTTCATTCGTTTAAAACAAACCAAACCCCTTTGGTTTATTCTCCTCCGTTGGATTAGAACCAAACCATTTTGGTTCATCCATCATGTCTTCATAAGACACGACCCATCCACGCTTCCATCGTGACTAAAACGATTTCATGCTCGCTTCTTGTTTGGTCCAACCAAACCTAGTTTCTCTCGGTCTAAGAATCTCATTCTCAAGCTCGTTTTAAATCCTTCGGATTACACTCGTTGTGCGTGTGACCAAATAGGTTCTCGGTTTATGTTGACTGTCTATAATTAACCATTAATTATAGAACGATCATGAGTGACACCTAGTAGTACATCATGATCCCCAATTAACCGAAAAGATCAACGGTTGATCGAGAACTATTTCTGAAACCCTTCAGCAGCTCGAATGAATCGTGCCCCATTCCCTTCACTCATCTTATACCCACTTGGTCCAGGACATGGTCTATAGTGTCAGTCCCCACTAGGCTGACTACGTCACACCTAGCCCAAGTATCATTTACTCGTCCTACGGATTCTAGTTACTGCAAATGTATCGAAGAGTACCTTACTCTAAACATGTAATGCTTTGGCCAAAGAATTTAGTAACAATCCGACGAGAGGCCATGGGTATACATCTCCTCGCAAGGAGTGGTGAATCCTTTATAGGCTATTCAAACACCTTCGATCACTTCGACTTATACCCAATCATCCCGGGTCCACATCTCCTCAGAGATGCTTGCTTAAGATGTCAAAACATAAGTCTTTATGATCAAGATGACTTGAATACCGCAAGTCAAAGGAACATCACACTTAAGCTACAATAAGAACTTCATTGACATATCTATATATGCAGAGAACCATATGAAGTCTTACGGCTGGTCACTCCAATGAACTAGTTACCATAACTAGCATCCACGATTAACTCCGTACATCACAATGTCTCCAGCTAGTGAGAATCAGCTGCTTGGATACACTAAGGAGTATACCTCGTGCTAGTCTCGATAGAATCAATGGTGTCCAAATCCATCAATTCATCGACTAGGGATAATTTCGATACATCACAATTACACATGTAGAGATACTCACTAGTTGTGATCCAATCACAAATTCTCTCATGCTGTGAATCATATCGTGGACATTCAGTAAATGAGTTTAAGATCTAATCAAATACATGAAAACATATATACTCAAATAGTGAATCTTCATTTATCATATAAATGGTTCAAACATAAGGTGATTACCTTAGGACATCTCTCATATATTACTAACATTCATCTTATAAGCACATGATCTTTTCCATGTCTTACCAATGTGGGATTTTGATTGTATTTCTAATACTTCAACATCCATTGCCTAGACCATTCTTGGACTTTCCATTTCTAAGTATCCAAACTTTGACTTTCCATGCCAAGTATCCAAACTTGGACTTTCCCTCAAGTCTCACTCGAGCTCGGTCAACATTGACCTGAGATTTGATTGCTCCAACAATATCCCCCAAATAATCTCCCCCATATGACTTTGGATATCCCAATCATCCACTAGTCATATGGTCAATATAAGGTCAAACCATATTGTTAAACAATGGTCAAACCCATTGTCAAACATCAAAACCCTACTCGAATCCCACTCGAGTTTGGTCAACATTGATCCGGGGCCTATTGCACCAACACGACTTCCATAAATTCGAGGTCTATTGGCGAATACATTTTGTTAGGACTTGTAATGCTTCTAGAGGGGGTGAATAACAATTCACAATTCATCGCTTGTTAATCATATGCTCATATACAAAGGTTAATATATAGTGAAAAAATACATAAACAAATACAAAATAGAGATAAAACACAAACACAACAAATTATTTTTATATGGTTCAGAATCTCCAGTTCCTACTTCATGATCTAACGTCTTAACATTAGCTTACTATCTTTTATACTTCTCTGATACCTACTAGAGGCATAAAAATATCTTACAAACTTATTCTTTTACAATCAATACAACCAAATCTAGAAATAATTTATAAACAATGAATCTTTGTTTGAATGCTTTTAGTTGCTTTTGAATGTCTCCCAAGATCTAGAAATACAGTAGTACTCTCCTCCAAAACCCTTAAGAATTGGCTTTTGAAATCCTTCATAAGACCTTCTCTTATATTTTTCAAGTCATGATTGGAAACCATCTAACAGTTGATTACTAGCACTATCAGTCGATTGCTCCATTGAATTCGAACCTTACATTTGCTAAACAACTCTTTCCAATTCAATATTGATCACAATAGTTAACAACTATTCACCATCGGTCGATTGTTGAAGTAATATTTGAATTTTCGAATCGAGTGTAAAACTTTTTGTTCAGTTTCATGTTGGAAAAACACTAATGCTGAAAAACTATTCACAGTAGTCAAGTCAATACTCTACTATTGTCCAGTAGTTGACTGCTATTTATAGTAGTCAAGTGTTGTAGTCGAGTTTAATTTTTTTTCAAGGGGGGGGGGTGAATAGCGAGCGTAAAACTTTCGTTTTTTTCGTTGTTTAATTAAACAAGAGTAATGCAGCGGAAAATAAAAGAACACAAGTTTATTTTTACTTGGTTCACAACCTTCAGCTGCTAATCCAAGGCCCTAGTGATCCAAGATTGTACACGGAGGGAAATTCATTAAAACAATCTCCTCCTCGTTGGAGGTAGGAGATGACGATTACAAAAACACGAAAAGCTTAAGGTAGAGAGACAAATCCCTCTCTCCTCGTTACGATAAAAGCTCGATAATAAACTGATTACAACAATTTACAAATAAGAATTAAAGTGAACTGATACCGATAAATAAGGTAGTAGAGATTGAGCTCGTGTCGTCAGCATTTCGGCAGCACTTCGGTGTCGTATGATCATCATAGAGTAGCGGCGTTGTGGAGGCGTTTGGAGAACTTAGAATTGATGAAAATGGTGAAGAACACTCCTTTTATAGCCTTTGAACCCCCCTCAACGTTCAGCTCTAGCTCATGGTTAAAGAGCCTCATCCCCCCAAGATAAGTGGAGCTTATCTTGACTTTTCTCGAGGTTGGAAATTCGAATGGCAGTCGACTGTTCACCCTCATTAGTCGGTTGATGTCAATAGTAGTCGACTGATACAAGCCATCAGTTGACTGTTAGCTAGGGTTCTCGACTGCACTAAAGAGTTAGCTTGAAATGACAACAATATAAGTGGAATCTATGGTCACTTATCATCCGATCTTGACATAGACCTTCCATGGGATGTCTTAATCGGATCGTCACCTAAGGACATCCCCATATCGAGGACTTGACCTTACTTACACTTACTCACACAAGCTTACCTCAATCTTTACCTTTGTAGCTTTTGCTTTCGGTCTCCACCTGATTTCTTCGGCTCCCTCCGAAGTCCTCCTGGTATCGTCTGACCACCACGGTTTCTCAACACGAGAACCTCCGGGTGTCGCCGACCTTCAGCTTAGCTTAGCATTCCTACACACTTGATTCATCTCATGAGATAACAATATGAGCTTAACTTTGTGTCTTTGCTATAATCAAAACTTAGGTTCGATTCTGGTGCCTACTGCACCAACAATCTCCCCCTTTTTGATCTATAACAAACCAATACAAAGTTAAGGAAATAAATTAAGTGAATGAAGCATGGATATGAAATATGAAAGAGTATACTTAACTTAATAAGTTAAATAGGAGTATGAAAAAAAAACTCTTTTTCAAGTCCTCCCCCTTGAGGTAACCTCTCCCTTGACCGAGGGTAACTACTTGAAAATGGGTCTTAACCCTCTTCTTTGATGTTTGCTACTTAAGAAGAGTTTAAGTAATCGAAATTACTTAACATTGGCCTTAGTGTTTAGAATAAGTTCAAGTTAAGTAATCAAAAACTAATTTTTGATTTCTTAACCTTGGCCTTTCTCCTCCTTTTTCAATTAAGAAGGTGTAACCATAAAGGTTAAGTTTTACAAATTAAGTTAAGTAACCATTTACTTAACTCGGGCCATTAAAAGATACATAATATGTGTATTAAGTTAAGTTATCAAAAAATTGATCCCTTAACTTTGGCCTTTTCTCCCCCTTTTGCCATAAATCGAAAAGAGCGGGGGGTTTTGAAAAACATAGTTTTTGAATTTTATCATAAATTAAGTTTTAAGTCCAAGCATGTTCCAAATAAATTTTGAAAATAGTAGTTTAAACATAAGCTCATCTATTTGGATATTCAACTCTATTTGACTTGATTGATATGGAATAATCAACAAGTCCTGAGTAGAGTTGGTTAATTTATGTAATTATACTCCATGGTTCATGTCGATGCACTAGATCTACATCTGGAACTAGGAGTAAGGTTCTAACATCTTATGCCCATCTACGTGGCTAAGTACACAAACACATTAGTTCTATATGTTGTGAGATGTGTTGGCTCCTTAAATCTATAGGTGCATGATTTCTAGGGTAAGCCCTAAGCTAGTTTCATTTTGCATGAAAAGTAAATAATAGAATATAGAAAAATATAAGTTTAAGTCCTACTCTATTGCGCACATGCCTAATTTATGTCTTAGTAGACTAAATTAGGCTTTGGGTAGAGGTTTGGTAAAAAGATCTGCTAGGTTCGATTTGGACTCCACGTATTCAAGTTGTATGGTTCCGTTAGCTACATGTTCTCGAATAAAGTGGTGTTTGACCTCTATATGCTTGGTCCTAGAGTGGCATATGGGATTCTTGGTCAAGTGAATTGAACTAATGTTATCTATGTGAATTTTAGTATTGTTGAAGTTTAACTTAAAGTTTTGGAGAGTGTGCTTCATCTAAAGAAGCTGAGCTACACACTCACCCATTGCAACGTATTCGGCTTTGGTGGTAGATAAGGCAACATAGTGTTGCTTCCTACTGCACAACTCACTAGACTCGAGCCGAGAAGTTGACAACAACCACTCATGCTCTTTCTATCGAGTTTACTACCGGCATAATCCGAGTCGGAGTAGTTGATTAGTTCGAACTCGGTAGATCTAGGGTACCAAATACCTATGCTTAGCGTGCCCTTTAGATATCTAAGGATACGTCTAACTAATGTTAGGTGTGATTCCTTGGCATAAGTTTGGAACCTTGCACACATACTTACTACAAATAATATATCGGGTCGACTCGCAGTTAAGTAAAGGAGACTCCCTATCGCGCTCCTAAGTATTTTAGGTCAATTAGTTTTCCTTCTACATCTTCTCCTATATTAACATTTGTTGCCATAGGTGTATTAATTATTTTAGCATTTTGCATCCCGAATCGGTTAATTAGTTCCTTAGCATATTTTTGTTAATGTAGATAGATTCCTTTTTTAGTTTGTTTAATTTGTAATCCTAGGAAGAAATTTAATTCTCCTACTAAGTTCATTTCAAATTCACTTTCCATTAGTGAAATGAACTCGTTTAGTAGGATTGAGTTAGTTGTTCCAGATATTATATCATCTACGTAAATTTGGGCTATAAAAATTTCTTTGCCTATGAATTTTAGAAAAAGGGTCGGGTCGACTATACCTTGGCTAAACCCTTTAGACTTAAGGTATACTGAAAGCCTCTCATACCAAGATCTAGGAGCTTGTTTTAGTCCATATAATGCTTTGTTGAGTTTAAAGACATGGTTGGGTTTGTCTAGGCTTTTGAATCCTCGGGGTTGGCTAACGTACACCTCTTCGTTAATTATTCCATTCAAGAATGTTGACTTGACATCCATTTGAAATAATTTAAATCCTCAATGTGCAACATATGCTAATAACATTCAGATGGATTCTAATCTAGCTATGGGGGCATAGGTCTCATCAAAATCTAACCCTTCTACTTGACTAAATCCTTTCGCGACTAACCTTGTTTTGTTTCTAACTACACCTTTGTCATCGAGTTTGTTTCGGAAGACCCACTTTGTTCCAATAATTGATTTATTTTTAGGTGGTGGTTCTAATTCCCAAACTTCGTTCCTAGTGAATTGAGCTAGCTCTTCTTGCATTGTAATAATTCAATCAGGATCAAGAAGAGTTTGTTCAATTGACTTGGGTTCGATTTTTGAAATCAATGAAATTTGACTAAGGTTTCGATATGACGCTCTAGTTCGAACCCCTAGATTAGGATCACCTATCACTTGGTCGATAGGATAATTTGATTGTAACCTAGACTGACTTAGGTTAGGGTCACATATCACTTGATCGACAGGATGATTTGATTGAATCCTAGACTGATTCAGGTTAGGATTAATATTAGACTCGATTTCATGGTTAGAGTCGAGTCTGATATGAGTTGGTTCGTCAATTGGTTTTACAACGGGTTTTATGGGTTCATGTCCTTCGTCGAATACTACATTAATGGTTTCCTCAATTTTAAGGGTTTCATTATTATAGACTCTATAGGCTCTACTCGCAGTTGAGTAACCTAGGAAGACTCCTGTGGTTGTTTTGGATGTGAACTTTCCTAGGTAGTCCTTAGTGTTTAGGATATGTACCTTACATCCAAATATCCTAAAGTATTTAATGTTAGACACTTTATCATGGTAGGTTTCGTATGAGGTCTTAAGGTGCCTCTTGACCAATAAGATTCTATTTTGGACATAACAAGCCATACTAACGGCTTCTGTCCAAAACCTATAGGGTAGTTTGTACTCGTTCAACATGGTTCTAATTGTTGGTAACTCATGCTTCTCGGAGAGGCTCATTGGCTTCCATGTCCCCGGATTAAAATTTTCACTAATGAAAACTAATCCGGATGGGATGAGTTTCCTAAGCACAACCAATTCTTCGTCGTGCTAACGACTCGAGCAATCGCTTGAACAAACTTGTTGTTCAAGCAATCAATTCTTCTAGTCGGTTAGCCGCGGAAGAGACGACGGACGGATCACCGGTTTTTGTGTTTATCTTAGGGGTCCATGATTATACAAATACATACAAATGTAAACTAGTATAATCAACACATACAAAGATAAGGAACATAATAATAAGGACATGCAAAGATCAATAATAAAACTTGTAAAAGTTTTATACCTCTCGATCTTCTATTGTATGTCCTAACCTTCTTGTAGACTTCGTGTGGCCGAAGATCCTCCACAAGTTGAAGCTTCCTAGATCTCCTTCAATCCAAAGAAAGAAGAACTCTCCTTCCCTTCTTGCTTGAGCCAACCACCAATCCACAAAGGATTGATGCCGCCGACCCCAAGAATAGAGAGAACAAAATGGAAACAACCAAGGAACCGAACAAGGGAACAATCCCTAGCTCCTTTGTGCCGCCGGCCAAGAGGAAAAGAAGAGGAGAAGAGGAATAGGTTGAGCTCCGACCAAGGTTGAGGGAAAAGAGATAGGTGCCAACAACACCTAAGGAAGAAGAAGAGATCCTCTCCTATTGTTGCCGCCCACTCCATCTTCCCATCTTCCAAACCCTAGCCGCCCCAGCAAACCCTAGCTTCCTTGGATTTCTTGCCGCCCACCTTAAGATAGGCAAAACCCTAACTCCCTTAGGGTTTTTTGCCGCCCACCTTGGGATTGGCAAAACCCTAATCTTCAAAACCAAACCAACATCCTCTCATTAAGTTGTTGCCGCCCAAGCCTTAGAGCCTTATTTATAGAGTTAGGCTTAAGCCTCTTTTAATCTCCACCATCAGATCTAGGGATTTAATCTCCACCGTCAGATCTAGGGTTTCATCCCAACCGTCGGATCTAGGGTTTCATCCCAACCGTCAGATCTAGGGTTTCATCCCAACCATCGGATCTAGGGTTTCATCCCAACCATCGGATCTAGGGTTTCATCCCAACCGTCGGATTTAGAGATTTAATCTCAACCGTCGATTCTAGAGATTTAATCTCAACCGTCGGTTCTAGAGATTTGTTTTCCATCATTGGATCTAGACTTCATGAGGATTATATTAGGCTACGATAGGGACCATGAGGAGGAGTTGGATCTTGGCCAACCGATGGATCGGAACCACACAAACTTGATCCATCAATGATGTTCCATTCCACTAGAGGATCATCATTGAATTACCTCACCAACCCCCATAAATTAATATGGGCTCCATATATTATTTGTACATCCATCTCCCCGTGTTTAAGATATCGAATGTCCGTCAATTAATTGATTTACTAACCATCAATTAATTAATATCTAACTCCTCGAGTAGTACCACTCAACCTTATCATCATGTTGACTAAGTCAACCTGCAGGGTTTACATGATGAACCTTATGAGCTCCTCAAGGGGACATCATCAACCTAATATATAGGACACAGTTTCCTCCTATAATCAACGACTCACCATATAAATAATATCATTTCCCAACTTACTGGGCATATTGATTTAATCCATAGAAATCTCACCCGTTGGTAAATCAAAGAAATAAATACTAAGTACATGTGCCCGTTATTATATCGGGATTAAGAGCATGTACAACATAATATCCGAGGTCCGATTCAATTATGTAGTCAGCAATAAATTGAATCACCTCTATGTCGGTCCTGCTCAATACACCTAAGTGTACTAGTGTAACTCTATGTTCAAGACAAAATAATACCAAGCTACACTACAACCATGCAAATGGTTTGTCCAAAACCATCTTGGTTGTGAGCCTCTACTTATATTCTACAAGGGACTGATAACATGATCTTCTGTGCCACACCAAGCACCATGTTATCTACAATGTAAAATATTAGACAATATGCACACATATAATAAATATAAAGTGCAAACAATGATCATGTGATTCTTATTTCAAAATAAAAATATTCATACAAAAGAGCTAGACTTTCAGTATACATCCCAACACTAATGGCTTCTTGTAGGGTTCTATTTTTTCGCTCGACTAGACCATTTTATTGTGGGGTTCTAGGATAGGAGAATTCATAGTGGTATCCGTTTAGATTACAGAAGTCGGTGAACCTATGATTTTCAAATTCACCACCATGATCGCTTCTAAGTCTTTTAATCTTAAGGTTCTTTTGGTTTTTGATTAGTTTACATAAGTTGGTTAGTTGGTCTAAGGTATCACTTTTGTGTTTAAGGAACCTAACCCAGGTAAACCTAGAATAGTCATCAATTATGACTAAGCAAAATTGACTCCCATTAAGTGACTTGGCTCCATGAAAATCGAATAGATCCAAATGTAGGAGCTCAAGCCCACTTTTGGTTCGTTCTTGGTTAGTTAGTTGATGTTGTGCCTTAGGTTGTTTACCTTGTTGACAACATTACAAATTTTATTGTGCAAGTTATTAAGGTTAGGCAATCCTCTGACTAAGCCACTCTGACTCATCTTATGAACGAGTCTTGGGTGTGAGTGATCGAGTCGTCGGTGCCACAACCAAGATTCCTCTTGCTGTGTCATAAGACACTTGGTTGAGGAATTGGGTATGTTAATTGTATAGATGTTGCTATTCCTAGTTCCTTTAAGTATTATTTTAGATGTTTCATTAGTTTTAATTAAGCATTCATTTTCTAGGAATATAACCTTATAGTTATTATCACACAACTGACTTACACTAAGTAAGTTATATTCAAAATCTTCGACTAATAAAACATTTTGAATCGTAAAATTGGAATTTAGCTTAATATCACCTGATTCGATGATTTTGAGCTTGTCGTTGTTTCCAAAAGCTATCGATCCTTGTCGTTTGAATCTAAGCTTCGAAAACTTCAGTTGGTCTCCGGTCAAATGTCGGGAGCACTCACTATCCAACATCCATTGATCCTACACATATAATAGTTGGATCGGATATTGGAATTTAAAAGTTGGTTGAAGATTATTTGTCCTAGAATCATCTCACCCTTTTCTACATGATCAAACACGTTATCCTTATGTGTTCTTGTGAGATGACTTCAATTTTACTTGTTTAAATTTAATGAATTTAAACTAGTCAACCTTGGGTTAGATTCAGATTTAACCCTAAGCTCGTCAAGTCACTTTTTCAAGAAATTGGCTTCTAGGTCGTGGTGAGGCACAGAGGCCTTCTTTGATCGGAACAACGACCACTTCCTTAGACAAAGCCAAGTTCGAGAAAATGATAACTTGATTCACTTAAGATTATTTCCTGGTCTAACTAGTTAAGGATACAGCGAGGTAGCTTCAGCTAGTTCCTCTTAGTCGAGTGCACCAAGCTAGATACGCCTTATCTAACTTGGACACACGGGACTTCACTTCCCTAGCGTACTATCATCTCACCGCGTCCTAGTACTATGTTGTCAAGAATTGACTGGTTATAGGTCCTATCTAACCGTTCTAAAAATAAAAAGGAAAATACCTAATCATGCAAAATCTAATTTTAGGTAATAGCATAAACAAATTTTGTACTAGCTCCCCCTGGACCATTGAATCAGTTCGGTTTTTCCACGTAGTGGATTTGGTCCTTGGGAACCCAGTACTTGTTAGATCCTAATTGAGAAATCAAGGTGGCCTTAGGGACCCATGCTTGGACTTGTTTTCTATTGTGATTAACTATTGACATATACGACTTGTTAGTCGTATTTGAGCTAACACCTAGTCCGACCTTGTTGTATATGACCCTTTGCGATCCAAATAATAGGTTAAGTCCCTTGGATCCCAAAGTAAACCTTTCCAATGTTTGCCTAAGATATTTGACTTGTCCTTTCAAGAGTGAGTTCTCAACTTCGAGCTTTTCAACTCGAGTTGAGTCCTCCTCTTGAACTTGACTAGTCGAAGAGGTTAGGGAGACCTCATGTTTAAGGAGTTTAACCTCCTCAATTAAGATCTCGACCTTGGACTCGGACTTAGCTAATTTTCTAGTTAGAAATTTGATTACATTATACAATGTACTAAGCAAAGGCCGACATACCTTAAGTGAACCTTTTGAATTGGATGCGGATTCGTGGCTTGTCTTGAATAACGACTTGTCGTCGGATCCAGAATCAGACTCTTGCTCGGGTTCGGACTCTTGCTTGGGTTCGGACTCTTGCTCGGGTTTGGTCGGTTTGGCCATGAAGACGAGGTTATCATTTTTCTCCTCCGATGATTCTTCCCATGTGGCGTTAAGTGCTTTCTTGAACTTAGTTGCTTTGTTCTTGAGTTTTGGACATTCCGACTTGATGTGTCCAAACCTGTTACATTCATAGCATCTAATATTGGAATTTACTTTGGACTTACCTTATTTAGATTGGTTAACAGGTAGTCTTCGGCTTTTGATCATCTTTTGAACTAGATTCACTAGTTCGGTTTCCATCTCACCATCTATTTTGGACTCATACTCTTCTTCTTCCTCCGGAGGTGGTTTGCTTTTGGGCTTCTTTTTTAATCTTGCAAATAGAGCAATTTCTTTCTCGGCCTGGACCATGTTAGTTTGTTCATGAAGTTCATATTCCAAAAGCATCTCATCTCATCTAATCTTAGATAGGTCCTTGGAGACCTTGTAGGCATCAACAATGGATGCTCACAAGGTAGTCCTAGGAAAAGCATTGAGAGCATACCTTATAAGGTCTTGGTTTTCGACCTTCTTTCCGATGGAGTGTAGGCTATTGACAATATCTTGTATGCGGGCGTGTAGTTGGGTTGCAGTTTCGTATTCCTGCATCTTAAGGTTATACAATTTATTAAAGAAAAGATCTCTTTTGCATACCTTTGCGTCGTCGGTTCCTTCGTGTAGCTCTATGAGCTTATTCCATAAATCCTTCGCACTAATGAAGGGGTCAACACGGTTGAGCTCCTATTTGGACAAGCCACATTGTAGAATTTTGGTAGCCTTGGCATTGGCTTCCACTTGTCTTTTCATGGCGTTCATCCATTGATCGTAATCCAACAATTTACCAACTTCATTAGTAGGAAGTGTAAACCCAGTTTGGATTACGATCCACATCTCTATTTGGGTTTTTAAAAAGCACTCCATCCGACTCTTCCAGTAACGGAAGTCGTCTCCATTGAAAAACGGAGATCAGACGGTGCTAAACCCTTCGAGATGGGCCATTAGACGAAAAATTAAGAACCTTGCAAAAAAACAAAAACAACACAAAGGTTCCAAGACTCTCATCTTGGATTAGTAGTGCGGGAGAATGAAATTAAGCGGGCCGAAAATTTACGAATCAAAAGACACTTTATGAAAAAGACTTAAAATACAAAACTAAAAACAAAACCAAGTGCTAGATTGGTGGTTGCACCAGATCGTAGCACCCCCGCTCCGATACCAATTGTTGGATCGAAAAGTGTCGCTAGAGGGGGAGTGAATAGCGAGCGTAAAACTTTGGTTTCTTTTTCGTTTGTTTAATTAAACAAGAGTAATGCAATGGAAAATAAAAGAACACAAGTTTATTTTTACTTGGTTCACAGTCTTCGGCTATTAATCCAAGGCCTTAGCGATCCGAGATTGCACACGGAGGGCAATTCACTAAAACAATCTCCTCCTCGTTGGAGGTAGGAGATGACGATTACAAAAACATGAAAAGCTCGAGGTAGAGAGACAAACCCCTCTATCCTCATTACAATAAAAGCTCGATAATAAACTGATTACAACAATTTACAAATAAGAATTAAAGTGAACTGATACCGACAACTAAGGTAGTAGAGATTGAGCTCGTGTCGTTGGCGTTTCGGTAGCGCTTCGGTGTCGTATGATCGTCGTAGAGTAGCGGCGTTGCAGAGGCGTTTGGAGAGCTTAGAATTGATGAAAATGGTGAAGAACACTTCTCCTTTTATAGTCTTTGAACCCCCCTCAATGTTCAACTCCAGATCATGGTCAAAGAGCCTCATCCCCCCAAGATAAGTGGAGCTTATCTTGACTTTCCTCGAGGCTGGAAATTTGAATGATAGTCGACTGTTCACCCTCATCAGTCGACTGATGTCCATAGTAGTCGACTGATACAAGCCATCAATCAACTATTGGCTAGGGTTCTCGACTGCACTAAAGAGTTAGCTCGAAATGACAACAATATAAGTGAATTCATTGTTTGATCGATTTGAGCGCTAGAGGGGGGGGGTGAATAGCGCTAAGTGATTTTTCGAATTCGTTTTGATAAAACACTAGTGCATAGTGGAAAGTAAGTAAAGAATTTTTTTTTTACTTGGTTCATAGCCTTTTGGCTGCTAATCCAGAGCCCTAACGGTCCTAGACCGTGTATGGAGGACAAATCACTAAAAATACTCCTCGTTAGAGGTAGGAGTAAGCGAGTACTAGAAAACAAGAACTCGAGATAGAGGGACACTCCCCCTCTTCTCGTTACGATTAAAGATCAAAGAAAAAAAGATTACAAACTTTGGAATGAAACTTAAAATGAAACTTTTACTAACAACTTAAGGAATGGTAGATTGAGCTCGGGTTGTCGTCGTTTCAGCAACACTTCATCGTCGTAGGATCGTTGGAGTGTCGCAACATTTCGGAAGCACTTGGAGAGCTTTTGAATGATGAAAATGGTGTGGAGAACTCCTTATTTTATAGCCTTGAGAGACCCTAATCGTTGAGATGAAGTCTTATCTCCAAAAGCCACCTCACACTAAGATAAGAGGATGAGGTTTTGACTCTCCTCGAAGTTGGAATTTGAACATTAGTCGACTGCTCAACCCTAGCAGTCAACTGATGGAGGCAGTAGTCGACTACCGATAGCTGACAGTCGACTGTTTCTAGGGTTTCCAACTGCAATGAAGAGTTAGCTCGAAAATGCAGTTAATATAAGTAAATTTGATGGTCATTTACCATCTGATCTTAGCTTAGACCTTCCATGGGATGTCTTAGTCGGATCATCGCCTAAGGACGTTCCCATACGGTTGACACGACCTTACTTACTCTCACTCACACGAGCTTACCTCAACCTTTGAAGCTTCACTTCCGGTCTCCACTTGATTTCTTCGGCTCCCTCCGAAGTCCTCCCGGTATCGCCCGACTGCAATGGTTCCCTCTGGGTGTCATTGACCTTTAGCTTAGCTTAACATTCCTGCATAATTGATTCAGCTCATGAGATAATAATATGAGCTTAACTTTATGTCTTTTGGTATAATCAAAACTCAGGTTCGACTTAGGTGCCTACTGCACCAAGAAATTTGATGGTCACTTGCCATTCGATCTCGACATAGTCCTTCCATGGGATGTCTTAGTCGGATCATCGCCTAAGGACATCCTCGTACTGAGTGTTTGTAACGCCTGTAAAATTCCTAGCAATTTTACAGGAATTTTTGGCTTGATGATCATGGGCCTTGGGTGGGCCTTTTTTCCAAAAAAAAAAGAAATAAGCCAAAAAGGGGTGCAAGGCCTAGGAATTGAACCCCAAACCTCTAGAGATAGCCAAACCTTATAGATGCACCCACTAACCAGAAGCCCAATAGGACTACATCATTAGATGAAGGGGGGGGGGGATTATAGATAAGTGAGATAAAGGTAAATGAAGAGGCATGGAAGAAGAGAAGAGAAACTTCTCTTCCTCCCTTTATAAAGAAGAGGGAAGGTTCTAATTTGCCACTTCCTCTCTTCTTCTTCTTCTTCTCACCGAATTCTAGCTCCCTCTCCACCTTTGGCCGAACCCTATCCAAGCAAGAGAAGGCTAGGTTTTGATCTTCCTTAGGTCATCTTCCCCACCCAAAGCAAAGCGAAGGAAGTAAGTATCCCTCACCTGCATACGAGTAGCTTCGTTTGATGTTTTATAAAAGAAATCTATATGTTATATTCGGCCAAGCTATGATTTTAGGTTTCCATGAAGTTATATGCTATGTTTAGTAACTAGATGATGATGTAGGATGGAAAAAGGGTTTAGGTCAAAAGCTAACCCTAATGGCCACCAAGACCCATTCGGCCAAGCCATGCTTTTAGGGTTTCAATGAAGTTTCATGCTATGTTTTGGTAACTATATGATGATGTTAGGAGTTAAAATGAATTAGGACAAAAGCTAACCCTAATGGCCACCAAGACCCATTCGGCCAAGCCATGCTTTTAGGGTTTCAATGAAGTTTCATGCTATGCTTTGGTAACTATATGATGATGTTAGGAGTTAAAATGAATTAGGACAAAAGCTAACCCTAATGGCCACCAAGACCCATTCGGCCAAGCCATGCTTTTAGGGTTTCAATGAAGTTTCATGCTATGTTTTGGTAACTATATGATGATGTTAGGAGTTAAAATGAATTAGGACAAAAGCTAACCCTAATGTCCACCAACACCCATTCTGCCAAGCCATGCTTTTAGGGTTTCAATGAAGTTTCATGCTATGCTTTGGTAACTATATGATGATGTTAGGAGTTAAAATGAATTAGGACAAAAGCTAACCCTAATGGCCACCAAGACTCATTCAGCCAAGCCATGCTTTTAGGGTTTCAATGAAGTTTCATGCTAATGTTTTGGTAACTATATGATGATGTTAGGAGTTAAAATGAATTAGGACAAAAGCTAACCTAATGGCCAAAGACCCATTCGGCCAAGCCATGCTTTTAGGGTTTCAATGAAGTTTCATGCTATGTTTTGGTAACTATATGATGATGTTAGGAGTTAAAATGAATTAGGACAAAGCTAACCCTAATGGCCACCAAGACCCATTCAAGCCATGCTTTTAGGGTTTCAATGAAGTTTCATGCTATGTTTTGGTAACTATATGATGATGTTAGGAGTTTAAATGAATTAGGTTAAAAGAGCTAACCCTAATGGCCACTATGGACCCATTCGCCAACCATGCTTTTAGGGTTTCAATGAAGTTTCTAATGCTATGTTTTGGTAACTATATGATGATGTTAGGAGTTGCTAAATGAATTAGGTTAAAAGATAACCCTAGAAAACCCTATGGACCATTCGGCCAAGCCATGCTTTTAGGGATTAAATGAAGTTTCATGCTATGTTTTGGTAACTATATGATGATGTTAAGTTAAATGAATAGGTTAACATGTGTTTTAAGTTGGGTGAATTCATGTGACTTGTGATATTAAATAATGCTAGATGAAGATAACATGCCTTAGGTTAGTGTTTACTTACTTTGATGCCATGCCTTATGCCATGTCTATGTGTATGCGATATTTGAAATATGTTATGAAATGAAGTATGCTATGCTATGTTAATGAAATGAAGCATGATGTGTTATGAAATGAAGTATGCTATGCTATGTTAATGAAATGAAGCATGATGTGTTATGAAATGAAGTATGCTATGCTATGTTAATGCAATGAAGCATGATGTGTTATGAAATGAAGTATGCTATGCTATGTTAATGAAATGAAGCATGATGTGTTATGAAATGAAGTATGCTATGCTATGTTAATGAAATGAAGCATGATGTGTTATGAAATGAAGTATGCCATGCTATGTTAATGAAATAAGCTATGTTGTACAAATAAGCATATAAGTATTTTACCTTCTGCATGGCTTGTACCAAGACCTTAACAAGGTCCAAGAAGGGATGGGCTCCTAAGATGCCCTAGGTCGATGGAATAAGACTCGGGCCTAGGATGGGCTTCTATGTATGATTGCCCCTAGGTCGATGGAATAAGATTCGGGCCTAGTACGGGATGGGCTCCAAGATGCCTTAGGTCGATGGAGTAAGACTCGGGCCTAGGATGGGCTTCTACGCTATGGCGATTGCCCTAGGTCGATGGAATAAGACTCGGGCCTAGAAACCTATTAGGTTGAGACTTGCTACCTCGGGCCTATTTAGGGATCGTCTATGATAATGAAGAAGTGGTACAATGGGCCCAAATATGTTGAGATTTATGTTTACGTACCTAAAATATATGTTTTCAAAACATCCTGCATATGTTTACCTGCTGATTGTTATGTTTACATGCTTATGTTAGATACGTTACATGTTATGTTTGATGATATGATATGATGCTATGTTTACATGTTATGTTTGATGATACGATATGATGTTTATGTTTACATGTTATGTTTGATGATATGATATGATGCTATGTTTACATGTTATGTTTGATGATACGATATGATGTTTATGTTTACATGTTATGCTTGATGATATGATATGATGTCTATGTTTACATGCTTATGTTATCTATGTTTACATGTTATGTTTGATGATATGTTAGGAATGTTTACATGCTTATGTTATATACGTTACCTGTTATGTTTGAGGATATGCTATGATGTTTATGTTACTAAGTTACATACGATGCATGTTATGTTGGTTAAGCATATATTCATGTTATGCCGCTAAGTTATGGATGATACATGTTATATTTACTTATGTTACTTATGCTACATGTTAAGTTGATGATGCCATGTATGTTACACATTATATTTCTTATATGTTATGAATGCTACATGCCATGATTAATGTCGATGTATGGTTTTTGTGAGTAGGACAGGATCTTACTAAGCCTATGTGCTTATAGTTTATCTTTCCCTCGTACTGCAGATAAGGGTAAGGGATGGATAAACTAATGGGAGGCAGAGAGGGCCAAATGTGTGTGGTAGTGGCATGGTGGAGAAGATCCGTTAGGTCTACATATATATGTGTTTACCTATGATGATGATGTCTATGGATGTCCTTATTATGCCTGCTTATGATGGTGTCGTTTAAGAACTTGAACTAAGCACTAAGTACCTATCTATGTTATGATGCATGTTCCATGCTAATAAGAAGAAGTAAGAAGAAGTATCTATATATGCTATGATGCATGCTCTATGTGAAGAAGGAGTATATATATATATATATATATATATATATATATATATATATATATATATATATATGTCAATGCATGTTTATGTTTTAAAAAGAAAAAAAAATGTCTAAAGTCTTCCGCTGTAAGAATTAAGAAGTATGCATAAAGTCTTCCACTGTATGTAATGTAAGTATGTACGGTCGCGTCACGCGCCGCCCCTCCGGACATTCAAGGTCTGGAAAAAGGGCGGGCGTTACAGTGTTGGAGGATCGGTGGGCGGCTAGAGGGGGGGGGGGGGTAAATATCCCAAATCACGTGTACGGTGGAAATCAATCGTTAGTCGCGTATCGCTTGTCTACAATTCTCGTTAGCACAGTGGAATATACAATAATGAAAAAACAACAAGAATACAAGCACACGACACACGATATACGTGGTTCAGAACCTTAGGGTTCCTACTCCACGGGATGAGCTCAACGAGCTCGTGTTATACGCATGACACTAACAACAACTCCTTCTCGACAACAAGTTGGAGGTGGAGAAATCTCGTATAAGCAATTACACTAAGTAATACAAGAAAATACAAATACAAGTAAAGAATACTTTACAAAACTTCGCTTTGATAACTTGCTTCTTGCTTGCTTTGGATTGTTCTTGAAGGTCTGGAATGCAGCAGCAATTCCCCTCCAAAATTACCCCAAAATCTCTTGCAAAATTCTCCATCCTGAGCTCCATTTATAACCTGCATCGAGCTGATTTCACGCCAATCAGTTGACTGATCATGGCCATCAGTCGACTGGTTCTGTAACCGTTGTCTCACAACGACTCGATCCATGCTGGACAAGTTCCAACGGATCCATCATCAGTCGACTGATCATGCCCATCAGTCGACTGATCATGCCCATCAATCGACTCATGAACCCATAAGTCGAGTGGTCACCGTGAGCACTCGACTGGAAGACCTTCTATGTCCAAATTCACCCTGATCATTCGACTGCCCTCCCTCAGCAGTCAATTGATGGTGTCGGCAGTCGACTATTCGGCCATAACTAGGTCAGTCAAACACTAGTTGAGCTCATTCGACTTGGAGCAGTCGACTGGTACCTATACCAGTTGACTGATGTCGGGTAAACCTCAAACACCAAGTTGTTTGAGCCTCCGACCATCGGGTAAAACCTCAAACACCATGTTTGAGCATCCGACACTCAGACTTGGCCACTTGGCCAAGTCCACCTCATCCTCTCATGGAGTTCCCCACCGAAGCTCTCTTCCCTTGGCCTACGTCAGTCGGATGCACCAAGTGCATGGCTTCGCAATGCCATCCTTCGCGTCTCTTGCCCTTGAAGTCTGCTTCCCTTGGGCCTCACTCCATTTTCTCCTTGTCCGATGGTCCCTCGGATGCACCAAGTGCACGGCTTCGCAATGCCATCCTTCACCGACTCAAGGACCCTGAGCCTAGTGAACTTGCCAAGTCCTCAATGTTGGGTTTCCGGCACCGCGGCAAGTGTGTGTTCGAACATGTTTCGTAAATATGTGCGCAGCGAAAGAAATAAAAAGTAATAAATCTAATTTATTACATCACACACACCACACGCATGCATAGTACAACATGTGTAGACATAACCGTAGTTTCAAATTTTGCAATAAAAGGAAATTATTCTACGTATACCTGATGTATCACGTGTAGCGGAAAAGGCATCAACCGGAGAGACTCTCGCTAGAATTGCCTCTATCTGTATCCACGCCGAGTATCATCAGGACGACTTCACAAAGTCACGAGCCTCGTCTTCGTACGAGTCACTAGCCTCGTGTCAAAGACGATGTGATCGAAAGAAGATCACAATCCGAATCAAATTCGGATTCAAAACCGAGTCCCCAAAACTCGCTTCTCTAGAGAGGTATTCGTCAACCGTTTGATGAATCCTTCATCCTCCACCTATGAGGATTACCGGAGATCGAATCCCCGGTAAGGTAGCCACTGTCAGAGCTCCAAACGTCGTCCAAATGAAGCCCCGACAAGAAGAAAACAAGCTGTCCAAAAAACTGGACAACTTTGGTGGAGAACTTGTGCTGGCCAAATAAAGAAAGCTAGATGCTCACCTTGTCGCCGGAGCCAAGGAAGATCACCGGAGCTCCTCCGGCAGAAGCTAGACACCGGCAAGTGGGGAGGACGATAGCTGCTGGACGTCGGCAGGAGAGGCTTGGGCGGTGGTGGGCGGCGGCAAGGGATTGGGCGCCGGCTAGACAAGGAGAAGAGAGATAGGGGGCGGCAAGATTAGGGTTAGGCTTTCAAAAAACTTTTAAGCCCTATTTTATAGAGAACAAATTATCCTAATAGTTATTGGTTCATAACCAAAAACCCGTTAACCTGCTCCATTAATTTAAGTTAAAATAAACCAAACCGATTTGGTCTATTTTAAGTTAAAACGAACCGAACCAACTTTGGTTCATTCGTTTAAAACAAACCAAACCCCTTTGGTTTATTCTTCACCATTGGATTAGAACCAAACCAATTTGATTTATCCATCATGTCTTCGTAAGACATGGACCATCCACGCTTCCATTGTGACTGAAATGATTTCATGCTCGCTCCTTGTTCGGTCCAACTAAACCTAGTTTCTCTCGGTCTGAGAATCTCATTCTCAAGCTCGTTTTAAATTCTTCGGATTACACTCGTTGTGCGTTTGACCAAATAGGTTCTTGATTTATGTTTTCCATCTATAATTAACCATTAATTATAGAATGATCATGAGTGGCACCTAGTAGTACATCATGATCCCCAATTAACCGAAAAGATCAATGGTTGATCCAGAACTATTTCTGAAACCCTTCAGCAGCTACAATGAATCACGTCCCGTTCCCTTCATGCATCTTATACCCACTTGGTTCAGGACATGGTCTATAGTGTCAGTCCCCACTAGGTTGACTACGTCACACCTAGCCCAAGTATCATTTCCTCGTCCTACGGATTCTAGTTATTGCACATGTATCTAAGAGTACCATACTCTAAACATGTAATGCTTTGGCCAAAGACTTTAGTAACAAATCCGACGAGAGGCCATGGGTATACATCTCCTCGCAAGGAGTGGTGAATCCTTTATAGGCTATTCAAACACCTTCGGCCACTTCGACTTATACCCAATCATCCCGGGTCCACATCTCCTCAGAGATGCTTGCTTAAGATGTCAAAACATAAGACTTCATGACCAAGATGACTTGAATACCGCAAGTCAAAGGAACATCACACTTAAGCTGCAGTAAGAACTTCATTGACATATCCATATATGCAGAGAACCATATAAAGTCTTACAGCTGGTCACTCCAATGAACTAGTTACCATAACTAGCATCCATGATTAACTCCGGACATCACAATGTCTCCAGCCAGTGAGAATTAGCTGCTTGGATACACCAAGGAGTATACCTCGTGCTAGTCTCGACAGAATTGATGGTGTCCCAATCCATCAATTTATCGACTAGGGATAATTCCAATACATCACAATTACACATGTAGAGATACTCACTAATTGTGATATAATCACAAATTCTCTCATGCTGTGAATCGTATCGGGGACATTCAGTAAATGAGTTTAAGATCTAATTAAATACATGAAAACATGTATACTCAAATAGTGAATATTCATTTATCATATAAATGGTTCAAACATAAGGCGATTGCCTTAGGACATCTCTCATATATTACTAACACTCAAGACTTCCCACACCAAGCCTCATGCTTGGATTTTCCATGCCAAGCCCCATGCTTGGACTTTCACCACCAAGGCTACACACTTGAACTTACGTGGCCAACCCATGTTGGACTTTCCCAACACCAAGCCCTATGCTTGGATTTTCCCAACACCAAGCCCCATGCTTGGACTTTTCACTACCAAAGCTACACACTTGGATTTACATGGCCAACCCATATTGGACTTCCCATGACAATCTCATATCATACGTTTTATCTAACATCAAAATATAGTTTGAGTCAAACTTCAGTCCGGTCAATCGTGATCTGGGTCGATTGCACCAACACTGAGGACTCCACCTTACTTACACTTACTCACACGAGCTTACCTCAAGCTTTACCTTTGTAGCTTGCTTCCGATCTTCACCTGATTTCTTCGGCTCCCTCTGAAGTCCTCTCGATGTCGCCCGACCACCATGATTTCTCAACACGAGAACCTCCAGGTGTCGCCGACCTTTAGCTTAGCTTAGCATTCCTGCACACTTGATTCATCTCATGAGATAACAATATGAGCTTAGCTTTGTGTCTTTGCTATAATCAAAACTTAGGTTTGATTCTGGTGCCTACTGCACCAACAGTTTCATCAATTGAGTTCTTTAATCGATTGATGAAACTATCAATTACTAACACCTAGTAGACGATTTTTCAAACTGTAAACTCCCTTAAACCCTGATCTTAGGGCCTTTAGACTCGTCGGTCAATTGCTACCTTTGTTTCAACCTTCCAGAGGTTGAACCCTCACTTTTCCTAGTATCTAGTTAATCTCAACCTACCAGGAGTTCTCCCATCAATCATCAGGTTATCCTTGATTTGATGCGACTTTACCTGCCTAACATTCGGTCAACCTTGACCTGTTGAAACATAACCATTATTAAACATCTGGTCATCCTTGACCTCAATACAAAAAATCACTAATTTGCAATGAATTTTGAATAAAAATTTGCAAAAATTTTTTGCAACGAAAATATTTTCATTGCAAATAAGTCATCATAAAATTTTGGCATAAAAAATATAAATTTGTCATAATTTTTGTGACGAATAAATATTTCAAAGCAAAATTAATTACAAATTAGCGATAAAATTTACAATGAATAGGAATTCATCGTAGATATTTATGACAAAAATATTTTTTGGCATAAATATTTATGATGAAAATATTTTTCATTGCCAAATCCGTGATGAAAATCTGATTTTGTCGCAAATATTTGTGAAGAAAATATTTTTCATCATCAAATATGCAACAAAAATCAATTTCATCGTAAATATCTAGTAAATTTATATTGTGGATGTTTTATCAATTTTGGCAATGAAAAAAATTTTCGTCGTCAAATTTGCAACAAATCCAATTTTTGTTGCAAAATCTGGGTTCAATTGACTGCATGTGGCCATCAGTCGACTGATTATGGTTGAGTCGACTGACCAGTGGACTCAAAAATATTTTATGGCCTGCTACAGTATTACCAGTCGACTAGAGTCTTCTAACAGTTGATTGAATTATCACATCGCAGATATATCGATTGAGTATTGGTTGATTGGTAAAAATATAGTAAGCCACAAAATATTTTTGAGTCGACTAGTCCATTGACAGTCGATTGATGACCTTAGGCAGGCAACTAATGGTTTAGAATTTGCAATGAAAATATTTTTTCATCGCCAAATCTACGATGGAGAAATATTTTCGTCACTAAATCTGCGATGAATCTTATTTTCGTCACAAATCTAGAAAACCAGAAAAAAAATACCACAGTAGAACCTACTGTCTTTACAAATTTTACAACAAAACACATCTAATAATATAAAATAATTCACATATCAAACTTCATAAACATCTAAGCATTCATATTTCAAAATTATAAGTCAACATAAATAACAAACCATTCATTGTATGAAATTTATAATACAAGGATATCGAATGTGACAAGTCAAGAGTAACATTTAGATATAACAATTCAAACATAACCACCATCATCAAAAAATTCATCTTCATTGTCATTATTACAAGCATTGGCAGAAGGAGATCAAGGAGGAAGTTCACTTGAATGAAAAAAATAATTAAAGATGTTGCATGATTAACATCTGCTGTATGTTAAATTTGTTTATCTATTGATTTAAGTCTTTGACTTCCCCGATCCCTTTGTCTTTGTAAAGTGTGGAATTCTTCAAGTTCATTATCCTTTTGCACTAATACCTTCTTCAAATGGCTAACCTCTTTGGTCAATTGATTTATTTCTGCTCTTACTATTGGTGAGATTGAATAATTGATGTACTAGGGACTTTATAAGTTCGACTCAAAGAGCTCAGTCCAACTGTTCTTTCACCTTTCGATCCGCCAGTCACTTCGAGCCATAGATTCATATTTCCAATAGATGACCCAGATTTGATTGCATCATCACTTACACCCAAATTTCTCTATGCATGTTCTATCATATCAAAAGAGTTTAAAATTTTGAAATGATAAACCTTCATTGTTCTAGCTCTCTTCCCACTCCACGTCTTGTCTTTCTTTTGAAATGTGTAGGTGAAAGTCTATATGAATAATGGCTCAGTCCCCATTTCCTAGGCCTAAACAAATATCATTATAAATAATAAAATAGTGCATATTAGATTTAAAAATTAATATTTGAAAAAACTCGCCAATCGATGTCTATGTTTATCAATATTGATTGAGCCTCCCACATATGTCGTAGACAAAGTGCCAAAATTATAAGTTTGATTTTTCTTATTTTTTTCGCTTATTCATTTACTATTCTCAAATCCCATATATTCAATAATCTTATTTCAATTCTCCTCGGTTATGTAGTGTGGCTTTTTACCTCTGGTTTTCACATGACTTAGTATGTTTCTGATGTGATCACCACATGTTTTCTAAAAAATCCTTCTTATCTCCAGTGTTTCACTATTCTCCCAAGTAAATACCCACTTAAATGGAGAAAAAAATAATTGATTATATTAACTACAATTTTATATATATATATATATATATATATGTATGTATTTATCAATATTGATTGAGCCTCCCACATATGTCGTAGACAAAGTGCCAAAATTATAAGTTTGATTTTTCTTATTTTTTTCGCTTATTCGTTTACTATTCTCAAATCCCATATATTCAATAATCTTATTTCAATTCTCCTCGGTTATGTAGTGTGACTTTTTACCTCTGGTTTTCACATGACTTAGTATGTTTCTGATGTGATCACCACATGTTTTCTAAAAAATCCTTCTTATCTCCAGTGTTTCACTATTCTCCCAAGTAAATACACACTTAAATGGAGAAAAAAATAATTGATTATATATATATATATATATATATATATGTATGTATGTATGTATACACCACGAATTTTTTGTTTCTTCCGGCGTGCTCGTATAAATCATCGAAGTTTTTCCCCAATGGTTATTCACTATTTTATTAACCTCGTGAATAACATGTACAAAATTTGTAAATCTATCATAAAATAAAAATAAACCATGTTAAATATTTATGAAAAATATATATCTTATTAAAACATAGATAATTTAAAAATTGAATACTTATGAATCTCTGCGAGGGGATATCAACTCTCACGTATCTTCCCTCTCAACAAGTGATTGTTGTATTGAATGCACTGGGGAAGATACATTAGTAGGCATATGCTAAGAACCAGTAGAACTTACAACTAGAGAAGGGGCTGAAGACACATTTCTTGCAAGAGAATCAAACTGTACAGGGGGTGAAGTAGGGGAAGAGTGTGTTCTTCCATCAGTACTCGGTCTATGATCGCCACATTGAAATTATCAATCATAATTATTAGAATAATAAAGTAAAAATGAATTGTATCTTCATCGGATGTATAATAAAGAATGTGAAAAAATTTACCATATTTAATTTGAAGTACTGGGTGCCGAAATATTATACTAATATGTCAGAAAAGTTTTCTAATAGCTTATAGAAAATGATAGTTTATTAATATATCAAATATATGAAATTTAGAATGAGACAGTAAATAGAAACATATTTGACACTGAATAAAAGTTACCCATAATCATCAATCGAAGTCCTCATTGTCATTTTCATCCTCATCATCTGTCTTTTCAATCTCATCCTCGTCATTGTCATCCTCATCATCTATCTCAAAATTAAATTTCTCATCTTTATATTCATTTATTTCACATGCATCAATATCTATCACTACACCGCTGGGTTCTCATAATATTGAAATATTAAATTCTTTGATCTAAAATGTATTGATAACTTCATCTTGTTGATATGCTATATCTTTCCAATATTCCTCAATTTTTTTCATGCTTTTTTTACAAATAGCCCACCAATCAATTTTGTCACATTTCAAACTAGGATATGAAGCATAAAATACTTGAATTGCTTATTGTACTAACATAAATGATTCATACCTCTTGTAAAGTTTTTTATGATTTATTTCAACCAAATTAAACTGTGGATACACCTTCATGCTTTTTGATAGGGTCAAACCAGCGACATATAAATAAAACAACTCAAAAATCTGAGCCAAGGTACTCTACCTCTAAAATTATTGGTGCAAGAATGCCCCAATCATTAATGTATTTTGGTGTGTGGATAATCATTTGAAGTTAGACAATAATTGTGATATAACTATCTATGTTTAAGTGACTAGAAAATCCAAGTATGAAAACTTGGTAAAGAGAAAGTCCAAGTATGAATCTTGGCAAGGAGAGTCCAGGGGAGGGTCTTGGCAGCATGAGTTCAAGCATATAGTCTTGACGGCGTAAAGTCCAAACGGACCTTGGTAATGGAAGTCCAAAGGCAAGGTCTTGACAGTGTAAGTCCAAGCATGTAGTCTTGGCAGTGTAAAGTCTAAGCGGACTTTGGAAAAGGAAAAATCCAAAGCATGACGAAACCGAGGGAAGCTTTTGAAAGCAAGCACAAGGATGAAGGAGTCATGGACTCGGAGGGATCCTAGAGGAGTAAGGTTGATGGAGAAGCTAGAAGGTTAATTCTAGGCTTAGGATACATTTTCAAGTATAAATTAGTCATACTTGAAGTGTATCAATCGACTGGTGTCTTATACTAGTCGACTGGTCTCGAGTGTTCAACACTTGAGGGTCTAGAAGGCTTGAACAGTCGACTGGAGTTATGACCCAATCGATTGGTCAAGCAGTCAACTGTCGTCTGTGGCTCTATTAGTCGACTACTAGGGTTTAACAGTCGACAAGTCTACAACAGTCGACTTCCATGTATGGGAAGTCAACTAATTTAAGTGGACATAAGCACAGAAATATTTTTAGCCGGCTGATCACTTAGAGCAGTCGACTGTTGACTTGAGCAGTTGACTACTATATGAGCAGTCAACTGATCAAGTGGATGTTGAGCCGTGACGATCGCAACTAGGCTTCATCAAAAGCCATTGGATTCGGTCAATAGTAGTATCAGTCGACTGCTGAAATGCAACAGTCGATTGTTATCGGGTTCAACAGACAAAAACAACCTCAATTTATAAAAGGAAGCTAGGGGAGCTTGGATATAGCTAATGCTTTTATTCTAAATGTTCATCCTATGCTCCTCAAGTCAAGCTTCCTCTAAGCCTTCAAGTGTTCTTAACCTCTTCTTTCCAAACATAACTCCATCATCTTGTAAGAAGAAGAGTGTGATTGCAAAGAAGGCATCTCCACTTTGGTGTTCTCATCAAAAGGAGGTTCTAATGAAAGCTTGTGAGGGGTAATCCACCTTATGGATTGCCATGGAGCAGGAGTGTTATCTCCGAACCATGTTACATTGACATGTTAGCATTGTCTTATTTGTTTTTGCTTTTAATTGTTTTTTCTATTGCTTTCGCTAATGATTTTTGTAGAAAATGAAGAAGTGCTATTCACCCCCTCCTCTAGCTAATCCTCAAGGATCCTACAAGTGGTATCAGAGTCCGGATCGCTTGAAAGATTTAACCATCAACCGAAGCATTGCAATGGCTCTTCAAGAGGGATATGTTGCCGCTAAACCACCGCTCTTCGACTACAACCATTTTGCATATTGGAAAGCTAGGATGGAGTACTACTTAATGAATGATATTGAACTTTGACTTAGTGTTGTAGATTACTTCAAGAAACCGATGGATGAAGATTGTCAAGTCTTGGAAAATAAAATAAAATAATAATACTAATAATGATAATAATAAAAATAATAAAATGATAAAAATGCACGGGCGTATGTCATCGGAAAAGGAGGATAAATTTCGGAGTCTATTTATACCCTAAATAAGCGCAGTTGAGGGGATAAAGGGGAAAAACCCTAAACCCATTTACCCGGCCGAACCTTTCTTTTCCCTTTTCTTTTTATTTTTCCTTCTTTTTCGATCATTCTCCTCGTCTGCTGGTCACGAGCCGCCGCAGACGTCGAAAAGGGCGGTCGATGAACCCCTTCCGTCGGAGACGATGCCAAGCTGCCGGAGCTACCCCGATCCTCCTCCCTCCTCTCCACGGTGAGTAGTCTTTGGCTAGGGTTGGCGAGTGCGGTGAGTTCAGCAGATTCTTGTTTGGGACGGTCACGGCGAGTTGGAGTCGGGGTGTTAGGGATTGAATCGTGCCGGTGGAATGGGATTCCAGATTGGGTTCTAGCAGGCTTCTGGGGTGGATTTTCGGTATTGTTGGGGATGGGTTGAGCTAGGGAAAATGGTGGAGTTTGGCTACCCGACGGCTAGGATGAGGTGACAGGCAGAGAGTTCACGGGAAGGGGGTTAGGGTTTTCAATCTTGGAGCTATTGTTGGGTTTCCGGCACCGCGGCGTGTGTGTGTTCGATCATGTTTCGCAAACATGAGCACAGCGGAAGCAATTAAAAATAATAAATCTATATTTATTACAACACACACAACACACGCATGCTATTACAACAAGTGTAGACATAACCGTAAATTAAAAATTTGCAATAAAATAAATTTATCTACGTTATACCTTTCGTATGACGTGTAGCGGGAACGGCATCAACCGGAACGACCCTCGTAAGAATCGTCTCTATCCGTATCCACGCCGAGATCCTCGGGATGACTTCACTAAGTCATGAGCTTCGTCTTCGTACGGGTTACTAGCCTCGTGTTGAAGACAACGTGATCGAGAGATGATCACGATCCGAATCCAAATTCGGATCCAAAAACCGAGTCCTCAAAACTCGCTTCTCCGGAGAGGTATTCGTCAACCAATTGACGAATCCTTCGTCCTCCACCTCAGAGGGTTACCGGAGATCAAATCCCCGGTAAGTTAGCCACTGTCGGAGCACTAACCGTCGTCCAAACGATGCTCCGACGAGAGGAGGAGAAGCTGTCCAGAAAACTGGAAAGCTTGGTGGAGGATGTAGGCGCCGGCCAACCAAGGAAAGAAAAGCCTCACCTTGATGCCAAACCTATAGGGGATCACCGGAGGGTCGCCGGAGTGTTCACCGGCTGAAGCTTGGTCGCCGGCAAGGACTTGGACGGCGGCACAAAAGCTGGGCGGCGGCACTTAGGGTTGGGCGCCGAATTCACCAACAAGGGGTGGGCGGCAACTAGGTTGGGCGGCCAAAATAGATTAGGGTTTTGGATTAGGGTTTAAGCCCTATTTTATAGAGAACTAATTCTCTTAATGGTTAATGGATCATATCCATAAAGCCCGTTAACCCGCTCCATTAAGATAAGTTAAAATAAACCAAACCATGATGGTTTATTTTAAGTTAAAACGAACCGAACCAACCTTTGGTTCATTCGTTTAATATAAACCAAACCCTTTGGTTTATTCTCATCCATTGGATTAGAACCAAACCATTTTGGTCCATCCATTATGTCTTCATAAGACACGGCCCATCCACGCTTCCATTGCGACTGAAACAATTTCATGCTCGCTTTATGTTTGGTCCAACCAAACATAGTTTCTCTCGATGCGAGAATCCCATTCTCAAGCTCGTTTTAAATCCTTTGGATTACACTCGTTGTCGTGTGACCAAATAGGTTCTCGGTTTATGTTGGCCGTCTATAATTAACCATTAATTATAGAATGATCATGAGTGGCACCTAGTAGTACATCATGATCCCCCAATTAAACGAAAAGATCAACGGTTGATCCGAACTATTTCAAACCCTTCAAGATGGCTCGAATGAATCGTGCCCCATTCCCTTCACTCATCTTATACCCACTTGGTTCAGACATGGTCTATTGTGGTCCCCACTAGGTGACTATGTCACACCTAGCCCAAGTATCATTTCCTCGTCCTACAGTTCTAGTTACTCCACATGTATCGAAGAGTACTTTACTCTAAACATGTAATGCTTTGGCCAAAGACTTTAGTAACAATCCGACGAGAGGCCATGGGTATACATCTCCTCGCAAGGAGTGGTGAATCCTTTATAGGCTATTCAAACACCTTCGATCATTTCGACTTATACCCAATCATCCCGGGTCCACATCTCCTTGGAGATGTTTGCATAAGATGTCAAAGCATAAGTCTCCATGATCAAGATGACTTGAATACCGCAAGTCAAAGGAACATCGCACTTAAGCCACAGTAAGAACTTCATTGACATATCTATATATGCAGAGAACCATATGAAGTCTTACGGCTGGTCACTCCAATGAACTAGTTACCATAACTAGCATCCACGATTAACTCCGGACATCACTATGTCTCCAGCCAGTGAGAATCAGCTGCTTGGATACACCAAGGAGTATACCTCGTGCTAGTCTCGACAGAACTGATGGTGTCCAAATCCATCAATTCATCGACTAGGGATAATTCCGATACATCACAATTACACATGTAGAGATACTCACTAGTTGTGATCCAATCACAAATTCTCTCATGCTGTGAATCGTATCGTGGACATTCAGTAAATGAGTTTAAGATCCAATCAAATACATAAAACATGTATACTCAAATAGTGAATCTTCATTTATCATATAAATGGTTCATACATAAGGCGATTGCCTTAGGACATCTCTCATATATTACTAACAGACTCCCACTTGGCCTAATGCCAATCGCTACGGTATCCAATACCATAAGCTCTAACATGATCCTCAAACTTACTTTGAGGTAATGCTTTAGTCAAAGGATCCGCTAAGTTCCTTTCAGTGGGAATTTTCTCGATTTGTATTTCGTTCCTACTTATGATCTCTCTGATAAGATGATAGCGGCGAAGCACATGTTTGGATCATTGATGAGACCACATCAAGTTCAGAGATGAACTTCTTGATCCAAACCGCTTCCTTTTTGCTTCAAGTGCAGCGTGTTACCTTAGTGGCGAGAATCCGCTATAGTGTCAAGTTTGGAACCTTTCCAACTTATTGCCTCCATTCTAGGTGAATACATACCCGGTGAGACATGGAATCATCCTTATGCATGCGGGTTAACATCCGTATACCCACGTATCACCATGTACCCTTCTCCATATATTAGGAACACATCCTTAGTTCTTCTCAAGTACTTAAGGATCGTCTTAACAGCCGCCCAATGATCCATTCCTGGATCGGATTGGTATCTGCTCGTGACACTCAGAGCGTACGATACATCGGGCCTCGTACATAACATAGCATACATGATAGATCCTATTGCGGATGCATAGGGAATCTTACTCATGCAAATCCTCTCGTCTTCTGTGCGCGGACACATAGACTTCGAAAGGTGTTCCCCATGCCTGATGGGTAGTTAACCTTTCTTGGATTCCGACATGCTAAACCTCTTTAGCACTCGGTCTATATATGTAGACTGCGAAAGACCAAGCAACCGTTTCGATCTATCTCTATAGATCTTAATCCCAAGGATGTAGGTTGCTTCTCCCAGGTCTTTCATGGAGAATGTCTTGGATAACCAAACCTTAACTGACTGTAAGATTGACACATCGTTTCCTATAAGTAATATGTCATCGACATACAATACTAGGAACACGACTGCACTCCCACTAACCTTCTTGTACACACAAGGTTCGTCTGGATTTTGTGAGAAATCAAACTTTTTAATTGTCTCATCAAAACAGATATTCCAGCTCCTGGATGCTTGCTTCAATCCATAAATGGATCGTCGCAATTTGTATACCTTGGTTTTGTCAACCGATGTGAAACCCTCAGGCTGTATCATATACACGTCCTCGAGCAGGTTTCCATTAAGGAAAGCTGTTTTCACATCCATCTGCCATATCTCATAATCATAATGAGTCGCTATGGCCAGGAGCATCCGAATGGATTTAAGCATAGCTACAGGCGAATAGGTTTCGTCAACGATAATCAACACCTTGTTTTTGACGATATCCTTTCGCCACCAATCTAGCCTTATAGGTAATCACATTACCATCCATGTCGGTTTTCTTCTTGAAAACCCACTTGCACCCTATAGGCTTTATGCCTTCAGGTGGGTCAACCAAGTTCCAAACTTGGTTTTCGTACATGGAATCCATTTCTGACTTCATGGCACCAAGCCACTTATCCCTTTCTGAACTTGTCAGCACTTCTTCATAACTGGTAGGCTCCTCATCATCAATGAGTAACACGTCGTTCGATTCACTTACGAGAAATCCATATCTCTCAGGAATATTGCGTGTTCTACCAGATCTACGAAGATGTGGTGTTACAATAGGTCCAGCCGATTTCTCATCACTATGAGTTGTCGGCTGTTGTGCTTCACCAGGTATCTCATCATTGTCTATTTGAGTCTCTCGAGCCTCCTCAAGCTCGACGACACTCCCACTGTTTTCTTGCAAGAGAAACTCTTTCTCTAGAAACACAGCATGCCTTGAAACAAACACCTTTTGTTCCACAGGATGATAGAATTGGTAACCCCTTGTTTCCTTAGGGTATCCAATAAATAGACATTTATCAGACTTAGCATCCAGTTTGTCTGATACAGTCCGCTTCACATAAGTAGGACAACCCCATATCTTCAAGTAAGATACATGAGGTTTCTTACTAGCCCATATCTCATATGGAGTAGTAGAGACTACCTTGGTAGGCATTCTGTTCAACAAGTAAACAGCTGTCTGAAGTGCATAACCCCAAAAGGACTTGGGAAGAGTCGCATGATTCATCATTGACCTGACCATGTCCAACAAGGTCCGGTTACGCCTCTCAGATACACCATTATACTGTGGTGTATAGGGCGGAGTCCATTGAGACAATATGCCATTGTCTCTTAGATAATCAAGAAACTCTTGACTTAATTATTCACCACCTCGATCCGATCGAAGTATTTTAATACTTTTGTCATGTTGTTTCTCTACTTCATTTCTGAATTCTTTGAACCTTTCAAAGGCTTCAGACTTGTGTTTCATCAAGAACACATACCCAAACCGTGAGTGATCATCGGTGAAGGTAATGAAGTAGCTATAGCCTCCTAAAGCTTGAGTTGACATAGGTCCACATACATCAGTATGTACTAGACCTAGTAACTCTCCCACTCGTTCACCTTTTCCAGTAAAAGGTAACTTAGTCATCTTGCCTTTTAAGCATGATTCGCATGTATCGTATGAATCCAATTCAAACGATTCCAGAATTCCACATCGGTGTAATTTGGACATGCGTTTCTTGCTTATATGGCCAAGACGACAATGCCACATATAGGAGTCTATGTGATTATCCTTTCGAGCACGCATGTTGCTCGCTTTGATATTGAAAATGTCACTGGATACGTCCAACGTATAAATGCCATTACTCAAAGTTCCAATTCCATAAAGTACTCCATTCAAAGTTATATAACAACAATTGTTACTAAACGTTAAATGGAAACCATTTCTATTTAAGCAGGAAATAGAAACAATGTTCTTTATTAGAGAAGGAACATAATAGCAATTGTCCAGTTCCAAGACTAGTCCACTAGGGAGCTTCAGCAAATAAGTTCCGATGGCGACCGCAGCAACCTTTGCTCCATTGCCAACTCGCAAATTTGACTCTCCTCTGACAAGTCTTCTTCTATTCCTTAGCCCCTGTATGTCATTACATATATGTGAGCTACACCCAGTATCCAATACCCAAGTGTCTAAGGAAATAGAATGACAATCAATAACGAAGATACCTGAAGAGGATGGGGCATCGGATGCCTTCTTCTTCTTCATGGACTCAAAATAAGTCTTGCAGTTTCTTCGCCAGTGGCCTTCCTTGCCACAGTGATGGCAAGTGCCCTTTTGCGCTGGTTCCGCCTTCTTTGCCTTTTTCTTTCCTTTCTTCTGTTCTTTTGCCTTCCTCTTAGAACCTTTCTTTGAGGAATCAACTAACAGAACCGCCTTCTCCTCATGCTTTACAGAAGGCTCCACAGTCTTCAGCATATTAAGGAGCTCGGGAATGGTGGATTCCAATTTGTTCATCCGATAGTTCATCACAAATTGCGAGAAGCTCTTGGGCAAACAATGCAGAATTAAGTCAATACTTAACTCATGATCCATCACAAAATCGAGGGTAGCTAGCCGCTCGATGTACCCGTTCATCTTTAGCACAAACTGCACTACAGACAAACCTTCTTGCATCTTCGTAGTGAAGAGGAGCCTAGAGACCTCGAACCTTTCGGATCTCGCTTGCTCATCGAACAACTCATGAAGATGGAAGACCATAGTATTAGCATCCATATGCTCATGCTGCTTTTGCAGCTCAGGTACCATCGCCGCTAGCATGATGCAACTCGCCAGCTCAGAATCTTCCACATGTTTCTGATAGACCAACATTTGGTCTGGAGTTGCATCGTCCTTAGGACGGTCAGGAAGAGGCTCTTCAAGGACATATGCAAGCTTTTCTGCCTTGAGAACAATTCTCAGGTTTCTAAGCCAGTCCAGGAAGTTAGGCCCAGTCAGTTTGTTCGAATCCAAAATAGTGCGCAAATTCAAAGACGTCATGATCAATTTATTGACCTAGAAATACAAAACGAGCATATATGAGAAAATGATTTTAAAATGCATCAATATACATTTATAAATCCCATTCATTTTTCGAATTTCAAAAACCCCTTAAAATCACTTCGGGAGATCGTAGGTCCATCTCCGAATGGGCTAATATCCATCATAGATAAGAACAACCTTGGAGTGAGTCCAACAAGCCATTCTTAGCTATGATGGTGGGTATCAAGTATACCGATTACATATCATGTATATGTAACTATCACAATGTGCTATCAACTAATTGAATGTTTACACATACATTGGGTTGTTAACACATTAACAAGTATGCATCATATGCATAACACCCAACTTCACCTCTCTTCACGTCGACCTTGGAGTGAGTCCAACAAATCGATGCTCCAAGTTAAAGCCGACCCATTAATCGCGAAATAGTTTTAATATGGTTAGAGCGCATTCAACCAATTAGCCAGGCTTGGAGTGAGTCCAACAACCCAAACTAACGATTGACCTCTGACTCTTACCATATTAGAGTTAAACTATTCCAATGATTTGAACATGTTCAGGTTCGAGCCGGGCTTGGAGTGAGTCCAACAACCCAAACAAGAAACAGAACTCTGGTTCTAACCATATTAATGGAAGGTGTAGGCTTTAATATTGAGTTAGGGTTTTATGTTTCATCCTCTTTGCATGCAAATAACTATTATCTACATGGCATGGCATACATGGCATACATCTACATGTCACGACACGCATGACATAATGTTATGCATCTATTGCAATTACATGGCATACAATTATGTCATGTATATAATTTCCTTATATGTCATAACTATTTATGGAAATAAAATATGTTTAAGATTTGATTCTCCAAATCAAATCATAATTAAATTAGGAAACAAATTTCCAAATCTAATCACATATTTTATTCATGGAATTATTTGATTAAGGAAAATCTATTTAGGAAACCAATTTCCTAAATCATTAAAACTACTTATGGAAATAAAATATTTTAAGATTTGATTTTCCAAATCAAATCATGATTAAATTAGGAAACAAATTTCCAGAATCTAATCAAATATTTTATTTATGGAAAATATCAATTTTCATAAATACTTCCAACTTTCCAAAAGTGGAAGATTTCCATAAATCCTTCTAGACTTTCCAAAATTGAAAAATTTCCATAAATACTTCTAAATTTCCAAAATTAGAAAATTTCTAGAAATACATTATGACTATCGCAAAACCATTTTACGATTATGTCGAAACACAACCTGGGCTCTGATACCACTGTTGGGTTTCCGGCACCGCGGCGTGTGTGTGTTCGATCATGTTTCGCAAACATGAGCACAGCGTAAGCAATTAAAAATAATAAATCTATATTTATTACAACACACACAACACACGCATGCTATTACAACAAGTGTAGACATAACCGTAAATTAAAAATTTGCAATAAAAGAAATTTATCTACGTTATACCTTTCGTATGACGTGTAGCGGGAACGACATCAACCGGAACGACCCTCGTAAGAATCGTCTCTATCCGTATCCACGCCGAGCTCCTCGGGATGACTTCACTAAGTCACGAGCTTCGTCTTCGTACGGGTTACTAGCCTCGTGTTGAAGACAACGTGATCGAGAGATGATCACGATCCGAATCCAAATTCGGATCCAAAAACCGAGTCCTCAAAACTCGCTTCTCCGGAGAGGTATTCGTCAACCAATTGACGAATCCTTCGTCCTCCACCTCAGAGGATTACCGGAGATCAAATCCCCGGTAAGTTAGCCGCTGTCGGAGCACTAACCGTCGTCCAAACGACGCTCCGACGAGAGGAGGAGAAGCTGTCCAGAAAACTGGACAGCTTGGTGGAGGATGTTGGCGCCGGCCAACCAAGGAAAGAAAAGCTTCACCTTGATGCCAAACCTATAGGGGATCACCAGAGGGTCGCCGGAGTGTTCACCGGCTGAAGCTTGGTCGCCGGCAAGGACTTGGACGGCGGCACAAAAACTGGGCGGCGACACTTAGGGTTGGGCGCCGAATTCACCAACAAGGGGTGGGCGGCAACTAGGTTGGGCGGCCAAAATAGATTAGGGTTTTGGATTAGGGTTTAAGCCCTATTTTATAGAGAACTAATTCTCTTAATGGTTAATGGATCATATCCATAAAGCCCGTTAACCCGCTCCATTAAGATAAGTTAAAATAAACCAAACCATGATGGTTTATTTTAAGTTAAAACGAACCGAACCAACCTTTGGTTCATTCGTTTAATATAAACCAAACCCTTTGGTTTATTCTCATCCATTGGATTAGAACCAAACCATTTTGGTCCATCCATTATGTCTTCATAAGACATGGCCCATCCACGCTTCCATTGCGACTGAAACAATTTCATGCTCGCTTTATGTTTGGTCCAACCAAACATAGTTTCTCTCGGTCTGAGAATCCCATTCTCAAGCTCGTTTTAAATCCTTTGGATTACACTCGTTGTCGTGTGACCAAATAGGTTCTCGGTTTATGTTGGCCGTCTATAATTAACCATTAATTATAGAATGATCATGAGTGGCACCTAGTAGTACATCATGATCCCCAATTAACCGAAAAGATCAAGCGGTTGATCAGAACTATTTCGAAACCCTTGATGGCTCGAATGAATCGTGCCCCATTCCCTTCACTCATCTTATACCCACTTGGTTCAGACATGGTCTATTGTGTCATCCCACTAATTTGACTATGTCACACCTAGCCCAAGTATCATTTCCTCGTCCTACAGTTCTAGTTACTCCACATGTATCGAAGAGTACTTTACTCTAAACATGTAATGCTTTGGCCAAAGACTTTAGTAACAATCCGAGAGGCCATGGGTATACATCTCCTCGCAAGGAGTGGTGAATCCTTTATAGGCTATTCAAACACCTTGATCACTTCGACTTATACCCAATCATCCGGGTCCACATCTCCTCGGAGATGTTTGCTTAAGATGTCAGCCATAAGTCTCCATGATCAAGACAGGACGAATACATAAGTCAAAGGAACTCACTTAAGCCACGATAAGAACTTCATTGACATATCTATATGTCAGAGAACCATATGAAGTCTTACGGTGGTCACTCGATGAACTAGTTACCATAACTAGCATCCACGATTAACTCGGACATCACTATGTCTCGGCCCGGTGAGAATCAATTTGCTTGGATACACCAAGGAGTATACCTCGTGCTAGTCTCGGAGAATTGATGGTGTCCAAATCCATCAATTCATCGACTAGGGATAATTCCGATACATCACAATTACACATGTAGAGATACTCACTAGTTGTGATCCAATCACAAATTCTCTCATGCTGTGAATCGTATCGTGGATATTCAGTAAATGAGTTTAAGATCCAATCAAATACATAAAACATGTATACTCAAATAGTGAATCTTCATTTATCATATAAATGGTTCATACATAAGGCGATTGCCTTAGGACATCTCTCATATATTACTAACGGACTCCCTTGGCTAATGCCAATCGCTACGGTATCCAATACCATAAGCTCTAACATGACCCTCAAACTTACTTTGAGGTAATGCTTTAGTCAAAGGATCCGCTAAGTTCCTTTCAGTGGGAATTTTCTCGATTTGTATTTCGTTCCTACTTATGATCTCTCTGATAAGATGATAGCGGCGAAGCACATGTTTGGATCATTGATGAGACCACATCAAGTTCATAGATGAACTTTTTGATCCAAACCGCTTCCTTTCTTTGCTTCAAGGCTGCAGCGTATTACGCCTTAGTGGCAGAATCCGCTATAGTGTCAAGCTTGGAACCTTTCCAAATTATTGCGCCTCCGTTCCAGGTGAATACATACCCTGACTGAGAAATGGAATCATCCTTGTCTTTCTTGAGCTGGCATCCGTATACCCACGTATCACCATGTACCCTTCTCCATATATTAGGAACACATCCTTAGTTCTTCTCAAGTACTTAAGGATCGTCTTAACAGCCGCCCAATGATCCATTCCTGGATCGGATTGGTATCTGCTCGTGACACTCAGAGCGTACGATACATCGGGCCTCGTACATAACATAGCATACATGATAGATTCTATTGCGGATGCATAGGGAATCTTACTCATGCAAATCCTCTCGTCTTCTGTGCGCGGACACATAGACTTCGAAAGGTGTACCCCATGCCTGATGGGCAGATAACCTTTCTTGGATTCCGACATGCTAAACCTCTTTAGCACTCGGTCTATATATGTAGACTGCGAAAGACCAAGCAACCGTTTCGATCTATCTCTATAGATCTTAATCCCAAGGATGTAGGTTGCTTCTCCCAGGTCTTTCATGGAGAATGTCTTGGATAACCAAACCTTAACTGACTGTAAGATTGACACATCGTTTCCTATAAGTAATATGTCATCGACATACAATACTAGGAACACGACTGCACTCCCACTAACCTTCTTGTACACACAAGGTTCGTCTGGATTTTGTGAGAAATCAAACTTTTTGATTGTCTCATCAAAACGGATATTCCAGCTCCTGGTTGCTTGCTTCAATCCATAAATGGATCGTCGCAACATGCATACCTTGGTTTTATCAACCGATGTGAAACCCTCAGGCTGTATCATATACACGTCCTCGAGCAAGTTTCCATTAAGGAAAGCTGGTTTCACATCCATCTGCCATATCTCATAATCATAATGGCTATGGCGGGAGCATCGAATGGATTTAAGCATAGCTACTGAGAATAGGTTTTCGTCATAATCAACACCTTGTTTTTGGCGATATCCTTTCGCCACCAATCTAGCCTTATAGGTAATCACATTACCATCCATGTCGGTTTTCTTCTTGAAAACCCACTTGCACCCTATAGGCTTTATGCCTTGGTGGGTCAACCAAGTTCCAAACTTGGTTTCGTACATGGAATCCATTTCGACTTCATGGCACCAAGCCACTTATCCCTTTACGAACTTATCGTCACTTCTTCATAACTGGTAGGCTCCTCATCATCAATGAGTAACACGTCGTTCGATTCACTTACGAGAAATCCATATCTCTCGGGAATATTGCGTGTTCTGCGGATCTCTGAAGATGTGGTGTTACAATAGTCGTAGATTGCTCATCACTATGAGTTGTGGTGTTGTGCTTCACGGTATCTCATCAATGTCTATTTGAGTCTCTCGAGCCTCCTCAAGCTCGGACACTCCCCCTTTTCTTCTTGCAAGAGAAACTCTTTCTCTAGAAACACGGCATGCCTTGAAATAAACACCTTTTGTTCCACGGGATGATAGAATTAGTAACCCCTTGTTTCCTTAGGGTATCAATAAATAGACATTTATCGGACTTAGCATCGGTTTATGCGTCTGATCGCTTCACATAAGCGAGGACAACCCCATATCTTCAAGTAAGATACATGAGGTTTCTTACTAGCCCATATCTCATATGGAGTAGTAGAGACTACCTTGGTAGGCATTACATTTAACAAGTAAGCAGGTATGCAGTGCATAACCCCAAAGGACTTGGGAAGAGTCGCATGATTCATCATTGACTGACCATGTCCAACAAGGTCGATTCGCCTCTCGGATACACCATTATCTTTGTGGTGTATAGGGCGGAGTCCATTGAGACAATATGCCATTGTCTCTTAGATAATCAAGAAACTCTTGACTTAAGTATTCACCACCTCGATCCGATCGAAGTATTTTAATACTTTTGTCATGTTGTTTCTCTACTTCATTTCTGAATTCTTTGAACCTTTCAAAGGCTTGGACTTGTGTTTCATCAAGAACACATACCCAAGCAGTAGTGATCATCGGTGAAGGTAATGAAGTAGCTATAGCCTCCTAAAGCTTGAGTTGACATAGGTCCACATACATCGGTATGTACTAGACCTAGTAACTCTCACTCGTTCACCTTTTCGGTAAAGGTAACTTAGTCATCTTGCCTTTTAAGCATGATTCGCATGTATCGTATGAATCCAATTCAAGCGATTCGAATTCCACATCGGTGTAATTTGGACATGCGTTTCTTGCTTATATGGCCAAGCGACAATGCCACATATAGAGTCTATGTGATTATCCTTTCGAGCACGCGTGTTGCTCGCTTCGATATTGAAAATGTCCTTTGGATCGTCCAGCGTATAAATGCCATTACTCAAAGTTCGGTTCCATAAAATCGCCATTCAAAGTTATATAACAACAATTGTTACTAAGCGTTAAATGGAAACCATTTCTATTTAAGCGGAAATAGAAACAATGTTCTTTATTAGAGAAGGAACATAATAGCAATTGTCGGTTCAAGACTAGTCCACTAGGGAGCTTCAGAATAAGTTCCGATGGCGAGCGGACCTTTGCTCCATTGCCAACTCGCAAATTTGACTCCCCTCGACAAGTCTTCTTCTATTCCTTAGCCCCTGTATGTCATTACATATATGTGAGCTACACCCAGTATCCAATACCCAAGTGTCTAAGGAAATAGAATGACAATCAATAACGAAGATACCTGAAGAGGATGGGGCATCGGATGCCTTCTTCTTCATGGACTCAAGATAAATCTTGCAGTTTCTTCGCCAGTGGCCTTCCTTGCCACAGTGATGGCAAGTGCCCTTTTGCGCTGGTTCCGCCTTCTTTGCCTTTTTCTTTCCTCTCTTCTGTTCTTTTGCCTTCCTCTTAGAACCTTTCTTTGAGGAATCAACTAACAGAACCTCCTTCTCCTCATGCTTCTGAAGGCTCCATAGTCTTGACATATTAAGGAGCTCGGGAATGGTGGATTCCAATTTGTTCATCCGATAGTTCATCACAAATTGCGAGAAGCTCTTGGGCAAACAATGCAGAATTAAGTCAATACTTAACTCATGATCCATCACAAAACCGAGGGTAGCTAGCCGCTCGATGTACCCGTTCATCTTTAGCACAAACTGCACTACAGACGAACCTTCTTGCATCTTCGTAGTGAAGAGGAGCCTAGAGACCTCGAACCTTTCGGATCTCGCTTGCTCATCGAACAACTCATGAAGATGGAAGACCATAGTATTAGCATCCATATGCTCATGCTGCTTTTGCAGCTCAGGTACCAGCGCCGCTAGCATGATGCAACTCGCCAGCTCAGAATCTGCCACATGTTTCTGATAGACCAACATTTGGTCTGGAGTTGCATCGTCCTTAGGACGGTCAGGAAGAGGCTCTTCAAGGACATATGCAAGCTTTTCCGCCTTGAGAACAATTCTCGGGTTTCTAAGCAAGTCGAAGTTAGGCCCGGTTCAGTTTGTTGAATCAAAATAGTGCGCCAAATTCAAAGGCGTCATGATCAATTTATTGACCTAGAAATACAAAGCGAGCATATATGAAAATGATTTTAAAATGCATCAATATACATTTATAAATCCCATTCATTTTGAATTTCAAAAACCCCAAAATCACTTGGAGATCGTAGGTCCATCTCCGAATGGGTGATATCCATCATAGATAAGAACAACCTTGGAGTGAGTCCAACAAGCCATTCTTAGCTATGATGGTGGGTATCAATATACCGATTACATATCATGTATATGTAACTATCACAATGTGCTATCAACTAATTGAATGTTTACACATACATTGGGTTGTTAACACATTAACAAGTATGCATCATATGCATAACACCCAACTTCACCTCTCTTCACGTCGACTTTAGAGTGAGTCCAACAAATCGATGCTCCAAGTTAAAGCCGACCCATTAATCGCGAAATAGTTTTAATATGGTTAGAGCGCATTCAACCAATTAGCTAGGCTTGGAGTGAGTCCAACAACCCAAACTAACGATTGACCTCTGACTCTTACCATATTAGAGTTAAACTATTCCAATGATTTGAACATGTTCCGGTTCGAGCCGGGCTTGGAGTGAGTCCAACAACCCAAACAAGAAACAGAACTCTGGTTCTAACCATATTAATGGAAGGTGTAGGCTTTAATATTGAGTTAGGGTTTTATGTTTCATCCTCTTTGCATGAAAATAACTATTATCTACATGGCATGGCATACATGGCATACATCTACATGTCACGACACGCATGGCATAATGTTATGCATCTAATGCAATTACATGGCATACAATTATGTCATGTATATAATTTCCTTATATGTCATAACTATTTATGGAAATAAAATATGTTTAAGATTTGATTCTACAAATTAAATCATAATTAAATTAGGAAACAAATTTCCAAATCTAATCACATATTTTATTCATGGAATTATTTGATTAAGGAAAATCTATTTAGGAAACCAATTTCCTAAATCATTAAAACTACTTATGGAAATAAAATATTTTAAGATTTGATTTCCCAAATCAAATCATGATTAAATTAGGAAACAAATTTCCAGAATCTAATCAAATATTTTATTTATGGAAAATATCAATTTCTATAAATACTTCCAACTTTCCAAAAGTGAAAGATTTCCATAAATCCTTCTAGACTTTCCAAAATTGAAAAATTTCCATAAATACTTCTAAATTTCCAAAATTAGAAAATTTCCAGAAATATATTATGACTATCGCAAAACCATTTTACGATTATGTCGAAACACAACCTGGGCTCTGATACCACTGTTGGGTTTTCGGCACCGCGGCGTGTGTGTGTTCGATCATGTTTCGTAAACATGAGCACAGCGGAAGCAATTAAAAATAATAAATCTATATTTATTACAACACACACAACACACGCATGCTATTACAACAAGTGTAGACATAACCGTAAATTAAAATTTGCAATAAAAGAAATTTATCTACGTTATACCTTTCGTATGACGTGTAGCGGGAACGACATCAACCGGAACGACCCTCGTAAGAATCGTCTCTATCCGTATCCACGCCGAGCTCCTCGGGATGACTTCACTAAGTCACGAGCTTCGTCTTCATACGGGTTACTAGCCTCGTGTTGAAGACAACGTGATCGAGAGATGATCACGATCCGAATCCAAATTCGGATCCAAAACCGAGTCCTCAAAACTCACTTCTCCGGAGAGGTATTCGTCAACCAATTGACGAATCCTTCGTCCTCCACCTCAGAGGATTACCAGAGATCAAATCCCCGGTAAGTTAGCCGCTGTCGGAGCACTAACCGTCGTCCAAACGACGCTCCGACGAGAGGAGGAGAAGCTGTCCAGAAAACTGGACAGCTTGGTGGAGGATGTAGGCGCCGGCCAACCAAGGAAAGAAAAGCCTCACCTTGATGCCAAACCTATAGGGGATCACCGGAGGGTCGCCGGAGTGTTCACCGGCAGAAGCTTGGACGCCGGCAAGGACTTGGACGGCGGCACAAAAACTGGGCGGCGGCACTTAGGGTTGGGCGCCGAATTCACCAACAAGGGGTGGGCGGCAACTAGGTTGGGCGGCCAAAATAGATTAGGGTTTTGGATTAGGGTTTAAGCCCTATTTTATAGAGAACTAATTCTCTTAATGGTTAATGGATCATATCCATAAAGCCCGTTAACCCGCTCCATTAAGATAAGTTAAAATAAACCAAACCATGATGGTTTATTTTAAGTTAAAACGAACCGAACCAACCTTTGGTTCATTCGTTTAATATAAACCAAACCCTTTGGTTTATTCTCATCCATTGGATTAGAACCAAACCATTTTGGTCCATCCATTATGTCTTCATAAGACACGGCCCATCCACGCTTCCATTGCGACTGAAACAATTTCATGCTCGCTTTATGTTTGGTCCAACCAAACATAGTTTCTCTCGATGCAGAATCCCATTCTCAAGCTCGTTTTAAATCCTTTGGATTACACTCGTTGTCGTGTGACCAAATAGGTTCTCGGTTTATGTTGGCCGTCTATAATTAACCATTAATTATAGAGCGATCATGAGTGGCACCTAGTAGTACATCATGATCCCCAATTAACCGAAAAGATCAGCGGTTGATCGAACTATTTCTCAAACCCTTGATGCTCGAATGAATCGTGCCCCATTCCCTTCACTCATCTTATACCCACTTGGTTCAGGACATGGTCTATTGTGTCAGTCCCCACTAGGCTGACTACGTCACACCTAGCCCAAGTATCATTTCCTCGTCCTACGGATTCTAGTTACTCCACATGTATCGAAGAGTACTTTACTCTAAACATGTAATGCTTTGGCCAAAGACTTTAATAACAATTCGACGAGAGGCCATGGGTATACATCTCCTCGCAAGGAGTGGTGAATCCTTTATAGGCTATTCAAACACCTTCGATCACTTCGACTTATACCCAATCATCCCGGGTCCACATCTCCTCGGAGATGTTTGCTTATGATGTCAAAGCATAAGTCTCCATGATCAAGATGACTTGAATACCGCAAGTCAAAGGAACATCGCACTTAAGCCACAGTAAGAACTTCATTGACATATCTATATATGCAGAGAACCATATGAAGTCTTACGGCTGGTCACTCCAATGAACTAGTTACCATAACTAGCATCCACGATTAACTCGGACATCACTATGTCTCTGGCGGTGAGAATCACCGCTTGGATACACCAAGGAGTATACCTCGTGCTAGTCTCGAGAATTGATGGTGTCCAAATCCATCAATTCATCGACTAGGGATAATTAGATACATCACAATTACACATGTAGAGATACTCACTAGTTGTGATCCAATCACAAATTCTCTCATCTTGTGAATCGTATGTGGACATTGATAAATGAGTTTAAGATCCAATCAAATACATAAAACATGTATACTCAAATAGTGAATCTTCATTTATCATATAAATGGTTCATACATAAGGCGATTGCCTTAGGACATCTCTCATATATTACTAACAGCTATAAGGGGAGTTCTCGATGGGAGGTGAGTGGAATCGGTGGATTGGGGGTATTCGCCAGGTGAAGGGCAGGGGAGAGGGAGCGGGTAAACAGAGTGGTGTTGTTGGGAGGGAAGGGGATCGGTATAGGATTTTAGGATCGTTTTGATGAATTTACACGTGAATAGGTATGGTGGGATTCATCCGGTAGGACGATAATAACGGAGTATACACATGTTGGGGTCCTTATGAATTGAGTATGCCGCGTGATGTATATGAGGGTTAAATCTTCAGTTAATAGCCAGATAAAGGTTTAATAGATGTAAGGAGTAGTTTGTTTGAAAGGAATCAGCCTGCTAGGGTGGATGTAAAAATTTGTATGTACATGAGCTTTATGTCTGTAGATGATTCCTGCTATATTTGTTTTCAGTCAGCATGTATAGTTAATCCTTTATAAGATTTTTCTTAATGCTGTAAATGATATGTAATATGTGATAAATATCATCTACCTGTGTATGAGGTTAGATGCTATATGTATATGAGTGTAATTACCATCTACCTGTGTATGAGGTTAGATGCTATATGTATATGGGTGTAATTACCATCTACCTGTGTATGAGGTTAGATGTTATATATAGATATATATATATATTTGTTCACCTATGATGTTTAATGTTATTATTTTTAGCTAAATGTTCATCAAATCTTTCTTGTGCCTTGATGCTATGTGAATAAGTTATATTATCATCTACCTGTGTGTAAGGTTAGATGCTATATGTACATGGGTGTAATTATCATCTACCTGTGTATGAGGTTAGATGCTATATATATATGTGGGTGTAATTAACATCTACCTGTGTATGAGGTTAGATTCTATATATAGATATTTACTCGTTCACTCATGATGTTCTATGTTATCCTTCTGTGATTGAGTATGATAGAAAATGAAAGAAATTCTTTATTTAGCTAACTGTATGTACATGAGCATTAGTTGTGCCTGGACGGGTTGGGCTCCCCGGGTTGAGTTCCGGGGAGGGCCCACCCAAATTGATAGATTGACTGATGACTGATGATTGATTCCCTTAGTTTCTTTCTAGAGGTACCTCAGGATTGCACAAGAAAATAAGGTATTTGACTGGCTCAGCATGTTAAATGCATAATGCGAGGTACCACGAGGGTTTATGGTTAGGTACAGTTAGCATAATAGAAATGCATGATTGGGTTCGCAGTACTTGTTATAATGGCATGTTGCTAAAAGTATTGGTTATGTTACATACTGACTTACAGAAAGTGCAATAATAAAATGTTTGTTAAGCTATAGTAGTTTACATTTACAGTTGAAGAGATTTAGGTTTCCTGTTGAATTTTCCTCCCTGTGTTGCATCCCTATCATTGATCTACTTACTGGTCTGTGAACTCATGATTTCACATAATATTTTCAGGTAGGGAACAGGAATCCCAGATTGAGATGCAAGAAGCGGAGATGGTGTAACTGAGGAGATGATGATGAGCATGACACACATTGTCCGGGACATCTATGGTACAGGGTTTCCAGTTTGAGGGGAGTTGATTTTGATGTTCTATTTTTCTTCAGGCGAAGAGGGTATAGTGTGTGTAGTTGAGACTGCTAAACTGAATGGAATAAAATAAACTTGGTGCTGGGTGTTCCGATCTTGTGTATAATGGGTAATATTGATGTGTGATTTGGGATTAAGTATATGCATACTGGGTTAGGTCTTTTTAGTTGGTATCAGAGCGAACGATCCTAAAGGACAGTGTGTGCATGCAATCTCATCAAGGACTCAGATACATCCATCCCCGCGTTTGTAAGCTTTAAATTTACTTTTCAAGTAGTAGTCTTAATGTAATCATGTTTAGTTTTATGTATAAATTGGAGATAACGATGCAGGTATCGAGTTTTATAGGAGAATGGCGGGCCGAAGAAACAATGGTGAAGTGGGGCAGAGTAGTCAGTTTCTCGCTGAGCTTGCCGCAATTATGCAGGAACAAAATCGGATTCAGGGAGAACAGATCCAACAACTATTGAGAGCCAGGGAGCATGGAAACACCCACAGTGGTCCCACAGCCAGTGTGAACCCAGTTTACAAGCAGTTCAAGGATCTTGGACCGACAGAGTTTAAGGGAAGTACAAACTCGATTGTTGCAGAAGGATGAATTCGATCATTGGAGACGATATATGACTTCATGCAGCTTACGGATGCTGACAAGGTGAGGTGCACCATATTCATGTTGCGAGGCGATCCTCGAATATGGTGGGAGGGTGCATGCTCAGCGGTGGATTTAGCTACAGTTACTTGGGTTGAATTCAAGGAGGTATTTTATGGTAAATACTTTCTTGACACGAACTTCGAATGGCGAGAATTCCTAGAGCCGCCAAGGGACCTGACGGTGGAGTATGTCAAGGAATTCGAGAAGGCGGTATTTTGTACCTATGATTGCCACCAACCATGAGAGGAGTGAAACATTTCTTGAGGATTGAGGGCAGCCATTCGCCATGATGTCAGGGTGAGCCGAGTTACCACCTTCAGAGAGGCTGTGGATCAGGCTCTGATGGAAGAGAGGGACAGGAATGACATGATAAAGGAAGTACAGACTAAGAGGTCTAGTTACTAGGGAAGGGAAGCTCCTGCGTCGAGCCAGAAGAAGTTTGCACCGAGCGGTTTGAGGCAAGCGACCCGCAGTTTGATAACAGCCACGGCGACCCGGGAAGCCCGATCGACCATCGACTCTTCTTCAAGGGCGAAAGCAAAACTCAGTGTCCCAAGTGCGATAAGACTCATGAAGGTCAGTGTTTGGTGGGTACATATGTGTGCTACAAGTGCAAGAAGTTTGGGCACTTTGCTATGAACTGCCCTCAGCTCAAAGAGCCAACTAGGGGAAGGGTGTATGCTATGACACAGGAGCAGGTAGATCCGGATTCGGCCATCATCACAGGTAGAATTTCTATTGTCAACCTACCTGCTCATGCCTTAATTGATTCTGAAGCTACACACTCTTTCATATCGGTGGCCTACGTTGCAAAACTAGGTATTTCATGTGATTGGATGGCTACCGACTATAATGTGTCCTTGCCTTCGGGGGAAGAACTGACCAACAATAGAATAGTGAGGAACTGTCCGATAGGGATGCAGAACTATACAGTGTACGCCGACCTTATTGCATTAGAGATGGTGGACTTTGATGTAATTCTGGGTATGGATTGGTTGACCCGGTACGAGGCCATTATTGACTGTAAATAAAGCACGGTTAAACTGAAACTACAAAATGATGGATTTGTCATTTTCAATGCAACCTCCACGCTGAGTCATCTACCTATTATATCAGCATGTAAAGCTCAGAAAATGTTAAGTAAGGGGTGTAACGGATTTCTAGTCAACATAATGGGTAGTTCTGAGACTGTTAAACCAAGTCTGGAAGAAGTAGAGGTAGTCCGGGATTTTCCCGATGTATTTCCAGAGGATATTGCAGGATTACCCCCTGTCAGGGAGGTTGAGTTTGGAATAGAATTAATATCGAGAACCACCCCTGTGTCTAAAGCACCGTACCGCCTGGCACCCACCGAAATGAAGGAACTGAAGGAGCAACTACAAGAACTACTGGATAAGGGTTTCATCTGACCCAGTGTGTCACCCTGGGGAGCGCCAGTGTTGTTCGTCCATAAGAAGGACGGTTCAATGCGGTTGTGCATTGACTATCGGGAGTTGAATCGGGTTACAGTCAAGAACAAGTACCCGTTGCCTAGAATCGATGATCTGTTTGATCAACTACAGGGAGCAACGGTGTTCTCAAAAATTGACTTGAGGTCGGGGTACCACCAACTGAGGGTGAAAGGAGAAGATGTTCATAAAACTGCATTCAGAACTCGATATGGTCATTATGAGTTTCTAGTTATGCCGTTTGGGCTTACTAATGCCCCCGCAACCTTTATGGATTTGATGAACCGGATTTTCCAGCCATACCTGGATCAGTTTGTGATTGTCTTTATCGATGATATCCTAATTTACTCTCAGAGTCGCGAAGAGCACCGACAACATCTGACGCTGGTGCTGTAGATTCTGAAGGATAAGCGGTTATATGCTAAGTTCAACAAATGTGATTTTTGGCTGAGTCAAATAGCATTTTTAGGACATATAGTCTCAGAGAGGGGAATAGAGGTGGATCCAGTCAAAGTGGAGGCAATCCAGAGTTGGGCTACTCCGAGAAATGTTACAGAAATTCGAAGTTTCCTGGGACTAGCGGGGTATTATCGCAGATTTATTCAGAATTTTTCATGAATTGCGCTACCCCTAACTTCGTTGACCAAGAAGGGGGTGAGGTATGAATGGACTACTCAGTGCGAGAAGAGTTTTATGGAGTTAAAGGAAAGGCTGATGACAACACCTGTGCTTGCAGTTCCAGACACTTCTGGGCAGTTTGTGGTGTACACTGATGCCTCCAAAACTGGTCTAGGGGTTGTATTGATACAGAAGGGGAGGGTCATTGCCTATGCATCACGTCAGTTGAAGGTGCATGAGCAGAATTATCCTACACATGACCTGGAACTAGCAACGGTCGTCTTCGCTTTGAAGATCTGGCAACACTATCTTTACGGAGAATGTTGCGAGATCTACACAGATCATAAAAGTTTGAAATATTTCTTTACCCAAAAGGAACTGAATATGCGGCAGAGACGATGGTTGGAGTTGGTAAAAGATTATGACTGCAATATTAACTATCATCCGGGTAAGGCAAATGTGGTGGCGGATGCGCTGAGTCGCAAGACGGTGACGCTATTATAGTTGACCACTCAGCAAAGATTGATATCAGAATTTCAACAGATAAGAGTGGAGGTGATAGCACCAGGTGAGCAGGTTAGGTTGGCGGCACTGACGGTTAAATCAAACTTACGGGATCAGATTTGGGCAGAACAAGCCTTGGATCAACAGTTAATGGAATGGAAACGCAAAGATGAAGCAAAGGGTAGTACCATCTACTCAGTGGTTGATGGGATGGTGCGATACAAGGGCCGCATCTGGGTGCCTAAGGGTGGATCCTTGAGGGAGAATCTCATGAGGGAAGCTCACACTACCCCGTACTCTATTCACCCCGGCAGCACAAAGATGTATAAGGATATGCGGCTATTATATTGGTGGCCGGGCATGAAGAGAGACATAAGCAAGATGGTCCATGAGTGCCTTACCTATCAACAGGTGAAAGCTGAGCACCAAAGGCTCGCGGGATTACTCGAACCGCTTCCGATACCTGTCTGGAAGTGGGAAAATGTTGCCATGGATTTTGTGGTAGGATTACCGATCTCGACTAAGGGATCAAATGCAGTATGGGTTATTGTGGATCGATTGACGAAGTCAGCACACTTCTTGCCAGTGAAAACCACTTTCACTATGATGCAATACGCAGAGTTATATATACGGGAAATAGTAAGGTTACATGGAATCCTGGATCAGATTGTGTCAGATAGAGATCCAAAATTTACATCCGGGTTCTGGAGGAGTTTGCATCGGGGATTGGGTACAAAACTTGCTTTCAGCACTGCTTTCCATCCCCAGACCGACGGTCAATCTGAGCGAGTAATTCAGATTTTGGAAGATATGCTACGAGCTTGCATTATAGATTTCAAAGGGAGTTGGGAGTCCAAACTGCCCTTGGTAGAGTTCACCTATAATAATAGTTATCAATCCACTATCGGTATGGCTCCCTATGAAGCGCTATACGGAAGAAGGTGTAGAACCCCACTACATTGGGAAGAGGTAGGAGAAAGGGCAATTCTGGGTCCAGAGATTGTGACACAAACTGTGGAACTAGTAGCAAAGATCCGGGACAGAATGTAGTCGGCACAAAGTCACCAAAAGAGTTATGCTGATTGTCGAAGGAGGGACCTAGAGTTCACAGTGGGAGACCATGTATTTCTCAAAGTGTCACCCATGAAGGGAGTACTGAGGTTCGGAAGGAAGGGCAAACTCAGTCCGAGGTATATTGGGCCTTTTGAGATTCTCGACCGGATTGGAACACAAGCATACCGAGTTGCGCTACCACCAAACCTGGTAGGAGTTCATAATGTGTTTCACGTATCCATGCTCAGAGGTACCTTTCCAACCCTGCACATGTGATTGGGTATGAAGCCATACAGTGGACACCAGATCTATCCTACGAGGTAATACCAGAACAAATATTGGATCGTCAAGTGCGAAAGCTGAGAAATAAAGAAATCAGAATGGTGAAAGTTTTATGGGGAAATCAGTAGATAGAGAAAGCTACCTAGGTAACCGAGCGGGATATGCGTGACCATTACCCTGAACTATTTGGTAAGTCAAATTTCGAGGACGCAATTTTTTTTTAGGGGGGAAGAGTTGTCAAGTCTCGGAAAATAATAATAATAATAATAATACTAATAATGATAATAATAAAAATAATAAAATGATAAAAATACACGGGTGTATGTCATCGGAAAAGGAGGATAAATTTCGGGGTCTATTTATACCCTAAATAAATAAATTTCGGGGTTTATTTATACCCTAAATAAAGGGGAAAAACCCTAAACCCATTTACCCGACCGAACCTTTCTTTTCCCTTTTCTTTTTATTTTTCCTTCTTTTTCGATCGCACGCCCCGTCTGCTGGTCGCGAGCCGCCGCAGACGTCGAAAAGGGCGATCGACGAACCCCTTCCGTCGGAGACGACGCCAAGCTGCCGGAGCTACCCCGACCCTCCTCCCTCCTCTCCACGGTGAGTAGTCTTTGGCTAGGGTTGGTGAGTGTGGTGAGTTCAGCAGATTCTCATTTGGGACGGTCGCGACGAGTTGGAGTCGGGGTGTTAGGGATTGAATCGTGCCGGTGGAATGGGATTCCAGATTGGGTTCTAGCAGGCTTCCGGGGTGGATTTTCGGTATTGTTGGGGATGGGTTGAGCTAGGGAAAACGGTGGAGTTTGGCTACCCGACGGCTAGGATGAGGTGACAGGCAGAGAGTTCACGGGAAGGGGGTTAGGGTTTTCAATCTTGGAGCTATAAGGGGAGTTCTCGATGGGAGGTGAGTGGAATCGGTGGATTGGGGTATTCGGCAGGTGAAGGGCAGGGGAGAGGGAGCGGGTAAACAGAGTGGTGTTGTTGGGAGGGAAGGGGATCAGTATAGGATTTTAGGATCGTTTTGATGAATTTATGCGTGAATAGGTATGGTGGGATTCATCCGGTAGGAAGATAATAACGGAGTATACATATGTTGGGGTCCTTATGAATTGAGTATGCCGCGTGATGTATATGAGGGTTAAATCTTCAGTTAATAGCCAGATAAAGGTTTAATAGATGTAAGGAGTAGTTTGTTTGAAAGGAATCAGCCTGCTAGGGTGGATGTAAAAATTTGTATGTACATGAGCTTTATGTCTGTAGATGATTCCTACTATATTTGTTTTCAGTCAGCATGTATAGTTAATCTTTTATAAGATTTTTCTTAATGCTGTAAATGATATGTAATATGTGATAAATATCATCTACCTGTGTATGAGGTTAGATGTTATATGTATATGAGTGTAATTACCATCTACCTGTGTATGAGGTTAGATGCTATATGTATATGGGTGTAATTACCATCTACCTGTGTATGAGGTTAGATGCTATATATAGATATATATATATATATTTGTTCACCTATGATGTTTAATGTTATTATTTTTAGCTAAATGTTCATCAAATCTTTCTTGTGCCTTGATGCTATGTGAATAAGTTATATTATCATCTACCTGTGTGTAAGGTTAGATGCTATATGTACATGGGTGTAATTATCATCTACCTGTGTATGAGGTTAGATGCTATATATATATGTGGGTGTAATTAACATCTACCTGTGTATGAGGTTAGATTCTATATATAGATATTTACTCATTCACTCATGATGTTCTATGTTATCCTTCTGTGACTGAGTATGATAGAAAATGAAAGAAATTCTTTATTTAGCTAACTGTATGTACATGAGCATTAGTTGTGCCTGGACGGGTTGGGCTCCCCGGGTTGAGCTCCGGGGAGGGCCCACCCAAATTGATAGATTGACTGATGACTGATAATTGATTCCCTTAGTTTCTTTCTAGAGGTACCTCAGGATTGCACAAGAAAATAAGGTATTTGACTGGCTCAGCATGTTAAATGCATAATGCGAGGTACCACGAGGGTTTATGGTTAGGTACAGTTAGCATAACAGAAATGCATGATTGGGTTCGCAGTACTTGTTATAATGGCATGTTGCTAAAAGTATTGGTTATGTTACATACTGACTTACAGAAAGTGCAATAATAAAATGTTTGTTAAGCTACAGTAGTTTACATTTACAGTTGAAGAGATTTAGGTTTCCTGTTGAATTTTCCTCCCTGTGTTGCATCCCTATCATTGATCTACTTACTGGGCTGTGAACTCATGATTTCACATAATATTTTCAGGTAGGGAACAGGAATCCCAGATTAAGATGCAAGAAGCGGAGATGGTGTAACTGAGGAGATGATGATGAGCATGACACACATTTTCTGGGACATCTATGGTACAGGGTTTCCAGTTTGAGGGGAGTTGATTTTGATGTTCTATTTTTCTTCAGGCGGAGAGGGTATAGTGTGTGTAGTTGAGACTGCTAAACTGAATGGAATAAAATAAACTTGGTGCTGGGTGTTCCGATCTTGTGTATAATGGGTTATATTGATGTGTGATTTGGGATTAAGTATATGCATACTGGGTTTGGTCTTTTCAAAATTGGAGCACCTCTCCCAACCAAGGATTGGACAAGGGAAATGGCTAGGAAAGCTCAATCAAATGCAAAGGCCATAACCACACTTCAATGTGGCCTTTCAATGGAGCAACTCAACAAGGTCAGACCTTAATTTCGGATCTGCCAAAGAGCTATGGGAGAAGCTCATTTAGCTAAATGAGATATCTAAAGAATCAAAGAAAGCCAAGAAGGATTTGTTGATCGGACAACTCCAAACCTTTGCCATGAAGACTCATGAAACCGTAAGTCAAATACATGGAAGGTTCAAAGAGATTGTAAATGGACTCCACATCATAGGCGAGAAGTTAGACAATCGAGATTTGGTAATGTATATTCTTTATACTTTTCCTAGGACCACCTTATGGGCATCAATGGTTGATGCTATTAAGGTTTCTAGAGATCTTTCCTTGGCTAAAATTGATGAATTATTTTGTGAATTTAAATTACATGAGCAAACTAACATGTCTTCCAAGGAAAAAAGGGATAGCTCTCCTTGTAGAAAAGAAGGAGAAAAAGAAGAAGGAGAAGAATAAAGTTTCCTTATCATCTGAGTTGGAGCATGAGTCAAGTAGTGACGAAGGATCGTCATCTAGTGAGATGACTCACCTTGTTAGGAAGTTGTTTAGGAAAACAAAAGGATTCAATGTTGGTGCAGGGGCACTAGATAATCGAACCTGTGTTTTGATTATGACAAAGACACAAAGTTAAGTTTACATCGTTATCTCACGAGCTAAATCGACTGTGTAGAAAAGTACTAAAGCTGGAGCTGAAGGCTAGCGACACCCGGAGGAAGCCGCGGTGGTCGGGCGACACTTGAGTGACTTCGGAGGGAGCCGAAGGAATCGAGTGGAAGGCCGAAAGCGAGAGCTACAAAGTAAGTATCGAGGTAAGCTTGTGTGAGTGAGAGATGGTAAGGTCGTGTCCTCTGTATGGGGACGACCGTAGACGGTAATCCGACTAAGACTTCCTGTGGAAGGTCTAGGTTGAGATCGGACGGTTAGAAACCGTTGCATTTACCATTTTCCGTGCTAACCTCTTACTGTAGGGAAGTGGCCAGGTGGCAATCGACTGCTGGACATTGGGAAGTCGACTGATGCTCATCAGTCGACTGATGGGAGGCATCAGTCGACTGATGGAGATGAATCAGCCTTTGCGCTAGGTCAAAATGGATAACATTTGATGCGGCCACTTCGCGATAAAATTTGTTACCACTTCGTGATATGTTCTGAAAGATGAGGAGACATATTCTGAGGACAAACTCTATAAAAGGAGGGGAGGATTCCAACCCAAAGCATCATCAAGATTATTCTTAAGTGCTCATACAATGCCAAAGCTCCAACATCGTCATCACGCCGACGCGACGTCAAGCTTCCATCTTCTTCGTCGGTAGAAGTAGCAAGTAATATCTTTTGTTATTATATTCTTTGTTTTAATCGTAACGAGGTGAGGAAGGCTTGTTACCTCATCCTCGTACTTTCGGTTTTGTAATCATTGTCTCCTACCTCCAACGAGGAGGAGACGTTATAGTATTTTGCCCTCCGTATGCGGTCTAGGACCGTTAGGGCCTTGGAGTAGTAACCATTGAGTTGTGAACCAAGTAAAAATAAACTTGTCTCTTTAGTTTTTCGCTGTGCTTACTTGTATATCGAATGAACGAAACGAAAGATTTACGCTCGCTATTCACCCCCCCTCTAGCGACGCTTCTCGATCCAACAATTGGTATCAGAGCGGGGGCGCTAAGATTTGGTGAAACAACCAATCTAGCACTTTTTGGTTTTCATTTCGTATTTTTTGATTCGTGTTTTTTTTAGGTTTTTTTCTTCCCGCATTACTAATCCAAGACGAAGTCTTGGTACCTTTCTTTTGGTTGTGTGTTTGCAAGTATTCTCTTTTGGAGTAGTCGACGGTAAAATGACCATAACTCTTCGCACAAGTGGACTCACGAAACGATCTACCTACCAAATCAAAGCTCTCTGAAAGATATACAATTATTAAAAGGGTTTATCCTCATAACAAGCTGTTTCCATCCCCAAAAATCAACGTCTAGTACCCTTTCGGGGACATCGAAGGTCATAAGTTTCTAGTTTTTATTAGTTTCTTGATCTTTTTATTTATTTATGTTTATTTCCTATTATTTCCCGCATTACTAATCCAAGACCAAGTCTTGGAACCTTTTTCGTGTTTTTTTATTATTTTGTGTGCAAGGTTTTCCTTCCAAATGGCTCACATTGAGGGGTATAGCACCACCCGACCTCCGTTCTTTAACGGAAATGATTTCCATTATTGGAAAGGTTGGATGAAGTATTTTCTAAAAACACAAGTTGAGACTTGGATAATCATCCAAACTGACTTTTCTCTACCCACCAATGATCAAGGCGAGCCCTTGGACTTCAACAAGTGGACCAATGCAACCAAGAGGCAAATCGAAGCCGATGCAAAGGCGACCCAAATGTTGTAGTGCGGTCTGTCCAAAGAGGAGCTCAACCGCATCAAATCCTTCATCAGCGCAAAAGACTTGTGGAACAAATTAATCGAGCTACACGAAGGAACATCCGATGCTAAGTTATGTAAACGTGACCTTCTTTTCAATAAGTTGTATAACCTTAAGATGCAGGAACATGAGACGGCGATGCAACTACACGCTCGCATCCAAGACATTGTCAACGACCTGCACACCATCAGACACAAGGGAAAAAATCGTGACCTCCTAAGGTACGTTCTTAATTCATTTCCTAGGACTATCTTGTGGGCGTCCATGGTCGATGCCTACAAGGTCTCTAAGGACCTTTTGAAGCTTAGGTTAGATGAATTATTTTTCAAGTTTGAACTTCACGAGCAGACTAACGTGGTCTGGGCCGAGAGAGGTATTGCTCTACTTGCAGGACAAAGAAGCAAGCTACCTACCAGGCAAGAAGATGGACTCAAACTCGAAGACAAATCAGAGTCCAAATCCGAAGAGGTGGTGGTAATAGTGAACATAGTGCGGAAGATCGTTCAGAGGGAAAGGAGGCTACTAAAGAACCAAAAGAGGGCACAATTCAAATCAAATCAAAAGAAGGCTTTCCATGCAACTTGGGACAACAAAGAAGACATAGCTTACATGGCAAGACCAGAGGAGTCCGAGCTAGAATCCGAAGCTGAGTCCAACTACAACTCTGACTCCGACCTCAAAGACTACTTCGAGAGGAAACTCAAAGCCGGACCAAAAGGGAAAGTCAAGGTTAGCCGCTCTTTCATTAGTATACTTTACCTTACAATTAAAATGCTTACTAGAAAATTAACTAAGTCCGAGTCTAGGGTTGAGTCGTTACTTGAGGAGGTTGAAACTCTCAAGCTAGAGGCTACTCTAACCTCTTCAACTAGTCAAGTTCAAGAGGGAAACGCAACTCAAGTTGAAAAACTTGAGGAGGAGAATTCTCTCTTGAAAGATCAAGTTCAAGAGGTCGAGGCTAGGTTGGAAAGGTTCACGTTGGGATCTAAGAACCTTAACCGACTACTTGGAACCCAAAGAGCTGTGTAAAACAAAGCCGGACTCGGATTTAAGTCAAAGACTACGAATATATCATATATGTCTATTGTAAATCGTAGTCATCAAAGAGTCCAAGCATGGGTCCCAAAGGTTTTATTGAACTCACATATAAGGACTAATAAGTATTGGATTCCCCAGGATCAAGTTCATTATTTGAATAGACCATATTGGTTCAATGATCCAAGGGGAGCTAACACTAAAATAGTATACCTGCTTACTTAACAAAACCATAGCATATTTTATTTTAATTTTTAGAACGGCTAGATAGGGAAAATAGTTAGTCAACTCTTGACAACAAAGTATCAGGACGCGGCGAGATGATAGTGTTAGTGAAAGCCCTAAAGCCAATCATGTGATGATTGTTGTATGGACTTTATTGTATCATATTCCTATTTATAAAGGCATGGTTATTATATTTACTTGTATTGGTGCCAAATAACTAAATATAATAATGTCCTTGAGTAGTAGGTTCTTATCTATATCAATCAATTGGTTGAATTGATAATGAGATGATATAGAGAACACTACTCTTAATCATTCCTAGTCAAGTATTAACATTCAGGGACAATGTTAATGCGTAGAGACTAGCATGTAGGTCAACACGATGACTTGATCTCACAAGTCATGAATATGAGATATCAAGTTGACATATGGGTATGCATTGGAGAATGTATACTGAATGACCCTCCATGAGAAAGTATCATGGATCGTTATATGAGTGTCATATACTTTCTCATGTGGCTATTAGTATGACTATTAGTCTTTAGACCTGAAGTCACCATGGTTCCCTACATAAGGAGTTGCATACTTTGGCTTCGTCAAACGTCACCCGTAAATGGGTGGACTATAAAGGCGATCACTGGGTATATGACAAATTATGCGGAGGGATGTGAGTGATGTAGATGTGATCTATCCCTCCTATATGATGGGAGAGACATCGTTATTCTTGATAGAGTGAGACCACGAAGTGCATGTCCATGCCCAAAAGAGTCAATATGAGATATTGAGCTCATTTGATTAGTGTGAGTCTACTTGGAGTTCAAGATATAGATTGTACCGAGGATGACATGGTCTATGCCTCGATTGGTCAATCTAGATGTCAAGGATAGAGGGACATTGTCACATATTGTGAGAGTCACAATTAGTAGTCACAAAGGTGATGTTGGAGCTCAACATTCTTGTAACTTGGGTAGCAATGATGTGTTGCTAGATACCGCTCATTGCTTATGTTCCTAAATCGGTTTAGGGACATTGCCAACGTTACAAGAAACTATAGGGTCACACACAAAGGGCAATTAGATGGAGATTAGGTTCATATGATGAACCATGAGGATTAGGTTCATGGGATGAACCAAATTGGATTAAGAGTAATCTAAATTAGACTAATTGAGTTGGACTCAATTTGATTCAAGTGTTGAATGAGTCTAATTTAGATTTGATTCATCAAATCAATTTAAATTAATGAATAGAGATTCATTAAATTAAATTGACTTGAATCAAATGGTTGGATTTGATCAACCATGGGAGATAAGAGGTCAAGTTTGACTTGACTTGAGAGGGAAGATGAAAGGTCAAGTTTGACTTGACCAAATGCCATGTCATGATGATGACTTGACATGGCCGGCCAATGATGATGCTCCACATCATCATTGACTTATCATGTGGTGCCACCTCATGAGAGAGACCAAGAGCCATTGGCTCTTGGAGTTACATGCATGCATGTAAGCCCCCAAGTCATGAAGTGGCCGGCCACTCCATTTGATGGATGAATTCATTTTGTGAGTTACTAGAACTTCATCTTCTTCCTTGGATCATCCTCTCAAGCTCCCCTCTCCTCCTTGGCAGAAGCTTCGAAGGGTGCTAGCACACTCTAGGTTTCTTTTCTCCACCTATTGCTTGTGTGGATACCAATAGAGGAGTGTACACTTGACACTCTAGAGTTCCGACAAGCTATTTGGACGAGCAGGATTTGCGAAGGGCGTCGTATCGAGGGTAACACTCTCAACTTCTAGATCTAGGTTTACTTAGCACATACATGTTTTTTATTTTAATATATCTTCGCACAGATCTGTGGTCGGACTTCCGGGGTTTCCGCAACGCAAAAGGCAGTTTTTGCGGCTCGGAAAGTCCAACAGTGGTATCAGAGCCACGTGCGAAGCATGTATGTGTTTCATTATTTTTTTGTAGTTTTTGTATTAGATATAAAAATTACAGATTTTTATGTTTCTGTAAATTTCCTATTTTTATCGAATTTTTGGGCATTTTTTCGAAGAGTCAAAGCAACGAGTTTTGGGACACTTGTAGGCTTCAACCATCGAGAAAAACTCTCCGAAACGGAGAGTTCTCGCTTTAGATTTTTGGGACAGCGACTTAAGTCGCTATAAGATCGTAGTAGGGACACTCGCAAAGTTTATTTTGCGAGTAGGAGCGCTGCCCCTATCCCCGAAAGGGGCCTTGTCCCGCGATCGCGCTCAGAAACTGCTTAGCAGAACCATTACGGAGAGGTGACTCAAAAAATTGAAAAAAATAGAAACAATTATAGAAATTTTCTGTAAAAATACATAATTTATAATTATGTATAATTCTGTGATTGTCATGGCCCAATAACCCCAATATGATTGGATTATGATGTGTTGTAATTCATAATACGACCTGCGTGCCGTTTTTGTGGTTGTGCGTGTTGTATAGTGTATGCGACCTGCGCGTCGTACCTCTTCTTTTGAAATTCTAGTTGTAAATAGTTTTAGACTCGAATATAACTCGAGTTTCATATTTGTAATGTACAAAATGGAGTGGTGGAAAGTCCACTTGTAGACAAAGTTACGAGAAGGGTGCCGACGACACATGGCGATCAAAGGAAGCGCTTGGAGAAGCCGCTAGCCCTAGGTTGACCGTTAGATCTTCTCATTGGCTTGAGAAGATCGTAGTAGGGCCATGACCACATCACAGTTATATATATATATATATATATTTGATTTTGCTTGTATGTATGTGATGCATGCTAGTAGATTAATGCTTGTATGTATATGATGCATGCTAGGATATTTTTCTTGTATGTATATGATGCATGCTAGAATAATGCTTGTATTTATGTGATGCATGCTAGAATAATGCTTGTATGTATGTAATGTATGCTAGTGTAGGATAATAAAGGCCTCAATGCGTATATGATACACATTACGATTAGATTAGATCTTAATCGAATCAACTCGTAAATGCCTACCAAGTCCTTGATACCCATCACTACCTCGATCATTTGTAGTTGTTGAATCTTCCAAAGCAGAGCAACGCATATTATCTTGGTAGGGTGCGGAGGGACAATCTTGGTCCTGCCTATCACGGCTTGGGTTAGAGTAAGCTCAATTAGATTGAGTAAAACTAGTTAACTCAATTGGATCGAGTAGAACTATAGGCATATTCCAACCATTGGAAAGATAGGATAAGATCGCATTTACACTAAATCTTGGGCGATTTAGCCAAAGCTAACTCAAGGTCTTTTGTAAATGTGGGTCTTAATCCTATAAACAAGAGTTACATAGAGATGTAATCGGTAATGTGTTACCCACCGATTGTACTAAGTCTTGGGCGATTTAGCCAAAGCTAACTCAAGGCTTAGTATGATGTGGATCTTGTCCCGCAAGAATTATAGCTAGTTTGTATGAATCTAGTAATGTGGTTTGACCACATCCATAACTCGATTCTACAAAATTCCTATAATTCAGTGGGAGCATCATTTGATTAAAGGCCTAATTAAATGATAAAAGGAATATGATATTAATTCTCTGCATTATATGTTGTAGATTAATATGTCGACAAACACGAACACTCTCTCTCTGCATTCTGTCCTTGAGAAGGACAAGCTCAATGGAGCAAATTTCCTAGACTGATACAGGAACTTGAGAATTGTTCTCACCCAAGAAAGGAAGTTGTACGTCTTGGAGCAGCCCACTCCGGAGGCACCTCCTGCTACTGCCTCGCAAGCTGACAAAGATGCTTACAAGAAGCATCAAGATGATGCATTAGATGTGTCATGTCTAATGCTCGCGACCATGAACTCTGAGCTTCAGAAGCAACACGAGTTCATGAATGCTTATGATATGGTTGAACATCTTCGTCAACTATATTAAGGACAAGCAAGGCACGAGAGATATGAAGTCTCTAAGGCAATGTTTGGTTCCAAAATGCAAGATGGGACTCCCGTAGGTCCATATGTACTCAAGATGATTGGGTATGTAGAAAACCTACAGAGATTGGGATTCCCCCTTGGTCAAGAGCTGGCCACTGACTTGATCTTGCAGTCTTTGCCACAAAGCTACAATCAATTTGTCATGAATTACAACATGAATGAAATTGATAAGCCACTGCCTGAGATGCTCAGCATGTTGAGAACTGCTGAGCTCAACCTTAAAAAGGGAAAATCTGACGCCATTTTGATGGTGCAAAAGAAGAAAGGCAAGGAAAAGCCTAAAGGTAAGGGAAAGTCCCAAGCCAAGGGCAAAGGAAAGGAACTGAAACCCAAAGGAGGGGTGCCCAAGGAAGGGGCTTGCTTCCACTGCAAGGAAGCTGGACACTGGAAGCGTAACTGCAAGGCATACCTGGAAGATTTTAAGAAGAAGAGAAGTGAGACTTCTACTTCAGGTATAAATGTTATAGAAGTCAATCTATCTATTTCTTCATCATGGGTATTAGATATCGGATGTGCATCTCACATTTGTACCAATGTGCAGGCGCTGAGAAATAGCAGGGCATTGACAAAGGGCGAGGTGGACCTACGAGTAGGCAATGGAGCAAGGGTTGCTGCTGTTGCTGTAGGAACTTATGATCTATCTCTGCCCTCTGGGCTTGTACTAGAATTAGATGAATGTTGTTATGTGCCTGCCTTAACTAAGAACATCATTTCGGTTTCTTGTTTGGACAAGAAAGGATTTACATTTATAATAAAGAACAAATGTTGTTCAGTTTATTTAAATGATATGTTCTATTGTAGTGCACCTCTAATGAACGGACTCTACTTTCTAGACTTAGAGAGCCCTATCTATAACATAAGTATCAAAAGGTTCAAGTCAAATGAGTTGAACCAAATCTATCTCTGGCATTGTCACTTAGGTCACATACATGAGAGTCTCTTATCCCAGCTCCATAAGGATGGGCTACTGAACTCATTTGATTTTGAATCATATGAGACATGCGAGTCTTGCCTTTTAGGCAAGATGACCAAGACTCCCTTTAGTGGATACAGCGAAAGAGCAATGGACTTGTTAGGACTTATACATAGTGATGTATGTGGCCCTTTCAATGTTGTTGCTAGAGGTGGTTACAGGTACTTCATTACATTTACTGAGGACTTCAGTAGATATGGTTATGTGTATCTCATGACACATAAATCAGAATCCTTTGAAAAGTTCAAAGAATTCAAGAATGAAGTACAAAACCAGCTTGGCAAGAGTATTAAGATACTTCGATCAGATCGAGGTGGTGAATACCTTAGCCATGAGTTTCGTGACTATCTAGCTGAGTGTGAGATTCTATCCCAACTCACTCCTCCTGGAACACCATAGTGGAATGGTGTATTCGAAAGGAGGAATCGTACCCTATTAGATATGGTACGATCTATGATGAGTCACACTTATCTTCCTATATCCTTTTGGGGATATGCTCCAGACACAGCAGCCTTTACCTTTAACCGTGTACCATCCAAGGCAGTGATAAAGACACTATTGGGTTTACGGCACAGCGGTGAGTGTGTGTTCGAATATGTTTCATAAACATGTGCACAGTGGAAGAAATAAAAAATAAATCTAATTTATTACAACACACATGTAGGGATGTATACTGAAAAGTCTATCTTTTGTATGAACATCTTTATTTTGAAATAAGAATCACATGATCATTATTTGCATTTTTATGGTTATGCAATATTATCTAATACATTACATTGTAGATAACATGGTGTGTGGTGTCACACGGGAGATCATGTTATCGGCTCCTTGTAAAGTATAAGTAAAGGCTCACAACCGAGATGACTTTGGACAAACCATCGGAATGGTTGTAGTGTGATTTGGTATTGGTTTGTCTTGACCATAGAATTACACTAGTGCACTTTGTGTGTATTGAGCAGGACCGACATAGAGGTGATTCGATTTATTGCTGACTACAAAATCGAATCGGACCTCAGATGTTATTTTGTACATGCTCTTAATCCCGATATAATAACGACCACATATACTTAGTATTCATCTCTTTGATTTACCAATGGGCGAGATTTATAGATTAAATCGATAGGCTCGGTAAGTTGGGAGATGATATTATTTATATGGTGTGCCGTTGATTATAGGAGGAAATCGTGTCCTATATATTAGGATGATGATGTCCCCTTAAGGAGCACATAAGGTTCATCATGTAAACTCTACAGGTGGACTTGGTCCGGCATGATGAAAAGGTTGAGTGGTACTACTCTTGGAGTTAGATGTTGATTAATTAATGGTCAGTAAATTAATTAATTGATGGACATTCGAGATCTTAAACACGGGGAGAAAATATACAAATAATATATGGAGCCCATATTAACTTATGGGGGTTGGTGAGGTAGATCAATGATAATCCTTTAGTGGATTGGATTATCATTTATGGATCGGACTTTATGTGGGCTTGATCCATGGGTGGTCATGATCCAACTCCTCCTCATGGTCCCTAATGTAGCCTATTAACACCTCATGAAGCTTAGATCCAATGGATAGAAACAAAACTCTAGATCCAAAGATAGAGATTAAATCTCTAGATCCGACGGTTGAGATTAAATCCCTAGAACCAATGGTGGAGATTAAAAGGAGGCTTATCCCTAACTCTATAAAAGGAGGGTAAGGGGTTGGCATGGAGAACAATTCAAGAGAAGCTAGGTTTTGGAAGTTGGCGGCAAGGGATAGGAGGTAGGGTTTGGGCTTGGGCGGCACCTAATAAGGAAATATTTTCCTTGTGTTGTTCTTCTTCCCCAAGCTGCCGGCGCCCTTGGAGTTCCTTCCAGCCCTTGGTCAGCATCCAAAACAGGTCCTCTCCTTCTCCTTGGCCGGTGGAACAAAGGTTTAGGGTCTTCCCTTGAAGCTTTTGGCCGACCACTCTCAATCTCCTCTTCCTTCTTGGCCGGCGGCAAGCTTCCTCCTTGGAAGTTGTTGGTTGGTTGAAAGAAGGAATAGAGTTTTGTTTCTATTATTTTTCTTGCTTTGGAAGAGCAAGGAAGGAAGATTTGCGATCTAGGAGCTTCAACTTTTGGTAGATCGTCGCCCACACGACGTCCGAAAGGAGGAAGGTCATACATTAGAAGATCGAGAGGTATATCTATTCTCTATTCTCTTTTGTTACTTGCTTGTATTTGTTTTTTCAATTATAAGCATAATATAATTCTATTTGTGGCTAAATAATACTTGGATCCAGAACATAAACACAAAAACCGGCGATCCGGACATCGTCTATTCCGCGGCTACTCGTAGAATAGAGGTTGGTCGCTTGAACAACGAGTTTGTTCAAGTGACCTCTCTAAACGAATAGCACGACGATGACTTGGTTGTTAGAGCAATCTCTTTTGTCTAGGATTAAATTTCTTTTAATCTGGGGACTTCGATGGGATCGCCATGAACAAACAACCAAGGTGTAGTGGGAAGCGAAGTTTCCCCTCACGGATTCGATAACCAAAATCCTTCAATTGATATCAGAGCAAAGGTTTCCGGTTTTGTGTGTTTAGGATTCGGTTAATTTTTATGCACTTTTCATATATTATATGTGCTGGATAATATTAGGGTATGCGTAGGTTAACTCTTTGGTTGCAGGCATAAGATCCGACTATTATGGCCATATGTGTGTATGTGATTGTATGTGTGTAAATATTTATTTTGTTGAATCCTCGGGGTTGACGAGGCTAGTATTTGATTTTTTGTAAATTAGATACGACATTGTTTAGCCACTCTTTATTTTATTTTACTTTTGATCTAGATTTCATGTACACTCCCTCGTGGAGTATAGGATCGATGGATGTAAATTAAAATAGGTTTTAGTCTCGGCTCGGATCTCCGGATGGCTCGTACATGGCGTAGGAGGAGGCGGGGCGAGATGTAAGCGATGCGACGGGAGACATATTGAAGACAAAAGCCATAATAGTTGGAAAATAATTTATTTTTCATATTTATTGCTTATTGTTTGATATGCATGTCGTAGCCTAGAAAATTCCTCATTTTCAAATTACTATGTGGGAGAGGGATATTTTTATAAATTCCCATGGCCTCCATTACGATTTGACAAGTGATGCAAACAAACTTGCGCGTCGGCTCTGAGTGTCTTCCTCCCCATCGGATGAGTTTGTTTGCGGATCACAAGGTCGAATATGGTTATAGGAAATTATCAAGGAGCATGTGTACTTCCCCATCAGAAGGCACATAACCCGAGATAATTACCTTGGTATCGAGTAATAGTGAACACTTAGATACAAATATAAGTATCCTCCCCATCGGAGTCACTTCTTTTGTTTGTAGGGCCAAAGAGGAACCAATTATTAATTTTACTTGTCAAAAAGTTAGGTTGACAAGATAGTAAAATTAATGGGTAAAACCTCCTCTTACAAATGTAGAATTCGTATACGTCCACACTATCATGGCATATGATATTCTCCGTGTTTTGAGGTGTTGGTTGATTTTGAAATTTTATTGTTTGAGGAATCAATAATTTTTTGAAATCTAATTTTTTGATTTATGTGATTCTTAGGTTTTCTTTCAAAATGACTTTCAACCCACTTGTTGTGATACTGAAAGAGAACAAACTTACTAGACCCAACTATGTTGATTGGAAGAGGAATCTAGACATTGTCTTGACTGCTGAGGAATACAAATATATACTCCTCGAAGAGTGCCCTCCTAAGCCTGCGGATGATTCTGGGAAAAAGAAGGAGAGTTATAAGAAGTGGATTAAGGCTAATGAGATGGCGCGATGTTACATTTTGGCATCTATGTCAAATGTACTACAACATTAGCATCAAGCCATGCCCACAGCTTATGACATGATGCTCAATCTCAAAGAGCTTTTCGGACACCAGAATCGGGTTGCGAGGCAAGAAGCCATGAGAAACTTGATGACGACCACTATGATCAAGGGAACACCCATAAGGGATCATGTTCTCAAGATGATGACTCATTTGAATGAGCTGGAGGTCCTTGGAGCTGAGATCAATGGGGAAACCCAGGTCGATATCATACTCCAGTCTCTACCTAGGAGTTTTGAGCAGTTTCGCCTGAACTACAACATGAACAAGAGGTTGTATTCGTTGGCGGAACTTCTGACAGAACTCCAGGTGACAAGGGAGCTATTTCATCAGACTGCTCAGACACATGCCATGGTGACCCAAAAGGTTTCTACTTCTAAGCCGAAAGGCAAGAAGAAGAAGAAACAAACTGGGGCAAAGGCGGCGGGAGGTACTTAGGGAGGAGTGAAGAAGTCGAAAGGCAAGTGCTTCACTTGTAAGCAGACTGGACACTAGAAGAAGGACTTCCCCAACCGCAAGAACAAAGGTATATCTTTTGGTCTAGTCGTTGAAACATGTTTAGCGGTGTTATCTACCGGCACCTAGTGTGTAGATACGGGAGCCACTGATCATGTCTGCAATACTTTGCAGGGGTTCCAGGAAACCAGACGACTGGCTGAGGTGGAGATTACCATGTACTTGGGCGATGCCACAAAGATGGTGGCTATTGTAGTGGGAGACGTTCATTTATCTTTTGAGAAAAATAAACTTTTGGTTCTTAAGAATTGCCTTTATGTACCTTTATTTAGAAAGAATTTAATTTCGGTTTCTAAATTGTTTATGGATGGATATTTTATTTCTTTTAATGACAGAGTTGTTATAAAAATTAATAGGGACATTATCTGTTCGGGTGCATTGATAGGAAATTTGTACACACTTGAACCAAAAGCTCCCACGATGCATATTGAAATTAATAACTCACCTTCTAATTCCAATAAGAGAAAAGAACCTTCGAAGATGAACCAAACATATCTTTGGCATCTTAGGCTTAGTCACATTAACCTAAGAAGAATTCAAAGGTTGATAGCTGATGGACCTTTGGGTTCATTAGTGGTGGAGGATCTCCCAACCTGCAAATCTTGCTTGGAGGGTAAGATGACCAAGAGGCCTTTTAAGGCCAAGGGGTATAGAGCCAAAGATGTGTTAGAATTGGTTCATTCTGATTTGTGTGGTCCTATGTCTATCTAGGCTAGAGGTGGTTTTGAGTATTTCGTCTCTTTTATAAATGATTACTCAAGATATGGATACATTTACCTGATGCGCCGCAAGTCTGAATGCTTTGACAAGTTCAAAGAATTCAAGGCTGATGTGGAGAAACATCAAGGTAAAAGTATCAAGACACTACGATCTGATCGTGGTGGTGAGTACCTCTTGGGAGAGTTTAGGAACTACTTATCAGAGGTTGGGATTCAATCCCAATTGACTGCACCTGACACACCCCAGCAGAACGGTGTAGCAGAGTGAAGGAATAAGACTCTTATGGAGATGGTTAGATCGATGATGAGTTATTCTGAGTTGCCATATTCGTTCTGGGGATATGCTCTAGATACGGAGGTGTACATTCTGAACTTGGTTCCATCTAAATCAGTGCCTTCTACTCCCACAGAATTGTGGACTGGGCGAAAGCCTAGTCTAAGACATATTCGGATATGGGGGAGTCCAGCACATGTGCTGAAGGCAGATGCTGGTAAGTTGGAACCTCGTACAGAAGTACGCATGTTCGTTGGCTATCCTAGAGGAACGAAGGGTGGTTTGTTTTATAGTCCTAGAGATCAGAGGGTGATCATTAGCACGAACGCCAGATTTCTAGAGGAAGACTATGTGATGAGCCACAAGCCCAAGAGTAAAATTGTTCTCGAGGAATTGAAAGGGGGAGTCACTTCTTTAGTACCACCAGTAGAAGAGGATATACCACATGTCACTGCACTGCGTGTCGCAGAGGATACACAGGAGATACCTCGTCGTAGTGGGAGAGTTGTGAGATAGCCTGATAGATTCATGTTCTTGGGAGAATCTTCTGATTTGGTCCCTATCGAACATGAACCTGATCCCTGGACATATGATGAGGCAATCCAAGATAAAGATACATTATCTTGGCAAAATGCAATGAATGCTGAGATTGAATCTATGGATTCAAATCAGGTATGGGAGCTAGTAGAACCACCCGATGGTGTAAAAACCATTGGATGCAAGTGGATCTACAAGAGAAAGAGAGGAATAGATGGGAAGGTTGAGACCTTCAAAGAGAGACTTGTTGCAAAGGGGTATACTCAGAAAGAGGGTATCGATTATGAGGAGACCTTTTCGCCGGTAGCCATGCTTAAGTCTATCAGGAATCTCTTATGCATAACAGCTCATATGGATTATGAGGTGTGGCAGATGGATGTCAAGATAACTTTCCTTAATGGAAGTCTTGAGGAAAACATCTATATGAAGCAACCAGAGGGATTCATTGCTAAAGGCAAAGAGCATCTTGTGTGTAAGCTTAATCGGTCCATTTATGGATTGAAGCAAGCTTCAAGGTCTTGAAACATCCGCTTTGATGAGGTAATCCAGTCTTAAGGATTTATTCAAAGTCCGGATGAGTCTTGTGTTTACAAGAGATGTGACAGAAATGTAGTGATATTTCTTGTACTATACGTAGATGATATTTTGTTGATTGACAACAATATCAAGGTGTTGTCCGACGTAAGGGTATGGTTGTCCAAAGAGTTTGATATGAAGGACTTGGGAGAGGTGGGACACATCCTTGGGATCAAGATTATAAGAGATCGCAAGAAAAGGATGTTGTGCTTATCCCAAGCTTCATACATAGACACGATTATGGATCGTTTTAGCATGCAGAACTCCAAGAAGGATTTTCTATCTTTCAGGCATGGAGTTCCTTTATCTAAGGAGATGTGTCCTAGATCATCTGAGGAGATAGAGGAGATGAAGGTGGTTCCTTATACTTCGGCAGTAGGAAGCCTCATGTATGCGATGCTATGTATGAGACCAGATATCTGCTTTGCCGTGGGCATGGTCAGCAGATATCAGAGTAATTCAGGACAGGGACATTGGACTGCGGTAAAGTATATATTGAAGTACCTGAGAAGGACTAGGGATTATATGCTGGTTTACCGGGCAGACCAATTACTCCCTGTGGGTTACACGGATTTTGACTTCCAATCTGATAGGGATAACAGTAAGTCTACCTCAGGTTTTGTGTTTACTGTGGGAGGTGGAGCCATTGTATGGAGGAGCGTCAAGCAGAAATGCGTGGCGGACTCCACCATGGAAGTTGAGTATGTGGCAGCCTCTGAGGCAGCCAAAGAAGCTGTGTGGCTCAGGAACTTCCTAATGGACTTGGATGTGATTCCTAGTTTGCCTAGAACTATCACAATTTATTGTGATAATAGTGGTGCATTTGCAAACTCGAAGGAACCATGAGCCCATAAGGCTAGTAAACACATAGAGCGCAAGTACCACCTGATACGAGAAATCGTAAAGAGAGGAGAAGTTGTTGTGGCCAAGATTGCATCAGAGGATAACCTGATCCCAGGACATATGACGAGGCAATCCAAGATAAAGATACAGTATCTTGGCAAAATGCAATGAATGCTGAGATTGAATCTATGGATTCAAATCAGGTCTGGGAGCTAGTAGAACCACCCGATGGTGTAAAAACCATTGGATGCAAGTGGATCTAAGAGAGAAAGAGAGGAATAGATGGGAAGGTTGAGACCTTCAAAGTGAGGCTTGTTGCGAAGGGGTATACTCAGAAAGAGGGTATCGATTATGAGGAGACCTTTTAGCCGGTAGCCATGCTTAAGTCTATCAGAAATCTCTTATGCATAGCAGCTCATATGGATTATGAGGTGTGATAGATGGATGTCAAGACAGCTTTCCTTAATGGAAGTCTTGAGGAAAACATCTATATGAAGCAACCAGAGGGATTCATTGCTAAAGGCAAAGAGCATCTTGTGTGTAAGCTTAATCAGTCCATTTATGGATTTAAGCAAACTTCAAGGTCTTGGAACATCCTCTTTGATGTGGTAATCCAGTCTTATGGATTTATTCAAAGTCTGGATGAGTCTTGTGTTTACAAGAGATGTGACGGAAACGTAGTGGTATTTCTTGTACTATACGTAGATGACATTTTGCTGATTGGCAACAATATCAAGGTGTTGTCGGACGTAAGGGTATGGTTGTCCAAATAGTTTGATATGAAGGACTTGGGAGAGGTGGGACACATCCTTGGGATCAAGGTTATAAGAGATTGCAGGAAAAGGATGTTGTGCTTATCCCAAGCTTCATACATAGACACGATTATGAATCGTTTTAGCATGCAGAACTCCAAGAAGGGTTTTCTACCTGTCAGGCATAGAGTTCCTTTATCTAAGGAGATGTGTCCTAGATCATCTGAGGAGATAGAGGAGATGAAGGCGGTTCCTTATTCTTCGGTAGTAGGAAGCCTCATGTATGCGATGCTATGTATGAGACCAGATATCTACTTTGCCGTGGGCATGGTCAGCAGATATCAGAGTAATCCAGGACAGGGACATTGGACTGCGGTAAATCATATATTGAAGTACCTGAGAAGGACTAGGGATTATATGCTGGTTTACCGGGCAAACCAATTACTCCCTGTGGGTTACACGGATTCTGGCTTCTAATCTGATAGGGATAACAATAAGTCTACCTCAGGTTTTGTGTTTACTTTGGGAGGTGGAGCCATTGTATGGAGGAGCATCAAGCAGAAATGCATGGCGGACTCCACCATGGAAGCTGAGTATATGGCAGCCTCTGAGGCAGCCAAAGAAGCTGTGTGACTCAGGAACTTTTTGATGGACTTGGATGTGATTCCTAGTTTGCCTAGAACTATCACAATTTATTGTGATAATAGTGCTACAGTTGCAAACTCGAAGGAACCACGTGCCCATAAGGCTAGTAAACACATAGAGCGCAAGTACCACCTGATACGAGAAATCGTAAATAGAGGAGAAGTTGTTGTGGTCAAGATTGCATTGGAGGATAACCTTATCCCTGGACATATGACGAGGCAATCCAAGATAAAGATACAATATCTTGGCAAAATGCAATGAATGCTGAGATTGAATCTATGGATTCAAATCAGGTCTGGGAGCTAGTAGAACCACCCGATGGTGTAAAAACCATTGGATGCAAGTGGATCTAAGAGAAAGAGAGGAATAGATGGGAAGGTTGAGACCTTCAAAGCGAGGCTTGTTGCGAAGGGGTATACTCAGAAAGAGGGTATCGATTATGAGGAGACCTTTTCGCCGGTAGCCATGCTTAAGTCTATCAGGTATCTCTTATGGATAGCAGCTCATATGGATTATGAGGTGTGATAGATGGATGTCAAGACAACTTTCTTAATGGAAGTCTTGAGGAAAACATCTATATGAAGCAACCAGAGGGATTCATTGCTAAAGGCAAAGAGCATCTTGTGTGTAAGCTTAATCGGTCCATTTATGGATTTAAGCAAGCTTCAAGGTCTTGGAACATCCGCTTTGATGAGGTAATCCAGTCTTATGGATTTATTCAAAGTTCGGATGAGTCTTGTATTTACAAGAGATGTGACGGAAACATACTGGTATTTCTTGTACTATACGTAGATGACATTTTGCTGATTGGCAACAATATCAAGGTGTTGTCGGACGTAAGGGTATGGTTGTCCAAACAGTTTGATATGAAGGACTTGGGAGAGGTGGGACACATCCTTGGGATCAAGGTTATAAGAGATTGCAGGAAAAGGATGTTGTGCTTATCCCAAGCTTCATACATAGACACGATTATGGATCGTTTTAGCATGCAAAACTCGAAGAAGGGTTTTCTACCTTTCAGGCATGGAGTTCCTTTATCTAAGGAGATGTGTCCTAGATCATCTGAGGAGATAGAGGAGATAAAGCCGGCTTCTTATGCTTCGGCAATAGGAAGCCTCATGTATGTGATGCTATGTATGAGACCAGATATCTGCTTTGCCGTGGGCATGGACAGCAAATATCAGAGTAATCTACGACAGGGACATTGGACTGCGGTAAAGCATATATTGAAGTACCTGAGAAGGACTAGGGATTATATGCTGGTTTACCAGGCAGACCAATTACTCCCTGTGGGTTACACGGATTCTGACTTCCAATCTGATAGGGATAACAGTAAGTCTACCTTAGGTTTTATGTTTACTTTGGGAGGTGGATCCATTGTATGGAGGAGCGTCAAGCAGAAATACGTGGCAGACTCCACCATGGAAGCTGAGTATGTGACAGCCTCTGATGCAGCCAAAGAAGCTGTGTGGCTCAGGAACTTCCTGATGGACTTGGATGTGATTCCTGGTTTGCCTAGAACTATCACAATTTATTGTGATAATAGTGGTGCAGTTGCAAACTCGAAGGAACCACGAGCCCATAAGGCTAGTAAACACATAGAGCGCAAGTACCACATGATACGAGAAATCATAAAGAGAGGAGAAGTTGCTGTGGCCAAGATTGCATCGGAGGATAACCTGGCAGATCCTTTCACTAAGGCCCTTCCGGGGAGAGCTTTCATAGGCATGTGGAGGGAATGGTGATCAGATGTATGACAGTTTGAGGACAGCATAGTCTTTTAGTATAAGTGGGAGATTATAGGGATGTATACTAAAAAGTCTATCTTTTGTATGAACATCTTTATTTTGAAATAAGAATCACATGATCATTGTTTGAATTTTTATGGTTATGCAATATTGTCTAATACATTACATTGTAGATAACATGGTGTGTGGTGTCACATGGGAGATCATGTTATTGGCTCCTTGTAAAGTATAAGTAAAGGCTCACAACCGAGATGACTTTGGACAAACCATCGGAATTCAAGTTACGTATTGCTTGTGATTTGGTATGAATTGAGTAAAGTCACTAAATCTTATTATTAATATTGAAGCGGGACGACTTAACTGATTCGATTTATTGCTGACTACATAATCAAATCGGACCTCAGATGTTATTTTGTACATGCTCTTAATCCCGATATAATAACGACCACATATACTTAGTATTCATCTCTTTGATTTACCAATGGGCGAGATTTATAGATTAAATCGATAGACTCGGTAAGTTGGGAGATGATATTATTTATATGGTGTGCCTTTGATTATAGGAGGAAACCGTGTCCTATATATTAGGATGATGATGTCCCCTTAAGGAGCTCATAAGGTTCATCATGTAAACCCTGCAGGTGGACTTGGTCTGGCATGATGAAAAGGTTGAGTGGTACTACTCATGGAGTTAGATGATGATTAATTAATGTTCAGTAAATTAATTAATCGACGGACATTCGAGATCTTAAACACGGGGAGAAAATGTACAAATAATATATGGAGCCCATATTAACTTATAGGGGTTGGTGAGGTAGATCATTGATAATCCTTTAGTGGATTGGATTATCATTTATGGATCGGACTTTATGTGGGCTTGATCCATGGGTGGCCAAGATCCAACTCCTCCTCATGGTCCCTAATGTAGCCTATTAACACCTCATGAAGCTTAGATCCAATGGATAGAAACAAAACTCTAGATCAAAAGTTAGAGATTAAATCTCTAGATCCGACGATTGAGATTAAATCTCTAGATCCGACGGTTGAGATTAAATACCTAGAACTAATGGTGGAGATTAAAAGGAGGCTTATCCCTAACTCTATAAAAGGTGGGCAAGGGGTTGGCATGGAGAACAATTCAAGAGAAGCTAGGGTTTTGGAAGTTGCCGGAAAGGCATAGGAGCTAGGGTTTGGGCTTGGGCGGCACCTAATAAGGAAATATTTTCCTTGTGTTGTTCTTCTTCCCCAAGCTTCCGGCGCCCTTGGAGTTCTTCCAGCCCTTGGCCGGCATCCAAAACAGGTCCTCTCCTTCTCCTTGGATGGTGGAACAAAGGTTTAGGGTCTTCCCTTGAAGCTTTTGGCCAACCACTCTCAATCTCCTCTTCCTTCTTGGCCGACGGCAAGCTTCCTCCTTGGAAGTTGTTGGTTGATTGAAAGAAGGAATAGAGCTTTGTTTCTATTCTTCCTCTTGCTTTGGAAGAGCAAGGAAGGAAGATTTGCGATCTAGGAGCTTCAACTTTTGGTAGATCGTCGCCCACACGACGTCCGAAAGGAAGAAGGTCATACATTAGAAGATCGAGAGGTATATCTATTCTCTATTCTTTTTTGTTACTTGCTTGTATTTCTTTTTTCAATTATAAGCATAATATAATTCTGTTTGTGGCTAAATAATACTTGGATCCCGAACATAAACACAAAAACCGGCGATCCTGACATCGTCTATTCCGTGGCTACTAGTAGAATAGAGGTTGGTCGCTTGAACAACGAGTTTGTTCAAGTGACCTCTCTAAACGAATAGCACGATGATGACTTGGTTGTTAGAGCAATCCCTTTTGTCTAGGATTAAATTTTTTTTAATCCGGGGACATCGATGGGATCACCATGAACAAACAACCAAGGTGTAGTGGGAAGCGAAGTTTCCCCTCACGGATTTGATAAGCAAAACCCTTCAACACACACCACACGCATACATAGTACAATATGTGTAGACATAACCGTAAATTTAAATTTTGCAATAAAAGAAATTTATACTACGTATACCTGACGTATCATGTGTAGCGGGAAAGGTATCAACCGGAATGATCCTCGCTAGAATCGTCTCTATCCATATCCACGCCGAGTATCTTCAGGATGACTTCACAAAGTCATGAGCCTCATCTTCGTACGAGTTACTAGCCTCGTGTTGAAGACGATGTGATCAAGAGAAGATCACAATCCGAATCAAAATTCGGATCGAAAATGAGTTTTCAAAAACTCGCTTCTCCGGAGAGGTATTCGTCAACCGTTTGATGAATCCTTCGTCCTCCACCTATGAGGATTACCGGAGATCGAATCCCCGGCAAGGCTACCGCTTTCGGAGCTCCAAATGTCATCCAAACAATGCTCCGACAAGAAGGAAACAAGCTGTCCAGAAAACTGGACAGCTTTGGTGGAGACCTTGCACCAGCCAAATAAGGAAAGCTAGATGCTCACCTTGTCGCCGGAGCCAAGGAAGATCACCGGAGCTCCTCCGGCAACAGCTAGATGCCGGCAAGTGGGGAGGACGGCAGCTGCTGGACTCCGGTTGGAGAAGCTTGGGCGGCGGCAAGGAGTTGGGCGGCGACGAGACTAGGAGAAGAGAGGGAGGTGGGCGACAATATTAGGGTTGCTTGGATTAGTTAGATTAGGTTTTCAAAAAAACCTTAAGCCCTATTTTATAGAGAACAAATTCTCCGAATGATTATTGGTTCATAACCAAAACCCGTTAACCCGCTCCATTAATTTAAGTTAAAATAAATCAAACCGAATTGGTCTATTTTAAGTTAAAACGAACCGAACCAACTTTGGTTCATTCGTTTAAAACAAACCAAACCCCTTTGGTTTATTCTCCACCATTGGATTAGAACCAAACCAATTTGGTTCATCCATCATATCTTCATAAGGCACGACCCATCCATGCTTCCATTGCAACTGAAACGATTTCATGCTCGCTCCTTGTTTGGTCCAACCAAACCTAGTTTCTCTCGGTCTGAGAATCTCATTCTCAAGATTGTTTTAAATCCTTCGGATTATGCTCGTTGTGCATGTGACCAAATAGGTTCTCGATTTATGTTGACCATCTATAATTAACCATTAATTATAGAACGATCATGAGTAGTACCTAGTAGTACATCATGATCCCTAATTAACCGAAAAGATCAACGGTTGATCCAGAACTATTTCTGAAACCCTTCAGCAACTACAATGAATTGTGCCCCATTCCCTTCACTCATCTTATACCCACTTGGTTCAGGACATGGTCTATAGTGTCAGTCCGCACTAGGTTGACTACGTCACACCTAGCCCAAGTATCATTTCCTTGTCCTACAGATTCTACTTACTGCACATGTATCGAAGAGTACCTTACTCTAAACATGTAATTCTTTAGCCAAAGACTTTAGTAACAATCCGACGAGAGGTCATGGGTATACATCTCCTCGCAAGGAGTGGTGAATCCTTTATAGGCTATTCAAACACCTTCGATCACTTCGACTTATACCCAATCATCCCGGGTCCACATCTCTTCAGAGATGCTTGCTTAAGATGTCAAAGCATAAGTCTTTATGATAAAGATGACTTGAATACCGCAAGTCAAAGGAACATCGCACTTAAGTTGCATTAAGAACTTCATTGACATATCTATATATGCAGAGAACCATATGAAGTCTTACGGCTGGTCACTCCAATGAACTAGTTACCATAACTAGCATCCACGATTAACTCCGGACATCACAATGTCTCCAGCCAGTGAGAATCAGCTGCTTGGATACACTAAGGAGTATACCCCGTGCTAGTCTCGACAGAATCGATTGTGTCCAAATCCATCAATTCATCGACAGGGATAATTCCGATACATCACAATTACACATATAGAGATACTCACTAGTTGTGATCCAATCATAAATTCTCTCGTGCTGTGAATCGTATCATGGGCATTCAGGAAATGAGTTTAAGATCTAATCAAATACATGAAAACATGTATACTCAAATAGTGAATCTTCATTTATCATATAAATGGTTCAAACATAAGGCGATTGCCTTAGGACATCTCTCATATATTACTAACAAACTCCCACTTGGCCTAATGCCAATCGCTACGGTATCCAATACCATAAGCTCTAAAATGACCCTCAAACTTACTTTGAGGTAATGCCTTAGTCAAAGGATCCACTATGTTCCTTTCAGTGGGGATTTTCTCGATTTGTATTTCCTTCCTACTAATGATCTCTCTGATCAGATGATAGTGGCGAAGCACATGTTTGGATCGTTGATAAGACCTTGGCTCTTTTGCCTGTGCAATTGCTCCATTTTTGTCGCAGTAGACCGGTATTGCTTCAACAATGGTTGGAACCACACCAAGTTCATAAATGAACTTCTTGATCCAAACCGCTTCCTTTGCTGCTTCCGAAGCTGAAATGTATTCTGCCTTAGTGGTAGAATCCGCTACAGTGTCTTGTTTGAAACTTTTCCAACTCACTGCGCCCCCATTCAAGGTGAACATGTATCCAGACTGAGACCTGGAATCATCCTTGTCTGTCTGAAAGCTGGCATCCATATAACCGCGTATCACCATGTCCCCTTCTCCATATATTAGGAACACATCCTTAGTTCTTCTCAAGTACTTAAGAATTATCTTAACAACCACCCAATGATCCATTCTTAGATCAGACTGGTATCTACTCGTGACACTCAGAGCATACAATACATCGGGCCTCGTACATATCATAGCATACATGATAGATCCTATTGCGGATGCATAGAGAATCTTACTCATGCAAATCCTCTCGTCTCCTGTGAGCGGACACATAGACTTTGAAAGGTGTATCCCATGCCTGATGGGTAGGAAACTTTTCTTGGATTCCGACATGCTAAACCTCTTTAGTACTCGGTCTATATATGTAGACTGCGAAAGACTAAGAAACCGTTTCGATCTATCTCTATAGATCTTAATCCCAAGGATGTAGGTTGATTCTCCCAGGTCTTGTTGGGTTTCGGGCACCGCGGCGTGTGTGTGTTCGATCATGTTTCGTAAACATGAACACATCGGAAGCAATTAAAAATAATAAATCTATATTTATTACAATACACACAACACACGCATGCTATTACAACAAGTGTAGACATAACCGTAAATTAAAATTTGCAATAAAAAAAAATTATCTACGTTATACCTTCCGTATGACGTGTAGCAGGAACGGCATCAACCGGAACGATCCTCGTAAGAATCGTCTCTATCCGTATCCACGCCGAGCTCCTCGGGATGACTTCGCTAAGTCACGAGCTTCGTCTTCGTACGGGTTACTAGCCTCGTGTTGAAGACGACGTGATCGAGAGATGATCACGATCCGAATCCAAATTCGGATCCTAAAACGAGTTCTCAAAACTCGCTTCTCCAGAGAGGTATTCGTCAACCGTTTGACGAATCCTTCGTCCTCCACCTCAGAGGATTACCGGAGATCAAATCCCCGGTAAGTTAGCCGCTGTCGGAGCACTAACCGTCGTCCAAACGACGCTCCGACGAGAGGAGGAGAAGCTGTCCAGAAAACTGGACAGCTTGGTGGAGGATATAGGCGCCGGCCAACCAAGGAAAGAAAAGTCTCACCTTGATGCCAAACCTATAGGGGATCACCGGAGGGTCGCCGGAGTGTTCACCGGCTGAAGCTTGGTCGCCGGCAACGACTTGGACGGCGGCACAAAACCTGGGCGGCGGCAATCCTAGGGTTGGCGCCGACTAGGGGAGGAGAGGGAGGGGCGGCAACACAAGGTTGGGCGGCAACTCTTGATTAGCGTTTTGGATTAGGGTTTAAGCCCTATTTTATAGAGAACTAATTCTCTTAATGGTTAATGGATCATATCGATAAAGCCCGTTAACCCGCTCCATTAGGATAAGTCAAAATAAACCAAACCATGATGGTTTATTTTAAGTTAAAACGAACCGAACCAACTTTTGGTTCATTCGTTTAAAATAAACCAAACCCTTTGGTTTATTCTCATCCATTTGATTAGAACCAAACCATTTTGGTCCATCCATTATGTCTTCATAAGACACGGCCCATCCACGCTTCCATTGCGACTGAAACAATTTCATGCTCGCTTTATGTTTGGTCCAACCAAACATAGTTTCTCTCGGTCTGAGAATCTCATTCTCAAGCTCGTTTTAAATCCTTTGGATTACACTCGTTGTGCGTGTGACCAAATAGGTTCTCGGTTTATGTTGGCCGTCTACAATTAACCATTAATTATAGAACGATCATGAGTGGCACCTAGTAGTACATCATGATCCCCAATTAACCGAAATGATCAACGGTTGATCCAGAACTATTTCTGAAACCCTTCAGTAGCTCGAATTAATCGTGCCCCATTCCCTTCACTCATCTTATACCCACTTGGTTCAGGACATGGTCTATTGTGTCAGTCCCCACTAGGCTGACTACGTCACACCTAGCCCAAGTATCATTTCCTCGTCCTACGGATTCCAGTTACTCCACATGTATCGAAGAGTACCTTACTCTAAACATGTAATGCTTTGGCCAAAGACTTTAGTAACAATCCGACGAGAGGCCATGGGTATACATCTCCTCGCAAGGAGTGGTGAATTCTTTATAGGCTATTCAAACACCTTCGATCATTTCGACTTATACCCAATCATCCCGGGTCCACATCTCCTCAGAGATGTTTGCTTAAGATGTCAAAGCATAAGTCTCCATTGATCAAGATGACTTGAATACCGCAAGTCAAAGGAACATCGCACTTAAGCCACGGTAAGAACTTCATTGACATCTCTATATATGCAGAGAACCATATGAAGTCTTACGGCTGGTCACTCCAATGAACTAGTTACCATAACTAGCATCCACGATTAACTCCGGACATCACAATGTCTCCAGCCAGTGAGAATCAGCTGCTAGGATACACCAAGGAGTATACCTCGTGCTAGTCTCGACAGAATTGATGGTGTCCAAATCCATCAATTCATCGACTAGGGATAATTCCGATACATCACAATTACACATGTAGAGATACTCACTAGTTGTGATCCAATCACAAATTCTCTCATGCTGTGAATCGTATCGTGGACATCCAGTAAATGAGTTTAAGATCCAATCAAATACATGAAACATGTATACTCAAATAGTGAATCTTCATTTATCATATAAATGGTTCAAACATAAGGCGATTGCCTTAGGACATCTCTCATATATTACTAACAGACTCCCACTTGGCCTAATGCCAATCGCTACGGTATCCAATACCATAAGCTCGTACATGACCCTCAAACTTATTTTGAGGTAATGCCTTAGTCAAGGGATCCGCTAAGTTCCTTTCTGTGGGAATTTTCTCGATTTGTATTTCGTTCCTACTGATGATCTCTCTGATAAGATGATAGCGGCGAAGCACATGTTTGGATCATTGATGAGACCACATCAAGTTCATAGATGAACTACTTGATCCAAACCGCCTCTCCCGCCCAAAGCCGCAATGTATTCTCGCCTCGGTAGAATCCGCTATATCTTCTTGTTTGGAACTTTCCAACTCATCGCGCTTCTCATTCAAGGTGAACACGTATCCGCATCGAGACCGAATCATCCTTGTCCGTCTCGAAGTCGCATCCGTATACCCGCGTATCACCATGTCCCCTTCTCCATATATTAGAACACATCCTTAGTTCTTCTCAAGTACTTAAGGATCATCTTAATACCGCCTAATGATCCATTCTCGATCGGCCGTATCCGCCGTGACACTCGAGCATACGATACATCGGGCCTCATACATAACATAACATACATGATAAATCCTATTGCGGATGTATAGGAATCTTACTCATGCAAATCCTCTCGCCTTCGCGCTGACACATAGACTTCAAAGGTGTTCCCATGCCCGATGGGCGATAACCTTTCTTGGATTCCGACATGCTAAACCTCTTTAGCACTCGGCATATATATGTAGACATGAAAGACTAAGCAAACTGCTTCGATCTATCTCTATAGATCTTAATCCCAAGGATGTAGGTTGCTTCTCCTGTGTCTTTCATGGAGAATGTCTTGGATAACCAAACCTTAACTGATCAGAAGATTGACACATCGCTTCCTATAAGTAATATGTCATCGATACAATACTAGGAACACGATCGCACTCCCACTAACCTTCTTGTACACACAAGGTTCGCTCGATTTTGTGAGAAATCAAACTTTTGATTGTCTCATCAAAACGGATATTCCTCGGATGCTTGCTTCAATCCATAAATGGATCGCACAATTTGCATACCTTGGTTTTATCAACCGATGTGAAACCCTCAGTTGTATCATATACACGCCCTAAAGGTGTTTCATTAAGGAAAGCTGTTTTCACATCCATCCGCCATATCTCATAATCATAATGAGCCGCTATGGCCAGCATCCGAATGGATTTAAGATAGCTACAAAGTAATAGGTTTCGCCATAATCAACACCTTGCTTTTGACGATATCCTTTCGCCACCAATCTAGCCTTATAGGTAATCACATTACCATCCATGTCGGTTTTCTTCTTGAAAACCCACTTGCACCCTATAGGCTTTATGCCTTCAGTGGGTCAACCAAGTTCAAACTTGGTTTTCGTACATGGAATCCATTTCCGACTTCATGGCACCAAGCCACTTATCCCTTTTGAACTTGTCGACTTCTTCATAACTGGTAGGCTCTCATCATCAATGAGTAACACGCGCTCGATTCACTTACGAAATCCATATCTCTCAGAATATTGGTTCTAGCATCTACGAAGATGTGGTGTTACAATAGGTCCAAATTGATTGCTCATCACTATGAGTTGTTTACCGCTGTGCTTCACTGTATCTCATCAATGTCTATTTGAGTCTCTCGAGCCTCCTCAAGCTCGACGACACTCCCACTGCTTTCTTGCAAGAGAAACTCTTTCTAGAAACACAAAGATGCCTCAAACAAACACCTTTGTTCCACAGATGATAGAATTGGTAACCCTTGTTTCCTTAGGGTATCCAATAAATAGACATTTATCGACTTAGCATCCAATTTGTCCGACATACATTTACATACAGGTGACAACCCCATATCTTCAAGTAAGATACATGAGGTTTCTTACTATTCCATATCTCATATGGAGTAGTTGAAACTACCTTGGTAGGTATTCTGTTTAACAAGTAAACAGCTGTCTGAAGTGCATAACCCTAAAAGGACTTGGGAAGAGTCGCATGATTCATCATTGACCTAACCATGTCCAACAAGGTCTAGTTACGCCTCTCAGATACACCATTATGCTGTGGTGTATATGGCGGAGTCCATTGAGACAATATGCCATTGTCTCTTAGATAATCAAGAAACTCTTGACTTAAGTATTCACCACCTCGATCCGATCGAAGTATTTTAATACTTTTGTCATGTTGTTTCTCTACTTCATTTCTGAATTCTTTGAACCTTTCAAAGGCTTCAGACTTGTGTTTCATCAAGAACACATACCCAAACCGTGAGTGATCATCGGTGAAGGTAATGAAGTAGCTATAGCCTCCTAAAGCTCGAGTTGACATAGGTCCACATACATCAGTATGTATTAGACCTAGTAACTCTCCCACTCGTTCACCTTTTCCTGTAAAAGGTAACTTAGTCATCTTGCCTTTAAGCATGATTCGCATGTATCGTATGAATCCAATTCAAACGATTCCAGAATTCCACATCAGTGTAATTCGGACATGCGTTTCTTGCTTACATGGCCAAGACGACAATGCCACATGTAGGAGTCTATTTGATTATCCTTTCGAGCACTTTTGTTGCTCGCTTCGATATTGCAAATGTCACTGGATACGTCCAACGTATAAACACCATTGCTTAAAGTTCCAGTCCCATAAAGAACCCCGTTCAAAGTTATGTAACAACAATTGTTACTAAACGTCAAATGGAAACCATTTCTATTTAAACAAGAAATAGAAATGATGTTCTTTATCAATAAAGGAATATAAAAGCAATTGTCCAGTTCTAAGACAAGTCCTGCAGGGAGTTTCAACAAATACGTTCCGATGGCGAGTGCAGCAACCTTTGCTTCATTCCCAACACGTAAATTTGACTCTCCCTTGACGAGTCTTCTTCTATTCCTTAGCCCATGTATGTCATCACATATATGTGAGCCACACACCCAGTATCCAATACCCAAGTGTCTAAGGAAATAGAATGACAATCAATAAAGAAGATTTCTGAAGAAGATGGGGCATCCGATGCCTTATCCTTCTTCACGGACTCTTGATAAACCTTGCAATTTCTTCGCTGACCCTCCTTGCCATAATGATGGCAAGTGCCCTTTTGAGCTGGTTCTGCCTTTTAGCCTTTTTCTTCTTCCCCTTCTGTTGTTCCTTTGACTCCCTCTTAGAACCTTTCTTCGAGGAATCAACTAACAACACTGTCCCCTACTCATGCTTCTCAGAAGGCTCCATAGTCTTCAGCATGTTGAGCAGTACCACAGATGAACCTCCTTGCATCTCAGAGGTGAAGAGGAGCTTGGAGACTTCGAACCTTTCGAATCTCACTTGCTCATCAACCAACTCACAGAGATGAAGGACTACGATATGAGCATCCATATGCTCATGCTGCTTTCGTAGCTTGGGTTCCATCGCGGCTAGCATGATGCAACTCATTTGTTCAGAATCATTCACATGTTTCTGATAGGCCAACAATTGGTCCAAAGTTACATCGTCACTAGGACGGGCGGGAAGAGGCGCTTCGAGGACATACACAAGCTTTTCACCTTGAGAACAATTCTCAAGTTTCTAAGCCAGTCCAAGAAGTTCGCCCACTAATTTATTTGAATCCAAAATGGAACGCAAATTCAAACACATCATGATCAATATATTAACTTAGAAATACAAAACGAGCATATATGAGAAAGATGATTTTAAAATGCATCAATATACATTTATAAATCCCATTCATTTTTCGAATTTCAAAAAAACCCTTAAAATCACTTCGGGAGATCGTAGGTCCATCTCCGAATGGGCTGATATCCATCATAGATAAGAACAACCTTGGAGTGAGTCCAACAAGCCATTCTTAGCTATGATGGTGGGTATCAAGTATACCGATTACATATCATGTATATGTAACTATCACAATGTGCTATCAACTAATTGAATGTTTACACATACATTGGGTTGTTAACACATTAACAAGTATGCATCATATGCATAGCACCCAACTTCACCTCTCTTCACATCGACCTTGGAGTGAGTCCAACAAATCGATGCTCCAAGTTAAAGCCGACCCATTAATCGCGAAATAGTTTTAATATGGTTAGAGCGCATTCAACCAATTAGCCAGGCTTGGAGTGAGTCCAACAACCCAAACTAACGATTGACCTCTGACTCTTACCATATTAGAGTTAAACTATTCCAATGATTTGAACATGTTCAGGTTCGAGCCGGGCTTGGAGTGAGTCCAACAACCCAAACAAGAAAAGTAACTCTGGTTCTAACCATATTAATGGAAGGTGTAGGCTTTAATATTGAGTTAGGGTTTTTATGTCTCATCCTCTTTGCATGCAAATAACTATTATCTACATGGCATGGCATACATGGCATACATCTACATGTCACAACACACATGACATAATGTTATGCATCTAATGCAATTACATGGCATACAATTATGTCATGTATATAATTTCCTTATATGTCATAACTATTTATGGAAATAAAATATGTTTAAGATTTGATTCTCCAAATCAAATCATAATTAAATTAGGAAACAAATTTCCAAATCTAATCACATATTTTATTCATGGAATTATTTGATTAAGGAAAATCTATTTAGGAAACCAATTTCCTAAATCATTAAAATTACTTATGGAAATAAAATATTTTAAGATTTGATTTCCCAAATCAAATCATGATTAAATTAGGAAACAAATTTCCAGAATCTAATCAAATATTTTATTTATGGAAAATATCAATTTCCATAAATACTTTCAACTTTCCAAAAGTGGAAGATTTCCATAAATACTTCTAGACTTTCCAAAATTGAAAAATTTCCATAAATACTTCTAAATTTCCAAAATTAGAAAATTTCCAGAAATACATTATGACTATCGCAAAACCATTTTACGATTATGTCGAAACACAACCTGAGCTCTGATACCACTGTTGGGTTTCGGGCACCGCGGCGTGTGTGTGTTCGATCATGTTTCGTAAACATGAGCACAGCAGAAGCAATTAAAAATAATAAATCTATATTTATTACAACATACACAACACACGCATGCTATTACAACAAGTGTAGACATAACCGTAAATTAAAATTTGCAATAAAAGAAAATTATCTACGTTATACCTTCCGTATGACGTGTAGCGGGAACGGCATCAACCTGAACGATCCTCGTAAGAATCGTCTCTATCCGTATCCACGCCGAGCTCCTCGGGATGACTTCGCTAAGTCACGAGCTTCGTCTTCGTACGGGTTACTAGCCTCGTGTTGAAGACGACGTGATCGAGAGATGATCACGATCTGAATCCAAATTCGGATCCTAAAACGAGTTCTCAAAACTCGCTTCTCCGGAGAGGTATTCGTCAACCGTTTTACGAATCCTTCGTCCTCCACCTCAGAGGATTACCGGAGATCAAATCCCCGGTAAGTTATCCACTGTCGGAGCACTAACCGTCGTCCAAACGACGCTCCGACGAGAGGAGGGGAAGCTGTCCAGAAAACTGGACAGCTTGGTGGAGGATATAGGCGCCGGCCAACCAAGGAAAGAAAAGTCTCACCTTGATGCCAAACCTATAGGGGATCACCGGAGGGTCGCCGGAGTGTTCACCGGCTGAAGCTTGGTCGCCGGCAACGACTTGGACGGCGGCACAAAACCTGGGCGGCGGCAATCCTAGGGTTGGCGCCGACTAGGGGAGGAGAGGGAGGGGCGGCAACACAAGGTTGGGCGGCAACTCTTGATTAGCGTTTTGGATTAGGGTTTAAGCCCTATTTTATAGAGAACTAATTCTCTTAATGGTTAATGGATCATATCCATAAAGCCCGTTAACCCGCTCCATTAGGATAAGTCAAAATAAACCAAACCATGATGGTTTATTTTAAGTTAAAACGAACCGAACCAACTTTTGGTTCATTCGTTTAAAATAAACCAAACCCTTTGGTTTATTCTCATCCATTTGATTAGAACCAAACCATTTTGGTCCATCCATTATGTCTTCATAAGACACGGCCCATCCACGCTTCCATTGCGACTGAAATAATTTCATGCTCGCTTTATGTTTGGTCCAACCAAACATAGTTTCTCTCGGTCTGAGAATCCCATTCTCAAGCTCGTTTTAAATCCTTTGGATTACACTCGTTGTGCGTGTGACCAAATAGGTTCTCGGTTTATGTTGGCCGTCTATAATTAACCATTAATTATAGAACGATCATGAGTGGCACCTAGTAGTACATCATGATCCCCAATTAACCGAAAAGATCAACGGTTGATCCAGAACTATTTCTGAAACCCTTCAGTAGCTCGAATTAATCGTGCCCCATTCCCTTCACTCATCTTATACCCACTTGGTTCAGGACATGGTCTATTGTGTCAGTCCCCACTAGGCTGACTACGTCACACCTAGCCCAAGTATCATTTCCTCATCCTACGGATTCCAGTTACTCCACATGTATCGAAGAGTACCTTACTCTAAACATGTAATGCTTTGGCCAAAGACTTTAGTAACAATCCGACGAGAGGCCATGGGTATACATCTCCTCGCAAGGAGTGGTGAATCCTTTATAGGCTATTCAAACACCTTCGATCATTTCGACTTATACCCAATCATCCCGGGTCCACATCTCCTCGGAGATGTTTGCTTAAGATGTCAATGCATAAGTCTCCATTGATCAAGATGACTTGAATACCGCAAGTCAAAGGAACATCGCACTTAAGCCACGGTAAGAACTTCATTGACATATCTATATATGCAGAGAACCATATGAAGTCTTACGGCTGGTCACTCCAATGAACTAGTTACCATAACTAGCATCCACGATTAACTCCGGACATCACAATGTCTCGGCCGGTGAGAATCACCGCTTGGATACACCAAGGAGTATACCTCGTGCTAGTCTCGGCGAATTGATGGTGTCCAAATCCATCAATTCATCGACTAGGATAATTCCGATACATCACAATTACACATGTAGAGATACTCACTAGTTGTGATCCAATCACAAATTCTCTCATCCGTGAATCGTATCGTGACATCCAAAGAAATGAGTTTAAGATCCAATCAAATACATGAAACATGTATACTCAAATAGTGAATCTTCATTTATCATATAAATGGTTCATACATAAGGCGATTGCCTTAGGACATCTCTCATATATTGCTAACAGGTCTTTCATGGAGAATGTTTTGGACAACCAAATCTTAACTAACTGTAAGACTGAAACATCATTTCCTATAAGCAATATGTCATCGACATACAATACTAGGAACACGACTGCACTCCCACTAACCTTCTTGTACACACAAGGTTCGTCTGGATTTTGTGAGAAATCAAACCTTTTGATTGTCTCATCAAAATAGATATTTCAGCTCTTGGATGCTTGCTTCAATCCATATATAGACCGTCGCAATTTGCATACCTTGGTTTTATCAACCGATGTGAAACCCTCAGGCTGTATCATATACACGTCCTCGAGCAGGTTTCCATTAAGGAAAGATATTTTCACATCCATCTGTTATATCTCATAATCATAATGAGCCGCTATGGCCATGAGCATCCGAATAGATTTAAGCATAGCTACAGGCGAATAGGTTTCATCATAATCAACACCTTGCTTTTGACGATATCCTTTCGCCACCAATCTAGCCTTATAGGTAATCACATTACCATCCATGTCGGTTTTCTTCTTGAAAACCCACTTGCACCCTATAAGCTTTATGCCTTCAGGTGGGTCAACCAAGTTCCAAACTTGGTTTTCATACATGGAATCCATTTACGACTTCATGGGTTCAAGCCACTTATCCCTTTCTGAACTTGTCAGAACTTATTCATAACTGGTAGGCTCCTCATCATCAATGAGTAACATGTCGTTCGATTCACTTACGAGAAATCCATATCTCTCAGGAATGTTGCGTGTTCTACCAGATCTACGAAGATGTGGTGTTTCAATAGGTCCTGTCGATTGCTCATCACTATGAGTTATCGACTGTTGTGCTTCACCAGGTATCTCATCAATGTCTATTTTAGTCTCTCGAGCCTCCTCAAGCTCGACGACACTCCCACTATTTTCTTGCAAGAGAAACTCTTTCTCTAGAAACATAGCATGCCTTGAAATAAACACCTTTTGTTCCACAGGATGATAGAATTGGTAACTCCTTGTTTCCTTAGGGTATCTAATAAATAGACATTTATCAGACTTAGCATCCAATTTGTCTGATACAGTTCGCTTCACATAAGTAGGACAACCCCATATCTTCAAGTAAGATACATGAGGTTTCTTACTATTCCATATCTCATATAGAGTAGTGGAGACTACCTTGGTTGACATTCTGTTTAACAAGTAAACAGCTGTCTGAAGTGCATAGTCCCAAAAGGACTTGGGAAGATTCGCATGATTCATCATTGACCTGACCATGTCCAACAAGGTCCGATTACGCCTCTCAGATACACCATTATGCTGTGGTGTATATGGCGGAGTCCATTGAGACAATATACCATTGTCTCTTAGATAATCAAGAAACTCTTGACTTAAGTTTTCACCACCTCGATCCGATCGAAGTATTTTAATACTCTTGTCATGTTGTTTATCTACTTCATTTCTGAATTCTTTGAACCTTTCAAAGGCTTCAGACTTGTGTTTCATTAAGAACACATACCCAAACCGTGAGTGATCATCGGTGAAGGTAATGAAGTAGCTATAGCCTCCTAAAACTTGAGTTGACATAGGTCTACATACATCAGTATGTATTAGACCTAGCAACTCTCCCACTCGTTCACCTTTTCCTGTAAAAGGTAACTTAGTCATCTTGCCTTTCAAGCATGATTCTCATGTATCGTATGAATCCAGTTCAAACGATTCCAGAATTCCACATCGGTGTAATTTGGACATGCATTTCTTGCTTGCATGGCCAAGACGACAATGCCACATGTAGGAGTCTAATTGATTATTCTTTCGAGCATGCTTGTTGCTCGCTTCGATATTGAAAATGTCACTGGATACGTCCAACGTATAAATACCATTGCTTAAAGTTCCAATTCCATAAAGTACGCCATTTAAAGTTATATAACAACAATTGTTACTAAACGTCAAATGGTAACCATTTCTATTTAAGCAAGAAATAGAAACAATGTTCTTTATTAGAGAAGGAACACAATAGGAATTGTCCAGTTCCAAGACTAGTCCGCTAGGGAGCTTCAGCAAATAAGTTTCGATGGCGACCGCAACAACCTTTGCTCCATTGCCAACTCGCAAATTTGACTCCCCTCTGACGAGCCTTCTTCTATTCCTTAGCCCCTGTATGTCATTACATATATGTGAGCCACACCCAGTATCCAATACCCAAGTGTCTAAGGAAATAGAATGACAATCAATAACGAAGATACCTGAAGAGGATGGGGCATCGGATGCCTTCTTCTTCTTCACGGACTCAAGATAAATCTTGCAGTTTCTTCGCCAGTGGCCTTCCATGCCACAATGATGGAAAGTGCCCTTTTGTGCTGGTTCTACCTTCTTAGCCTTCTTGTTCTTCCCTTTCTTCTGTTCCTTTGCCTTCCTCTTAGAACCTTTCTTTGAGGAATCAACTAACATAACTGCCTTCTCCTCATGCTTCACAGAAGGCTCCACAGTCTTCAGCATATTGAGGAGCTCAGGAATAGTTGATTTTAATTTGTTCATCCGATAGTTCATCACAAATTGTGAGAAACTCTTGGGAAAACAATGCAGAATTAAGTCAATACTTAATTCATGATCCATCACAAACCCGAGGGTGGCCAGCCGCTCAATGTACCCGTTCATCTTTAGCACAAACTGCACTACAGACGAACCTTCTTTCATCTTCGTGGTGAAGAGGTGCCTGGAGACTTCGAACCTTTCGGATCTCGCTTGCTCATCAAAAAACTCATGAAGATGGAAGACTATGGTATTAGCATCCATATGCTCATGCTACTTTTGCAGCTCAGGTACCATCGCAGCTAGCATGATGCAACTCGCCAGTTCAGAATCTGCCACATGTTTCTAATATGCCAACATTTGGTCTGGAGTTGCATCGTCCCTAGGACGGTTGGGAAGAGGCTCTTCAAGGACATATGCTAGCTTTTCCACCTTGAGAACAATTCTCAAGTTTCTAAGCCAGTCCAGGAAGTTAGGCCCAGTCAATTTGTTTAAATCCAAAATAGTGTGCAAATTCAAAGACGTCATGATCAATCGATTAACCTAGAAATACAAAACGAGCATATATGAGAAAATGATTTTAAAATGCATCAATATACATTCATAAATCCCATTCATTTTTCGAATTTCAAAAACCCCAAAATCACTTCGGGAGATCGTAGGTCCATCTCCGAATGGGCTGATATCCAACATAGATATGAACAACCTTGGAGAGAGTCCAACAAGCCATTCATAACTACGATGGTAGGTATCAAATATACCGATTGCATATCACGTATATGCAACTATCACAATGTGCTATCAACTAATTGAATGTTCACACATACATCGGGTTGTTAACACATTAACAAGTATGCATCATATGCATAGCACCCAACTTCACCTCCCTTCACATCAACCTTGGAGAGAGTCCAACAAGCCGATGCTCCAGGTTAAAGCCAACCCATTAATCGAGAAATAGTTTTAATATGGTTAGAGCGCATTCAACCAATTAGCCCGGCTTGGAGAGAGTCCAACAACCAAAGCTAACGATTGACCTCTGACTCTTACCATATTAGTATTAAACTATTCCATGGTTTGAACATGTTCGGGTTCAAGCCGGGCTTGGAGAGAGTCCAACAACCCAAACAAGAAACGGAACTCTGGTTCTAACCATATTAATGAAAGGTGTAAGCTTTAATATTGAGTAAGGGTTTTTATGTCTCATCCTCTTTGCATGCAAATAACTATTATCTACATGGCATGACATACATGACATACATCTACATGTCACGACATGCATGACATAATGATATGCATCTAATACAATTACATGACATGTACAAAATTTCCTTATATGTCATAACTATTTATGGAAATAAAATATGTTTAAGATTTGATTCTCCAAATCAAATCATGATTAAATTAGGAAACAAATTTCCAAATCTAATCACATATTTTATTTGTGGAAAGTGTTGATTAAGGAAAGTCAATTTAGGAAACAAATTTCCTAAATCATCAAAACTACTTATGGAAATAAAATATTTTAAGATTTGATTTCCCAATCAAATCATGATTAAATTAGGAAATAAATTTCCAAATCTAATCAAATATTTTATTTATGGAAAATATCAATTTCCATAAATACTTCTAACTTTCCAAAAGTAGAAGATTTTCATAAATACTTCTAGACTTTCCAAAATTAAAAATTTCCAAAATACTTCTAACTTTCAAAAAGTATAAAATTTCCATAAATACCATTACGACTATCGCAAAACAATTTTACGATTATGTCGAAACACAACCTGGGCTCTAATACCACTGTTGGGTTTCCGGCACCGCGACGAGTGTGTGTTTGAACATGTTTTGTAAACATGTGCACAGCGGAAGAAATAAAATAATAAATCTAATTTATTACAATACACACACCACACACATGCATAGTACAACATGTGTAGACATAACCGTAAATTTAAATTTTGCAATAAAAGAAATTTATACTACGTATACCTGACGTATCACGTGTAGCGGGAAAGACATCAACCGGAACGATCCTCGCTAGAATCATCTCTATCTGTATCCACGCCGAGTATCTTCAGGATGACTTCACAAAGTCACAAGGCTCGTCTTCGTACGAGTTACTAGCCTCGTGTTGAAGACGATTTGATCGAGAGAAGATCACAATCTGAATCAAAATTCGGATCGAAAACGAGTCCTCAAAAACTCGCTTCTCCGGAGAGGTATTCGTCAACCGTTTGACGAATCCTTCGTCCTCCACCTATGAGGATTACCGGAGATCAAATCCCCGGTAAGGCTACCACTGTCGGAGCTCCAAACATCGTCCAAACGACGCTCCGACAAGAAGGAAACAAGCTGTCCAGAAAACTGGACAGCTTTCGTGGGGACCTTGCGCCGGCCAAATAAGGAAAGCTAGATGCTCACCTTGTCGCCGGAGCCAAGGAAGATCACCGGAGCTCCTCCGGCAATAGCTAGATGCTGGCAAGTGGGGAGGACGACAGCTTCTGGACGCCGGTTGGAGAAGCTTGGGCGGCGGCAAGACTAGGAGAAGAGAGGGAGGTGGGCGGCAATATTAGGGTTGCTTGGATTAGTTAGATTAGGTTTTCACAAAACCTTTAAGCCCTATTTTTTAGAGAACAAATTCTCCTAATGGTTATTGGTTCATAACCAAAACCCGTTAACCCGCTCCATTAATTTAAGTTAAAATAAATCAAACCGAATTGGTCTATTTTAAGTTAAAACGAACCGAACCAACTTTAGTTCATTCGTTTAAAACAAACCAAACCCCTTTGGTTTATTCTCCACCATTGGATTAGAACCAAACCAATTTGGTTCATCCATCATGTCTTCATAAGACACGGCCCATCCACACTTCCATTGCGACTGAAATGATTTCATGCTCGCTCCTTGTTTGGTCCAAACAAACCTAGTTTCTCTCGGTTTGAGAATCTCATTCTCAAGCTTGTTTTAAATCCTTCGGATTACGCTCGTTGTGCATGTGACCAAATAGGTTCTCGATTTATGTTGGTCGTCTATAATTAACCATTAATGATAGAATGATCATGAGTGACACCTAATAGTACATCATGATCCCCAATTAACCGAAAAGATCAACGGTTGATCCAGAACTATTTCTGAAACCCTTCAGCAGCTACAATGAATCGTGCCACATTCCCTTCACTCATCTTATACCCACTTGGTTGAGGACATGGTCTATAGTGTCAGTCCCCACTAGGTTGACTACGTCACACCTAGCCCAAATATCATTTTCTCGTCCTACGGATTCTAGTTACTGCACATGTATCGAAGAGTACCTTACTCTAAACATGTAATGCTTTGGCCAAAGACTTTAGTAACAATCCGACGAGAGGCCATGGGTATACATCTCCTCGCAAGGAGTGGTGAATCCTTTATAGGCTATTCAAACACCTTCGATCACTTCGACTTATACCCAATCATCCCGGATCCACATCTCCTCAGAGATGCTTGCTTAAGATGTCAAAGCAGAAGTCTTTATGATCAAGATGACTTGAATACCGCAAGTCAAAGGAAAATCGCACTTAAGCTGCAGTAAGAACTTCATTGACATATCTATATATGCAGAGAACCATATGAAGTCTTACGGCTGGTCACTCCAATGAACTAGTTACCATAACTAGCATCCACGATTAACTCCGGACATCACAATGTCTCCAGCCAGTGAGAATCAGCTGCTTGGATACACCAAAGAGTATACCTCGTGCTAGTCTCGACAGAATCGATGGTGTCCAAATCCATCAATTCATCGACTAGGGATGATTCCGATACATCACAATTACACATGTAGAGATACTCACTAGTTGTGATCCAATCATAAATTCTCTCATGCTGTGAATCGTATCGTGGACATTCAGTAAATGAGTTTAAGATTTAATCAAATACATGAAAATATGTATACTCAAATAGTGAATCTTCATTTATCATATAAATGGTTCAAACATAAGGCGATTGCCTTAGGACAAAGGGATATTACTTCTACATTCCCAATCAGCACAAAGTGTTTGTAGCAAAGACTGGGGTTTTTCTAGAAAGGGATTTAGTTTCAAGAAAAACTAGTGGGAGTACGTTCGATCTTGAAGAAATTCAAGAAAAGGACCATAGCACTGAGGCCTTGATGGAGATTGAACAGGAACCACAAAGTGTTGTGGGTGATGAGATTGTTGCACAAAGAGTTGTGGAACAACCACTTGTTCATGTAGACCTACCTCTTCGCAGGTCTGATAGGGTATGTCGTCAGCCTGAGAGATACTCTTTTCTCTTGTCTGACCATGATGACGTTATGCTCATTAAGAATGAGCCTACCTCCTATCAGGAAGCTGTGATGAGCCTAGATTCTGAGAAATGGCTAGAGGCCATGAGATCCAAGATGGAATCCATGTACACCAACCAAGTATGGACTTTGGTTGATCCACCTGAAGGGGTCATACCCATTGAGTGTAAGTGGGTCTTTAGGAGAAAGACTGACATGGATGGACTTACGCATACCTATAAGGGCCGATTGGTGGCTAAAGGTTTTAAGCAAATTCATGGTATTGACTATGATGAAACCTTTTCTCCAGTGGCGATGTTTAAGTCAATTTGGATCTTGCTTGTTATTGCAGCATACCATGATTATGAGATTTGACAGATGGATGTCAAAACCGTATTTCTGAATGGAAACTTACTCGAGGATGTGTACATGACACAACCTGAGGGTTTTGAAGATCCACAGCATACTGGGAAAGTATGCAAGATGCAAAGGTCCATTTATGGGCTAAAGCAAGCCTCTCGGAGCTGGAATCTTCGATTCGATGATGCGATCAAATAGTTTGGTTTCATCAAGAATAAAGATGAACCTTGTGTCTACAAGAGGGTTAATGGGAACACAGTTGTCTTCCTTGTATTGTATGTGGATGATATACTACTCATTGGGAATGATATCCCTTCGCTACAGTCAGTGAAGACTTGGCTGGGGACATGCTTCTCAATGAAGGACTTAGGTGAAGTAGCCTGTATTCTAGGCATCAAGATCTATAGAGATAGATATAAGAGATTGCTTGGCCTAAGTCAGAGTACATACATTGACACGGTATTACTACGGTTTGCCATGCAGAATTCCAAGAAGGGACTTCTGCCGATGTCACATGGTGTGAGTCTTTCGAAGACTCAAAGTCCCTCTTCTAGAGAGGAGAGAGACCGCATGGATAAGATTCCTTACGCATCAGCTATAGGATCTATCATGTATGCCATACTATGTACTCATCCTGATGTCTCGTATGCTTTGAGCATGACGAGTAGATACCAGTCAGATCCAGGTGAGTGTCACTGGATAGCAGTCAAGAATATTCTTAAGTACTTGAGAAGGACTAAAGAATATTACTTGATATTTGGAGCCGATGAGGAGCTAGCTGTAAAGGGTTACAGCGATGCCAACTTCCAAACTGACCAGGATGATTATAGATCGCAGTCAGGGTTCATGTTTTGCTTGAATGGTGGCACTGTGAGCTGGAAGAGTTCGAAGCAGGACACAGTTGCTGATTCTACAACAGAAGCCGAGTATATCGCTGCATCTGAGGCAACAAAGGAGGCAGTTTGGATCCGCAAGTTCATTACTGAGCTTGGGGTGGTTCCTAGCATAGCAGATCTCATAAAGCTCTATTGTGACAACAATGGAGCAATTGCACAGGCTAAGGAACCTCGCTCACACCATCTCATTCGAGAGATTATCGATAGAGGAGATGTGAAGATTTGCAGAGTACCCATAGAGGCTAACATCACAGATCCCTTGACCAAGGCTTTGGCACAGAAAAAGCATGATGGTCACACTAGGTCATTGGGTATTAGATACTACAGTGATTGACACTAGTGCTAGTGGGAGATTGTTAGTGAAAGCCCTAGAGCCAATCATGTGATGATTGTTGTATGGACTTTATTGTATCATATTCCTATTTATAAAGGCATGGTTATTATATTTACTTGTATTGGTGCCAATTAACTAAATATAATAATGTCCTTGAGTAGTAGGTTCTTATCTATATCAATCGATTGGTTGAATCGATAATGAGATGATATAGAGAACACTACTCTTAATCATTCCTAGTCAAGTATTAACATTCAGGGACAATGTTAATGCGTAGAGACTAGCATGTAGGTCAACACGATGACTTGATCTCACAAGTCATGGATATGAGATATCAAGTTGACACATGGGTATGCATTGGAGAATGTATACTGAATGACCCGCCATGAGAAAGTATCATGGATCGTTATATGAGTGTCATATACTTTCTCATGTGGCTATTAGTATGACTATTAGTCCTTAGACCTCAAGTCACCATGGTTCCTCACATAAGGAGTTGCATACTTTGGTTTCACAAACGCCACCCGTAAATGGGTGGACTATAAAGGCGATCACCGGGTATGTGACAAATTATGCGAGGGATGTGAGTGATGTAGATGAGATCTATCCTCCTATATGACAGAGAGACATCGATATTCTTGAATAGAGTGAGACCACGGCGTATGGTTATGCCCAAATGAGTCAATATGAGATATTGAGCTCATTTGATTAGAGTGAGTCTACTTGGAGTTCAAGATTTAGATTGTACTGAGGATGACACGGTCTATGCCTCGATTGGTCAATCTAGATGTCAAGGATAGAGGGACATTGTCACATATTGTGAGAGTCACAATTAGTAGTCACAAAGGTGATGTTGGAGCTCAACATTCTTGTAACTTGGGTAGCAATGATGTGTTGCTAGATACCGCTCATTGCTTATGTTCCTAAATCGGTTTAGGGACATTGCCAATATTACAAGAACCTATAGGGTCACACACAAAGGGCAATTAGATGGAGATTAGGTTCATATGATGAACCATGAGGATTAGGTTCATGGGATGAATCAAATTGGATTAAGAGTAATCCTAATTAGACTAATTGAGTTGGACTCAATTTGATTCAAGTGTTGAATGAGTCTAATTTAGATTTGATTCATCAAATCAATTTAAATTAATGAATAGAGATTCATTAAATTAAATTGACTTGAATCAAATGGTTGGATTTGATCAACCATGGGAGATAAGAGGTCAAGTTTGACTTGACTTGAGAGGGAAGATGAAAGGTCAAGTTTGACTTGACCAAATGCCATGTCATGATGATGACTTGGCATGGCCGACCAATGATGATGCTCCACATCATCATTGTCTTATCATGTGGTGCCACCTCATGAGGGATACCAAGAGCCATTGGCTCTTGGAGTTACATGCATGCATGTAACCCCCCAAGTCATGAAGTGGCCGGCCACTCCATTTGATGGATGAATTCATTTTGTGAGTTACTAGAACTTCATCTTCTTCCTTGGATCATCCTCTGAAGCTCCCCTCTCCTCCTTGGCCGAAACTTCTAAGGGTGCTAGCACACTCTAGGTTTCTTTTCTCCACCTATTGCTTGTGTGGATACCAATAGAGGAGTGTACACTTGACACTCTAGAGTTCCGGCAAGCTATTTGGACGAGCAAGATTTGCGAAGGGGGTCGCATCGAGGGTAACACTCTCAACTTCTAGATCTAAGGTAGATCTAGGTTTACTTAGCACATACATGTTTTTTATTTTAATATATCTTTGCACGGATCCGTGGCCGGACTTTCGGGGTTTCTACAATGCAAAAGGCAATTTTTGCGGCTCAGAAAGTCCAACAGATAGTACATTAGGGAAACAAAGTCTCATGTATTCAAACTAGATAAGGCATATCTAGCTTGGTGCACTTGACCGAGTGGAACTAGCTGAAGCTACCTCGTCGTATCCTAAACTAGTTAGACTAGGATGTAACCCTAAGTGACTTAAGTGATATTTTCTTGAATTTGGCTTTGTCTAAGGAAGTGGTCGTTATTCCGATCAAAGAAGGCCCATATGCCTCGCCATGACCTGGAAGCCAGTTTCTCGAAAAGTTACTTAACGATCTAAAGGTTAAATCTGAATCTAACCCAAGGTTGACTATCTCTAATTAACTTAAAATCATCTCACAAAACATATAAGGTGAACAAATTCTGAGACACATAATGGGTTAGATGTTAAGGATAATTGAAATATACTTAAAATATAACCTCTTCAAAATGCTACTTATTTTCTCAACTATTGTACTTAATGACTATTTACAACTCTTTAGGCCAAAGTTTAGTGCCCCCTACATCTCTTATACTTCATATATTTGACTAAGGGGGAGAGAAAACTAACCCTAAGGGTTACATTACAAACCTTTAGATTATTGGTGTAGAGGGACACCTCGAACCAATCTATCTAATTACTGCTAGACGCATGCTTGAACTCATATTTGATTTATCTAGATGCATGCATATACGATGTTGTTTTAAACCCCTATTTTATATAAAAACCCCCATTTTTTTTATTTATAGAAAAACGGGGAGAAGAGCGAAAGTTAAGGGGGAGTAACACAAAATTTAATTTTGAAAATTAAATTATCTCTTTCAAAACTCACCTAGGGTTAAGGGGGAGTTTTGGTTAAGGGGGAGTTTTTGTAAATGACATTCATCATTTACTATACGTGTTTTATGCTTTAATTTCCCTTAACTTTGTGTTAGTTTGCCATAGATCAAAAAGGGGGAGATTGTTGGTGCAGGGGCACTAGATAATCAAACTTGTGTTTTGATTATGGCAAAGACACAAAGTTAAGTTTACATCGTTATCTCATGAGCTAAATTGAGTGTGCAGAAAAGTACTAAAGCTGGAGATGAAGGCTAGCGACACCCAGAGAAAGCCGTGGTGGTCGGGCGACACTCGAGTGACTTCGGAGGGAGCCGAAGGAATCGAGTGGAAGGCCGAAAGAGAGAGCTACAAAGTAAGTATCGAGGTAAGCTCGTGTGAGTGAGAGATGGTAAGGTCGTGTCCGACTAAGACTTCCTGTGGAAGGTCTAGGTCGAGATCGGACGGTTAGAAACCGTTGCATTTACCATTTTTCGTGCTAACCTCTTACTGTAGGGAAGTGTGTTGGTGCAATCGGCCCAGGCCACGATTGACCAGGACTCGAGTTTGACTCGAGTGATGTTTTGATGTTTCGAAAAAAACATATGACAATGTAATTGTCATGGGAAAAGTCCAAGTCATGGGTACTTGGCATGGGAAGTCCAAGTGGGACACATGACATTTGAGAAAAGTCCAAGCATGGGTCTTGGCAAATGGAAAGTCCAACATGGGTTGGCATGGGAAGTCCAAGTGGGACACTTGTCATTTGAGAAAAGTTCAAGCATGGGTCTTGGCAAATGGAAAGTCCAACATGGGTTGGCAAGGGAAAGTCCAAGCTTGAGTCTTGGCATTTGAAGTCCAAGGGGTTTGATATTGGCGGTGTAAAGTCCAAGCGGGAGTCTTGGCAGCATAAGTCCAATGGTTGGCGGCATAAAGTCCAAGCGGGAGTCTTGGCGGCATAAGTCCAATGTGCCTTGGTGGTGTAGACACCGTTAGCATGACATAGCCGATGGAAGCACCTGAAGTCTAGCATGATGGATGAACAAGTCATGGATGACTTAGAGGGATCCGAGATGCGTAAGGCTGATGGAGGTGGCTAGAAGGCTTAGGTCTAGGCTAAGGGTGGTCTAGCAAGTATGGGGGCACCATACTTGAGCTAAAACCTCATATTTGAGGTGTGCCAGTCGACTGGTGCCATGTGGCAGTCGACTGGCGTAGTCAACTAGGGTTTGACTGCGGGAATTGCCCTAGCAGTCGACTGCCATTGATGGGCAGTCGACTGATTGGACGATCAGTCGACTGATATGGCTCATCAGTCGACTGATGCTCGAATTTTAGGGCACAGAGTGGAGTCTCACTCGACCGCTGGGACGAGTAGTCGAGTGATGGCTCATCAGTCGACTGATGCTCATGATCAGTCGACTGATGTCCTAGCCGTTGGATTTTTTCAGCGTGGATTACACCGTTGTCTCATATCAATAGTGTGATCAGTCGACTGATGGTCCCGGGTAGTCGACTGATCGACTTTTTCCAGCACAGGTTGAAGCTATAAAAGGAGCTCGTGATGGAGAAAAAGATAGCGATTTTCTTGGACGAAATTGAAGGGGAAAGTTGGTGCTTTTCAGTCCTTCAAAGCTAGTTCAAGGCAATCAAAGATCAAGCAATCAAAAGCTTTTGTAAAGTGTTTTCCTTTACTTGCATTTGTATTTCATTATCATATTTTCTTGTATCTATTTGATTATTGTTGTAATCATTATTGTACGAGGTTTCTCCGCCTCCGGATTGTTCCGAGAAGGAGTGTTTATTAGTAGTTGCGTGTGCATCACTAGAGCTCGTAGAGCTCGATCCGTGGAGTAGGAACCGTGCGCTTCCGAACCACGTTACATACTTGTGTTCTTGTTATGTTTGCGTATTTCATTATTGTACTATTTCCACTGCGCACTAACGAAATTGTAGAGACGAACACGCGATCGAATTCCATCTACGAACCATCACGCGCTATTCACCCCCCTCTAGCGGCATCAAATATCCTACAAAGTGGCCAGGCTGACAGTCGACTGCTGGATATTGGGCAGTTAACTGATGCTCATCAGTCGACTGATGGGAGGCATCAGTCGACTGATGGTGACGAATCAACCTTTGCGATAGGTCAAAACGGATAACGTTTGACGCGACTACTTCGCGATAAAATTTGTTACCACTTCGTGATCTGTTTCGAAAGATGAGGAGACATATTCTGAGGACAAACTCTATAAAAGGAGGGGAGGATTCCAACCCAAAGCATCATCAAGATTATTCTTAAGTGCTCATACAACGGCAAAGCTCCAACATTGTCATAACGCCGACACGATGCCAAGCTTCCATCTTCTTCGTTGGCAGAAGCAGCAAGTAATATCTTTTGTTATTATATTCTTTGTTTTAATCGTAACGAGGTGAGGTAGGCTTGTTGTCTCATCCTTGTACTTTCGGTTTTGTAATCGTTGTCTCCTACCTCCAACGAGGAGGAGACGTTATAGTGTTTTGCCCTTCGTATGCGGTCTAGGACCGTTAGGGCCTTGGAGTAGCAACCGCTGGATTGTGAACCAAGTAAAAATAAACTTGTCTCTTTAGTTTTCCACTGTGCTCACTCGTATATTGAACGAACGAAATGAAAGATTTACGCTCGCTATTCACCCCCCCCTCTAGCGACACTTCTCGATCCAACATTCAAGAATAGGGATGCAAGGAAAATGTCTCAATCTTCAAGAGGTAAGTCTAGTGGTAATTCAAATTTTAATACTAATGTTATTTGCTATGGATGTAATAAAAAGGGGTATACCAAGCCAAATTGCTCGGAGCTAAAGAAGGAGGAGGAAAAAGAGAAGAAGAAGAAGGAGAAGAAGGAGAAGAAGAAGGAGGCTATGGTGGCCCAAACCATATGGGACACTCAAAGTGTGGAGGACTCATCCGACGATGATGAGCTTTGCAACATCACATGCCATGTGGCACTCATGGATTTAGGGAATGACACTGAGGGCTCAAGTCAAGAAGAATCTTCTTCTAGCGATGAATCATCATCTAGTGACGATGAGGTAAGGGATTCTCCCCAAGTAGAATTATAGTATACAACTATTGCTTACCTTAAGAATGCACTAGATAGATCTAAATCTAAGGTTAAGGATTTGAAAATAGAAATAAAGGCAATTAGAAATGAAGAACCTTCATGTGTTGATTCATGCATGCTTATGGATGAAAATGAAAAACTTAAGAATGAAGTTTGTGAACTAAGAACATGTTTAAAAAAGTTCACTAGTAGCTCAAAATACCTTGACATGATCCTTAGGGGCCAAAAAGATGTTTACAACAAAGTTGGTATTGGATACAAACATAAGGATAAGGAAGTTGTCTATATCTCTTTAATTAATAGAAAGGCAACCATTAAGGGTAGAGTTAAGAAAGCATGGGTCCCAAAGAAATATTTAAATAATGTTTCCGATCCAAATGCTTGGGTTCCAAAAGAATTTGTTTTTCGTGTTGTTTAGGTAGGTGAGCAAGGTATGTTGATTGTGGATAGCGGTTGATCAAGACACATGACCGGAGATGTGAGCAAGTTCTCCACAATCAATTATGTTAACAAAGGAACTGTATTATTTGGCAATAGTGGGAAGATCAAAATTTTAGGTAGAGGAACAATTGAGGTATCCCTAGAATCATTATTCACAAAGTTTTACTAGTTAAAAACATAAAATTTAATTTACTTAGTGTTAGTCAACTTTGTGATGTCGGTTATAATGTTGAGTTTAATTCCATAAAATGCTTGATAAGACACAAGAACTTGAATGATTGCATGTTAGTTGGATATAGGAAATCAAATATTTATTATGTTGATTTATCCTATGCTTCTAACATTTCTACTAAGTGTCTTATGGCAAAAGAAGAGGAAGGTTGGCTATGACATAGGAGTCTTGGACTTGTCAATATGAAGAACATACCCAAGGTAGCCAAATTGGAGTTAGTAAAGGTGCTACCAAAGATCAAGTACATTAAAGACAATTTGTGATGAATGCCAAGAAGAAAAGCCATCTAAATCATCACACAAAGGTAAAACCCTAACTAGTACTTCATTATCATTAGAACTATTGCATCTAGATTTATTTGATTGTCATAGTATTCCTTCATTGAATGGTAATAAGTATTGCTTAGTTATAGTAGATGACTTCTATAGGTATACATGGGTTTACTTTGTGAAACATAAGGATGATACCTTAGAAACAATCATAGGATTTAGCAAAAGAGTTGAAAATGAAAAGAATCTTAAAATCAATCGGATCCATAGTGATCATGGTGGAGAATTTGAGAATTCAAATTTTTTAAAAGTTTACTTAGAACAAGGGTACAAGCATGAGTTCTATTGTCCTAGAACACCCCAAAAAAATGGGGTGGTGGAAAGGAGAAATCGTTCCCTACAAGAGGCGGCTAAGACAATGCTTAATGCATACTCCTTACCTAACTACTTGTGGGTGGAAGTGGTTAACACCGCTTGCTATATCTAAAATCATATCTTAATCCATAGGTTTTTAGGCAAAACACCTTTTGAAATATGGAATGATAAAATTCCTACAATTCACTATGTTAAGGTCTTTGGATGTAAAGTTTATATTTTGAATACCCAAGACAATTTAGGAACATTTGAGTCTAAGGTAGATGAGGGAATCCTAGTTGGATACTCATCCACTAGTAGAGGTTATAGGGTATACAATAAGAGGACTCAAAAGGTTGAGGAATCTTTCAATGTTGAATTTGATGAGTCCTCTAGTACCTATCCTAGAAAATCCTCTATTGATAAATATATTAATGACAAAAATCAAGATATTACCCAAGGACTTAAAATTTAAATTTAGGGAGTAATGGTCAAGGGCGAGAATTAGGAAGTAATAGTCAAGGGGGAGGAAGAGGAGATTCCGATGATGAAAGAAGAAAGGATAACTATGATCTAAATCAATTTGATTCACCCCTAGGACCTTAAGGATTCACCAAAATCATCCCCTAGACCAAGTAGTAGAAGAATTATCACAAGGAGTAAGGACTAGATCCTTCTATAGTGCTCCTACTAGTCAAGTAGCTCTCATCTCCCAAATTGAGCCTAAATCAATTAATGATGCATTACTTGATTTAGATTGGATTTTGGCAATGAAGAAGAATTGATGCAATTTGAGAGAAGTCAAGTATGGGAGCTAGTCCCTAGACCTAATGATAGTACTATTGTTTCCACAAGATGGGTCTTTAGGAACAAGTTGGATGATCAAGGTAATATTACTATAAACAAAGCTAGGTTAGTAGCTCGAGGATTCAGTCAAGTTAAAGGACTTGATTAAGATGAAACCTATGCTCCGGTTACTAGGTTAGAGTCCATAAGAATCCTGTTAGAGTATGTCGCTCACATGAGTTTTAAACTCTATTAAATAGATGTGAAATTGACATTCTTAAATGGGTTCATTAAGGAAGAGATTTATGTAGAACAACTTTCAGGGTTTGAGAATGTAGATTACCCAAACCATGTTTATAAGCTTAGAAAAGCTTTATATGGGTTAAAACAAGCTCTCCAAGCTTGGTATAAAAGACTATCATCTTTCTTAATTTCTAAGAATTTTAGAAGAGGTCAAGTAGATCAAACCTTATTTATAAAGTCAAAGTCAAAAGAAATCTTTGTTACCAAAGTGTATGTTGATGATATCATTTTTGGATTAACAAATGATGAACTCCTTCAAGATTTCATTAAAAATATGAAAAATGAGTTTGAAATGAGTCTAGTTGGAGAATTAAATTTCTTCTTAGGTCTATAAGTTAAACAAACTAATGAGGGAATTCATATATATCAAACCAAATATGCCAAAGAAATGATCAAGAAATTTGGTTTGGAAAATACTAAGGTGTAGGGGATCGATTGGAAGCTAGAGGGGGGGGGGAGTGAATAGCGCGTGCTAGTACCGATGATGGAATTCGATTGTGATCACGTCTACAAATCGTGTTAGCGCAGTGGAATAATAATAATAAAAGAAATAACATGAAACACAATCACAAACACAAGATGTTTAACGTGGTTCAGAACCGCATGGTTCCTACTCCACGGATCGAGCTCTAAAGAGCTCTAGCGATGCCAATGCAATCACTAATCACAACTACTCCTTCTCGACACAAGTCGGAGGTGGAGAAACCCCTTACAAACTATTCTTACAACAATAAGAAATAGATACAAGCAATTACAAAAATAAAATACAATGCAAGTAAAGAAAACTACTTTACAATTGCTCTTTGAATGCTTGATCACTTGGTTGCTTGAAATCAACTTGGAGACCCTGATTTGCAACAACAAATCACCCTAAAGCCCTCAAGAAACCATGCCTTTTTCCTCCATCATGAGCTCCTTTTATAGCTTTAACCTGTGCTGGAAAAAGTCGATCAGTCGACTGCTCGGGACCATCAGTCGACTGATGTCACTGTTGTCGTGAGACAATGGCTAGATCCACGCTGGAAAAGTCCAACGGATCCATCATCAGTTGACTGATGCCACTGTTGTCGTGAGCCAACGGCTAGATCCACGCTGGAAAAGTTCAACAGATCCATCATCAGTCGACTGATTATGACCATCAGTCGACTGATCAAGGCATTACTCGACTGCTGACCGTAGCGGTTGAGTGAGACTCCATTCTGTGCTCGATTTCTCGAGCACCAGTCGACTGATCACAAAATCAGTCGACTGCCCACCTATGGCAGTCGACTGTTAGGGCAATTTTCGCAGTCAAACCCTAGTTGACTTATACCAGTTGGCTGCCACATGGAACCAGTCGACTGGCACACCTCAAACATGAGGTTTTAGCCCAAGTATGGTTCCCCCATACTTGCTAGACCACCCTTAGCCTAGACCTAAGCCTTCTAGCTGTTAAGGCAATCTCTTACCGTAATATGGTTTTGATGTGTGTGGCAAAGGGTTTAAGTTAGGGTGTTATGTTGATTTGATATGTGCGTTGAAGTCGTGCAGGACTTAGTAATTCGCACATGGAGCCGTGGCGAGTTTCACATCTCATGACTCGTGCCTTGAGTCGGTGAAGGATAGCTTTGCGGAAGCCGTGCACTTGGAGCATCCGAGGGACCGCCGGACGAGAAGCTTGGAGTGAAGCCGGAGGAAGTAGACTTCGAGGCAAGAGATGCGAAGGAGCATTGCAGAGCCGTGCGCCTGATGCTGCCGAGGGACGTGGCCGAGAACGAAGAGAACTTCAAAGGCGAGGGACTCCAAGAGATGAGAGTGAGCGAATGTAACCCGGGAAGGGGTAGCTCTTAGGTGAAACTTGGCCATTTGGCCAAGTGTCGGATGAGTTTTCCCAACACCGCCGATTGCCAGGAATGACAATGATCGCTTCCGAGTCGATGGTTCGATCGATCCGGTATAATACCGCTTTTAGTGCGAGGCGGCCGATCGCTATGGATCGGCAATGATCGACGGCCGGTCAGCGCCAAGGAATGGCAGTCGACTGATGGCATTGTGCACGGGCATAGAATTGAGTCGACTCCATTGAGCACTCGACTGATCGAGCATCAGTCGACTGATGGTGCCATCAGTCGACTGATGCCAATACCGTTGGATGGAATCCAATGTGGAAAGCGGCCGTTATTGGGCAACGGCTACGGGATCAGTCGACTGATAGAGGGCATCGGTCGACTGATCCTGTGTCAATGGGAAGAAACCCTCTTCCTCTATAAAAAGGAAGGGGGTGGGGCTTTGGGAGGCAAATGCTTATGCTCTAATACTCTCCCAAAGTTCCCTAAAGCTTTCCATCCTCTTACTCAATCTTATTTCCATTATATTTGTAAGAGGAGTGTTTTTGTGTAAAGAGGTTACCTCCACCTAGCTTTGTGCAAAGGAGAGATCTAGTGGATAGATTGCGGAGTGATTCACCGTGGACGAATCGGACCGTGGATTAGCGGCGTAGCCATGAACCACGTTATATCTCGGTGTTTGTATTGCTTGTTTATATTTTGCTTGTCTTTATTTATATTTGCATATTCCTCTTGTGCTAACATTTTGTAGACGAGCAAAATACGACATCTAACGAAAGAGGGCTATTCACCCCCCTCTAGCCGGCCAATCGATCTCCAACAAGTGGTATCAGAGCAAGGTTGCTAGTCACCGGACTAACCGCCGCAACAAGCTCTACATCAAAAATGGCCGGCTCAAACATCCACCCATCGAAGTTCGACGGTGAATTCTCTTGGTGGAAAAAGAGAATGGAGGTATTCTTCGAAACCAACTTTGAAATATTGTTAATTATGGAAAACGGTTTCGAGTTTCCTAGGAATGAAGATGGGGAGCCATTGGAGAAATCGAGATGGAGCAAAAGACAAAGAGAGGAGTATTTGGCAAATTCAAAGGCCAAGCACCATATCTATAATGTACTCCCCCAAAAAGAAGTCAATAGGATAGGGGAATGTTCTAGTGCTAAGGAGATGTGGGAGAAGCTAGTTGAACTTCATGAAGGCACTTCGGAAGCCAAGCTAGCAAGAAGAGATCTCCTCCGCTCCCAACTATCAAATATTAAGCTTGAAAAGGGAGAAAAGGTAACTTCCCTACATTCTAGATTTAAAGAAATATTAATTGGGCTAACAAGTGTAGGAGAAAAGCTCTCCAACCGGGATATGGTAATGAAGGTCATAAATGCCTTTCCCCGGTCCTCAAGATGGAGCTCCATGGTGGATTCATTTTACATCTCCAAGAACTTGGAAGTAAGTACCTTGGAGGAGTTTTTCTCAACAATGGAGCTCCACGAAACGAGGCTTGAAGGAATACAAGAAGAGCCAAAAATTCAACCTTCAAGAGGAGTAGCTTTGATAGCAAACAAGGGGAAGAAGAAGATGGAGATCCCCTCCTCCTCCGATGATGATGTTGGTGCAGTGAGGCACCGAAATCGAACCTGTGTTTTGATTATAGCAAAGACACAAAGTTAAGTCTATTTTGTTTTCTCACGAGCTGAATCGAGTGTGCAGAAGATTGATATAGCTGGAGCTGAAGGCTAGCGACACCCGGAGAAAGTCGCGGTGGTCGAGCGACACTCGAGTGATTTCGGAGGGAGCCGAAGGAATCGAGTGGAAGGCCGGAAGAAAAAGCAACACGTAAGCATCAAGGTAAGCTCGAGTGTGCGAGAGTAAGTAAGGTCGTATCCTCTTTACGGGTATGATCTTAAGCGTAGATCCGACCAAAGACTTCTTATAGATGGTCTAGGTCGAGATCGGATGGTCGACGACCATCGAAATTATGTTTTTGTTGTGCTAACTTTGACTTGCAGCAAGCATCAGTCGACTGCCAGCTTGGAGGACTCGACTGCCATCAAACAGTCGACTGCCGAAGGTCAGCAATCGACTGATGCTGCCATCAGTCGACTGATGATGGCCATCAGTCGACTGATGGTCAATGATCAGATTCGAGGAGTCAAGGATTATCACTAAATTTCAAGGGAAGATGTGCTCAAATTTGATTGGCTAGGGTTCCTCTCGAAAAGGGGCTCAAAGGCTATAAAAGGAGGGCCAAACCTAGGGTTTCAAAACAATTCTATGCCTCCAAAAAGTCTCCGCAAAGCTACAATTCTCCGACAACGAAGTCCTTCCTTCCGACGTCTAGGTTTAATTTTTCTTATTTGTCTTTGTACGTCGGTATTATTTTGTTATCAGTTGTTCATCTACTTTTCGGAGCTTTTATCGTATATGAGGAGAGGGGGATTGTCCCTCTACCTTAAAGTTTTTTTGTATCGATTAACTCCTACCTCCAACGAGGAGGAGTTCCTTTAGTGCTTCTGCCCTCCGTACGTGGTCAAGGACCACTAGGGCCTTGGAGTAGTAGCCTTCGGCTACGAACCAAGTAAAACCCTTGTGTCGATTGTCTCTTTTATTTTATATTTACATTTCCGCTGCAATTAATTTATTTTCTCTAGAGTTTTAACGAACGAAAGAAAAAGAAAAGGTTTTTCGCTATTCACCCCCCCTCTAGCGAACCGCATCGATCCAACAATTGGTATCAGAGCCGGGGGCGCTTAGATTTGGTGAAACCACCAATCTAACATTTTTTTTTTGTACAGATTTGTTTTTCGTTCATTTAAATTTTTCTCCCGTACTACTAATCCAAGACGAAGTCTTGGTACTCTTCGTTTGATTTTTGTTTTGCAAGTATTCGCTTTTGGAGTAGCTGACGGTCAAACGGGCATAACTTTTTGTACAAGTTGACCCACGACACAGTCTACCTACCAAATCGAAGCCCTCGCAGAGATCTACACTTCTTACTGGAGTTTACCCCCGTAACAAGTTGTTTTCATCCTCAAAAATCGACGTTTAGTAGCCTTTCAGGGACATCGAAGGTTGTGAGTACTTACTTTTTATTTAGTTTCTCATTTCTTTGCTTAACTTTCTATTTTTCATTTGTTTCTTTTTATTTCCCACACTACTAATCCAAGACGCAAGTCTTGGTACTTTCGTGTGTTTTTTTTCGTTGGTAGGTCTTCTTTTTAGTCTCCTTGTTTTTTGTTCTAATGGCCCATCTCGAGGGTTTTAGCACTGCCCGACCTCCGTTTTACAATGGAGATGATTTTCGTTATTGGAAAGGTCGGATGGAATGCTTTCTCAAAACCCAAATCGAGATGTGGATCATAATCCAAACGGGTTTCACACTTCCGACTAATGAAGTGGGTGACTCCTTGGATTATGATCAATGGACCGTTGCAACAAAACAACAAGTCGAAGCCGATGCCAAGGCAACACAAATACTCCAATGCGGCTTGTCCAAGGAGGAGCTAAATCGCGTCGGCCCCTTCATAAGCGCAAAGGATCTTTGGACAAAGCTAATCGAGTTACACGAAGGATCGGATCAAGCTAAGGTTTGCAAACGTGATTTGTTATTCAATAAATTGTACACACTAAAAATGCAGGAACACGAGTTCGCGACGCAACTCCACGCCCGTGTCCAAGACATAGTCAACAACCTACACGCAATCGGACAAAAGGTCGAAAACCACGACCTTATTAGGTATGTCCTAAACTCTTTTCCGAGGACTACCTTATGGGCATCCATGGTTGATGCCTATAAGGTCTCTAAGGACCTTTCTAAACTTAGATTAGATGAACTCTTTTCGGATTTTGAATTACATGAGCAGTCCAACTCGGAACCCGAGAGGGGTATAGCCTTGTTTGCAGGTTCAAAGAAGAAGAAAATCGCAAGCAAGCCACCACCACCCGAGGAGGAAGATGAGTCTAAAGAAGAAGTTGACCCGGAATTGACTGCCGAACTAATGAACCTAGCTCAAAGGATAGCCAAGGGACGAAAGCGAACCACAACTCGACCCAACCAAGGTAAGCCTAAAAGTTCTAATATTAGGTGTTATGAGTGTAACAGGTTTGGACATATAAAGTCCGAGTGCCCCAAGCTCAACCACCAAGCACCTAAGCACAAGAAGGCCCTCAACGCGACATGGGAAGAAGCGTCATCCGAAGAAGACGAAGACCACGTCTTCATGGCGAAATCAATTGAGTCAGACACGGAGACCGAACTTGAGTCAGAACCTGAGGATGACTCGGACTACGAAGCTACCTTCAAGTCAAGCCACGGATACGCATCCGGTTCAAAAGATACCCTTAAGGTGAGTCGAACTTTATTTAATACTTTACATAATACGGTTAGGTTTTTGTCTAGGAAGTTAGCTAAGTCCGAGTCCAAGGTCGAGACCCTTGTTGAGGAGGTTAAACTCCTCAAACACGAGGTCTCCCTAACCTCTTCGACTAGTCGAGTTCAAGAGAAGGACTCAACTCGAGTTGAAAAGCTCGAAGTTGAGAACTCTCTTGAAAAGTCAAGTCAAGATCTTAGGAACACGTACGTTGGAAGGTTCGCCGGGATCAAAGGACTTGACCTCCTACTTGGATCTCAAAGGGCCGTGTACAACAAAAAATTTGGACTCAGGTTTAACTCAAACACGACTAATAGGTCGTATATATGTCGATTGTAAGTCGACATAAAAACATGTCAAGCATGGGTCCCTAAGAACTTTTTGATTTCAACTCTAGGATCCAACCCGTACTGGGTTCCCAAGGACCAAATCCACTATGTGGATAGACCGAACCGATTCAACGGTCTAGGGGGAGCCAGTACAAAACATGTTTGTGCTTTAACTTAGAAATTGCATGTTTTAACTTAGAATGTTTATGCTTTAACTTAGAAATTGCATGCTTTAACTTAGAAAGTTTGTACTTTAAAACTTGTGAACTCACTTAGAACAAAAAAATAACCAACTTAAATTTTTCGAAAATATTTAGCCTCGTGGAGACTCTTTTCAAAAACATAACCAACTAAAATTCTTCGAAAAGATTGAGCCTCGGGGAGCCTCTTTTCAAAAATAACTAGTTAGACGAGGAAATAATTTTAGGTAAGTCAAGTCATCATTTTCTTGAAAATGGCTTTGTCTAAGGAAGTGGTCGATGATCCGATAAAAGAAGGCCCCTGTGCCTCGCCACGACCTGGAAGCCATGATCTTGAAAAGGTAAACTTGACAAGCCTAGGGTTAAATCCAAATCTAACATAAAATTACTTGAACCTAAATCCACTTAATCAACTTAATTAGAAGTCATCTCAAAACACATAAGTATAACATGCTTGATCATATAGACTCGGTGAGATGACCTAGGGTTAACAACTTACAACCAATTTTCTTAACAAAATCTAACATCCAATCCAACCACCTTGTGTGTAGGATCAATGGATGTTGGACGTGATTACTCGACACATGACCGGGGATCAACTCAAATTCGCAAAGCTTCGATTCAAACGACAAGGATCAGTAGCCTTTGGGAATAACAACAAGCTCAAAATCATTGGATCAGGTGATATCGAGCTTAACACGAATTTTGTTATTAAAAATGTATTACTTGTAGAGAATTTTGAATATAACTTACTTAGTGTAAGCCAATTGTGTGATAATAACTATAAGGTTATATTTCTAGAAAATGAATGCGTAATTAATACCAACGAAACCTCTAAAACAATTCTTAAAGGAACTAGAAATAACAACATTTATATGATCAACTTAACCAACTCCTCAACTAAGTGTCTTATGACACGGCAAGAGGAATCATGGTTGTGGCACCGACGACTCGGTCACTCGCACCCAAGACTCGTCCACAAGATGAGTCAGAGTGGCTTAGTCAGAGGCTTACCCAACCTCAACAATTTGGTTAATAAAATCTGTAATGCTTGTCAACAAGGAAAACAACCTAGGACACAAAACAAGTTAACTAACCAGAGCAGACCTCAAGTGTACTTGAGCTCCTGCATATGGATCTATTCGATTCACATGGAGCCAAGTCACTCAATAGAAGTCAATATTGCTTAGTCATAATTGACAACTACTCCAGGTTTACCTGGGTTAGGTTCATCAAACATAAAAATGATACCCTAGATCAATTAATCAATCTATTCAAATTAATCGAGAATCAAAAAGACCTTAAGGTTAAAAGACTTAGAAGCGATCATGGTGGTGAATTCGAAAATCAAAGGTTCACCGACACGTAACCTAAACGGATACCACCATGAATTCTCTTGCCCTAGGACCCCTCAACAAAATGGCCTAGTGGAGCGGAAAAACCGAACTCTACAAGAAGCCGCTAGGACCATGTTGAATGAATACGACCTACCCGATAGATTTTGGGCAGAAGCCGTTAGCACGACTTGCTATGTCCAAAATAGGATCCTTATGGTAAAGAGGCACCTTAAGACCTCGTACGAGATTTATCACGATAAAATACCTAACATCAAGTACTTTAGGGTATTTGGGTGTAAGGTACATATCCTAAACACTAAGGATTACCTAGGGAAATTTACATCCAAAACCACCACCGGAATCTTTCTAGGATACTCGACTACAAGTAAAGCTTATAGAGTATATAACCACGACACCCTCAGAGTCGAGGAGACTATCAATGTAGTATTTGATGAAGGACATGAACCTACAAAACCCCCGGCAACCCCAATTAGTGAGACGATTCATACTAGACCTAACTCTGATCCGGAGATCAGGTCTAGTGTTAATCCTAACCTAGGTCAACCTAGTCACTCTATTGATCAAGTGATAGATGACTCCAACCAAACTAGTGTTCAACCAAGTCACCCCATTGATCAAGCATTAGGTGACACAAACCCAACCCAATCTAGGATTCAGACTAACCACCCTATCGATCAAGTAATAGGAGATCCTAATCTAGGAGTTCGAACTAGAGCATCCTATAGGAACCTTAGTCAAATTTCCTTAATTTCAAAGATAGAACCCAAATCAATTGAACAAGCTCTTCTTGATCCCGATTGGATTATTGCAATGCAAGAAGAGCTAGCTCAATTTACTAGGAATGAAGTGTGGGAATTAGTACCATCACCTAAAGACAAAACGATAATTGGAACAAGGTGGGTGTTTCGAAACAAGCTTGATGATAAAGGTGAAGTAGTTAGAAACAAGGCTAGGTTAGTCGCCAAAGGATTTAGCCAAGTCGAAGGCTTAGATTACGACGAAACCTATGCCCCAGTAGCTAGACTCGAATCCATTCGAATGTTGCTAGCTTATGATGCACATCGAGGATTTAAGCTATTTCAAATGGATGTTAAGTCGGCATTCCTAAATGGATACATTAAAGAAGAAGTTTATGTTAGCCAACCCCGGATTGAAAATCTAGATAAACCCGACCATGTTCTAAAACTTAAGCTCTCTATGGACTTAAACAAGCTCCTCGAGCTTGATGCGAAGACTTTCAATCCATCTTAAGTCAAAAGGGTTTAACCAAGGCTTAGTTGACCCAACTCTTCGTAAAAACCTTAGGTAAATAAATATTCATAGCTCAAATTTACGTAGACGATATAATTTTTGGAACCTCTAACTCAGCCTTACTAAACGAGTTCGTTTCACTCATGGAAAGTGAGTTCGAAATGAACTTTGTAGGCGAGTTAAGTTTCTTTTTAGGTCTACAAATTAAACAAACTAAGGATGGTATATACCTATATCAACAAAAATACACTAAGGAGTTAATTAAAAGATTTGGAATGCAAGACGCTAAGATAATAAACACCCCAATGGCGATTAATGTTAACATAGGAGAAGACCTAGAAAGTAAGTCCATTGACTTAAAATACTATAGGAGTGTAATAGGGAGTCTCCTGTACTTAACTACAAGCCGACCTGATATCTTATTTGCAGTAAGTATGTGCGCCAGATTTCAAACCTGTGCCAAGGAGTCTCACCTAACCCTAGTTAAGCGTATCCTTAGATATCTAAAGGGTACACTTAATGTCGGTATTTGGTATCCTAGATCTACCGAGTTCGAACTAATCGGCTACTCTGATTCGGATTATGCCGGTAGTAAACTCGACAGAAAGAGCACGAGTGGTTGTTGTCAACTACTCGGCTCGAGTCTAGTGAGTTGGTGCAGTAGGAAGCAACATTGTGTTGCCTTGTCTACCACCGAAGCCGAATACATCGCGATGGGTGAGTGTGTCACTCGTTCCGTTGGATGAAGCACACCCTCATGCGACTTTAAGTTAGACTTCACGAATACTAAACTTCACGTAGATAACATTAGTTCAATTAATCTTACAAAGAATCCAATATGTCACTCTAGGACCAAACATATAGAAGTCAAACACCATTTCATTCGAGAACATGTGGCCAACGGAGCCATACAACTCGAGTACGTCGAATCGAAATCTAACCTAGCAGACCTATTTACTAAACCCCTACCCGAAGCCGAATTTAGTCTATTAAGACGAAAATTGGGCATGTGCGTAATAGAATAAGAACTTGCAAACTATATTTTCTTACTACTATTTCTTATTTTTCATTTTGATGGAACTAGCATAGGACATACCTTAGATAACATGCACCTATAGATTTAAGGAGCCAGTACATCTCACAACACATAGGACTAATGTGTTTGTGTACTTAGCCACGTAGATGGGCGTGAGATGTTAGGACCCTACTCCAGGTTTCAAGATGTAGATCAAGTGCGTCAATATGAACCACGGAGTATAAATATGCAACTAATATTAACCAACTCAAATCAAGACTTGTTGATAATATCATTTCAATCAAGTCAAACTAGAGTTGAACATTTAGATGAATTATTTTCACATACTATTTTTAAAATCATCATGCTTAGACTTAGGGTTTTCTTAAAACCCCCCCCACTTTTTCCTTGATTTATGTCAAAAGGGGGAGAAAAGGCCAAAGTTAAGGTTCAAGAAAAGGACAAAGTTCAATTTCAAATTTTTGAAATTGATAACTTAACTTAAAACTTTGATTCTGGCCTAAGTTAAGGGGGAGTAAGGTTTAGGTTTCAACTCTTCGGAATTGAAAACTTTAAAGGCCCAAGTTAAGAAATCAAAAGTTAAACCTTTTGAATAATTAACCTTTTGACTTAACTTTTGATTACTTAACTTGCACTTATTTTTGACTCTAAGAAGCCTAAGTTAAGTAATGCCATTTACTTAACTCATTATCTTTTGTGTTTGGAGAACTAAAAGTCTTTTTCAAGTACTCACTCTCGGTCAAGGGGGAGGGTTCCTCTAAGGGGAGAACTTGAGAAATATTTTTACTACTCCTACTTTTGCTTCTTGTCTTTCTTTGTTTCATGCACTAATTTCCTTAACTTTGTGTGTTTTTGCCATATATCAAAAGGGGAGATTGTTGGTGTGAGGCACCTAAATCGAACTGTGTTTTGATTATAGCAAAGACACAAAGTTAAGTCTATTTTGTTTTCTCACGAGCTGAATCGAGTGTCAGAAGATTGATATAGCTGAGTGAAGGCTAGCGACATGAGAGAAAGCTGCGGTGGTCGGCGACACTCGAGTGATTTCGGAGGGAGCCGAAGGAATCGAGTGGAAGGCCGGAAGCAAAAGCAACACGTAAGCATCGAGGTAAGCTTGAGTGTGCGAGAGTAAGTAAGGTCGTATCCTCTTTACGGGGATGATCTTAAGCGTAGATCCGACCAAAGACTTCTTATAGATGGTCTAGGTCGAGATCGGATGGTCGACGACCATCGAAATTATGTTTTTGTTGTGCTAACTTTGACTTGCAGCAAGCATCACCGACCGCTACTGGAGGACTTGAGGCACAAACTGATCGGCGAAGGTCGATCGATCTGCCATCACGATCGATGATGGCCATCGATCGTGATGGTCAATGATCGATTCGAGAGTCAAGGATAATCACCAAATTTCAAGGTAAGATTTTCTAAAATTTGATTTGCTAGGGTTACTCTCGAAAAGGGGCTCAAAGGCTATAAAAGGAGGGCCAAACCTAGGGTTTCAAAACAATTCTAAGCCTCCAAAAAGTCTCCGCAAAGCTACAATTCTCCGACAACGAAGTCCTTCCTTCCGACGTCTAGGTTTAATTTTTGTTATTTGTCTTTGTACGTCGGTATTATTTTGTTATCAGTTATTCATCTACTTTTCGGAGCTTTTATCGTATACGAGGAGAGGGGGATTGTCCCTCTACCTTAAAGTTTTTTTGTATCGATTAACTCCTACCTCCAACGAGGAGGAGTTCCTTTAGTGCTTCTGCCCTCCGTACGTGGTCAAGGACCACTAGGGCCTTGGAGTAGTAGCCTTCGGCTACGAACCAAGTAAAACCCTTGTGTCGATTGTCTCTTTTATTTTATATTTACATTTCCGCTGCAATTAATTTATTTTCTCTAGAGTTTTAACGAATGAAAGAAAAAGAAAAGGTTTTTCGCTATTCACCCCCCCCCTCTAGCGAACCGCATCGATCCAACAGATGAAGCATCTTCCTCCTCCTCCATGGATAGCACCGAAGAAGCCTATATGGTAAGGAGGATAAGACGTGCATTAAAAGGTTTTAGATTTAATAAATCCCATGATAGGAATAGAAGACCAAGGGGGAAGGTCATATGCTACAATTGCCAAGGAGAGGGGCACATAAGGGATAATTGTCCCCTCCTAAACAAGAGCAAGGAGAAAAGGAAAAAGAAGGAAGAAAAGAAGAAGAAGAAGGGGAGCAAGAAGAAAAAGGAAGAAGAAAAGAAGGCCAAGGAAAAAGGAAAGGCCATGGCTCTCAAAGCAAAGACATGGGATGTGTTAGTAATATATATGAGAGAGGTCCTAAGGCAATCGCCTCATGTATGAACCATTTATATGATAAATGAAGATTCACTATTTGAGTATACATGTTTAATGTATTTGATTGGATCTTAAACTCATTTACTGAATGTCCACGATACGATTCACAGCATGAGAGAATTTGTGATTGGATCACAACTAGTGAGTATCTCTACATGTGTAATTGTGATGTATCGGAATTATCCCTAGTCGATGAATTGATGGATTTGGACACCATCAATTCTGTCGAGACTAGCATGAGGTATACTCCTTGGTGTATCCAAGCAGCTGATTCTCACTGGCTGGAGACATTGTGATGTCCGGAGTTAATCGTGGATGCTAGTTATGGTAACTAGTTCATTGGAGTGAACAGCCGTAAGACTTCATATGGTTCTCTGCATATATAGATATGTCAATGAAGTTCTTACTGTGGCTTAAGTGCGAGGTTCCTTTGACTTGCGGTATTCAAGTCATCTTGATCATGGAGACTTATGCTTTGACATCTTAAGCAAACATCTCCGAGGAGATGTGGACCCGGGATGATTGGGTATAAGTCGAAGTGATCGAAGGTGTTTGAATAACCTATAAAGGATTCACCACTCCTTGCGAGGAGATGTATGCCCATGGCCTCTCGTCAGATTGTTACTAAAGTCTTTGGCCAAAGCATTACATGTTTAGAGTATGGTACTCTTCGATACATGTGGAGTAACTAGAATCCGTAGGACGAGGAAATAATACTTGGGCTAGGTGTGACGTAGTCAGCCTAGTGGGGACTGACACAATAGACCATGTCCTGAACCAAGTGGGTATAAGATGAGTGAAGGGAATGGGGCACGATTCATTCGAGCTGCTGAAGGGTTTCTGAAATAGTTCTGGATCAACCGTTGATCTTTTCGGTTAATTGGGGATCATGATGTACTACTAGGTGCCACTCATGATCGTTCTATAATTAATGGTTAATTATAGACGGCCAACATAAACCGAGAACCTATTTGGTCATACGCACAATGAGTGTAATCCAAAGGATTTAAAACGAGCTTGAGAATGGGATTCTCAGACCGAGAGAAACTATATTTGGTTGGACCAAACATAAAGCGAGCATGAAATTGTTTCAGTCGCAATGGAAGCGTGGATGGGCCGTGTCTTATGAAGACATAATGGATGGACCAAAATGGTTTGGTTCTAATCCAATGGATGAGAATAAACCAAAGGGTTTGGTTTATTTTAAACGAATGAACCAAAAGTTGGTTCGGTTCGTTTTAACTTAAAATAAACCATCATGGTTTGGTTTATTTTAACTTATCTTAATGGAGCGGGTTAACGGGCTTTATGGATATGATCCATTACCCATTAAGAGAATTAGTTCTCTATAAAAGAGGGCTTAATGGATAATTAAGCCCTAATCAAAACCCTAGCCCTTGGAGTTGCCGCCCAACCTAGTTGTGCCGCCCCCTCCCTCTCCTCCACTAGTCGGCGCCAACCCTAGGTGTGCCGCCGCCCAGCCTTTGTGCCGCCGTCCAAGTCATTGCCGGCGACCAAGCTTCAGCCGGTGAACCTCCGGCGACCCTCCGGTGATCTCCTCTAGGTTCGGTGATAAGGTGAGCTTCCATCTCTCCTTGGCCGGCCTCTATTCCTCCACCAAAAGCTGTCCAGTTTTTCTGGACAGCTTGTTTCTTTGTTGTCGGAGCGTCGTTTGGACGACGGTTAGTGCTCCGATAGCGCCTAACTTACCGGGGATTTGATCTCCGGTAATCCTCTGAGGTGGAGGACGAAGGATTCATCAATTGGTTGACGAATACCTCTCCGGAGAAGCGAGTTTTGAGAACTCATTTTAGGATCCGAATTTGGATTTGGATCGTGATCATCTCTCGATCACGTCGTCTTCAACACGAGGCTAGTAACCCGTACGAAGATGAAGCTCGTGACTTAGCGAAGTCATCCCGAGGAGCTCGGCGTGGATACGGATAGAGACGATTCTTACGAGGATCGTTCCGGTTGATGCCGTTCCCGCTACACGTCATACGAAAGGTATAACGTAGATAATTTCTTTTATTGCAAATTTTAATTTACGGTTATGTCTACACTTGTTGTAATATGCATATGTGTGTTGTGTGTGTTGTAATAAATAGGAGTATTTACTATTTTAATTGCTTCCGCTGTGCTCATGTTTACGAAACATGATCGAACACACACACGCCGCGGTGCCGGAAACCCAACAGTGGTATCAGAGCCCAGGTTGTGTTTCGACATAATCATAAAATTGGTTTTGCGATAGTCATAATGTATTTCTGGAAATTTTCTAAATTTTGGAAATTTAGAAGTATTTATGGAAATTTTTCAATTTTGGAAAGTCTAGAAGTATTTATGTAAATCTTCCACTTTTGGAAAGTTGGAAGTATTTATGGAAATCGATATTTTCCATAAATAAAATATTTGATTAGATTCTAGAAATTTGTTTCCTAATTTAATCATGATTTGATTTGGGAAATCAAATCTTAAAATATTTTATTTCCATAAGTAGTTTCAATGATTTAGGAAATTGGTTTCCTAAATAGATTTTCCTTAATCAAATAATTCCATGAATAAAATATGTGATTAGATTTGGAAATTTGTTTCCTAATTTAATTATGATTTGATTTGGAGAATCAAATCTTAAACATATTTTATTTCTATAAATAGTTATGACATATAAGGAAATTATATACATGACATAATTGTATGCCATGTAATTGCATTAGATGCATAACATTATGCCATGCGTGTCGTGACATGTAGATGTATGCCATGTATGTCATGCCATGTAGATAATAGTTATTTGCATGCAAAGAGGATGAGACATAAAAACCCTTAATCAATATTAAAGCCTACACCTTCCATTAATATGGTTAGAACCAGAGTTACATTTCTTGTTTGGGTTGTTGGACTCTCTCAAGCCGCTCGAACACGAATATGTTCAAACCATGGAATAGTTTAATACTAATATGGTAAGAGTCAGAGGTCAATCGTTAGCTTTGGTTGTTGGACTCTCTCCAAGCTGGGCTAATTGGTTGAATGCGCTCTAACCATATTAAAACTATGTCCCGATTAATGGGTTGGCTTTAACCTGGAGCATCGGCTTGTTGGACTCTCTCCAAGGTCGATGTAAAGGGAGGTGAAGTTGGGTGCTATGCATATGATGCATACTTGTTAATGTGTTAACAATCCGATGTATGTGTGAACATTCAATTAGTTGATAGCACATTGTGATAGTTGCATATACGGGATATGCAATCGGTATAGATGATACCTACCGTCGTAGTTATGAATGGCTTGTTGGACTCTCTCCAAGGTTGTTCATAACTATGATGGATATCAGCCCATTCGGAGATGGACCTACAATCTCCCGAAGTGATTTTGGGGTTTTTGAAATTCGAAAAAATGAATGGGATTTATAAATGTATATTGATGCATTTTAAAATCATTTTCTCATATATGCTCGTTTTATATTTCTAGGTCAATAAATTGATCATGACATCTTTGAATTTGCGCACTATTTTGGATTCGAACAAACTGACTGGGCCTAACTTCCTGGACTGGCTTAGAAACCTGAGAATTGTTCTCAAGGCGGAAAAGCTTGCATATGTCCTTGAAGAGCCTCTTCTCGTCCTAAGGACGATGCAACTCTGCATCAAATGTTGGTCTATCGAAACATGTGGCGATTACGAGCCGGGCGAGTTGCATCATGCTAGCGGCGATGGTACCTGAGCTGCAAAAGCAGCATGAGCATATGGATGCTAATACTATGGTCTTCCATCTTCATGAGTTGTTCGATGAGCAAGCGAGATCCGAAAGGTTCAAGGTCTCTAGGCTCCTCTTCACTACGAAGATGCAAGAAGGTTCGTCTGTAGTGCAGTTTGTGCTAAAGATGAACGGGTACATCGAGCGGCTAGCTACCCTCGGTTTTGTGATGGATCATGAGTTAAGTATTGACTTAATTCTGCATTGTTTGCCCAAGAGTTTCTAGCAATTTGTGATGAACTATCGGATGAACAAATTGGAATCCACCATTCCTGAGCTCCTCAATATGCTGAAGACTGTGGAGCCTTCTGTGAAGCATGAGGAGAAGGCGGTTCTGTTAGTTGATTCCTCAAAGAAAGGTTCTAAGAGGAAGGCAAAAGAACAGAAGAAAGGAAAGAAAAAGGCAAAGAAGGCAGAACCAGCACAAAAGGGCACTTGCCATCACTGTGGCAAGGAAGGCCACTGGCGAAGAAACTGCAAGATTTATCTTGAGTCCATGAAGAAGAAGAAGGCATCCGATGCCCCATCCTCTTCAGATATCTTCGTTATTGATTGTCATTCTATTTCCTTAGACACTTGGGTATTGGATACTGGGTGTAGCTCACATATATGTAATGACATACAGGGGCTAAGGAATAGAAGAAGACTTGTCAGAGGGGAGTCAAATTTTCGAGTTGGCAATGGAGCAAAGGTTCTTTGCTAGCCATCGAAACTTATTTCTTTGAAGCTCCTAGTGGACTAGTCTTGAACTGGACAATTGCTATTATGTTCCTTCTCTAATAAAGAACATTGTTTCTATTTCCTGCTTAAATAGAAATGGTTTCCATTTAACGTTTAGTAACAATTGTTGTTATATAACTTTGAATGGCGTACTTTATGGAACTGGAACTTTGAGTAATGGCATTTATACGTTGGACGTATCCAGTGACATTTTCAATATCGAAGTGAGCAACACGCGTGCTCGAAAGGATAATCACATAGACTCCTATATGTGGCATTGTCGTCTTGGCCATATAAGCAAGAAACGCATGTCCGAATTACACCGATGTGGAATTCTGGAATCGTTTGAATTGGATTCATACGATACATGCGAATCATGCTTAAAAGGCAAGATGACTAAGTTACCTTTTACTGGAAAAGGTGAACGAGTGGGAGAGTTACTAGGTCTAATACATACTAATGTATGTGGACCTATGTCAACTCAAGCATTAGGAGGCTATAGCTACTTCATTACCTTCACCGATGATCACTCACGGTTTGGGTATGTGTTCTTGATGAAACACAAGTCTGAAGCCTTTGAAAGGTTCAAAGAATCAGAAATGAAGTAGAGAAACAACATGACAAGAGTATTAAAATACTTTGATCGGATCGAGGTGGTGAATACTTAAGTCAAGAGTTTCTTGATTATCTAAGAGACAATGGCATATTGTCTCAATGGACTCCGCCCTATACACCACAAAGATAATGGTGTATCGAGAGGTGTAATCTTAGGACCTTGTTGGACATGGTCAGGTCAATGATGAATCATGCAACTCTTCCCAAGTCCTTTTGGGGTTATGCACTTCAGACAACTGTTTACTTGTTAAACAGAATGCCTACCAAGGTAGTCTCAACTACTCCATATGAGATATGGAATGGTAAGAAACCTCATGTATCTTACTTGAAGATATGGGGTTGTCCTGCTTATGTGAAGCGGACTGTATCAGACAAACTAGATGCTAAGTCTGATAAATGTCTATTTATTGGATACCCTAAGGAAACAAGGGGTTACCAATTCTATCATCCTGTGGAACAAAAGGTGTTTGTTTCAAGGCATGCTGTGTTTCTAGAGAAAGAGTTTCTCTTGCAAGAAAATAGTGGGAGTATCGTCGATCTTGAGGAGGCTCGAGAGACTCAAATAGACATTGATGAGATACCTGGTGAAGCACAACAGCCGATAACTCATAGTGATGAGCAATCGGCTGGACCTATTGTAACACCACATCTTCGTAGATCTGGTAGAACACGCAATATTCCTGAGAGATATGGATTTCTCGTAAGTGAATCGAACGACGTGTTACTCATTGATGATGAGGAGCCGCTATGAAGAAGTGCCGACAAGTTCAGAAGGGATAAGTGGCTTGGTGCCATGAAGTTAAATGGATTCCATGTACGAAAAACCAAGTTCGAACTTGGTCGACCCACCAAGGCATAAAGCCTATAGGGTGCAAGTGGGTTTTCAAGAAGAAAACCGACATGGATGGTAATGTGATTACCTATAAGGTTAGATTGGTGGCGAAAGGATATCGTCAAAAACAAGGTGTTGATTATGACGAAACCTATTCGCCTGTAGCTATGCTTAAATCCATTCGGATGCTCCTGGCCATAGCGGCTCATTATGATTATGAGATATGGCGATGGATGTGAAAACAACTTTCCTTAATGGAAACTCGCCGAGGACGGTATATGATACAGCCTGAGGGTTTCACATCGGTTGATAAAACCAAGGTATGCAAATTGCGACGGTCCATTTATGGATTGAAGCAAGCATCCAGGAGCTGGAATATCCGTTTTGATGAGACAATCAAAAAGTTTGATTTCTACAAAAATCCGCATTTAACCTTGTGTGTACAAGAAGGTTAGTGGGAGTGCAGTCGTGTTCCTAGTATTGTATGTCGATGACATATTACTTATAGGAAACAATGTGTCAATCTTACAATCAGTTAAGGTTTGGTTATCCAAGACATTCTCCATGAAAGACCTGGGAGAAGCAACCTACATCCTTGGGATTAAGATCTATATAGATAGATCGAAATGGTTGCTTGGTCTTTCGTAGTCTACATATATAGACCGAGTGCTAAAGAGGTTTAGCATGTCGGAATCCAAGAAAGGTTATCTACCCATCAGGCATGGGGTACACCTTTCGAAGTCTATGTGTCCGTGCACAGAAGACGAGAGGATTTGCATGAGTAAGATTCCCTATGCATCCGCAATAGGACCTATCATGTATGCTATGTTATGTACGAGGCCCGATGTATCGTACGCTCTGAGTGTCACGAGCAGATACCAATCCGATCCAGGAATGGATCATTGGGCGGCTGTTAAGATGATCCTTAAGTACTTGAGAAGAACTAAGGATGTGTTCCTAATATATGGAGAAGGGGACATGGTGATACGCGGGTATACGGATGCCACTCTTCATTGCATAAGGATGATTCCTGTGTCTCACCGATACGTGTTCACCTTGAATGGGGCGCAGTGAGTTGAAAAGTTCCAAACAAGAGATCAGAGCGATTCTACCACCGAGGCGTAATATATTGCCTTCTAAGCAAAGAAGGAAGCGGTTTGGATCAAGAAGTTCGTTCATGAACTTGGTGTGATTCCGGCCATTGTTAAAGCAATACCGGTCTACTGTGACAACAATGGAGCAATTGCACAGGCGAAAGAGCCAAGGTCTCATCAACGATCCAAACATGTGCTTCGCCGCTATCATCTTATCAAAGAGATCATCAGTAGGAACGAAATACAAATCGAGAAAATTCCCACTGAAAGGAACTTAGCGGATCCTTTGACTAAAGCATTACCTCAAAGTAAGTTTGAGGGTCATGTTAGAGCTTATGGTATTGGATACCGTAGCGATTGGCATTAGGCCAAGTGGGAGTCTGTTAGTAATATATATGAGAGATGTCCTAAGGCAATCGCCTTATGTATGAACCATTTATATGATAAATGAAGATTCACTATTTGAGTATACATGTTTAATGTATTTGATTGGATCTTAAACTCATTTACTGAATGTCCACTTATACGATTCACAAGATGAGAGAATTTGTGATTGGATCACAACTAGTGAGTATCTCTACATGTGTAATTGTGATGTATCGGAATTATCCCTAGTCGATGAATTGATGGATTTGGACACCATCAATTCTGTCGAGACTAGCACGAGGTATACTCCTTGGTGTATCCAAGTAGCTGATTCTCACTGGCTGGAGATATTGTGATGTCCGGAGTTAATCGTGGATGCTAGTTATGGTAACTATTTCATTGGAGTGACCAGCCGTAAGACTTCATATGGTTCTCTGCATATATAGATATGTCAATGAAGCTCTTACTGTGGCTTAAGTGCGAGGTTCCTTTGACTTGCGGTATTCAAGTCATCTTGATCATGGAGACTTATGCTTTGACATCTTAAGCAAACATCTCTGAGGAGATGTGGACCCGGGATGATTGAGTATAAGTCAAAGTGATCGAAGGTGTTTGAATAGCCTATAAAGGATTCACCACTCCTTGCGAGGAGATGTATACCCATGGCCTCTCGTCGGATTGTTACTAAAGTCTTTGGCCAAAGCATTACATGTTTAGAGTATGGTACTCTTCGATACATGTGGAGTAACTAGAATCCGTAGGACGAGGAAATAATACTTGGGCTAGGTGTGACGTAGTCAGCCTAGTGGGGACTGACACAATAGACCATGTCCTGAACCAAGTGGGTATAAGATGAGTGAAGGGAATGGGGCACGATTCATTCGAGCATCAAGGGTTTCGTAAATAGTTCTGGATCAACCGTTGATCTTTTCGGTTAATTGGGGATCATGATGTACTACTAGGTGCCACTCATGATCGTTCTATAATTAATGGTTAATTATAGACGGCCAACATAAACCGAGAACCTATTTTCTCACACGCACAACGAGTGTAATCCAAAGGATTTAAAACGAGCTTGAGAATGGGATTCTCAGACCGAGAGAAACTATATTTGGTTGGACCAAACATAAAGCGAGCATGAAATTGTTTCAGTCGCAATGGAAGCGTGGATGGGCCGTGTCTTATGAAGACATAATGGATGGACCAAAATGGTTTGGTTCTAATCCAATGGATGAGAATAAACCAAAGGGTTTGGTTTATTTTAAACGAATGAACCAAAAGTTGGTTCGGTTCGTTTTAACTTAAAATAAACCATCATGGTTTGGTTTATTTTAACTTATCTTAATGGAGCGGGTTAACGGGCTTTATGGATATGATCCATTACCCATTAAGAGAATTAGTTCTCTATAAAAGAGGGCTTAATGGATAATTAAGCCCTAATCAAAACCCCTAGCCCTGCCCCCTCCCTCTCCTCCACTAGTCGGCGCCAACCCTAGGTGTGCCGCCCAGCCTTGTGCCGCCCTGTCATTGCCGGACAAGCTTCAGCCGGTGAACCTCCGGCGACCCTCCGGTGATCTTTTCTAGGTTCGGTGATAAGGTGAGCTTCCATCTCTCCTTGGCCGGCCTCTATTCCTCCACCAAAAGCTGTCCAGTTTTTCTGGACAGCTTGTTTCTTTGTTGTCGGAGCGTCGTTTGGACGACGGTTAGTGCTCCGATAGCGCCTAACTTACCGGGGAGTTGATCTCCGGTAATCCTCTGAGGTGGAGGACGAAGGATTCGTCAATTGGTTGACGAATACCTCTCCGGAGAAGCGAGTTTTGAGAACTCATTTTAGGATCCGAATTTGGATTCGGATCGTGATCATCTCTCGATCACGTCGTCTTCAACACGAGGCTAGTAACCCGTACGAAGACGAAGCTCGTGACTTAGCGAAGTCATCCCGAGGAGCTCGGCGTGGATACGGATAGAGACGATTCTTACGAGGATCGTTCCGGTTGATGCCGTTCCCGCTACACGTCATACGAAAGGTATAACGTAGATAATTTCTTTTATTGCAAATTTTAATTTACGGTTATGTCTACACTTGTTGTAATATGCATGCGTGTGTTGTGTGTGTTGTAATAAATAGGAGTATTTATTATTTTAATTGCTTTCGCTGTGCTCATGTTTACGAAACATGATCGAACACACACACGCCGCGGTGCCGGAAACCCAACAGGATGACCTTGCTTCCTCATCCTCATCCGAAGAAGAAGAGCATGTCTACTCCAACCTAGCACTAATGGCTCTTCATGACTCGGATTGCTCCTCCTCCTCCACCGAAAATGAAGAATCAAGCTCAAGTGGGGAGAGCTCAAATGAAGGGGGAGCCTCTACATCCTCCTCATCCGAAGAAGAAGAAGAGAACATGGAAACTATAGTAACCAACCTCTCACCTAATAAAATAGTTTCTATGATTTCTAGTTTAACTAAGGATTTATTTAGAGTAAAGAAGAAAAACAAATGCATGCTTGAAAAAATTAAGGAATTAGAACAAAAATTAGAAAAAGCATGCTTAAATCAAAATGAAAATATTTCTTCTTGCCATGATGATGCATGCTCACATGAATATATGCCATTTAATGTTAGTGATGCATGTATGGATGAAAATAGGGCTCTAAGGGAAAAGGTAGATTACTTGACAAAAGCCCTAGAAAAATTCACAATTGGCTCCAACACATTAAATATGATTATTGGGAGCCAAAGAGCTAGCTTTAACAAAAAGGGCCTAGGATACAAAGAAAAGAAAAATGAAAAGGCCTATAAATACCTAATAGCTAGGGGACAAGATAAAAAGAAAGTAATTGCTAGGAAATGGATCCCCAAGCAGTATCTTGTGAACCCAATAGGAAAGAACTTATTTTGGGTTCCAAAATCCATCCTTAAGGGTTAGGATAACCCTAGGGTAGTCAACCATATGCAATTGACCTATATCATATTTTGGTTGACTTAGGATGGCGGGACAACATTTTTAGAATAGTGTTGGGTGATGATAACGTGCCCATAAATAGATAATAATGCTTAAATCATGATGATTAATGTAATTCCTATGTATGGTTGCAATCATGATTCATGATTTTGAAATTTGGCACGTCATCATAAGAAATAAGTTTAAATCATGCTTTAGGTGATAATTTGTTTATTATCATCATATAATACCTAATGCATGATTATTATTTGATGAATACATGAGTTTTATGATCATAATGTAGAATTCATTCATATATGCCTTTATGATCATGAGGATTATTAGGTTGATACTTAACCTTGATAGAATTGCATGAATATATTGGTTAAGTACATACAAATACCCCCTAGGATGCATCTCACACTCACCATAGGCTACCTTGATTGAAAACTTAGCATGAGTGAGATGTTAGGATGATACAAATGTCCACTAATGCCTATGTCATTTAGATGGTCATTTAAAGTATCAAAATAGCAATAATAGACCAATCATGGGGAAGACTTATGTTTAATTCATAGACATATTGCCCAAAGATCATGGTTGGATATTTCATATGTTTTCAAAATAATTTCTTAATCTAAAATTTGTCTATTGCCCAAAGATCATGGTTGGATATTTCATATGTTTTAAAAACAATTTCTTAATCTAAAATCTATGTATTCATGTTTTGAAACAATTGGAATCAAAACTAGGTGTTAAACTTGATACTAGAATTATCAAAAACCTAGTGATTTTTAAACCTTTTGGATTTTTGGCAAAAACGTGAAAATATGATGATTTTTCATGAAAAATTATTTTTCACTGATAAAGAACCTTACAAGAAATATGTTACCAAAATTTCATGATTTTTCGAATTTTTTGGAAATTTTAACGCATTTTTGAAATTCGGTTTGAAAATCAGAATTTTCTGAAAACTGCGTGCCAGTCGACTGGTAGTCTGAACCAGTCGACTGGTGGCCTGATATTCCAAACTGTAAAGGCTGATTTCAGGTTTTAACACAATTTTTGGTATTTTTCTCCTATTATACTTGATGCCATGAGTTTATAACTTAGTGTTAATCTTTTTGATGGTGTCAAAGGGGGAGAATTGATTATGTTTAAGTAAATTATGATAGGGGGAGAAAATTGAAAATTTGTATGAGGAGTTTCATGGATTAAGGGGGAGTTGCATGTTGCTATATCATGTTTATGTTTACATGCTTTCTTACCTTAAAATTTATATCAAATGTTTTTACCTAATTTAAACGGATTGCCACACATCAAAAAGGGGGAGATTGTTAAGGCAATCTCTTGTCGTAATATGGTTTTGATGTGTGTGGCAAAGGGTTTAAGTTAGGGTGTTATGTTGATTTGATATGTGCATTGAAGTCGTGCAGGATTTAGTAATTCGCACATGGAGCCATGGCGAGTTTCACATCTCATGACTCGTGCCTTGAGTCGGTGAAGGATAGCTTTGTGGAAGTCGTGCGCTTGGAGCATCCGAGAGACCGCCGGACGAGAAGCTTGGAGTGAAGCCGGAGGAAGTAGACTTCGAGGCGAGACGCGAAGGAGCATTATAGAGTCGTGCGCCTGATGCTGCCGAGGGACGTGGCCGAGAACAAAGAGAACTTCGAAGGCGAGGGACTCCGAGAGATGAGAGTGAGCGAATGTAACCCGGGAAGGGGTAGCTCTTAGGTGAAACTTGGCCATTTGGCCAAGTGTCGGATGAGTTTTCACACGACCGATCGCCAGTGGAATGATATCGCTTCCGAGTCGATGATTCGATCGACCGGTATAATACGATTTAGTGCTTGCGGATCGCTATGGATCGGCAATGGATCGATGTCGATGTAGCCGATCGCAGGAATGGCGATGATCATTGTGCACGCGCACGTGCACTGAGTCGACTCCATTGAGCACTCGACTGATCGAGCATCAGTCGACTGATGGTGTCATCAGTCGACTGATGCCAATACCGTTGGATGGAATCCAACGTGGAAAACGGCCGTTATTGGGCAACGACTACGGGATCAGTCGACTGATAGAGGGCATCAGTCGACTGATCCTATGTCAACGGGAAGAAACCCTCTTCCTCTATAAAAAGGAAGGGGGTGGGGCTTTGGGAGGCAAATGCTTATGCTCTAATACTCTCCCAAAGTTCCCTAAAGCTTTCCATCCTCTTACTCAAGCTTATTTCCATTATATTTGTAAGAGGAGTGTTTTTGTGTAAAGAGGTTACCTCCACCTAGCTTTGTGCAAAGGAGAGATCTAGTGGATAGATTGCGGAGTGATTCACCGTGGACGAATCAGACCGTGGATTAGCGGCGTAGCCGTGAACCACGTTATATCTCGGTGTTTGTATTGCTTGTTTATATTTTGCTTGTCTTTATTTATATTTGCATATTCCGCTTGCGCTAACGTTTTGTAGATGAGCAAAATATGACATCCAACGAAAGTGGGCTATTCACCCCCTCTAGCCGGCCAATCGATCTCCAACACTAGCCACCTCCATCAGCCTCACGCCTCTCGGATCCCTCCAAGTCATCCATGACTTGTTCATCCATCGCGCTAGCCTTCAAGTGCTACCATCGACTATGTCATGCTAATGATGTCTACACCGCCAAGGTACATTGGACTTACACTGCCAAGAATCCGCTTGGACTTTACGCCGCCAACCATTGGACTGATGCTGCCAAGACTCCTGCTTGGATTTTACGCTGCCAATATCAACCCCTTGGATTTCTCAAATGCCAAGACTCAAGCTTGGACTTTCCCTTGCCAACCCATGTTGGACTTTCCATGCCAAGACCCATGCTTGGACTTTACCTTGCAAAGTACCCATGCTTGGACTTTACATTGCCAAGACCCATGCTTGGACTTTCCCAAATGCCAAGTGTCCCACTTGGACTTTCCATTCCAAGTACATAAGACTTGGACTTTCCCATGACAATTACATTGTCATATATTTTTTTCGAACATCAAAACATCTCTCGAGCAAAACTTGAGTCCTGGTCAATCGTGACCTGGGCCGATTGCACCAACAATCTCCCCCTTTTTGATGTTTGACAAAAACCAAACAAACCATTTGAGTTAGACCATCTAACTCAAAAAAACTCTTTACCAATTATCCCAAATTGGTAATCCCAAACATTCTTCCCCAAACATTCTCCCCCTTTTTGACTAACATCAAAAAGGTTCTCTCCAAGGAGGTCAATGTCTCATATCCCAATGAGATCTTACAATCTCCCCCTTGGTCTAATAATACCTAGGATGCCTATCATCTTCCTAGTGATAAGTCCCATATCACTCAAGAGGGGCAATCCTATTCACTCTCCCAATTTCCAAATTGGGTCTCTAAAAAATCCCATCAATTTTCCCAATTGATGACATTCTCCCCATAACTTCTCCCCTTCAAGAAGAAAACACATCCATCATCCCAAGATGGATACCTCCCCCTAAAGGTTTGCTCCCCCTTGACCATTGCACCAACTCTATCCTTGGACAGTCCCTAAGCCAATAGGAACTCTAAACCATCAAAAGGTTAAAAGTTCAAACATGAACTCTTCCCACCTTAAATTTGATACATTATCCTAACACTTCTCCTAATCCATATCCAGTGGATTTTCACCCTTTATGATGCTTCCCAAAGTATATCCTTGGGTTAGAAGTGGTTAGGAACCTTAACCGCAACTGAACACAGGCTAAACATATCTTGTTTTTCCGAAATCAGCATTGGCAATGACTCATTACACGATCACATTACATCACCGATCGCCACTCAGTAGGCGATCGATAAATCTGAAATTTTCAATTTGCTTATTAGAGTCGAATTTTAGAAAATCATAAGTAATTCTACGTATATCGAAAAATCGTGAAACTTCATATGTATATTACTTATAGTCAATAAAATGGGTGAAAAATATTTGAAAATTATTTTACCCATAAAATATCGAAATTGATACAAAATCCAAAAGTGAATAAAAACTTTTAAGTTTTGGCTCACTTTGTATCAATCTCATCAATGGTGATTGCTATCAAAAGATAGACTTCACTAAGGTTTTTCAAAATGATTTTAAAATATTTTCAAAACCTTATTTTGGATCATATTCCTTGGGCTCAATGTACATGACTTGTACACAAGCTTTCCCAATGATCCACCTTTGAATTAAGATGAGTTTTGGTTCAACTAGATGCAAAAACTATGCACCTTGAACTTAACTCATATCTTAGCATATCACATGTATCTAGGGTGTATAAATACACATACATGTCAATTTAGATGTGAGATGTGGGTTTTGGTTATCCTAATCTAAGGTCTCATGCATTTTCTAAGGCAACCCTACTTGATTCCCTTATGAATGAGACTCCAAGTCATGCCAAAGTCCTTAAATCAATTTTAATCAAATGCATGAATGATTATGGAATTAATGATGATATAAATAAGCATATGGTCATAATCATGATGTCATGGCATAAAATGAAATCTAAAAATACATGACAATTAAAACCTTAATCCTAAACATGAACATGACATATAAAATGATTAAAAATAAGCATGATGTCATGGCATGTTATATGGCAAACAAACCATGGCAAATAAAATACATAGGTATAATAATACCTAAATTTTAATATTAATTGTCATTTCATATAATTAATTATATTTTTCCATATTTCTACTTTTCTCCCTAGTGTGCCAAAAACCCAAAATGACACACTATGACCTCTAAACCTAAAATGTGCCAATTTGATCATTTTATCAAACTTCTCAAATAATATTGGCACATCCTAAAATCTTTTAGGATTAGAGCTCAAATGTATTTCCAAGGTAACCATAACCTTGAAAATATCCTAAAGTGCCACCTTTACCATGGTTGAGTTAATTATCCATCCAATCAAGGTTGGCACACCCTAACCCATCTAGCATGAATCAATCACGCTCTTAAGAACCCAAAACCTATTTGAGCTCCTAGGGTTAATTAGGTATTCCTTAGGGACGACCTCCCTAGATACCCTCCTAATGACCCTCCTAGGCTTGTTAGCCTTGGCCATTTGGGTTTTACCTAGGTTGACTCTAGGGGTAACTCCCCTTGCAACCTTCTTAGTGGCCACCCTAGGTTTCCTAGAAACCCTAGCCACTAGGCACTTACCATGGTTACTCATAGGGATAACTTCCCTAGTAACCTTGGTTTTCCTAGGTTTAGTTCCATAATCAAATGGAACATTGTGATAGGTTTCCTTGGGCTTAGGTTTGCCCTTGGATGAATCTAGTTTCCTAGGTCTTGATTTTTGACCATTTGACCCTAGTCTTTGACTTCTAGACCCTAAATGTTGACCTCTTGACCCTTGAAATTGATTTTGCATTTTTGTAAGGGTCTTCTCCATCTTTTCAAGCCTTGACCTCAAGACTTGATTTTCCTTTTCTAATTGCCCAAATTTTGAATTTTGATCTAATCTTTGGGCATTGTTTTTCCTAGGCATATGCCTAGTCCATTTAGGGTTGAGACCTAGATGCTCTTGTACCTTTCTAATGGTTTTCCTAGGTAGGATTTGTCTAGAATTGTTTGACCTAGGGTTGTCCTTAGGTAAAATATTTTTAGGGACATTAGTCCCAAATTTCTCCTTCTTCCTAAGGTTGACTTTCTTAGATCCTAAACAAAAGTCCCTATTCCTAGCATGCTCTTTATGATAAATTGCAAGAGAATTAAAATTCCTAGCATGCTTTTTGACATTTAAACTAGAAGATGCATTACTAAAATGTACCTTAGTGTTAGCCTTAGCTCTCCCTACTTGTGATGCTTCTTCTTGGGTCTTTTTGCTCCCCCTAGGGCATTGGCTTCTATAGTGCCCCTTTTGATGACACTTGAAGCATACTACGTGCTCCTTGTTTTTGATGGTTGGGGGACCGGCTTCCTTTGATTTTTCTTGACTTTTAGGTGCCGGAGGAGTCTTCTTAACCTTCTTTGGGTACTTTCTCTTGTAGTTCCCATACTCCCTACACTCAAAACACATTATATGGATTTTATTTGAAATTAGAGTGTTTGAGTTACCTAGGTTAATGGAGACCGGAATTGGATTTTGGGCTTCTTCATCTTGACCGGATGTCGAAGCTTCTTCTTGGTATTGCTCCGGTGTTGAGGATGGTCTCTCCTCCTCAATCCTAGAAGTGGATGCTTCTTCCACTTCTTCCACCTTTTCTGATTCGGATGTTGATTCCCTATCAACCTCTGAATCCTCAAGCTCTTTAGATGATGATGTACTTGCTTGAGTTTGAGAGGGTGAGCACTCTTCTTCTTCTTCTTCGTCTTGGATTGATGATGAATTTTCATGAAGCTTGGCCAAATCGCTCCATATCTCTTTGGCATCCATGCACTCACCTAGGCTACACAAGAAGTCATTAGGAATTAAATAAAAAATGAAATTGATTACCTTCTTGTTTTTCTCAAATCTTTGGAGTTGATCTTCACTCCATTTCTTCTTCTTAAGGAAGCCACCCTTTGGTTCTTTTGAATATTCGAATCCTTCCATTAATATGGACCATTCCTCAAAATCTTTCATCATCAAAAAATCTTCAATTCTTCTCTTCCAAGAATTGAAGCCTTCTCGTCCATAGAAAGCATATGGGATCGACGTGTCGATATCCCATCCTAGTTGTTCTTAGACTTCCATCTTCACCCTCTAGCATGCTCCCTTAGTTGTTAAACCTTGAAGAGCGGCCTCGCTCTGATATCACTTGTAGGTTATCGATTGGAAGCTAGAGGGGGGGGTGAATAGCGCGTGCTAGTACCGATGATGGAATTCGATCGTGATCGCGTCTACAAATCTTGTTAGCGCAGCGTAATAATAATAATAAAAGCAATAACATGAAACACAATCACAAACACAAGATGTTTAACGTGGTTCGGAACTGCATGGTTCCTACTCCACGGATCGAGCTCTAAAGAGCTCTAGCGATGCCAATGCAATCACTAATCACAACTACTTCTTCTCGACACAAGTCAGAGGCGGAGAAACCCCTTATAAACTATTCTTACAACAATAAGAAATAGATACAAGAAATTACAACAATAAAATACAATGCAAGTAAAGAAAACTACTTTACAATTGCTCTTTGAATGCTTGATCATTTGGTTGCTTGAAATCAACTTGGAGACCCTGATTTGCAACAACAAATCGTCTCAAAAGCCCTTAAGAAACCATGCCTTTTCCCTCCATCACGAGCTCCTTTTATAGCTTCAACATGTGCTGGAAAAAGTCGATCAGTCGACTAATGCCACTATTATCGCGAGACAACGGTTAGATCCACGCTGGAAAAGTCCAACGGATCCATCATCAGTCGACTGATTATGACCATCAGTCGATTGATCAAGGTATCACTCAACTGTTGACCGCAGCGGTCGAGTGAGACTCCATTCTGTGCTTGATTTCTCAAGCACCAGTCGACTGCCCACCTATGGTAGTCGACTGCTAGGGCAATTTCCACAGTCAAACCCTAGTTGACTTACACCAATCGACTGCCACATGGCACCAGTCGACTGCCCACCTATGGCAGTCGACTGCTAGGGCAATTTCCACAGTCAAACCCTAGTTGACTTACACCAGTCGACTGCCACATGACACCAGTCGACTGGCACACCTCAAACATGAGGTTTTAGCCCAAGTATGGTTTTCCCATACTTGCTAGACCACCCTTAGCCTAGACCTAAGCCTTCTAGCCACCTCTATCAGCCTCACGCCTCTCGAATCCCTCCAAGTCATCCATGACTTGTTCATCCATCGCGCTAGCCTTCAGGTGCTTCCATTGGCTATGTCATGCTAATGATGTCTACACCGCCAAGGTACATTAGACTTACGCCGCCAAGACTCTGCTTGGACTTTACGCTGCCAACCATTGGATTTATGCTGCCAAGACTCCCGCTTGGACTTTACGCTGCCAATATCAAACCCCTTGGACTTCTCAAATGCCAAGACTCAAGCTTGGAATTTCCCTTGCCAACCCATGTTGGACTTTCCATGCCAAGACCCATACTTGGACTTTACCTTGCCAAGTACCCATGCTTGGACTTTACATTGCCAAGACCCATGCTTGGACTTTCCCAAATGCCAAGTGTCCCACTTGGACTTTCCATGCCAAGTACCTAAGACTTGGACTTTCCCATGACAATTACATTGTCATATGTTTTTGTCAAACATCAAAACATCTCTCGAGCCAAACTCGAGTTCTGGTCAATCGTGACCTGGGTCGATTGCACCAACAGAAGGAAAATTAATTGACTCAAAACTTTATAGGAGTATAATTGGTAGTTTGCTATATCTAATCACTAGTAGATCTGACATTTTATTGGCAGTAGGTATGTGTGTAAGATACCAATCTTTTGCCAAAGTGTCTCACTCAGTCGCCACTAAACGAATCTTAAGATACATCAAAGGCACACTAAGTGTAGGACTTTAGTGCCCTAGGACTAGGTCTTTTGATTTGATTGGGTACACCGATTCCCATTATGCGGGTTACAAATTGGTTCGAAAGAGTACTAGTGGTGGATGCCAATTTCTTGGATCCTCCCTAATTAGTTGAAGTAGTAGGTGTTGGACTATCCGAGCCGCAAAAACTGCTTTTTTACATTGCGAAAACCCTGGAAGTCAGCCACGGATCCGTGCGAAGATAAACAAAATTACATGTACGTGTTTAAAAACCTTAGATCTACTCTAGATCTACATGTTCAGAGTTTTACCCTTGATGCGACGCCCTTCGCTTATCCCGCTCGTCCAAACGACTTGCCGAAACTCGAGAGTGTCAAGTGTACACTCCTCTATCGGTATCCACATGAGCAATAGGTGGAGAAAAGACAACTTAGAGTGTGCGAGCACTCCTTGAAGTCCACGGCAAAGGAGGGGGAGAGAACTTGAGGGAAGAGAGGAGGAAGAAGATGAAGTTACACCCTTTACTTCACACTAACTTCACAACTAAAGTGGCCGGCCACTTCATGGAGGGGGTTACATGCATGCATGTAATTCCAAGAGCCAATGGCTCTTGGTCTCCCTCATGAGGTGGCACCCCATGATGTGTCCATGATGATGTGGAACATCATCATTGGCCGGCCCCATGCCAAGTCACCATGACATGGCAATTGGTCAAGTCAAAATTGACCATTCATCTTCCCTCTCAAGTCAAGTCAAACTTGACCTCTTATCTCCTATGGTTGTTCAAATTCAACCATTTGATTCAAGTCAATTTAATTTAATGAATCTCTATTCATTAGTTTAAATTGACTCAATGAATCAAATCTAAATTAGACTCATTCAACACTTGAATCAAATTGAGTCCAACTCAATTAGTCTAATTTGGATTACTCTTAATCCAATTTGGTTCATCCCATGAACCTAATCCTCATGGTCCATCATATGAACCTAATCTCCATCTAATTTCCCTTTGTGTGACTCTATAGGTTCTTGTAACATTGGCAATGTCCCTAAATCGATTTAGAAACATAAGCAATGAGCGGTATCTAGCAACACATCATTGCTACCCAAGTTACAAGAATGTTAAGATCCAACATCACCTTTGTGACTACTAATTGTGACTCTCACAATATGTGACAATGTCCCTCTATCCTTGACATCTAGATTGACCAATAGAGGCATAGACCGTGTCATCCTCGGTACAATCTATATCTTGAACTCCAAGTAGACTCACTCTAATCAAATGAGCTCAATATCTCATATTGACTCATCTGGGCATGGCCATGCACTTAGTGGTCTCACTCTATCAAGAATAACGATATCACTCCCGTCATATAGGAGGGATAGATCCCATCTGCATCACTCACATCCCTCCACATAATTTGTTACATACCCAGTAATCGCCTTTATAGTCCACCCATTTACGGGTGACATTTGACGAAGCCAAAGTATGTAACTCCTCATGTAGGGAACCATGGTGACTTCAGGTCCAAGGACTAATAGTCACATGAGAGAGTATATGACACTCATATAATGATCCATGATACTTTCTCATGGCGGGTCATTCAGTATATATTCTTCAATGAATACCCATGTGTCAACTTGATATCTCATATCCATGACTTGTGAGATCAAGTCATCGAGTTGACCTACATGCTAGTCTCCTCACATTAACATTGTCTCTGAATGTTAATACTTGACTAGAAATGATTAAAAGTAGTGTTCTCTATATCATCTCATTATCGATTCAACAAATCGATTGATATAGATAAGAACCTTCTACTCAAGGACGTTATTATACTTAGTTATTTGGCACCAATACAAGTAAGTATAATAACCATAAAGAAATGCCTTTATAAATAGGAATATGATACAACAAAGTCCATACAACAATCATCACATGATTGACTTTAGGGCTTTAACTAACAATCTCCCACTAGCACTAGTGTCAATCACTATAGTATCTAATACCCAATGACTAGTGTGACCATCATACTTTTTGTGTGCCAAAGCCTTGGTCAAGGGATCAACGACGTTAGCCTCTGTGGGTACTCTGCAAATCTTCACATCTCCTCTATCGATAATCTCTCGAATGAGATGGAAGCGTTGTAGTATGTGTTTGGTCCGCTGGTGTGAGCGAGGTTCCTTAGCCTGCACAATCACTCCATTATTGTCACAATAGAGCTCTATAGGATCTGCTATGCTAGGAACCACCCTAAGCTCAGTAATGAACTTGCGGATCCAAACTACCTCTTTTGCTGCCTCTGATGCAGTGATATACTTGGCCTCTATTGTAGAATCAACAACTGTGTGTTGGTGCAGTAGACACCTAAGTCGAACCTGAGTTTTGATTATAGAAAACGATACAAAGTTAAGCTCATATTGTTATCTCACGAGCTAAATCGAGTATGCAGAAAAGTGCCTACGCTGGAGCTGAAGGCTAGCGACACCCGGAGGAAGCCGTGGTGGTCGGACGACACTCGAGTGATTTCGGAGGAAGCTGAAGGAATCGAGTGGAAGGCCAGAAGCGAAAGTGACATAGTAAGTATCGAGGTAAAGCTCGTGTGTGTGAGAGTAATAGAGGTCGTATCCTCCTTACTGAAAGGTAGTTGCTTCGGAGGCTCATTGGCTCCCATGTCCCCGGATTAAAATTTTCATTAATGAAAGAATTAATCCGGATGGGATGAGTTTCCTTAGCACAACCAATTCGTCGTCGTGCTAACAACTTGAGTGGTCGCTTGAACAAACTAGTTGTTCAAGCAACACAACTCTTCTAGTTGGTTAGCCGCGGAAGAGACGACGGACGGATCGCCGGTTTTTGTGTTTGTCTTCGGGGTCCATGATTATACAAAATATATACATACACACACATGTATAATCAACACATAAAAGAACATGCTCAGATCTGAAAATAAAGTTGTAAAACTTTATACCTTACGATCTTCTACCGTATGTCCTATCCTCCTCGTAGACGACGTGTGGACGAAGATCCTCCACGAGTAGAAGCCTTCTAGATCGCATTCTTCCCTTCCTTGTCTGCTGCGAACAAAGAGAAGAACCAACAATACCTTTCCTTTCTAGAACCGGCCACCAAGCTAGAGAGTTTGATGCAACCGCTGACCAAGGAACAATTGGATGAAGCGCCGACCACCAATGCAATGTTGCCGCCGCCCACCTAGAGGTAGGAGAAGCGCCGGCCACCAAGTGTTGGAGAGCCACCGACCACCAAGGAGCAATGGAGGAGGAAGAAGAGAACTGGCCAAGGATGAGAAGAGGGAGAGGGATGCCGGCCAAAAACCTAGGGAGAACAAGAACCTTGCCGCCCACTTCTAGCCGCCCAAAACCCTAGCCGCCTCTAGGGTTTGTGTTTGCCGCCCACTTTGAGAAGAGACAAACCCTAATTTCCAAAATCTTATTGCCGCCCAAGCCTAAGCCTCTATTTATAGAATAGGGCTTAAGCCTCCTTTAATCTCCACCATCAGATCTAGGAATTTAATCTCCACCGTCAAATCTAGGGTTTCATCCCAACCGTCGGATCTAGGATTTCATCCCAACCGTCGGATCTAGGGTTTCATCCCAACCGTTGATTCTAGGATTTCATCCTAACCGTCGGATCTAGGGTTTCATCCCAACCGTCGATTCTAGGATTTCATCCTAACCATCGGATCTAGGGATTTAATCCCAACCGTTGGTTCTAGGGTTTCATCCCAACCATCGGATCTAGGGATTCATCCCTACCGTCGGTTCTAGGTTTTGTTTTATATCTTTGGATCTAGACTTCACGAGGATTATATTAGGCTACGATAGGGACCATAAGGAGGAGTTGGATCTTGGCCACCCGATGGATCGGAACCACACAAACTTGATCCATCAATGATGTTCCATTCCACTAGAGGATCATCATTGAACTACCTCACCAACCCCCATAAATCAATATGGGCTCCATATATTATTTGTACATTCATCTTCCCCGCTTAAGATATCGACGTCCACCAATCGACGCATCGACCATCAATTAATTAACATCTAATTCCTCGAGTAGTACCACTCAACCTTATCATCATGTTGACTAAGTCAACCAAACCGGGTTTACATGATTTAACCTTATGAGCTCCTCAAGGGGACATCATCAACCTAATATATAGGACACGGCTTTCTCCTATAATCAATCGCACACCATGTAAATAATATTATTTCCCAACTTACGTATATTGATTTAATCCATCTAAATCTCACCGTAAATCAAAGAAATAAATACTAAGTACATGTGCCCGTTATTATATCGATTAAGAGCATGTACAATATAATATCCGAGGTCCGATTCAATTATGTAGTCAAGACTAAATCAATCACCTCTATGGTCCCGCCAATACACCTAAGTGTACTAGTGTAACTCTATGTTCAAGATAAAACAATACTAAGCTACACTACAACCATGCCAATGGTTTGTCCAAAACCATCTTGGTTGTGAGCCTCTACTTATATTTTATAGGGACGATAACATGATCTTCGGCTACACCAAGCACCATGTTATCTACAATGTAAAATATTAGACAATATGCACACATATATAATGAATATATAAAATGCAAACAATGATCATGTGATTCTTATTTCAAAATAAAATGTTCATACAAAAAGAGCTAGGCTTTCAAAGATACATTCCAACAATCTCCCACTTATACTAAAAGACTATGTCACATCACTCGCCATACATCCGATCCCCATGTCCTCCACATGCCTATCAAAACGCTACCGAAGGGCCTTAGTGAATGGATCCGCCAGTTATCCTCTCGATGCAATCTTCGACAAGAACTTCTCCTCGCTTTACGATCTCTCGATAAGGTGGTACTTTGCGCCTATGTGTTTACTCGCTTATGGGCTCGTGGTTCCTTCGAGTTTGCAATCGAGACTCATCAAGTATCACAATAAATTGTGATAGTTCCGGGCAAACCAGAATCACATCCAAGTCCATCAAGAAGTTCCGCCATACAACTTCCTTTGGTCGCCTCAGAGGTCGCCACATACTCACCTTCCATGGTAGAGTCCGCCACGCATTTCGCTGACACTCCTCCATACTATGGCTCCACCTCCAAAAGTAAACACAAACCCCGAGGTAGACTTACTCTTGTCCCTATCGAAATCCAAATCCGTAACCACTGTGGACCAATTGATCCGCCGATAAACCAAAGATATAATCCCTAGTCCTTCTCGTACTTCAATATATGCTTTACCGCACCCAATGTCCTCGCCCAGATTACTCGATATTCCGCTAACCATGCCCACTGGCAGCGTAGATATCCGGGTCTCGTGACATAGCATATAGCATACATAAGGCTTCCTACCGTCGAAGCATAAGGAACCGCTTTCATGTCCTTTATCTCCTTTGATGTTTTGGGACACATCTCTTTAGATAATGGAACTACATGCCTAAAAGGTAGAAAACCTTTCTTGAGTTCTGCATGCTAAAACGAGCAAGGATAGTGTCAATGTATGAAGCTTCGAGATAAGCACAACATCCTTTCTTGCGATCCCTTATAACTTTGATCCCAAGGATGTGTCCCACTTCTCCCAAGTCCTTCATGTCAAACCTGCTTGGACAACCATACCTTACGCTCGATAACACTTTGATATTGTTGCCAACTAACAAAATGTCATCTACGATAGTACAAGAAACACCACTACGCTTCACACATCTCTTGTATACACAAGGCTCATCCGATTTTGAATAAATCCATATGACCGATTACCTCATCAAAGCGGATGTTCCAAGATCTAGAAGCTTGCTTCAATCCATAAATGGACCGATTAAGCTTACATACAAGATGCTCTTTGCCTTTAGCAATGAATCCCTCCGTTGTCATATAGATATTCTCCTCAAGACTTCAAGCATGAAAGTTGTCTTGACATCCATCCGCCAAATCTCATAATCCATATGAGCAAATTTATAGATAAGAGAATCCGGATAGACTTAAGCATAGCTACTGCGTAAAAGGTCTCCTCATAATCGATACCCTCTTTCCGAGTATACCCTTTCACAACAAGCCTAGCTTTGAAGGTCTCAACCTTCCGTCTACTCTCTCTTTCTCTTGTAGATCCACTTGCATCCAATGGCTTTTTACACCATCGGGTGGCTCTACTAGCTCTAGACTTGATTAGAATCCATAGATTCTATCTCTCAATTCATCACTTTTGCCAAGATACTGATTCTATCTTGGAGTGCCTCAGTCATATGTCCAGGATCAGTTCATGTTCACCAGTGACTAAGTCCAAGACTCTCCCAAAAACATGAATCTCTGGGTTGTCTAACAACCCTCCCACTACGACGAGGTGCCTCCTGTGTATGCTCGTGACACGCGTGCTGACTTGTGGTATCTCCTCTTGCAGATGGTGAATCAAGTCGGACTTCGCCAACTCCTCAAGAACAATCCTACTCTTGGGCTTGTGGTTCATTACATAATCCTCCTCTAGAAATCTTGCGTTCGTGCTAACGATCACCCTCTGATCTCTAGGATTATAAAACAAACCACCTTTCATTCCCTTAGGGTAGCCAATAAACATGCACACTTCTGTACGAGGTTCCAACTTACCAGCATCAGCCTTCAGCACATGTGCTGGACTCCCCCATATCCGAATATGTCTTAGACTAAGCTTTCACCCAGTCCACAATTCTACAGGGGTAGAAGGTACTAATTTAGATGGAACCAAGTTCAGAGTATACATTGTCGTATCCAGCGCATACCCCCAGAACGAAACAGGTAACTCAGAATAACTCATCATCGATCTGACCATCTCCATAAGAGTCCTATTCCTTCGCTCGGCTACACCATTTTGTTGGGGTGTGCCAGGTGCAGACAATTGGGATTGAATCCCAGTCTCTGATAAGTAATTCCTAAACTCTCCCAAGAGGTACTCTCCACCACGATCAGATCGTAGAGTCTTAATACTCTTACCTTGACGGTTCTCCACATCAGCCTTGAATTCTTTGAACATGTCAAAGCATTCAGACTTGCAACGCCTCAAGTAAATGTATCCATATCTTGAATAATCGTCTATAAAAGAGACGAAATATTCAAAACCACCTCTTGCCTGGATAGACATAGGACCGCACAAATCAGAATGAAGCAATTCTAACACATCTTTGGCTCTATACCCCTTGGCCTTGAAAGGCCTCTTGGTCATTTTACCTTCCAAGCAAGATTCGCAGGTTGGGAGATCCTCCACCACTAATGAACCCAAAGGTCCATCAGCTATCAACCTTTGAATTCTGCTTAGGTTAATATGACCAAGCCTTAGATGCCAAAGATATGTCTGGTTCATTTGTGAAGGTTCTTTTCTCTTATTAGACTTAGAAGATGAGTTATTGACTTCTATATGCATCGTGGGAGTTTTCGGTTCAAGAGTATATAAATTGCCAACCAATGTACCAGAACAGATAATCTCTCTATTCCTTTTTATAACCACTTTGTCATAAAAAAAACAGAATATCCATCCAAAAACAATTTAGAAACTGAAATTAAATTCTTTCTAAAAGTAGGTACATAAAGACAATTTCTCAAAACCAAAACTTTATTCCTATCAAAAGATAAATAAACGTCTCCCACTGCAATAGCCGCCACCTTTGAAGCATTGCCCATGAAGACGATAATCTCTCCCTCAGCTAGTCGTCGGGTTTCCTGGAACCCCTGCAAAGTATTGCAGACATGATCAGTGGCTCCTGTATCTACACACCAGGCACTAGTAGATAACACCACTAAACATGTTTCAACAACTAAACAAGAAGATATACCTTTTTTCTTTAAGTGAAGCACTTGCCTTGCTTCTTCACTCACCGAGGTCCCACTGCCACCTTCTTCGCTCCACCTTGCTTCTTCTTCTTCTTACCTTTCGGTTTAGAGGAAGAAATCTTCTGAGCGACCATGGCTTGAGCACTCTGACGATAAAGCCCCTCTGCCGCCTGGAGTTCTGTCAGAAGCTCCACCAACAAATACAACCTCTTGTTCATGTTGTAGTTGAGGCGGAACTGCTCAAAACTCCTAGGCAGAGACTGGAGAATGATATCGACCTGGGTTTCCCCATCGATCTCAGCTCCGAGGACTTTCATCTCATTAAGATGAGCCATCATCTTGAGAACATGATCCCTAACGGGTGTTCCCTCGATCATGGAGGTCGTCATCAAGTTTCTCATCGCCTCCTGCCTAGCCGCCCTACTCTGATGTCCGAAAAGTTCCTTGAGATTTACCATCATGTCATAAGCTGTGGCCATGGCCTGATGCAGATGTTGCAGCACATTTGACATAGATGCCAAAATGTAACACCGCGCCATCTCATCTGCCTTGATCCATTTCTTATAACTATCTCTCTCCTTTTCATCAGAGTCATCGGTGGGCTTAGGAGGACATACCTCGAAGAGTACAAATTTGTACTCCTCCGCAGTTAAGACAATATCCAGATTTCTTTTCCAATCAATGTAGTTTGGTCCAGTAAGTTTGTTTTCTTTTAAAATCACAGCAAGTGGGTTGAAAGCCATTTGAAAAACCTAAAAATCACAATGATCAAAATATTAGATTTCAAATATTATTGATTCCTCAAAACAATAAAATTCCAAAATCAACCAACACCTCAAATCACCGAGAATATCGTATGCCACACTGTGTGGACGTATACGAATTCTACATTTGTAAGAGAAGGTTTTACCCATTAATTTTATTATCTTGTCAACCTTACTTTTTGACAAATAAAATTAATAGTTGGTTCCTCTTTGACCCTACAAATAAAAGCAGTGACTCCGATGGGGAGGATACTGTTGGGAGTCACTTTGGAGGCTCATTGGCTCTCATGTCCCCGGATTAAAATTTTCACTAAAGAAAGAATTAATCCGGATGGGATGAGCTTCCTTAGCACAACCATTTCGTCGTCGTGCTAACAACTTGAGTGGTCGCTTGAACAAACTAGTTGTTCAAGCAACACAACTCTTCTAGTTGGTTAGCCGCGGAAGAGACGACGGACGGATCGCCGGTTTTTGTGTTTGTCTTCGGGGTCCATGATTATACAATATATATTCATACGCATACATGTATAATCAAAATATAAAAGAACATGCTCAGATCTGTAAATGAAGTTAAAAAACTTTATACCTTACGATCTTCTACCGTATGTCCTATCCTTCTCGTGGACGACGTGTGGACGAAGATCCTCCACGAGTAGAAGCCTTCTAGATCGCGTTCTTCCCTTCCTTGTCCGCTGCGAACAAAGAGAAGAACCAACAATACCTTTCCTATCTAGAACCGGCCACCAAGCTAGGGAGTTTGATGCAACCGTCGGCCAAGGAACGAATGGATGAAGCGCTGGCCACCAAAACAAAAGGAACCGCCGGCCACCTTGGAGATTGGAGAAGTGAACGCCGGCCACCAATGGAAGGAGAACCGCCGGCCAAGGAATAAGAGAGAGGCCTTGAGGATGGGCGCCGGCCAAGTGTTGATGGAGAATGATGGGCGCCGGCAACAACTAGAAGGATGAAGGTTGCCACCCAAAAACCCTAGCTCCAAAGCCCAAGCCGCCCACTTTTAGAAGAGCCAAACCCTAATTCCAATTCAAATGATTCTTGTCGCCCAACCCTAAGCTTTCCTTTTATAGAGTTAGGCTTAGGACTCCTTTAATCTCCACCGTCGGATCTAGGGATTTAATCTCCACCGTCGGATCTAGGGTTTTATCCCAACCGTCGGATCTAGGGTTTCATCCCAACCGTCCGATCTAGGATTTCATCCCAACCGTCAGATCTAGGGTTTCATCCCAACCGTCGGATCTAGGGTTTCATCCCAACCGTCGGATCTAGGGTTTTATCCCAACCATCGGATCTAGGGATTTAATCCTAACCATCGGATCTAGGGATTTAATCCTAACCATCGGATCTAGGGATTTAATCCCAACCGTTGGTTCTGGGGTTTCATCCTAACCATCGGATCTAGGGATTTAATCCCAACCGTTGGTTCTAGGTTTTGTTTTACATTCTTAGATCTAGACTTCACAAGGATTATATTAGGCTACGATAGGGACCATAAGGAGGAGTTGGATCTTGGCCACCCGATGGATCAGAACCACTTAAACTTGATCCATCAATGATGTTCCATTCCACTAGAGGATCATCATTGAACTACCTCACCAACCCCCATAAATTAATATGGGCTCCATATATTATTTGTACATTAATCTCCCCGTGTTTAAGATATCGAATATCCGTCAATTAATTGATTTATTGACCATCAATTAATTAACATCTAATTCCTCGAGTAGTACCACTCAACCTTATCATCATGTTGACTAAGTCAACCAGCTGGGTTTACATGATGAACCTTATGAGCTCCTCAAGGGGACATCATCAACCTAATATATAGGACACAGTTTCCTCCTATAATCAACGGCACACCATGTAAATAATATCATTTCCCAACTTATCGGGCATATTGATTTAATCCATCTAAATCTCACCCTCTGGTAAATCAAAGAAATAAATACTAAGTACATGTGCCCGTTATTATATCGGGATTAAGAGCATGTACAATATAATATCCGAGGTCCGATTCAATTATGTAGTCAGTACTAAATTGAATCACCTCTATGTCGGTCCTGCTCAATACACCTAAGTGTACTAGTGTAACTTTATGTTCAAGACAAAACAATACCAAGCTACACTACAACCATGCCAATGGTGAAGGGTTTTGCCCGGAAGCTCTGATACCAATTGAAGGGATTTCCCTTATCGAGTCCGTGAGAGGAAACTTCGCTTCCCCTTCACCTCGGTTGCTTAACCATGGTGATCCCTTCGATGTCTCCGGATTAAAAATGTAATCCTAGACAAAAGGGATTCCCAAGACAACCAAGTCATCGTCGTGCTATTCGTTTAGAGAGGTCACTTGAACAAACTAGTTGTTCAAGCGACCATCCTCTATTCTACGAGTAGCCGCGGAATAGACGATGTCCGGATCGCCGGTTTTTGTGTTTATACTCGGGATCTCAGTATTATTTAGCCAATTTACAGAAATATAACATGCTTATATTTTGAAAAACAAACACAAGCAATGAATAAAAGAGAAAGAAGAATAGTTATACCTCTTGGTCTTCTAATGTATGACCCTCCTCCTTTTGGACGTCGTGTGGGCGACGATCCACCAAAAGTCGAAGCTCCTAGATCGCAAAACTTCCTTCCTTGCTTTTCCCAAGCAAGAGGAAGAAGAGAAACAATGTTTTTCTCCTTCAAAAACTCAACCAACAAAGAACTATAGAAGTTCTTGCCGCCGGCCAACTAGAAGGAGAAGAAGATGATGGAAAACTACCAAGACACCAAGGGAAACCCTATATCTTGTTTCCACCACCTAAGGAGAAGAGAGGGAAGTGTTTTGGGCGCCGGCCAAGGGCTGGGAAGGGCTGGAATAGCTGCTGGATGTTGGCCACAAGGCAAGGAAGAAGAAGGAAAACTTGCCTTATTTGGTGCCACCCTTGCTTCCAAACCCTAACCCTAATTCTAATCCTATCTCAACTAGGATTGCCCTATTCTTGCCGCCCAAGCCTTGCTCCCTCTCCATTATCTTCTTCACGCCAACCCCATGGCACCTTTTATAGAGTTTGGGGATAAGCCATGAATTAATCTCCTCCATTGGTTCTAGGGATTTAATCTCAACCGTCGGATCTAGAGATTTAATCTCAACCGTCGGATCGTAGAGATTTAATCTCTACCAATGGATCTTAGTGTTTTGTTTCTATCCATTGGATCTAAGCATCTTGAGGTGTTAATGGGCTACATTAGGGACCATGAGGAGGAGTTGGGTCTTGGCCACCCATGGATCAAGCCCACATAAAGTCTGATCCACTAATGATGATCCAATCCACTAAAGGTCCATCATTGATCTACCTCACCAACCCCCATATGACAATATGGGCTCCATATATTATTTGTACATTTTCTCCCGGTGTTTAAGATCTCGAATGTCCGTCGATTAATTAATTTACTAACCATTAATTAATCAACATCTAACTCCTTGAGTAGTACCACTCAACCTTTTCATCATGCCGGACCAAGTCCACCTGCAGGGTTTACATGATGAACCTTATGAGCTCCTCAAGGGGACATCATCATCCTAATATATAGGACACGGTTTCCTCCTATAATCAACGACACACCATATAAATAATATCATCTCCCAACTTACCGAGTCTATCGATTTAATCTATAAATCTCGCCCATTGGTAAATCAAAGAGATGAGTACCAAGTATATGGGCCCGTTATTATATCGGGATTAAGAGCATGTACTAAATGATATCTGAGGTCCGATTCGATTATGTAGTCAGCAATAAATCGAATCACCTCTGTGTCGGTCCTGCTCAATACACACAAAGTGCACTAGTGTGATTCTATGGTCAAGACAAACCAATACCAAATCACACTACAACCATTTCGATGGTTTGTCCAAAGTCATCTCGGTTGTGAGCCTTTACTTATACTTTACAAGGAGCCGATAACAAGATCTCCCGTGTGACACCACAAACCATGTTATCTACAATGTAACGTATTAGACAATATTGCATAACCATAAAAATATGCAAACAATGATCATGTGATTCTTATTTAAAAATAAAGATGTTCATACAAAAGATAGACTTTTCAGTATACATCCCTACAAATGGTTTGTCCAAAACCATCTTGGTCGTGAGCCTCTTACTTATATTTTACAAGGGACTGATAACATGATCTTCTGTGCCACACCAAGCACCATGTTATCTACAATGTAAAATATTAGACATTATGCACACATATATAGTAAATATATAAAGTTCAAACAATGATCATGTGATTCTTATTCAAAAATAAAATGTTCATACAAAAAGAGCTAGGCTTTCAGTATACATTCCAACAATCTCCCACTTATACTAAAAGACTATGCCGTCATCACTCTGCCATACATCTGATCCCCATGTCCTCCACATGCCTATCAAACGCTTTCGCTGGAAGGGCCTTAGTGAATGGATCCGCCAGGTTATCCTCTAATGCAATCTTGGCGACAGCAACTTCTCCTCGCTTTACGATCTCTCGTATAAGGTGGTACTTGCGCTCTATGTGTTTACTTGCCTTATGGGCTTGTGGTTCCTTCAAGTTTGCAACTGCACCACTGTTATCACAATAAATTGAGATAGTTCTGGGTAAACCAGGAATCACATCCAAATCCATCAAGAAGTTCCTGAGCCATACAACTTCCTTGGCTGCCTCAGAGGCTGCCACATACTCAGCTTCCATGGTAGAGTCCACCACGCATTTCTGCTTGACACTCCTCCATACTATGGCTCCACCTCCAAAAGTAAACACAAACCCCGAGGTAGACTTACTCTTGTCCCTATTTGATTGGAAATCTGAATCCGTGTAACCCATAGGGACTAATTGATCTGCCCAGTAAACCAGCATATAATCCTTAGTCCTTCTCAGGTACTTCAATATATGCTTTACCGCAGTCCAATGTCCCTATCCAGGATTACTCTGATATCTGCTAACCATGCCCACGGCAAAGCAGATATCCGGTCTCGTACATAGCATAGCATACATAAGGCTTCCTACTGCCGAAGCATAAGGAACCGCCTTCATGTCCTCTATCTCCTTTGATGTTTTGGGACACATCTCTTTAGATAAAGGAACTCCATGCCTAAAAGGTAGAAAACCTTTCTTGGAGTTCTGCATGCTAAAACGAGCAAGGATAGTGTCAATGTATAAAGCTTGAGATAAGCACAACATCCTTTTCTTGCGATCCCTAATAACTTTGATCCCAAGGATGTGTCCCACTTCTCCCAAGTCCTTCATGTCAAACTGTTTGGACAACCATACCCTTAATTCTGATAACACTTTGATATTGTTGCCAACTAACAAAATGCCATCTACGTATAGTACAAGAAACACCACTACGTTTTCGTCACATCTCTTGTATACACAAGGCTCATCCGGACTTTGAATAAATCCATATGACTGGATTACCTCATAAAAGCGGATGTTCCAAGATCTAGAAGCTTTCTTCAATCCATAAATGGACTGATTAAGCTTACATACAAGATGCTCTTTGCCTTTAGTAATGAATCCCTCTGGTTGCCGCATATAGATGTTCTCCTCAAGACTTCCGTTAAGGAAAGCTGTCTTGACATCCATCTGCCAAATCTCATAATCCATATGAGCAGCTATAAATAAGAGAATCCAGATAGACTTAAGCATAGCTACCGGTGAAAAGGTCTCCTCATAATCGATACCCTCTTTCTGAGTATACCCTTTCGCAACAAGCCTAGCTTTGAAGGTCTCAACCTTCCCGTCTACTCCTCTCTTTCTCTTGTAGATCCACTTGCATCCAATGGTTTTTACACCATCGGGTGGCTCTACTAGCTCCCAGACTTGATTAGAATCCATAGATTCTATCTCTGAATTCATCGCACTTTGCCAAGATACCGCATCTCAATCTTGGAGTGCCTCGTCATATGTCCAGGGATCCAGTTCATGTTCACCCGGGACTAAGTCCGAAGACTCTCCCAAAAACATGAATCTCTCGGGTTGTCTAACAACCCTCCCACTACGACGAGGTGCCTGTTGTGTATGCTCTGTGACACGCGGTGCAGTGACTTATGGTATCACCTCTTGTACCGATGGTACTGAAGTCGGGACTTCCCCTGTCAACTCCTCAAGAACAATCCTACTCTTGGACTTGTGGTTCATTACATAATCCTCCTCTAGAAATCTGGCATTCGTGCTAACGATCACCCTTTGATCTCTAGGATTATAAAATAAACCACCTTTCGTTCCCTTAGGGTAGCCAACAAACATGCATACTTCTGTACGAGGTTCCAACTTACCAGCATCAGCCTTCAGCACATGTGCTAGACTCCCCCATATCCGAATATGTCTTAGACTAGACTTTCGCCCAGTCCACAATTCTACAGGGGTAGAAGGTACTGATTTGGATGGAACCAAGTTCAGAGTATACATTACCGTATCCAGTGCATACCCCCAGAACGAAACAGGTAACTCAGAATAACTCATCATCGATCTGACCATCTCCATAAGTGTCCTATTCCTTCGCTCCGCTACACCATTCTGAAGGGGTGTGCCAGGTGCAGACAATTGGGATTGAATCCCAGCCTCTGATAAGTAATTCCTAACTCTCCCAAGAGGTACTCGCCACCACGATCAGATCATAATGTCTTGATACTTTTACCTTGACGGTTCTCCACATCAGCCTTCAATTCTTTGAACCTATCAAAGCATTCAGACTTGCGGCGCATCAAGTAAATGTATCCATATCTTGAATAATTGTCTATAAAAGAGACGAAATATTCAAAACCACCTCTTGCCTGGATAGACATAGGACCGCACAAATCAGAATGAACCAATTCTAACACATCTTTGGCTCTATACCCCTTGGCCTTGAAAGACCTCTTGGTCATTTTACCTTCCAAGCAAGATTCGCAGGTTGGGAGATCCTCCACCACTAATGAACCCAAAGGTCCATCAGCTATCAACCTTTGAATTCTACTTAGGTTAATATGACCAAACCTTAAATGCCAAAGATATGTTTGGTTCATCTGCGAAGGTTCTTTTCTCTTATTAGATTTAGAAGATGTGTTATTTACTTCTATATGCATCGTGGGTGTTTTCGGTTCAAGAGTATATAAATTGTCAACCAATGTACCAGAATAGATAATCTCCCTATTCCTTTTTATAACCACTTTGTCATTAAAAGAAATAGAATATCCATCCATAAACAATTTAGAAACTGAAATCAAATTCTTTCTAAAAGTAGGTACATAAAGACAATTTCTCAAAACCAAAACTTTATTCCTATCAAAAGATAAATAAACATCTCCCACTGCAATAGCCGCCACCTTTGAAGCATTGCCCATGAAGACGGTAATCTCTCCCTCAGCTAGTCATCGGGTTTCCTGGAACCCCTGCAAAGTATTGCAAACATGATCAGTGGCTCCTGTATCTACACACCTGGCACTGGTAGATAACACCGCTAAACGTGTTTCAATAACTAAACAAGAAGATATACCTTTGTTCTTTCGGCGAGGACAGTCCGCCTTCCAATGTCCAGTCGTCTTGCAAGTGAAGCACTTGCCTTTCGGCTTCTTCACTCCTGCCTGAGGTCCCACTGCCACCTTCTTCGCTCCACCTTGCTTCTTCTTCTTCTTACCTTTCGGTTTAGAGGAAGAAACCTTCTGAGCGACCATGGCTTGAGCACTCTGACGAAAAAGCCCCTCTGCCACCTGGAGTTCTGTCAGAAGCTCCGCCAACGAATACAACCTCTTGTTTATGTTGTAGTTGAGGCGGAACTGCTCAAAACTCCTAGGCAGAGACTGGAGAATGATATCGACCTGGGTTTCCCCATCGATCTCAGCTCCGAGGACTTCCATCTCATTAAGATGAGCCATCATCTTGAGAACATGATCCCTAACGGGTGTTCCCTCGATCATGGTGGTCGTCATCAAGTTTCTCATTGCCTCCTGCCTAGCCGCCCTACTCTGATATCCGAAAAGTTCCTTGAGATTGAACATCATGTCATAAGCTGTGGCTATGGCTTGATGCTGATGTTGCTGCACATTTGACATAGATGCCAAAATGTAACACCGCGCCATCTCATCTGCCTTGACCCATTTCTTATAACGTTCTTTCTCCTTTTCATCAAAGTCATCGGAGGGCTTAGGAGGACAGACCTCGAAGAGTACAAATTTGTACTCCTCCGCAGTTAAGACAATATCCAAGTTTCTTTTCCAATCAATGTAGTTTGGTCCAGTAAGCTTATTTTCTTTTAAAATCACAGCAAGTGGGTTGAAAGCCATTTGAAAAACCTAAAAATCACAATGATCAAAATATTAGATTTCAAATATTATTGATTCCTCAAAACAATAAAATCCCGAAATCAACCAACACCTTAAATCACCGAGAATATCGCATGCCACGCTGTGTGGACGTATACGAATTCTACATTTGTAAGAGGAGGTTTTACCCATTAATTTTATTATCTTGTCAACCTTACTTTTTGACAAATAAAATTAATAGTTGGTTCCTCTTTGGCCCTACAAATAAAAGCAGTGACTCCGATGGGGAGGATTCTTTTATTTGCATCTAAGTGTGCACCATTACACGATACTAAGGGAATTATTTCGAATTATGTGCCTTACCGCTGTGGAAGTACACATGCTCCTAGATAATTTCCTATAACCATTATTTGACCTAGTGATCTGCAAACAAACCCGTCCGCAGGGAGGAAGGCACTCAGAGCCAACACACAAGTTTGTTTGCATCACACGTCAAATTGTAATGGAGGTCGCGGGAATTAATTAAAATATCCCTCTCCCACTTAGTAAATTGAAAATGAGGAATTTTAAAACATACACAACATGCATATAAAACAAATAAGCAATAAATATGGAAAAAATAGAATTTTTCCAACTATTATGGCATTGTCCTCCAATATGCATCCTGTCATGTCGCCACCTCGTCCGCTCCACCTTTTCCAGTGCGCAAGTCACCAAAGATATCTGAGCTGAGATAAATCATTTTATTTACATCCATCGATCCTATACTCCATGAAGGAGTGTACAAATAATCTAGATCGAAAGTAAACTAAAATGAGCGGCTAAACAATGCCGTATTTAATTACAAAAATTAAATACTAATCTAGCCTCGTCAACCCCGAGGATTCAAATAATAAATATTTACACACATCCATTCACATACACACACATGGCCATAATAGTCGGATCTTATGCCTGCAACCAAAGAGTTAAACTACGCATATCCTACTATTATCCGACACATATAATATATGAAAAAGTGCATAAAAATTAACCGAATCCAAAACACAAAACCGGAAATCGTGGCTCTGATACCACTTGCTGGGAGTCGCTTCGGAGGCTCATTAGCTCCCATGTCCCCGGATTAAAATTTTCACTAATGAAAGAATTAATCCGGATGGGATGAGCTTCCTTAGCACAACCATTTCATCGTCGTGCTAACAACTTGAGTGGTCGCTTGAACAAACTAGTTGTTCAAGCAACACAACTCTTCTAGTTGGTTAGCCGCGGAAGAGACGACGGACGGATCGCCGGTTTTTGTGTTTGTCTTCGGGGTCCATGATTATACAATATATATTCATACGCATACATGTATAATCAAAACATAAAAGAACATGCTCAGATCTGTAAATGAAGTTAAAAAACTTTATACCTTACGATCTTCTACCAAATGTCCTATCCTTCTCGTGGACGACGTGTGGACGAAGATCCTCCATGAGTAGAAGACTTATAGATCGCTTTCTTCCCTTCCTTGTCCGCTGCGAACAAAGAGAAGAACCAACAATACCTTTCCTATCTAGAACCGGCCACCAAACTAGGGAGTTTGATGCAATCGCCGGCCAAGGAACGAATGGATGAAGCGCCGGCCACCAATACAAAAGGAACCGCCGGCCACCTTGGAGATTGGAGAAGTGAACGCCGGCCACCAATGGAAGGAGAAACGCCGGCCAAGGAATAAGAGAGAGGCCTTGAGGATGGGCACCGGCCAAGTGTTGATGGAGAATGATGGGCGCCGGCAACAACTAGAAGGATGAAGGTTGCCGCCCAAAAACCCTAGCTCCAAAGCCCTAGCCACCCACTTTGAGAAGAGACATACCCTAATTCCAATTCAATTGATTCTTGCCGCCCAACCCTAAGCTTTCCTTTTATAGAGTTAGGCTTAGGACTCCTTTAATCTCCACCGTCGGATCTAGGGATTTAATCTCCACCGTCGGATCTAGGGATTTATCCCAACCGTCGGATCTAGGGTTTCATCCCAACTGTCAGATCTAGGATTTCATCCCAACCGTCGGATCTAGGGTTTCATCCCAACCGTCGGATCTAGGGTTTCATCCCAACCGTCGAATCTAGGGTTTTATCCCAACCATCGGATCTAGGGATTTAATCCTAACCATCGGATCTATGGATTTAATCCTAACCGTTCCAGTTACATGTTGCTTTTAATATGCGTTGGATTCATGGTTTCCATCTAACCATGGGGATCAAATTTAATCCCAGCGAAGATTTAGGTTTTGTTTTACATTCTTAGATCTAGACTTCACAAGGATTATATTAGGCTACGATAGGGACCATAAGGAGGAGTTGGATCTTGGCCACCCGATGGATCGAAACCACACAAACTTGATCCATCAATGATGTTCCATTCCACTAGAGGATCATCATTGAACTACCTCACCAACCCCCATAAATTAATATGGGCTCTAAATATTATTTGTACATTAATCTCCCCGTGTTTAAGATATCGAATGTCCGTCAATTAATTGATTTACTGACCATCAATTAATTAACATCTAATTCCTCGAGTAGTACCACTAAACCTTATCATCATGTTGACTAAGTCAACCAGCTGGGTTTACATGATGAACCTTATGAGCTCCTCAAGGGGACATCATCAACCTAATATATAGGACATAGTTTCCTCCTATAATCAACGGCACACCATGTAAATAATATCATTTCCCAACTTACCGGGCATATTGATTTAATCCATCTAAATCTCACCCTCTGGTAAATCAAAGAAATAAATACTAAGTACATGTGCCCGTTATTATATCGGGATTAAGAGCATGTACAATATAATATCCGAGGTCCGATTCAATTATGTAGTCAGTACTAAATTGAATCACCTCTATGTCGGTCCTACTCAATACACCTAAGTGTACTAGTGTAACTTTATGTTCAAGACAAAACAATACCAAGCTACACTACAACCATGCCAATGGTGAAGGGTTTTGCCCGGAAGCTCTGATACCAATTGAAGGGATTTCCCTTGTCGAGTCCGTGAGAGGAAACTTCGCTTCCCCTTCACCTCGGTTGCTTAACCATGGTGATCCCTTCGTTGTCCCCGGATTAAAAATGTAATCCTAGACAAAAGGGATTCCCAAGACAACCAAGTCATCGTCGTGCTATTCGTTTAGAGAGGTCACTTGAACAAACTAGTTGTTCAAGCGACCATCCTCTATTCTACGAGTAGCCGCGGAATAGACGATGTCCGGATCGCCGGTTTTTGTGTTTATACTCGGGATATCAGTATTATTTAGCCTATTTACAGAAATATAACATGCTTATATTTTGAAAAACAAACACAAGCAATGAATAAAAGAGAAAGAAGAATAGTTATACCTCTTGGTCTTCTAATGTATGACCCTCCTCCTTTTGGACATCGTGTGGGCGACGATCCACCAAAAGTCGAAGCTCCTAGATCGCAAAACTTCCTTCCTTGCTTTTCCCAAGCAAGAGGAAGAAGAGAAACAATGTTTTTCTCCTTCAAAAACTCAACCAACAAAGAACTATAGAAGTTCTTGCCGTTGGCCAACTAGAAGGAGAAGAAAATGATGGAAAACTACCAAGACACCAAGGGAAACCCTATATCTTGTTTCCACCACCTGAGAAGAGAGGGGAGTGTTTTGGGCGCCGGCCAAGGGCTGGGAAGGGCTGGAATAGCTGCTGGACGTTGGCCACAAGGCAAGGAAGAAGAAGGAAAACTTGCCTTATTTGGTGCCACCCTTGCTTCCAAACCCTAACCCTAATTCCAATCCTATCTCAACTAGGATTGCCCTATTCTTGCCGCCCAAGCCTTGCTCCCTCTCTATTATCTTCTTCACGCCAACCCCATGCCACCTTTTATAGGGTTTGGGGATAAGCCATGAATTAATCTCCTCCATTGGTTCTAGGGATTTAATCTCAACCGTCGGATCTAGAGATTTAATCTCAACCGTCGGATCGTAGAGATTTAATCTCTACCAATGGATCTTAGTGTTTTGTTTCTATCCATTGGATCTAAGCATCTTGAGGTGTTAATGGGCTACATTAGGGACCATGAGGAGGAGTTGGGTCTTGGCCACCCATGGATCAAGCCCACATAAAGTCTGATCCACTAATGATGATCCAATCCACTAAAGGTCCATCATTGATCTACCTCACCAACCCCCATATGACAATATGGGCTCCATATATTATTTGTACATTTTCTCCCGGTGTTTAAGATCTCGAATGTCCGTCGATTAATTAATTTACTAACCATTAATTAATCAACATCTAACTCCTTGAGTAGTACCACTCAACCTTTTCATTATGCCGGACCAAGTCCACCTGCAGGGTTTACATGATGAACCTTATGAGCTCCTCAAGGGGATGTCATCATCCTAATATATAGGACACGGTTTCCTCCTATAATCAATGGCACACCATATAAATAATATCATCTCCCAACTTACCGAGTCTATCGATTTAATCTATAAATCTCACCCATTGGAAAATCAAAGAGATGAGTACCAAGTATATGTGCCCGTTATTATATCGGGATTAAGAGCATGTACTAAATGATATCTGAGGTCCGATTCGATTATGTAGTCAGCAATAAATCGAATCACCTCTGTGTCGGTCCTGCTCAATACACACAAAGTGCACTAGTGTGATTCTATGGTCAAGACAAACCAATACCAAATCACACTACAACCATTCCGATGGTTTGTCCAAAGTCATCTCGGTTGTGAGCCTTTACTTATACTTTACAAGGAGCCGATAACAAGATCTCCCGTGTGACACCACACACCATGTTATCTACAATGTAACATATTAGACAATATTGCATAACCATAAAAATATGCAAACAATGATCATATGATTCTTATTTCAAAATAAAGATGTTCATACAAAAGATAGACTTTTCAGTATACATCCCTACAAATGGTTTGTCCAAAACCATCTTGGTCGTGAGCCTCTTACTTATATTTTACAAGGGACTGATAACATGATCTTCTGTGCCACACCAAGCACCATGTTATCTACAATGTAAAATATTAGACATTATGCACACATATATAGTAAATATATAAAGTTCAAACAATGATCATGTGATTCTTATTCCAAAATAAAATGTTCATACAAAAAGAGCTAGACTTTCAGTATACATTCCAACAATCTCCCACTTATACTAAAAGACTATGTCGTCATCACTCTGCCATACATCTGATCCCCATGTCCTCCACATGCCTATCAAACGCTTTCGCTGGAAGGGCCTTAGTGAATGGATCCGCCAGGTTATCCTCTGATGCAATCTTGGTGACAGCAACTTCTCCTCGCTTTACGATCTCTCGTATAAGGTGGTACTTGCGCTCTATGTGTTTACTTGCCTTATGGGCTCGTGGTTCCTTCGAGTTTGCAACTGCACCACTGTTATCACAATAAATTGTGATAGTTCTGGGCAAACCAGGAATCACATCCAAGTCCATCAAGAAGTTCCTGAGCCATACAGCTTCCTTGGTTGCCTCAGAGGCTCCCACATACTCAGCTTCCATGGTAGAGTCCACCACGCATTTCTGCTTGACACTCCTCCATACAATGGCTCCACCTCCAAAAGTAAACACAAACCCCGAGGTAGACTTACTCTTGTCCCTATTTGATTGGAAATCTGAATCCGTGTAACCCACAGGGACTAATTGATCTGCCCGGTAAACCAGCATATAATCCCTAGTCCTTCTCAGGTACTTCAATATATGCTTTACCGCAGTCCAATGTCCCTGTCCAGGATTACTCTGATATCTGCTAACCATGCCCACGACAAAGCAGATATCCGGTCTCGTACATAGCATAGCATACATAAGGCTTCCTACTGCCGAAGCATAAGGAACCGCCTTCATGTCCTCTATCTCCTTTGATGTTTTGGGACACATCTCTTTAGATAAAGGAACTCCATGCCTAAAAGGTAGAAAACCTTTCTTGGAGTTCTGCATGCTAAAACGAGCAAGGATAGTGTCAATGTATAAAGCTTGAGATAAGTACAACATCCTTTTCTTACGATCCCTTATAATTTTGATCCCAAGGATGTGTCCCACTTCTCCCAAGTCCTTCATGTCAAACTGTTTGGACAACCATACCCTTACGTCTGATAACACTTTGATATTGTTGCCAACTAACAAAATGCCATCTACGTATAGTACAAGAAACACCACTACGTTTCCGTCACATCTCTTGTATACACAAGGCTCATCCGGACTTTGAATAAATCCATATGACTGGATTACCTCATAAAAGCGGATGTTCCAAGATCTAGAAGCTTGCTTAAATCCATAAATGGACTGATTAAGCTTACATACAAGATGCTCTTTGCCTTTAACAATGAATCCCTCTGGTTGCCGCATATAGATGTTCTCCTCAAGACTTCCGTTAAGGAAAGTTGTCTTTACATCTATCTGCCAAATCTCATAATCCATATGAGCAGCTATAGATAAGAGAATCCGGATAGACTTAAGCATAGCTACCGGCGAAAAGGTCTCCTCATAATCGATACCCTCTTTCTGAGTATACCCTTTCGCAACAAGCCTAGCTTTGAAGGTCTCAACCTTCCCGTCTACTCCTCTCTTTCTCTTGTAGATCCACTTGCATCTAATGGTTTTTACACCATAGGGTGGCTCTACTAGCTCCCAGACCTGATTAGAATCCATAGATTCTATCTCTGAATTCATCGCACTTTGCCAAGATACCGCATCTCGATCTTGGAGTGCCTCGTCATATGTCCAGGGATCCGATTCATGTTCACCCGGGACTAAGTCCGAAGACTCTCCCAAAAACATGAATCTCTCGGGTTGTCTAACAACCCTCCCACTACGACGAGGTGCCTGCTGTGTATGCTCTGTGACACGCAGTGCAGTGACTTGTGGTATCTCCCTTTGTACCGATGGTACTGAAGTCGAGACTTCCCCTGTCAACTCCTCAAGAACAATCTTACTCTTGGGCTTGTGGTTCATTACATAATCCTCCTCTAGAAATCTGGCGTTCGTGTTAACGATCACCCTTTGATCTCTAGGATTATAAAACAAACCACCTTTCGTTCCCTTAGGGTAGCCAACAAACAAACATGCACATGCTTACATGCGAGGTTCCAACTTACGGCATCTCGGCCTTGGCACATGTCTTTGGACTCCCCATATCCGAATATGTCTTAGACTAGGCTTTCGCCCGATCCACAATTCTACAGGGTAGAAGGTACTGATTTAGATGGAACCAAGTTCGGAGTATACATTCTTGTATCCGAGCATACCCGAGCAAGCAGCGGGTAACTCAGAATAACTCATCATCGATCTGACCATCTCCATAAGTGTCCTATTCCTTCGCTCCGCTACACCATTCTGCTGGGGTGTGCCAGGTGCAGACAATTGGGATTGAATCCCAGCCTCTGATAAGTAATTCCTAAACTCTCCCAAGAGGTACTCGCCACCACGATCAGATCGTAATGTCTTGATACTTTTACCTTGACAGTTCTCCACATCAGCCTTGAATTCTTTGAACCTATCAAACCATTCAGACTTGCGGCGCATCAAGTAAATGTATCCATATCTTGAATAATTGTCTATAAAAGAGACGAAATATTCAAAACCACCTCTTGCCTGGATAGACATAGGACCACACAAATCAGAATGAACCAATTCTAACACATCTTTGGCTCTATACCCCTTGGCCTTGAAAGACCTCTTGGTCATTTTACCTTCCAAGCAAGATTCGCAGGTTGGGAGATCCTCTACCACTAATGAACCCAAAGGTCCATCAGCTATCAACCTTTGAATTCTACTTAGGTTAATATGACCAAGCCTTAAATGCCAAAGATATGTTTGGTTCATCTGCGAAGGTTCTTTTCTCTTATTAGATTTAGAAGATGTGTTATTTACTTCTATATGCATCGTGGGTGTTTTCGGTTCAAGAGTATATAAATTACCAACCAATGTACCAGAATAGATAATCTCCCTATTCCTTTTTATAACCACTTTGTCATTAAAAGAAACAGAATATCCATCCATAAACAATTTAGAAACTGAAATCAAATTCTTTCTAAAAGTAGGTACATAAAGACAATTTCTCAAAACCAAAACTTTATTCCTATCAAAAGATAAATAAACATCTCCCACTTCAATAGCTGCCACCTTTGAAGCATTGCCCATGAAGACGGTAATCTCTCCCTCAGCTAGTCATCGAGTTTCCTGGAACCCCTGCAAAGTATTGCAGACATGATCAGTGGCTCCTGTATCTACACACCAGGCACTGGTAGATAACACTGCTACACATGTTTCAATAACTAAACAAGAAGATATACCTTTGTTCTTTCGGCGAGGACAGTCCGCCTTCCAATGTCCAGTCTGCTTGCAAATGAAGCACTTGCCTTTCGGCTTCTTCACTCCTGCTTGAGGTCCCACTGCCACCTTCTTCGCTCCACCTTGCTTCTTCTTCTTCTTACCTTTCGGTTTAGAGGAAGAAACCTTCTGAGCGACCATGGCTTGAGCACTCTGACGAAAAAGCCCCTCTGCCGCCTGGAGTTCTGTCAGAAGCTCCGCCAACGAATACAACCTCTTGTTTATGTTGTAGTTGAGGCGGAACTGCTCAAAACTCCTAGGCAGAGACTGGAGAATGATATCGACTTGGGTTTCCCCATCGATCTCAGCTCCGAGGACTTCCATCTGATTAAGATGAGCCATCATCTTGAGAACATGATCCCTAACGGGAGTTCCCTCGATCATGGTGGTCGTCATCAAGTTTCTCATTGCCTCCTGCCTAGCCGCCCTACTCTGATGTCCGAAAAGTTCCTTGAGATTGAACATCATGTCATAAGCTATGGCTATGGCCTGATGCTGATGTTGCTGCACATTTGACATAGATGCCAAAATGTAACACCGCGCCATCTCATCTGCCTTGACCCATTTCTTATAACATTCTTTCTCCTTTTCATCAAAGTTATCGGAGGGCTTAGGAGGACAGACCTCGAAGAGTACAAATTTGTACTCCTCCGCAGTTAAGACAATATCCAAGTTTCTTTTCCAATCAATGTAGTTTGGTCCAGTAAGCTTATTTTCTTTTAAAATCACAGCAAGTTGGTTGAAAGCCATTTGAAAAACCTAAAAATCACAATGATCAAAATATTAGATTTCAAATATTATTGATTCCTCAAAACAATAAAAATCCCGAAATCAACCAACACCTCAAATCACCGAGAATATCGCATGCCACGCTCTGTGGACGTATACGAATTCTACATTTGTAAGAGGAGGTTTTACCCATTAATTTTATTATCTTGTCAACCTTACTTTTTGACAAATAAAATTAATAGTTGGTTCCTCTTTGGCCCTATAAATAAAAGCAGTGACTCCGATGGGGAGGATTCTTTTATTTGCATCTAAGTGTGCACCATTACACGATACTAAGGGAATTATTTCGAATTATGTGCCTTACCGCTGTGGAAGTACACATGCTCCTAGATAATTTCCTATAACCATTATTTGACCTAGTGATCCGCAAACAAACCCGTCCGCAGGGAGGAAGGCACTCAAAGCCAACACACAAGTTTGTTTGCATCACACGTCAAATTGTAATGGAGGCCGCGGGAATTAATTAAAATATCCCTCTCCCACTTAGTAAATTGAAAATGAGGAATTTTAAAACATACACAACATGCATATAAAACAAATAAGCAATAAATATGGAAAAAACAGAATTTTTCCAACTATTATGCATTGTCCTCCAATATGCATCCCGTCGTGTTGCCACCTCGTCCGCTCCACCTTTTCACGTGAGCAAGTCACCAAAGATATCCAAGCCGAGATAAATCATTTTATTTACATCCATCGATCCTATACTCCACGAAGGAGTGTACAAATAATCTAGATCGAAAGTAAATTAAAATGAGCGGCTAAACAATGCCGTATTTAATTACAAAAATTAAATACTAATCTAGCCTCGTCAACCCCGAGGATTCAAATAATAAATATTTACACACATCCATTCACATACACACACATGGCCATAATAGTCGGATCTTATGCCTGCAACCAAAGAGTTAAACTACGCATATCCTACTATTATCCGACACATATAATATATGAAAAAGTGCATAAAAATTAACCGAATCCAAAACACACAAAACCGGAAACCGTGGCTCTGATACCACTTGTTGGGAGTTGCTTCGGAGGCTCATTGGCTCCCATGTCCCCGGATTAAAATTTTCACTAATGAAAGAATAAATCCGGATGGGATGAGCTTCCTTAGCACAACCATTTCGTCGTCGTGCTAACAACTTGAGTGGTCGCTTGAACAAACTAGTTGTTCAAGCAACACAACTCTTCTAGTTGGTTAGCCGCGGAAGAGACGACGGACGGATCGCCGGTTTTTGTGTTTGTCTTCGGGGTCCATGATTATACAATATATATTCATACGCATACATGTATAATCAAAACATAAAAGAACATGCTCAGATCTGTAAATGAAGTTAAAAAACTTTATACCTTACGATCTTCTACCATATGTCCTATCCTTCTCGTGGATGACGTGTGGACGAAGATCCTCCATGAGTAGAAGCCTTATAGATCACGTTCTTCCCTTCCTTGTCCGCTGCGAACAAAGAGAAGAACCAACAATACCTTTCCTATCTAGAACCGGCCACCAAACTAGGGAGTTTAATGCAACCGCCGGCCAAGGAACGAATGGATGAAGCGCCGGCCACCAATACAAAAGGAACCGCCGGCCACCTTGGAGATTGGAGAAGTGAACACCGGCCACCAATGGAAGGAGAACCGCCGGCCAAGGAATAAGAGAGAGGCCTTGAGGATGGGCGCCGGCCAAGTGTTGATGGAGAATGATGGGCGCCGGCAACAACTAGAAGGATGAAGGTTGCCGCCCAAAAACCCTAGCTCCAAAGCCCTAGCCACCAACTTTGAGAAGAGCCAAACCCTAATTCCAATTCAATTGATTCTTGCTGCCCAACCCTAAGCTTTCCTTTTATAGAGTTAGGCTTAGGACTCCTTTAATCTCCACCGTCGGATCTAGGGATTTAATCTCCACCGTCGGATCTAGGGTTTTATCCCAACCGTCGGATCTAGGGTTTCATCCCAACCGTCAGATCTTGGATTTCATCCCAACCGTCGGATCTAGGGTTTCATCCAAACCGTCAGATCTAGGGTTTCATCCCAACCGTCGGATCTAGGGTTTTATCCCAACCATCGGATCTAGGGATTTAATCCTAACCATCGAATCTATGGATTTAATCCTAACCATCGGATCTAGGGATTTAATCCCAACCGTTGGTTCTGGGGTTTCATCCTAACCATCGGATCTTGGGATTTAATCCCAACCATTGGTTCTAGGTTTTGTTTTACATTCTTAGATCTAGACTTCACAAGGATTATATTAGGCTACGATAGGGACCATAAGGAGGAGTTGGATCTTGGCCACCCGATGGATCGGAACCACACAAACTTGATCCATCAATGATGTTCCATTCCACTAGAGGATCATCATTGAACTACCTCACCAACCCCCATAAATTAATTTGGGCTCCAAATATTATTTGTACATTAATCTCCCCGTGTTTAAGATATCGAATGTCCGTCAATTAATTGATTTACTGACCATCAATTAATTAACATCTAATTCCTCGAGTAGTACCACTCAACCTTATCATCATGTTGACTAAGTCAACCAGCTGGGTTTACATGATGAACCTTATGAGCTCCTCAAGGGGACATCATCAACCTAATACATAGGACACGGTTTCCTCCTATAATCAACGGCACACCATGTAAATAATATCATTTCCCAACTTACCGGGCATATTGATTTAATCCATCTAAATCTCACCCTCTGGTAAATCAAAGAAATAAATACTAAGTACATGTGCCCGTTATTATATCGGGATTAAGAGCATGTACAACATAATATCCGAGGTCCGATTCAATTATGTAGTCAGTACTAAATTGAATCACCTCTATGTCGGTCCTGCTCAATACACCTAAGTGTACTAGTGTAACTTTATGTTCAAGACAAAACAATACCAAGCTACACTACAACCATGCCAATGGTTTGTCCAAAACCATCTTGGTCGTGAGCCTCTTACTTATATTTTACACGGGACTGATAACATGATCTTCTGTGCCACACCAAGCACCATGTTATCTACAATGTAAAATATTAGACATTATGCACACATATATAGTAAATATATAAAGTGCAAACAATGATCATGTGATTCTTATTCCAAAATAAAATGTTCATACAAAAAGAGCTAGGCTTTCAGTATACATTCCAACAGATACTTTTATTTGCATCTAAGTGTGCACCATTACACGATACTAAGGGAATTATTTTGGATTATGTGCCTTACCGCTGTGGAAGTACACATGCTCCTAGATAATTTTCTATAACCATTATTTGACCTAGTGATCTGCAAACAAACCCGTCCGCAGGAAGGAAGGCACTCAGAACCGACACACAAGTTTGTTGCATCACACGTCAAATTGTAATGGAGGCCACGAGAATTAATTAAAATATCCCTCTCTCACTTAGCAAATTGAAATTGAGGAATTTTAAAGCATACACAACATGCATATAAAACAAATAAGCAATAAATATGAAAAAAAAATAGAATTTTTCCAACTATTATGACATTGTTCTCCAATACACATCCCGTCGTGTCGCCACCTCGTTCGCTCCATCTTTTCCCGTGCGCAAGTCACCAAAGAGATCCAAGCCGAGATAAATCATTTTAATTTACATCCATCGATCCTATACTCCACGAAGGAGTGTATAAATAATCTAGATCGAAAGTAAACTAAAATGGGCGGCTAAACAATGCCGTATTTAATTACAAAAATTAAATACTAATCTAGCCTCATCAACCCCGAGGATTCAAATAATATACATACAATCACACACAAATAGCCATAATAGTCGGATCTTATGCCTGCAACCAAAAAGTTAGCCTACGCACATCCGACTATTATCCTGCATACTCAATATATGATATGTGCATGAAAGTAACCGAATCCAAAACACACAAAACCAGAAACCGTGGCTCTGATACCACTTGAAAGGTAGTTGCTTCGGAGGCTCATTGGCTCCCATGTCACCGGATTAAAATTTTCATTAATGAAAGAATTAATCCGGATGGGATGAGTTTCCTTAACACAACCAATTCATCGTCGTGCTAACAACTTGAGTGGTCGCTTGAACAAACTAGTTGTTCAAGCAACACAACTCTTCTAGTTGGTTAGCCGCGGAAGAGACGACGGATGGATCGCCGGTTTTTGTGTTTGTCTTCGGGGTCCATGATTATACAAAATATATACATACGCACACATGTATAATCAACACATAAAAGAACATGCTCATATCTGAAAATAAAGTTGTAAAACTTTATACCTTACGATCTTCTACCGTATGTCCTATCCTCCTCGTGGACGACGTGTGGACGAAGATCCTCCACGAGTAGAAGCCTTCTAGATCGCGTTCTTCCCTTCCTTGTCCGCTGCGAACAAAGAGAAGAACCAATAATACCTTTCCTTTCTAGAACCGGCCACCAAGTTAGGGAGTTTGATGCAACCGCCGGCCAAGGAACAATTGGATGAAGCGCCGGCCACCAATGCAATGTTGCTGCCGGCCACCTAGAGGTAGGAGAAGCGCCGGCCACCAAGTGTTGGAGAGCCGCCGGCCACCAAGGAGCAAGGGAGGAGGAAGAAGAGAACCGGCCAAGGATGAGAAGAGGGAGAGGGACACCGGCCAAAAACCTAGGGAGAACAAGAACCTTGCCGCCCACTTCTAGCCGCCCAAAACCCTAGCCGCCTCTAGGGTTTGTGTTTGCCGCCCACTTTGAGAAGAGCCAAACCCTAATTTCCAAAATCTTATTGCCGCCCAAGCCTAAGCCTCTATTTATAGAATAGGGCTTAAGCCTCCTTTAATCTCCACCGTCAGATCTAGGGATTTAATCTCCACCGTCGGATCTAGGGTTTTATCCCAACCGTCGGATCTAGGGTTTCATCCCAACCGTCGGATCTAGGATTTCATCCCAACCGTCGGATCTAGGGTTTCATCCCAACCGTCGGATCTAGGGTTTCATCCCAACCGTCAATTCTAGGATTTCATCCTAACCATCGGATCTAGGGATTTAATCCCAATCGTTGGTTCTAGGGTTTCATCTCAACCATCGGATCTAGGGATTTATCCCAACCGTCGGTTCTAGGTTTTGTTTTATATCCTTGGATCTAGACTTCACAACGATTATATTAGGCTACGATAGGGACCATAAGGAGGAGTTGGATCTTGGCCACCCGATGGATCGGAACCACACAAACTTGATCCATCAATGATGTTCCATTCCACTAGAGGATCATCATTGAACTACCTCACCAACCCCCATAAATCAATATGGGCTCCATATATTATTTGTACATTCATCTCCCCGTGTTTAAGATATCGAATGTCCGTCAATTAATCGATTTATTGACCATCAATTAATTAACATCTAACTCCTCGAGTAGTACCACTCAACCTTATCATCGTGTTGACTAAGTCAACCAGCTGGGTTCACATGATGAACCTTATGAGCTCCTCAAGGGGATATCACCAACCTAATATATAGGACACGGTTTCCTCCTATAATCAACAGCACACCATGTAAATAATATTATTTCTCAACTTACCGGGCATATTGATTTAATCCATCTAAATCTCACCCTCTGGTAAATCAAAGAAATAAATACTAAGTACATGTGCCCGTTATTATATCGGGATTAAGAGCATGTACAACATAATATCCGAGGTCCGATTCAATTATGAAGTCAGCAATTAATTGAAACACCTCTATGTCAGTCCTGCTCAATACACCTAAGTGTACTAGTGTAACTCTATGTTTAAGACAAAATAATACCAAGCTACACTACAACAATGCCAATGGTTTGTCCAACACCATCTTGTTTGTGAGCCTCTACTTATATTTTACAAGGGACTGATAACATGATCTTCTGTGCCACACCAAGCACCATGTTATCTACAATGTAAAATATTTAGACAATATGCACACATATAATAAATATATAAAGTGCAAACAATAATCATGTGATTCTTATTTCAAAATAAAATGTTCATACAAAAAGAGCTAGGCTTTCAGTATACATTCCAACACTTACGGGGATGATCTTAAGCGTAGATCCGACCAAAGACATCCTATAGATGGTCTAGGTCGAGATCGGACGGTCAGCGACCATCGAAATAATATTTTTGTTAAGCTAACTTTGCCCTGCAGCTAGCATCAGTCGACTAATGATGGCCATCAGTCGACTGATGGTCAAGGATCAGCTTCGAGAAAAGGCTTATCACCTCATTTCAAGGGTGGTGGTGCACAAATCTTATTGGCTGAAGTTCCTCTCGAGAAGGGGCTCAAAGGCTATAAAAGGAGGGACTCTCCTAGGGTTTTATCATCAATTCTAAGTGCTCAAAAGCCTCTGCAACGATGAAGTGCTGTTGAAACACCAACAACCCTAGCTTAATTTCTATTTCCTAATTGTTGGTATAATCTTACTTTGTCATCTCTTTAATATTGCAATTCTTTTTGTTAATCGAGGTTTTTCTATCGTTGCATTTTACCTTAATAGAAGAGAGGGTTTGTCTCTCAATCTTTTACTTTCGAAGGTTTTTTGTAATCGTCAAACTCCTACCTCCAACGAGGAGGAGTGTTTTAGTGAATTGCCCTCCGTACACAGTCTAGGACCTGAAGGGTTTTGCTTATCGAGTCCGTGAGAGGAAACTTCGCTTCCTACTTCACCTTGGTCGTTTGTTCATGAAGATCCCCTCGATGTCCCCAGATTAGAAAAAATTTAATCCTAGACAAAAAGGATTGCCCAAACAACCAAGTCATCATCGTGCTAATCGTTTAGAGAGGTCACTTGAACAAACTCGTTGTTCAAGCGACCATCCTCTATTCTATGAGTAGCCGCGGAATAGACGATGTCCGGATCGCCGGTTTTTGTGTTTGTGCTGAGGATCCAAGTATTATTTAGCCATTTACAGATTTATATCATGCTCATAAATGAAAAATAAATACAAACATGTAACATATAAAAATTAGAGAATCGATATACCTCTCGATCTTCTAATGTATATCCTTCCTCCTTTTGGACGTCGTGTGGGCGATGCTCTACCAAAAGTCGAAGCTCCTAGATCGCAAATCTTCCTTCCTTGCTCTTCCAAAGCAAGAGGAAGAATAAAAACAAAGCTCTTCTCCTTCCTATGGCCAACCAACAAGCAACAAGGAGAATGCTTGCCGCCGGCCAACAAGGAGAAGGAGATAATGGTGGAAACCGGCCAAGACACCAAGGGAAAGCCCTATATCTTATTTCCACCACCTAAGGAGAAGGAGAATGGGTCTTTGGATGCTGCCCAAGGGCTGGGATAGGGCTGTGGGCGCCGGTCACCAAAGGATGAAGAAGAAAGAAACCTTCCTTATTTGGTGCCACCCAAGCCTCCTAAACCCTAAGCCTCCAAACCCTAATCCTAGATCTCCTTATGGCCGGCCATGGAAGTGGGGAAGAAGATTAGGATGAGCTCAAGCCAAGGTAGAGGGAAGATGGAGGAACCAGCCACACCTTAGGAAGAAGAAAAAAAACTCCTCCCAATGTTGCCGCCCACCCATGACTCCCAAAACCCTAGCCACCAAACCCAATCCTAAACCAACTAGGATTCCTAGCCTCCAAAGGAAGCAAACCCTAATCCCCTTAAGCCATGCTCTCAGATGAAAGGGAGGATGTTGGACGCCGGCCAAAACCAAGGAGAGTAGAGGGAAGAAGGGTGCCGGCCACCATAAGGAAGAAGAAGAAGAAGAAGCATCATTCCTTAATTGTGGCCACCCAAAACCCTAAATCTCCAAAGCCCTTGCCGCCCAACCTAAGCCCCTTTTCCTCTTCCATGTGTTGTCGGCCACCCTTAAGCCAATATTTATAGAGTTAGTCTTAAGGCTTGATTTAATCTCCTCCATTGGTTCTAGGGATTTAATCTCAACCGTCGGATCTAGAGATTTAATCTCCACCTTTGGATCTAGAGTTTTGTTTTTATCCTTTGGATCTAAGCTTCATGAGGTGTTAATAGGCTACATTAGGGACCATGAGGAGGAGTTGGATCTTGGCCACCCATGGATTAAGCTCACATAAAGTCCGATCCACTAATGATGATCCAATCCAGTAAAGGATCATCATTAATCTACCTCACCAACCCCCATATGATAATATGGGCTCCATATATTATTTGTACATTTTCTCCCCGTGTTTAAGATCTCGAATTTCCATCGATTAATTAATTTATTGGCCATTTATTAATCAACATCTAACTCCTTGAGTAGTACCACTCAACTTTTTCATCATGCCGGACCAAGTCCACCTGTAGGGTTTACATGATGAACCTTATGAGCTCCTCAAGGGGACATCATCATCCTAATATATAGGACACGATTTCCTCCTATAATCAATGGCACACCATATAAATAATATCATCTCCCAACTTACCGAGCCTATCGATTTAATCTATAAATCTCGCCCATTGGTAAATCAAAGAGATGAGTACTAAGTATATGTGTGCATTATTATATCTGGATTAAGAGCATGTACTAAATAATATCTAAGGTCCGATTCGATTATGTAGTCAGCAATAAATCGAATCACCTCTAAGTCGGTCCTGCTCAATACACACAAAGTGCACTAGTGTGATTCTATGGTCAAGACAAACCAATCCCAAATCACACTACAACCATTCCGATGGTTTGTCCAAAGTCATCTCGGTTGTGAGCCTTTACTTATACTTTTCAAGGGGCCGATAACATGATCTCCTGTGTGACACCACACTCTATGTTATCTACAATGTAAAGTATTAGACAATATTGCATAACCATAAAAATATGCAAACAATGATCATGTGATTCTTATTCCAAAATAAAGATGTTCATACAAAAGATAGACTTTTCAGTATACATCCCTACAATCTCCCACTTATACTAAAAGACTATGCTGTCCTCAAACTGTCATACATCTGATTCCCCTTCCCTCCACATGTCTATCAAAGCTCTCGCTAGAAGGGCCTTAGTGAAAGGGTCCACCAGGTCATCCTCTGATGCAATCTAGGCGACATCAACTTCTACCTCCTTTACGATTTCTCATATCAGGTGGTACTTACGCTCTATGTGTTTACTAGCCTTATGGGCTCATGGTTCCTTCGAGTTTGCAACTGCACCACTATTATCACAATAAATTGTGATAGTTCTAAGCAAACCAGGAATCACATCCAAGTCCATCAGGAAGTTCCTGAGCCACACAACTTCTTTGGCCGCCTCAGAGGCTGCCACATACTCAGCTTCCATGGTAGAGTCCGCCATGCATTTCTGCTTGAAACTCCTCCATACAATGGCTCCACCTCCCAAAGTAAACACAAAACCTGAGGTAGACTTACTGTTATCCCTATCTGATTGGAAGTCGCAATCCATGTAACCCATAGGGTGTAATTGGTCTGTCCGGTAAACTAGCATATAATCCCTAGTCCTTCTCAGGCACTTCAATATATGCTTTACCGCAATTCAATGTCCCTATCCTGGATTACTCTGATATCTGCTGACCATGCCGACGACATAGCAGATATCTGGTCTCGTACATAGCATCGCATACATTAGGCTTCCTACTATCGAAGCATAAGGAACCGCCTTCATCTCCTCAGATGATCTAGGACACATCTCCTTAGATAAAGGAACTCCATGCCTGAAAGGTAGAAAACCTTTCTTGGAGTTTTGCATGCTAAAATGATCCATTATCGTGTCTATGTATGAAGCTTGGGATAAGCACGATAACCTTGATCCCAAGGCCGTGTCCTACCTCTCCCAAGTTCTTCATATCAAACTGTTTGGACAACCATACCCTTACGTCCGATAACACCTTGATATTCTTGCCAATCACCAAAATGTTATCTACGTATAGTACAAGAAATACCACTACGTTTCCATCACATCTCTACAAGACTCATCCAAACTTTGAATAAATCCATAAGACTTGATTTACCTCATCAAAGCGGATGTTCCAAGACCTCGAAGCTTGCTTCAATCGATAAATGGACCGATTAAGCTTACATACAAGATGCTCTTTGCCCTTAGCAATGAATCCCTCTGGTTGCTTCATATAGATGTTTTCCTCAAGACTTCCATTAAGGAAAGCTGTCTTGACATCCATCTACCACACCTCATAATCCATATGAGCTACTATGCATAAGAGCTCCCAGACCTGACTTGAATCCATAGATTCAATCTCAGTATTCATTGCACTTTGCCAAGATGCTGCATCTATATCTTGGATTGCCTCGTCATATGTCCAGGGATCAGGTTCATGTTACCCAAGAACATGAATCTATGAGGTTGTCTAACAACTCTCCCAATACGACGAGGTATCACCTGTGTATCCTCTGTGACACGTGGTGCACTGACATGTGGTATATCCTCTTGTACCGGTGGTACTAAAGAAGTGACTTCCCCTTTTAACTCCTCCAGAACAATTTTACTCTTGGGCTTGTGGCTCATCACATAGTCTTCCTCTAGAAATCTGACATTCGTGCTAACGATCACCCTCTGATCTCTAGGACTATAAAAACAATCCACCCTTCGTTCCTCTAGGATAGCCAACGAACAAGTGCACTTCTGTATGAGGTTCCAACTTACCAGCATCTGCCTTCAGCACATGTGCTGGACTCCCCCATATCCGAATATGTCTTAGACTAGGCTTTCGCCCAGTCCACAACTCTATGGGAGTAGAAGGCACTGATTTAGATGGAACCAAGTTCAGAATGTACACCACCGTATCTAGAGCATATCCCCAGAACAAATCTGACAAGTCAGAATAACTCATCATCGATCTAACCATCTCCATAAGAGTCATATTCCTTCGCTCTGCTACACCGTTCTACTGGGGTGTGCCAGGTGCAGTCAATTTGGATTGAATCCAAGCCTCTGATAAGTAGTTCCTAAACTCTCCTAAGAGGTACTCACCACCACGATCAGATCGTAGTGTCATCCATATCTTAAATAATCATCTATGAAAGAGACAAAATATTCAAGGCCACCTCTTGCCTGGATAATCATAGGACCACACAAATCAGAATGAACCATCTTCAACACATCTTTGGTTCTATACCCCTTGGCCTTAAAAGACCTCTTGGTCATTTTACCTTCCAAGCAAGATTCGCAGGTTGGGAAATCCTCCACCACTAATGAACCCAAAGGTCCATTAGCTATCAACCTTTGAATTCTGCTTAGGTTAATGTGACCAAGCCTAAGATGCCAAAGATATGTTTGGTTCATCTTCGAAGGTTCTTTTCTCTTATTGGAATTAGAAGATGAGTTATTAACTTCAATTTGCATCGTTGGAGGTTTTGGTTCAAGTGTGTACAAATTTCCTATCAATGCACCCGAACAGATAATGTCCCTATTCCTTCTTATAACAACTCTGTCATTAAAAGAAATAGAATATCCTTCCATAAACAATTTAGAAACTGAAACTAAGTTCTTTCTAAATAAAGGTACATAAAGGGAATTTTTCAGAACCTAAGTTTTATTTTTCTCAAGAGATAAATAAAACTTCTCCCACTGCAATAGCCGTCACCTTCATGGCATTGCCCAAGTAAATGGTAATCTCCCCTTTAGCTTGCGTCGGGTTTCTTGGAACCCCTGCAAAGTATTGTAGACATGATCAGTGTCTCCCATATCTACACACCAGGTGCCAGTAGATAACACTGCTAACCATGTTTCAATGACTAGACCAAAGGATATTATCTTTGTTCTGCTTTGGATTGGGACAGTCCTTCTTCCAATGTCCATCCTGCTTGCAAGTGAAGTACTTGCCTTTCGGCTACTTCACCCCTCCCTGAGATCCTCCCTCCACCTTTGCTTCACCTTGTTTCTTCTTCTTCTTGCCTTTCGGCTTTGAAGTAGAAACCTTCTGAGCAACGATGGCCTGAGGACACTCTTTGAAGAGTGCATACTTGTACTGCTTAGCAGATAAGACAATATCTAGATTCTTTTCCAATCAACATTATTTGGGTTCAGTAAGTTTATTTCATTTAGTATCATAGTAAGTGGACTGAAAGTCAATTTTGAAAATCCTAAGAATCACATAGATTATTACTGTAGATTTCAAAAAATTATTGATTCCTCAAACAATAAAATTTCAAAATCAACCAACACCTCAAAACACTGAGAATATTATATGCCACGATAGTGTGGACGTATACGAATTCTACATTTGTAAGAGGAGGTTTTACCCATTAATTTTACTATCTTGTCAACCTAACTTTTTGACAAGTAAAATTAATAGTTGGTTTCTCTTCGGCCCTACAAATAAAAGCAGTGACTCTGATGGGGAGGATACTTATATTTGTATCTAAGTGTTCACCATTACTTGGTACCAAGGTAATTATCTCGGGTTATGTGCCTTACGATGGGCAAGTACACATGCTCCTTAATAATTTCCTATAACCATATTCGACCTTGTGATCCGTAAACAAACTCATCCGATGGGGAGGAAGGCACTCAGAGCCGACGCGCAAGTTTGTTTGCATCACTTGTCAAATCGTAATGGAGGTCATGGGAATTTATAAAAATATCCCTCTCCCACTTAGTAATTTGAAAATGAGGAATTTTCTAGGCTACGACATGCATATCAAACAATAAGCAATAAATATGAAAAATAAATTATTTTCCAACTATTATGGCTTTTGTCTTCAATATGTCTCCCGTCGCATTGCCTTCTCGTCCGCTCCTCCTATGCCATGTACGAGCCATCCGGAGATCCGAGCCGAGACTAAAACCTATTTTAATTTACATCCATCGATCCTATACTCCACGAGGGAGTGTACATGAAATCTAGATCGAAAGTAAAATAAAATAAAGAGTGGCTAAACAATGCCGTATTTAATTTACAAAAAACTAAATACAAGCCTCGTCAACCCCGAGGATTCAACAAAATAAATATTTACACACATACAATCACATACACACATATGACCATAATAGTCGGATCTTATGCCTGCAACCAAAGAGTTAAACTACGCATATCCTACTATTATCCGACACATATAATATATGAAAAAGTGCATAAAAATTAACCGAATCCTAAACACACAAAACCGGAAACCTTGGCTCTGATACCAATTGAAGGGTTTTGCTTATCGAGTCCGTGAGAGGAAACTTCGCTTCCTACTTCACCTTGGTCGTTTGTTCATGGCGATCCCCTCGATGTCCCCGAATTAAAAAAATTTAATCCTAGACAAAAAGGATTTCCCAAACAACCAAGTCATCGTCGTGCTAATCGTTTAGAGAGGTCCCTTGAACAAACTCGTTGTTCAAGCGACCATCCTCTATTCTATGAGTGGCCGCGGAATAGACGATGTCCGGATCGCCAGTTTTTGTGTTTGTGCTCTAAATCCAAGTATTATTTAGCCATTTACAGATTTATATCATGCTCTTAAATGAAAAAAAAATATAAACATGTAACATATAAAAATTAGAGAATCGATATACCTCTCGATCTTCTAATGTATGACCTTCCTCCTTTCGGACGTCGTGTGGGCAATGCTCTACCAAAAGTCGAAGCTCCTAGATCACAAATATTCCTTGCTTGCTCTTCCAAAGCAAGAGGAAGAATAAAAACAAAGCTCTTCTCCTTCCTATGGCCATCCAACAAGCAACAAGGAGAATGCTTGCCGCTGGCCAACAAGGAGAAGGAGATAATGGTGGAAACCGGCCAAGACACCAAGGGAAAGCCCTATATCTTGTTTCCACCACCTAAGGAGAAGGAGAAGGGGTCTTTGGATGCTGCCCAAGGGCTGGGATAGGGCTGTGGGTGTCGGTCACCAAAGGATGAAGAAGAAAGAAACCTTCCTTATTTGGTGCCACCCAAGCCTCCAAACCCTAATCCTAGCTCTCCATATGGCCGGCCATGGAAGTGGGGAAGAATATTAGGATGAGCTCAAGCCAAGGTAGAGGGAAGATGGAGGAACCGGCCACACCTTAGGAAGAAGAAGAAAAACTCTTCCCAATGTTGCTTCCCACCCATGACTCCCAAAACCCTAGCCACCAAACCCAATCCTAAACCAACTAGGATTCCTAGCCTCCAAAGGAAGCAAACCCTAATCCCCTTAAGCCATGCTCTCAGATGAAAGGGAGGATGTTGGACACCGGCCAAAACCAAGGAGAGTAGAGGGAAGAAGGGTGCCGGCCACCATAAGGAAGAAGAAGAAGAAGAAGCATCTTTCCTTACTTGTGGCCACCCAAAACCCTAAATCTCCAAAGCCCTTGCCGCCCAACCTAAGCCCCTTTTCCTCTTCCATGTGTTGCTGCCCACCCTTAAGCCAATATTTATAGAGTTAGTCTTAAGGCTTGATTTAATCTCCTCCATTGGTTCTAGGGATTTAATCTCAACCGTCAGATCTAGAGATTTAATCTCAACCGTCGGATCTAGAGATTTAATATCCACCTTTGGATCTAGAGTTTTGTTTCTATCCTTTGGATCTAAGCTTCATGAGGTGTTAATAGGCTACATTAGGGACCATGAGGAGGAGTTGGATCTTGGCCACCCATGGATCAAGCCCACATAAAGTCCGATCCACTCATGATGATCCAATCCACTAAAGGATCATCATTGATCTACCTCACCAACCCCCATATGATAATATGGGCTCCATATATTATTTGTACATTTTCTCCCCATGTTTAAGATCTCTAATGTCCATCAATTAATTAATTTACTGACCATTAATTAATCAACATCTAACTACTTGATTAGTACCACTCAACCTTTTCATCATGCTGGACCAAGTCCACCTGCAGGGTTTACATGGTGAACCTTATGAGCTCCTCAAGGGGACATCATCATCCTAATATATAGGACACGATTTCCTCCTATAATCAACGACACACCATATAAATAATATCATCTCCCAACTTACCGAGCCTTTCGATTTAATCTATAAATCTCGCCCATTGGTAAATCAAAGAGATGAGTACTAAGTATATGTGCCCGTTATTATATCGGGATTAAGAGCATGTACTAAATAATATCTGAGGTCCGATTCGATTATGTAGTCAGCAATAAATCGAATCACCTTTAAGTCGGTCCTGCTCAATACACACAAAGTGCACTAGTGTGATTCTATGGTCAAGACAAACCAATACCAAATCACACTACAACCATTCCGATGGTTTGTCCAAAGCCATCTCGGTTGTGAGCCTTTACTTATACTTTTCAAGGGGCCGATAACATGATCTCCTGTGTGACACCACACACCATGTTATCTACAATGTAAAGTATTAGACAATATTGCATAATCATAAAAATATGCAAACAATGATCATGTGATTCTTATTCCAAAATAAAGATGTTCATACAAAAGATAGACTTTTCAGTATACATCCCTACAGGACCGTTAGGGCCTTGGAGTAGTAGCCATAGGCTACGAACCAAGTAAAAAATCTACTTGTCTCTTTTAGTTTTCATTTACCTTTCCGCTGCATTTAATTTTCTACCGAACGAAGTTGAAGAAAAAGTTTTATCGCTATTCAACCCCTCTCTAGCGATCCGCTCGATCCAACAATTGGTATCAGAGCCGGGGGTGCTAAGATTTGGTGAAACCACCAATCTAGCTTTCGAAGGATTTTTTTTCGATTTTTTTTCTATTTAATTTCGATATTTTTTTTTATTTTCATTTGTGTAGTCTTTCTTCTCCCGCACTAATAATCCAAGACGCGAGTCTTGGGACATTTTCATTGTTTGTGGTTTTAGGTTTTTTCTTCCGCTTCATTCTTTTGTCTTTTTTGTTTCAATGACCCATCTCGAGGGTTTTAGCACCGTCTGACCTCCGTTTTACAATGGAGATGACTTTCATTATTGGAAGGGTCGGATGGAATACTTTCTTAAAACCCAAATCGAGATGTGGATCATAATCCAAATGGGATTCACACTTCCGACTAACGAAGTGGGTGAATCCTTGGATTATGACCAATGGACCAATGCGACAAAAAGACAAGTCGAAGCCGACGCCAAGGCAACTCAAATCCTCCAATGCGGCTTGTCCAAAGAGGAGCTTGTTGGGATGTATACTGAAAAGTCTATCTTTTGTATGAACATCTTTATTTTTAAATAAGAATCACATGATCATTGTTTGTATATTTTTATGACTATGCATATTGTCTAATACATTACATTGTAGATAACATGGTGTGTGGTGTCACACGGGAGATCATGTATCGGCTCCTTGTAAAGTATAAGTAAAGGCTCACAACTGAGATGACTTAGGGCAAACCATTGGTATGGTTGTAGTGTGATTTGGTATTGGTTTGTCTTGACCATAGAATCACACTAGTACACTTTGTGTGTATTGAGCAGGACCGACTTAGAGGTGATTCAATTTATTGCTGACTATATAATCGAATCGGACCTCAGATATTATATTGTACATGCTCTTAATCCCGATATAATAACAGGCACATATACTTAGTATTCATTTCTTTGATTTACCAATGGGCAAGATTTATAGATTAAATCGATAGGCTCGGTAAGTTGGGAAATGATATTATTTATATGGTGTGCCGTTGATTATAGGAGGAAACTGTATCCTATATATTAGGATGATGATGTCCCCTTGAGGAGCTCATAAGGTTCATCATGTAAACCCTGCAGGTGGACCTGGTCCGGTATGATGAAAAGGTTGAGTGGTACTACTCATGGAGTTAGATGTTGATTAATTAATGGTCAGTAAATTAATTAATCGACGGACATTCGAGATCTTAAACACGGGGAGAAAATGTACATATAATATATGGAGCCCATATTAACTTATGGTGGTTGGTGAGGTAGATCAATGATAATCCTTTAGTGGATTGGATTATCATTAATGGATCGGACTTTACGTGGGCTTGATCCATTGGGTAGCCAAGATCCAACTCCTCCTCATGGTCCCTATTGTAGCCTATTAATACCTCATGAAGCCTAGATCCAATGGATGGAAACAAAACTCTAGATCCAAAGGTAGAGATTAAATCTCTAGATCTGACGGTTGAGATTAAATCTCTAGATCCGACGGTTGAGATTAAATCCCTAGAACCAATGGTGGAAATTAAAATAAGGCTTATCCCTAAACTCTATAAAAGGAGGCTTTAGGGTTGGCGTGGAGAGCAAGAGGCAAGGGGAGAGGCTAGGGTTTTGGGCGGCAAGGAGAATAGGGGTTGGCGGCACCAAATAAGGAAACTATTTCCTTATCTTCTTCTTCCTCAAGCTTGTCGGCGCCCATACAACCCCTTCCTCACTTTGGCCGGCATCCAAACTCCCTCAATATCTTCTCCTTGGCCGGTGGAACCAAGGCTTAGGGGTCCTCCCTTGGAGCTCTTGGCCAGCAACCATCCTTTTCTCCCTTCTCCTTATTGGCCGGCGGCAAGCAACTTGCTTGTTGATTGTTAGTTGGCTAAAGGAAGGAGAAGAGTCTTGTTTCTATTCTTCCTCTTGCTCGGAATGAGCAAGGAAGGAATATTGGTGATCTAGGAGCTTCAACTTTTGGTAGATTGTCGCCCACACGATGTCCGAAAGGAGGAAGGTCATACAATAGAAGATCGAGAGGTATATCGATTCTCTATTTTCATTTGTTACATGTTTATATTTGCTTTTCAATTATATTCATGATATATATTTTTTTCTGTGGCTAAATATACTTGGACCCCCAACATAAACACAAAAGCCGGCGATCCGTACATCGTCTATTCCGTGGCTGCTCGTAGAATAGAGGTTGGTCGCTTGAACAACAAGTTTGTTCAAGTGACTACTCTAATCAAATAGCACGACGATGACAAGGTTGCTTGGGCAATCCCTCTTGTCAAGGATAATTTTTTTTATCCGGGGACGTAAAAGGGATCGCCATGAACGAGTGACCGAGTTGAAGTGGGAAGCGAAGTTTCCCCTCCCTTCAAGTGGTATCAGAGCTTCGGGGAAAAACCTTCAAGTGGTATCAGAGCCACGGTTTCCGGTTTTGTGTGTTTAGGATTCGGTTACTCTTATGCATTTTTCATATATTATATGTGCCGAATAATAGTAGGATATGCGTAAGTTAACTCTTTGGTTGCAGGAATAAGATCCGACTATTATGGCCATATGTGTGTATGTGATTGTATGTGTGTAATAGTATATTTTGTTGAATCCTCGGGGTTGACGAGGCTAGTATTTAATTTTTTGTAAATTAGATACGACATTATTTAGACACTCTTTCTATTTTAGGTTACTTTTGATCTAGATTTCATGTACACTCCCTCGTGGAGTATAGGATCGATGGATGTAAATTAAAATAGTTTTTAGTCTCGGCTCAGATCTCCGGATGGCTTGTACATGGCGTAGGAGGAGCGGACGAGATGGCGATGCGATGGGAGACATATTGAAGACAAAAGCCATAATAGTTGAAAATTAATTTTTTTTCATATTTATTGCTTATTGTTTGATATATATGTCGTAGGCTAAAAAATTCCTCAATTTCAAATTACTAAGTGGGAGAGGGATATTTTTATAAATTCTCACGACCTCCATTATGATTTGACAAGTGATTCAAACAAACTTGCACGTCGGCTCTGAGTGCCTTCCTCCCCATCGGATGAGTTTATTTGGGGATCACAAGGTTGATGGAATTGCTCGGAGTCTCATTGGCTCCCATGTCCCCGGATTAAAATTTTCAATAATGAAAACTAATCTGGATGGGATGAGTTTCCTAAGCTCAACCAATTCGTCATCGTGCTAACGACTTGAGCGATCGCTTGAACAAACTAGTTGTTCAAGCAACCAAGCTCTTCTAGTCGGTTAGCCGCGGAATAGACGACGGACGGATCACCGGTTTTTGTGTTTATCTTCGGGGTCCATGATTATACAAATACATATGGATGTAGACATGTATAATCAACACATACAATCATATTAATAAGAACATGCAAAGATCAATAATAAAACTTGTAAAACTTTTATACCTCTCGATCTTCTATCGTATGTCCTAATCCTTGCTCATCCAAAGCAAGAGGAAGAATAGAAACAAGGCTCATCTCCTTCCTATGGCCAACCAACAAGCAACAAAAGAAATGCTTGCCGCCGGCCAACAAGGAGAAGGAGATAATGGTGGAAACCGTCCAAGACATCAAGGGAAACCCCTAAGTCTTGTTTCCACCACCCAAGGAGAAGGAGAAGGAGTCTTTGGATGCTGCCCAAGGGCTGGAAAGAGTGATATGGGCGCCGACCACCAAAGCATGAAGAAGAAAGGAAGAAACCCTCCTTATTTGGTGCCACCCAAACCTTCTAAACCCTAAGATTCCAAACCCTAATCCAAGCTCTCCGTATGGCCGGCCATGGAAGTGAGGAAGAAGATTAGGATGAGATCAAGCCAAGGTAGAGGGAAGATGGAGGAACCGACCACACCTTAGGAAGAAGAAGAAAATCTCCTCCCAATGTTGCCACCCAACCAAACCCTAATCTCCCTAGGGTTTCTTGCTGCCCAAGCCAATGAAAGGCAAAACCCTAATCTCCAAAAACATCCAACTTTCTTGCCGCCCAACCATAAGCCCCCCTTTTATAGAGTTGGGCTTAAGCCTTGTTTTAATCTCCACAGTCGGTTCTAGGGTTTTAATCTCAACCGTCGGATCTAAAGATTTAATCTCAACCGTCGGAACTAGAGATTTAATCTCCACCGTCTGATCTAGGGATTTAATCTCAACCGTCGGATCTAGAGATTTAATCTCAACCGTCGGATCTAGAGATTTAATCTCCACCGTCGGATCTAGGAATTTAATCTCAACCGTCAGATCTAGAGATTTAATCTCAACCGTCGGATCTAGAGATTTAATCTCCACCGTCGGATCTAAGGATTTGTTTTCCATCATTGGATCTAGACTTCATGAGGTTTATATTAGGCTACGATAGGGACCATGAGGAGTAGTTGGATCTTGGCCACCCGATGGATCGGAACCACACAAACTTGATCCATCAATGATGTTCCATTCCACTAGAGGATCATCATTGAATTACCTCACCAACCCCCATAAATTAATATGGGCTACATACATTATTTGTACATCCATCTCCCCGTGTTTAAGATATCGAATGTCCGTCAATTAATTGATTTACTGACCATCAATCAATTAACATCTAACTCCTCGAGTAGTACCACTCAACCTTATCATCATGTTGACTAAGTCAACCAGCTGGGTTTACATGATGAACCTTATGAGCTCCTCAAGGGGACATCATCAACCTAATACATAGGACACGGTTTCCTCCTATAATCAACGGCACACCATGTAAATAATATCATTTCCCAACTTACCGGGCATATTGATTTAATCCATCTAAACCTCACCCTCTGGTAAATCAAAGAAATAAATACTAAGTACATGTGCCCGTTATTATATCGGGATTAAGAGCATGTACAACATAATATCCGAGGTCTGATTCAATTATGTAGTCAGCAATAAATTAAATCACCTCTATGTCGGTCCTGCTCAATACACCTAAGTGTACTAGTGTAACTCTATGTTCAAGACAAATCAATACCAAGCTACACTACAACCATGCCAATGGTTTATCCAAAATCATCTTGGTTGTGAGCCTCTACTTATATTCTACAAGTGACTGATAACATGATCTTCTGTGCCACACCAAGCACCATGTTATCTACAATGTAAAGTATTAGACAATATGCACACATATAATAAATATAAAGTGCAAACAATGATCATATGATTCTTATTTCAAAATAAAAATATTCATACAAAAAGAGCTAGGCTTTCAGTATACATTCCAACAAAGGTCGAATATGGTTATAGGGAATTATTAAGGAGCGTGTGTACTTCCCCATCGGAAGGCACATAACCCGAGATAATTACCTTGGTACCGAGTAATGGTGAACACATAGATATAAATATAAGTATCCTCCCCATCAGCGTCACTGCTTTTATTTGTAGGGCCAAAGAGGAACCAACTATTAATTTTACTTGTCAAAAGGTTAGGTTGACAAGATAGTAAAATTAATGGGTAAAACCTCCTCTTACAAATGTAGAATATGTATACGTCCACACTATCGTGGCATACGATATTCTTGGTGTTTTGAGGTGTTGGTTGATTTTAAAATTTTATTGTTTGAGGAATCAATAATTTTTTGAAATCTAATGTTTTGATCTATGTGATTCTTAGGTTTTCTTTCAAAATAACTTTCAACCCGCTTGCTGTGTTACTAAAAGAGAATAAATTGTTTATGGATGGATATTCTGTTTCTTTTAATGACAGAGTTGTTATAAAAAGGAATAGGGACATTATCTGTTCGGGTGCATTGATAGGAAATCTATACACACTTGAACCAAAACCTCCCACGATGCAAATAGAAGTTAATAACTCATCTTCTAATCCCAATAAGAGAAAAGAACCTTCGAAGATGAACCAAACATATCTTTGACATCTTAGGCTTGGTCATATTAACCTAAGCAGAATTCAAAGGTTGATAGTTGATGGACCTCTGGGTTCATTAGTGGTGGAAGATTTCCCAACCTGCGAATCTTGCTTGGAGGGTAAAATGACCAAGAGGCCTTTTAAGGCCAAGGGGTATAGAGCCAAAGATGTCTTAGAATTGGTTCATTCTGATTTGTGAGGTCCTATGTCTGTCTAGGCTAGAGGTGGTTTTGAGTATTTCGTCTCTTTTATAGATGATTACTCGAGATATGGATACATTTACCTGATGCGCCGCAAGTCTGAATGCTTTGACAAGTTCAAAGAATTCAAGGCTGATGTGGAGAAACGTCAAGGTAAAAGTATCAAGACACTACGATCTGATCGTGGTGGTGAGTACATCTTGAGAGAGTTTAGGAATTACTTGTCAGAGGCTAGGATTCAATCCCAATTGTCTGCACTTGGCACACCCCAACAGAATGGTGTAGCAGAGCGAAGGAATAGGACTCTTATGGAGATGGTTAGATCAATGATGAGTTATTCTGAGTTACCAGATTCGTTCTGGGGATATACTCTAGATACGGCGGTGTACATTCTGAACTTGGTTCCATCCAAATCAGTGCCTTCTACTCCCACAGAATTGTAGACTGAGCGAAAGCCTAGTCTAAGACATATTCGGATTTGGGGGAGTTCAGCACATGTGCTGAAGGCGAATGCTGGGAAGTGGAACCTCGTACAGAAGTACGCATGTTCGTTGGCTATCCTAGAGGAACGAAGGGTGGTTTGTTTTACAGTCCTAGAGATCAGAGGGTGATCGTTAGCACGAATGCCAGATTTCTAGAGGAAGACTATGTAATGAACCACAAGCCCATGAGTAAGATTGTTCTGGAGGAAATAAAAGGGGAAGTCACTTCTTCAGTACCACCGGTACAAGAGGATATACCACAAGTCACTGCACCGCGTGTCACAGAGGATACACAGGTGATACCACATCGTAGTGGGAGGGTTGTGAGACAGCCTGATAGATTCATGTTCTTGGGAGAATCTTCTGATTTGGTCCCTGGCGAATATGAACCTGATTCCTGGACATATGACGAGGCAATCCAAGATAAAGATACAGTATCTTGGCAAAGTACAATGAATGCTGAGATTGAATCTATGGATTCAAATCAGGTCTGGGAGCTAGTAGAACCACCCGATGGTGTAAAAACCATTGGATGCAAGTGGATCTACAAAAGAAAGAGAGGAATAGATGGGAAAGTTGAGACCTTCAAAGCGAGGCTTGTTGCAAAGGGGTATACTCAGAAAGAGGGTATCGATTATGAGGAGACTTTTTCGCCAGTAGTCATGCTTAAGTCTATCCGGATTCTCTTATACATAGTAGCTCATATGGATTATGAGGTGTGATAGATGGATGTCAAGACAGCTTTCCTTAATGGAAGTCTTGAGGAAAACATCTATATGAAGCAACCAGAGGGATTCATTGTGAAGGGAAAAGAGCATCTTGTATGTAAGCTTAATCGGTCCATTTATGGATTGAAGCAAGCTTCGAGGTCTTGGAACATCCGCTTTGATGAAGTAATCCAGTCTTATGGATTTATTCAAAGTCTGGATGAGTCTTGTGTATACAAGAGATGTGACGAAAACGTAGTGATATTTCTTGTACTATACGTAGATGACATTTTGTTAATTGGCAACAATGTCAAGGTGTTATTGGACGTTAGGGTATGGTTGTCCAAACAGTTTGATATGAAGGACTTGGGAGAAGTGGGACACATCCTTGGGATCAAGGTTATAAGGGATCACAAGAAAAGGATGTTGTGCTTATCCCAAGCTTCATACATAGACACGATTATGGAGCGTTTTAGCATGCAGAACTCCAAGAAGGGTTTTCTACCTTTCAGGCATGGAGTTCCTTTATTTAAGGAGATGTCCTAGAACATCTGAGGAGATAGAGGAGATGAAGGCGGTTCCTTATGCTTCGGCGGTAGGAAGCCTCACGTACGCGATGCTATGTACGAGACTAGATATCTGCTTTGCCGTGGGCATGGTCAGCAGATATCAGAGTAATCCAGTACAGGGACATTGGACTGCGGTAAAGCATATATTGAAGTACCTAAGAAGGACTAGGGATTATATGCTAGTTTACCAGGCAGACCAATTACTCCCTGTGGGTTACATGGATTCCGACTTCCAATCAGATAGGGACTCCCCCGTACAGGGAACCGCCTTCATGTCCTCTATCTCCTTTGAGAAGGACTAGGGATTATATGCTAGTTTACCAGGCAGACCAATTACTCCCTGTGGGTTACACGGATTCCGACTTCCAATCAGATAGGGACTCCCCCGTATAGGCATGGAGTTCCTTTATCTAAGGAGATGTGTCCTAGAACATCTGAGGAGATAGAGGAGATGAAGGCGGTTCCTTATGCTTCGGCGGTAGGAAGCCTCATGTACGCAATGCTATGTACAAGACTAGATATCTGCTTTGCCGTGGGCATGGTCAACAGATATCAGAGTAATCCAGTACAGGGACATTGGACTACGGTAAAGCATATATTGAAGTACCTGAGAAGGACTAGGGATTATATGCTAGTTTACCAGGCAGACCAATTACTCCCTGTGGGTTACACGGACCCGTCAAAATATCAAAATATATTACTAGATGCTGCTGTCGACGAAGAAGATCTGAACTTATTGTCGCGTCGGTGTTATGACGGTGTTGGAGCGTTGGCGTTGTAGGAGCACTTGATGATATTTGGAGTTGGAATCCTCCCCTCCTTTTATAGATTTTGGCCTCTAGATTTGTCTCCTCATATTTTGGAACAGATCACGAAGTTGTATAAATTTTATCACGAAGTGGCCACGTCAAACCTTATCCGTTTTGACCTAGCGCAAAGGCTGATTCGTCGCCATCAGTTGACTGATGACTCCCATCGATCGATGAGCATCACGATCGCCTAATGGCGCTGATTGATCCACCGCCACTTCCTGCGATAGAGGTTAGCTCGGAAATTGATAAATGCGATGGTTTTCAACCGTTCGATCTCGACCTAGACCTTCCATAGGAAGTCTTAGTCGGATCGCCGCCTACGGTCATCCCCGTAAAGAGGACACGACCTTACAATCTCTCACTCACACGAGCTTTCCTCGATACTTACCTTGTAGCTCTTGCTTCCGGCCTTCCACTCGATTCCTTCGGCTCCCTCCGAAGTCACTCGAGTGTCGCCCGACCACCACGGCTTCCTCAGGGTGTCACTAGCCTTCAGCTCTAGCTTTAGTACTTTTCTGCATACTCGATTTAGCTCGTGAGATAATGATGTAAACTTAACTTTGTGTCTTTGCCATAATCAAAACACAGGTTCGATTATCTGGTGCCCCTGCACCAACAACAATCTCCGAATTGGATTCGAGAGATGCTACTTTTCTCGAAACAGAGTTCTCAGCTATATGTGAGATTGATAAGACAGTTCCTCTATTTGAGGAGGATGAGTCGTTGTCAACTAGACAGGTGTCTAGTGCGATACCTAGAACTAGTCAACCCAGTGGGAGTATTTTGCCTAGTCACGGGGTGACTTCTCATGAGCCCAACTTACGAAAAAGTGTTTGTAAGATCAAACCTAAGAAGAGGATTGATATTGAGAAGAAGACAATGATGACACTCCCTGTTGATGATGAAGAACCTCAATCAGTAAAGGAAGCTCTGGGCTCTAGAGTTGGAGAGAAGTGGAGAGATGCAATGGTTGAAGAAATGGAGTCAATGATTAAGAATCATGTTTGGGAGTTAGTCGATCTTCCTTCTGGCCGAAGGGCTATTGGAAATAAAGAGATTCTCAAAATAAAGAGGAAAGTAGATGGATCGATTAACCGATACAAATTTCGTTTGGTTGCAAAAGGATTTACCCAATTGGAGGGTATAGACTTTGAGGAGACATTTTCTCCCGTAGTGAAGTTTGTGTCAATCTAAGTTATTTTGGCTTTAGTGGCACATTATGACTTGGAGTTACATTAGATGGATGTAAAAATCGCTTTCCTTAACAGTGAGCTTGATGAGGAAATCTATATGGTTCAACCAGAAGGTTTCATTGCTAAAGGCCAAGAAGATAAAGTATGTAGATTGAAAAAATCTATATATGGGCTAAAGCAAGCTTCAAGAAAATGGAACATAAGATTTAACGATGTGGTTTTATCTTATGATTTTGAAATGATTAATGAGGATCATTGCGTTTTCCTGAAGAAGGACAAAGGAAAGTATGTCATTTTATCATTATATGTTGATGATATGTTGATTGCAGGAAATGACATAGATTTTGTGATAGAAGTCAAAAAGTGACTTTCATCACAGTTTGACACAATAGATATGAGAGAAGCTGAATACATCTTAGGAGTAAAGATCATCAGGAATCGATCTAAGAGACTTTTGGGTTTGTCTCAAAAGTCTTATATAAATAAGATGTTATAATATTTCAGCATGTCTAATTGCAACAGTGAACAGACACCTATTGTGAAAGGTACTATTCTGAGCAACAGTATGAGTCCCAAAACTCCTGAAGAAATAGATGAGATGAATAAAAAACCATATGCCAATGTTGTTGGTAGTTTGATATACACTATGTTGTGTACTTGTCCCGATATCAGCTATGTTGTTGGCTTAGTCAACCAGTTCCAGTCAAACCCAGGACCAAGACACTGGAAGATAGTGAAAAGGATATTCAGATATCTGAAAGCGACAATAGATTATAGTCTCTGTTATCAAGGATCATATATGAGCCTGAAGGGCTATTCAGATGTAGATTGGGCTGGGGACCTGGATGATAGAAAATCCACATCAGGCTATGTGTTCTTATTGAATGGTGGCACCATCTCCTGGAACAGAAAGAAATAGGCCTGTGTGGCCCTTATCAACCATGAAAGCTGAATATGTGGCATGTTCAGTAGATGTACAAAAAGTAGTCTAGTTAAGGAGGTTCCTGAAGCATATGAAGATTCCTGAAGACAGTGGGAGTCCAGTGACTGTCTACTATGATAGTCAAGTTGCTATAGCTTTTTCTAAGGATCCAAAATCTCACAGCAAAGGCAAGCATATAGCTATAAAGTATAACTTTATAAGGGATATTATTGCTAAGAAGAAGGTGATTCTTGAGTATATCCTTACACGAGCTATGCTTGCAGATTCTTTTACTAAGCCGATGACTAGAGAGTCATTTAATGAGCATGTAAAGTCTATGGGACTTCGAAGAATGTAACAATTTTGTAATGACAATTGGATATTGTAATTTGATTGTTTTAAATGCAAGCCATAATTCATTTAGTGTATGTGATGTTACATTCTGATAAGATCTCGGTGAGCATGTTGATAGGTAGTGATTGGTTCACTCACATGGACAATCATCTCTGTTTGTTATGTACAAATAGGGGTAAGACTATTGCTTATAGGATAGCTTTGGAAGCTATATGTATTGGATGCATACCTATAAGCTAAGGGGTCATCTTGATATGTGTATCAAGATAAGATAATTTAAGATAAGTGATCAAAGTAAATATTCTCACAATTTACTATACCTATTTATGAGTCAGATTAGAATTCATATGTTGAATTTAGGATTAGACATTTGGAATGTCTGGATCAAAATCTGTACGATGTTGAGGAAAAACATGCGCTCTTTATTGGTGAAGAGAATAACATCGTAGCATGTGATTCATACCACGTGTGCTAAGGCGACAATAAGGGTAGTAGGAGAATGGATCCCTGCTTCTCTACTATGTGAGTCATTTGAGATTATATGTTAATCTCAACATTTTCCCTTTGTGACTATTTAGGCGTTTGCTTGAAGTTTTATTCAGGGTCTGCTACTTTAGCATGTAAACCTATTGACTATGGATGATTCAGTCTATGGAACATGACTAGGAAAGCGACTGATTAATATGAATGGATTCACACTAAAAAGGAAGATTAAATATGTTTACGTCCTTTGAGAATTATTCACTGGTCGACCAATTTCTATTATGTATGGAAATGTTTGTGAATATTGAGAATATGGAACATGCTCTTGACTTGATGGTCATTATGAGGGATTAGAGATGTTCATATTGATGTAAGTAGAGATTATTTAATCTAGGAAAATAGCAAGACATTATATCCAGGAAAACAGTTAAGTACCACCAGGAGAATGGTTTAGTACCACCTAGCAAACGGCTGTGAGCCACCTGGAGGATGACAATGGGCCATCAGGTGAATGACTATGTGTCATTTAAAGAATAGTTATGTACCATTTTGAAGAGCATCTAAGTTAGGTGTAATAACTTTTCTTAGCATTGATCGCTCTATGAGCAACTATGTAAGGTGTAACAACTTTCTTAGCATTGGATTGCTCAGTGTGCTTGCTGTCACACAAGCTATTTTCCTAAGTATGAATTGGTTGTTATAATGGTCTTTACGACTATTAATCTCTATTCTATTAGTCTTTTGGGACTATGGTCTCCGACTCGATTCTGGTCTATGTGACTGGATACTTCTATTAGTCATTTGGGACTATTGACTCCAGCTCTATTTAGGTTATGTGACTAAATACCTCTTATTGGTCTATGTGACCATTTGTCTATGTAGCATGCTTTGGACAAGTGGGAGATGTAAGATGTGGAGCGGTTAATGCGTAGTGCGCAGTAACCGCGCCACTCAAGAGTGCACACACTCAAAGGAGTGTGTGCACGCTGCGTCATTGCAGTGTTAACACCCCCTTTATAAGAGGGTGTGCGTCCAAAGTAGAAAGGTTGGCTGCAAAGAAAGAAATTGCTTTGAGCAGAGTTTGAGTGTGAAAGTTGTCGGAGAGAACAACGAGAGAAAATAACACCAAGGCACGGTTGCGATCTTGGGAGGAGGATCTTTCCAGAGTGATTGATCCTCAGACAACAAACAAATCCTTCTTCCCGACACCCCTACAGCGCTAACACGATCACTGTAAGTTTTATTTTATCTTCATTTCATTTCTTTCATTTCATCGCTTAAATTAGGTTAGAAAGATACTTTAAACCACCAACACTTATCTTACTTCATCTGCTAGATTCTACAAAACAAACCAACTAGGAGATTCAGGGATACAAGTAATGTAACTCCCATGAAAACAAATGTAAGAATCCTAACGCTAAGCATTATCCTAAAATTTATGTGTTCTAGACTTTGATATACATCTGTGAACCTTGAGCTCTTTCAAGTGGTTGATGTATCACTATCCTAGCATTTGACAAGCTGCATCTTTTTTCCTTTGTTCCTCATCATGTCAAATATTGCCATCCCTATTGTAATAGATCCTTCAAGAGAGTTTATATGCATGAAAATACCCTTTATCAGATCCGTAGAGTCAAGGTATAGAAATTAAGCAACAAGAACATCGATCATATCGTCGTCCACTTGTACCCCACATCTAACAATTCCATGTTGAAATAGTTGGCTGACGATGCTCTAGAACTTCTCAGCGGTGATCCACAAAAATGCTGCTCGTACCAACGAGTTGACCTCCTCTTCCAACTTTGCGACAAGCACCCATAACGATGGCTAGCCTTTGGTTGGCAATGGAGAGGAAGGCTCACGGGGTAAAGAGGTGGTGGTAGAGGTGTTGGAATGTATACTGAAAGCCTAGCTTTTTTTGTATGAACATTTTATTTTGAAATAAGAATCACATGATCATTGTTTGCACTTTATATATTTATTATATGTGTGCATATTGTCTAATATTTTACATTGTAGATAACATGGTGCTTGGTGTGGCACAGAAGATCATGTTATCAGTTCCTTGTAAAATATAAGTAGAGGCTCACAACCAAGATGGTTTTGGACAAACCATTGGCATGGTTGTAGTGTAGCTTGGTATTGTTTTGTCTTGAACATAGAGTTACACTGGTACACTTAGGTGTATTGAGCAGGACCGACACAGAGGTGATTCAATTTAGTACTGACTACATAATTGAATCGGACCTCGGATATTATGTTGTACATGCTCTTAATTCTGATATAATAACGGGCACATGTACTTAGTATTTATTTCTTTGATTTACCAGTGGGTGAGATTTAGATGGATTAAATCAATATGCTCGGTAAGTTGGGAAATAATATTATTTACATGGTGTGTCGTTGATTATAGGAGGAAATCGTGTCCTATATATTAGGTTGATGATGTCCCCTTGAGGAGCTCATAAAGTTCATCATATGTTGACTTAGTCAACGTGATGATAAGGTTGAGTGGTACTACTCGAGGAATTAGATGTTAATTAATTGATGGTCAGTAAATCAATTAATTGACGGACATTCGATATCTTAAATACGGGGAGATTAATGTACGAATAATATATGGAGCCCATATTAATTTATGGGGGTTGGTGAGGTAGTTCAATGATGATCCTCTAGTGGAATGGAACATCATTGATGGATCAAGTTAGTGTGGTTTCGATCCATCGGGTGGCCAAGACCCAACTCCTCCTTATGGTCCCTATCGTAGCCTAATATAATCCTTGTGAAGTCTAGATCCAAGAATATAAAACAAAACCTAGAACCAACGGTTGGGATTAAATCTCTAAGATCCGATGGTTAGGATGAAACCCTAGAATCGACGGTTAGGATTAAATCCCTAGATCCGACGATTGGGATAAAACCCTAGATCAGACGGTTGGGATGAAACCCTAGATCCGACGGTTGGGATGAAATCCTAGATCCGACGGTTGGGATGAAACCCTAAATCCGACGGTGGAGATTAAATCCCTAGAACCGATGGTGGAGATTAAAGGAGGCTTAAGCCCAATTCTATAAATAGGGGGCTTAGGCTTGGGCGGCAAGAATGGATTTCGAATTGGAGTTAGGATTTTTGGGCGGCTAGGGTTTGAAGCAAAGTGGGCGGCAACCTTCATCCTTCTTGTTGATTGCCGGCGCCCATCTCCTTTGATCATTCCTTGGCCGGCACCCATCCTAGAGGCCTCTCCCTTCTTCCTTGGCCGGCGGTTCTCTTCCCATTGGTGGCCGGTTCTCATCCTCCTCCCTATTCTCCAAGGTGGCCGGCGGTTCTCCTTCATTTGGTGGCCGGCGCATCATCCATTTGATCCTTGGCCGGCGGTTGTACCAAATTTCCTAATTTGGTGGCCAGCTCTAGAAAGGATAGGTATTTGTAAGTTCTTCTCTTTGTTCGCAGCGGACAAGGTAGAGAAGAAAGTGATCTAGAAGGCTTCTACTCGTGGAGGATCTTCGTCCACACGTCGTCCACGAGAAGGATAGGACATACGATAGAAGATCGTGAGGTATAAAGTTATTTTAACTTTATTTACAGATCTGAGCATGTTCTTTTATGTTTTGATTATGCATGTGTAAATTAGTAAATATATTGTATAATCATGGACCCCGAAGACAAACACAAAAACCGGCGATCCGTCCGTCGTCTCTTCCGCGGCTAACCAACTAGAAGAGTTGTGTTGCTTGAACAACTAGTTTGTTCAAGCGACCACTCAAGTTGTTAGCACGACGACAAAATGGTTGTGCTAAGAAAGCTCATCCCATCCGGATTAATTCTTTCATTAGTGAAAATTTTAATCCGGGGACATGGGAGCCAATGAGCCTCCGAAGCAACTCCCTGCAAGAGGTTGGCCAGTAGGTGGCTAGTGTGGTGCACACTGGAAGCACGAGGAAAAGAAGAGGATCTGTGCTGGAACATGACAGTGATGGTAGAAGTTAAGAAAGGCCCTAGAGATAGGGAGACCCTCTTCCCTTTTTTTTTGTCGAAGAAGATCCCCACCGAGAAGAAGAGTTGTTGTTCAGATTCTGTCAGAGGCTGAGAAGATGCTAGAATTGGCTGGAAGAAGATGTCCGAAATTGTGATGGTGGTCGACCGGGGTTGTGAGAGGATGGTTAGCTAAAAATGATGGCTGGAAAAGATCACCCAGTTGAAGCCTCTTCAACCGAAGGTGAGGTAGAAGTCAGCCGACAGTTGGTTGTGGGATGGCTGGTCGGCGGTAGCATCAAGGGGGAAAATTTTGTTGGTATTGGAAAGGATAGAGATGATGAAGGAGATGTCTATATTTACTGTGGTATTCGATAGAACCAATGAGCTAATTGATGTTGATTGGAATGGAAGGAGAAAGTTGATCGAAGCTTGCATCAAAGATTGAGGAAGCGACAAAGACAAAGGGATTGTCGGTAGCGAAGCAAGTAGATGGAGTAATGAAGACCACCGTCATCCTTGGTGGAGGAGATAAATGGTTGGCGATGAGGAGGCGAAGGAGCTTGGAGAAAGAAGTGGCTAGAGAAATCGCCATTGGGGAAGAGAGGTGCTGTCGTGATGAAGATAAAATGGCTGCCTTCTTTTTCGCTCAGCTCTCCTTCTCCCCTTCTCCCCTTCTCCCTAAATCCTAGTGTGCTTTTATCCTCTCTAAATGGGTTAGGTCGTTCCTCCAATCAATGGGCCAATATTTCCCATATCAACAACGCATCTTCAAAGATTAGAGACATCACTATTAGAACATCTCAATGATTTCAATTTTTCACAAACAATCCGTCTTTGATCCTTATTCAATGTATAAACTACCTTTGGCTTTAGTCCCCTACTACTTTTATCGACATCAAGAGTGGACCATTTACAAATGAGACACATATCTTTTCTTGCATTCAGATTGTCTTTTATTTTTCAAGTAATATCCATCATTGTATTTATCAGATTAGCAAAATCATTCTTCTCATTATGCATTACATCGAGATCATGATGAATCAAATAACTTTGCCAATATGGTAAATCCCAAAATATACTTCTTTTAGTCTATTTATGTGTACATTCATAGCCATATGTTGTAACATTTGGTTCTTCAATAGATGAAAAGTGAAGCACTCTATGCCATATGAAATCACTGGTTAATCTCAATGGTGGAGGTGTTCTTTCAATTCTATTCTTAGTGAATTCTTCTTTATTCCTTCTGAATTTATGATTTGATGGTAAAAATTATCTATGCCAATCAAAATAACTCACATTCTTTCCATGTTTCAATCTGAATAACTTTAATCTCTCCATACATATTGAACATCCTAAAATACCAGCAATACTCCATCCCAATAACATACCATAAATCGAAAAATCATTTATGATTCAAAGAAGTACAACTTTCATTATAAATATCTGATCAGTATGAATATAATATGTAGAAACACCCTCATCCCATAGTTGTTTTAGCTCCGCAATTAGTGGTTGCATGTAAACATCTATTAACTTCTTCAGATTTTATGGGCTAGGAACAATCAATATTAAAAACATATATGGTGTTTTCATACACATACTGGGTGGAAGATTATACAGAGTAAAGATAACTAGACAACAATAATAAGTTCTTCCCGATTTTCCAAACGGAGCAAATCTATCAGCACAGAGACCTAACCTAATGTTTCGAGTCTCCTTTGCAAACTCAGGGTATGTTCTATCAAAAAAATTTCACGCCTTTGCATCTGATGGATGACACATTAGCCCTTCTTCTATTTCATGACTTTCATGCCAAGTCATGTGTTCCATAGTCACCTTTGATGCATAAAAACTTTGTAATCTAGGAGATAAAGGCAAATAAAATATTTTTTTATATGATTTACGTTGCATATTATCACCCAATCTCTTGGTACTCTTGTACCTACATTGATTATAAATCTTACAAATATTTGTATCTGCATTATCTCCCCAATATATCATATAACTATCTCTGCAAACAACAATTCTTTCCACCAGAAGATTGATGCACGCGAACGCGTCCTCAAATCTCGCGATGGGAACTATCGAGGACTTGAAGCACGCGCTCGTGATCAACGCCCGCAAGTGCATGGATGTCATCAAGTAATAAATAAATTATTAATCCCACAGGGACTGAGATTCGAGTATCGATTGTTTGATGGACATTCTTGTTCGGATTTTAGTTCTAGCGGTTGTGATTATGAGGATTGGCGGTGCTCTTAACTCTAGTACGGTGTCACATGGAGGAAGAGAAGGGTTTCTATGAGTATTTGGAAGGAATTCTAGGATTTTGATTTTGCTTGTGCATCGCAAAACATGCTACCAATTGGGTGTTATCTAGACGTCTAACTATAGTCTTGTGGAAGGGACATCATACACTTCACCGATTAGCCTTCGCATCTATCGGGAACTACCTCTACCACACTAGGTCAACCCCTGGCTTTAGGACGGGGTAGGCAGTATGAGGATGCCAAATCAATCCCTATGACGAATTAGAACGTGTCTTGTTTTTGACTCTATGACACCCTTCTATCTGCGGTTACCAGAGAGAGGTCAACCCTTAGGCTCCTCCTTAGTTCTCCTAAATCTTTGATACGAGGGATGTCACCCCTCGTATCGGCTATGCACAATAGATAGAAAGCCAAAATGAATAACTATCGATCTAAACAAACATCAATTGCAAATATGAATCCAAGAACAGAAATATATTTGAAATAATATGTTCTACATGCACAAACTACTCCCTAATCCTAGAATAGGAGAATCTACTCCATGAATACGAGAAGAAAAACACAAAGCATAATCAAATTCATAGAAATAATGTAAATAACATAAGGAACGTGAATTACAATGCACTATGACTTTTCTATCTGGCGTTGAAGTGCAGTACTTGATCCTTGAGTGGCTTCTTTCTTCTCTGTTGCGAGTTCCCAATGCTTTTTAGGGCGTCAATGTGCTTTCCCGATCGTCATGCCTCCTCCCTTGGGGTTGGGCGTAGCTTTCCTTATATAGACATGAGGCTGGATCTTTTTGAAACTCGAAAAAAACCTAATCACGTCGAAGTTGTCCCAATGCCACACGACCATGTGGATTCACACAACCAAGCCATGTGTGGCACTAGTTCGTGATCTGGGGCTGGGCGTGTGGATCCACAGGGCTAGGCAGTATGTCCTTCTATTCTAGTTGCCAAATGCCTTCATTTTGCTCTAAAAGTGCGCCATTTTCCCCATAGAATGCTATCTTGCACACAAAAGCACAAAGAGAAGATCTTCGAACTAGAAAATAGGAAAAGCATGCAAAATAAAGTACGATATGCATGAAACAAGTATAAAATGCAGTGAGATGTGAGTGAAAACTACTCCTAAAATCATATATATTTTGCTCACATCAATTCCCCCAGACTTAGATCTTTGCTTATCCTCAAGCAAACCTCAGTGCCATGAAATTTTAAAAATATTGTTCCATACTTAGCATGCTAACTAGATTTATCAAGTGGTTTTTTCAATCAAGGCAAAATAGATATGTTCTAAAAATTCACTAAGTTAGCTTCTCGTGCATGTGCTAAGCGAATTTTCTTAAGGGATACTCGTTCTAAAGCAAGTTAAGTCGTCATCTTATAGGTTTCCTAAGGTCTCTGGCTTTTAGGCACTGGTTTGCCCTAAGCAAGGGTCATTCCCTAGATTTAGCACAAAATCTCAAAGGTGTGCTCGGTATTGAGAGAAATTGGGAGATGTTTCCCCAGTAACCTAACTCGGTCTCAAAGGGGCACCTAGCCATTTCCACCCATGACAACTATTTTTTTAAAACAAGAAAAGAAATATACTTTTGTTCTTCTCCTGCTCATAGGGATTCTTATTTTTCCGAATGGGCTTACACAATCCGAGCATCTCCAGTACTAAAGTGCTAAACCTAGAGTCACCTATGGATTCCAAAGTACTAGACTACTGGGATGAATCATAACTATGTATGTACTAGATTCTTCCTTTCAGAATATTCGTCAAGTGTAAGTGTAGAAATAAAAACTAACCAGTGCAAGTTTAGAACATTTATTAGAGCATATAAAATAAAATACCATGAGATAAATAAAGTTAAGCTACCTATGGAAACAATTTACAAGATCTTAAAAATACTACTGAGGTAGCTTAAAGATAGAAAAAACTAAGTACTGAAAGAAACTAAACACTCTATGCATGAACAGATGTATGCAAACTAAACTAAGCATGCAAGTATCAAGAAAGAAACTACTGCTAGAAACAAAATAAATCAAAACTTGGGGTCATCTCCCCTAGACTTGTATGAAGTTATACCTCTAATACGGTGGTCAAGGTTGAAAGTCTGGTAGCTTTGGCATGTCGAGCTCCTGGGTAAATCTGGTGCTCAGCCGCTGATGCCACATGAACATGTGGTCGATCTGAGAGCTGGTGGATGCAGCTGCTGCTCGGTGCTCCTCCTCCCGGGCCAACTGTGCTTGCTAGGTACTCATGTGCTGCCGAACCTCCTGGTGATGTATGGCTTCCTCCTAGCGACGCGAAGACTCCTAGAAATAAATACGAGTCTCATCGTAAAACTCCTCAGTCAGCTAGAAATGCTCTCATAAGACATGAAACTCCGCCTGTGTATAGGTGCTCTGCTCCTCCCATCACTGCCTCTGCGTCTGCTGCTCGGCGTATATATCATCGAGGCACGATTGGAACTCAGATAAATTGAAGGTGGATGTACTTGCATCCTGCTCAAAAGTAGAAAAAGAATGTGGTGCAGGTGTAGGCTCTCTACATGGCCTAGGTGAGCTCCTATACCTATAAAAAAAGATAAACACACAGTGTGACCCTTTTATCCCTTGCACAACACGACCATGTGTAAACAAACACACAGCCTGGCCATGTGTGCCACTGGGGGATGAGTCGGTTTGGGCCATGGCCATGTGTAACCACATGGCCTAGCCGTGTGCCCCTCTATTTCTCTCCGAAGTGTACTACGGTCGAAATTCTCCCACACACTCCGTCGTGTAGGCTCAAAATGATTTTTGTTTCTACCTAGCAAATTCTTTCTGACTCTAAACTACTTGCAAAGATGCTAATGGACAAAAATTAAAGTCTAAACTATACAAATGAATGCAGAAAGATTAAAAATATGTAAAATTTAACTTGGGTTGCCTCCCAAGAAGTGCTTGTTTAAGGTCTTTAGCTCGACCATACTCTTATGTCTCATCTTGGCTCTAGTGGCCCAAGGAGATTTTTCTTCCTCCCCTTCTTGATGTGTTTGAATCTTGCTCGTGGGGGAGCAAGATTTTTTCTCACTTTATGCCTCCTCCCTTGTGATCCCTCATCACCACATCTCTTAAATCTGGCTCGTGGAGGGGCAAGATACTTACTCTCTTTATCCCTCTTACCTTGTGGTCCCTCATCACCACATCTCTTAAATCTTGCACATAGAGGGGTAAGACATTTATTAGCTGCCTTCCTTGGTTCAAGATTGAACATGCTTATCTTCACAGAATTATCCAGAGTTTGATCATAATATCCCACTTTTTCCATATGTTGTAAATAATGTAACCCACCATGGGCATTCTCACCAAAATATTGATTAGTAGATTCTATTATGTCGAATGAAATTTTATCATTACAAATCACTAAAAGAGCTTCGCTATTGGTAACTAAAGTTTTGGTGAGGGTTAAGGTAGGCTCTTCTAGATTATTGAGGTTATGATGTTTTTTGATTGAAACAATTCACTCCTTGATTAAAGTATCAATTATATAATCCTCAAGTTCTTCTTCAAGTGGTGATTGCATGGATTGCCCTTATTTACTTCCTATGTCATCTACGTCTTCCTCATCCATTCGCTCAAAGTGAGTCTCCGCCATATTAGGTGTAATCCAGTCATCAAAGCCACCTTCTAGTCATTTGGTTTCTTCTTCTGCTAGATTTCGTTGCATAGACTCCACGAATTGTCGACTATGCTCCTTGCATTCCCTAGTAAAACTATCTAACAAGGCTTCTAAGTGGGGACTTGGTTCTGGATAAAATTTGCATGGTGATTCGTAGCTCTTGTTCTCACTTGGGAAACAATATTGAGGGTTCAAGTAGCCATGGTCATAACTATATGAATAAGAATCATCTCGTGGCCACTGGTTATAATCATAGGTGACATCTTCTTGTTCAAATTGCGAAGGTTCAAATATATCTGGACAATCATTAATAGTATACCATGTTTCACCACAATGCTGACAATAAATGTTACCAAAGCTTATAGAATTAAATTGACCATAATCATGAGAAAAAGCATACATGTTTATCTATAAGACAATAAGAATAAGGAAAGGAACAACAATGCCACAGCAAGAGACTAGAAAAATAAACTACTAGAAATTACTAAAGCTAGAAGAAAACTAAAATCTAAATTATTACTAAATTAAATTGGAAAGTAATAAAGACTAGAAAAAATAAATCTAAACTAGGTTCGATCCAAACTATCCACTTTCGATTCAATATTGAATCAACAGTCCCCGGCAACAGCGCCAAAAACTTGATGCACACGAACACATCCTCAAATCTCACGATAGGAACCGTCGAGGACTCGAAGCGTGCGCTCATGCTCAATGCCCGCAAGTGCATGGATGTCATCAAGTAATAAATAGATTATCGATCCCACAAGGATTGAGATTCGAGTACCGATTGTTCGGTGGGCGTTCTTGTTCGAAGTTTAGTTCTAGCAGTTGTGATTACGAGGATTGGCAATAGTCTTAACTCTAGTACGGTGTCACACGGAGTAAAAGAAGGGTTTCTATGAGTCTTTGGAGGGAATTCTAGGATTTTGGTTTCGCTTGTGCGTCGTAAAACATGCTACCGATTGGGTGTTGTCTAGACGTCTAACTATGGTCTTGTGAAAGGGACATCATACACTTCCCTGATTAGCCTTCGCATCTATCGGGAACTACCTCTGACATACTAGGTTAACCCCTGACTTTAGGATGGGGTAGGCAGTATGAGGATGCCAAATCAATCCCTATAACAAATCAGAACGTGTCTTGTTCCCGACTCTATCACACCCTTCTATCCGCGGTTACCGGAGAGAGGTCAACCCTAAGGCTCCTCCTTAGTTCTCCTAAATCTTTGATACGAGGGCTATCACCCCTTGTATCGGCTATGCACAGTAGATAGAAAGTCAAAACGAATAACTATCGATCTAAACAAACATCAATTGTAAATATGAATTCAAGAACAGAAATATATTTGAAATAACATGTTCTATGTACACAAACTACTCCCTAATCCTAGAATCGGAGAATCTACTCCATGAATACGAGAAGAGAAACACTCAGCATAATCAAATCCATAGAAATAATGTAAATAGCGCAAGGAACACGAATTACAATGCACTGTGGCTCTTCTCTTTGGCATTGAAGTGCAGTACTTGATTCTCGAGAGGCTTTTTTCTTCCCCATTGTGAGTTCTCGATGATTTTTAGGGCATCGGTGTGCCATCCCAATCGTCGTCCTCCTCCCTAGGGTTTGGGCGTAGCTTTCCTTATATAGACATGAGGTTGGATCTTTTTGATACTCGAAAAAAACCTAATCACGTCAAAATCATCCCAGTGCCACACGACCGTGTGGATTCACATGACCAGACCATGTGGATTCACACAGTAGTGGCGCTGGTTCATGATCTGGGGTCGGGCGTGTGGATCCATAGGGCCAGGCCATGTGTCCTTCTATTCCAGCTACCAAATGCCTTCATTTTGCCCCAAAAGTATGCCATTTTTCTCGTAGAATGTTGTCCTGCACACAAAAGTACAAAGAGCATATCTCCGAACTAGAAAATAGGAAATGCATGCAAAACAAAGTACGATATGCATGAAACAAGTATAAAATGCAGTGAGATGTGAGCGAAAACTACTCCTAAAACCCTATATGTTTTGTTCACATCAAAGACCTAATTCTTTTACAAGTTTTTTCATACTGTAGAAATCATTAGACATTATGTGATCACACAACAATACTTCTCCAACAACTTGAACAAAATCATTAAAACAATCTTCAAACACATTATACCTAGCTTTAACATTCAACACCCTTATAGTTAGAGATAATTTAGTGTGACTGTCACAACCAGACCAAACGGGTTCATATGCAACTCTCAATACTTCCTAAAATTGGATATATGAATCATTATCTACATTTTCATCAACACTTGTTACTTCTACCTCCTTCAATAGTGATACAAAACTGTTATACATTTGTTCAAGTGTTTAAGGAAAACTAGAACTTGTAGCGCTCAGTTCGGGAATGAAATTCTGACCTGTTGCATCAACTATCATCCTCTGATATGGATTTAAATGATTATAATATCTCTGATCCTCACTAAATGACATTTGTATGTTTTGTCCATCTACTTCGTCGGATATGAATGGTTTACCATGACATGTTCAATTATAATAATTTGGAGTTCAACCAAATCTACAAAGATGTTCTCAAATTTTATCACACGGTAAAAATTTACCATTATGACATTTTTTGCAAGGACATCTTAACTTATTCCCATCTATAAACTCAACATTATTATGGGAAAAATTTAAAAATTATTTTAGATCAATAATAAACTCATCCGTTAACCTCCGATGTTAAGGTAAATTCTTTTTATACATCCAATTCCTTTCTTTTTCTATTTTTCCTATTTCTAAATTTATATCAAAGATTAATTCTATTATCATTATTTGTATTGATAAATAGTTGGATAACTAATTTATATCCAAAACAATTTTTTCTAATTAATACATATCTATTTTTAGTATGATAATGAGTTATAGACTATAACATATCAAACTAATAATAAATTGTTACAGTAAAAGAAATACATAAAGATAAATATTATATATATTATAGGGCGATAAGTGTAGAAATTTCGAATAGAGAGTACCGTCACTGGTGGAAGCAATGTATAGTGAGATGATCAGTAGAATCCATTGTGTATGTATTGATCACTTGATCAAAGACGAACAACCATGTGGAAAATTAAACTTGAAGGTCGAAGCTTCACTTCCCGCTTCAACTTTGTCGCTTGTGCATGACGATCTCATCTACGTCCCCAGATTTAAAAAAAAATAATCCAAGATGATGATGGATTACCCAAGCAACCGATCCATCATCGTGCTATTCGATTAGAGTAGTCTCTTGAACAAACTAGTTGCTCAAGCAACCTAACTCTTTTCCTCGACTAGCCACAGAATAGATGATGTACGGATCGCCGATTTTCATGTTTATCTTCGGGGTCCAAGTAAATTAGCCACATGAAATTACATACATCATACAAAGAAACAAAAGGAAACCAAAACAAGAATTATACCTCTTGTTTACCTCTTGGTCTTCTATCGTATGTCCTATCCTCCTCTTGGACTATAAACCCACCCTTCCCGTCCTCCTAACACACATCCTATAGACGGGCGGCGACGCTACGTGATCATACATTCATGCATATAACAGGGAATCATTTAAAAACTTTACAACTTTTAACTCTAATTACATTAACCCAATCAACCTAACAATTTAATCATGACAAAAGGTCTTAGCGATTTATTTAACTAAACATGTATTAACTATTTCAAGGTTCATAAAAATAAACATGAGTAACCACCATAGAAAGCATTAACGTCTCCTAACAATTTACACATAAACTGAAAATCATGCATAAGTCCGTATATGAAAAATGATCTCGTCCACCATGCCACTGCCACACACATCTTTTCCCCTCCTGCTGCTCTCTTTAATTTATCCATTCCTTGCCCTTTTCTGTAGTACAAGGAAAGTAAACTGTAAGCACATAGGCTTAGTAAGGTCCTTTCCTACTCACAAAAACATACATCATGAATTAAACGTAAAGTAATGACATGTTCGTTTAAACAACATATGAGCACAACATTTATTTAAAGTAGAGACATGATCAATTTAGGAAAAGAACATAAACTCAGCATTTTCATCGCAATAGTACATTGTCTCTAAACATGATAATTCGATGAACATAAAATGGTATATGCAGGATGCTCTTTGAAAATGTATAGTTTATATACTTAAACATAATCTCAACATATTGGGCCCGACATTGTACTACATACATCATTCGCGCGCATCCTAAATAGATCCGAGGTAGCTAATCCCGAACCTACTAGGTCCATACTATGTCTGTCGACCTAGGGGCAACCTTGGAGCCCATCCCGTGGACCTTGTTAGGGTCCAGTATGTTGGTGCAACAATGCTCCAAGCATTTATATATGTTTTGATGTTTGGATAATCATCTAAGTTAGGCAATATCTTGTGATCTAATTGCGAAAATGTTTAAGTGACAGGGAAGTCCAAGTATGATCTTGGCAAAGGAAGTACAAGTATGATCTTGGCAAAGGAAGTCCAAGTATGATCTTGGCAAAGGAAGTCCATGTATGATCTTGGCAAAGGAAGTACAAGGGATGGACTTGGCAGCATAAGACAAAGCTTGTAGTCTTGGCAGCGTAAAGTCCAAGTGAACCTTGGCAAAGGAAGTCCAAAGTAAAGTCTTGGCAGCATAAGTCCAAGCTTGTAGTCTTGGCGGCGTAAAGTCCAAGCATTTGGTAACCCAAGACATGACGAAACCGAAGGAAGCTCTTGGAAGCAAAGCGCAAAGGATGAACAAGTCACGGACTCGGAGGGATCCTGAAGGCGCAAGGCTTATTGAGGAGCTAGAAGGTTGAGTCTAGGTCTAGGGTATAAAATCAAGTATGAATTACTCATACTTGATGAGTATCAGTCGACTGATACGATGTATCAGTCGACTGGTCAGGCGTTCGACTGAGTCAGGGTGAAACCCTAACCATCAGTCGACTGCCTTGGGCAGAGCAGTCGACTGATACTGTGATCAGTCGACTGCCAAGGGCATCAGTCGACTGATCAAGGGGAATATCGCCACAGAATGCAGTCGCACTCGACTGCTGCCTTGATCACTCGACTGATCACCCCATCAGTCGACTGATGGAGGGATCAGTCGACTGATCACCTGGCCGTTGAAAATTACGGCTATGAATCTCCGTGGAGATCGCATTTCAGAAGCCGTTGGCTTCGGCGGCAGTCGACTGATGGTAAGCATCAGTCGACTGATCGAAGCCCAACGGGAAAAACAGCCCCTCTTCTATAAAAAGGGGCCATGGGGAGCTTGGTGAAGCTAGTGCTCTTGCTCCCAACTACACCTACGTGCTCACCAAGCTTTCCAAGTGTTTTTAGCAATCCAAAACCTCCTCTTCTCTAATCCTAATCTTCCATCATTGTAAAGAAGAGGAGTGCATTGTAAGATAAGGTTTCTCCACCTTGGTTCATCCAAAGGAGGTTCTAGTGAAGATTGATTAGGGCTAATCCACCTTACGGATTGCCGTGGAGTAGGAGCGTCATCTCCGAACCACGTTACATCGGGTGTTAGCTTTGTTTCTTGCTTTTAGTTGTGTTTATATTTGTATTGCTTCTGCTAACGTTTTTGTAGAAAGAAAGAAAGGCTAATCACCCCCCCCCCCTCTAGCCATTCCAAGGGTCCTAACACAGTACAAGCCATGCATAAAGTAAAATAACATATATGTTCTTTGTCCTAAAGAGTGTTCTTGTCCCCAATCTTAGAGAAACATTTCTTAGACATTTCATATACGTGAGTCATGCCTAACATGGGTGAAAACATAAGCATGTAGCATAGCATAAATCGGCATGAGTACAATTTAACATGGCATAAGGTAGTGACATAAGGAAAATTAAGCTAACATAAATAGAAATCATCATCTAACATGCATAACGTGAAAGAATTTCAACAAGAATAATTTCTCTAATCCTATTAGCCGAACCTTCTACACATAGTTCTAGATTCTTTCGTTCAAAATCAAGCATACAACATTACATCGTAAGCACTTATACTGCAGGTGAGGGGATACTTACTTCCTACGCTTTTTCACCAATTTATACCATTAGACTTCGCAAGAGAAGACCTCCTACGTGTTTCCTTGCTTTAGCATGATCCTCTACCAAGTCCCTCTTGAAAATCCCCTCTCGAATTATCTAAAGAGAAGACAACCTTCTTCCTTGCTTCGGCGGCTTCCTTCTTTCCAATCCTCCTCTTCGTCACCGCCCTTTATCAGACTCGTTACCTCGTCCTCGGTGGCGCACCATGTAGGAACCTCTTGCTCTCCAATCGGCGTAGCGCCACGTAGATAAGGTCGGAGGGTTAGGGAAGGAGAGGGGAGAAGGCTATTCGACGGCTGGAGGAAAAACGAGCGAGAGAGAGAGAGAGAGAGAGAGAGAGACATGAGGTTTTAGAGAGAGGAAAGAAAAGAAATATATATAAATTAGGATTTTTCTTAACCTAATTATCCCTTTAAATGATCAGCTAGATTAATCAACTTCTTTTTTTTTCTATCAATAGATATATTCTGTTATACCCTACTCATTGGTAATCTTATGACTTAGTGGTGAGAAGCCTATTCCCCCAAATCAACGGTTCATGGTTCAAGCCTCGACTACGAACTATATATATATATATATATATATATATATATATATATATTTCCTTTAAATAAAAATAAAAATATAGTAACTAAAATTTAGGATGTTACAATCCCTTATACCTTATAAAAGTTTCGTCCTCGAAACTTAGAACAACTCGGGGTACTTTTGCTTCATGTCATCCTCACGTTCCCAAGTGACTTCTTCGTATCGTTGACTTAGTTTTCCTTTCTTCCCGAATCTCATTATTCCTTTCATAGGAGCTACCCGGAGAAATACCAAATCTCCGACATTGAATTTCAAAGGTCTACGTCGCTGATCCGCATAGTTCTTCTGTCGGCTCTGAGTAGTCTCTATTCTTTGGCAGATATTCTGTATCGCTCAGGTGGTGTCGTCGATGAAATCCGTCTGAATTCCCATCTCTTTCTTCTCACCACCTTCGTACCAACAGATCGGATACCTACATCTTCTCCCATATAATGCTTCATAAGGTGTCATTCCGATGGTAGCTTGGTAGCTATTATTGTAAGCGAATTCCGCTAAACATAAGTAGCGACACCAACTCCCTTTGAAATCCAAGGCACAAGCTCGTAACATGTCTTCCAGTACTTGGTTCACCCTTTCTGTTTGCCCATCTGTCTGAGGATGAAAGGCGGTACTGAAACGCAGCTTCGTGCCAAGTGCCTTATGAACGCATCCCCAAAACTGTGAAGTGAAGCGACCATCCCTATCTGAAATGATGGTCTTGGGAATACCATGCAGTCTGATGATTTCCTTAGCATATAATTGAGCCAGTTGCTCAATCGAATATGTCATCTTGATCGCTAGGAAATGAGCTGACTTTGTCAATCTGTCAATGATAACCCATATAGCGTCATATCCGTTCGTAGTCCTGGGAAGACCTGAAATGAAATCCATAGAGATGTCTTCCCATTTCCACTCCGGAATTTGGATCGGTTGCAGAACTCCTCCAGGCCTCTGGTGTTCTGCTTTAACTTGCTGGCAGGTCAGGCAGGTACTGACGTGCTGAGCTACGTCCCTCTTCATACCGGACCACCAGAACTTCTCTTTCAGGTCTTGATACATTTTGGTGGATCCCAGATGCATAGAATAGGGGGTTCCGTGAGCCTCCTCTAATATCTTTTTGTGTAGTTCCGGATCGTTAGGGATACATAACCGATCCCTAAGGTATAATACTCCCTATTGGCGATACGGAAACCCTCGCCTTTTCCTTCTAGGATCTCCTGCTTGATCCTTGGAGACTTGGATCATCACTTTGTTTTGCTAATATGTCATCGAATAGTGTTGGTATTATTGCCATGGTCGAAAGCTGCCCGGAAATAACCTCGATTCCATAGCGCATAATTTCCTTCTCCAGCGGTCGAGACAATACCGATAAGGACATCAGGGTGGCCCTGGACTTCCTGTTGAGTGCATCGGCCACTTTGTTTGCCTTGCCAAGATGGTAAAAGATCTCGCAGTCATAGTCCTTCACGAGCTCTAGCCATCTATGTTGTGTCATATTGAGGTCCTTCTAAGTGAAGAAATACCGTAGACTCCGGTGATCCGTATAAATCTTGCACTGTGCTCCATACAGATAGTGCCTCCATACCTTGAGAGTGAAGACCACAGCTGCTAGCTCTAAATCGTGAGTGGGATAGTTCTTTTCATGTTCCTTGAGTTGCCTAGAGGAATAGGCAATAACTTTACCCCTCTGCATAAGTACAGCTCCGAGTCCCAATTCGGAGGCATCGTTGTACATGTCAAAGCTCTTGTGGTTCTCTGGGAGAGTAAGGATTGGAGCACTTGTAAGTCTCCTTTTCAGCTCCAAGAAACTCTTCTCACATTCCTCCATCCATACATACTTCTGTTGGTGATTTGAGGCCGCTAGAGGGGGGGTGAATAGCGATGTGCCCGTATGAAGATGGAATTCGATCGCGTGTTCGTGTCTACAAGTTTCGTTAGCACAGCGGAATATATATATGATAACAATAACGAAATAGAATCACAAACACAATAACACGAAGATTTAACGTGGTTCGGAACCGAACGGTTCCTACTCCACGGATCGAGCTCTAAAGAGCCCTAGTGATGCACACGCACTCACTAATCACAAATACTCCTTCTCGACACAAGTCGGAGGTGGAGAAACCTCTTACAATAGATTACAACAATAATCTAAAAGCAACAAGCAAATACAATGAAGAATAATGCAATAAGTAAAGAAAACACTTTACAAATGCTTTGGATTGCTTGCTTTTGGTTGCTTGAAGAGTGGCCTTGGAGACTCTAATTTGCAGCAACAAATCGTCCCAAAGATGCTCAAAAAACCATTTCCAAAAATCCTCCCGTCGAGCTCCTTTTATCCTTGCGACACGGATTTACGCCTATCGATCACCGCCATAAGTCACCAGTCGACCGATGCCACTGTTGTCGTGAGACAACGGCTCGATCCACGCTGGAAAAATTCCAACAGATCTCTTGCCAGTCGACTGCCAACATTGGCGCCGATCAGAGTCGACGCCCGATCGGCCACGGAGCATTCTCGGCGAACGATCGATCACTAGCCGACCATGGCTGACTTGCAATGCCGCCAGACATCGGTTCGATCGCTCCCATGATGAGGCCGCTGCGAGCGATTCGGCTCTTAAACGGCAGTCGAACTCAAGTCGACTCACGGCAGTCGAACCGGACATAATGCCAGTCGACTGCCAACCTCAAAGATGAGGTTTTAACCCAAGTATGGTGCCCCCATACTTGCTAGACCACCCTTAGCCTAGACCTAAGCCTTCTAGCCACCTCCATCAGCCTCATGCCTCTCGGATCCCTCCAAGTCATCCATGACTTGTTCATCCATCGCGCTAGCCTCCAGGTGCTTCCCTCGGCTATGTCATGCTAACGGTGTCTACACAGCCAAGGCACATTGGACTTACGCTGCCAAGACTCCGCTTGGACTTTACGCTGCCAATATCAAACCCCTTGGACTTCCCAGATGCCAACCCATGTTGGACTTTCCATGCCAAGACCTATGCTTGGACTTTCCATTTGCCAAGACCCATGCTTGGACTTCTCATTTGCCAAGACCCATGCTTGGACTTCTCATGCCAAGTACTCAAGACTTGGACTTTCCCAAATGCCAAGTGTCCCACTTGGACTTTCCATGCCAAGTACCCATGACTTGGACTTTACCTTGCCAAGACCCATGCTTGGACTTTCCCATAATCACATGGTCAACCCTAGTCAACCATTAAGGTCTTCCTCGAGTCAAACTCGAGTCCGGTCAAACATGACTCGGGTCGATTGCTCCAACAATCTCCCCAACATATTAACCGACATTAATGTCAAACATCAATGTCAAACCACTTTGTCAAATCCCTTTGTCAAACATCAAAACATCACTCGAGTCAAACTCGAGTCTGGTCAATCGTGACCTGGGCCGATTGCACCAACAATCTCCCCCTTTTTGATGTTTGACAAAAACCAAACAAATCATCTGAGTTAGACCACTAACTCAAATCCCTTACCAATTATCCCAAATTGGTAAACACTCTCCAAATGTTCTCCCCCAAACATTCTCCCCCTTTTTGACTAACATCAAAAAGGTTTTCTCTCCAAGGAGGTCAATGTCTCATGTCCCAATGAGATCTTACAATCTCCCCCTTGATCCAAAAATAAATACCTAGGATGCCTACCATCTTCCTAGTGATAAGTCACATATCACTCAAGAGAGACAATCCTATACTCTCTCCCAATTTCCAAATTGGGTATCAAAAACCCATCAATTTTCCCAATTGATGATACTCTCCCAATAACTTCTCCTCTTCAAGGAGAAAAACACATCCATCATCCCAAGATGGATACCTCCCCCTAAAGGCTTGCTCCCCCTTGACCATTGCACCAACAATGTCCTTGGGAAGCCCCTAAGCCAATAGGAACTCTAAACCATCAAAATTAAGGTTCTAAGTTCAACATAGAACTTTCACTCACCCTAAATTTGATACTTTGACCTAACACAGCTCCTAATCCATATCCAATGGATTTTCACCCTTTATAATGCTTCCTAAAGCATATCCTAGGGTTAGGAGTGATTAGGAACCTTTTCCATAGCTGAACACGGGCTAAACAAACCTTGTTAACCCGAAATCAGACCTGGCAGTCGACTCCTGACGATGTCGATCGATTGCCACCCATCGATCATTGCCGCCACAGGCGATCGTGATCTTAATCTCGATTTTCAGCTATCAAAAATGAATTTTGAAAATTCATAAATAATTATACGTAATTCGAAAAATCATGAAAATTCATACGTATAATACTTATGACACATACAATGGGTGAAAAATAGTTTAAAATTATTTTACCCATAAAATAGTGAATTTGATACAAAACTCAAAACCATTGAAATTTTCAATGTTTTGGCCCTATTTTGTATCAACTTCATCAATGGTGATTGCTAACAAAAGATAGACTTCACCAAGGTTTTTCAAAATGATTTTAAAATGTTTTCAAAACCTTATTTTGGATCATATTCCTTGGGCTCTATGCACATGACTTGTACACAAGCTTTCCCAATGATCCACAAATGAAACAAGATGAGTTTTAGTTCATCTAGATGCAAAAACTATGCACCTTGAACTCAACTCATATCCTAGCATCTCACATGTATCTAAGGTGTATAAAATACACATACATGTCAATTTAATGTGAGATGTGGGTTTTATTCATCCTAATCTAGGGTTTCATGCATTCTCTAAGGCAACCCTACTTGATTCCCTTATAAATGGGACTTCAAGTCATGCCATAGTCCTTAAATCAATTTCAATTACATTAATGCATGAAATATCATGGCATAATGATAGCAATAATTAAAACATGGCCAATGATCATGATGTCATGATATATGATATAAACTAAAAACTCATGACATTAACCTAAACCCTAAACATGATCATGACATTTTATATGATTAAAACTAAGCATGATGTCATGGCATGTTATATGGCAAACAAAGCATGGCATATAAAATATATAGGTATAGTAATACCTAAATTTTAATATTAATTGTCATTTCATATAGTTAGATATATTTTGCCATATTATCATTAATCTCCCTAGTGTGCCAAAAACCCAAAATGGCACACTAACACTCTAAACCCTAATTGTGCCAATTTGATCATTTTATCAAACTTCATAACTAACATTGGCACATCCTAAAATCTTTTAGGATATTGATTCAAATTTATTTCCAAGGTAACCATAACCTTGAAAACATCCTAAAGTGTCACCTTTACCATGATTGAGTTAACTACCCATCCAATCAAGGTTGGCACACCCTAAACCCATCTAGCGTGAATCAATCACGCTCTTAGGAACCCAAAACCGATTTGAGCTCCTAGGGTTAATTAGGTATTCCTTAGGGATAACCTCCCTAGATACCTTCTAATGACCCTCCTAGGCTTGTTAGCCTTGGTCATTTGGGTCTTACCTAGGTTGACTCTAGGGGTAACTCCCTTGCAACCTTCTTAGTGGCCACCCTAGGTTTCCTAGAAACCTAGCCACTAGGCACACCCTTTAGTCAACTCTAGGGATGACCTCCTATTGACCTTGGTCTTCCTAGACCTAGTCAGTGTTCCATAATCTAATGGAACACTATGGTAAGCTACCTTAGGCTTAGGTTTGTGACTCAAACCTTGCTTGCCCTTGGTTGACATTTGACTCTTAGGTCCTTGGTGTTGACATTGACTTTTGGACCTTTGACTTTGATCATTAGACCCTTTAAATTGATTTTGTATATTCCTAAGGGTCTTTTCTAGTTTTTCAAGCCTTGACCTCAAGGCTTGATTTTCAACCTCTAATTGCCCAATTGATTTTTGATTAAGTTTTTGGGCATTACCATTTTCTCTAGGCATATGCCTACCCTTCTTAGGGTTAATACCTAAGTGGTTTTCTATTTTTCTAATGCTTTCCTTAGGAAGAGTTTTTCTAGGGACATTAGTCCCAAATTTTTCCTTTCTTGAAAAATTTACCCTCTTGGCTCCTAAGCAAAAATATTTATCTCTAGCATGCTTTTCATGGTGAATTGCAAGAGAATTAAAATTTCTAGCATGCTTTTGACTTTTAAATTTGGAATGTGCATTATTAAAATATACCTTAGGGTTAGCTATAGAAGCTCCCCCTACTTGTGATGCTCCTCCTTGCCCCTTCTTCTCCCCCTTCGGGCATTGACTCCGGTAATGACCCGGTAGTCGGCATTTGAAGCAAATCACTTGCTCCTTGCTCTTTTTCATTGAGGCACCGGTCTCCTTGACTTTTGGCACGGGTGGAGTCTTCTTAACCCGTTTAGAACACTTACTCTTGTAGTGTCCTTTCTCCCTACACTCAAAGCATATAATATTCATTTTATTATTAATTGACATGCTTGAGTTACCTAGGGTGGTTGTGGTGGTCGGAGTGGATTCTTGAGCTTGCTCTTCCTCTCTCCCGGATGTAGATGGTTCTTCTTGTTGCTCCGGTATCAAGGATGCCCTAATCTCCTCCTCAATCCTAGAAGTGGATGCTTCTTCCACTTCCTCCACCTCTTTCGATCAGGATGTTGATTCCCTATCAACCTCCGAATCCTCACTTCCTTGTGAGGATGATCTCTCTTCTTCACCCTCCTTATCTTCTTGAATTGATGGTGAACTTTCTTGAGCTTGAGAGGGTGAGCACTCCTCTTCTTCTTCTTCTTCTTCTTGGACCGATGATGTGTTTTCATGGAGCTTTGCCACTTGGCTCCATAACTCTTTAGCATCTACATAATTACCTAACATACACAAGATATTGTTAGGCATTAAATCAATTAAAAATTTTATCATCTTATCATTTTTCTCGGATGCTTGAACCTACTCTTCGGTCCATCTTTTCTTTTTGAGGAATCCACCTCTTGGTCCTCTTGGATATTCAAATCCATCCATCAAAATGGACCATTCCTCAAAGTCTCTTATCATAATAAAATCCTCAATTCTTCCCTTCCAAGAATTGAATCCTTCTTGTCCGTATAGGGTGTAGGGCACCGGTGTGTTGATGTCCCAACCTAATTGATCTTGGACTTCCATCTTTTACCCTCTAGCATCTTGCTCCCGGTTGTTAATCCGTTGAAGAGCAACCTTGCTCTAATACCACTTGTTGGTGATTTGAGGCCGCTAGAGGGGGGGTGAATAGCGATGTGCCCGTATGAAGATGGAATTTGATCGCGTGTTCGTGTCTACAAGTTTCGTTAGCACAGCGGAATATATATATGATAACAATAACGAAACACAATCACAAACACAATAACACGAAGATTTAACGTGGTTCGGAACCGAACGGTTCCTACTCCATGGATCGAGCTCTAAAAAGCCCTAGTGATGCACACGCACTCACTAATCACAAATACTCCTTCTCGACACAAGTCGGAGGTGGAGAAACCTCTTACAATAGATTACAACAATAATCTAAAAGCAACAAGCAAATACAATGAAGAATAATGTAATACAAGTAAAGAAAACACTTTACAAATGCTTTGGATTGCTTGCTTTTGGTTGCTTGAAGAGTGGCCTTGGAGACTCTGATTTGCAGCAACAAATCGCCCCAAAGATGCTCAAAAAACTATTTCCAAAAATCCTTCCGTCGAGCTCCTTTTATCCTTCCGCGTGACCTGGATTTCCGCCTATCAGTCGATTGCCATAAGTCACCAGTCGACTGATGCTACTGTTGTCGTGAGACAACGGCTCGATCCACGCTGGAAAAACTCCAACGGATCTCTTGCGATCAGCGCAACATTGGCGATCGATCGCCACGCGTAGACGGCCCTTGATCGGCTACTGAGCATTCTTGCCGCGGTGAACTAGCGATCGGTCGAGCCCTTGGCGGTCGACTGCCCAGACATCGATTTGATCTTGCTCCCATGAGCAAGATGAGGTTTTAACCCCAAGTATGGTGCCCCCATACTTGCTAGACCACCCTTAGCCTAGACCTAAGCCTTCTAGCCACCTCCATCAGCCTCACGCCTCTCGGATCCCTCCAAGTCATCCATGACTTGTTCATCTATCGCGCTAGCCTCCAGGTGCTTCTCTCGGCTATGTCATGCTAACGGTGTCTACACCGCCAAGGCACATTGGACTTACGCCGCCAAGACTCCGCTTGGACTTTACGCTGCCAATATCAAACCCCTTGGACTTCCCAGATGCCAACCCATGTTGGACTTTCCATGCCAAGACCCATGCTTGGACTTTCCATTTGCCAAGACCCATGATTGGACTTCTCATTTGCCAAGACCCATGCTTGGACTTCTCATGCCAAGTACTCAAGACTTGGACTTTCCCAAATGCCAAGTGTCCCACTTGGACTTTCCATGCCAAGTACCCATGACTTGGACTTTACCTTGCCAAGACCCATGCTTGGACTTTCCCATAATCACATGGTCAACCCTAGTCAACCATTAAGGTCTTCCTCGAGTCAAACTCGAGTCCGGTCAAACATGACCCGGGTCGATTGCTCCAACAATCTCCCCAACATATTAACCGACATTAATGTCAAACATCAATGCCAAACCACTTTGTCAAATCCCTTTGTCAAACATCAAAACATCACTCGAGTCAAACTCGAGTCTGGTCAATCGTGACCTGGGCCGATTGCACCAACAACTTCTTGTTCTTCCGGGTGAGAACTGTCATAGGTGCTGCTATTCTGGCGAAATCTTCTACGAATTTCCGGTAATAGCCTGGTAATCCAAGAAAACTCCTCACTTTACTAGCATTCTTTGGCCTGCTCCAGTTACTCATAGCTTCAATCTTTCTTGGGTCTACCATAACTCCATCTTTGGATATAATATGACCCAGAAAAGATACTTGATCGAGCCAGAATTCACATTTGGAGAACTTGGCATATAGTTGCTTTTCTTGAAGAATCTGTAATACCATCTTCAGGTGTTCAGCATGCTCTTCTTGATTTCTCGAATAGACGAGGATATCGTCAATGAAGACGATCATGAACTTGTCAAGAAACGCCGAGAATACCCGATTCATCAAGTTCATGAACATAGCAGGAGCATTCGTCACTCCGAAAGGCATGACTACGAACTCATAATGTCCGTATCTTGTTCGGAAAGTTGTCTTCGGTATATCATCTAGTTTCACTTTCACTTGATGATAGCCAGATCTGAGGTCAATCTTTGAAAAGACGGTGGCACCTTTTAAGCTCGGTCGAGCGGATCGTCGTCCGTGGTAAAGGGTACCTATTCTTAATCGTCACATTATTTAGCGCTCGGTAGTCTATGCACAGGCGCATAGTCCCATCCTTCTTCTTTAAGAACAGTACCGGAGCTCCCCATGGAGAGTGACTAGGGCGAATAAAACCCTTGTCGAGTAACTCCTGTAGCTATCCCTGAAGTTCCTTCAATTCGGTCGGCGCCATCTGGTAAGGTGCTTTAGAGATCGGGTGAGTACTAGGAATTAATTCGATCTCAAATTCAATTTCCCTATCAGGGGCTAACCCTGGTAGTTCATCAGGAAATACCTCTGGGTAGTGACATACCACTCTGACATCTTCTAGCTTCTGGTCCTCGGCTTGACTTGTATCAACCACATGTGCTAGAAACCCAGTGCATCCCCTGTCTAACATCTTGCGTGCCTTTAGAGATGATAAGAATTTATAGGTTCTGTTCCTTGGCTCTCCAATGAATTCAAACATAGGTTCTGCCTCAGGCTGAAAGACCACTTTTCTCTTACGGCACTCGATCGAAGCACCGTACTTGCTTAAGAAATCCATGCCCAATATGACATCATAATCCTGCATGCCGAGCACTATCAGATCACAATAGAGTTCTCTGTCTGCAATTCTGATGGGTGCGGCTCGCAGCATATGAGTAGAAGGCATAACTTCTCCCGAGGGCAGGGTCGTTAAGAACTCGCAATCCAAAACTTACGGGGGTATGTCAATCTTCTTTGTGAAAGGCGTAGAGACAAACGAGTGTGTTGCACCAGTATCAAATAATACAGTAGCATGCTGATAAAAAATAATTATCTGACCTGTGACAACAGTAGAATCATTCGCCATGTCTTCCTTAGTGAGAGAGAAAACCCTGGCATTCATCGCAACTGGCGGGGCTTCCAATCTCCCTTGGCTTATCCGGGTACCTTCTATTGTAGCTTGCATCTGGTGTAGCTGTGAAGGAGCACCCCTGTATTGGGCATACTGCTGAGGAGGTGCCTGAACCTGGGTATGACAGTCCTTGACTCTGTGTCCTTCCAGTCCACAACGGTAGCATCTATTCGTGCCCTTGTAGCACACCCCGGTATGTGATTTCCCACATGTAGTACATTGGAGAATCTTGGCTTGTTTGTTCGTTGGACCACCTTTAGAGTCGTTCCATTGTTTCCTCTTGCCACTGTGGTTTCCTTTCCAGTTACCCTGAGCTTTCTGACCTTCTGGCTGGCCTTGACTCTTGCCTTCACTCAGTGCCTTCTTTTCCTGGTTAATATTGTTCAGGTAGTGCTCGGTGATTAGGGCACTACTAAACAGCTCCTCTACGGTCTACGGTCTATTCACTCCGCCGGCCACGTTCAGAGCTATCTCAGGTCGGAGCATCTTCAGCATAAGTCTGACCCTTTCTTTTTCTATGCTGACCAACTCTGGGCATAGGCGTGCAAGTCGGTTGAATCTTTTCACCGCTTCGTTAACTGATAGGTCACCTTGCCTGAACCCAGTGAAATCATCATAGTGCTTGTTGGTCACTCACATATGAAAGAATTCTTCGAAAAATTCATCTTCGAAGTCCGTCCATCTCATTTGGTTTACTTGCCTCTTTGCTTTAATTCTTTCCCACCACATTCGAGCATCTCCAGAAAGGCAAAAGGATGCGCACTTAATCTTTTCATGTTCAAGCCAATCCAACAACTCTACTATGCTTTCCACCATTTTGAACCAGGACTGGGCATCCCATGGTTCACAATTACCCGAGAAATTCTCCGGTTTCAGCCTTTGCCACTGGATCAGGTAAGCTTCTGGTCGAACTATCGGGCCAGAGCCTCCTGGTGGTACTGGTCTAGCTGCAGGCCTATCTGGATGCGCCTGCTGGTCCCCTGGTGGTCCACTAGGGTTTCCCTACTGAGTCATTAAGGCATTTATCACTTTCTGTTGTTCAACGACTTGATGCTGGAGTTCAGTAACCACCTACATAAGATCCAGTGGAGATTCTATCTCACTGACTCCATTACCGCGTCTTCTGGCCATGCTTATCTTCATAAATGATAAAAAAAAATGCCAACATAAGTTTATCATATTTACTTATATTCATGCATACCCAACTAAAAACATTTCTTAGCGTATATATATCATACATGAAATAAATAGAGTAGGCATAGAATGTCTTACTTGGAGCGGCAGGATGGAAGCTTGATGTGTGTGTAGTGGAAAGGCAGAACTGGGCTCTGATACCACCTGTAACGCCCGCCCTTCCCGTCCTCCTAACACACATCCTATAGACAGGCGACAGCGATACGCGATCATATATTCATGCATATAACAGCGGAAGCATTTAAAAACTTTACAACTTTTAAATCTAATTACATTAACCCAATCAACCTAACAATTTAATCATGGCAAAAGGTCTTAACAATTTATTTAACTAAACATGTATTAACCATTTCAAGATTCATAAAAATAAACATGAGTAACCACCATAGAAAGCATTAATGTCTCCTAATAGTTTACACATAAACTGAAAATCATGCATAAGTCCATATATCAAAAATGATCTCGTCCACCATGACACTGCCACACACATCTTTGCCCCTCCTGCTGCTCCCTTTAATTTATCCATTCTTTGCCCTTTTCTGCAGTACAAGGAAAGTAAACTGTAAGCACATAGGCTTAGTAAGGTCCTTTCCTACTCACAAAAACATACATCATGAATTAAACGTAAAGTAATGACATGTTCATTTAAACAACATATGAGCACAACATTTATTTAAAGTAGAGGCATGATCAATTTAGGAAAAGAACATAAACTCAGCATTTTCATCACAATAGTACATTGTCTCTAAACATGATAATTCGATGAACATAAAATGGTATATGCAGGATGCTCTTTGAAAATGTATAGTTTATATACTTAAACATAATCTCAACATATTGGGCCCGGCATTGTACCACATACATCATTCGCACGCATCCTGAATAGATCTGAGGTAGCTAATCCCGAACCTACTAGGTTACTAGGTCCGTACTATGTCCGTCGACCTAGGGGTAACCTTGGAGCCCATCCCGTGGACTTTGTTAGGGTCCGGTACAAGCCATGCATAAAGTAAAATAACATACATGTTCTTTGTCCTAAAGAGTGTTCTTGTCCCCAATCTTAGGGAAACATTTCTTAGACATTTCATATACGTGAGTCATGCCTAACATGGGTGAAAACATAAGCATGTAGCATAGCATAAATCGGCATGAGTACAATTTAACATGGCATAAGGTAGTGACATAAGGAAAATTAAGCTAACATAAATAGAAATCATCATCTAACATGCATAACGTGGAAGAATTTCAACAAGAATAATTTCTCTAATCCTATTAGCCGAACCTTCTACACATAGTTCTAGATTCTTTCGTTCAAAATCAAGCATACAACATTACATCATAAGCACTAATACTGCAGGTGAGGGGATACTTACTTCCTACGCTTTTTCACCAATTTATACCGTTAGACTTCGCAAGAGAAGACCTCCTACGTGTTTCCTTGCTTTAGCATGATCCTCTACCAAGTCCCTCTTGAAAATCCTCTCGCGAATTATCTAAAGAGAAGACAACCTTCTTCCTTGCTTCGGCGGCTTCCTTCTTTCCAATCCTCCTCTTCGTCACCGCCCTTTATCGGACTCGTTCCCTCGTCCTTGGCGGGGCACCATGCAGGAACCTCTTGCTCTCGCAATCGGCACAGCGCCAAATAGATAAGGTCAGAGGGTTAGGGAAGGAGAGGGGAGAAGGCTATTCGACGGCTGGAGAAAAAATGAGAGAGAGAGAGAGAGAAGTCGGTGTGAGGTTTTAGAGAGAGGAAAGAAAAGAAATATATATAAATTAGGATTTTTCTTAACCTAATTATCCCTTTAAATGATCAGCTAGATTAATCAACTTCTTTCTTTTTTTTCTACCAATAGATATATTCTGTTATATCCTACTCATTGGTAATCTTATGACTTAGTGGTGGGAAGCCTATTCCCCCAAATCAACGGTTCATGGTTCAAGCCTCGACTACGAACTATTTATTCATTTTTTTTATTCTTATATATATATATATATATATATATATATATATATATATATATATTTCCTTTAAATAAAAATATAGTAACTAAAATTTGGGATGTTACATGGACGTTGTGTGGGCAATTATCCTCCAAGAGTTGAAACCTTCTAGATCTTGTTCTTCCCTTGTCCGCTCCGAACAAAGGGAAGAATACACACACCCTTCTTCTCCTATCTAGAACCGACCACCAAGCCACCTATCTTGGATGTTGCCGTCGGCCAAGGAGAGGAAGAAGGAGAAGATGTCGACCCTTTCCAAAGGACAGGGAACCACCGGCCAAAGGAGAGGAGGAGAGGGTGCTCCGACCAAGAGAGGAAGAAGAGAGGCTAATCCCTAACCTCCTTGTTGCCGGCCCTAACACTTGGACAATAGGTGCCACCCAAAATAATAAGGAATCAAAACCCTAATGCCTTGCCACCCAAAGCCTCTCCCAAAACCCTAATATCCCAAAAGATTATTCATGCTCAAGCCCTTATCCCTCCTTTTATAGAGCTAGGCTTAAGCCTCGTTTCAATCTCCATCGTCGAATCTAGGGATTCAACTCCCACCGACGGATTTAGGGTTTCATTTTCCACCGTCGGATCTAGGCTTTCATGAGGTTTTTAATAGGCTACAATAGGGACCATGAGGAGGAGTTGGATCTTGGCCACCCAATGGATCCGGTCCACATAAAATCCGATCCATTAATGATAATCCATTCCACTAGAGGATTATCATTGATCTACCCCACCAACCCCCATAAATAAATATGGGCTCCATATATTAATTGTACAAATATCTCCTCGTGTTTAAGATCTCGAATGTCCGTCAATTAATTAATTAATCATAATCTAACTCCATGAGTAGTACCACTCAACCTTATCATCATGCCGGACCAAGTCCACCTGCAGGATTTACATGATGATCCTTATGAGCTCCTCAAGGGGACATCATCATCCAAATATATAGGACACGGTTTTCTCCTATAATCAATGGCACACCATGTAAATAATATTATTCTTCAACTTACCGAGCCTATCGATTTAATCTATAAATCTCGCCCATTGGTAAATCAAAGAAATACATACTAAGTACATGTGTCCGTTATTATATCGGGATTAAGAGCATGTACACCATAATATCCAAGGTTCGATTCAATTATGTAGTCAGCAATAAATCGAATCATCTCTAAGTCGGTCCTTCTCAATACACACAAAGTGTACTAGTGTAATTCTATGGTCAAGACAAACCAATACCAAATTACACTACAACCATACCAATGGTTTATCCAAAACCATCTCGGTTGTGAGCCTTTACTTATACTCTATAAGGAATTGATAACATGATCTCCCGTGTGACACTACACACTATGTTATCTACAATGTAATGTATTAGATAATATGCATAACCATAAATATGCAAACAATGATCATGTGATTCTTATTTCAAAAATAAAGATGTTCATACAAAAGATAGACTTTTCAGTATACATTCCAACAAAACCTATAGTAGATAAAATATTAATTTTTTTACATTTTATATAACTCATTAGAGCGGGACATCACGACCATAAAAACCCCTAGAAGGGTGATGCTCATGGATTGGGGCGACATCGCGTGGGAAGAGGAGGCCATAAGGGGAGGGGTTGACGACCTTGCGGACAGGCCTGGCTCGTGAGGTCCAAAGCATGGGCATCACCCCCATGCAGGTTGGGCATGTGCTAGGCGCGCCTCACCACCGAGCGGGTTGGGCATGCATCGCCCCTGCAGGGGGGTCATCACCTTTGCAGGGGGTGTCACCTCCCTCGCCCTCCCCCCACATCGATCCACATGCTGGAGGTGATGCTGAAGATGATCTGGTGATTCACTGCCCGATCCGACTGTGGATCATCGGATTGTGTGAGAAATAGGGGGAGTGAGAGTGTACCTGGGCACGATGATAGTGGGATGATCGTGAGAAAGAAAGGGGAGAAATTATATGGAATTCGGAGTCAAAATTTTTTTGTTGCAAATATCATCAAAAAATTGCAATGAAAGATAAAATTCATCACAAATTTGGCGATAAATTTCAAATTCGTTGCAAATTTAGCGATGAATTTCATATTCATTGTAAAATTTGTGAAGAATTTGAAATTCATCGCAATTTCTACGATGAAAGTTAAAATTCATCGCTGCTTTATCGACGAATATGAAATTCATCGCAAACTTTATGAAATTTTTCCGTCGAACAATTTATCTGAAACTTTGCAATGAGTTTTGGATTCGTAGCAAATTCTGCGATGAAAATGGAATTCGTTGCAAATTTTGCGATGAATTCTTATTTTGTCATAAAAATTTGCAACAAATTTAATTTTTGTCGCTAATTTGATGACAAAAGTTAAGTTAATTATGAAATTAACGATAATATTTGGGATAAAATTTGATTTGTTGCAAATTTAGCATCAAATATATATATTCTTGCTAATTTTGTGACAAAATTTCTTTTATTGTAAATTTCATTACTAATTTGCAACGATTAAATAATTCATCGCAAAATTCGTTGTCGATTTGCAACAAATTATTTTCATTGCTAAAAATTTTCATTATTTTAATGTGTTTTTTTATTGTGTATTTAGACTTTATTTCTCATGTCTAATATATCATCCTCCATGACTTATTAAAACTTCCAACTATATGTCTAACATTTAGTCTTTTATTACCTACTACAACTTCCATCTATGTGTCTAACATTCGATCCTCCATGAGTTATTAAGACTTTTGATGCGTGCAATTTATATAGTGTTTATTTATTATTTTGGCACAATCTTAATTCATTTAGATCACATTTATTGCATATTCGCTTTACTTTATACCATTTAGCTACTTTCTTGTTCGGCGATATGCTTTTGTTATTTTCTTCTCGATAGGATGGAGATTTAAGCTAAATGAAGTTTCTAGTGTAGCATGGAATGAAAGGAAGCATGCTTTGGCTGTGTCCCCCAAGACACGGGCATGTTCTCGGAAGGAAAATGAAGTCCAAGGAGTTTTCTAGAGAAGAACATGGCGGGTTGTGTATTTTTCACATGGTTGTGCCTCATTTTACGGCCAAGATGGCGGGTCGTGGGTTTTTGGCACGACGAGTTCTCTCCAGAGAGAAGCACAACATGTGTTTTACACATGGCCATGCCTTTTCCATTTGGATTTCTAGAAGGACACATGGCCGGACCGTGTGTCTGCCACATGGTCGTGTGGCGGCACCACTATTCATGAGAAAATAGGATTTTTACATATTTATGAAAAGAAGGAGCCGACCTCTATATAAAGGAAGGATCATTAGAGGATTAGGGGACGAAGGGTACCCTAAAAACCACCAAAAACTCGAGAATTAGAGGAGAAGAACGAGGAGAATCAAGGCGACGATGAGAGATCTCCATCAAAGTGCAACCAAGATGTATTAAACTGAAGAAGAGCACTTTCTTCTCAGATTCATATTTTTTCAGTTGTATTTTCTCCTATTTTAATATCTTGTGTTTGCTACTCTAGTTATATGGAGTAGATCTCGTGATTCTAAGATTAGGAAGTAACCATATATTTTTTGAACTCATGTCATGCATGAATTCTAAGTTCATCTGATTTTAATGTGCAATTTATGTTTCCAAGTTTGATGATGTTAGTTGGTTTTGTTCTTGATATACTATGATTTGTCGATGTGGGTGCTAAAATCATTCATAGAAAATATTAGGGGGATTTAGGCCAAACCGAAAGGTGAACTTTACCCCATAAATCGTAGGAATCCAAGATGTGAAAGAGTAGGATGAGGAATTAGGTCTACTTGTCACGGGGAAAGCATAAGACATCCTAGAGTGCACTGAACTTATTCCAGAACAAGACTACATAGTAGTAAATGAAAACTCAAAGGTTGTGGGACCACATGATAGGGGTTTCCCATTGATAACAATTCTCTAGCTCTGTCTCTCTAAAAGAAAACTTTGGCTTTAAATAGGCGAATCTTGGATTGTTCCAAAAGTTCACATTGGGATTAAACTAGATGGACTACCCACACAAACAATCATGGAAAACTAAGGGACATATTTAGACGATGTGTTCAACATCATATAGGTGAAATTGAAATCCTAGGATCTCCTATGAACTTGAGTAAAACTTCTTCTTACTTCATGTGACACCAACATTTGAGCTTTGTCCATTAGGATCATAGGATAAAGTAATTTCCCACATTGTGATCAAGTCTAGACAATCAGAATCAATGAGTAAATCAGTAATCGAATGTCAGTTCCTATGGGATCGATATTTTTATTACTTGACGACAACCATGCACTTGTGGATTTTCGCACATCAAGTTTTTGGCATCATTGTCAGGGACTGATTTATTTGATATTATTTGAAAGGTGTATTGACTTGATTAGACTTAGTTTTTCTTAGTTTTCAAATTAATATTCTAGCATTTTTCTTTTGGCTATTTCTTTAATACATGTTTTTATTCATCATCTTGTTGCTTATTTGCAGTTTATTTCATGGTTATTTCCATTTTCTATTGTATGCAAAGACATACGAGGTCTGAGAATTTGCATCCATTTGATCCAAAGATCGACCGAACATTCCATCGCAGACGGTCCAAATAGAAAGAGATTGAAGGGAATAGAGGACCTCAAAATAATAACTTGGTGAACATAGGAAACATGCCCTTGTGAGATTATGCTGCTCCAAGTACAAGAGGGCTACGATCCAACATAGTTAGCCCGACCATAGAGGCTAACAACTTTGAACTCAAGTTGTCACTCATACATATGGTCCAACATAACCAATTTGATGGAACAACTATGGAGGACCCAAATTTGCACTTGGAAATATTTATGGAGATTTGCTCAACAATGAAATTTAATGGAGTACCTATCTCTGCCATCAGATTGAGTTTATTTCTGTTTTCCCTCAAGGACAAGGCGAAAACAGGTTGCATTCTTTACCTGCAGGGAGCATCACTACTTGGGAGGAATGCGAATTACAATTTCTGAACAAGTACTTCTCACCAAACAAGACAACCCATATGTGACGCTTGATCACAAGTTTTAGGTAAAAGGAGGGAGAATCTATATTTGATGCCTAGGATAGGTTTAAGAGTATGCTTCAACAATGCCCCCACCACCGACTTGAGCAATGGCTAGTGATTCACACTTTTACTATGGAATCACATACACCACAAAGGTATCCTTAGATTCTACTATAAATGGAGCTTTAATGAACAAGACGATCGAGGAAGCTGAAGAATTGATCGAGGAGGTGGCTCAATACCATCATCAATGGGCCTCTGAAAGGAGCAACTCAGCTCAAAGTGCAGGAAAATATTCCGTTAACTCAATAGATCACTTAACAGCTAGAATGGATCCATTGAACATATGGTTTGATTCTTTGAATACAAATTCCATTAATACAACTAATGTATTCTGTGTGAGTTGTGGCATGATAGAACATTTGGATGAGCATTGCCCCAGAGCAACTTTTGGTCAAGAGGGAAAAATCCAGCAGATCAATGCCATGAACACCTTCAATTCAAGGCCGAACAACCCCTATTTGAACACCTATAATCCTAGTTAGAGAAACCATCCAAACCTTTCCTATAGGAGCAATATAGAAAATTCTCAACAACTAGAAGGGTACAGACAACAACCGAGTGCACAACAAGCTCCCAAAAAATTCAGATTGGAGCAAATGATGGAGGGGTTCATATTAACTCAAACTAAAGCAAACACTGAATTCCAACAGAGGCACATGCAAATGGAAGAAGTACTCAAGGATTCAAAGGATTTTGTGGATGGCCTCACAAGTTATACTAAAATGTTAGAGAACCAGATCGCCCAAATTGTTAGCTCGTCTACAAGAACACCAGAGAAATTTGTTGGTGCAGGGGCACCTAAGTCGAACCTATATTTTAATTATGGCAAAAGACGCAAAGTCAAGGATATATCATTATATCACGAGCTGAATCAAGTGTGCAGAAAAGTGCTAAAGCTGAAGCTGAAGGCTAGCGACACTCGGAGGAAGCCGCGGTGGTCGGGCGACACTCGAGTGACTTCGGAGGGAGCCGAAGGAATCGAGTGGAAGGCCAAAAGCGAAAGCGATGCAGTAAGTATCAAGGTAAGCTCGTGTGTGTGAGCGTAAGTGAGGTCGTATCCTCCTTACGGGGATGGTCTTAAGCGTAGATCTGACCAAAGACATCCCATCGATGGTCTAGGTCGAGATCGGACAGTCGATGACCGTCAAAATTATGTTTTTGTTGAGCTAACTTTGACTTGCAGCAAGCATCAGTCGACTACCAGCTTGGAGGACTCGACTGTCGTCAATCAGTCGACTGCCGGAGGTCAACACTCAACTAATGTTGCCATCAGTCGACTGATGATGGCCATCAGTCGACTGATGGTCAAGGATCAGCCTCGAGGAGTCAAGGCTTATCACCTCTTTTCAAGGAGGTTTTGTGCCCATTTGTGATTGGTTGAAGACCCATTCAATGAGGGGCTCAAAGGCTATAAAAGGAGGCCTTGTCCTAGGGTTTTACATTAATTAAAAAGCTTCCAAGTGCTTCCGATACGCTACGAGTCTCCGACATCCCTACGACGAAGCGCTGCCGAGACGACGACTCAAGCTCCAAGATTCAAGTCTTCAAAAGTCGTCGGTATAAAATTTAATTTTATAAGTTGTTCTTATTTCAATCTTTAAATCATATCAAGGAGAGGGGGAGTGTCCCTCTACCTTGAGTATTTATTGAGTTTTGTATTCGTTTAACTCCTACCTCTAACGAGGAGGAGTTCGTTTAGTGTTTTGCCCTCCGTGCGTGGTCAAGGACCACTAGGGCCTTGGAGTAGTAGCCGAAGGCTACGAACCAAGTAAAAATATTTATCTTCTTTTATTTATTGCTTATCTTTCCACTGCAAATTATCTACACGAGTTTTAATGAACGATTTCGTAAAAGGTTTTTCGCTATTTACCCCCCCCCTCTAGCGAACTGCTTCGATCCAACAATTGGTATCAGAGTCGGGGGCGCTCAAATTCGGTGCAACCACCAATCGAGCAATTTTCTTTTCGTATTTATCATTTTAAGATTTCTCCCACACTACTAATCCAAGACCAAGTCTTGGTACATAGTTTTTGGTTGTGTTTTTGCAAGTACTAATCGCCTTCGGAGTACCTCAGGATCAAACGAGCATAACTTTTGCTACAAGTGGACTCACGAAACAATCTACCCACCAAATCGAAGCTCTCTGAGAGATCTAAGCTTATTACTGGGGTTTACCCCGTAACAAGCTGTTTTCATCCCCAGAAAACAACGTTTAGTACCCTTTCAGGGACATCGAAGGTTGTGAGTACTTACTTTTTGTTTAGTTTCTTATTTCTTTATTTAACTTTCTATTTCTCATTTGTTTATTTTTATTTTCCGCACCACTAATCCAAGACTCGAGTCTTGGCAAGTTTTTTTTGTGTTTTTTTGTTTGTGCAAGTTTTTCTTTATGGCCCACATTGAGGGGTACAGCACCATCCGGCCTCCGTTCTTTAACGGAGATGATTTCCGTTATTGGAAAGGTCAGATGGAGTGTTTTCTAAAAACACAAGTCGAGACTTGGATAATCATCCAAACCGGCTTTGCTCTACCCACTAATGATCAAGGCGAGCCTTTGGACTTCGACAAGTGGAACAATGCAACTAAGAGGCAAATCGAAACCGATGCAAGAGCAACCCAAATATTGCAATGCGGTTTGTCTAAGGAAGAGCTCAACCGCATCGGACCCTTCATCAGCGCAAAAGATCTGTGGACAAAACTCATAGAACTACACGAAGGGACTAACGACGCGAAAGTAAGTAAGCGTGACTTACTACTTAATAAATTGTATAACCTAAAAATGCAGGAATGTGAGACGGCAACGCAACTACACGCCCGCGTCCAAGACATTGTCAACGGATTGCACACCATCGGACATAAGGTCGAAAATCGTGACCTCCTAAGGTACGTTCTTAATTCATTTCCTAGGACTACCTTGTGGGCATCCATGGTTGATGCCTACAAGGTCTCTAAGGACCTTTCAAAGCTTAGGTTAGACGAATTATTTTCCGAGTTTGAACTTCATGAGCAAACTAACATGGTCCGGGCCGAGAGAGGTATTGCTCTACTTGCAGGACAAAGAAGCAAGACATCCACCAAGCAAGAAGATGGACTCGAACCCGAAGATGAATCAGAGTCCGAATCCGAAAAGGTAGAAGCAATAGTGAACGTAGTGCGGAAGATCGTTCAGAGAGAAAAGAGGCTACTAAAAAACAAAAAGAGGGCACAATTCAAATCAAGTCAAAAGAAGGCGTTTCATGCAACATGGGACAACGAAGAAGGCGTCGGCATAGCATGCATGGCAAGACCCGAAGAGTCCGAGTCCGAATCTGAATCAAACTACAACACCGACTCCGAACTCGAGGACTACTTCGAGAAGCAACTCAAAGCCGGATCGAAAGATAAAATTAAGGTTAGCCGCTCACTAATTCATACGCTTTACAATACGATTAAATTGCTAACTAGAAAATTAGCTAAATCCGAATCTAGGGTCGAGTCCTTGGTTGAGGAGGTTGAAACCCTCAAACAAGAGACACCCCTAAACTCTTCGACTAGTCGAGTTCAAGAGGAGGACTCAACTCGAGTTGAAAAACTCGAAGAAGAGAACTCTCTCTTGAAAGGGCAAGTCCAAGAGCTTGAAGCTCGGTTGAACAAGTTCTCGACGGGGTCCAAGAATCTTAACCGACTTCTTGGAACTCAGAGAGTCGTGTACAATAGAGTCGGACTCGGATATAGCTCAAAGACTACGAATATATCTTACATGTCTATCGTAAATCGTAGTCATCATCAAGTCCAAGCGTGGGTCCCAAAAACTTTATTAAACTCACATATAAGGACCAATAGGTTTTGGATTCCCACGGATCAAGTTCATTACTTGACCAGACCATATCGGTTCAATGATCCAGGGGGAGCTAATACCAAAATAGTATATCCGATAACCTAAACCTTTTATTTTCTTTAGAATGGTTAGATAGGACTATAACTCGTCAATACTTGATAACATAATACCAGGACGCGGCGAGATGATAGTACGCTAGGAAAGCGGAGTCTTATGTATTCGGGCTAGATAAGGCGTATCTAGTTCGGTGCACTTGACCGAGTGGAACTAGCTGAAGCTACCTCACCGTATCCTAGACTAGTTAGACCAGGAAGTGGTCTTAGGTGAGTCAAGTTACTATTTTCTCGAAATTGGCTTTGTCTAAGGAAGTGATCATTTTTCCGATCAAAGAAGGCCCCTGTGCCTCGCCACGACCTGGAAGCCAAGATCTTGAAAAGGTGACTTGATGAGCTTAGGATCAAATCCGAATCTAACGCAAGGTTGACAAGTTTCAAATCATTAAAACTTAATCAAGATAAAATTGGAATCATCTCACACAACATATAAGGTGACCAATTCTAAGACACTTAGAATGGGTGAGATGAATAAGGATCAATTTCAAATTACATAATCTTTTCAAAAATGTTATCTATTTTTCAAACTATCGAGCTTAAACGTGTACTTAAACTCGGACAAAATTCTAAATATACAACCTTCTAGGTCAATGTTTAGCGCCCCCTAACCCTTCTATACCTTATATATTTGATTAAGGGGGAGAGCAAACTAACCCTAAGGGTTATATATATTTTCAAAACTTAATAGCATATAAGTATTGTGAAACTCAAAGTTAATTTTATAAGTATTTTGAAAATCAAACTTAGTTTCCAAAAATTACATTGTTGGTGCAGAGGGCTATACCTCGAACCAAATTAAATCAAGACACATGCTTGGACTCATGTTAGATAATCTTTATGCATGCTACCTTTTCTATTAAAAAACCCCTACTTTTTATAAAACTCCATACCTTTTTTGATTCATGGCAAAAGGGGGAGAAGAGCATAAGTTAAGGGGGAGAACAAAATTTAAATTTTTGAAAATTAAACTTTTGTTTTAAAACTCACCAAAGGTTAAGAGGGAGTTCACTACAAATGAGCGTAACGTTTATGTTACTCATTTTCTGCTTTATATTTTCCCTTAACTTTGCGTAAATTTGCCATAGGATCAAAAAGGGGGAGATTGTTGGTGCAGGGGCACCTAAGTCGAACCAGTATTTTGATTATGGCAAAAGACGCAAAGTCAAGGATATATCATTATCTCACGAGCTGAATCAAGTGTGCAGAAAAGTGCTAAAGCTGAAGCTGAAGGCTAGCGACACCCGGAGGAAGCCGCGATGGTCGGGCGACACTCGAGTGACTTCGGAGGGAGCCGAAGGAATCGAGTGGAAGGCCAAAAGCGAAAGCGACGCAGTAAGTATCAAGGTAAGCTCGTGTGTGTGAGCGTAAGTGAGGTCGTATCCTCCTTACGGGGATGGTCTTAAGCGTAGATCCGACAAAAGACATCCCATCAATGGTCTAGGTCGAGATCGGACGGTCGACGACCATCAAAATTATGTTTTTGTTGAGCTAACTTTGACTTGCAGCAAGCATCACCGACCGCCACTTGAGGACTCGATCGGCCAATCACCGATCGCGAGGTCGACTGAGATCGATCGATCGCCATCGATCGATGATGGCCATCAGTCGACTGATGGTCAAGGATCAGCCTCGAGGAGTCAAGGCTTATCACCTATTTTCAAGGAGGTTTTGTGCCCATTTGTGATTGGTTAAAGACCCATTCGATGAGGAGCTCAAAGGCTATAAAAGGAGGCCTTGTCCTAGGGTTTTACATCAATTAAAAAGCTTCAAGTGCTTCCGATACTCTACGAGTCTCCGACATCCCTATGACGAAGCGCTGCCGAGACGACGACTCAAGCTCCAAGATTCAAGTCTTCAAAAGTCGTCGGTATAAGATTTAATTTTATAAGTTGTTCTTATTTCGAGCTTTAAATCATATCAAGGAGAGGGGGAGTGTCCCTCTACCTTGAGTATTTATTGAGTTTTGTATTCGTTTAACTCCTACCTCTAACGAGGAGGAGTTCGTTTAGTGTTTTGCCCTCCGTGCGTGGTCAAGGACCACTAAGGCCTTGGAGTAGTAGCCGAAGGCTATGAACCAAGTAAAAATATTTGTCTTCTTTTATTTATTGCTTATCTTTTCGCTGCAAATTATCTACTCGAGTTTTAACGAACGATTTCGTAAAAGGTTTTCTCTATTCACCCCCCCCCCCCTCTAGCGAACTGCTTCGATCCAACAAAATTATCAGGGCAACTCGAATTAAATCCTATAGAACAGTGTAATGTTGTGATCTTGAGAAGTGGGATGACTCTGATGGAGCCCCTGGTTAGAACAGAGAAGGAGGCAAAGAAGGACTCAGGTGGGGAGGTGACTAACCTAGACATTAAGGAGGACATAGACAACAAAGCAATGCTTGGACCCCCCATGAGAATGCACATACCCCCTATTCCCTTGCCATAAAGGCTTGCCAATGCTAAAAAGTGTTAGTAATATGTGAGAGGTGTTTTAAGGCAATCACCTTATGGTTGTACTATTTATTTGATAAATGAAGATTCACTATTTGAGTATACATGTTTTCATGTATTTGATTGGATCTTAAACTCATTTACTGAATGTCCATAATATGATTCACAGTATGAGAGAATTTTTTATTAGATCACAACTAGTGAGTATCTCTACATGTGTAATTGTAATGTATTGGAATTATCCCAAGTCGATGAATTGATGCATTCAGACGCCATCGATTCTGTTGAGACTAGCACGAGGTATACTCTTGGTTTATACAAGCAGCTATTTCTTATTGGTTGGAGACATTCGAATGTCCGAAGTTGATCATGGATGCTAGTTATGGTAACTAGTTCATTGGAGTGACTAGCTGTAAGACTACATATGGTTCTCTGCATATATGGATATGTCGATGAAGTTCTTATTGTAGCTTAAGTGCGATGTTCCTTCGACTTTCGATATTCAAGTCATCTTGGTCATGAAGACTTATGCTTTGACATCTTAAGCAAGCATTTTCGAGGAGATGTGGACTCGGGATGATTGGGTATAAGTTGAAGTGGCTGAAGGTGTTTGAATAGCCTACAAAGAATTCACCACTCCTTGTGAGGAGATGTATACCTTATGACCTCTCGTCAGATTGTTACTAAAGTCTTTGGCCAAAGAATTACTTGTTTAGAGTATGGTACTCTTGGATACATGTGCAGTAACTAGAATCCGTAGGATGAGGAAGTAAATACTTGGGCTAGTTGTGACGTAGTTAGCCTAGTGGGGACTGACACAATAGACCATGTCCTGAACTAAGTGGGTATAAGATGAGTGAAAGGAATGGGGCACGATTCATTGTAACTGCTAAAGGGTTTCATAAATAGTTCTGGGATCAATCGTTGATTTTCCGATTAATTGGGGATCATGATGTACTACTAGGTGCCACTCATGATCATTCTATAATTAATGGTTAATTATAAACGACCAACATAAATCGGGAACCTATTTGGTCACACACACAATGAGCGTAATCCGAAGGATTTAAAATGAGATTGAGAATAAGATTTTCATATTGAGAGAGGCTTGGTTTTGTTGGACCAAACAAAGAGTATGAAATTATTTCAGTCGCATCAGAAGCATGGATGGGCTGAGTCTTATGAAGACATGATGGATGAACCAAATCAATTTGGTTCTAATCCAATGGTGGAAAATAAACCAAAGTGGTTTGGTTTGTTTTAAACGAATGAACCAAAATTGGTTTGGTTCGTTTTAACTTAAAATAGACCAACATGGTTTGGTTTATTTTAACTTAAGTTATTGGAGCGGGTTAACGGGTTTTGGTTATGAACCAATAACCATTAGGAGAATGTGTTCTCTATAAAAACATGGCTTAAGGGTTTTGTGAAACCCTAATCATCAATCAAGAGTTGCTGCCCAACCCTAGGAGAGGAGCCCTTGCTCTTGCCGCCTATCCCTTGTGTCGCCGCCCAAGCTTGTTGTAACTCCTCCTCCTCGCCGTCGGCCACCCACCAGCCGCTGGCGACTCCTCCGGTCATCCTCCCTTGGCCACCGCTGACCAAACAGCAACCGACCATTGATTGGCCAGCCATCTTCTCTAGCAACACAAGCTATTCAGTTTTGGACAGCTTGTTTATCTCTTCGTATAGAGGTCATTTGGTCGACGTTTTGCGCTCCGACAGAGACCTACTTGTCGGGGATTGGATCTCCGGCAATCCTCATAGGTGGAGGACAAAGGTTTCATCAATTGGTTGACAAAAACCGCTTTCGAGAAGCGAGTTCGTAGAGCTCATTTTTAGATCCAAATTTTGATTCAGATTGTGATCGTCTCTTGGATCATGTCTTCGACACGAGGCTAGTAACTCTTGCGAAGACGGGACTCGTGGCTTTATGAAGCTATCCCGATTATACTCGACGTGGATACGGATAGAGGTGAGACTTGCAAGTGTCACTTGGTTGATGCGATTCCCGCTACACGTGATCCGTCAGGTATACCTAGTATAAGTTTCCTTTTATTGCAAAATTTAAAATATCGATTATGTCTACACATGTCGTATCCTAGCATGCATGTGGTGGTGTGTATTGTAATAAATAGTTTATTACTAGTTTTTTCTTCCACTGTGTGCATGTTTACGAAACATGTTCGAACACAACACCCATGTCAGTGCTATGGGAACCCAACAGTGGTTTCAGAGCTCGATTGTGTTTCGACATAATCGTAAAATTGTTTTTGTGATAGTCATAATTGTATTTATGGAAATATTCTACTTTTGGAAAGTTTAGAAGTATTTATGGAAATTTTAATTTGTAAAGAAATTCAAATTGGAAGTTTCCTAATATGATTAGGAAATTACAATTTAGGAAATTTGTTTCCTAAATTAGATTTGACTTTCCTTAATTAACACTTTTCATAAATAAAATATGTGATTAGATTTAAAAATTTGTTTCCTAATTTAATCATGATTTGATTTAAGAAATCAAATCTAAAACATATTTTATTTCCAAAATAGTTATGACAAATAAGGAAACTATTTGTACATGTCATAATTTTATGACATGTAATTGCATTAGATGCATATCATTATGTCATGCGTGTCATGACATGTAGATGTATGTTATGTGTGTCATGTCATGTAGATAATAGTTATTTGCATGCAAAGAGGACGAGACATTAAAACCCATAAACAATATTAAAGCCTACACCTTCCATTAATATGGTTAGAACTGGAGTTCTTTTTCTTGTTTGGGTTGTTGGACTCACTCTAAGCCCGGTACGAACTTGAACATTTTCAAATCATTGGAATAGTTTAACACTAATATGGTAAGAGTCAGAGGTCAATCATTAGTTTGGGTTGTTGGACTCACTCCAACCCTGACTAATTAGTTGAATGCACTCTAACCATATTAAAACTATTTCACGATTAATGGGTCAGCTCTAACTTGGAGCATCAATTTGTTGGACTCACTCCAAGGTCGACATGAAGAGAGGTGGAGTTGGGTGCTATGCATATGATGCATACTTGTTAATGTGTTAACAACCTAATATATGTGTGGACATTTAATTAGTTGATAGCATATTGTGATAATTACATATACGTGATATGTAATCAGTATACTTGATACCTACCATCATAGCTAAGAATGGTTTGTTGGACTCACTCCAAGGATGTTCTTATCTATGTTGAATATCAACCCATTCGGAGATGGACCTATGATTTCTCGAATTAATTTTGAAGGTTTTTGATTTCGAAAAATGAATGAGATTTATAAATGTATGTTGATGCATTTTAAAATTATTTTCTCATATATGCTCGATTTATATTTCTAGGCTAATCACGATGTCTTTGAATTTGTGCTCTATTTTGGATTCGAATAAATTGATTGGGTCGAACTTCTTGGACTGCCTTAGGAACTTGAGAATTGTTCTCAAGGTTGAAAAGCTTGCGTATATTCTCGAAGAGCCTCTTCCCGCCCATCCTAGTGATGACGCAACTCCGAACTAATTGTTGGCCCTTTAGAAACATGTGAGTGATTCTGAATTAGTGAGTTGCATCATGCTAGCCATGATGGTACCCAAGCTACAGAAGTAGCATGAGAATATGGATGCTCATACCATAGTCTTTCATCTTTATGAGTTGTTTGATGAGCAAGTGAGATCTGAAAGGTTCGAAGTCTCCAACCTCCTCTTCATCTCTGAGATGCAAGAAGGTTCATCTGTGGTACTGCTCAACATACTGAAGACTGTGGAGCCTTCTATGAAGTATGAGCAGGGGACGGTGTTGTTAGTTGATTCCTCAAAGAAAGGTTCTAGGAGGAAATCAAAGAAACAACACAAGGGGAAGAAGAAGGCAGGACCAGCTCAAAAGGGCACTTGCCATCATTGTGGCAAGGAGGGTCATTGGCGAATAAACTGTAATATTTATCTTGAATTCGTGAAGAAGAATAAGGCATCCAATGCCCCATCTTCTTCAGATATCTTCATTATTGATTGTCATTCTATTTCCTCAGACACTTGGGTATTGGATACTGGGTGTGGCTCACATATATGTAATGACATACATGGGCTAAGGAATATAAGAAGACTCATCAAGGGAGAGTCAAATTTACGTGTTGGGAATGGAGCAAAGGTTGTTGCACTCGCCATCGGTGTTAGGGATATTTTGGAACGGCTAGAGGGGGGGGTGAATAGCGTTAATGGAATTCTTTCGCGTTTGTGTCTACAATTTCGTTAGTGCAGCGGAATATAGATAATGAAAGCAATAACGAAATATACAATCACACATGAACACGATGATATAACGTGGTTCGGAACCTCAAGGTTCCTACTCCACGGATCGAACTCTACTAGCTCTAGTGATGCACACGCAAACACTAATAAACACTCCTTCTCGGAACAATCCGGAGGCGGAGAAACCTCGTACAGGATGATTACAACAATAATCAAAAGCTACAAGCGAATACAATGAAATACAAAGCAAAACTAGTAAAGAAAAACACTTTACAAATGCTCTTGAATGCTTGATCGCTAGGTTGATCGAGTAGCACTTGGAGACCCTGAATTGCAGCAGCAACTCGCCCCAAATCACCTCAAAGAAACCTTGGTTTTTCCTCCATCACGAGCTCCTTATAAAGCTTCAACCTGTGCTGGAAAAAGTCGATCAGTCGACTGATCGGGACCATCAGTCGACTGATGCCACTGTTGTCGTGAGACAACGGCTAGATCCATGCTGGATAAGTCCAACGGAACCTTCATCGATCGATTGTGACCATCGATCGATGGAGTCCTCACTCAACGATCGAGTCTCGACTCCGTTACGTGGCCGATTTCGAGCACCGATCGACCGATCACACGATCGCATCGCTGAGCCATCATCGACCGCCCACCTGCAAATGATCGCTAGGCCATAACCCGCAGTCAAACCCTAGTTGACTCAGTCTAGTCGACTGCCACATGGAACCAGTCGACTGGCACACCTCAAACATGAGGTTTTAACTCAAATATGGTTCCCCCATACTTGCTAGACCACCCTTAGCCTAGACCTAAGCCTTCTAGCCACCTCCATCATCCTCACGCCTCTCGGATCCCTCCAAGTCATCCATGACTTGTTCATCCATCGCGCTAGCCTTCAGGTGCTTCCGTCGGCTATGTCATGCTAACGGTGTCTACACCACCAAGGCACATTGGACTTACGCCGCCAAGACTCCGCTTGGACTTTACGCCGCCAACCATTGGACTTATGCTGCCAAGACTCCCGCTTAGACTTTACGCCGCCAATAACAACGCTTGGACTCGAGTTGTTTCAGTTGTATCTCAGTTTCAGCAGTTGATTTCAGTTCCTCCATGATAGTCTTTGCATCTACATGAGCTCAGCCGTCCAGAATAGATGTTGGGTGAGTTTACATGGTTACTCGAGAAGAGATATAGTAGATCGAAGAATTGGTCATTCGACGTATTACTTTAGGTTATCCTATTTGTAGATATATCGAGAGATACTGGTAGTTTACAGGTATCTTTGTCTAGAACATTCTTGGATAGGGTTCTAAGGGTTCCTATCGACTTGTGGATTGGTGATTTTCTCTACCGTCAGGTGAGATGTTGATCAACAATCAAGAAGTCAAGGGATACCCTTAGCCTTTGCTAGACATACCTCTACTATAGACATATCCTTACGGATAGTTGGTTTGTTGGAGCGTTGATATACTAGGACTCTCGTATGTACGTATAATCCGAGAGTATTTGGATGTAGTTATGGATGTACTCTCAGGCTGGTCACTGCATCAGCAAGTGGAATATGCGATTAAGGTGATTTCGGGAATAGTCCTGATATTGGGGACCTCATACCGAGAGATGATTATATGGGTATCAGTGTTGCTAAACACTATGGGAGATTTATCTGCCTCAGTGCTTCTTCTTGAGAAGACTTGTAACTCTTTGTTAGAAGAGAGTCAGACCATGAGTTTATTCATCGATTATCGATGATTGGAATGCAATAATTGCTGAGAATGAATATCCTTCATTGTGGATAGATGATCTGTTTAGATCAGCTAAATGACACCTGTGTATATCCTAGGGTTGGTCTACGACTGGAGGTTTGATATTGTAGTGACTTAGTGTCATACAATTATCATTGTCGGTGTGATGATTGATATATCATCAGCTTGAAGTAAAAAGGATGCAGGGTGTAGAAGACGACATTTCATACTTGGTATGAATTTGAGGAGATGTTGATAATGTTGTTAGACCTATCGACGATTTAGTTGTTCATGGATTAGAGGAATCAAGTACTCTGGGATTAAATGCACACTACGACCTCTAAACCTAAATTGTGCCAATTTGATCATTTTATCAAGCTTCTCAAATAATATTGGCACACCCTAAAATCTTTTAGGATGATAATTCAAATCTATTTCCAAGGTATCCATAACCTTGAAAATAACCTAAAGTGCCACCTTTGTCATGGTTGAGTTAACTACCCATCCATTTAAGGTTAGCACAGCCTAACCCATCTAGCGTGAATCAATCACGCTCTTAGGAACCCAAAACCGATTTGAGCTCCTAGGGTTAATTAGGTATTCGTTAGGGATAACCTCCATAGATACCTTCCTAATGACCCTCCTAGGCTTATTAGCCTTGGTCATTTGGGTCTTACCTAGGTTGACTCTAGGGGTAACTCCCCTTGCAACCTGTTTAGTGGCCACCCTAGGTTTCCTAGAAACCTTAGCCACTAGGCACAACCCTTGGTCAACTCTAGGGATGACTTCCCTATTGACCTTAGTCTTCCTAGACCTAGTTTGTGTTCCATAATCAAATGGAACACTATGGTAAGCCACCTTAGGCTTAGGTTTGTGACCCAAACCTTGCTTGCCCTTGGTTGACTTTTGACTCTTAGGTCCTAGGTGTTGACTTTGACTTTTGGACCTAGAAGTTTGACTAATTGACCCTTGCATTTGATTTTGCATAACCTTAAGGGTCTTTTCAAGTTTTTCAAGCCTTGATCTCAATGCTTGATTTTCCTTTTCTAATATCTCAATTTTTGATTTTTCATTTTCTCTTGAGATATTTTTATTTCTAGGCATATGTCTAGATTTCTTAGCATTAAGGCCTAGATGTTCTCCTATTTTCTTAATGCTTTCCTTAGGTAATATATTTTTAGGGACATTAGTCCCAAATTTCTTCTTATTTCCTAAGTGAACACTCTTAGCTCCTAGGCAAATATATCTATTATTTCTAGCATGCTCTTTATGATAAATAGCAAGAGAATTGAAACCCTTAGCATGCTTTTAACTATTAACTAAAAAGGATGCATTATTAAAATATACCATAGGGTTAGCTTTGGAAGCTCCCCATACATGTGTAGCTCCCTCTTGGGTCTTCTTCTTCCCCCTAGGACATTGATTCCTATAATGTCCTTTTGCATTGCATTTGAAGCATATGATGTGCTCCTTGCTCTTGATACTTGGAGAACCGGCGTCCGTTGACTTTTGTTGACTTTTAGGTGCCGGAGGAGCTTTCTTGACTTTCTTTGGGCACTTACTCTTATAATGCCCAAATTTCCTACACTCAAAACACATAATGTTATTTTTATTTTGAATTGAGGTGTTTGAGTTACCGATGGTGGTGGAGACCGGAATTGGACTTTGGGCTTCTTTATCTTGATCGGATGTCGAAGCTTCTTCTTCTCGATGTTCCAGTATGAAGGTTCTCTCCTCCCCCTCAATCCTTGAGGTGGATGCTTCTTCCACTTCCTCCACCTCTTCCGACCCGGAAGTTGACTCCTCACTTTCTTGTGAGGATGATGATGATTCTTCTTCGGTCTCCTCCTCTTCCAAGTCTTCTTGGACCGATTCGGGATTGTCGTGGAACTTGATCAACTTGTTCCACAACTCCTTGGCATCCCTATAGCTTTTTAATCTGGACAAAATATCGTTAGGTATCAAATCAATCAACATTTTTGTTACCTTAACGGTTGTCTTGAATTTTTCCCGTTGCTCCTCGGTCCATCTCTTCATCTTGAGGATTTCTCCGTTTTCTCCTCTCGGAGCATCAAAACCTATAGTCACGGCAAACCAATTTTCTATATTCGTCATTAGAAAATATTCCATCCTACCTTTCCAATACGCAAAATGTTCGCGGTTGAAAGAAGGTGGGATGTTGACGTCGTCACCCAATCTTTCGTCAAATTCCATATTCTTCCCTCTAGCTTCTTGACTCCGGGTTGTTAATCCGTAGAAGAGCCCCGGGCTCTGATACCACTTGTTAGGGATATTTTGGAATGGCTAGAGGGGGGGTGAATAGCATCAATGGAATTCTTTCACGTTCGTGTCTACAATTTCGTTAGCGCAGCGGAATATAGATAATGAAAGCAATAACAAAATATACAATCACACACGAACACGATGATATAATGTGGTTCGGAACCTCAAGGTTCCTACTCCGCGGATCGAGCTCTACGAGCTCTAATGATGCACACGCAAACACTAATAAACACTCCTTCTCGGAACAATCCAGAGGCGGAGAAACCTCGTACAGGATGATTACAACAATAATCAAAAGCTATGTTTAATACAATGAAATACAAAGCAAAACTAGTAAAGAAAAACACTTTACAAATGCTCTTGAATGCTTGATCGCTAGGTTGATCGAGTAGCAGACCAAGAACTCGCCCCAAATCGCCTCAAAGAAACCTTGGTTTTTCCTCCATCACGAGCTCCTTATAGTCGACCGATCGACCATCACGATCGATGCCATCGCTGTCGTGGAGACAAAGATCCACGCCGGATAAGTCCAATGGAACCTTCATCACCGATCGATTGTGACCATCGCGACCGATGGAGTCCTCACTCGACCAGTTGAGTCTCGACTCCATTCTCGCGTGGCCAATTTCGAGCACCGATCGATCACACGATCACCGATCGCCCACTCGCAATGATCGCTAGGCCATAACCCACACCAAACCCTAGTTGATTTCGGTCCACTGATCGCCACATGGCACCCGACCGCACACCTCAAACATGAGGTTTTAACCCAAGTATGGTTCCCCCATACTTGCTAGACCACCCTTAGCCTAGACCTAAGCCTTCTAGCCACCTCCATCAGCCTCACGCCTCTCGCATCCCTCCAAGTCATCCATGACTTGTTCATCCATCGCGCTAGCCTTCAGGTGCTTCCGTCGGCTATGTCATGCTAACGGTGTCTACACCGCCAAGGCACATTGGACTTACGCCGCCAAGACTCCGCTTGGACTTTACGCCGCCAACCATTGGACTTATGCTACCAAGACTCCCGCTTGGACTTTACGCCGCCAATATCAAACCCTTGGACTTCTCAAATGCCAAGACTCAAGCTTGGACTTTCCCTTGCCAACCCATGTTGGACTTTCCATGCCAAGACCATGCTTGGACTTTCCTTGCCAACCCATGTTGGACTTTTCATGCCAAGACCATGCTTGGACTTTCCTTGCCAACCCATGTTGGACTTTACATTGCCAAGACCCATGCTTGGACTTTTCCCAATGCCAAGTGTCCCACTTGGACTTTACCAAATGACAATTACATTGTCATATGTTTTTGTCGAAACATCAAAACATCACTCGAGTCAAACTCGAGTCCTGGTCAATCGTGACCTGGGCTGATTGCACCAACAATCGGAACATATTTGTTGAAACTCCCTACAGGACTTGTCTTAGAACTGGACAATTGCTTTTATGTTCCTTCATTGATAAAGAACATCATTTCTATTTCTTGTTTGAATAGAAATGGGTACCATTTAACTTTTAGTAACAATTGTTGTTACATAACTTTGAATGACATTCTTTATGAGACTGGAACTTTAAGCAATGGTATTTATACGTTGGACGTATCCACTGACATTTTCAATAACGAAGTGAGCAACAAGTGTGCTTGAATAGATAATCCATTAGACTCCTACATGTGGCATTGTCATCTTGGCCATGTGAGCAAGAAATGCATGTCCGAATTACACCGATGTAGAATTCTAAAATCATTTGGATTAGATTCATACGATACATGTGAATCTTGCTTAAAGGGCAAGAAGACCAAGTTACCTTTTATTGGAAAAGGTGAACCGATGGGTGAGTTGCTTGGTCTAATACATACTGATGTATGCAGACCTATGTCAACTCAAGCTCCAGGAGGTTATAACTACTTCATTACCTTCACTGATGATCACTCACGGTTTGAGTTGAAGGGTTTTGCTTATCGAGTCCGTGAGGGGAAACTTTGCTTCCCACTTCACCTCGGTTGCTTGATCATGGTGATCCCTTCTATGTCCCCAGATTAAAAAATTTAATCTTAGACAAAAGAGATTGCCAAAACAACCAAGTCATCGTCATGCTATTCGTTTAGAGAGGTCACTTGAACAAACTCGTTGTTCAAGTGACCATCCTCTATTCTACGAGTAGCCGTGGAATAGACGATGTACGGATCGCCGATTTTTGTATTTATGATCAGGATCCAAGTATTATTTAGCCACAAAAAGATTTATATCATGCTCATAAATGAAAAACAAATACAAACATGTAACATATAAAAATTAGAGAATCGATATACCTCTCGATCTTCTAATGTATGACCTTCCTCCTTTCGGACGTCGTGTGGGCGACGATCTACCAAAAGTCGAAGCTCCAAGATCACAAATCTTCCTTCCTTGCTCTTCCAAAGCAAGAGGAAGAATAGATACAAGGTTCTTCTCCTTCCTAAACCAACCAACAAGGAACAAAAGGAATCCTTGCCGCCGACCAACTAGGAGAAGGAGATGATGATGGAAAACAACCAAGAGACCAAGGGAGACCCCTAAGTCTTGTTTCCACCACTCAAGGAGAAGAGAAGAGAGTCTTTGACCACCGGCCAATGGCTGAAAAAGGGCTGGGAGAACAAGCTGGACGCTGGCCACCTTGAAGGAAGAAGAAGAAAGGGATTACCTTCCTTATTTGGTGCCGCCACCTCCTCCAAAACCTAAGCCTCTCTTGATTATTCTTGCATGCCAACCCCTCAAGCTCCTTTTATAGAGTTAGGGATAAGCCTCCTTTTAATCTCTACCATTGGTTCTAGGGATTTAATCTCAACCGTCGGATCTAGAGATTTAATCTCAACCGTCAAATCTTAGAGATTTAATCTCTACCTATGGATCTAGAGTTTTGTTTATATCCATTGGATCTAAGCTTCATGAGGTGTTAATAGGCTCAAGTTGGATCTTGGCCACCCATGGATCAAGCCCACATAAAGTCCGATCCATTAATGATAATCCAATCCACTAAAGGATTATCATTGATCTACCTCACCAACCCCCATAAGTTAATATGGGCTCCATATTGTTGGGTTTTTCCGAGCCGCAAAAACCGCTTTTTGCGTTGCGGAAACCTCGGAAGCCCCTGGCCACGGATCCGTGCGAAGTATAAAAATTATAATTACATGTTTGTGCTTACAGAAATCCTAGATCTACCTTAGATCTAAGAGGTTAGAATGTTACCCTCGTAGCGACGCCCTTCGCTTATCCCACTCGTCCAAAAGTTCGCCGGAACTCGAGAGTGTCAAGTGCACACTCCTCTATGGTATCCACACAAGCAATAGGTGGAGAGAAATGCCTTAGAGTGTGCTAGCACTCCCTTAGGAATTTCGGCCAAAGAGAGGGATGGGAGAGGGAGAGCTTGAGAGGAAAGGTTCCAAGGTTGAAGATGAAGTCATAAGAGTAACTCATCAAATGAATTCACCCTCCATAACCCCTAAGTGGCCGGCCACTTCATGGAGGGGGGGGGTTACATGCATGCATGTAACTCCCATGACCCTTGGTCTCCCTCATGATGTGGCACCAATTGACCAAGTCAATGATGATGTGGAGCACCATCATTGGCCGGCCATGCCTAGTCATCATCATGACATGGCATTTGGTCAAGTCAAACTTGACCTTTCATCTTCCCTCTCAAGTCAAGTCAAACTTGACCTCTATTCTCCCATGGTTGATCAAATCTAACCACTTGACTCAAGTCAATTTAATTTAATGAATCTCTATTCATTAATTTAAATTGATTTGATGAATCAAATCTCAATTAGACTCATTCAACACTTGAATCAACTTGAGTCTAACTCAATTAGTCTAATTTGGATTACTCTTAATCCAATTTGGTTCATCCCATGAACCTAATCCTCATGGTTCATCATATGAACCTAATCTCCATCTAATTGCCCTTATGTGTGTGACCCTATAGGTTCTTGTAACGTTGGCAATGTCCCTAAACCGATTTAGGAACATAAGCAATGAGCGGTATCTAGCAACACATCATTGCTACCCAAGTTACAAGAATGTTGAGCTCCAACATCACCTTTGTGACTACTAATTGTGACTCACAATATGTGACAATGTCCTCTATCCTTGACATCTAGATTGACCAATCGAGGCATAGACCGTGTCATCCTGACAATCTAAATCTTGATCTCCATGAGCCCAATATCTCATATTGACTCATTTGGCATGGCCATGCACTTCGTGGTCTCACTCTATCAAGAATATCGATGTCACCCCTGGCCATATAGAGGGATAGATCCCATCTACATCACTCACATCCTCCGCATAATTTGTTACATACCCAAGAATCGCTTTTTATAGTCCACCCATTTACGTGACGCTTGACGGCCAAAGTATGCAACTCCTTATGTAGGGAACCATGGTGACTTCAGTCTAAGGACTAATAGTCATACTAATAGCCACATGAGAAAGTATATGACACTCATATAACGATCCATGATACTTTCTCATGGGGTCATTCAAAGATACATTCTCTAATGCATACCCATGTGTCAACTTGATATCTCATCCATGACTTGTGAGATCAAGTCATCTTGTTGACCTACATGTTAGTCTCTACGCATTAACATTGTCCCCGAATGTTAATACTGACAGGAATGATTAAGAGTAGTGTTCTCTATATCATCTCATTATCGATTCAACCAATCGATTGATATAGATAAGAACCTACTACTCAAGGACATTATTATATTTAGTTATTTGGCACCAATACAAGTAAATATAATAACCATGCCTTTATAAATAGGAATATGATACAATAAAGTCCATACAACAATCATCACATGATTGGCTCTAGGCTTTCACTAACAATCTCCCACTAGCACTAGTGCCAATCACCGTAGTATCTAATACCCAATGACCTAGTGTGACCATCATGCTTTTTCTGCGCCAAAGCCTTGGTCAAGGGATCCGCGATGTTAGCCTCGTGGGTACTCGCAAATCTTCACATCTCCTCGATCGACAATCTCACGAATGAGATGGAAGCACCGATATATTCGGCCTCGCTGTAGAATCAATAATCGTGGTCTTGCTTGGAACTCTTCCACACAAAGGCTACCTATTCAAGCAAAACACGAACCCCGATCGCGATCTATAATCATCTCGTTGAAGTCGCATCAAGAACCCTTTACGCCTAGCTCTCATCGCTTCCAAATATCAAGAAATATTCTTTAGTCCTTCTCAAGTACTTAAGAATATTCTGATCGCTATCCAGTGACGCTCACCGATCTCGATCGTATCTACTCGCCATGCTCAAAGCATACGAGACATCGTGAGAGTATACACAAGATGGCGCATATGATAGATCCTATAGCGTATGCGTAAGGGATCTTATCCATGCGGTCTCTCTCTCTAGAAGAGGGACTTTGAGTCTTCAAAGACTCACACCATGTGACATCGAGTAAGTCCTTCTTGGAATTCGCATGGCAAACCAAGTAATACTGTCAATGTATGTACTGACTTAGGCTAAGCAAATCTCTCTTAGATCTATCTCTATAGATCTTGATGCCTAGAATACAGTCGCTTCACCTAAGTCCTTCATTGAGAAGCACGCCCACCAAGTCTTCACAGATCATCAGAGCAAAGGGATGTCATTCCCAATGAGTAGTATGTCATCCACATACAATACAAGGAACACAACTGTGTTCCCATTAACCCTCTTGTAGACACAGTGGTTCATCTTCATTCTTGATGAAACCAAACTGCTTGATCGCATCATCGAATCAAGATTCCACCGAGAAGCTTGCTTTAGCCCATAAATGGACCTTTGCACAGATACCTTCCCAAGATGTGGATCTACAAAACCTCGTTGTGTCATGTACACATCCTCGAGTAAGTTTCCATTCGTAAACGCGGTTTTGACATCCATTTGCCAGATCTCATAATCGTGGTATGTCAATAGCAAGCAAGATCCGAATGGACTTAAACATCGCGGAGAAAAGGTTTCATCATAGTCAATACCATGAATTTGCTTGAAACCTTTAGCCACCAATCGCCCTTATAGGTATGTAAGTCCATCCATGCGTCTTTCTCCTAAAGACCCACTTACACCCAATGGGTTTGACTCTTCGTGGATCAACCAAAGTCCATACTTGGTTAGTGTACATGGATTCCTTCTGATCTCATGGCCTAGCCATTTCTCTAACTGCTCATCACAGCCTTCTCGATAGGAGGTAGGCTCATTCTCAATGAGCATAACGTCATCATGGTCGACAAGAGAAATGAGTATCTCTCAGTCGACGATGTACCCTATCGACTGCCAAGAGGTAGGTCTACTTGAACAGTGGTTGTTCCACAACTCTTTGTGCAACAACCTCATCACCCACAACACTTTGTGGTTCCTGCTCAACCTCCATCAAGGCCTCAGGTTATGGTCCTTATCTTGAATTTCTTCAAGATCGAAGGTATTCTCACTAGTTTTTCTAGAAACAAAATCCCTTTCTAGAAAACCCCGCCTTTGCCACAAACACTTTGTGCCGACCGGAATGTAGAAGTAATATCCCTTTGTATCCTTGGGATATCCAACAAAATAGCACCTATCGGATTTGGGTCCCAGTTTGTCTGAGACTTGACGTCGAACGTAAGCCTCACAACCCCAAATCCTCATAAAAGACATCTTGGGATTTTTCCCTGTCCATATCGTATATGGTGTCTTTGCCACAACCTTGGATGGTACACTTGCTTAAGGGTAAAGGTCACAGGTTCCAGAGCATATCCCCAAAAGGATATAGGAAGATCTGTGTGACTCATCATAGATCGTACTATATCCAATAGGGTACGATTCCTCCTTTCGGATACACCATTCCACCGTGGTGTTCCAGAGGAGTGAGTTGGGATAGAATCCCACACTCACCTAGATAGTCACGAAACTCATGGCTAAGGTATTCACCACCTCGATCCGATCAAGTATCTTAATACTCTTGCCAAGTCGGGTTTTGTACTTCATTCTTGAATTCTTTGAACTTTTCAAAGGATTCAGATTTATGTGTCATAAGATACACATAACCATATCTACTGAAGTCATCAGTAAATGTAATGAAGCACCAGAATCACCTCTAGCAAAGAACATTGAAAGGACCACATACATCACTATGTATAAGTCCTAACAAATGCTGCTCTTTCGCTATGTCCACTAAAGGAGTCTTGGTCATCTTGCCTAAAAGGCAAGACTCGCATGTCTCATATGATTCAAAATCAAATGAGTCTAGCACCCATCCTTATGGAGCCGAGATAAGCGACTCTCATTTATGTGACCTAAGCGACAATGCCAGAGATAGGTTTGGTTCAACTCATTTGACTTGAACCTCTTGGTACTTATGTTATAGATAGGGCTCTCTAAGTCTAGAAAGTAGAGTCCGTTCATTAGAGGTGCACTACAATAGAATATATCATTTAAATAAACCAACAACATTTGTTCTTTATTATAAATGAAAACCTTTCTTGTCCAAACAAGAAATCAAATGATGTTCTTAGTTAAGGCAGTGCACATAACAACATTCATCTAATTCTAATACAAGCCCAGAGGGCGAGATAGATCATAAGTTCCTACAATGACAAGAAGAACCCTTGCTCCATTGCCTCGTGAGGTCCACCTCGCCTTTGTCAATGCCTTGCTATTTCTCACCGCACATTGGTACAAATGTGAGATGCACATCCGATCTAATAACCATGATGAAGAAATAGATAGATTGACTTCTATAACATTTATACCAAGTAGAAGTCTCACTTCTCTTCTTCTTAAGATCTTCCGTATGCCTCATAGCTACGCTTCCAGTTGTCCTCGCTTCCTTGCGCGGGAAGCAAGCCCTTCCTTGGCTATCCCTCCTTTGGGTTTAAGTTCTTTGCCTTTGCCCTTGGCTTGGGACTTTCCCTTACCTTTAGGCTTGCCCTTGCCTTTCTTCTTTCTCGCACCATCAAAATGGTGTCGATTTACCCTTCTTAAGGTTAAGCTCATAGCTCTCAACATGCCGAGCATTTCAGTAATGGCTTATCAATTTCATTCATGTTATAATTCATGACAAATTGATCGAAGGCTCTTGACAAAGATTGCAAGATTAGGTCATGGCCAACTCTTGGCCAAGTGGGAATCCCAAATTTGTAGGTTTTCTACGCACTCAATCATCTTTGAGTACATATGTACCTCACGAGTCCCTTCTTGCATTTTGGACCCAAATAATGCCTTAGAGACTTCATATCTCTCATGCCTAGCTTGTCCTTGATATAGTTGACGAAGATGTCCAACCATATCATAAGCATTCATGAACTCGTGTTGCTTACAAGCTCGAGTTCATGGTCGCAGCATTAGACATGACACATCTAATGCATCATCTTGATGCTTCTTGTAAGCATCTTTGTCACAGGCATGAGCATTGGCGGGAGGTGCCTCCGGAATGGGCTGCTCGGGACGTCTGACTTCCTTTCTTGGGTGAGAACAATTCTCAAGTTCTGTGCGATCCGGAAATTTGCTCCATTGAGCTTGTCCTTCTCAAGGACGGATCACAGAGAGAGTGTTCGTGTTTGTTGACATAGTAATCTACAACATACAATGCAGAGGATTAATATCATATTCCTTTTATCATTTAATTAGGCCTTTAATCAAATGATGCTCCCACTAAATTATAGGAATTTTATAGAATCGAGTTATGGATGTGGTCAAACCACTTTTACTAGATTCATACAAACTAGCTATAATTCTTGCGTGACAAGATCCACATCATACTAAGCCTTGAGTTAGCTTTGGCTAAATCGCCCAAGACTTAGTACGATCGGTGGGTAACACATTACCGATTACATCTCTATGCAACTCTTGTTTATAGGATTAAGACCCACATTTACAAAAGACCTTGAGTTAGCTTTGGCTAAATCGCCCAAGATTTAGTGTAAATGCGATCTTAACCTATCTTTCCAACGATTGGAATATGCCTATAGTTCTACTCGATCCAATTGAGTTAACTAGTTTTGCTCAATCTAATTGAGCTTACTCTAACCCGAGTCGTGATAGGCGGGACCAAGATTGTCCCTCCGCACCCTACCAAGATAATATGTGTTGCTCTGCTTTGGCAGATTCAACAACGACAAATGATCGAGGTAGTGATGGGTATCAAGGCTCGGTAGGCATTTTCGAGTTGATTCGATTATGATCTAATCTAATCGTAATGTGTATCTTATACGCATTTAGGCCTTTATTATCCTATATTAGCATGCATCATATACATACATTAATTATTCTAGCATGCATCATATACATACAAGAAAATTAACCTAGCATGCATCATATACATACATTAATTATTCTACTAGCATGCATCACATACATACAAGCAAAAATCAATTAAATATATATATATATATATCAACATATATATATATATATAATTAAATGTGATATAGTCATGGCCCTACTACGATCTTCTCAAGCCAATGAGAAGATCGGACGGTCTACCTAAGGCTAGCGGCTTCTCCAAGCGCTCCCTTTGACCGCCATGTGTCGTCGTCACCCTTCTCGTAAGCTCGTCTTCAAGTGGACTTTCCACCGCTCCATTTTTGTACATTACAAATACGAAACTCGAGTTACATTCGAGTCTAAAACTATTTACAACTAGAATATTAAAAGAATAGGTGCGACGCGCAGGTCGCAAACACTTTACAACACGCAGGCCGTATTATGAATTACAACACACTTAATCCAATCCAATTGGGTTATTGGGCCATGACAATCACAGAATTATACATAATTCTAAATTATGTATTTTTACAGAAATTTCTATAATTTTTCCTAATTTATTTCGAATTTATGAGTCAACTCTCCATAACGGTCCCGCTAAGCGGTTTCAGCGATCGCGGGACATGGCCCCTTTCGGATAGGGGCGCCCCTACTGCAAAATAAACTTCGCGAGTGTCCCTACAATGATCTTACAGCGACTTAAGTCACTGTCCCAAAACCTAAAGAACTCGCCGATTCGGAGAGTTTTTCTCGACGGTTGAAGCCTACGAGTGTCCCAACACTCGTTGCTTCGACTCTACGAGAAAAATACCCAAAAATTCTATAAAATAAGAAAATTTACAGAAACATATAAATCTGTAATTTTTATATCTAATATAAAAACTACAAAAACGAAACACATACATGCTTCGCACATGGCTCTGATACCACTGTTGGGTTTTTCCGAGCCGCAAAAACCGCTTTTTGCGTTGCGGAAACCTCGGAAGCCCCGGCCACGGATCCGTGCGAAGTATAAAATTATAATTACATGTATGTGCTTACAGAAATCCTAGATCTACCTTAGATCTAAGAGGTTAGAATGTTACCCTCGTAGCGACGCCCTTCGCTTATCCCACTCGTCCAAAAGTTCGCCGGAACTCGAGAGTGTCAAGTGCACACTCCTCTATGGTATCCACACAAGCAATAGGTGGAGAGAAATGCCTTAGAGTGTGCTAGCACTCCCTTAGGAATTTCGGCCAAAGAGAGGGATGGGAGAGGGAGAGCTTGAGAGGAAAGGTTCCAAGGTTGAAGATGAAGTCATAAGAGTAACTCATCAAATGAATTCACCCTCCATAACCCCTAAGTGGCCGGCCACTTCATGGAGGGGGGGGTTACATGCATGCATGTAACTCCCATGACCCTTGGTCTCCCTCATGATGTGGCACCAATTGACCAAGTCAATGATGATGTGGAGCATCATCATTGGCCGGCCATGCCTAGTCATCATCATGACATGGCATTTGGTCAAGTCAAACTTGACCTTTCATCTTCCCTCTCAAGTCAAGTCAAACTTGACCTCTATTCTCCCATGGTTGATCAAATCTAACCACTTGACTCAAGTCAATTTAATTTAATGAATCTCTATTCATTAATTTAAATTGATTTGATGAATCAAATCTCAATTAGACTCATTCAACACTTGAATCAACTTGAGTCTAACTCAATTAGTCTAATTTGGATTACTCTTAATCCAATTTGGTTCATCCCATGAACCTAATCCTCATGGTTCATCATATGAACCTAATCTCCATCTAATTGCCCTTATGTGTGTGACCTATAGGTTCTTGTAACGCTGGCAATGTCCCTAAACCGATTTAGGAACATAAGCAATGAGCGGTATCTAGCAACACATCATTGCTACCCAAGTTACAAGAATGTTGAGCTCCAACATCACCTTTGTGACTACTAATTGTGACTCTCACAATATGTGACAATGTCCCTCTATCCTTGACATCTAGATTGACCAATCGAGGCATAGACCGTGTCATCCTCGGTACAATCTAAATCTTGATCTCCAAGTAGACTCACTCTAATCAAATGAGCTCAATATCTCATATTGACTCATTTGGGCATGGCCATGCACTTCGTGGTCTCACTCTATCAAGAATATCGATGTCACCCCCGTCATATAGGAGGGATAGATCCCATCTACATCACTCACATCCCTCCGCATAATTTGTTACATACCCAGTAATCGCCTTTATAGTCCACCCATTTACGGGTGACGTTTGACGAAGCCAAAGTATGCAACTCATTATGTAGGGAACCATGGTGACTTCAGGTCTAAGGACTAATAGTCATACTAATAGCCACATGAGAAAGTATATGACACTCATATAACGATCCATGATACTTTCTCATGGCGGGTCATTCAGTATACATTCTCTAATGCATACCCATGTGTCAACTTGATATCTCATATCCATGACTTGTGAGATCAAGTCATCTTGTTGACCTAGATGCTAGTCTCTACGCATTAACATTGTCCCCGAATGTTAATACTCGACCAGGAATGATTAAGAGTAGTGTTCTCTATATCATCTCATTATCGATTCAACCAATCGATTGATATAGATAAGAACCTACTACTCAAGGACATTATTATATTTAGTTATTTGGCACCAATACAAGTAAATATAATAACCATGCCTTTATAAATAGGAATATGATACAATAAAGTCCATACAACAATCATCACATGATTGGCTCTCGGGCTTTCACTAACACATATATTATTTGTACATTTTCTCTCCGTGTTTAAGATCTTGAATGTCCGTCGATTAATTAATTTACTAACCATTAATTAATCAACATCTAACTCCATGAGTAGTACCACTCAACCTTTTCATCATGCTGGACCAAGTCCACCTGCAGGGTTTACATGATGAACCTTATGAGCTCCTCAAGGGGACATCATCATCCTAATATATAGGACATGGTTTCCTTCTATAATCAACGACACACCATATAAATAATATCATCTCCCAACTTACCGAGCCTATCGATTTAATCTATAAATCTCGCCCATTGGTAAATCAAAGAGATTAATACTAAGTATATGTGCTCGTTATTATATCGGGATTAAGAGCATGTACTAAATAATATCTGAGGTCTGATTCGATTATGTAGTCGGCAATAAATCGAATCACCTCTATGTCGGTCCTGCTCAATACACACAAAGTGCACTAGTGTGATTCTATGGTCAAGACAAACCAATACCAAATCACACTACAACCATTCCGATGGTTTGTCCAAAGTCATCTCGGTTGTGAGCCTTTACTTATACTTTACAAGGAACCGATAACATGATCTCCCGTGTGACACCACACACCATGTTATCTACAATGTAATGTATTAGACAATATTGTATAACCATAAAAATGCAAAAAATGATCATGTGATTCTTATTTCAAAATAAAGATGTTCATACAAAAGATAGACTTTTCAGTATACATCCCTACAATCTCCCACTTATACTAAAAGACTATGTTGTCCTTAAACTGCCATACATCTGATCCCCATTCCCTCCACATGCCTATCAAAAGCTCTCGCCGGAAGGGCCTTAGTGAAAGGATCTGCCAGGTTATCCTCCGATGCAATCTTGGCCACAGCAACTTCTCCTCTCTTTACGATTTCTTGTATCAGGTGGTACTTGCGCTCTATGTGCTTACTTGCCTTATGGGCTCGTGGTTCCTTCGAGTTTGCAACTGCACCACTATTATCATAAAAAATTGTGATAGTTCTGGGCAAACCAGGAATCACATTCAAGTCCATCAGGAAGTTCCTGAGCCACACAGCTTCTTTGGCCGTCTCAGAGGCTGCCACATACTCAGCTTCCATAGTGGAGTCCACCACGCATTTCTGCTTGACACTCCTCTATACAATGGCTCCACCACCCAAAGTAAATACAAAACCTGAGGTAGACTTACTATTATCCCTATCAGATTGGAAGTCGGAATCCGTGTAACCCACAGGGAGTAATTGGTCTGCCCGGTAAACCAACATATAATCCCTAGTCCTTCTCAGGTACTTCAATATATGCTTTATCGCAGTCCAATATCCCTGTCCTGGATTACTCTGATATCTGCTGACCATGCCCACGGCAAAGCAGATATCTGGTCTCGTACATAGCATCTCATACATGAGGCTTCCTACTGCCGAAGCATAAGGAACCGCCTTCATCTCCTCTATCTCCTTAGATGATCTAGGACACATCTCCTTAGATAAAGGAACTCCATGCCTGAAAGGTAGAAAACCCTTCTTGTAGTTCTGCATGCTAAAACGATCCAAAATCCTATCTATGTATGAAGCTTGGGATAAGCACAACATCCTTTTCCTTCGATCCCTTATAACCTTGATCCCAAGGATGTGTCCCACCTCTCCCAAGTCCTTCATATCAAACTGTTTGGACAACCATACCCTTACGTCCGATAACACCTTGATATTGTTGTCAATCAACAAAATGTCATCTACGTAAAGTACAAGAAATACCACTACGTTTTCATCACATCTCTTGTATACACAAGACTCATCCGGACTTTGAATAAATCCATAAGACTGGATTACCTCATCAAAGCGGATGTTCCAAGACCTCGAAGCTTGCTTCAATCCATAAATGGACTGATTAAGCTTACATACAAGATGCTTTTTGCCCTTAGCAATGAATCCCTCTGGTTACTTCATATAGATGTTTTCCTCAAGACTTCCATTAAGGAAAGCTGTCTTGACATCCATCTGCCACACCTCATAATCCATATGAGCTGCTATGCATAAGAGAATCTGGATAGACTTAAGCATGGCTACCGGCGAAAAGGTCTCCTCATAATCGATATCTTCTTTCTGAGTATACCCTTTTGCATCAAGCCTCGCTTTGAAGGTCTCAACCTTCTCATCTATTCCTCTCTTTCTCTTGTAGATCCACTTGCATCCAATAGTTTTTACACCATCGGGTGGCTCTACTAGCTCCCAGACCTGATTTGAATCCATAGATTCAATCTTAGCATTCATTGCACTTTGCCATGATGTTGCATCTTTATCTTGGATTGCCTCGTCATATGTCCAAGGATTAGGTTCATGTTCGCCAGGGACCAAATCAAAAGATTCTCTCAAGAACATGAATCTATCAGGCTATCTCACAACCCTCCCACTACGACGAGGTATCACCTGTGTATCCTCTGTGACACACGGTGCAGTGACATGTGGTATATCCTCTTGTACCGGTGGTACTAAAGAAGTGACTTCCCCTTTTAATTCCTCTAGAAAAATTTTACTCTTGGGCTTGTGGCTCATCATATAGTCTTCCTCTAGAAATCTGACGTTCGTGCTAACGATCACCCTCTGATCTCTAGGACTATAAAATAAACTACCCTTCGTTCCTCTAGGATAGCCAACGAACAAGGGTACTTTTGTATGAGATTCCAACTTACCAGCATCTGCCTTCAGCACATGTGCTGGACTCCCCCATATCCGAATATGTCTTAGACTAGGCTTTCGCCCAGTCCACAATTCTTTGGGAGTAGAAGGCACTAATTTAGATGGAACCAAGTTCAGAATGTACACCGCCGTATCTAGAGCATATCCCCAGAACGAATCTGGCAACTCTGAATAACTCATCATCGATCTAACCATCTCCATAAGAGTCCTATTCCTTCGCTCTGCTACACCATTTTGCTGGGATGTGCCAGGTGTAGACAATTGGGATTGAATCCCAGCCTCTGATAAGTAATTCCTAAACTCTCCCAAGAGGTATTCGCCACCACGAGCAGATTGTAGTGTTATCCATATCTTGAATAATCGTCTATGAAAAAGACTAAATATTCAAAACCACCTCTAGCCTGGATAGTCATAGGACCATACAAATCAGAATGAACCAATTCTAACACATCTTTGGCTCTATACCCCTTGGCCTTAAAAGGCCTCTTGGTCATTTTACCCTCTAAGCAAGATTCACAGGTTGGGAAATCTTCCACCACTAATGAACCCAAAGGTCCATCAGCTATCAACCTTTGAATTCTGCTTAGGTTAATATGACCAAGCCTAAGATGTCAAAGATATGTTTGGTTCATCTTTAAAGGTTCTTTTCTCTTATTGGAATTAGAAGATGAGTTATTAACTTTTATTTGCATCGTGGGAGCTTTTGGTTCGAGTGTATACAAATTTCCTATCAATGTACCTGAACAGATATTCTCCCTATTCCTTTTTATAACATCTCTATCATTAAAAGGAATAGAAAATCCATCCATAAACAATTTAGAAACTGAAATTAAATTCTTTTTAAATAAAGGTACATAAAGGGAATTTTCTAGAACCAAAATTTTATTTTTCTCACAAGATAAATAAAACTTCTCTCACTGCAATAGCCGCCACCATTATGGCATTACCCAAGTAAACAGTAATCTCTCCCTTAGCTCATCATCGAATTTCCTAGAACCCCTGCAAAGTATTGCAGACATGATCAGAGACTCCCGTATCTACTCACCAGGTGCCGGTAGATAACACCGCTAACCATGTTTCAACGACTAGACTAAAGGATATACCTTTGTTCTGCTTTGGATTGGGACAGTCATTCTTCGAATGTCCATCCTACTTGCAAGTGAAGTACTTGCCTTTCGACTTCTTCACTCCTCCCTGAGATCCTCCCACCACCTTTGCTCCAACTTGTTTCTTCTTCTTCTTGCCTTTCGGCTTAGAAGTAGAAACCTTCTGAGCAACCATGGCCTGAGCCCGAGCAAGCCTTTCTGTCGGCTGGAGAATGATATCGACCTGGGTTTACCCTTCGATCTCAGCTCCAAGGACATCCAGCTCAATCGCAGACTTAGGAGGACTCTCTTCGAAGAGTACATACTTTACTCCTTAGCAGATAAGACAATATCTAGATTCTTTTCCAATCAATATTATTTGGGTACAGTAAGTTTATTTTCCTTTAGTATCATAGCAAGTGGACTAAAAGTCATTTTTGAAAATCCTAAGAATCACATAGATCATTACTGTAGATTTCAAAAAGTTATTGATTCCTCAAACAATAAAATTTTAAAATCAACCAACACCTCAAAACACCGAGAATATCGTATGCCACGATAGTGTGGATGTATACGAATTCTACATTTGTAAGAGGAGGTTTTACCCATTAATTTTACTATCTTGTCAACCTAACTTTTTGACAAGTAAAATTAATAGTTTGTTCCTTTTTGGCCCTACAAATAAAATTAGTGACTACGATGGGGAGGATACTTATATTTGTATCTAAGTATTCACCATTACTCGGTACTAAGGTAATTATCTCGGGTTATGTGCCTTCCGATGGGGAAGTACACACGCTCCTTGATAATTCCCTATAACCATATTTGACCTTGTGATCCGCAAACAAACTCATCCGATGGGGAGGAAGGCACTCAGAGCCAACGCACAAGTTTGTTTGCATCATTTGTCAAATTGTAATGGAGGCCGTGAGAATTTATAAAAATTTTCCTCTCCCACTTAGTAATTTGAAATTGAGGAATTTTCCTAGCCTACGACATGCATATAAAAAAAAGCAATAAATATGAAAAATAAATTATTTTCCAACTATTATGGCTTTTGTCTTCAATATGTCTCCCGTCGCATCGCCTTCTCATTTACTCCTCCTACGCCATGTACAAGCCATCCGGAGATCCGAGCCGAGACTGTAACCTAATTTAATTTACATCCATTGATCCTATACTACTTGAGGGAGTGTACATGAAATCTAAATCAAAAGTAAACTAAAATAAAGAGTGGCTAAAATAATGTCGTATCTAATTTACAAAAAATCAAATACTAGCCTCGTCAATCCCGAGGATTCAACAAAATATACATACAATCACATACACACATATGGCCATAATAGTCGGATCTTATGCCTGCAACCAAAGAGTTAAACTATGCATATCCTACTATTATCCGACACATATAATATATGAAAAGTGCATAAAAATTAACCGAATCCTAAACACACAAAACCGAAAACCTTGGCTCTGATACCAATTGAAGGGTTTTGCTTATCGAGTCCGTGAGGGGAAACTTTGCTTCCCACTTCACCTCGATTGCTTGATCATGGTGATCCCTTCTATGTCCCCGGATTAAAAAATTTAATCCTAGACAAAAGGGATTGCCAAAACAACCAAGTCATCATCGTGCTATTCGTTTAGAGAGGTCACTTGAACAAACTCATTGTTCAAGCGACCATCCTCTATTCTACGAGTAGCCGCGGAATAGACGATGTACGGATCGCCGATTTTTGTATTTATGATCAGGATCCAAGTATTATTTAGCCACAAATAGATTTATATCATGCTCATAATTGAAAAATAAATACAAACATATAACATATAAAAATTAGAGAATCGATATACCTCTCGATCTTCTAATGTATGACCTTCCTCCTTTCGGACGTCGTGTGGGTGACGATCTACCAAAAGGCGAAGCTCCAAGATCACAAATATTCCTTCCTTTCTCTTCCAAAGCAAGAGGAAGAATAGAAACAATGTTCTTCTCCTTCCTAAAACCAACCAACAAGGAACAAAAGGAATCCTTGCCGCTGGCCAACTAGGAGAAGGAGATGATGATGGAAAACAACCAAGGCACCAAGGAAGACCCCTAAGTCTTGTTTCCACCACTCAAGGAGAAGAGAAGAGAGTCTTTGACCACTGACCAATGGCTGGAAAAGGGCTGGGAGAACAAGCTGGACGCCGGCCACCTTGAAGGAAGAAGAAGAAAGGGATTGCCTTCCTTATTTGGTGCCGCCACCTCCTCCAAAACCCTAACCCTAGCTTTGCCGCCAACTCCAAAACCTAAGCCTCTCTTGATTATTCTTGCATGCCAACCCCTCAAGATCCTTTTATAGAGTTAGGGATAAGCCTCCTTTTAATCTCTACCATTGGTTCTAGGGATTTAATCTCAACTGTCGGATCTAGAGATTTAATCTCAACTGTCAGATCTTAGAGATTTAATCTCTACCTATGGATCTAGAGTTTTGTTTCTGTCCATTGGATCTAAGCTTCATGAGGTGTTAATAGGCTACATTAGGGACCATGAGGAGGAGTTGGATCTTGACCACCCATGGATCAAGCCCACATAAAGTCCGATCCATTAATGATAATCCAATCCACTAAAGGATTATCATTGATCTACCTCACCAACCCCCATAAGTTAATATGGGCTCCATATATTATTTGTACATTTTTTCCCCGTGATTAAGATCTCGAATGTCCGTCGATTAATTAATTTACTAACCATTAATTAATCAACATCTAACTCCATGAGTAGTACCACTCAACCTTTTCATCATGTCGGACCAAGTCCACCTGCAGGGTTTACATGATGAACCTTATGAGCTCCTCAAGGGGACATCATCATTCTAATATATAGGACACGGTTTCCTCCTATAATCAACGACACACCATATAAATAATATCATCTCCCAACTTACCGAGCCTATCGATTTAATCTATAAATCTAGCCCATTGGTAAATCAAAGAGATGAATACTAAGTATATGTGCCCGTTATTATATCGGAATTAAGAGCTTGTACTAAATAATATCTGAGGTCCGATTCAATTATGTAGTCAGCAATAAATTGAATCACCTCTAAGTCAGTCCTGCTCAATACACACAAAGTGCACTAGTGTGATTCTATGGTCAAGACAAACCAATACCAAATCACACTACAACCATTCCGATGGTTTGTCCAAAGCCATCTCGATTGTGAGGCTTTACTTATACTTTACAAGGAACCGGTAACATGATCTCCCGTGTGACACCACACACCATGTTATCTATGTTGGTGCTTATAAGCTCCACATATTTCCACAATGGCATGATATTGTCCACTTTGGGTCTAAGCCCTCATGGTTTTATTTTTGGGCTTTACCCAAAAGGCCTCATACCAATGGAGATATCTTTTTTCTTATAAGCACATGATCTTTTCCATGTCTTACCAATGTGGGACTTTGATTGTATTCCTCATACTCCCAACAATCCCCCCCTCAAACGAAGGACCACATTGGGCCCCCCCTCAAGCCTATCCCTCCTCGAAGGATTTTCTCTGCTTGATGTCCGATCTTCAACCCACCAGGACTTCCTGCCAGTTGTTCGGTCCCCCCGACCCAACTAGACTTCCTTCCTGATGTCTGGTTCTCTTGATCCGGACGTGGGAGCTCAACTTCCTTCGTTCGAGGTTCATGGCTTGACATGGACCATGGCTCTGATACCAATTGTTGGTACTTATAAGCTCCACATATTTCCACAATGGCATGATATTGTCCACTTTGGGTCTAAGCCCTCATGGTTTTATTTTTGGGCTTTACCCAAAAGGCCTCATACCAATGGAGATATCTTTTTTCTTATAAGCACATGATCTTTTCCATGTCTTACCAATGTGGGACTTTGATTGTATTCCTCATACTCCCAACAATCTACAATGTAATGTATTAGACAATATTGCATAACCATAAAAATGCAAACAATGATCATGTGATTCTTATTTCAAAATAAAGATGTTCATACAAAAGATAGACTTTTCAGTATACATCCCTACATGAGTATGTGTTCTTAATGAAACATAAGTCTTAAGCCTTTGAAAGGTTCAAAGAATTTAGAAATGAAGTAGAGAAACAACTTGGCAAGAGTATTAAAATACTTCGATCGGATAGAGGTGGAGAATACTTGAGTTAAGAGTTTCTAGATTATTTGAGGGATAATGGTATGTTGTCTCAATGGACTCCGTTGTATACACCATAGCTTAATGGTGTATCTGAGAGGCAAAATTGGATCTTGTTGGACACGGTTAGGTCAATGATGAATCACGCGAATCTTCCCAAGTCTTTTTGGGGCTATGCACTTCAGACAGTTGTTTACTTGTTAAACAGAGTCTCGACCAAGGTAGTCTCTACTACTCCATATGAGATATGGGCTAGTAAGAAACCTCATTTATCTTACTTGAAGATATGGGGTTGCCCTACTTATGTGAAGTGGACTGTGTCAAACAAAATGGATGTTAAGTCTGATAAATATCTATTTATTGGATACCCTAAGGAAACGAGGGGTTACCAATTCTATCATCCCTTGGAACAAAAGGTGTTTTTTTCAAGGAATGTTGTGTTTCTAGAGAAAGAGTTTCTCTTGCAAGAAAATAGTGGGAGTGCCATTGAACTTGAGGAAGTTCAAGAGACTCTAGTAGACATTGAGGAGATACCTAGTCAAGCACCTCGACCGATGACTCATAGTGATGAGACATCGGCTGAACCTATTGTGACACCACATCTTTGTAGATCTGGTAGGACACACAATATTCCTCAGAGATATAGATTTCTCGTAAGTGAATCGAACGACGTGTTACTCATTGACGATAAGGAGCCTACCAAATATGAAGAAGTTCTAAAAAGTTCAGAAGGGGACAAATGGCTTGAAGCCATGAAGTCAGAAATGGATTCCATGTATGAAAATCAAGTTTGGAACTTGGTAGACCCACCTGAAGGCATTAAGCCTATAGGGTGCAAGTGGGTTTTCAAAAAGAAAACCGACATGGATGGTTGATGCATATGAACGCGACCTCAAATCTTGCGACGGAGACCATCGAGGAATCGAAGTGCGCACTCGCGCTCAATGCCTACAAGTGCACAGATGTCGTCAAGTAATAAAAAGATTTATCGATCCCACAGAGACTGAGATTCGAGTACTGATCTATTCGGTGGAAGTTATTGTTCGAAAGTCAAATCTAATGGTGGTAATTGTGAGGGTTGTCGGCGGTCCTAACTCAATACGGTGTCACACGGAGGAAGAAAAGCTTGCTGCAAATCTTTGGAAGGGATTCTAGGATTTCAGTTTCGCTTGTGTGTCACAAAACATCCTATCAATTGGGCAATGTCTAAACGTCTAACTATGACCTTATGAAAGGGACATCATACACTCCCCCAATGAGCCTCACATCTATCGGGAGCTATCTCTGCCTTACAAGGACGGGATAGGCGGTACGAGGATGCCGAATCAATCCCTGCGACGAATCATTTCCAATTCTATCACACCCTTCTATCCACAATTATAGGAGATGAGACCAACCCCCTAGGTTCCTCTTTAATTCTCCTAAATCTTAGATACGAGGGTTGTAGCCCCTCGTATCGGCTAAGCACAGTAGATAGAAAACCAAAACACATAGATATCCATCTAAACTAATGCCAATTGCAAATACAAACTCAAGAACAGAATTTAATTTGTAATAACATATTCTATGTAGACAAACTACTCTTTAATCCTAGAATCGAAGAAACTACTCCATAAATATGAGAGGATAAACACAAAGCACGTTTATATTCGAATAAACAATAGATAACATGAAAAGAACATAAATTACAATGCAATATGTTCTTCTCTCCGACGTTGAAGTGCAGAACATGGATCTCCGGCGGCCTTCCTCCTCCCCGTTGCGTGTTCACAAAGTTTTTTAGGGTTTCAAAGTGCCTTCCCAGCCATCGTGCCTTCTCCTAGGGTTTGAGCATAGCTTTCCTTATATAGACATCATGCCGGATCCTCGCGAAATCTAGAAAAAACCCTTGGTCGCGTCAAGTTGCCTGGCTGACACACGACCATGTGAAAACACATGGCCATGCCATGTGTAAGGTTGTGGCAGCCATTTTCGAAACCTGTGTTGGTGCAATCGGCCCAGGTCACGATTGATCAGACTCGAGTTTGACTCGAGCGATGTTTTGATGTTTGATGTTGGGTTGACCATGTGTGGGAAGTCCAAGTATGTAGCCTTGGCATGGAAAATCCAAGCATAGGGCTTGGTGTTGGCAAAATCCAAGCATGGAGCTTGGTGTTGGGAAAAGTCCAAGCATAGGGCTTGGTGTTGGTAAGTCCAAGTTGTTAGGATGTATACTGAAAAGTCTATCTTTTGTATGAACATCTTTATTTTTGAAATAAGAATCACAGGATCATTGTTTGCATATTTATATGGTTATGCAATATTGTCTAATACATTATATTGTAGATAACATAGTGTGTGGTGTCACACGGGAGATCATGTTATCGACTCCTTGTAAAGTATAAGTAAAGGCTCACAACCGAGATGGCTTTGGACAAATCATCGGAATGGTTGTAGTGTGATTTGGTATTGGTTTGTCTTGACCATAGAATCACACTAGTGCACTTTGCGTGTATTGAGCAGGACCGACTTAGAGGTGATTCGATTTATTGCTGACTACATAATCGAATCAGACCTCAGATATTATTATGTATATGCTCTTAATCCCGATATAATAACGGGCAAATATACTTAGTATTCATCTCTTTGATTTACCAATGGGCGAGATTTATAGATTAAATCGATAGGCTCGGTAAGTTGGGAAATGATATTATTTATATGGTGTGACGTTGATTATAGGAGGAAACCGTGTCCTATATATTAGGATGATGATGTCCCCTTGAGGAGCTCATAAGGTTCATCATGTAAACCCTGCAGGTGGACTTGGTCCGACATGATGAAAAGGTTGAGTGGTACTACTCAAGGAGTTAGATGTTGATTAATTAATGGTCAGTAAATTAATTAATCGACGGACATTCGAGATCTTAAACACGGGGAGAAAATGTACAAATAATATATGGAGCTCATATTATCATATGGGGGTTGGTGAGGTAGATCAATGATAATCCTTTAGTGGATTGGATTATCATTAGTGGATCGGACTTTATGTGGGCTTGATCCATGGGTGGCCAAGATCCAACTCCTCCTCATGGTCCCAAATGTAGCCTATTAACACCTCATGAAGCTTAGATCCAATGGATGAAAACAAAACTCTAGATCCAAAGGTAGAGATTAAATCTCTAGATCCAACGGTTGAGATTAAATCTCTAGATCCGACGGTTGAGATTAAATCCCTAGAACCAATGGAGGAGATTAAATCATGGTTTGAGCCCAACTCTATAAATAGAGATCATAAAGTGGGTGGCAAGATTGATGATGGCTTAAGGGGATTAGGGTTTGCTTCTGTTGGAATGTATACTAAAAGCCTAGCTCTTTTTGTATGAACATTTTATTTTGAAATAAGAATCACATGATCATTGTTTGCACTTTATATATTTATTATATGTGTGCATATTGTCTAATATTTTACATTGTAGATAACATGGTGCTTGGTGTGGCACAGAAGATCATGTTATCAGTCCCTTGTAAAATATAAGTAGAGGCTCACAACCAAGATGGTTTTGGACAAACCATTGGCATGGTTGTAGTGTAACTTGGTATTGTTTTGTCTTGAACATAGAGTTACACTAGTACACTTAGGTGTATTGAGCAGGACCGACATAGAGGTGATTCAATTTAGTACTGACTACATAATTGAATCGGACCTCGGATATTATGTTGTACATGCTCTTAATCCCGATATAATAACGGGCACATGTACTTAGTATTTATTTCTTTGATTTACCAGAGGGTGAGATTTAGATGGATTAAATCAATATGCCCGGTAAGTTGGGAAATAATATTATTTACATGATGTGCCGTTGATTATAGGAGGAAACCTTGTCCTATATATTAGGTTGATGATGTCCCCTTGAGGAGCTCATAAGGTTCATCATGTAAACCCAGCTGGTTGACTTAGTCAACATGATGATAAGGTTGAGTGGTACTACTCGAGGAATTAGATGTTAATTAATTGATGGTCAGTAAATCAATTAATTGACGGATATTCGATATCTTAAACACGGGGAGATTAATGTACAAATAATATATGGAGCCCATATTAATTTATGGGGGTTGGTGAGGTAGTTCAATGATGATCCTCTAGTGGAATGGAACATCATTGATGGATCAAGTTAGTGTGGTTCCGATCCATCGGGTGGCCAAGACCCAACTCCTCCTTATGGTCCCTATCATAGCCTAATATAATCCTTGTGAAGTCTAGATCCAAGAATGTAAAACAAAACCTAGAACCAACGGTTGAGATTAAATCCCTAGATCCGATGGTTAGGATGAAACCCTAGAACCAACGGTTGGGATTAAATCCCTAAGATCCGCTGGTTAGGATGAAACCCTAGAATCGACGGTTAGGATTAAATCCCTAGAGCCGACGGTTGGGATAAAACCCTAGATCCGACGGTTAGGATGAAATCCTAGATCCGACGGTTGGGATGAAATCCTAGATCCGACGGTGGAGGTTAAATTCCTAGATCCGACGGTGGAGATTAAAGGAGTCCTAAGCCTAACTCTATAAAAGGAAAGCTTAGGGTTGGGCGGCAACAAGAGATTTCGAATTGGGATTAGGGTTTGGAGCAAAGGTGGGCGGCTAGGGTTTTGGAGCAAAAGAAGTGGGCAGCAACTCTTCCTTCTAGTTGAAGTTGGCCGGCGCCCATCTTCCTTCCATCAACACTTGGCCGGCGCCCATCCTAGAGCCCTCTCCCTTCTTCCTTGGCTGGCGGTTCTCCTTCCATAGGTGGCCGGCATTCATCTTCCTCCCTTCATCCTAGAGTGGTCGGCGGCAACACTTCTTGAAGTTGGCCGGCGCATCATCCAATTGTTCCTTGGCCGGCGGTTGCACCAAATTCCCTAATTTGGTGGCCGGTTCTAGATAGGAAGGTATTTGTTGTTTCTTCTCTTTGTTCGCAGCGGACAAGGTAGAGAAGAAAGCGATCTAGAAGGCTTCTACTCGTGGAGGATCTTCGTCCACACGTCGTCCACAAGAAGGATAGGACATACGGTAGAAGATCGTGAGGTATAAAGTTATTTTAACTTTATTTACAGATCTGAGCTTGTTCTTTTATGTTTTGATTATGCATGTGTGAATTAGTAAATATATTGTATAATCATGGACCCCGAAGACAAACACAAAAACCGGCGATCCGTCCATCGTCTCTTCCGCGGCTAACCAACTAGAAGAGTTGTGTTGCTTGAACAACTAGTTTGTTCAAGCGACCACTCAAGTTGTTAGCACGATGACGAAATGGTGTTGCTAAGGAAGCTCATCCCATCCGGATTAATCCTTTCATTAGTGAAAATTTTAATCCGAGGACATGGGAGCCAATGAGCCTCCGAAGCGACTCCCTTCAGCTTCCTTTGGAGGCTAGGAATCCTAGTTGGTTTAGGATTAGGTTTGTGCGGATTAGGGTTTTGGGAGCTAGGGGTGGGCGGCCACAAGTGGATGAGGTATTTCTTCTTCTTCCTAAGGTTTGGCCGGTTCCTCCCTTCTTTCCTTTACCTTGGCCGGTGCTCATCCTAATCATCTTCCCCACTTCCATGGCCGGCCATTAGAAGAGCTAGGATTAGGGTTTGGAAGCTTAGGGTTTAGGAGGCTTGGGTGGCACCAAATAAGGAAGTAGTTTGCTTTCTTCTTCCTCTCCTTTGGTGGCCAGCACCCACAGCCCTTTCCCAGCCCTTGGCCGGCATCCAAAGACCCCTTCTCCTTCTCCTTAGGTGGTGGAAACAAGATATAAGGCTTTCCCTTGGTGTCTTGGCCGGTTTCCACCATTATCTCCTTCTCCTTGTTGGCCGACGGCAAGCATTCTTCTTGTTGCTTGTTGGTTGGCTATAGGAAGGAGAAGAGCTTTGTTTCTATTCTTCCTCTTGCTTTGGAAGAGCAAGGAAGGAAGATTTGCGATCTAGGAGCTTCGACTTTTGGTAGATCGTCGCCCACACGACGTCCGAAAGGAGGAAGGTCATACATTAGAAGATCGAGAGGTATATCGATTCTCTAATTTTTATATGTTATATGTTTGTATTTGTTTTTCAATTATGAGCATGATATAAATCTGTTTGTGGCTAAATAATACTTGGATCCCGATCATAAATGAAAAAACCGGCAATTCGTACATCGTCTATTCCGTGGCTACTCGTAGAATAGAGGATGGTCGCTTGAACAACGAATTTGTTCAAGTGACCTCTTTAAACGAATAGCACGACGATGACTTGGTTGTTTGGGCAATCCCTTTTGTCTAGGATTAATTTTTTTTTTAATCCGGGGACATCGAAGGGATCGTCATGGTCAAGCAAACCGAGGTGAAGTGGGAAGCAAAGTTTCCCCTCACGGACTCAATAAGCAAAACCCTTCACAAGTGTGTAGCCTTGGCAATGGAAAGTCTTGAGGACTTGGCAAGGTCACTAGTCTCGTAGGCTCGGGGTCCTTGAGTTGGTGAAGGATGACATTGCGAAGCCGTGCACTTGGTGCATCCGAGGGACCGTCGGACGGGGAGAGAATGGAGTAAGGCCCAAGGGAAGTAGACTTCGAGGGCAAGAGACACAAAGGATGGCATTGCAAAGTCGTGTGCTTGGTGCATCCGAGGGATGTAGGCCGAGGGAAGAGAACTTCGGTGGGGAACTCCATGAGAGGATGAGGTGGACTTGGCCAAGTGGCTAAGATTGATGTGTTGGATGCTCAAACATGGTGTTTAAGGTTTTACCCGATGGTCAGATGCTCAAACAAGTGTTTGTTTGAGGTTTTACCCAATAGCAGTCAACTGGCATAGGTGTCGGTTTGACCGATCCAAGTCGATGGCAATCGACTGGTGTATGACTAATGGGTTCTGGCTTAGCAGTCGACTGCTAAGGGATGACAGTCGATTGTTAGACCAACACTCGACTACCAAGGGATGACAGTCATCTGATGAAGGTGGTCGCGGGCACAGAATGCTCGGTAGCCGACTGCCCAATCGACTACGAGGTCAGCAGTTGATTGCCAGTGTATTTGTTGGCTTGGATGCTGATGTGGATTAGGTCGTTGTCTCACAATGGCTCAGTAGCAGTTGACTGCCCCAGTCGACTGCTGGGCACAAAATCAGCTCGATGCAGGTTATTTAAGGAGCTCGAGATGGAGGATTTTGCAACAATTTTTGGGGATATTTTAGAGGGGAATTGCTGCTGCATTCCAGACCTTCAAGAGCAAACGAAAGCAAGCAACAAGATAAGGATTCAATGCAAGCATTATAAAGTGTTCTTTACGTGTATTTCATTTTCATCTTTGTATTTGCTTGTACTTATTGTATTACGTTTTGTAATTGCTTGTACGAGGTTTCTCCACCTTCGACTTGGCGTCGAGAAGGAGTTTGAGTAGTGGTGTGTACATCACTCAAACTCGTTGAGCTCACCCCATGGAGTAGGAACCCTAAGGTTCCGAACCATATATATCGTGTTGTATTATGTGTGCCTTGTGTTTGTCTCTTGTATTCATATTTGTTATTTGTATTTTTGCTGCGCTAACGAATTGTAGAGACGAGCATGCAAGAACGAAGGATTTCCATCGTCTACTCGAATTGGGCTATTCACCCCCTCTAGCCAGCCACTGATCCTCCAACAAGTGGTATCAGAGCGAGGAGCTTGTCGCAGACTCATCGCCAACACAAGAACGACAAGATGGCCGGCTCCAACATCCATCCACCAAAATTCGAAGGAGAATTCTCATGGTGGAAGAAAAGGATGGAGGTATATTTTAAAATCAATTTCGATATGATGCTAAAAATTGAAAATGGTTTTGAAGTACCTAGGGGTAAAGATAACAAGCCGTTAGTAAAATCTAGATGGACTGAGGAACAACGACAATAATTCAAGACAACGGTTAAGGTAACAAAAATGTTAATTAAATTAATATTTAACCAAATCTTGTGCAAGCTAGGTGAATATGGAGATGCCATGGAGTTGTGGGATAAGGTGATCAAATTCCATGAAAATTCTGAACCAACACAAGTAGAGAAGGAAGCCAAAGTAGAATGTCCATCAACATCCGGGTCTGAGGATGTTGAAGAATTGGAGGAAACCTCCACCTCTAGCATTGAGGGGGAGGAGAGGCAATCTTCTATCCCGGAGCAAGAATGAGAAGAAGCATCTACATCTGGGAGAAGTAAAGATCAAGAGGCTTCCACCACCCTAGGTAACTCAAATGCAATTCTTAATAATAAAGATCACATAATTTGTTTTGATTGTAGGGAGAAAGGGCATTACAAGAGCAAATTCCCAAAATTGGCTAAGGAGAAAGTACCGACACCAAAAGTTAAAGGATGCCGGAGTCCTCGCTAGGAAAAACAAATAGCACATTGTGTTCTTCAAATGCAATCAACGGGTACACTATAGAAGCCAATGCCCTAGGGGGGAAAGAAGGGGCCAGAAGAAGCTACACAAGTAGGGGGAGCTTCCAAAGAAACCCCTAAGGTATACTTTAATGTACCTTCTAGTTATAGCATTAAGAAACATGCTAGGAATTATTTTAGTACTCTTGCTATTGTTAATGAAAAGCATGCTAGTAGAAACAATAAAGTTTATTGTTTAGGTGCTAAGCATGTGAATTTACCTAAGGACAAACCTAGGACTAATAACACTAGACCTATGTTACCTAGAGAGTCCATTAGGAAGGTAGAAAACCACCTAGGCATCAATTCCAAAAATCATAGACATATGCCTAGGAAGAGTCATTCCCAAAAGATAAATGAAAAATCAAAATTGGAAAAATTAGAATTAGAAAACCAAGCCTTGAGGTCAAGGCTTGAATAACTTGACAAGACCCTAGCAAGAATTACAAAATTAAGGGGTCTAATGGTCAAAACTTAGAACCTAGAAAACAAGAACCGGTTAAGGGCAAGAAAGGTTCGGGTCACAAATCTAAGTCCTATCACAATGTTCCATTTGATTATGAAACTAAATCTAGGTCTAGGAAAACCAAGGTTAATAGGAAAGTTATCCCTAAGATTAGCCATGGTGTGTGTCTAGTGGCTCAAAATTCAAGAAAATCTAAGGTAGCCACTAAGAAGGTCAAAGGGGGAGTTACCTCTAGAGTTGACCTAGGAAAGACCCATTTGACTAAGGCTTCAAAGCCAAAAAGGGTCACTAGAAAGGTATCTAGGGAAGTTATCCCTAGTCAATACCTAGTTAACCCAAGGAGCTCCAATAGGTATTGGGTTCCTAGGAGCATGATTGATTCACGCTAGATGGGTTAGGGTGTGTCAACCCTAAGTGGATGAATAGTTAACCTAGCCATGGTAGAGTTGACAGTTTAGGATGTGCCAATGTGTTTTGAGAAGTTGAAAATTGATTAAAATTGGCACTTTAGGTTTAGAGGTCATGGTGTGCCATTGTGGATTTTTGGCACACTAGGGAAATAGATTATCATATGGCAAAATGGATTTAATTATAACAAATGGCAATTAATGCTAAAATCTAGATATTTTATACCTTTATCTTTTACTTGCCATATTTGTTTTCCATATACCATGTCATGACATCATATTCATTTTTATCATGTAATATGTTATGATCATATTTAGAGTTACTTTTATATGTCATGCTTATGTTTAGAGTTCACTTTTATGTCATGACATCATGATTATTAGGACATGCTATTTATGTTATCATTTATGTCATAATCATTAATCATGCATTAATTAAAATTGAGTTAAGGACTATGGTATGATTTGAAGTCCCATGCATAAGGGAATCAAATAGTGTTGCCTAGATAAATGCATGAGACCTTAGCTAGGAATAACCAAAACCCACATCTCACATGAAATTGACTTATATGTGTTTTTCATGCACCTTAGATATGTGAGATACTAGGAAATGAGTTAAGTTCATGTGCTTAGCTAGTACATCATAATGAACTTAGAACTCATTAGATTTTAGTGATGGATCATTGAGAAAGCTTATGTTCAAGCCATATACATTAAGCCCAAAGAACATGGTCCAATATAAGGTTTTAAAACTATTTCAAAATCATTTTGAAAAACCTTGGTGCAATCTATCTTTTGATAGAAGTCACTATTAATGATGTTGATACAAAGATGGCTCAAATATTAAAGCTTTTCTCATCTTTTGAACTTTATATCAATCTCACTATTTTGTGGGTAAAATATTTTTCAAATATTTTTCACCCATATTGATTGTTATAAGTATTATGCATATGAATTTTCATGATTTTTTTACCTTATGTATAATTACTTATGATTTTCGAAAATTTATTTCAAAATCGGTTTACGTATTGATTATCGATCGACTACCATTGTTGGCGATCGATGATGTGAACAATGATCGATTAGTAGCTAGAGTCACGTCGGTGATTTTGTAAACAAGGTTTGTTAGGCCCATGTTCAGCTATGTTTTGGTTCCCTAGCCACTCTTAACCCTACGACATGCTTTGGAAAGCATTAGAAAGGGTAAAAATCCATTGGATATGGATTAGGAGAGTGTTTAGGGTGTGTATCGAATTTTAAGGGAGGTAAAAGTTCATTGTTGAATCTTTTCCCTTAACTTCGATAGTTTAGTCTTCCTATTGGCTTAGGGACTCTCTAAGGATATTGTTGGTGCAATGGTCAAGGGGGAGCAAGCCTTTAGGGGGAGGTTACCCATCATGGATTGATGGAGGTATTTTTGGACCAAGGGGGAGATTGTGAGTTCTCATTGGATATGAGATATTGGGACCCTTGGAGAGACCCTTTTTTATGTATGTCAAAAGGGGGGGAATTGTGAGAATTGAGACCAATTGGGGTTAGTTGGTATGCGGTACCAATTTGGATTAGTTGGTCGGGAGATTTGAGTTAGGTGACCTAACTCAATGTAATTTTTTTCAAACATCAAAAAGGGGAGATTGTTGGTGCAATCGGCCCAGGTCACGATTGACCGGACTCGAGTTTAACTCGAGCGATGTTTTGATGTTTGACGGTGGGTTGACCATGTGTGGGAAGTCCAAGTGTGTAGCCTTGGCATGAAAAATCCAAGCATAGGGCTTGGTGTTGGTAAAATCCAAGCATAGAGCTTGGTGTTAGGAAAAGTCCAAGCATAGGGCTTGGTGTTGGTAAGTCCAAGTGTGTAGCCTTGGCAATGGGAAGTCTTGAGGACTTGGCAAGGTCACTAGTCTCGTAGGCTCGAGGTCCTTGAGTTAGTGAAGGATGACATTGCGAAGTCGTGTGCTTGGTGCATCTGAGGGACTGTCGGACGTGGAGTGAATGGAGTGAGGCCCAAGGAAAGCAGACTTCGAGGGCAAGAGACGCGAAGGATGACATTGTGAAGCCGTGTGCTTGGTGCATCTGAGGGACGTAGGCGAGGGAAGAGAGCTTCGGTGGGCAACTCCATGAGAGGATGAGGTGGACTAGGCCAAGTAGCTAAGACTAATGTGTCGGATGCTCAAACATGGTGTTTGAGGTTTTACCCGATGGTTGAATGCTCAAACAAGTATTTGTTTGAGGTTTTACCCGACAGCAGTCGACTGGCATAGGTGTCGGTTCGACTGATCCAAGTCGATGACAATCGACTGGTGTGTGACTGATGGGTTCTGGCTCAGCAGTCGACTACCAAGGGATGACAGTCGACTGCTAGACCATTAGTCGACTGTCAAGGGACGATAGTCGATTGATGAAGGTGGTTGCGAGCACAGAACGCTCAATAGCCGATTGCCCAGTCGTCTACAAGGTCAGCAGTCGACTGATGGTATTGGGCAGTCGACTGTCAGTGTATCTATTTGGTTGGATGCCGACGTGGATTAGGCCATTGTCTCACAATGACTCAGTAGCAGTCGACTGGGGCCTTATGGCAATCCACTGTTGGGCACGAAATCAACTCGATGCAGGTTATTTAAAGAGCTTGATATGGAGGATTTTGCAACAGTTTTTGGGGAGATTTTGGAGGGGAATTGCTACCGCATTCTAGACCTTCAAGAGTAAACCAAGGCAAGCAATAAACAAAGGATTCAAAGCAAGCATTGTAAAGTGTTCTTTACGTGTATTTCATTTTCATCTTTGTATTTGCTTGTACTTATTGTATTACATTTTGTAATTGCTTGTACGAGGTTTCTCCACCTCCGACTTGGAGTCGACAAGGAGATTGAGTAGTGGTGTGTACATCACTCGAGCTCGTTGAGCTCACCCCGTGGAGTAGGAACCCTAAGGTTCCGAACCACGTATATCGTGTTGTATTGTGTGTGCCTTGTATTTGTCTCTTATATTCGTATTTGTTATTTGTATTTTCGTTGTGCTAACGAATTGTAGAGACTAGCAAGCAAGAATGAACGATTTCCATCGTCTACTCGAATTGGGCTATTCACCCCCTCTCGTCGCCCACCGATCCTCCAACACCTTGGACACGATCGTGTGTAGCCACACGCCCAGGCCATGTCCCACTCTGTGTCCAGCTACTAAATGCATCCTTTTTGCTCTGAAAGCATGTCATTTTCCCCATGGAATGCTATCATACACACAAAAGTACAAAGAGCAGATCTCCGAACTAGAAAATAGGAAATGCATGCAAAATAAAGTAAAATATGCATGAAATAAACATAAAAAGAAATGAGATGTGAGTGAAAACTACTCCTAAAACCCTATATGTTTTGCTCACATCAATTCCCCTAGACTTAGATCTTTGCTTGTCCTCATGCAAACCTCAGTGCCATGAAATTTTAAAAAGGTATTGTTCCATACTTTGCATGTTAACTAGATTTATCAAGTGGTATTTGCAATCAAAACAAAATAGATATGTTTTAGAAATTCACTAAGTTAGCTCCTCGTGCTCGTGCTGTGAATCTTCATAGGGGATACTCATTCCATCATAAATTAAGTCGTCATCCTATAACTTTCCTAAGGTCTACGACTCTTAGGCACTTACCTGCCCAAAGCGAGGGTCGTTCCTTAGATCTATCACAAAGTCTCAAAGGCGTGTTCGGTATTGAGAGAAATTGGTAAGTGTTTCTCCAGTAACCTAACTCGGTCTCAAAGGGGCACCTAACCATTTCCACCCACGACAATTGTTTTTTATCCCTCATAATCTCTTTTTCTTCTTTTTTTTTCTTTTTCATTTCTTTTTCTCTCTCTTTTTTTTATTTTTCGGCTCACTGGGATTTTGATTTTTCCAAATGGGCTTACACAATCTGAGCATATCCAATAACTAAAATGCTAAACTTAGGGTCACTTGTGGATTCTAAAGTACTAGACTACTTAGATGAATCATAACTAGGTATGTACTAGACTCTCCCTTTCAGAAAATTCATCATGTGTATGTGTAAAATAAAAGTTAACCAATGTAAGATTAGAACATTCTTTAGAGCAAATAAAATAAAATACCACGAGGTAAATAAAATTAAGCTACCTATGGAAACAACTCATAAAAGAAAACTCTAAAAATACTACTGAGGTAGCTTAAAGATAGCAAAAATTAAGTACTGACAAAACTAAAAACTCTATGTATGAACAAATGAATGCTAACTAAAACAAATGTGAATGACAAGAATGAAACTACTACTAGAAACAAAATAAATCAAAACTCGGGCCCCCCCCCCAAAATTATGCGAAGCATACCTCTAGAATGGTGGACAAGGTGGAAAGTCTGGTAGCCTCGGCATCTCGGGATCTTGGGAGAACTTGCTATTGAGTCACTGATTTCACATGTACATATGGTCGATCTGAGAGCTGGTGGATGCAGCGGCTACTCGGTGCTCCTCCTCCCTAGCCCACTGTGCCTGCTAGGCTCGCATATGCTGCCGCATCTCTTGATGGTAGATGACTTCCACCTGGCGACGGGTAGCCTCCTCCTAGAAGTAGATGCGGGCCTCACCGTAGAACTCCTCGGCCTATTGGAAGTGCTCTCGAAAACCCTAAAACTCTTCCTGCGTGAAAGCGCTCTGCTCCTCCCATCGCTGCCTCTATGTCTGCTACTCTGCATATATATCGTCGAGGCACGATCGATACTCCAAAAAATCATAGGCAGATGTACCTACATCCTGCTCAAAAGTAGAAAAAGGTGGTTGTGCAAGTGCAGGCTCATGTCGACGTGGACTGGAGGGAGAGTGATGTAAAGGGGAAGATATTGGAGCCGATGTGGATGGTCCCTCATATGGCAGGGACTCCACTATCAGGTCTAAGCGTTAGTTGGTGTGTGTGGTGATGGTGGTACAATCAAGGTCGGGGAGCCTAAGGGTCGTTAGGTTTTTCCTTACAAAGAAAAGGGAGTGTCCCTCTCTTACAATCATCTTCATGGCCATACACACTCCCAGGTCGATCCTAGGGCTCCCCTCTATGCTATCTAGTGCAGTGTAGTTATACTCCATCCTATGGAAAATGTGGGTAAGTAGGCCCCCCACATTAATCTGTCCTCTCGCCGCTTTACCCATTTTCACTAAGTGTCTAATGAAATGGGACTCTACATCAATGCTACTCCTTTCTTATAGCATGTCCCATAAGCAAAGCAGCTCACTATCTCTCACTACACCGTCACTCTCCCTACGACCAAAAATAGTACTTGCCATGATTTGGTGCAGGTATCAGAAAATGGGATTTTGGAGATGCTTTGTCCCTAGAAGGGTCGTAAGCGTGCTCTCCTATCAATTCGGTCTAAAAGATCCGAGAGTTAAACCCAAGAGGGGTTCTTTTCTCTCCCCCACTAGGCAAGCCAAAGCATGTGTTCCATTGGTGTAGTGTCCATTCATTGTCGGTGCAGGGGCACCAGATGATCGAACCTGTATTTTGATTATGGCAAAAGACACAAAGTTAAGATTACATCGTTATCTCACGAGCTTAATCGAGTGTGAAGAAAAGTGCTAAAGCAGGAGCTGAAGGCTAGCGACACCCGGAGGAAGCCGCGGTGGTCGGGCGACACTCGAGTGACTTCGGAGGGAGCCGAAGGAATCGAGTGGAAGGTCGGAAGCAAGAGCTACAAAGTAAGTATCGAGGTAAGCTCGTGTGTGTGAGTGTAAGTGAGGTCATATCCTTCTTATAGGGATGGTCTTAAGCATAGATCCGACCAAAGACATCCCATGGATGGTCTAGGTCGAGATCAGACGGTCGGCGGCCATCGAAATAATATTTTTGTTAAGCTAACTTTTGATTTCAGCTAGCATCAGTCGACTACTAGGTTGGAGCACTCGACTGTCGTCCATCAGTTGACTGCCCACGGTCAGCAGTCGACTGATGCTGCCATCAGTCGACTGATGATGGCCATCAATCGACTGATGGTCAAGGATCAGCTTCGAGGAGTCAAGCCTTATCACCTCATTTCAAGGGGATTGGTGCTCAAATTTGATTGGTTTAAGATCCTCTCGAGAAGGGACTCAAAGGCTATAAAAGGAGGGCCTCTCCTTGGGTTTTATCATCAATTCTAAGTTCCCTAAAGCCTCCACAACGCTGCGACTCTCCGACGACGAAGTGCTACTACTCCGACGATCTAAGCCTGAGTTTTCATTGTTGGTGCAATCGGCCCAGGTCACGATTGACCAGAACTCGAGTTTGACTCGAGTGATGTTTTGATGTTTTGATGTTTCGACAAAAACATATGACAATGTAATTGTCATGGTAAAGTCCAAGTGAACCTTGGCAAAGGAAGTCCAAGTATGATCTTGGCAAAGGAAGTCCAAGGGATGGACTTGGCAGCATAAGACCAAGCTTGTAGTCTTGGCAGCGTAAAGTCCAAGTGAACCTTGGCAAAGGAAGTCCAAAGTAAGGTCTTGGCAGCATAAGACCAAGCTTGTAGTCTTGGCAGCGTAAAGTCCAAGTGAACCTTGGCAAAGGAAGTCCAAAGTAAGGTCTTGGCAGCATAAGTCCAAGCTTGTAGTCTTGGCGGCGTAAAGTCCAAGCATTTGGCAACCCAAGACATGACGAAACCGAAGGAAGCTCTTGGAAGCAAAGCGCAAAGGATGAACAAGTCGCGGACTCGGAGGGATCCTGAAGGCGCAAGGCTTAATACGGAGCTAGAAGGTTGAGTCTAGGTCTAGGGTATAAAAACAAGTATGAATTATTCATACTTAATGAGTATCAGTCGACTGATACGATGTATCACCGACCGGTCAGTCCGAGTCGTGGTGAAACTCGACCATCACCGATCGCCTTGGACATGTCACGATCGATTCTATGATCACGATCGCTATGGGAAACAATGATCGATCAAGGAAAGAATGCCATGCGTAATGCGCCTCACTGATCGCCGCTGATCACTGATCGATCACTCCATCACCGATCGATGGAGAGATCACCGATCGATCACTGGCCGTTGGAGATTGCGGCTACGAATCTCCACGAGATCGCGTTCGTGGTCGCGGTTGGCGGCAATGATCGATGGCATGCATCCCGATCGATCGAGGCCCAACGGGAAAAACATCCCCTCTTCTATAAAAAGGGGTCATGGGGAGCATGGGGAGGCTAGTGCTCTAACTCCTAACTTCATCCTCGTGCTCACCAAGTTTTCTAAGTGTTTTTAGCAATCCAAAACCTCCTCTTCTATTGTTCTTCATCATCCATCATTGTAAAGAAGAGGAGTGTATTGTAAGAAAGGTTTCTCCACCTTGGTTCATCCAAAGGAGAAGATAGTGAAGCTTGGCTAGGGCTAATCCACCTTACGGATTGCCGTGGAGTAGGAGCGTCATCTCCGAACCACGTAAATTGGGTGTTAGCGTTTGGTCTCTTATTTCGTATTTGTATTTGTTTTGTATTTGTATTGCTTCCGCTAACTTGATTGTAGAAACGAAGAAACGCTAATCACCCCCCCCCCTCTAGCGTTACAAAGGTCCTAACATTCATTTCTTCTTTGTCGGTATAAGTTTAATTTAGCTTATCTCTTTTCATATTATTGTCTCAGAGCTTTTTATTGTAAAGAGGAGAGGGGGAGTGTCCCTCTACCTCAAGCTTTTGTGGTTTTTTTGTATTCGATTAACTCCTACCTTCCACGAGGAGGAGTTCGTTAGAGCTTTGCCCTCCGTGCATGGTCAAGGACCACTGGGCCTTGGAGTAGTAGCCAAAGGCTACGAACCAAGTAAAAATTCTATTATCTCGTTTATTTTGCATTTATCTTCCACTGCATTTACATGTGTCTTGAAATGAATTAGAACAAAAAAGTTTCTATCGCTATTCACCCCCCCTCTAGCGATCCGCTCGAACCAACAATTGGTATCAGAGCCGGAGGCGCTAAGATTTGGTGAAACCACCAATCTAGCCTTTTTACAGATTTGTTTTTGAATTTTACAAATTGTTTTTCATTCATTTAAATTTTCTCCCATACTACTAATCCAAGATGAAGTCTTGGTACTCTTCTTTTGGTTTTGTTTTGCAAGTATTCGCTTTTGGAGTAGCCGACGGTAAAACGGGCATAACTTTTCGTACAAGTTGACCCACGAAATGGGCTACCTACCAAAACGAAGCTCTCTAAGAGATCTAGACTTTTTACTAGGGTTTACCCTTATAACAAGCTGTATTCATCTCCAAAAAACCAACATTTAGTACCCTTTCGGGGACATCGAAGGTTGTAAGTGCTCATCTTTTATTTTAGTTGGTTATTTATCGTTTATTCCTTTTGTTTCTTTCCATTTCCTACATTTCTAATCCAAGGCAAAGTATTGGAACCTTTTTTGTTTGTTTTATTATTTGTTGTGCAAGGTTTTCCTTCCAAATGGCCCACATTGAGGGGTACAGCACCACCCAACCTCCGTTCTTCAACGGAGATCATTTCCATTATTGGAAAGGTCGGATGGAGTGTTTTCTAAAAACACAAGTCGAGACTTGGATAATCATCCAAACCAGCTTTGCTCTCCCCACCAATGATCAAGGCAAGCCCTTGGACTTCGACAAGTGGACCAATGCAACCAAGAGGCAAATCGAAGCCGATGCAAAGGCAACCCAAATGTTGCAGTGCGGTCTATCCAAAGAGGAGCTCAACCACATCAGACCCTTCATCAGTGCAAAGGATCTATGGAACAAATTAATCGAGCTACATGAAGGAACGTCCGATGCTAAGGTATGTAAACGTGACCTTCTTTTCAATAAGTTGTATAACCTTAAGATGTAGGAACATGAGACAGTGACGCAACTACATGCTCGCATCTAAGACATTGTCAACGACTTGCACACCATCGGACACAAGGTCAAAAACCATGACCTCCTAAGGTACGTTCTTAATTCATTTCTTAGGAATACCTTGTGGGCATCCATGGTCGATGCCTACAAGGTCTCTAAGGACCTTTCGAAGCTTAGGTTAGACGAATTATTTTTCGAGTTTGAACTTCACGAGCAGACTAACATGGTACGGGCTGAGAGAGGTATTGCTCTACTTGCAGGACAAAGAAGCAAGCCATTTACCAGGCAAGAAGATGGACTCGAACCCGAAGAAGAATCAGAGTCCGAATCTGAAGAGGTGGAAGAAATAGTGAACGTAGTGCAGAAGATTATTCAGAGGGAAAGGCGGCTACTAAAGAACCAAAAGAGGGCACAATTCAAATCAAATCAAAAGAAGGCTTTTCATGCATCATGGGACAACGAAGAAGGCGTCGGCATAGCATGTATGGCAAGACCCGAAGAGTCTGAGTCAGAGTCTAAATCTGAATCCAACTACAATACCGACTCCGAACTTGAGGACTACTTCGAGAAGTAACTCAAAGTCAGACTGAAAGGAAAAATTAAGGTTAGCCGCTCACTAATTCATACACATTACAATACAATTAAATTGCTAACTAGGAAATTAGCTAAATCCGAGTCTAGGGTCGAGTCCTTGGTTGAGGAGGTTGAAACCCTCAAACAAGAGACACCCCTAAACTCTTCAACTAGTCAAATTCAAGAGGAGGACTCAACTCGAGTTGAAAAACTCGAAGAAGAGAACTCTCTCTTGAAAGGGCGAGTCCAAGAGCTCGAAACTCATTTGAATAAGTTCTTGACGGGGTCCAAGAATCTTAACCGACTTCTTGGAACTCGAGAGTCATGTACAACAGAGCCGGACTCGGATATAGCTCAAAGACTACAAATAGATCTTACATGTCTATTGTAAATCGTAGTCATCATCGAGTCCAACCGTTGGTCCCGAAAACTTTATTAAACTCACATATAAGGACCAATAGGTTTTGGATTTCCCAGGATCAATTTCATTACTTGACCAGACCATATTGGTTCAATAATCCAGGGAGAGCTAATACCAAAATAGTGTATCTGGTAACTTAAATTTTTTTAAAATGGCTAGATAGGACTATAACTCGTCAATGCTTGATAACATAATACTAGGACGCGGCGAGATGATAGTACGCTAGAAAAATGGAGTCTCGTGTATTCGGGCTAGATAAGGCGTATCTAGTTCGGTTCACTTGACCGAGTGGAACTAGCTGAAGCTACCTCACCGCATCCTAGACTAGTTAGACCAGGAAGTGGTCTTAGGTGAGTAAAGTTACTATTTTCTTGAAATTGGCTTTGTCTAAGGAAGTGGTCATTTTTTCGATCAAATAAGGCCCTTGTGCCTCGCCACGACCTGGAAGCCAAGATCTTGAAAAGGTGACTTGATGAGCTTAGGGTCAAATCTGAATCTAACGCAAGGTTGACTAGTTTCAAATCATTAAAATTAATCAAGATAAAATTGGAATCATCTCGCACAACATATAAGGTAAACCAATTCTAAGACACTTAAAATGGGTGAGATGAATAAGGAACAATTTCAATTTACATAATCCTTTTAAAAATGTTATCTATTTTTCAAACTATCGAGCTTAAACGTTTACTTATACTCGGACAAAACTCTAAATATACAACCTTCTAGGTCAATGTTTAGCGCCCCCTAACTCTTCTATACCTTATATACTTGATTAAGGGGGAGAGCAAACTAACTCTAAGGGTTATATATTTTCAAAAGTTATTAGCATATAAGTATTTTAAAACTCAAAGCTAATTTTATAAGTATTTTTGAAAATCAAATTAGTCTCAAGACTTATATTGTTGGTGCAGAGGGTTATACCTCGAACCAAAGTAAAATGACACACATGCTTGGACTCATGTTAGATAATCTTTATGCATGTTACTTTTTTTGTTAAAACCCCCTACGTTTTATATACAACTCCAAATCTTTTTTTATTTATGGCAAAAGGGGGAGAAGAGCAAAAGTTAAGGGGGAGAACAAAAATTTAAAATTTTTAAGATTAACTTTTTTTAACTTCTTTCTAAGGGGGAATTGATTATAATGAGTGCATCGTTTACATTTACTCATTTTTCACATTATATTTTTCCTTAACTTTGCGTAAGTTTGACATAGATCAAAAAGGGGGAGATTGTTGGTGTAGGGGCACCAGATGATCGAACCTGTGTTTTGATTATGACAAAAGATGCAAAGCTAAGATTAAATCATTATCTCACGAGCTTAATCGAGTGTGCAGAAAAGTGCTAAAGCAGGAGCTGAAGGCTAGCGACACCCGGAGGAAGCCGCGGTGGTCGGGCGACACTCGAGTGACTTCGGAGGGAGCCGAAAGAATCGAGTGGAAGGCCAGAAGTAAGAGCTACAAAGTAAGTATCGAGGTAAGCTCATGTGTGTGAGCATAAGTGAGGTCGTATCCTCCTTATGGGGATGGTCTTAAGTGTAGACCCGACCAAAGACATCCCATGGATGGTCTAGGTCGAGATCGGACGGTCAGCGGCCGTCGAAATAATGTTTTTGTTAAGATAACTTTTGATTTCAGCTAGCATCGATCATTGCCGAGGTTGGAACACTTTCATTGTCGTCCATCGATTGACTCCGTGGTGACACTCGACTAATCTTGACATCGATCGGTGATGATGGCCATCGATTGGTGATGGTCAAGGATCAACTTCGAGGAGTCAAGCCTTATCACCTCATTTCAAGGGGATTGGTGCTCAAATCTGATTGGTTGAAGATCCTCTCGAGAAGGGACTCAAGGCTATAAAAGGAGGGCCTCTCCTAAGGTTTTATCATCAATTCTAAGTTCTCTAAAGCCTCCGCAACGCTGCAACTCTCCGACGATGAAGTGCTACTACTCTGACGATCTAAGCTTGAGTTTTCATTTCTTATTCATCGGTATAAGTTTAATTTAGCTTATCTATTTTCATATTATTGTCTCGTTTTTTATCATAACGAGGAGAGGGGGAGTGTCTCTCTACCTCAAGCTTTTGCGGTTTTTTTGTATTCGATTAACTCCTACCTTCAACGATGAGGAGTTCGTTAGTGCTTTGCCCTCCGTGCATGGTCAAGGACCACTAGGGCCTTGGAGTAGTAGCCGAAGGCTATGAACCAAGTAAAAATTCTATTGTCTCATTTATTTTGCATTTATCTTCCGCTGCATTTACTTGTGTCTTGAAACGAATTCGAACGAAAAAGTTTCTATCGCTATTCACCCCCCCCCCTCTAGCGATCCGCTCGATCCAACATTCATGCTCAATGTTAAATATTCTAAAGGTAATCCTACCCTCTTCGTTCCCTCTTCCCATTATGATTTCTGCTTCAAAAGAACTCAATAATTCTAAAACTATCCTAGGGTATGTGGGGTGTCTTATCCTCATTATCTCTCCCCACCCCATTTTTGCAAATAGGGCTTGAATGTCACCAAACAAACCTAGGGATTCTAAGAGATCTTCATCAAGGTACCTAGTAGCGCTGATCCTTCTAGTAGAGAGCATATCAAATCTTTCCCTATCCTCATTATTGTGAAAGAGAAGGGTTGGAAAGATGTTACCTTTCTCCGGAGCTTGAGAGACTTCTGTTCTCCTTGTTCTTCACTCCGAAGCTCCGGATCGAGATGCCGCTTGCTTGGTCCTCCTCATCCTTACTTCTTTTGGGTTACCCTGAGAGTTGGAAAGGCTTCTAGGTGGTGGGGAAGAAGGATCCACATGGCTAGGGCAAGAGAAATCAAACCACATGGTGCATTTGGGGTGGAAACACACAGTGTGCCTTACTTAACCTCACGTGCCACAGTCGTGTGAAAACACACGACCAGGCCATGGGCGCCTCGGGTTAGTTGAGCACTACCGTGTGAAAACACACTACCAGGCCATGTGCCCTTCCATTTTTCTCCTTTCGTTCACAATGGCCCGAATTTTCTCACATGCTTTGCCGTGTTAGCTAAAATTGATTTTTATTTTTATCTAGAAAGTTCTTTCTGGTCCTATTGATAAACAAAATGGAAATCAAAGTTCAAACTAACCAAATGAATGCAATACAATAAAAAGGAAACCTAAACACTAAACTTGGGTTGCCTCCCAAGAAGCGCTTTGTTTAAGGTCTTTTAGCTCGACCCCACTCCATTATCAACTTGGCTCTGGAGGTTCTGTAAACCTCCATTCATCTATCTCGAGATTGACATCTGGTGGGCTCGGCTTTACCCTGTTGAAAATGAAGCCATCTAGGAAGGGAGTTCTACACTTTGACAGATTGAAGAGGATGATCTCCCCATCTACCTCCAATGAGATCTTGTGCACTTTTATGTCTATGCACACCCCCACAATCACCAGAAAGGGCCTTCCCAAGATGATGGGATTCTGGGGATCTAGTCTTGTATCGAGTATAATAAAATCTGTATATATCACGAATTCTCGACGACCATGGGCACATGTGCTAGCATGCCGACGGGTTCCTTGACTGAGTCGTCCCCCATACGAATATCAAGGTTCTCTGGTTGGAGCCCATTCAGTTCCATCTTCAAATAGTATGCGTAGGGCATCATACTTACTGATGACCCCAAGTCACACAGCGCTTCATCGAAGCTTTCCCCATAAATCGAGCAGGGGATAACAAATTCACCTGGGTCCTCAAGCTGGGGTGGAATTATATCTTCAATTTTGGCTTGGTCGGGTAGGGTGGAAACCATGGCTGCACACCCCTTGGTGAATCTGGTTCTCTGTGCTACTCTCTCGCTGCACACTCCTTCTTCATTAACTTGACTCGGCTCGGGTAATGTTGGAGAGCTCTCCATAGGTTGCGACACAATTTGGGCTATCTAGGCCATCTATGTCTCCAACATCCTTGTGTGACTTGCAAGACCATCAATAGTGGCCTTCAAGTCTCTGAGTGACTCTTTTATTTTCTGATGTTGGTGACGAAACTCTTCATTGGCCTTCGTTTGGGTAGCAATGAAGTCTTTCATCATCAATTCTAACCTAGACTTCTGTGGTTGCTACTGCCCATACCTTTCTGATGGTTGGAAGTTTCATGAGTTATTCCTATAGAAAAAATTTGGGTGGTTCCTCCATCCAGGATTGTAAGTACTGGAGTATGGGTTATTGTCCTTTTGATTTTAGTCGCCAACCGCATCAACATCAATCTGCACTTCTGAGCTTCCTTGCCCTCCATAGTAGTCATCCCGGTATGTTGCTACTCCTTCTCCCAAGTCATTGGCCGCACATGCAGATGCAGGATTTAAAGAGTCGAAATGTCTACTAAGAGCATCCATCCTTGCTGTTAGGTGGTCCACGGAGTTGACAACATATCTTCCCGCTGCAGGAGCTGGGTGGCTACGTTCAGAAGCCCATTGATGGTGGTTCTGGGCCACCTCTTCTATCATCTCCTCTGCTTCCTCGATAGTCTTGTTCATAAGTGCTCCTCCTGCGGTAAAATCGAGGGACATCTTTATGACGTACGTGATCCCATTATAGAATATGTGGATCACCAGCCACCTTTCCAGTCCATGGTGGGGGCATTAGTAAAGTATCCCCTTATAGCGATCCCAATCTTCAAATAGGGACTCCCCTTCCTTCTAACAGAAGCTTGTGATTAGATGACACATGTGAGCAGTCTTGCTTGGTGGGAAGTATTTATTTAAGAACTGCTGCTCACATTGCTCACATGTAGTAATGCTTCCCAAAGGCAGGGAGTGAAAGTCATGCCTTAGCCTTATCCTGCAATGAGAACGGGAATAGGCTCAGGCGGATTGTATCTACAGGGACTCCATTTATCTTCATCGTCGAGCAGATTTCCAAATATGTCTCCAAGTGTCGGTTCGGGTCTTCAGTCGCAGCTCCCCCGAATTGACTCTGTTGAACCATGTGTATGAATGTCGATTTCAGCTCAAAGTTGTTTGCCGAAATGGACAGTCCAACTATACTCAGCCTAAATCCTCTAGCGCTAGGGACTGCATAATCCTGCAGAGGTCGGCTACCTATATTCACTTCGGATATAGTTTGGTCCTCTATCCTCTTCTGTTCAGCTCTCCGATGATGATAGGTTTGTTCGATTTCTAGATCGATCGGAATCAGGCCTTCCGATCCTAGGCATCTAAGAATGCGAAGAACCTAGCCACAAAATTAGGAGTATTTACCTAAGGTTTAGAAACAAGAAATAAACTAATCTAGCTAACTAAATCGAAGAGACAATAAGAAAATGTAGAAATACTGCTAAAATAAAATAAAAACTAAATCTAGATATGGAAAATCTAAATTTGAAGTAAATAAAGTAAAATAAAAACAAAGTAAAGCAAGTAAACAAATCTAATCCTAAGTTTGATCTAATTATCCACTTCTTGATTGGATATCGAATCAATTAGTCCTCGGCAATGACGCCAAAAACTTGATGCATGTGAACGTGACCTCAAATCTCGCGACAGAGACCATTGAGGACTCGAAGCGCGCACTCACGGTCAATGTCCTCAAGTGCACGGATGTCGTCAAGTAATAAAAAGATTTATCGAACCCACAGGGACTAAGATTTGAGTACCGATCTATTTGGTGGACATTATTGTTCGGAAGTTAAATCTAATGGTGGTGATTACGAGGGTTGTCGGTGGTCCTAACTCAATATGGTGTCACACGGAGGAAGAAAAGGCTTGCTGTGAGTCTTTGGAAGGGATTCTATGATTTCAATTTCGCTTGTGTGTCGTAAAACATGCTATCAATTGGGCAATGTCTAAACGTCTAACTATGACCTTGTGTAAGGGACATCATACACTCCTCCGATGAGCCTTCGCATCTATCGGGAGCTATCTCTACCTTAAAGGATGGAATAGGCAGTACAAGGATGTCAAATCAATCCCTGTGATGAATCATTTCCAATTCTATCGCACCTTTCTATCCACAGTTACAGGAGATGAGGCCAATCCTTAGGTTCCTCTTTAATTCCCCTAAATCTTAGATATGAGGGTTGTCGCCCCTCGTATCAGCTAAGAATAGTAGATAGAAAACCAAAACACATAGATATCAGTCTAAACTAATGCCAATTGCAAATACAAACTCAAGAACATAATTTAATTTGTAATAACATGTTCTACACACACAAACTACTCCTTGATCCTAGAATTGAAGAAACTACTCCATAAATATGAGAGGAGAAACACAATGCATGTTCATATTCGAATAAACAATAGATAACATGCAAAGAACAGAAATTACAATGCAATATGGTCTTCTATCCGGTGTTGAAGTGCAGAACTTGGATCTCCGGTGGCCTTCCTCCTCCCCATTGCGAGTTCCCAAAGCTTTTAAGGGCTTTGGAGTGTTATCCCAGCCATCGTGCCTCCTCCTAGGGTTTGGGTGTAGCTTTTCTTATATAGACATCACGCCGAATCCTCACAAAATCTGGAAAAAAACCCCTCGTCGTGTCAAGTTGCCTGGCCACCACACGACCATGTGAAAACACACGGTCAGGCCATGTGTAAGGTTGAGGTGGCCATTTTCGAACCCTGGACACGGTCGTGTGTAGCCACATGCCCAGGCTGTGTCCCACTCTGTGTCCAGCTGCTAAATGTCTCCTTTTTTCTCCGAAAGCATATCGTTTTCCCCATGGAATGCTATCCTTCACACAAAAGTACAAAGAGCAGATCTCCGAACTAGAAAATAGGAAATGCATGCAAAATAAAATAAAATATGCATGAAACAAATATAAAATGAAATGAGATGTGAGCAAAAACTACTCCTAAAATCCTATATGTTTCGCTCACATTAATGGTAATGTGATTACCTTTAAGGCTAGATTAGTGGCGAAAGGCTATCGTCAAAAATAAGGTGTTGATTATGACGAGACATATTCACCTGTAGCTATGCCTAAATCCATTCAGATGCTCCTGGCCATAGCGGCTCATTATGATTATGAGAAATGGTAGATGGATGTGGAAATGACTTTCCTTAATGAAAACCTACTCAAGGACGTGTATATGATATAGCCCAAGGGTTTCACATCGATTGATAAAACCAAGGATGCAAGTTTCAACAGTCCATATATGGACTGAAGCAAGCATCCATGAGCTGGAATATCAGTTTTGATGAGACAATCAAAAGGTTTGGTTTCTTACAAAATTTGGACGAACCTTGTGTGTACAATAAGATTAGTGAGAGTATAGTCGTGTTCCTAGTATTCTATATCGATGACATATTACTTATAGGAAATGATATTTCTGTCTTACAGTCAGTTAAAATTTGGTTATCCAAGACATTCTCCATGAAAGACCTTGGAGAAGAAACCTACATCCTCAGGATTAAGATCTATAGGGATAGATCGAATAGATTGCTTGGTCTTTCACAGTCTACATATATAGACCAAGTGCTAAAGAGGTTTATCATGTCGAAATCCAAGAAAGGTTTCCTATCCATCAGGCATGGGATACACCTTTCGAAGTCTATGTGTTCGTGCACAAAAGACAAGAGGATTTGCATGAATAAGATTCCGTATACATCCGCAATAGGATCTATCATATATGCTATGTTATGTATGAGGCCTGATGTATCATTTGCTTTGAGTGTCATGAGCAGATACCAGTCTGATTTAGGAATGGATCATTGGGTGGCTGTTAAAACAATCCTTAAGTACTTGAGAAGAACTAAGGAGGTTTTCCTAATATATGGAGAAGGTGATATGGTAATATGCGAGTATACAGATGCCAGCTTCCAAATAGACAAAGATGATTCCAGGTCTCAGTCTGGTTACGTATTTACCTTGAATGGAGGCGCAATAAGTTGGAAAAGTTTCAAGCAAGACACTAAAATGGATTATGTCACTGAGGCAGAATACATTACAGCTTCGGAAGCAGCAAAGGAAGCGATTTGGATCAAGAAGTCCGTCTCTGAACTTCATGTAGTCTCATCAACGATCCAAACATGTGCTTCACCGCTATCATTTGATCAGAGAGATCATAAGTATGAAGGAAATACAAATCGAGAAGATTCCCACTAAAAAAAACTTAGCAAATCCTTTAACTAAGGCCTTACCTAAGTTTGAGGGTCATGTGAGAGCTTATGGTATTGGATACCGTGGCAATTGGCATTAGGCCAAGTGGGTGTTTGTTAGTAATATATGAGAGGTGTCCTAAGGCAATTGACTTAAGGTTGTACCATTTATTTGCTAAATGAAGATTCACTATTTGAGTATACATGTTTTCATGTATTTGATTGGATCTTAAATTCATTTACTGAATGTCCGCAATACGATTCACAGTATGAGAGAATTTTTTATTAGATCACAACTAGTGAGTATCTCTACATGTGTAATTGTGATGTATTGGAATTATCCCTAGTCGATGAATTGATGCATTCAGACGCCATCAATTCTGTTGAGACTAACACAAGGTATACTCTTTGGTTTATCCAAGCATTTGTTTCTCACTGGCTGGAGATATTGGGATGTCCGGAGTTGATCATGGATGCTAGTTATGGTAACTAGTTCATTGGAGTGACTAGATGTAAGACTTCATATGGTTCTCTGCATATATGGATATGTCAATGAAGTTCTTACTGCATCTTAAGTGCGATGTTCCTTCGACTTGCGCTATTCAAGTAATCTTGGTCATGAATACTTATGCTTTGACATCTTAAGCAAGCATTTCTGAGGAGATGTAGACCCAAGATGATTGGGTATAAGTTGAAGTGGTCGAAGGTGTTTGAATAGACTACAGAGGATTAACCACTCCTTGTAAGGAGATGTATACCCTATGGCCTCTCGTCGGATTGTTACTAAAGTCTTTAGCCAAAGCATTATATGTTTAGAGTATGATACTCTTGGATACATGTGCAGTAACTAGAATCCGCAGGATGAGGAAGTAAATACTTAGGCTAGGTGTGATGTAGTTAGCCTACTGTGAACTGACACAATAGACCATGTCCTGAATCAAGTGAGTATAAGATGAGTGAAAGGAATGGACGATTCATTGTAGTTGCTGAAGGGTTTCAGAAATGATTCTGGGATCAACCGTTGATTTTTCAATTAATTGGAGATCATGATGTACTACTAGGTGCCACTCATGATCATTCTATAATTAATGGTTAATTATAGACGGCCAACATAAACCGGGAACCTATTTGGTCACACGCACAATGAGCGTAATATGAAGGATTTAAAATGAGCTTGAGAATAGGATTCTCGGATTGAGAGAGACTTAGTTTGGTTGGACCAAACAAAGAGCGAGTATGAAATTGTTTCAATCGCATCGAAAGCATGGATGGGCCGAGTCTTATAAAGACATGATGGATGAACCAAATTGATTTGGTTCTAATCCAATGGTGGAAAATAAACCAAAGTAGTTTGGTTTGTTTTAAACAAATGAACCAAAGTTGGTTCGGTTTGTTTTAACTTAAAATAGACCAATGCAGTTTGGTTTATTTTAACTTAAGTTATTGGAGTCGGTTAACGGTTTTTGGTTATGAACTAATAACTGTTAGGAGAATGTGTTCCCTATAAAAATATGGCTTAAGGGTTTTGTGAAACCCTAATCATCAATCAAAAGTTGTCGCCCAACCCTAGGAGAGGAGCCCTTGCTCTTGCTGCCCAAGGTGTTGCCGCCCATCTCTTGTGCCACTGCCAAGCTTATTGCAGCTCCTCCTCCTCGCCGTTGACCACCCACCAGCTGCCGGTGACTCCTCTGGCCATCCTCCCTTGGCCGCTGGAGACCAAGGAGCAACAACCATTGATTGGCCGACCATCTTCTGCACCAACACAAGCTGTCAGCTTGTTTCTCTCTTCGTATATAGGTCATTTGGTCGGCATTTTACACTCCGACAGTGACCTACTTGTAGGGGATTGGATCTCTGAAAATCCTCATAGGTGGAGGACCAAATTTCGTCAGTTGGTTGACGAAAACTGCTTCTGAGAAGCGAGTTCGTGGAGCTCATTTTTAGATCCGAATTTTGATTCGGATTGTGATCGTCTCTTGGATCACAACGTCTTCAATATGAGGCTAGTAACTCTTGTAAAGACGGGGCTCATGGCTTTGTGAAGCTATCCCGATGATACTCGGCGTGGATACGGATAGAGGCGAGACTTGCAAGTGTTGCTCGGTTGATGTCATTCCCGCTATACGTGATCCGTCAAGTATACCTAGTATAAGTTTCCTTTTATTGCAAAATTTGAAATATCGATTATGTCTACACATGTTGTATCCTAGCATGTGTTTGGTGTGTGTGTTGTAATAAATAGTTTATTACTAGTTTTTTTTTTCGTTGTGTGCATGTTTACGAAATATGTTCGAACACAACACCCACGTCGGTGCAATGGGAACCCAACAAAAAGGACACAGAGTTTGGGAGGTTTGTGATGATGTTGAAGTCTATCTCAATGGAGATATCGATTCTTGAGGCCTTGCATCAAATGCCTTAGTTTGTGAGATTCATGAAGGATATTTTGTCGTATCGGAGGACGGTAGAACATTTGGAGACCAGCCATTAACAGAGGAATCTAGCATGTTAATTCTAAGTCAGATACCTCAAAAGTTTAAAGATCCAGGGAGTTTCATATCCCTTGTCTCATAGGATCGACTAAGATTAGCAAGGCATTTTGTGACTTGGGAGCAAGTGTGAGTCTAATGCCTTATACTCTTTGCAAGAAATTGGGACTGGGTAATCTGAAGCTGACAATTATGACATTGTAACTAGATGTTCACACTTGTAGGTACCCATGGGTATTTTGGAAGATGCCCTAGTCAAGGTGGTGATTTTGTGTTACCCACTGACTTTGTTGTCCTTGAAATGGAGGAGGATCCCAAATTCCAGTGATTCTCGAAAGGCCATTCCTAGCTACTATTGGGATGGTAATTGACGTGAAGAACCATAAGTTAACTTTGATGGTAGGTGAGAAGAAACTCGAGTTCGAGTTTTCTAAGGCAACTAAACAAGGACCTATGCAAAAGGAGTTCCACTAGCAAGGAGATATATGCAACCAAGGATAGCCACTGGACGGAGTACCAAGCACACAACATAAGTGTAGAGGAAAGGAAGGAGAGAAACTTGTTATTCTGGCAAGAGCAAAGGCGAGAGGTGAACATTTCAAAGGGATTTATGAAGGAGGAGAGGTAAAACCCTCCAAGGAGCGCTTCTTGGGAAGCAACCCAAGTTTTATTTTCATTTATTTATGTTGGTGTTCTCTTCTTCAACACACTCAAATCCCCTTCCCCTTTCTTAGAAATCTTTGCTGAAACCTTAGATCTTCTACTTGAACGCTAGATCTGCCACCAAAAGGAACATTGAGATGGGCCAGCATTGTTGGCATGTCCTCTTCAACGCTCAAATCAAGATCGGAAGAGTAAAGTAGTAGAATGTCACGAAGAAGAAGACATGTGAAGAGATCTTTGTGTACCGAATAGAGAAGAAAAAACCATCCCCTTCTTCCTCCCCTCTCTACTCCTTTTATAGGAGATTTGCACTGCTTTACTCCAAGATGAATTTACTTTAATGTCCTTACCAACCCATTGAGATGTAACCATTTTTTCAACTTCCTTTCAAAATAACTTCTTCCTTGCCTTCCATGCGTCCCCCCTTCCTTCTTATCAATTACCTAAAAAATAAACCATATATAAATTCCCAATAAATAAACAACAATAATAAAGATTATTCCTCCTTTCCCATATTCCTTATCCAAAGGATTCCTTAACCTCTTATCTTACTGTACTCAGAAATACCCCTATCATTTACTCTTATGTTCAATCTTATGATGCTCGAGAAATATACATGGTCGTCGAAAAATACACATGGTGCTCGGGAAACAGGCAAAATGCTCGGCACAGATACTACCATATTGATCTTTGACAACAACACTATATGATTCTACTATGCTTGGAAAATACACATGGTATCTAGGAAATACACATGGTGCTTGGGAAATGCATATGGTGCTTGAGAAACAAGCAAGGTACTCAGCACAAACACTTAACTATACTATGTTTTGGATTAACTATATTGTCCAATCCTACTGCGCTCAGGAAATATATCCAGTGTTTGGGAAATAGGCAAGGTGCTCGACACAAATATTACCATATTGAACTCTGACGGCTGCGCTGTCTGATCCTATTGTGCTTGAAAAATATACATGATGCTCGGGAAATGCACATGATGCTTGGGAAACATACATGCTAATCGAGAAACCCATAAGATGTTTACTCTGATACTTCCCACAACTGAGCTCTGAATCAACTATACTGTCTTATCCCTACTGAGCTCAGAAAATATACATGCTGGTCGAGAAACACAAATGCTGCTCGGGAAATACACATGTTGCTACAGAAATAGACATGCTGCTCAGGAAACATACATGCTACTCGGGAAACCCATAAGATGTTTACTCTGATTCTTCCCACAAATGAGCTTTGAATAGACTATACTGCCTTATCCGTACTGAGATTAAAAAATACACATGCTAGTCGGGAAACACAAATATTGCTCGGGAAATACACATTCTGCTCAGGAAATACACATGTTGCTCGGGAAATACACATGCTGCTCAGGAAACCCATGAGATGTTTAACTCTGATACTTCCCACAACTGAGCTCTGAATTGACTATACTGCCTTATCCCTATTGAGCTCAAAAAATACACATACTGGTCAAGAAACACATATGTTGCTTAAGAAATATGAATGTTGCTTGACAAATACACATGCTGCTCAGGAAACATTAGATATTTAACTCTGATACTTCCCATAACTGAGCTCTGAATCGACTATACTGCCTTATCCTTACTTAGTTTAGGAAATGCACATGCTAGTTGGGAAACACATATGTTGCTTGGGAAATATGCATGCTGCTCGGGAAATATGCATGCTGCTCGGGAAATATGCATGCTGCTTAGGAAACATACATATTACTCAGGAAACCCATAAGATGTTTAACTTTAATACTTCCCACAATTGAGGTCTGAATTGACTATATTGCCTTATCCTTACTGAGCTCGGGAAATACCCATGCTAGTCGAGAAACACATATGCTGCTTGGGAAATACGCATGCTTCTTGGGAAATACATATGCTGCTCGGGGGATACACATGCTTATAGGGAAACCCATAAGATGTTTAACTCAATATTTCCCACAACTGAGTCTTGAATCGACTATACTTCCTTATCTGTACTGAGCTCAGGAAATACCCATTCTTCAACTCTGAACCCACCATAATGCTCGACCCTTCTATGTTCGAGAAAAACATATGATACTCAGGAAACCCAAAGAGTGCTCAAAATAGATCATACCACAACTTTGAACCCACTATAATGCTCTACCCTTTTGTGCTAAGGAAAAACATATGATGCTTAGGAAACCCAAAGGGTGCTCGGAATAGATCATACCACAACTCCGAACTCTGCTCGACACTTTTGTGTTCAGGAAAAACATATGGTGTTCTACCACATTACCTCTAACAACTACTAAAATACCTTAGCTATAAATCCCAAACCCATCATAAGTTATCCCTCTTTAGTAAAACTGAAGAGCAAAGTCAAATGAAGTTTTGCAAGTATCCATAAAGAATACATCACTGAACTCAAGCACATCATACTTTTTCCATGTCATTCCTCAAACATAGATCGAAAAACTCTCAAACCCATCAATTTCATTTCTTAGATTTTAGGTTTCTATTAATTTTTATTTTTGGTTGTTTTTAGGGATTTGAAGGAACTACTGAGCGAAAAGAGATCAATTTGGAGCAACCCACAACAAGAGATATGGGTGGTCATGTTTTATACGACTATGCCTCGTCAGTTAGAGATAAACACAGTGAGGTGTCTATTTTTTAAGCATGGAGTCATGTGTTGTAACAGGAATTTTTTGAGAGACACATAGTGGGGTGTGTGTTTTTCACACAGCCATGCCTTTTCTAGGGACAATCCAAGCACCGACAACTACCTGACACATGACTAGTCACGTGTATTTCACATGACCATGTTGTGTCTCTTTAAAAGGGTGTGGCTCGTGTGTTTTCTCCCAAATCTAGTCGTGTATTTCCTCTCCAAGCCCTAAACCTTCTTCTTCTGCCATTCCAACCTTGAGAAGCTTGGTTCGACTATCATTCTCTACCAAGAAGCCTTCCTTCATCAAGAGTCAACTCCAGAAGCAATATATGAAGAGATTTAGGCATAGAAAAGCATCTTCCTCAAGTGCCAAGAGCAAGAAGAAGGCGAGTGAAGGTAATAGACCTATGGGTATTGTTTTTCATGATGAACTGCATAAAACTAGATTTGAAATGCTTGCTACTATATAGATGAGGCTTTGCTTGAAACCCTAGGTCTGCTAGGAGATGTGGTGTGGATGTTTAATGGAGTAAGTTGGGATGAGCTTATTGGCATTAAGAGTCCAACTTATTTTAGGACTACTTTAGAATTCTTGAGTTTGGTGGATGTGGAGATTTTATCGAGTATGGATTACAAGGATGGAAAGATTACTTTTAGGCTCTTCATTAAAGAACATGAGTGAAGTTTACAACAATGGAATTATTGTTTTGGCCTACCTAGTAGGGGAGAGAGTGTTGGAAGTATGGGAAATACAATCAAAGTCTCACATTGGTAAGACATGGAAAAGATCATGTACTTATAAGATATAAAATATCTCCATTGGCATGAGAACTTTTGGATAAAATCCAAAAATAAAACCATGACAGTTTAGGCCCAAAGTGGACAATATCATGCCATTGTGGAGATATGTAAACTTATAAGCACTAACAATAGGTATCAAAGTCATGGTCCATGTCAAGCCATGAACCTAGAACGAAGGAAGTGAAGCTTCCATGTCCGGATCAAGAGAACCAAACACCAGGCAAGAAGTCCAATTGGATTGGGAGGATCGAACAACTGACAAGAAGTCCAGTTGAGCCAGACAATTGGTAGGAAGTCCAGCTGGGTCAGGAGGACTATGCACTGGTAAATTATGTGTCACGCATGATACCGTTTTCTAAATTATTTACCGAACCCCCTAACTACACTAATGCAGTATATGACTGACTCAGATCGTCTCCCAACGAACCTAATGGTTGGATGTTTATTTTTAAACAGAAGTAAACACTGGGGGTTTTCTGAATCTATTAAAATGCAGAATCTATTAAAATGCAAAATCAAAAAGCAAACATGAGAAGTCCAAATAATCCGACCAAGCACCGCACTGTCACTATGCGATACAATGATCAAGTGTTGGCCAAAAGCCAAACTAACAAACCCAAGCAATTCAATCATGCACCGCACTGTCACTATACGATACAATGATCAAACCTTTTGGAAACTAACCTAAAGTGCAAAAGTAAAAGATCATGCACCGCACTGTCACTATACGGTACAATGATCAAAGAAATAAATGTGAACAATTCAACTAAGCACTGCACTGTCACTATACGACATAGTGGTCAAACAGTCACTAAAAACTAAACTAACAAATATAAAATAATTCAACCAAGCACCGCACTGTCACTATACGACACAGTGGTTGAAGACTAACTACAAACTAAATGCAAGGAAAGTAAGCAATTCAACTAAGCACCGCACTGTCACTATACGGTACACTAGCCAAATGTAAATGAAAACTAAACTAATAACTAAAGCAATTCAACTAAGCACCGTACTGTCACTATACGATACACTGATTGAAGATTAACTAAAAACTGGGAAGAACAATTACACTAAAGGAAATAAATCTAACCACTAGGTAAACACTGTAAATGACTAACAAGACTCACAAAATTATCAAACCAAATTACCACATGCACAATATACCACACAAACAAAATACGACTGAAACATCATTGAAACACAACTGAACACTAAGAAATCAATACTGAAACAATACTAAAAAAAACATAGTGAACAATAGTGAGCAAACAATGTAAAAATACTGAAACAACCAAAGTAAAACAATAAACCAACAAAACAACAATGTAAAAATTAACTGACAGATCTCCACAAACATCGGAAAGGTACCACCCTCTCCGGTGACCCATGACAGTACCAAGTAGCTCCTACGGGCTCAGTGTACGGATCTCTCATCAAAATCCGACGAGAGTTGGATCAATTGTGGTAGTTCACAGCTCGGATGGTGGGGACTACCGTGACCACAACAGTCTATGGGTGGCTTTGCGGAGATGAAGTTGTGCGAATCACGGGCGCTAATGTGGAAGGAATCAGATCTGTGAACAGGGATTGATCATCACCACCAGTTGGAATTGGAGAACGCCGCCTGAATCGAAAGGAGTACTACCGCCGGAAACTAGAAATTAATGATGTCGTGACCACAACAGTAGCAGGTCACCCCTAGCTTCGCGTGACCACGTCCCGCTAGGGTAGCTCAGCTCCAGTGGTGAGGGATTTGAGAATCGCCGGTGATGATGGACGAACCCACGCCGCTTGGTTGATGGACTGCCGCTGCCCAACTTCAGCCGCCAGCTCCATCGGACCAAGGGGAGGAGAGTACGCCGAATGGAATGGATTTGGGGGAAGACCTCTGGAATCACCGGAATCATCGCCGGTAGTGTTGCATGGATTCTCTGTCGTTGCGCACGCGTGGAAGAAGAAGACGCCGCGCTCTATTCTCTGTTTCCTCTGCGCGATTCTACTGCGCAATAGAAGATGTTGGCTTTTAGCTTGATTTTCCTCATCCTCTCGATCGTATTGTTTCCAATCTCATCCACCCATTTAGATCTAGGGTTAAATAACTTCAATTAAACTCCCTAAGTGGATGATCAATTAATCCAACGGTTGCGATCGATTTGATTCAGATCGACGGCTGTGATTGCTCCGATTAGGCTCTTTTCATGTTCCCTATAAAATTACATTCAACCTGTAAAAAATAATACTTAAATTATAGGGATTAAACAATTAATTGCAAATAGATCCAATATGCAAAAACATCCTGAATAATCATAATTACCCCATCAAAGAGCCTAAAATATCCAAATATAAATAAAAATAACACGATAAAAATGCAACTATCAAATTCCCCCACACTTATTTTTGTGCGTCCCGAGAAATACTAGAAACAAAGAAATACTGACTCCCTAACTAATTCCCCTAACAATACCTAGATTAATAATTCAGAGACAGAAAAATAAGTTACTTAGGATCACCAAATTGATCCGGATCTAGGGTACTCAAAAGATCCGACTCCTACAACAGTCAACATGTATGATGAGTTCCAATCCGATCAAATAAACCAAGCCTGATACAAAACCTCCCAAAATGGATAATTGCACTAATGCTCACATAATGATCATAGGAGTGGGGTACCCTCAAAACAACATGTAATCTTGTCCTACCATATGCTTGCTTATCATCTACTTCTCTACTGCTATCAATACATTCCATACATGAATCAAAATGATTTATCAAGCATTAAAATGAGATCAATAGTAGACTGCACAAGAAACATACAAAGAAGATCAAAATAGAATGAACAAGACAACAATGGAAGAATTGGAAGAATAAACCTGATCAGTTGCATTTAGGAGTGTGGAGGGATATATTCCAATAACAATCAAAGAAATTAACACTCAACAACATCTCCAATCTAAATTCTAAATTCAGGTTTATCTTCATCCATTAGTACCCTTTCCCACGTCCCTTGTATGTGGTTCTGGCCAACTTGGCAATTCAAGATGTAGCAGCAGCTCTGACACTTTGGGATTGTTACTTCTTTGGAAAAGCAACACTCAGCAGGTATAACCTTACCCTTGACTGGCTCAATTTCTTCTACATTTAAAAGAATCACGTTTCCAAATTCAGAAGACACCTTTGTTCCTTTAGTCAATAAAACTCTGATGGCTTTGCTGCAACTGCAAAGAGAAAAGTTGTTGGCCCAATGGTGTAAAAGCTGAACTTATCGCCTGCCATGATGCATCAGATGCCTCCATGGTTTCAATAGAAGGTACTCCAGAGCCTTGTTGATCAACACTACACTAATTGAGTTAGTGCTACTTGAATCTGAATGGCTATAGGAAATTCTTGTGAGTGCCCATTTAATGAATGGAACCAATTCACCATGTGTATCATGCAAATGAGATATCTGTAATATGTGATTGCAATAAGAGGGCCACTCAACAAGACAATCCGTAAACTTCTCTATTGCATTAGCACCAAACATTAACATTTTAGAATCAACAGATTTACGCAATGCATCAATAACAGCACGTGTAGCAATACCAAGCGCAAGATTTGTCACCAGTTGGTGCTGTATTAGAGAACCGAAGAGCACTGCAACTAACTTTAGTTGCCTATTAGGATACTTGGGGAAGAACTTATACTCTACAACTAGATTCTGAATGATACACTCGAAGTTCTTCTGCTCCCTTAGCTCAGAAGACTCTCTGAAACGTGCAAGCTTCTGGATGATTGCATCAATATTCCACTGTCCCGAAAACATTTGATGGAAATAGGCATTCACCTCTGCATCTATATCATATGAGATACCCTATGAAACTGGTAGAACAATCACCATTATATCTTTGCCAATGCTGAATGAAAATCATTCCTACCATTTACAAACTGCCCACAATTTCCTCTACCTCTATGTGCAGAATCTATCATCTTTCAATTTCTCCAAGACATAGCAATGCCAGGTGTTGTTTAGCAGAATTTCTATTATTTCTGAAAGTTTGATACAACTTTTGAAGAGATGTTTTAGATACATACAAGCCTCTCAATTCATCAAGTCAATTTCCTCCTTAGCATACTCCAATTTCCTACTGATACTCCTGTTCACATTTATTTTCAAGCTGCACTTGCATCCTTTGTATCGAATTCCAGTTGGTATTCTAAGGAATCAATTGATACTCTTCAATTTTTTTTCCAACATTCATACCTGTTCAACATCTGATACACCTGTTCTTTTTTTCTGTTTTTTTTCAATAGTGCAGAATTTTCGGCACACATTTTACTTTGAACATGGCAGCAGACTCCACACCTTTCTTGCAGCGCAGAATTTCTAGCAAAGGACTTAACCTCATGAATGCATTGATACCTCTCATGGTTTAGCCCTATTTATCTACGTTATCTCTACAATTGCAGGTGCTGCACTCCCTTTTAAATTAGACCTTGGCAAAAAGAATCCACGTGTATGCATGTCCTCTTAGATCTTTGGTGACTCATGCATTTTTCCAGAATTTGACTAGCTCATTAAAACTTGCACGTGCAGCTTCTCAAAGGCAGGCAAATAAGAACACTGCCACATGTACAATGGTTGCCTTAGGAGCCCCAGAAGCAACACAATTGAATAAACTCCAATTCTAAATTCAGGTTTATATTTATCCATTAGGACACCTTTCCCACGTAAATCTTTCACGCCCATATTTGCTTTAGCAACAAGTGTAGGGGTCAGTGTCGCCAAAAAAGTATCATATGAGGTTAGAAGCACCTCTTCTCGAACATCTGAAGGAAGTGTAGCAATTATTGAAACAACTTCCACCTCATGCTCAGCATGATCTGTCAATCTGAAGTTTAGTCAACATCTTGCTACAGAAATTGTTTCATCCATTGTGCCAAAATTGCTGCAGGAATTTTAACTTGAAACATGGGTGCATCGTTGCATTCCTTTAGAAGCATCTTAATTACCTCGAACTGTGTTTCAGAATCGTTCAGCTTAATGAGTACTTTAGCAATAACAACATGACACATTGAGCAAGAATTTTCAGTTTTTTAGTAAGCTGACAGAAACCATCTCCTCACAAAGATTGAACTTTTTTCAGAACTCCACTAGATGTATCTTGGAGACCTCAGCAAAGAAAAGTGCTGAATAATAGTCAATTAGCAGAAGACACTGCTCCTCAAAATGCTTCAGCTCAGAACATGCTTGATGAAGGGTCTCAATTACCTCAATTTGAGTTCTACTTTTTTTTTCTGAAATATTGAGCAGTCTGTGATATAAAGTTTTCACCCAGTGTGCACAATTATTCATTCCTTTTAACTCCCTTAAATGTTCTAATTGGGTTTTCAATTAGCTCAAAGTCAACTTCTGTAACCAAGACATCAATTTCTGCCAAACTTCTAACATTGGCATTTGCCCAGTTAATCATCAGAATAAGAACAAGGAGGTACCACTCTCTTGAAACCATTGAACCTCAGATCTCAATTTTTTTTTTTTTTTGTAACTAGGAAGCCCAGATTTCAGAACCATTTCAACCTCTATATCAAATTCACAGCTGAGCCCAAAACTGTTGCATTGATGGACTGTTGTTTCTGTATTTGAGTTATTCTTTTCTGGATTTTCAGATTCAGTTGAAATTTGCATCTCTTGGTAAATCTTGCTCTGCTAAGTGCTTATACAACCTTTCATTTCCCAGCTAGTCCATTGCAGTAGCTTCCAAAATCAAACCATTCAATGAAGCACGCATTCCTCAATAGAATTGTGGATACTTGCTGCATATGTACTGAAATATCAAGTAACTCTTGGTTCTCCATACCTAGCCATTGCATTATCTCCATTTAAGATTAGTACTCATGATAACCACCATTGGGGCCAAATTGTTTCATGGTCAGTTGCCTCCAAATATCTTCCATGTACTAATCATTTCTTTATCCCAATCAATACCACCGAGCAGAAAATCAATTCCAACGTTGTCTAAATGACTGAGGAAGTGTGCAAAAAATCACTTCAAGGCTACTGTTTCTTGCCTTCCATGTCAATTCCAACAAAACAATATCTCCTCCCCCACACTTAAGAATTTTGTCCGTCTCGGACAAAGCAACTTATCATGTTAATCCTCCAATATGGAAACAAAAGATATGGGTAAAGGTAATCCATGAAAACGAAATGAATCAACAAGCAAGTCAAAGGACAATAAATGATCAATACAATGATATGACAAGAAAGACATCATGGAAGTATCAAGTGGACTAAACAAACAAGTCAAGTAAGAAACAGAATCAAGAGTGAAATCCTTCATCATATTCATGCAAGTAAATGTTATTGCAGTTTTAAAAAGACTCAAAGCAAGTTCTAGAGCAACAAGTATCACATGTGTTATCATACCAAAGTGGGTAAATGATGAAAATAGCTTACAATCTCACTAGGTGAATAAAAATCAAGCTTGGTCTATTGACAAAAATTCACCATCCTAACAAGTGACTACATGCAAGTGAAGTCTTTATCATACACCAAAATTCCACAACTTAATGATCAAACTTAACTAATTTTTACCACCTCTGAAATGATACTAAAGCATACATAGGGAATATTATTTGACTTCAACAACAGACAAACAAACCCAGGTAAACAGGCAAACAAGTAATCAACCACACAAATTATTCCGAACATGAAAGGAAGGAAATAAAGGCAGTAAATAAAAGAACACACTCCCCTTTCAAGTCGGAGAAGAAGCATCATCATGACTAGTCCCATTGTATTCTCCAATATAAAATTGATCTCTCTGCTTAAAATGGCCTGCGTCTATTGCGAAAGTGAGACCCTTGATCGCTAATGATCGCCCTGGGTACTCCAAATCTGCAAAATATATGAGACCTAACAAAATCCACAATAACTAGAGAATCATCAGTCCTGGTGGGGATGACCTCCACCCATTTAGAAACTTAATCAACTGCCAAAAGAATATATGAAAATCCAAAAGATAGAGGACGCAGACCCATAAAATCAATACCCCGAACATCGAAAATCTCATAGAATAACAAGGGTTGTTGAGGCATTTCATTTCTACGTCGTATATTCCCTATTCGTTGACATCACTTACAAGACTTATAAAATTCAGAGGCATCATGAAATAGGGTGGGCCAATACAAACCAGACTCTAAAACTTTCCTAGCAGTCCTTTGGGGTCCAAAATGCCCCCCACAAACCAGAGAATAACAAAAAGTAAGTACGAAATGAAACTCATAATCAGGTACACATTATCTAATGATCTGATCACTACAAAATTTTCAAAGATAAAGATCATCCCATACATGATACTTAGCATCACTTTTCAATTTCTGGACTTGTGCATGAGTAAAATGTGAAGGTACAACACAGGCAACTAAATAATTACAAGATCTGCATACCATAGCGTCTTACCCTATAGGTGAAAAACTGCTCATCTAGAAAAGAATCTATTATGGGGGTGGACTCGATCTCCATCACAATCCTGATCAAGCTGAAATACCACCTCCTTCTGCAACAAGTTGGTCAAGGGTAGGGCAATCTTACTGAAGTCTCTGATAAAACATCTGTAAAAACCTGCATGACCTAGAAAAGTACAAACTGTTAGTAATATATGAGAGATGTCCTAAGGCAATCGCCTTATGTATGAACCATTTATATGATAAATGAAGATTCACTATTTGAGTATACATGTTTTCATGTATTTGATTTAATCTTAAACTCATTTACTGAATGTCCACGATACGATTCACAACATGAGAGAATTTGTGATTGGATCACAACTAGTGAGTATCTCTATATGTGTAATTGTGATGTATCGGAATTATTCCTAGTCGATGAATTGATGGATTTGGACACCATCGATTCTGTCGAGACTAGCACGAGGTATACTCCTTGGTGTATCCAAGCAGCTGATTCTCACTGGCTAGAGACATTGTGATGTTCGGAGTTAATCGTGGATGCTAGTTATGGTAACTAGTTCATTGGAGTGACCAGCCGTAAGACTTCATATGGTTCTCTGCATATATAGATATGTCAATGAAGTTCTTACTGTAGCTTAAGTGCGATGTTCCTTTGACTTGCGGTATTCAAGTCATCTTGATCATGGAGACTTATGCTTTGACATCTTAAGCAAACATCTCTAAGGAGATGTGGACCCGGGATGATTGGGTATAAGTCGAAATGATCGAAGGTGTTTGAATAGCCTATAAAGGATTCACCACTCCTTGCGAGGAGATGTATACCCATGGCCTCTCGTCGGATTGTTACTAAAGTCTTTGGCCAAAGCATTACATGTTTAGAGTAAGGTACTCTTCGATACATGTTGAGTAACTAGAATCCGTAGGACGAGGAAATGATACTTGGGCTAGGTGTGACGTAGTCAGCCTAGTGGGGACTGACACTATAGACCATGTCCTGAACCAAGTGGGTATAAGATGAGTGAAGGGAATGGGGCACGATTCATTCGAGCCAAGGGTTTCGTAAATAGTTCGATCAACTGCTGATCTTTTCGGTTAATTGGGGATCATGATGTACTACTAGGTGCCACTCATGATCGTTCTATAATTAATGGTTAATTATAGACGGCCAACATAAACCGAGAACCTATTTGGTCACACGCACAACGAGCGTAATCCAAAGGATTTAAAATGAGCTTGAGAATGGGATTCTCAGACCGAGAGAAACTAGGTTTGGTTGGACCAAACATGAAGCGAGCATGAAATCGTTTCAGTCGCAATGGAAGCGTGGATGGGCCGTGTCTTATGAAGACATAATGGATGAACCAAAATGGTTTGGTTCTAATCCAATGGAGGAGAATAAACCAAAGGGTTTGGTTTATTTTAAACGAATGAACCAAAAAGTTGGTTCGGTTCATTTTAACTTAAAATAAACCATCATGGTTTGGTTTATTTTAACTTATCTTAATGGAGCGGGTTAACGGGCCTAATGGTTATGATCCAATAACCATTAAGAGAATTAGTTCTCTATAAAAGAGGGCTTAAGGGATGGTTTAAGCCCTAATCCACAACCCTAAGTTTCCGCCCACCTCTCCTTGGAGAAATTCGAGCTAACTCTCCTCCTCCTTGCCGCCGCCACCTTGAGGCTCCAACCGCGCCCAGAAGGCTGCTTCTTCCCTCGCCGGCCGAGCTGCTGCTGCCGGTTAGTGCTCCGGTGATCTCCTTCAAGTTTGGCATCAAGGTGAGCTCTATCTCCTTGGTTGGCCGGGCGCCTATCACCTCCACCAAAGCTGTCCAGTTTTCTGGACAGCTTGTTCTCCTCTCGCCGGAGCGCTGCTTGACGACGGTTAGAGCCCGACAGCGCTAACTTATCGGGATTCGATCTCCGTAATCCTCTGAGGTGGAGGACGGCGATTCGCCAATTGGTTGACGAATACCTCTCCGGAGAAGCGAAGTTTTGAGAACTCGATTAGGATCCGAATTTGGATTCGGATCGTGATCATCTCTCGATCACGTCGTCTTCAACACGAGGCTAGTAACCCGTACGAAGACGAAGCTCGTGGCTTAGCGAAGTCATCCCGAGGAACTCGGCGTGGATACGGATAGAGACGATTCTAGCGAGGATCGTTCCGGTTGATGCCGTTCCCGCTACACGTCATACGAAAGGTATAACATAGATAAATTTCCTTTTATTGAAAATTTAAATTTACGGTTATGTCTACACTTGTTGTAATATGTATGCGTGTGTTGTGTGTGTTGTAATAAATGTAGATTTATTATTTTTATTGCTTCCGCTGTGTTCATGTTTACGAAACGTGATCGAACACACACACGCCGCGGTGCCGAAAACCCAACAGTGGTATCAGAGCCCAGGTTGTATTTCGACATAATCGTAAAATGGTTTTGCGATAGTCATAATGTTATTTCTGGAAATTTTCTAATTTTGGAAATTTAGAAGTATTTATGGAAATTTTTCAATTTTGGAAAGTCTAGAAGTATTTATGGAAATCTTCCACTTTTGGAAAGTTGGAAGTATTTACGGAAATTGATATTTTCCATAAATAAAATATTTGATTAGATTTTGGAAATTTATTTCCTAATTTAATCTTGATTTGATTTGAGAAATCAAATCTTAAAATATTTGATTTCCATAAGTAGTTTTGATGATTTAGGAAATTGGTTTCCTAAATTGACTTTCCTTAATCAACTATTTCCATAAGTAAAATATGTGATTAGATTTGGAAATTTATTTCCTAATGTAATCATGATTTGATTTGGAGAATCAAATCTTAAACATATTTTATTTCCATAAATAGTTATGACATATAAGGAAATTATTTACACGACATAATTGTATGCCATGTAATTGCATTAGATGCATATCATTATGCCATGCGTGTCGTGACATGTAGATGTATGTCATGTATGTCTTGCCATGTAGATAATAGTTATTTGCATGCAAAGAGGATGAGACATAAAAACCTTTAAACAATATTAAAGCCTACACCTTCCATTAATATGGTTAGAACCAGAGTTCCATTTCTTGTTTGGGTTGTTGGACTCTCTCCAAGCCCGGCTCGAACCCGAACATGTTCAAACCATGGAATAGTTTAATACTAATATGGTAAGAGTCAGAGGTCAATCGTTAGCTTTGGTTGTTGGACTCTCTCCAAGCTGGGCTAATTGGTTGAATGCGCTCTAACCATATTAAAACTATTTCTCGATTAATGGGTTGGCTTTAACCTGGAGCATCGGCTTGTTGGATTCTCTCCAAGGTTGATGTAAAGGGAGGTGAAGTTGGGTGCTATGCATATGATGCATACTTGTTAATGTGTTAACAACCCGATGTATGTGTGAACATTCAATTAGTTGATAGCACATTGTGATAGTTGCATATACGTGATATGCAATTGGTATAGTTGATACCTACCGTCATAGTTATGAATGACTTGTTGGACTCTCTCCAAGGTTGTTCATATCTATGATGGATATCAGCCCATTCGGAGATGGACCTACGATCTCCCGAAGTGATTTTGGGGTTTTTGAAATTCGAAAAATGAATGGGATTTATAAATGTATATTGATGCATTTTAAAATCATCTTTCTCATATATGCTCGTTTTGTATTTCTAAGATTGATCATAATGTCTTTGAATTTGCATTCCATTTTGGATACGAATAAATTGACTGGGCCGAACTTCTTGGACTGGCTTAGAAACTTGAGAATTGTTCTCAAGGTTGTAAAGCTTGCAAATGTCCTCGAAGCGCCTCTTCCCGCCTGTCCTAATGACAATGCAACTCTGGACCAATTGTTGGCCTATCAGAAACATGTGATTGATTCTGAACTAGTGAGTTGTATAATGCTAGTCGCGATGGAACCCGAGCTGCGGAAGCAGCATGAGCATATGGATGCTCATACCATAGTCTTTCATCTTTATGAGTTGGTTGATGAGCAAGTGAGATTCGAAAGGTTCGAAGTCTCCAAGCTCCTTTTCACCTCTGAGATGCAAGAAGGTTCATCTGTGGTACTGCTCAACATGCTGAAGACTGTGGAGCCTTCTGAGAAGCATGAGTAGGGGACGATGTTGTTAGTTGATTCCTCGAAGAAAGGTTCTAAGAGGGAGTCAAAATAACAACAGAAGGGGAAGAAGAAAAAGGCTAAAAAGGCAAAACCAGCTCAAAAGGGCACTTGCCATCATTATGGCATAGAGGGCCATTGGCGAAGAAATTGCAAGATTTATCTTGAGTCTGTGAAGAAGAATAAGGCATAAGATGCTCCATCTTTTTCACATATCTTCGTTATTGATTGTCATTCTATTTCCTCAGACACTTGGGTATTGGATACTGGGTGTGACTCACATATATGTAATGACATACATGGGCTAAGGAATAGAAGAAGACTCGTCAAGGGAGAGTCAAATTTACGTGTTGGGAATGGAGCAAAGGTTGTTGCACTCGCCAACGGAACGTATTTGTTGAAACTCCTTGTAGGACTTGTCTTAGAACTGGACAATTGCTTTTGTGTTCCTTCATTGATAAAGAACATCATTTCTATTTCTTGTTTAAATAGAAATGGGTACCATTTGACTTTTAGTAACAATCGTTGTTACATAAATTTGAATGGAGTTCTTTATGGGTCTGGAACTTTAAGCAATGGTGTTTATACGTTGGACGTATCCAGTGGCGTTTTCAATATCAAAGCGAGCAACAAGCGTGATCGAAAGGATAATCAATTAGACTCCTACATGTGGCATTGTCGTCTTGGCCATGTAAGCAAGAAACGCATGTCTGAATTACACCGATGTGGAATTCTGGAATCGTTTGAATTGGATTCATACGATACATGCGAATCATGCTTAAAAGGCAAGATGACTAAGTTACCTTTTACTGGAAAAGGTGAACGAGTGGGAGAGTTACTAGGTCTAATACATACTGATGTATGTGGACCTATGTCAACACAAGCTTTAGGAGGCTATAGCTACTTCATTACCTTCACCGATGATCACTCACGGTTTGGGTATGTGTTCTTGATGAAACAGAAGTCTGAAGCCTTTGAAAGGTTCAAAGAATTCAGAAATGAAGTAGAGAAACAAAATGACAAGAGTATTAAAATGCTTCGATCGGATCGAGGTGGTGAATACTTAAGTCAAGAGTTTCTTGATTATCTAAGAGACAATGGCATATTGTCTCAATGGACTCCGCCATATACACCAAAGCATAATGGTGTATCTGAGAGGTGTAACCGGACCTTGTTGGACATGGTCAGGTTAATGATGAATCATGCGAATCTTCCTAAGTCCTTTTGGGGCTATGCACTTCAGACAACTATTTACTTGTTAAACAGAATGTCAACCAAGGTAGTCTCTACTACTCCATATGAGATATGGAATAGTAAGAAACCTCATGTATCTTACTTGAAGATATGGGGTTGTCCTGCTTATGTGAAGCGGACTGTATCAGACAAATTGGATGCTAAGTCTGATAAATGTCTATTTATTGGATACCCTAAGGAAACAAGGGGTTACCAATTCTATCATCCTGTGGAACAAAAGGTGTTTGTTTCAAGGCATGCTATGTTTCTAGAGAAAGAGTTTCTCTTGTAAGAAAACAGTGGGAGTGTCGTCGAGCTTGAGGAGGCTCGAGAAACTCAAATAGACATTGATGAGATACCTGGTGAAGCACAACAACCGACAACTCATAGTGATGAGCAATCGGCTGGACCTGTTGTAACACCACATCTTCATAGATCTGGTAGAACACGCAATATTCCCGAGAGATATTGATTTTTCGTAAGTGAATCGAACGATGTGTTGGGTTTCCGGCACCGCGGCGTGTATGTGTTCGATCATGTTTCGTAAACATGAACACAGCGGAAGCAATAAAAATAATAAATACTCCTATTTATTACAACACACACAACACACGCATGCATATTACAACAAGTGTAGACATAACCGTAAATTTAAATTTGCAATAAAAGGAAATTTATCTACGTTATACCTTTCGTATGACGTGTAGCGGGAACGGCATCAACCGGAACGATCCTCGCTAGAATCGTCTCTATTCGTATCCACGCCGAGTTCCTCGGGATGACTTCGCTAAGCCACGAGCTTCGTCTTCGTACGGGTTACCAGCCTCGTGTTGAAGACGACGTGATCGAGAGATGATCACGATCCGAATCCAAATTCGGATCCAAAACGAATCCTCAAAACTCGCTTCTCCGGAGAGGTATTCGTCAACCGATTGACGAATCCTTCGTCCTCCACCTCAGAGGATTACCGGAGATCGAATCCCCGGTAAGTTATCCGCTGTCGGAGCTCTAACCGTCGTCCAAACGATGCTCCGACGAGAGGAGAAGAAGCTGTCCAGAAAACTGGACAGCTTGGTGGAGGAGTAGGCGCCGGCCAAAACCAAGGAAGACAAGTGCTCACCTTTTCACTGAGGCCTAGGAAGATCACCGGAGGGTCGCCGGAGGATCACCGACTGAAGCTTGGTCGCCGGCACAAGGGGCTGGGCGGCCAAGGAGCTTGGGCGGCACACCTAGGTTGGGCGGCAACTCCAACTAGGGTTTTGGATTAGGGCTTAATTATCCATTAAGCCCTCTTTTATAGAGAACTAATTCTCTTAATGGTTATTGGATCATAACCATTAGGCCCGTTAACCCGCTCCATTAAGATAAGTTAAAATAAACCAAACCATGATGGTTTATTTTAAGTTAAAATGAACCGAACCAACTTTTGGTTCATTCGTTTAAAATAAGCCAAACCCCTTTGGTTTATTCTTATCCATTGGATTAGAACCAAACCATTTTGGTTCATCCATTACGTCTTCATAAGACGCTGCCCATCCACGCTTCCATTGCGACTGAAACGATTTCATGCTCGCTTTATGTTTGGTCCAACCAAACCTAGTTTCTCTCGGTCTGAGAATCCCATTCTCAAGCTCGTTTTAAATCCTTTGGATTATGCTCGTTGTGCGTGTAACCAAATAGGTTCTCGGTTTATGTTGGCCGTCTATAATTAACCATTAATTATAGAATGATCATGAGTGGCACCTAGTAGTACATCATGATCCCCAATTAACCGAAAAGATCAACGGTTGATCCAGAACTATTTTTGAAACCCTTCAGCAGCTCGAATGATTCGTGCCCCATTCCCTTCACTCATCTTATACCCACTTGGTTCAGGACATGGTCTATAGTGTCAGTTCCCACTAGGCTGACTACGTCACACCTAGCCCAAGTATCATTTCCTCGTCCTACGGATTCTAGTTACTCCACATGTATCGAAGAGTACCTTACTCTAAACATGTAATGCTTTGGCCAAAGACTTTAGTAACAATCTGACGAGAGGCCATGGGTATACATCTCCTCGCAAGGAGTGGTGAATCCTTTATAGGCTATTCAAACACCTTCGATCACTTCGACTTATACCCAATCATCCCGGGTCCACATCTCCTTAGAGATGTTTGCTTAAGATGTCAAAGCATAAGTCTCCATGATCAAGATGACTTGAATACCGCAAGTCAAAGGAACATCGCACTTAAGCCACAGTAAGAACTTCATTGACATATCTATATATGCAGAGAACCATATGAAGTCTTACGGCTAGTCACTCCAATGAACTAGTTACCATAACTAGCATCCACGATTAACTCCGGACATCACTATGTCTCCAGCCAGTGAGAATCAGCTGCTTGGATACACCAAGGAGTATACTGTATACCTCGTGTAATTGATGGTGTCCAAATCCATCAATTCATCGACTAGGGATAATTCTGATACATCACAATTACACATGTAGAGATACTCACTAGTTGTGATCCAATCACAAATTCTCTCATGCTGTGAATCGTATCGTGGACATTCAGTAGATGAGTTTAAGATCCAATCAATACATGAAACATGTATACTCAAATAGTGAATCTTCATTTATCATATAAATGGTTCGTGCATAAGGCGATTGCCTTAGGACATCTCTCATATATTACTAACAGACTCCCACTTGGCCTAATGCCAATCGCTACGGTATTCAATACCATAAGCTCGAACATGACCCTCAAACTTATTTTGAGGTAATGCCTTAGTCAAAGGATTCGCTAAGTTCCTTTCAGTGGGAATTTTCTTGATTTGTATTCCGTTCCTACTGATGATCTCTCTGATAAGATGATAGCGGCGAAGCACATGTTTGGATCATTGATGAGATCACATCAAGTTCAGAGATGAACTTCTTGATCCAAACCGCTTCCTTTGCTGCTTCCAAAGCGGCAATGTATTCTGCCTTAGTGGCAGAATCCGCTATAGTGTCAAGCTTGGAACCTTTCCAGCTTATTGCGCCTCCATTCCAGGTGAATACATACCCAGACTAAGACATGGAATCATCCTTGTCTGTCTGGAGCTGGCATCCGTATACCCACGTATCACCATGTACCCTTCTCCATATATTAGGAACGCATCCTTAGTTCTTCTTAAGTACTTAAGGATCGTCTTAACAGTCACCCTATGATCCATTCCTGGATTAGACTGGTATCTGCTCGTGACACTCAGAGCATACGATACATCGGGTCTCGTACATAACATAGCATACATGATAGATCCTATTGCGGATGCATAGAGAATCTTACTCATGCAAATCCTCTCGTCTTCTGTGCGCGGACACATAGACTTCGAAAGGTGTACCCCATGCCTGATGGGTAAGAAACCTTTCTTGGATTCCGACATGCTAAACCTCTTTAGCACTCGGTCTATATATATAGACTGCGAAAGACCAAGCAAACGTTTCGATCTATCTCTATAGATCTTAATCCCGAGGATGTAGGTTGCTTCTCCCAGGTCTTTCATGGAGAATGTCTTGGATATCCAAACCATCACTGACTGTAAGATTGAAACATCGTTTCCTATAAGTAGTATGTCATCGACATACAATACTAGGAACATGACTGCACTCCCACTAACCTTCTTGTACACACAAGGTTCGTCTGGATTTTGTGAGAAATCAAACTTTTTGATGGTCTCATCAAAACAGATATTCCAGCTCCTGGATGCTTGCTTCAATCCATATATGGACCGTCGCAATTTACATACCTTGGTTTTATCAACCGATGTGAAACCCTCAGGCTGTATCATATATACGTCCTCGAGCAGGTTTCCATTAAGGAAAGCTGTTTTCACATCCATCTGCCATATCTCATAATCATAATGAGCCGCTATGGCCAGGAGCATCCGAATGGATTTAAGCATAGCTACAGGCGAATAGGTTTCGTCATAATCAACACCTTGTTTTGACGATATCCTTTCGCCACCAATCTAGCCTTATAGGTGATCACATTACCATCTATGTCGGTTTTCTTCTTGAAAACCCACTTGCACCCTATAGGCTTTATCCCTTCAGGTGGGTCAACCAAGTTCCAAACTTGGTTTTCATACATGGAATCCATTTCCGACTTCATGGCACCAAGCCACTTATCCCTTCTCGAACTTGTCAAGACTTCTTCATAACGGTAGGCTCCTCATCATCAATGAGTAACACGTCGATTCACTTCACGAGAATCCATATCTCTCGGGAATATTGCGTGTTCTACCGGATCTACGAAGATGTGGTGTTACAATAGGTCCAAATTGATTGCTCATCACTATGAGTTGTCGGCTGTTTTGCTTCACCAGGTATCTCATTAATGTCTATTTGAGTCTCTCGAGCCTCCTCAAGCTCGACGACACTCCCACTGTTTTCTTGCAAGAGAAACTCTTTCTCTAGAAATACAGCATGCCTTGAAACAAACACCTTTTGTTCCACAGGATGATAGAATTGGTAACCCCTTGTTTTCTTAGGGTATCCAATAAATAGACATTTATCAGACTTAGCATCCAATTTGTCTGATACAGTCCGCTTCACATAAGCAGGACAACCCCATATCTTCAAGTAAGATACATGAGGTTTCTTACCATTCCATATCTCATATGGAGTAGTTGAGACTACCTTGGTAGGCATTCTGTTTAACAAGTAAATAGCTGTCTGAAGTGCATAGCCCCAAAAGGACTTGGGAAGAGTCGCATGATTCATCATTGACCTGACCATGTCCAACAAGGTCCGGTTACGCCTCTCAGATACACCATTATGCCTTGGTATATATGGCGGAGTCCATTGAGACAATATACCATTGTCTCTTAGATAATCAAGAAACTCTTGACTTAAGTATTCACCACCTCGATCCGATCGAAGTATTTTAATACTCTTGTTATGTTGTTTCTCTACTTCATTTCTGAATTCTTTGAACCTTTCAAAGGCTTCAGACTTGTGTTTCATCAAGAACACATACCCAAACCATGAGTGATGATCGGTGAAGGTAATGAAGTAGCTATAGCCTCCTAAAGCTTGAGTTGACATAGGTCCACATACATCAGTATGTATTAGACCTAGTAACTCTCCCACTCGTTCACCTTTTCCAGTAAAAGGTAACTTAGTCATCTTGCCTTTTAAGCATGATTCGCATGTATCGTATGAATCCAATTCAAACGATTCCAGAATTCCACATCGGTGTAATTCGGACATGCGTTTCTTGCTTATATGGCCAAGACGACAATGCCACATATAGGAGTCTATTTGATTATCCTTTCGAGCACGCGTGTTGCTCGCTTCGATATTGAAATCATCACTGGATACGTCCAACGTATAAACACCATTGCTTAAAGTTCCAATCCCATAAAGAACTCCATTCAAAGTTATGTAACAACAATTGTTACTAAAAGTCAAATGGAACCCATTTCTATTTAGACAAGAAATAGAAATGATGTTCTTTATCAACGAAGGAACATAAAAGCAATTGTCCAGTTCTAAGACAAGTCCTACAGGGAGTTCCAACAAATACGTTCCGATGGCGAGTGCAGCAACCGTTGCTCCATTCCCAACACGTAAATTTGACTCTCCCTTGACGAGTCTTCTTCTATTCCTTAGCACATGTATGTCATTACATATATGTGAGCCACACCCAGTATCCAATACCCAAGTGTCTAAGGAAATATAATGACAATCAATAAAGAAGATTTCTGAAGAAGATGGGGCATCCGATGCCTTATCCTTCTTCACGGACTCAAGATAAATCTTGCACTTTCTTCAAGAATGGCCTCTTGCCAGAATGATGGCAAGTTTCCTTTTGTGCTAGTTCTACCTTCTTAGCCTTTCTCTTCTTTCCCTTCTGCTGTTCCTTTGACTTCCTCTTAGAACCTTTCTTCGAGGAATCAACTAACAGCACCGTCCCCTGCTCATGCTTCTCAGAAGACTCCACAGTCTTCAACATATTGAGCAGTACCACAGATGAACCTCCTAGCATCTCAGAGGTGAAGAGGAGCTTTGAGACTTCGAACCTTTCGAATCTCACTTGCTCATCAACCAACTCACAAAGATGAAGGACTACGATATGAGCATCCATATGCTGCTTTCGTAGCTTGGGTTCCATCGTGGCTAGCATGATGCAACTCATTTGTTCAGAATCACTCACATGTTTCTGATAGGCCAACAATTGGTCCAGAGTTGCATCGTCACTAGGACGGGCAGGAAGAGGCGCTTCGAGGACATTTGCAAGCTTTTCAACCTTGAGAACAATTCTCAAGCTTCTAAGCCAGTCCATGAAGCTCGACCCAGTCAATTTATTCGAATCCAAAATGGAACGCAATTCAAAGACATCATGATCAATTTATTGACCTAGAAATACAAAATGAGCATATATGAGAAAGATGATTTTAAAATGCATCAATATACATTTATAAATCCCATTCATTTTTCGAATTTCAAAAACCCCAAAATCACTTCGGGAGATCGTAGGTCCATCTCCGAATGGGCTGATATCCATCATAGTTATGAACAACCTTGGAGAGAGTCCAACAAGCCATTCATAACTACGACGGTAGGTATCAATTATACCGATTGCATATCACGTATATGCAACTATCACAATGTGCTATCAACTAATTGAATGTTCACACATACATCGGGTTGTTAACACATTAACAAGTATGCATCATATGCATAGCACCCAACTTCACCTCCCTTTACATCGACCTTGGAGAGAGTCCAACAAGCCGATGCTCCAGGTTAAAGCCAACCCATTAATCGGGACAGTTTTAATATGGTAAGAGCGCATTCAACCAATTAGCCCAGCTTGGAGAGAGTCCAACAACCAAAGCTAACGATTGACCTCTGACTCTTACCATATTAGTATTAAACTATTCCATGGTTTGAACATATTCGGGTTCGAGCCGGGCTTGGAGAGAGTCCAACAACCCAAACAAGAAACGGAACTCTGGTTCTAACCATATTAATGGAAGGTGTAGGCTTTAATATTGTTTAAGGGTTTTTATGTCTCATCCTCTTTTCATGCAAATAACTATTATCTACATGACATGGCATACATCTACATGTCATGACACGCATGTCATAATGTTATGCATCTAATGCAATTACATGGCATACAATTATGTCATGTATATATTTCCTTATATGTCATAACTATTTATGGAAATAAAATATGTTTAAGATTTGATTCTCCAAATCAAATCATAATTAAATTAGGAAACAAATTTCCAAATCTAATCACATATTTTATTCATGGAATTATTTGATTAAGGAAAATCTATTTAGGAAACCAATTTCCTAAATCATTAAAACTACTTATGGAAATAAAATATTTTAAGATTTGATTTTCCAAATCAAATCATGATTAAATTAGGAAACAAATTTCCAGAATCTAATCAAATATTTTATTTATGGAAAATATCAATTTCCATAAATACTTCCAACTTTCCAAAAGTGGAAGATTTCCATAAATACTTCTAGACTTTCCAAAATTGAAAAATTTCCATAAATACTTCTAAATTTCCAAAATTAGAAAATTTCCAAAAATACATTATGACTATCGCAAAACCATTTTTACGATTATGTCGAAACACAACCTGGGCTCTGATACCACTGTTGGGTTTCCGGCACCGCGGCGTGTGTGTGTTCGATCATGTTTCATAAACATGAACACAGCGGAAGCAATAAAAATAATAAATACTCCTATTTATTACAACACACGCATGCATATTACAACAAGTGTAGACATAACCGGAAATTTAAATTTGCAATAAAAGGAAATTTATCTACGTTATACCTTTCGTATGACGTGTAGCGGGAACGACATCAACCGGAACGATCCTCGCTAGAATCGTCTCTATCCGTATCCACGCCGAGTTCCTCGGGATGACTTCGCTAAGCCACGAGCTTCGTCTTCGTACGGGTTACCAGCCTCGTGTTGAAGACGACGTGATCGAGAGATGATCACGATCCGAATCCAAATTCGGATCCAAAACGAGTCCTCAAAACTCGCTTCTCCGGAGAGGTATTCGTCAACCGATTGACGAATCCTTCGTCCTCCACCTCAGAGGATTACCGGAGATCGAATCCCCGGTAAGTTATCCGCTGTCGGAGCTCTAACCATCGTCCAAACGACGCTCCGACGAGAGGAGAAGAAGCTGTCCAGAAAACTGGACAGCTTGGTGGAGGAGTAGGCGCTGGCCAAAACCAAGGAAGCCAAGTGCTCACCTTTTCACCGAGGCCTAGGAAGATCACCGGAGGGTCGCCGGAGGATCACCGGCTGAAGCTTGGTCGCCGGCAAGGAGCTAGACGCCGGCACAAGGGGCTGGGCGGCCAAGGAGCTTGGGCGGCACACCTAGGTTGGGCGGCACAACTAGGTTGGGCGGCAACTCCAACTAGGGTTTTGGATTAGGACTTAATTATCCATTAAGCCCTCTTTTATAGAGAACTAATTCTCTTAATGGTTATTGGATCATAACCATTAGGCCCGTTAATCCGCTCCATTAAGATAAGTTAAAATAAACCAAACCATGATGGTTTATTTTAAGTTAAAACGAACCGAACCAAGTTTTGGTTCATTCGTTTAAAATAAACCAAACCCCTTTGGTTTATTCTTATCCATTGGATTAGAACCAAACCATTTTTGTTCATCCATTACGTCTTCATAAGACACTGCCCATCCACGCTTCCATTGCGACTGAAACGATTTCATGCTCGCTTTATGTTTGGTCCAACCAAACCTAGTTTCTCTCGGTCTGAGAATCCCATTCTCAAGCTCGTTTTAAATCCTTTGGATTACGCTCGTTGTACGTGTGACCAAATAGGTTCTCGGTTTATGTTGGCCGTCTATAATTAACCATTAATTATAGAACGATCATGAGTAGCACCTAGTAGTACATCATGATCCCCAATTAACCGAAAAGATCAACGGTTGATCCAGAACTATTTTTGAAACCCTTGAGCAGCTCGAATGATTCGTGCCCCATTCCCTTCACTCATCTTATACCCACTTGGTTCAGGACATGGTCTATAGTGTCAGTTCCCACTAGGCTGACTACGTCACACCTAGCCCAAGTATCATTTCCTCGTCCTACGGATTCTAGTTACTCCACATGTATCAAAGAGTACCTTACTCTAAACATGTAATGCTTTGGCCAAAGACTTTAGTAACAATCCGACGAGAGGCCATGGGTATACATCTCCTCGCAAGGAGTGGTGAATCCTTTATAGGCTATTCAAACACCTTCGATCACTCGACTTATACCCAATCATCCCGGGTCCACATCTCCTTAGAGATGTTTGCTTAAGATGTCAAAGCATAAGTCTCCATGATCAAGATGACTTGAATACCGCAAGTCAAAGGAACATCGCACTTAAGCCACAATAAGAACTTCATTGACATATCTATATATGCAGAGAACCATATGAAGTCTTACGGCTGGTCACTCCAATGAACTAGTTACCATAACTAGCATCCACGATTAACTCCGGACATCACTATGTCTCCTGCCAGTGAGAATCAGCTGCTTGGATACACCAAGGAGTATACCTCGTGCTAGTCTCGACAGAATTGATGGTGTCCAAATCCATCAATTCATCGACTAGGGATAATTCCGATACATCACAATTACACATGTAGAGATAATCACTAGTTGTGATCCAATCACAAATTCTCTCATGCTGTGAATCGTATCGTGGACATTCAGTAGATGAGTTTAAGATCCAATCAATACATGAAACATGTATACTCAAATAGTGAATCTTCATTTATCATATAAATGGTTCGTACATAAGGCGATTGCCTTAGGACATCTCTCATATATTACTAACAGACTCCCACTTGGCCTAATGCCAATCGCTACGGTATCCAATACCATAAGCTCGAACATGACCCTCAAACTTATTTTGAGGTAATGCCTTAGTCAAAGGATCCGCTAAGTTCCTTTCAGTGGGAATTTTTTTTTTTCGATTTGTATTTCGTTCCTACTGATGATCTCTCTGATAAGATGATAGCGGCGAAGCACATGTTTGGATCATTGATGAGACCACATCAAGTTCAGAGATGAACTTCTTGATCCAAACCGCTTCCTTTGCTGCTTCCAAAGCGGCAATGTATTCTGCCTTAGTGGCAGAATCCGCTATAGTGTCAAGCTTGGAACCTTTCCAGCTTATTGCGCCTCCATTCCAGGTGAATACATACCCAGACTAAGACATGGAATCATCCTTGTATGCGAGTCGCATCCGTATACCCACGTATCACCATGTACCCTTCTCCATATATTAGAACGCATCCTTAGTTCTTCTTAAGTACTTAAGGATCGCCTTAATAATCACCCTATGATCCATTCCTGGATCGGTGGTATCTGCCGTGACACTCGAGCATACGATACATCGGGCCTCGTACATAACATAGCATACATGATAGATCCTATTGCGGATGCATAGGGAATCTTACTCATGCAAATCCTCTCGTCTTCTGTGCGCGGACACATAGACTTCGAAAGGTGTACCCCATGCCTGATGGGTAAGAAACCTTTCTTGGATTCCGACATGCTAAACCTCTTTAACACTCGGTCTATATATAGGTGCGAAAGATAAACAAACGCGTTTCGATCTATCTCTATAGATCTTAATCCCGAGGATGTAGGTTGCTTCTCCCAGGTCTTTCATGAAGAATGTCTTGGATATCCAAACCTTCACTGACTGTAAGATTGAAACATCGTTTCCTATAAGTAGTATGTCATCGACATACAATACTAGGAACACGACTGCACTCCCACTAACCTTCTTGTACACACAAGGTTCGTCTGGATTTTGTGAGAAATCAAACTTTTTGATGGTCTCATCAAAACGGATATTCCAGCTCCTGGATGCTTGCTTCAATCCATATATGGACCGTCGCAATTTGCATACCTTGGTTTTATCAACCGATGTGAAACCCTCAGGCTGTATCATATACACGTCCTCGAGCAGGTTTCCATTAAGGAAAGCTGTTTTCACATCCATCTGCCATATCTCATAATTATAATGAGCCGCTATGGCCAGGAGCATCCGAATGGATTTAAGCATAGCTACAGGCGAATAGGTTTCGTCATAATCAACACCTTGTTTTGACGATATCCTTTTGCCACCAATCTAGCCTTATAGGTGATCACATTACCATCCATGTCGGTTTTCTTCTTGAAAACCCACTTGCACCCTATAGGCTTTATCCCTTCAGGTGGGTCAACCAAGTTCCAAACTTGGTTTTCATACATGGAATCCATTTCCGACTTCATGGCACCAAGCCACTTATCCCTTTCTGAACTTGTCAGCACTTCTTCATAACTGGTAGGCTCCTCATCATCAATGAGTAACACGTCGTTCGATTCACTTACGAGAAATCCATATCTCTCAGGAATATTGCATGTTCTACCAGATCTACGAAGATGTGGTGTTACAATAGGTCCAGTCGATTGCTCATCACTATGAGTTGTCGGCTGTTTTGCTTCACCAGGTATCTCATTAATGTCTATTTGAGTCTCTCGAGCCTCCTCAAGCTCGACGACACTCCCACTGTTTTCTTGCAAGAGAAACTCTTTCTCTTGAAACACAGCATGCCTTGAAACAAACACCTTTTGTTCCACAGGATGATAGAATTGGTAACCCCTTGTTTTGTTAGGGTATCCAATAAATAGACATTTATCAGACTTAGCATCCAATTTGTCTGATACAGTCCGCTTCACATAAGCAGGACAACCCCATATCTTTAAGTAAGATACATGAGGTTTCTTACCATTCCATATCTCATATGGAGTAGTTGAGACTACCTTGGTAGGCATTCTGTTTAACAAGTAAACAGCTGTCTGAAGTGCATAGCCCCAAAAGGACTTGGGAAGAGTCGCATGATTCATCATTGACCTGACCATGTCCAACAAGGTCCGGTTACGCCTCTCAGATACACCATTATGCCTTGGTGTATATGGCGGAGTCCATTGAGACAATATACCATTGTCTCTTAGATAATCAAGAAACTCTTGACTTAAGTATTCACCACCTCGATCCGATCGAAGTATTTTAATACTCTTGTCATGTTGTTTCTCTACTTCATTTCTGAATTCTTTGAACCTTTCAAAGGCTTCAGACTTGTGTTTCATCAAGAACACATACCCAAACCACGAGTGATCATCGATGAAGGTAATGAAGTAGCTATAGCCTCCTAAAGCTTGAGTTGACATAGGTCCACATACATCAGTATGTATTAGACCTAGTAACTCTCCCACTCGTTCACCTTTTCCAGTAAAAGGTAACTTAGTCATCTTGCCTTTTAAGCATGATTCGCATGTATCGTATGAATCCAATTCAAACGATTCCAGAATTCAACATCGGTGTAATTCGGACATGCGTTTCTTGCTTATATGGCCAAGACGACAATGCCACATATAGGAGTCTATTTGATTATCCTTTCGAGCAAGCGTGTTGCTCGCTTCTATATTGAAATCGTCACTGGATACGTCCAACGTATAAACACCATTGCTTAAAGTTTCAATCCCATAAAGAACTCCATTCAAAGTTATGTAACAACAATTGTTACTAAAAGTCAAATGGAACCCATTTCTATTTAGACAAGAAATAGAAATGATGTTCTTTATCAACGAAGGAACATAAAAGCAATTGTCCAGTTCTAAGACAAGTCCTACAGGGAGTTCCAACAAATACGTTCCGATGGCGAGTGCAGCAACCGTTGCTCCATTCCCAACACGTAAATTTGACTCTCCCCTTGACGAGTCTTCTTCTATTCCTTAGCCCATGTATGTCATTACATATATGTGAGCCACACCCAGTATCAAATACCCAAGTGTCTGAGGAAATAGAATGACAATCAATAAAGAAGATTTCTGAAGAAGATGGGGCATCCGATGCCTTATCCTTCTTCACGGACTCAAGATAAATCTTGCACTTTCTTTGCAAATGGCTCTCCTTGCCATAATGATGGCAAGTTTCCTTTTGTGCTAGTTCTACCTTCTTAGCCCTTCTCTTCTTTCCCTTCTGCTGTTCCTTTGACTTCCTCTTAGAACCTTTCTTCGAGGAATCAACTAACAGCACCGTCCCCTGCTCATGCTTCTCAGAAGACTCCACAGTCTTCAGCATATTGAGCAGTACCACAGATGAACCTCCTAGCATCTCAGAGGTGAAGAGGAGCTTTGAGACTTCGAACCTTTCGAATCTCACTTGCTCATCAACCAACTCACAAAGATGAAGGACTACGATATGAGCATCCATATGCTCATGCTGCTTTCGTAGCTTGGGTTCCATCGTGGCTAGCATGATGCAACTCATTTGTTCAGAATCACTCACATGTTTCTGATAGGCCAACAATTGGTCCAGAGTTGCATCGTCACTAGGACGGGCGGGAAGAGGCGCTTCGAGGACATTTGCAAGCTTTTCAACCTTGAGAACAATTCTCAAGCTTCTAAGCCAGTCCATGAAGCTCGACCCAGTCAATTTATTCGAATCCAAAATGGAACGCAATTCAAAGACATCATGATCAATTTATTAACCTAGAAATACAAAACGAGCATATATTAGAAAGATGATTTTAAAATGCATCAATATACATTTATAAATCCCATTCATTTTTCGAATTTCAAAAACCCCAAAATCACTTCGGGAGATCGTAGGTCCATCTCCGAATGGGCTGATATCCATCATAGTTATGAACAACCTTGGAGAGAGTCCAACAAGCCATTCATAACTACGACGGTAGGTATCAATTATACCGATTGCATATCACGTATATGCAACTATCACAATGTGCTATCAACTAATTGAATGTTCACACATACATCGGGTTGTTAACACATTAACAAGTATGCATCATATGCATAGCACCCAACTTCACCTCCCTTTACATCGACCTTGGAGAGAGTCCAACAAGCCGATGCTCCAGGTTAAAGCCAACCCATTAATCGGGACATAGTTTTAATATGGTTAGAGCGCATTCAACCAATTAGCCCAGCTTGGAGAGAGTCCAACAACCAAAGCTAACGATTGACCTCTGACTCTTACCATATTAGTATTAAACTATTCAATAGTTTGAACATATTCGGGTTCGAGCCGGGCTTGGAGAGAGTCCAACAACCCAAACAAGAAACGAAACTCTGGTTCTAACCATATTAATGGAAGGTGTAGGCTTTAATATTGTTTAAGGGTTTTTATGTCTCATCCTCTTTGCATGCAAATAACTATTATCTACATGACATACATCTACATGTCACGACACGCATGGCATAATGTTATGCATCTAATGCAATTACATGGCATACAATTATGTCATGTATATATTTCCTTATATGTCATAACTATTTATGGAAATAAAATATGTTTAAGATTTGATTCTCCAAATCAAATCATAATTAAATTAGGAAATAAATTTCCAAATCTAATCACATATTTTATTCATGGAATTATTTGATTAAGGAAAATCTATTTAGGAAACCAATTTCCTAAATCATTAAAACTACTTATGGAAATAAAATATTTTAAGATTTGATTTCCCAAATCAAATCATGATTAAATTAGGAAACAAATTTCCAGAATCTAATCAAATATTTTATTTATGGAAAATATCAATTTCCATAAATACTTCCAACTTTCCAAAAGTGGAAAATTTCCATAAATACTTCTAGACTTTCCAAAATTGAAAAATTTCCATAAATACTTCTAAATTTCCAAAATTAGAAAATTTCCAGAAATACATTATGACTATCGCAAAACCATTTTTACGATTATGTCGAAACACAACCTGGGCTCTGATACCACTGTTGGGTTTCCGATCACAAGTGGCAGTGTGTTCGATCATGTTTCGTAAACATGAACACAGCGGAAGCAATAAAAATAATAAATACTCCTATTTATTACAACACACACAACACACGCATGCATATTACAACAAGTGTAGACATAACCGTAAATTTAAATTTGCAATAAAAGGAAATTTATCTACGTTATACCTTTCGTATGACGTGTAGCGGGAACGACATCAACCGGAACGATCCTCGCTAGAATCGTCTCTATCCGTATCCACGCCGAGTTCCTCGGGATGACTTCGCTAAGCCACGAGCTTCGTCTTCATACGGGTTGCCAGCCTCGTGTTGAAGATGACGTGATCGAGAGATGATCACGATCCGAATCCAAATTCGGATCCAAAACGAGTCCTCAAAACTCGCTTCTCCGGAGAGGTATTCGTCAACCGATTGGCGAATCCTTCGTCCTCCACCTCAGAGGATTACCGGAGATCGAATCCTCGGTAAGCTATCCGCTGTCGGAGCTCTAACCGTCGTCCAAACGACGCTCCGACGAGAGGAGAAGAAGCTGTCCAGAAAACTGGACAGCTTGGTGGAGGAGTAGGCGCCGGCCAAAACCAAGGAAGCCAAGTGCTCACCTTTTCACTGAGGCCTAGGAAGATCACCGGAGGGTCGCCGGAGGATCACCGGCTGAAGCTTGGTCGCCGTCAAGGAGCTGGATGCCGGCACAAGGGGCTGGGCGGCCAAGGAGCTTGGGCGGCACACCTAGGTTGGGCGGCAACTCCAACTAGGGTTTTGGATTAGGGCTTAATTATCCATTAAGCCCTCTTTTATAGAGAACTAATTCTCTTAATGGTTATTGGATCATAACCATTAGGCCCGTTAACCCGCTCCATTAAGATAAGTTAAAATAAACCAAACCATGATGGTTTATTTTAAGTTAAAACGAACCGAACCAACTTTTGGTTCATTCGTTTAAAATAAACCAAACCCCTTTGGTTTATTCTTATCCATTGGATTAGAACCAAACCATTTTGGTTCATCCATTACGTCTTCATAAGACGCTGCCCATCCACGCTTCCATTGCGACTGAAACGATTTCATGCTCGCTTTATGTTTGGTCCAACCAAACCTAGTTTCTCTCGGTCTGAGAATCCTATTCTCAAGCTAGTTTTAAATCCTTTGGATTACGCTCGTTGTGCGTGTGACCAAATAGGTTCTCGGTTTATGTTGGCCGTTTATAATTAACCATTAATTATAGAATGATCATGAGTGGCACCTAGTAGTACATCATGATCCCCAATTAACCGAAAAGATCAACTGATCCGTAACTTTTTCGAAACCCTTCAAGAGCTCGAATGATTCGTGCCCCATTCCCTTCACTCATCTTATACCCACTTGGTTCGTGACATGGTCTATAGTGTTAGTCCTCACTAGGCCGACTACGCCACACCTAGCCCAAGTATCATTTCTCGCCCTACGATTCTAGTTACTCCACATGTATCGAAGAGTACCTTACTCTAAACATGTAATGCTTTGGCCAAAGACTTTAGTAACAATCCGACGAGAGGCCATGGGTATACATCTCCTCGCAAGGAGTGGTGAATCCTTTATAGGCTATTCAAACACCTTCGATCACTTCGACTTATACCCAATCATCCTGGGTCCACATCTCCTTAGAGATGTTTGCTTAAGATGTCAAAGCATAAGTCTCCATGATCAAGATGACTTGAATATCGCAAGTCAAAGGAACATCGCACTTAAGCCACAGTAAGAACTTCATTGACATATCTATATATACAGAGAACCATATGAAGTCTTACGGCTGGTCACTCCAATGAACTAATTACCATAACTAGCATCCACGATTAACTCCGGACATCACTATGTCTCCAGCCAGTGAGAATCAGCTGCTTGGATACACCAAGGAGTATACCTCATGCTAGTCTCGACAGAATTGATGGTGTCCAAATCCATCAATTCATCGACTAGGGATAATTCCGATACATCACAATTACACATGTAGAGATACTCACTAGTTGTGATCCAATCACAAATTCTCTCATGCTGTGAATCGTATCGTGGACATTCAGTAGATGAGTTTAAGATCCAATCAATACATGAAACATGTATACTCAAATAGTGAATCTTCATTTATCATATAAATGGTTCGTACATAAAGCGATTGCCCTAGGACATCTCTCATATATTACTATCACGATGTGTTACTCATTGATGATGAGGAGCCTACCAATTATGAAGAAGTGTTGACAAGTTCAGAAAGGGATAAGTGGCTTGGTGCCATGAAGTCGGAAATGGATTCCATGTATGAAAACCAAGTTTGGAACTTGGTTGACCCACCTGAAGGCATAAAACCTATAGGGTGCAAGTGGGTTTTCAAGAAGAAAATCGACATGGATGGTAATGTGATTACCTATAAGGCTAGATTGGTGGCGAAAAGATATCGTCAAAAACAAGGCGTTGATTATGAAGAAACCTATTCGCCTATAGCTATGCTTAAATCCATTCGGATGCTCCTGGCTATAGCGGCTCATTATGATTATGAGATATGGCAGATGGATGTGAAAACAGCTTTCCTTAATGGAAACCTGCTCGAGGACGTGTATATGATACAACCTGAGGGTTTCACATCGGTTGATAAAACCAAGGTATGCAAATTGCGATGGTCCATTTATGGATTGAAGCAAGCATCGAGGAGCTGGAATATCCGTTTTGATGAGACAATCAAAAAGTTTGATTTCTCACAAAATCTAGACGAACCTTGTGTGTACAAGAAGGTTAGTGGGAGTGCAGTCGTGTTCCTAGTATTATATGTCAATGACATATTACTTATAGGAAATGATGTTTCAATCTTACAGTCAGTTAAGGTTTGGTTATCCAAGACATTCTCCATGAAAGACCTGGGAGAAGCAAACTACATCCTCGGGATTAAGATCTATAGAGATAGATCGAAACGGTTGCTTGGTCTTTCGCAGTCTACATATATAGACTGAGTGCTAAAGAGGTTTAGCATGTCGGAATCCAAGAAAGGTTTCCTACCCATCAGGCATGGGGTACACCTTTCGAAGTCTATGTGTCCGCGCACAGAAGACGAGAGGATTTGCATGAGTAAGATTCCCTATGCATCCGCAATAGGATCTATCATGTATGTTATGTTATGTACGAGGCCCGATGTATCGTATGCTCTGAGTGTCACGAGCAGATACTAGTCTGATCCAAGAATGGATCATTGGGTGACTGTTAAGACGATCCTTAAGTACTTAAGAAGAACTAAGGATGCGTTCCTAATATATGGAGAAGGGTACATGGTGATACGTGGGTATACGGATGCCAGATCCAGACATACAAGGATGATTCCATGTCTTAGTCTGGGTATGTATTCACCTAGAATGGAGGCGCAATAAGTTGGAAAGGTTCCAAGCTTGACACTATAGTGGATTCTGCCACTAAGGCAGAATACATTGCAGCTTTGGAAGCAGCAAAGAAAGCAGTTTGGATCAAGAAGTTCATCTCTGAACTTGATGTGGTCTCATCAACGATCCAAACATGTGCTTCGCCGCTATCATCTTATCAGAGAGATCATCAGTAGGAACGAAATACAAATCGAGAAAATTCCCACTGAAAAGAACTTAGTGGATCCTTTGACTAAAGCATTACCTCAAAGTAAGTTTGAGGGTCATGTTAGAGCTTATGGTATTGGATACCGTAGCGATTGACATTAGGCCAAGTGGGAGTCTGTTAGTAATATATGAGAGATGTCCTAAGGCAATCGCCTTATGTATGAACCATTTATATGATAAATGAAGATTCACTATTTGAGTATACATGTTTTCATGTATTTGATTGAATCTTAAACTCATTTACTGAATGTCCACGATACGATTCACAGCATGAGAGAATTTATGATTGGATCACAACTAGTGAGTATCTCTATATGTGTAATTGTGATGTATCGGAATTATTCCTAGTCGATGAATTGATGGATTTGGACACCATCGATTCTGTCGAGACTAGCACGAGGTATACTCCTTGGTGTATCCAAGCAGCTGATTCTCACTGGCTGGAGACATAGTGATGTCCGGAGTTAATCGTGGATGCTAGTTATGGTAACTAGTTCATTGGAGTGACCAGCCGTAAGACTTCATATGGTTCTCTGCATATATAGATATGTCAATGAAGTTCTTACTGTGGCTTAAGTGCGATGTTCCTTTGACTTGCGGTATTCAAGTCATCTTGATCATGGAGACTTATGCTTTGACATCTTAAGCAAACATCTCTAAGGAGATGTGGACCCGGGATGATTGGGTATAAGTCGAAATGATCGAAGGTGTTCGAATAGCCTATAAAGGATTCACCACTCCTTGCGAGGAGATGTATACCCATGGCCTCTCGTCGGATTGTTACTAAAGTCTTTGGCCAAAGCATTACATGTTTAGAGTAAGGTACTCTTCGATACATGTTGAGTAACTAGAATCCATAGGACGAGGAAATGATACTTGGGCTAGGTGTGACGTAGTCAGCCTAGTGGGGACTGACACTATAGACCATGTCCTGAACCAAGTGGGTATAAGATGAGTGAAGGGAATGGGGCACGATTCATTCGAGCTGCTGAAGGTTTTCAGAAATAGTTCTGGATCAACCGTTGATCTTTTCGGTTAATTGGGGATCATGATGTACTACTAGGTGCCACTCATGATCATTCTATAATTAATGGTTAATTATAGATGGCCAACATAAACCGAGAACCTATTTGGTCACACGCACAACGAGCTTAATCCAAAGGATTTAAAACGAGCTTGAGAATGAGATTCTCAGACCGAGAGAAACTAGGTTTGGTTGGACCAAACATGAAGCGAGCATGAAATCGTTTCAGTCGCAATGGAAGTGTGGATGGGCCGTGTCTTATGAAGACATAATGGATGAACTAAAATGGTTTGGTTCTAATCCAATGGAGGAGAGTAAACCAAAGGGTTTGGTTTATTTTAAACGAATGAACTAAAAGTTGGTTCGGTTCGTTTTAACTTAAAATAAACCATCATGGTTTGGTTTATTTTAACTTATCTTAATGGAGCGGGTTAACGGGCCTAATGGTTATGATCCAATAACCATTAAGAGAATTAGTTCTCTATAAAAGAGGGCTTAAGGGATGGTTTAAGCCCTAATCCACAACCCTAAGTTGCCGCCCACCTCTCCTTGGAGAAATTCGGAGCTAACTCTCCTCCTCCTCCGCCGCCACCTTGAGGCTCCAACCGCGCTCAGATGGCTGCTTCCTTCCTCGCCGCGCCGTGCTTAGTGCTCCGGTGATCTCCTTCAAGTTTGGCATCAAGGTGAGCTCTATCTCCCTTGGTTGGCCGGCGCCTATCACCTCCACAAAAGCTGTCCAGTTTTCTGGACAGCTTGTTCTCCTCTCGTCAGAGCGTCGTTTGGACGACGGTTAGAGCTCCGACAGCGGTTAACTTACCGGGGATTCGATCTCCGGTAATCCTCTGAGGTGGAGGACGAAGGATTCATCAATTAGTTGACGAATACCTCTCCGGAGAAGCGAGTTTTGAGAACTCGTATTAGGATCTGAATTTGGATTCGGATCGTGATCATCTCTCGATCACGTCGTCTTCAACACGAGGCTAGTAACCCGTACGAAGACGAAGCTCGTGGCTTAGCGAAGTCATCCTGAGGAACTCGGCGTGGATACGGATAGAGACGATTCTAGCGAGGATCGTTCCGGTTGATGCCGTTCCCGCTACACGTCATACGAAAGGTATAACGTAGATAAATTTTCTTTTATTGCAAATTTAAATTTACAGTTATGTCTACACTTGTTGTAATATGCATGCGTGTGTTGTGTGTGTTGTAATAAATATAGATTTATTATTTTTATTGCTTCCGCTGTGTTCATGTTTACGAAACGTGATCGAACACACACACGCCGCGGTGCCGAAAACCCAACACAAACTTCCCACACCGAAGCGGGGTAAGATAAAGAAGGTATAGTATGAATTTTAGTAGGATCTACTTCAATACCATACACAGAGATAATATGACCTAAGATATCCCATGCTCGACCATGAAATGACATTTCTCAAAAACATCTGATGGAAGTGATTCTTGGGGCGTCGCTTGAAGAGTGCAAGTCCCTACACATTCCGTATCCCTGTCTACATAAAAGGGCCCACAGATAGGTCCTAATGACAAATCATCATCAGAATCAATAAAATCACCATAAAATATAGAAGGTGCAAAGATATCCAAATGAAAAACAACCTAAGAAATAAAGTTCATATAGTCCAGCTCATCAACTATAACCACGCTAAGAATAGAATGATCCTCCATTGGGTGCCTCATAGCATCCAAAATACTGAACTGAACTACAGTATCTCCTACCTCCATAGAAAGAGTACCTTAACCAACACATCCTCTATCACCCTAGCTGGGTGAGTGTTGATACATTCTTCCCTACTCCAATCAACTCATTATCTTTCAGCTTCTTCTTATGAGCACACAAATCTTTCAGAAACTTGGCATACTTGAAAATCTGCTAGCTCTTGGAATTCCCTAGCCTTTTCTTCAACAACCCTCTTCCTAGGCTGCACTGGCCTCAAGGCTGCATAAGACTCAAATAGATTATTGCCTGAAGACCTAGTCATCACCACAAACAAATACAACAATGAGTATCAAATAGAAATGATAAGAAAGACACTAATAACAAAAGAAAAGAAAACAAACAAACTCACTACAATTTAAAGACAAACGAACTCCATTAAAAAGTTCCCCATCAACGGTGCCAAAATTTTGATGAACCGGTAAATTATGTGTTGCGCATGATACCGTTTCCCAAATTATTTACCGAACCCCCTAACTACACTAATGCAGTATAGGACTGACTTGGATCGTCTCCCAACGAACCTAATAGCTGGACGTTTGTTTTTAAACAGAAGTAAACACTGGGGGTTTTCTGAATCTATTAAAATGCAGAATCTATTAAAATGCAAAATCAAAAAGCAAACATGAGAAGTCCAAACAATCCGACCAAGCACCGCACTGTCACTATGCGATACAATGATCAAGTGTTGGCAAAATGCCAAACTAACAAACCCAAGCAATTCAACCATGCACCGCACTGTCACTATACGATATAATGATCAAACCTTTTGGAAACTAACCTAAAGTGCAAAAGTAAAAGATCATGCACCGCAGTGTTATTATACGGTACAATGATCAAAGAAACAAATGTGAACAATTCAACCAAGCACCGCACTATCACTTACGACACAGTGGTCAAACAGTCACTAAAAACTAAACTAACAAACATAAAATAATTCAACCAAGCACTGCACTGTCACTATACAACACAGTGGTCGAAGACTAACTACAAACTAAATGCAAGGAAAGTAAGCAACTTAACCAAACACCGCACTATCACTATAAGGTACACTGGCCAAATGTAAATGAAAACTAAACTAATAACTAAAGCAATTCAACCAAGCACCGCACTGTCACTATACAATACACTGATCGAAGATTAACTAAAAACTGGAAAGAACAATTACACTAAAGGAAATATATCTAACCACTAGGTAAACACTGTAAATGACTAACAAGACTCACTAAACTATCAAACCAAATTACCACATGCACAATATACCACACAAACAAAATACGACTGAAACATCGTTGAAACACAATCGAACACTAGGAAATCAATACTGAAACAAATATAGTGAACAATAGTGAGCCAACAATGTAAAAATACTGAAACAACCAAAGTAAAACAATAAAACAACAAAACAACAAAACAACAATGTAAAAATTAACCGACAGATCTCTACAAACACCGGAAAGGTACCACCCTCTCCGGTGACCCACGACGGTACCAAGCAGCTCCTACGACCTCAGTGTACGGATCTCTCATCAAAATCCGACAAGAGTCGGATCAATTGTGGTAGTTCACAGCTCCGATGGTGGCTTTGGGATTGCCGTGACCACAGAAGTCTATGGGTGGCTCTGCGGAGATGAAGCGGCGCGAATCATGACCGCTAATGTGGAAGGAATCGGATATGTGAACAGGGATTGATCGTCACCACCAGCTGGAATTGGAGAACGCCGCTTGAATCGGAAGGAGTACTGCCACAGAAAGCTGGAAATTGATGTTGTCGTGACCACAACAGTAGCAGGTCACCCCTAGCTTCGCGTGACCACGTCCCGCTAGGGTAGCTCAGCTCCGGTGGTGGGGGATCTGAGAATCACTAGTGATGATGGACGAACACACGCCGCTCGATCGATGGACTGCCGCTGCCCAACTTCAGCCGCCAGCTCCATCAGACCAAGGGGAGGAGAGTACACTGGATGGAATGGGTTTGGGGGAAGACCTCTCGAATCGTCAGAATCATCACCGGAAGTGCTGCGTGGATTCTCTGTCGCTGCGCTCGCGTGGAAGAAGAAGACATTGCGCTCTGTTCTCTGTTTCCTCTGCGCGATTCTACCACGCGATAGAAGATGTTGGCTTTTAACTTGATTTTCCTCAGCCGCTCGATCGTGCTGTTTCCAATCTCAGCCACCCATTTAGATCTAGGGTTAAATAACTTCAATTAATCTCCCTAAATGGTTGATCAATCAATCCAACGGCTGCGATCGATTTGATCCGGATCGATGGCGGTGATTGCTCCGATTAGGCTCTTTTCATGTTCCCTATAAAATCACATTCAACCTGTGAAAAATAATACTGAAATTATACGGATTAAACAATTAATTGCAAATAGATCCAATATGCAAAAACATCCTAAATAACCATAATTACCCCATCAAAGAGCCTAAAATATTCAAATTTAAATAAAAATAACACGATAAAAATGCGACTATCAGGACCAGACAGTTGACATAATGTTCTGGTGGGTTAAGGATTAGACATCAAGCAGAGGAAGTCCTTTGAGGACAAATAGGCTTGAGGGGGCTCAATGTGGTCCTTTGTTTGAGGGGGGAGGGTTGTTGGAAGTATGAGAAATACAATCAAAGTCCCACATTGGTAAGACATGGAAAAGATCATGTGCTTATAAGATATAAAGATATCTCCATTGGTATGAAGTCTTTTGGGTAAAACCCAAAAATAAAATCATGAAGGCTTAGCCCTAAAGTGAACAATATCATGTCATTGTGGAGATATATGAATCTTATAGGCACTAACAGAAAGGAGAATGCCTAAGGAGTTTAATGAAGGATCATTTTGGCATGATTTGATCGGAGAAACCTCTTATGACCCATCTAGGTCTAAAGCTTCCCAACTCCAAAAATCCAATTTTTAGATATATCCATCGATTTATGGTAAAAATAATTTTTGGAAGAAAAGATAGTGATGGGGTGGTGCGTGCTAGCGAGCTCTTGTGTCTATGGAGTATGTTACAAAGGAATAATTCGGAGGACATCGGATCACATTTTATTAGGCACCTAGTTAAAGTTGGAAAAGTGCCAAAGGGAGACATAATCATGAAGGGTTTGATCACACACATTTGCAATACTCTAGGGTACGATTGTAGTGAATAAGAGAGAGTGAAAGGGAATCTTAGTATAGATTTAGGGGTGTGTCTAGCCACTAAGATGATCATAAGAAAGGGAATTTCATTTTGTTTTGTAAGAAGAAACTTGACACCCCTTAAACTTTCCGATCCGGATCATACCATAGTCACAAACCATGCCAATTGGCATCTTGATCGAGAGACCAGAGCCCCACCATAGGAGGGCCCTTCTATAGTCTCTCCTCAATTACCTCATGTACACATTGACCCACCAACCCATAGGAGTCCACCTACCTCTAAGGATGAGGCTGCACCTGCACGACATTCTTTTTCCACTTTTGGTCATGATGCAGGTCGATCTGCATTTGATTTTTTAAACTTTTGCATGAGCCTCAATGCTATCCATGCAGAACAACAAACACAAGGCAATATTAGGAAGAGTAGTGAGCATTCACTCGAGAGCAATTTCAAGCCCTTAGGGGGCATTTTTAGAGGGAGGACGAGTTCTACGACCACGCCCAATAGTATTTTTAGGAAGAGGCTGAGTATCAATAGGAGATACAACAATTCATGCATGACACACGTGGATAGTGGACACGGGAGGAGGATGCAAAGTATTCGCAGAGTTTACTAGCTCATAGGTCGATCACCTGTATATGTGGCATCAATGCTTAAGCTCCTACATCCTTGCGGATCCATAATTGCCTAGATTCCTCACTTCCTTCCACGACCACCGCGATGAGCCTTACCATGAGAGGTATGCTTTAATTTAAGTCCGAGGGAATTTTTCTTCTAGTGAACTCCATGGTTTCTTTTTCTTTGGTAGTTTTGTTTATTGTTTATCTATTTGTTCTTGTTTTTATGAATTTTAGTTACTTTAGTGTTGATTGAATTCTTGCTTTGCCTGGCTTTATAGTGAGCTTCAGTGAAAACTTTTTGATTAGTATCATTTTGATGTGATGCATTATCATGAACATTTCACTTTCTCTTATCTTGTGGTATCATTTTATGATAAGATAACGAATGATCACCAAGCTCTACTAGTTTGTTTTTACTTTTCACATACACTTAATTTGACTTTCGAAGGGTTGATTTAGTACAAAGTTAGTTATGATTCATCTCATTAGACTAGTATTTCAGAATCCATAGGTGAACCTAAATTAGTATTTTAGTTACTGGATATGCTCGGATTGTGTAAGCCCATTTAGAAAATTAAAACTTCAGTAAGCGTGAGAGATTTCACTGATCTTTGATTGCAAAACATAGAAAAGAGAAGAAAAAAAAGAAGATAAAAAAAGAGAGATAGAAAATAATTATCGTGGGTGGAAATGGTTTGATGTCCCTTTGAGATCAAGTTAGGTTACTAGAGAAACACCTATCAATTTCTCTCAATACCGAGCACACCTTTGAGACTTTATGCTAGTAAGGGGGATGACCCTCGCTTAGGGCAAATAAGTGCTTAGAAGCTAGAGACCTTAGGAACATGATGAGATGACAACTTGACTTGACTTGGAATTTGAAAACTTAAGGATGAAATTTTGCAATTGCACGAAAAACTTACTTAGTGGCCTTGGTGAACTTACTTGCTTTGATAGTAGTACCACTTGATAGGTTTAAGTGAGTATGCTAGATATTGAAGCCATCCATTTATATGCGTTGTACTGAGCACTGAAGTTTTCTTGGGGATAAGCAAAGATTTAAGTCCGGGGGATTTTGATGTGTCCAATTTATATAGTGTTTTAGTTATTATTTTAGCACACCTTAATTCATTTAGATCACATTTGTTGCATATTCGCTTTACTTTATACTATTTAGTTAATTTATTGTTTGGAGATTTGCTTTTGTTATTTTCTCCTTGACAGGATGGAGATTTGAACCTAAATAAAGTTTCTAGTATAGTATGGAATGAAAGGAAACATACTCTGGCCGTGTCCCCTAAGGCATGGGCATGTTCCTCGAAGGAAAATGAATTCAAGGAGTTTTCTAAAGAAGAGCATGATGGGTTGTGTGTTTTTCACATGGTCCTACCTCATTCTGCTGGCAAGACGGTGGGCATGGGTTTTTGACATGACAAGTTCTCTCCAGATAGAAGCACAATGGGTCATGTATTTTACACACGACCATGTCTTTTCTAGATGGATTTCTAGAAGGACACACGGTTTGGTCATTGTTGGTGTAGGGGCACCAGATAATCAAACCTAGGTTTTGATTATGGCAAAGGTTCAAAGTTAAGTCGTTATTGTTATCTCATGAGCTATGTTTAGTGTGCAGGAAGTGTTTAAGCTAAGCTGAAGGTCAGCGACACCCAGAGAATCTCATGACGAGAAACAGTGGTGGTCGGTCGACACCAGGAGAACTTCGTTTGAGTCGAAGAACCTAGGTGGAGACCGAAAACTAAGCAACATGTTGGAATGGACCAGAGGTAAGCACGAGTGTGGAGAGATGGTAAGATCGCGTCCTCCGTACGGGGACAACCGTAGGCGGCGATTTGACTAAGCCTTCTGGAGGAAGGTCTAGGTCGAGATCGGATGGTAAGAAACCGTCGTATTTATCATCATTTCATGTTTTTTGTGCTAACTCTTTATTGCAGTTGAGTGACCAAGCTGACAGCCGACTGAAGGCTATTGACAGTCGACTAATTCTACCATCAGTCGATTGTTGAGGGTCATTAGTCGATTGCTATTCAAACTGGTCAGCTGGTAGAAAGTCAAGATAAGCTTCACCAAAATTGTGGGGATAAGGCTCTCTGACCCAGATCTGGATCTCAACGAGCTAGGGTTTGAAGGGCTATAAAAGAAGGGGATTTTCACTCTTTTGGATCATCATTTCTTGCTCTCAAAGTGCTCCCACAATGCCGCTTCTTCAACAACAACTCTACGCCGTCGTAACGCTGATGACACACCGAGATTCCAAGACTATTTCATCGGTAGCTTCTTTATAGTTGTCTTACTTTACTTTGAGCTTTCTACCTCTTTGTATTCGAGCTTTCTACTATTTGAGCTTTTCGTTGTAAAGAGGAGAGGTAGGCTTGTTGCCTCTTCCTCTATATTCTTTCTTGTAATCGTCGTCTCCTACCTTCAATGAGAAGGAGACTTTTAGTGAATTGCCCATTCATACACAGTCTAGGATTGTGGGGCCTTGGAGTAGCAACCTTTTTGTTGTGAAGCAACTAAAAAGAAAGTGTTGGTGCAATCGACCCAGGTCACGATTGACCGGACTCGAGTTTGACTCGAACTATATTTTGATGTTAGACAAAACGTATGACATGGGTTGGTCACATAAATCCAAGTGTGTAGCCTTGGTTCCGAAAAGTCCAAGCATGGGGCATGGTGTTAGGAAAATCCAAGCATAGGGCTTGGTGTTGGGAAAGTCCAACAAGGGTTGGCCACATAAATCTAAGTGTGTAGCCTTGGTTGTGAAAAGTCCAAGCATGGGGCTTGGTGTTGGAAAAATCCAAGCATAGGGCTTGGTGTTGGGAAAGTCCAACATGGGTTGGCCACGTAAGTCCAAGTGTGTAGCCTTGGCGGTGAAAGTCCAAGCATGGGGCTTGACATGGAAAATCCAAGCATGAGGCTTGGTATGGGAAGTCTTGAGGACTTGGCAAGTTCACTAGTCTCGTAGGCTCGGGGTCCTTGAGTTGGTGAAGGATGACATTGCGAAGTCGTGCGCTTGGTGCATCTGAGGGACCGCCGGACGGGAAACGAATGGAGTGAGGCCCAAGGGAAGCAGACTTCGAGGGCAAGAGACACGAAGGATGACATTGTGAAGCCGTGCACCGCGTGCATCCGAGGGACGTAGGCTGAGGGAAGAGAACTTCGGTGGGGAACTCCATGAGAGGATGAGGTGGACTTGGCCAAGTGGCTAAGACTGAGTGTCGGATGCTCAAACAACTTGGTGTTTGAGGTTTTACCCGACATCAGTCGACTGGTATAGGTACCAATCGACTGCTCCAAGTCGAATGAGTTCGACTGGTGTTTGACTGACCTGGTTCTGGCCGAACAATCGACTGCTAAGGGATGACAGTCGACTATCGACACCATCAGCTGACTGCCGAGGGAGGGCTATCGACTGATCAGGGTGAATTCAGACACAGAAGGTCTTCCAGTCGAGTGATCACGATGAACACTCTACTGATGGGAATTATTAGTCGATTGATGATGGATCCGTTGGAACTTGTCTAGCGTGGATCGAGTTATTGTGAGACAATGACTATAGGACTAGTTGACTGATGGTCACGATCAGTCGACTGATTGGCCCGAAATTAGCTCGATGAAGGTTATAAATGGAGCTTGAGATGGAGGATTTTGCAAGAGTTTTTGGGGAGATTTTGGAGGGGAATTGCTGCTGCATTCCAGACCTTCAAGAGCAATCCAAAGCAAGCAACAAGCACATGATCAAAGTGAAGTTGTAAAGTGTTCTTTACTTTTATTTCTTCTTGTATTTTGTATTTTCTTGTACCTTTGTGTATTACTTAGTGTAATTGCTTATATGAGGTTTCTCCACCTCCGATGTGTTGTCCAGAAGGAGTTTAGTTAGTATCGTGTGCATAACAAGAGCTCATTGAGCTTGCCTTGTGGAGTAGAAACCCTAAGGTTCCGAACCATGTATATCGTGTGTTGTATTTGTGCTTGTGTCTTTTGTATTCGTATTACTATTATTTTTGCTATGCATTAACGAGTATTGTAGACAAGCACGTGACGAATAGACGATTTTAACCATACACGCGAATTGGACTATTCTCCCCCCTCTAGCTGACCACCAATCCTTCAACAAGTGGTATCAGAGCGAGGAACTTGTCACAGACTAATCACCAACACAAGCATGACAAGATGGTGATGAACAGGTATTTGTCGTGGTACCATTTCAAATTAATTACCGAACCCCCTCTACACTAATATAGCATAGTGAATATCCCAGATCATTTCCCAACGAGTGTAATCGACAGAATAGTAAACTCAGGATTTCTAATTATTGCTTTGGGTTTTCTATTGAAGATTGGGGGTTTGGGTTTTTGAGCTCTAACCTACGGTTGCAAGGTAATTAAAACTCTAAACTAACATGCAACAACTAAATCAAACAAAGTAGGAATTAAAGCAATAAAAACTGAAAGAGGAACTAATCTGATCAACGCAAGATAGGCCTGGTGAATGAACAAGTTTTTCCGGCTAAGTCCGACGAAGCTCGATCGAGACTCCGCAAACGACAGTGGATGTGGGATGGTGCAAACTCTTGAATCCAGTAGTTTGATGGATGCTCCGAACTCTCGTGGATCTGATTGAGCTCGAAGAAGTGTCAGATCAGAACTCCTCCTCAAATTTAAAGGAGAAGATGGATGAGCTATGGAGAGGGAGGACGTCACCAAAATCTCTTGATGAAGTGATTCCTCCTTGAATCCATGGAGGAAAATGGATGGAAGGAAGGTGACGGCGACTACTGAGGCTCAAGGGAAGAAAAGATTTAACTAACAACTAAATGAAATAAACAATGCATTAATGAAATCTACTGCATGAACATGATTAAAAGAGAGCAATTAAAGTAAAGCATGAAACTAAATCAAAACTAACCAACTACAACCTAATTACTCTAAGAAGCATTTCATCAAACAATACGTAAGCATGAAACAAATTAAATCGAGTTTGTACAATCTAAACATGGAGGATTTAATTTGACTACAAGCATTCACACAAACTAAACAACCAACAATTAAAATGGAATCTTGCTAGAAAATAGGTGCTGATTGATGAAAAAAGAGCTGTCGGAAGTGTTGGAAAAACTGGCGACGATGCTGTGGAGCTGCTAATGGGGATCGTCAGAGCTGGAAATAGAAGCTGTTCGACGATAGAAATGGAAGAGCTGCCAGTGATTGCTACTGGATGTTGTCCGGCGGTGTGGAGGAGCTGGCGAATGAAGATAAAGTGGCTGCCGACAGTGGAGGTGGCTGGAATGAGATGAAATCGGAGGGGAATCCCCACTCAGGTGATCGGCGGTGATAGAATGGGCGGAGCTGGATGATGTTGGAGATTTGAGACGCTTAGAGGGGGTGAATAGCGATGTGAGATGGAATCGCTCGCGATCGCTACAATCTTGTTAGCGCAGCGAATAGTAATAAAGCAATAACGAAACAAATACACACAATCACAACACGATCATATAACGTGGTTCGGAACCACACGGTTCCTACTCCACGGATTGAGCTCTAACGAGCTCTAGTGATGCCAATGCAATCACTAATCAATAAACTCCTTCTCGACAACAAGTCGGAGGTGGAGAAACCTCGTACACAAGATTACAACAATAATCTAAAGAAATACAAGCAAATACAAAGGAAATGTAAAGAACACTTTACAAAACTAGGGTTTGAGCGCTTTTATTGGTTGCTTGGATGAGGTTGAAGGGCCCCGAGATGCACCGCAATCGCTTCAAATCGCCTCAAGAAAGCTCCCAAGAACTCGATGCCGCAATCTCCATGAATGCCTTTTATCTCGCCGATCGATTTCCGCACCGATCGCCATAAATCACCCCGATCGCCAACATCAGATGTGAGACAACGACTAATTCCACGCTGGACAAGTTCCAACGGACTCACCCGATCGCCAACATTGGCGGCCGATCGCTAACGCCTGTAGTCGATCGCCTACGGCCACGGAGCGCGCGACTCGACCGCTAGCAATGATCGCATCTTGGCGATCGCTGCCGACACTCCGATCGCCCTATGAGCGATCGCCAGAGCTTAAAGCTCTCAAACCGGCAATAACTCAAGTCGACTCACGGCAGTCGAACCGGCCATAATGCAGTCGACTGCCAACCTCAAAAATGAGGTTTTAACCCAAGTATGGTGCCCCCATACTTGCTAGACCACCCTTAGCCTAGACCTAAGCCTTCTAGCCACCTCCATCAGCCTCACGCCGCTCAGATCCCTCCAAGTCATCCATGACTTGTGCATCCATCATAGCTTCCGTGTGCTTCCATCTACTATGTCATGCTAATCTGTCTACACCGCCAAGGCACATTGACTTACGCCAAGACTCCGCTGACTTTACGCCGCCAACCATTGGACTTATGCTGCCTAGACTCCCGCTTGGTCTTTACGCTGCCAATATCACTCCCTTGGACTTCTCAAATGCCAAGACTCAAGCTTGGTCTTCCCATTTGCCAAGACCCATGCTTGACTTCATTTGCCAAGACCCATGCTTGGACTTCTCATGCCAAGTGCTCAAGACTTGGACTTTCCTAATTGCCAAGTGTCCCACTTGGACTTTCCATGCCAAGTACCCATGACTTGGACTTTACCTTGCCAAGACCCATGCTTGGACTTTCCCATAATCACATGGTCAACCCTGGTCAACCATCAAGTCAATTATAACCTGGATCGATTGTATAAACAATCTCCCCAACATATTAACCGACATCAATGTCCAACATCAATGTCAATCCTATGTCAAACATACTTTGTCAAACATACTTTGTCAAATCCCTTTGTCAAACATCAAAACATCACTCGAGTCAAACTCGAGTCTGGTCAATCGTGACCTGGGCCGATTGCACCAACAATCTCCCCCTTTTTGATGTTTGACAAAAACCAAATAAAACCATGAGTTAGAACACTAACTCAAATCCCTTACCAATTATCCCAAATTGGTAAACACTCACCAAATGTTTTCCCCCAAACATTCAAGTGAAAATGTAAATAAAATGTTCTCCCCCAAACATTCTCCCCCTTTTTGACTAACATCAAAAAGGTTTACTCTCCAAGGAGGTCAATGTCTCATGTCCCAATGAGATCTTACAATCTCCCCCTTGATCAAAAATACCTAGGATGCCTACCATCTTCCTAGTGATAAGTCCCATATCACTCAAGAGAGGCAATCCTATCTCACTCTCCCAATTTCCAAATTGGGTATCAAACACCCATCAATTTTCCCAATTGATGACATTCTCCCCATAAAAAAAACATCCATCATCCCAAGATGGATACCTCCCCCTAAAGGCTTGCTCCCCCTTGACCATTGCACCAACAATGTCCTTGGAAAGCCCCTAAGCCAATAGGAACTCTAAACCATCAAAATTAAGGTTCTAAGTTCAACATAGAACTTTTACTCACCCTAAATTTGATACTTTGACCTAACACAACTCCTAATCCATATCCAATGGATTTTCACCCTTCATAATGCTTCCCAAAGCATATCCTAGGGTTAGGAGTGGTTAGGAACCTTTACCATGGCTGAAAATGGGCTAAACAAACCTTGTTAACCCGAGGCAATGACTCGATGTAATCACCGAATCGCCATCAATCACCGATCTACCACCAAGTGGCTGATCGGTAGTCAAATTCCCAAATTTCACTATCGATCAATTTCGTAAATTCATAAATAATTATACGTATATCGAAAAATCACTAAATTTGATACGTATAATACTTATGACTAAAACAATGGGTGAAAAATGTTTGAAAAATATTTTACCCATAAAATAGTGAGTTTGATACAAAACTCAAAACCATTGAAATTTTCAATGTTTTGGCCCTATTTTGTATCAACTTCATCAATGGTGATTGCTATCAAAAGATAGACTTCACCAAAGTTTTTCAAAATGATTTTAAAATGTTTTCAAAACCTTATTTTGGATCATATTCCTTGGGCTCTATGTACATGACTTGTACACAAGCTTTCCCAATGATCCACAAGTCATATAAGATGAGTTTTAGTTCATCTAGATGCAAACACTATGCACCTTGAACTTAACTCATATCCTAGCATCTCACATGTATCTAGGGTGTATAAATACACATACATGTCAATTGGATGTGAGATGTGGGTTTTGGTTCATTTAATCTAGGGTTTCATGCATTTTTCTAAGGCAACCCTACTTGATTCCCTTATAAATGGGACTTCAAGTCATGCCATTGTCCTTAAATCAATTTCAATCAAAATATCTTAAATGCATGAATGATTATGGCATTAGAGATGATATAGATAAACACATGCTCATAATCATGATGTCATGGCATAATATGAAATCTAAAAACACATGACATTTAATCCTTAATCCTAACCATGTACATGACATATAAATGATGAGAATGAACATGATGTCATGTCATGGCATATGGCAAATCAAAGCATGACAAATAAGATATACAAGTATGTAATACCTAAATTTTAATATTAATTACCATTTTATATAATTAGATATATTTTGCCATATTTCTATTTTTCTCCCAAGTGTGCCAAAAACCCAAAATGGCACACTAACCTCTAAACCTAAATTGTGCCAATTTTGATCATTTTATCAAACTTCTCAAGTAATATTGACACATCCTAAAAACTTTTAGGATTATAGCTCAAATGTATTTCCAAGGTGACCATAACCTTGAAAATATCCTAAAGTGCCACCTTTACCATGGTTGAGTTAACTACCCATCCAATCAAGGTTGGCACACTCTAAACCCATCTAGCGTGAATCAATCACGCTCTTAGGAACCCAAAACCTATTTGAGCTCCTAGGGTTAATTAGGTATTTCCTAGGGATAACCTCCCTAGATACCTTCCTAATGACCCTCTTAGGCTTATTAGCCTTGGTCATTTGGGTCTCACCTAGGTTGACTCTAGGGGTAACTCCTGCAACCTTCTTAGTGGCCACCCTAGGTTTCCTAGAGACCCTAGCCACTAGGCACACCCTTTGGTCAACTCTAGGGATGACTTTCCTATTGACCTTGGTCTTTCTAGACCTAGTTAGTGTTCCATAATCTAATGGAACACTATGGTAAGCCACCTTAGGCTTAGGTTTGTGACCCAAACCTTGTTTGCCCTTGGTTGACTTTTGACTCTTAGGTCCTTGGTGTTGACTTTGACTTTTGGACCTTGACTTTTGATCTTTTGACCCTTTAAATTGATTTTGTATAATTTTAAGGGTCTTCTCAAGTTTTTCAAGCCTTGACCTCAAGACTTGATTCTCTAACTCTAATTGCTCAATTTTTGAATTTTGATTTAAATCATGGGCATGGGACTTTCTAGGCATATGCCTAGTCCACTTGGGATTGAAACCTAGGTGCTCTTGCACCTTTCTAATGGTCTCCCTAGGTAAAATTTGTCTAGTATTATTTGACCTAGGTTTATCCTTAGATGAATTATTTTTAGGGACATTAGTCCCAAATTTCTCCTTATTACTAAAATGGACACTTTTAGCTCCTAAGCAAAAATATTTATTCCTATTAGCATTCTTTTCATAAATTGCAAGAGAATTTAAATTCCTAGCATGCCTTTGCCTATTAACTAAAGAAGGTGCATTATTGAAATATACCTTAGGGTTTGCCCTAGAGGCTCCTCCTACATGTGTAGCTCCCTCTTTGGTCTTTTGCTTCCCTAGGACATTGATTCCTATAATGTCCCCTTGAGTTGCACTTGAAGCATATGATATGCTCCTTGCTCTTGATATTTGGGGAACCGGCATCCTTGACTTTTGGAGCCGGTGGAGCTTTCCTAATCTTCTTTGGGCACTTGCTCTTGTAGTGCCCAAATTCCCTACACTCAAAGCACATGATATTATTTTTATTTGAGATTGATGTGTTTGAGTTACCTAGTTCGGTGGTAGGTGCCGGAGTTGTATTTTGAGCTTCCTCATCTTGATTGGATGTTGAAGCTTCTTCTTGTTGCTCCGGTATGGAAGTTCTCTCCTCCCCCTCAATCCTTGAGGTGGATGCTTCTTCCACTTCCTCCACCAACCCGAAATTGACTCTCATCAACGTCCGATTCTACTTCCTCTTCCTCTTTGGATGTTGATGATCTCTCAACCTCCAAGTCCTCACTTCCTTGTGAAGATGATGCATTAGCCTCTTCGGTCTCTTCCTCTTGGACCACTGATGGGCTTTTATGGAGCTTTGCCAAATCGCTCCATAGCTCCTTAGCATCCATGCATTCACCTAGGCTACACAAGAATTCATTTGGAATTAAATCAAAAATGAATTTGATTACCTTCTTGTTTTTCTCGAATCTTTAGAGTTGATCTTTACTCCATCTCTTCTTCTTGAGGAAACCACCTTTTGGTCCTCTAGGATACTCAAATCCTTCCATTAATAGAGACCATTCCTCGAAGTCCCTCATCATCAAAAAATCTTCAATTCTTCTCTTCCAAGAATCGAAGCCTTCTTGTCCATATAATGAGTACGGGACCGGTGTGTTGATGTCCCAACCTAGCTTATCTTGGAATTCCATCTTTACCCTCTAGCGTATTGCTCCCGGTTGTTAATCCGTTGAAGAGCCACTAGGCTCTGATACCACTTGTTGGAGATTTGAGGCCGCTAGAGGGGGGGTGAATAGCGTAGATGACCGTACGTAGATGGAATTTCTTTCGCGTTCGATCGTCTACAATCTTGTTAGCACAGCGGAATAGTAATAACAAATAAATATAACAAGACACACAATCACAACACGATCATATACACGGTTCCTACTCCCACGGATTGAGCTCTAACGAGCTCTAGCGATGCCAATGCAATCACTAATCAATAAACTCCTTCTCGACAACAAGTCGGAGGTGGAGAAACCTCGTACACAAGATTACAACAATAATCTAAAGAAATACAAGCAAATACAAAGGAAATGTAAAGAACACTTTACAAAACTAGGGTTTGAGCGCTTTGCTTGTTGGTTGCTTGGATGAGGTTGAAGGGCCCTGAGATGCACCTGCAAATCGCCTTCAAATCGCCTCAAGAAAGCTCCCAAGAACCGATGCCGCAATCTCCATGAATTCCTTTTATCTCGCGTCGGCCGATTTCTATCGCTCGACCGCCATAAATCACCGATCCAATCGCCAACATCAGAGATGTGAGACAACGCTCAATCCACGTTGGACAAGTTCCAACGGGACTCTCACCCGATCGCCAACATTGGCGATCGCTAACGCCGTAGTCGATCGCCTGATCGGCTACGGAGCGTTCAGTTGCACCGACTCCGACCCGCGCATCTCGCCCGATTATCGGTCGACACTCGACCGATCGCTCCCATGAGCAATGATCGCTGCAGAGCCCTTAAAGCTCTCAAACAACAGTCGAACTCGAGTCGACTCCCGGCAGTCGAACCGGCCATAATGCCAGTCGACTGCCAACCTCAAGAATGAGGTTTTAACCCAAGTATGGTGCCCCCATACTTGCTAGACCACCCTTAGCCTAGACCTAAGCCTTCTAGCCACCTCCATCGCCACGCCTCGGATCCCTCCAAGTCATCCATGACTTGTTCATCCATCGCGCTAGCTTCCGTGCTTCCATCGGCTATGTCATGCTAATCTGTCTACACCGCCAAGGCACATTGGACTTACGCCAAGACTCCGCTTGGACTTTACGCCGCCAACCATTGGACTTATGCTGCCAAGACTCCCGCTTGGACTTTACGCTGCCAATATCAAACCCTTGGACTTCTCAAATGCCAAGACTCAAGCTTGGACTTCCCATTTGCCAAGACCCATGCTTGGGCTTCTCATTTGCCAAGACCCATGCTTGGACTTCTCATGCCAAGTGCTCAAGACTTGGACTTTCCCAATTGCCAAGTGTCCCACTTGGACTTTCCATGCCAAGTACCCATGACTTGGACTTTACCTTGCCAAGACCCATGCTTGGACTTTCCCATAATCACATGGTCAACCCTGGTCAACCATCAAGTCAATTATAACCTGGATCGATTGTATAAACAATCTCCCCAACATATTAACCGACATCAATGTCCAACATCAATGTCAATCCTATGTCAAACATACTTTGTCAAACATACTTTGTCAAATCCCTTTGTCAAACATCAAAACATCACTCGAGTCAAACTCGAGTCTGGTCAATCGTGACCTGGGCCGATTGCACCAACAGATGATGCTGCCAACATTGAATCGAGGCGGAGAAGGGGCGAAGATGGATATGAATTAAGAAGCTATGGCTGCCGACGATAGAGGAGGTAATGGAGGGAACCACCGCCGGCCTTGGTGGAGGAAGTGGATGGCCGGTGGTGCTTGGGCGTGGAAGGAGAAGATGAAGTCGGCTCATGCGATGGAAGGGATGAATACTTCTGTGCTGCGCGATGGAAGGAGATGAGGAAATGTTGATTTTTATGATGATTTTCCTTGGTCGTCCAATTGAAGCAGGATCAATCCCAGTCGTCCATTAAAGTTAGGGCTAAATGAATCTGATTAATCCATGGACTAATGGTTACGTATTGCTAATACAGCGGCTCAACATCCATTCCGAGTTGGCCAATTACTCTTAGTGGATAATCACGATCGACTAAATCTGGATGAACGGTCAAGATGTCTAGATCTAAATGTATAGACTGGATCTCTCCAGATCCAAATAGATGGCTCAGATCAATCAGATCTCATCGGGTGATTAAGATTAAATAGATCTGAACCCTTGATTAAATTGCCTCTGATCTTGATGAAGGGCTCAAATTTTTCCAACTTAAAATGACCATTATGACCCTTAGATGAAGCCATATTTGATCCACTGTGAGTCTAGTCCAGTGGCTCATCTCGATCTCATACAAACAAAGATAAAATTTGCATATAAGTCCAGAATTAAGGAGAATTTACAATAGGATCCAAAAATATATCCAACTCATAAAACATGATAATAATCAATAATAAATCACTCGAGAGGATAAAAATAGTGATATAAAGGACCAAAATAACACGACAAAATGGTAGTTATCAGATGGCCAGCTCCAACATCCGTCCACCGAAATTCGATGGAGATTTTTCTTGGTGAAAGAAATAGATGGAGGTATACTTCGAAATCGATTTCGATATCATGCTAATCATGAAAAGTGGTTTTGAAGTACCTAGGGACTAAGAGGGAAAGCAGATGGAAAAATAAAGATGGACACAGGAGCAACGTCATGAATTCAAGACAATGGTTAAGGTAACAAAAATGTTATTAGATTTAATACCTAACCATATCTTGTGCAAGCTAGGTGAATACCGAGATGCCAAAGATTTATGGGACAAATTAGTCAAATTCGATGAACATCCCGAACTGACTCAATCGAAGGAGGCTGAGGAATAATGGCCATCAACATCCGGATCCGAGAATGTTGAAGAATCACCATCAACATTTGAAGATGTGGATGACTTAGAGGAAACCTCCACCTCTAGCATTGAGGGGGAGGAGAGGTCTTCCATCCCGGAACAAGATCAAGACGAAGCATCTACATCAGAGAGAAGAGAAAATTCCTTAGGTAACTCATGCATTGTACTTAAAAATAAAAGTCACATAATATGCTTTGAGTGTAGGGAGCAAGGATACTATAAAAGCAAGTGTCCTAAGAAGATTAAGAAGGCTCAACCGGTGCCAAAGGTGAAAGATGCCAGTGTCCCCACAATTAGAAGCAAGGAGCACGTGGTGTGCTTCAAATTCCATCAAAAGGGACATTATAGGAGCCAATGCCTTAGGGGAAGGAAGAAGGGGCAAGAAAGAGCATCACATATATAGGGAGCTTCCAAAGCTAACCCTAAGGTATATTTAAATTATGCACCTTCTAGTTCTAGGATTAAGAAGCATGCTAGAAGTTATTTTAATTCTCTTGCAATTGTTAAAGAAAAGCATTATAGTAAGAATAAATATTATTGTTTAGGTGCTAAGCATGTAAATTTACCTAAGGACAAACCTAGGACCAATAACACTAGACCTATCTTGCCTAGGGAGAGTATAAGGAGGATAAAAGAAAATTTGGGCATTAATTCAAAGAAATCTAGGCATATGTCTAAGAAGAGTCATTCCCAAAAGATAAATGAAAAAACAAATTTGGGAAGGTTAGAATTAGAAAATCAAGCCTTGAGGTCAAGGTTGAGAAACTTGAGAAGACCTTCAAAATTATGACAAACTCAATTATGGGGTCAAAGGATCAAAATTAAGACCAAGGAGACAGGAACCAATCAAGGGCAAGAAAGGTTTGGGTCACAAACCTATGTCCTACCACAATGTTACATTTAATTATGGAACAATTTCTAGGTCTAGAAAAACCAAGGTTAATAGGAAAGTTATCCCTATGATTAACCATGGAGTATGTCTAGTGGCTAAAGACTCAAGAAAACCTAAGAAAGCCACTAAGAAGGTCAAAGGGGGAGTTACCTCTAGAGTTGACCTAGGAAAGACCCAATTGACTAAGGCTTCAAAGCCAAAAAAGGTCATTAAGAAGGTATCTAGGGAAATTATCCCTAGTGAATACCTTGTTAACCCAAGGAGCTCCAATAGGTATTGGGTTCCTAGGAGCGTGATTGATTCCCGCTAGATGGGTTAGGGTGTGTCAACCCTAAGTCGATGGGTAGTTAACCTAACCATGGTGAGTTGACACTTTAGGAGGTGCCAATGTGTTTTGAGAAGTTGAAAATTGATCAAAATTGACACTTTAGGTTTAGGAGTCATGGTGTGCCATTTTGGGTTTTTGGCACATTTTGGGGATAAATGGTATTAAGGCAAAATGAATTTAATTCTAAGAAATGGCAATTTGAATTTTACACTTAGGTATTTTATACCTTAGTATCTTATACTTGCCATGTTTTATTTGCCTTGCCATATCATGACATCATATTTATTTTTATCATATAAAATGTCATGATAATACTTAGGATTAGCTAAATGTCATGTATGCTTAAGATGTATCACATGTCATGACATCATGATTTTGGCACATGCTTTTATTCATGTTATCATTATGCCATAATCATCATTCATGCATAAATAAAATGGAGTTAAGGATAATGGCATGATTTGAAGTCTCATGCATAAGGGAATCAAAGAGTGTTGCCTAGAAAAATGCATGAGACCCTAAATGAACAAAGCTCACATCTCACTAGAATACTTGACTTGTATGTGTTTCACACATTTAGATACAAGTGAGATATTTAGGAAAATGTATTTAAAGGTTTTTAAATCATTTCAAAATTATTTTGAAAAAACCTTGGTGAAGTCTATCTTTTGATAGCAATCACCATTGAATAAGGTGATACAAAGAGGGCTCAAATATCGAAACTTTTCTCAACTTTTGAACTTTGTATCAATCTCACTATTTTGTGGGTAAAATATTTTTCAAACATTTATCACTCGTATTGATTGTTATAAGTATTATGGATATGAATTTTCATGATTTTTCACCATATGTATAATTACTTATGAATTCTTGAAGACTATTTCTGATAACTAAAATTCTGATTTTCAGTTATCAGTCAATTGCCGCATAATGGCAGTCGACTCATTCATGTGGGAGTCAACTGATGACTGTTGTAGCTGACTGACAGGTTGATTTCAGGTAAACAATGGTTGTTAGGCCCATGTTCAGCTATATTTTGGTTCCCTAACTACTCCTAATCCTAGGATATTCTTTGGAGAGCATTAGAAAGGGTGGAAATCCATTGGATATGGATTAAGAGAAGTGTTTAGGGTATGTATCAATTTTAAGGTGTGTGAAAGTTCAATGTTGAACTTGTGCCTTAATTTTGATTGTTTAAGTGTTCCTATTGGCTTAGGAACTCTCCAAGGATATTGTTGATGCAATGGTCAAGGGGGAGTAAGCTTTTAGGGGGAGGTATTCATCATGTGAAGATGGATGTGTATTTTTTCTCATGGGAGGAAAATTGGGAGATTGTCTCTCTTAAGTGATATGAGACTTATCACTAGAAAGATTGAAGGCATGTGTTTTCCTCCAAGGGAGAGATTGTAAGATCTCATTGGGATATGACACATTCATACCCTTGGAGAGGACCTTTTTGATGTATGTCAAAAAGGGGGAGAAGTTACTAATTGCGGTTAGTTGGAATTTTCATTGGGATGTGAGAATTGCTAATTGGGGATAATTGGTAGACTTGTATTTGAGGTTTTGTCAAACATCAAAAAGGGAGAGATTGTTGGTGCAATCGACCCAGTTCATGTGACCGGACTCAAGTTTGACTCGAACTGTATTTTGATGTTAGACAAAACATATGACATGGGATTGTCATGAGAAGTTCAACATGAGTTGGCCATGTAAATCCAAGTGTGTAGCCTTGGTCGTGAAAAGTCCAAACATGGGACTTGGTGTTGGGAAAATCCAAGCATAGGGCTTGATGTTGGGAAAGTCCAACATGGGTTGGCCACATAAATCTAAGTGTGTAGCCTTGGTTGTGAAAAGTCCAAGCATGGGGCTTGGTGTTGAGAAAATCCAAGCATAGGGCTTGGTGTTGGGAAAGTCCAACATGGGTTGGCCATGTAAGTCCAAATGTGTAGCCTTGGCGGTGAAAGTCCAAGCATGGGGCTTGGCATTGAAAATCCAAGCATGAGGCTTGGTGTGGGAAGTCTTGAGGACTTGGTAAGTTCACTAGTCTCGTAGGCTCGGGGTCCTTGAGTCGGTGAAGGATGACATTGTGAAGCCGTGCACTTGGTGCATCCGAGGGACCGTCAAACGGGGAGCAAATGGAGTTAGACCCATGGGAAGCAGACTTCGAGGGCAAGAGACACGAAGGATTGCATTGTGATGTCATGCACTTGGTGCATCCGAGAGGCGTAGGCCGAGGGAAGAGAGCTTCAGTGGGGAACTCCATGAGAGGATGAGGTGGACTTGGCTAAGTGGCAAAGGCTGAGTGTTGGATGCTCAAACAACTTGGTATTTGAGGTGTTACCCGACATCAGTCAACTGGTATAGGTACCAGTTGACTGCACTAAGTCGAATGAGTTCATCGGTATTTGATCGACAGTTATGGTTTAACAATGATCATTGCGACACTATCGTCCGATCGAGGGAGGGCAATGTTGGTACAGTAGGCACCTAAGTCAAACCTGAGTTTTGATTATAGCAAACGATACAAAGTTAATCTCATGTCGTTATCTCACGACCTGAATCGAGTATGCAGAAGATTGATATAGCTGGAGCTGAAGGCTAGCGACACCCGGAGGAAGCCGCGGTGGTCGGGCGACACTCGAGTGACTTCGGAGGGAGCCGAAGGAATCGAGTGGAAGGCCAGAAGCAAAAGCAACATGTAAGTGTCGAGGTAAGCTCGTGTGTGTGAGCGTAAGTGAGGTTGTATCCTCTTTATGGGGATGATCTTAAGCGTAGATCCGACCAAAGATATCCTATAGATGGTCTAGGTCGAGATCGGACGGTCGATGACCGTCGAAATTATGTTTTTGTTGAGCTAACTTTGACTTTGTCAATCGATCGATCAGCTGAGTCAATCGACACTAGGATCGATGTCGCCATCACGATCGATGATAGCCATCAGTCGACTGATGGTCAATGATCAGATTCGAGGAGTCAAGGCTTATCACCCCATTTCAAGGAGATTGGTGCTCAATTGTGATTGACTAGGGTTCCTCTCGAAAAGGGGCTCAAAGGCTATAAAAGGAGGGCCAAACCTAGGGTTTTCTTCATCATTCAAAAGCTTCCAAAAAGCCTCCGCCAAGCTACAACTTTCGACCACGAAGTGCTTTCTCTCCGACGTCTAGGTCTTAAATTCTTTTCTATTGTAACATCGGTTTTTTAGCTCTTATTTAAGTTCATTTCTTTTCGGAGCTTTTATCGTATACGAGGAGAGGGGGAGTGTCCCTCTACCTCAAGCTTTTTCCTTCTTGTATCGATTAACTCCTACCTCCAACGAGGAGGAGTTCCTTTAGTGCTTTTGCCCTCCGTACGTGGTCAAGGACCACTAGGGCCTTGGAGTAGTAGCCGAAGGCTACAAACCAAGTAAAAACTTCATTGTCTCTTTTTACTTTACATTTTTGTTGCAATTAATTATCTCTCGATTTTTAACGAACGTAAAAAAAAAGGAAAAGGTTTTTCGTTATTCACCCCCCCCCTCTAGCGAACCGCATCGATCTAACAATTGGTATCAGAGCCGGGGGCGCTTAGATTTGGTGAAACCACCAATCTAACATTTTTTACAGATTTGTTTTTCATTGGCTTAAATTTTTTCCCGCACTACTAATCCAAGACGAAGTCTTGGTACTCTTCGTTTGGTTTGTTTTGCAAGTATTCGCTTTTGGAGTAGCTGATGGTCAAACGGGCATAACTTTTCGTACAAGTTGACCCACGACACGGTCTACCTACCAAATCGAAGCCCTCGCAGAGATCTATGCTTCTTACTGGGGTTTACCCCCCGTAACAAGTTGTTTTCATCCTCAAAAATCGACGTTTATTAGCCTTTCGGGGACATCGAAGGTTGTGAGTACTTACTTTTTATTTAGGTTCTTATTTCTTTGCTTAACTTTCTATTTTTCGTTTGTTTCTTTTTATTTCCCACACTACTAATCCAAGACGCAAGTCTTGGTACTTTCGTGTGTTTTTGTCGTTGCTAGGTCTTCTTTTTAGTCTCCTTGTTTTTTGTTCTAATGGCCCATCTCGAGGGTTTTAGCACCGTCCGACCTCCGTTTTACAACGGAGATGACTTCCGTTATTGGAAGGGTCGGATGGAATGCTTTCTCAAAACCCAAATCGATATGTGGATCATAATCCAAACGGGTTTCACACTTCCGACTAATGAAGTGGGTGACTCCTTGGATTATGATCAATGGACCATTGCGACAAAACGACAAGTCGAAGCCGACGCCAAGGCAACACAAATCCTCCAATGCGGCCTATCCAAGGAGGAGCTAAATCGCGTCGGCCCCTTCATAAGCGCAAAAGATCTTTGGACAAAACTAGTGGAGCTACACGAAGGGACCGATGAAGCCAAGGTATGTAAGCGTGATCTTCTTTTCAATAAACTATATAACCTAAAAATGCAGGAACACGAGTCCGCGACGCAACTCCACGCCCGGGTCCAAGACATAGTCAACAACCTACACGCAATCGGGCAAAAGGTCGAAAACCGCGACCTTATAAGGTATGTTCTAAACTCTTTTCCGAGGACTACCTTGTGGGCATCCATGGTCGACGCCTACAAGGTCTCCAAGGATCTTTCTAAAATTAGGTTAGATGAACTCTTTTTAGATTTCGAATTACATGAGCAGTCCAACTCGGAACCCGAGAGGGGTATAGCCTTGTTTGCAGGTTCAAAGAAGAAGAAAATCGCAAGCAAGCCACCACCAACCGAGGAGGAAGACGAGTCCGAAGAAGAAGTTGACTGCCGAACTAATGAACCTAGCTCGAAGGATAGCCAAGGGACGAAAGCGAACCACGACTCGACCCAACCAAGGTAAGCCTAAAAGTTCTAATATTAGGTGTTATGAGTGTAACAGGTTTGGACATATCAAGTCCGAGTGCCTTAAGCTCAACCACCAAGCACCTAAGCACAAGAAGGCCCTCAACGCGACATGGGAAGAAGCGTCATCCAAAGAAGACGAAGACCACGTCTTCATGGCGAAATCGATTGAGTCAGACACGGAGACCGAACCTGAACTTGAGTCAGAACCTAAGGATGACTCAGACTACGAAGCTACCTTCAAGTCAAGCCACGGATACGCATCCGGTTCAAAAGATATCCTTAAAGTGAGTCGAACTTTATTTAATACTTTACATAATACAGTTAGGTTTTTGTCTAGGAAATTAGTTAAGTCCGAGTCCAAGGTCGAGACCCTGATTGAGGAGGTCAAACTCCTCAAACACAAGGTCTCCCAAACCTCTTCGACTAGTCAAGTTCGAGAAGAGGACCCAACTCGAGCTGAAAAGCTCGAAGTTGAGAACTCTCTCTTGAAAAGTCAAGTTGAAGATCTTAGGAACACGTTGGAAAGGTTCACTTCGGGATCCAAAGGACTTGACCTCCTACTTGGATCTCAAAGGGCCGTGTACAACAAGACTAGACTAGGGTTTAACTCAAACACGACTAATAGGTCGTATATGTCGATTGCAAGTCGACATAGGAAACATGTCCAAGCATGGGTCCCTAAGAACTTTTTGATTTCAACTCTAGGATCCAACCCGTACTGGGTTCCCAAGGACCAAATCCACTATGTGGATAGACCGAACCGATTCAACGGTCTAGGGGGAGCCAGTACAAAACATGTTTGTGCTTTAACTTAGAAATTGCATGCTTTAACTTAGAAAGTTTGTGCTTTAACTTAGAAATTACATGCTTTAACTTAGAAAGTTTGTGCTTTAAAACTTGTGAACTCACTTAGAACACGTACATAACCAACTAAAATCCTTCGAAAAGATTGAGCCTCGGGGAGCCTCTTTTCAAAAATAACCAGTTAGACTAGGAAATAGTCTTAGGTGAGTCAAGTCATCATTTTCTTGAAAATGGCTTTGTCTAAGGAAGTGGTCGATGATCCGATAAAAGAAGGCCCCTGTGCCTCGCCACGACCTGGAAGCAATGATCTTGAAAAGGTAAACTTGACAAGCCTAGGGTCAAATCCAAATCTAACATAAAATTACTTGAACCTAAATGCACTTAATCAACTTAATTGGAAGTCATCTCACAAAAAAAAACACATAAGTATAACATGCTTGATCATATAGACACAGGTGAGATGACTTAGGTTTAACAACTTACAACCAAATTTTTTTTTTTAAAAAAAAAATCTAACATCCAATCCAACCACCTTGTGTGTAGGATCAATGGATGTTGGACAGTGGTTGCTCCCGACACATGACCGAGGATCAACTCAAATTCACGAAGCTTCGATTCAAACGACAAGGATCAGTAGCCTTTGGGAATAACAGCAAGCTCAAAATCATCGGATCAGGTGATATCGAGCTTAACTCGAATTTTGTTATTAAAAATGTATTACTTGTAGAGAATTTTGAATATAACCTGCTTAGCGTAAGCCAATTATGTGACAATAACTATAAGGTCGTATTTTTAGAAAATGAATGTGTAATTAAAACAAATAAAACAGCTAAAACAATACTCAAAGGAACTAGGAAAAATAACATTTATACAATTAACTTAATCAAATCCTCAGCCAAATGTCTTATGACACAGGAAGAGGAATCATGGTTGTGGCACCGACGACTCGGTCACTCGCACCCAAGACTCGTCCACAAGATGAGTCAGAGTGGCTTAGTCAGAGGCTTACCCAACCTCAACAATTTGGTTAATAAAATCTGTAATACTTGTCAACAAGGAAAACAACCTAGGACACGACACAAGTTAACTAACCAAGAACGAACCTCAAGTGTACTTGAGCTCCTGCATACGGATCTATTCGATTCACATGGAGCCAAGTCACTCAATAGAAGTCAATATTGCTTAGTCATAATTGACGACTACTCCAGGTTTACCTGGGTTAGGTTCATCAAACATAAAAATGATACCCTAGATCAATTAATCAATCTATTCAAATTAATCGAGAATCAAAAAAACCTTAAGGTTAAAAGACTTAGAAGCGATCATGGTGGTGAATTCGAAAATCAAAGGTTCACTGACTTCTGTAACCTAAACGGATACCACCATGAATTCTCTTGCCCTAGGACCCCTCAACAAAATGGCCTAGTGGAGCGGAAAAGTCGAACTCTACAAGAAGCCGCTAGGACCATGTTGAACGAATACGACCTACCTGATAGGTTTTGGGCAGAAGCCGTTAGCACGGCTTGTTATGTCCAGAATAGGATCCTTATGGTAAAGAGGCACCTTAAGACCTCCTACGAGATTTATCACAATAAAGTACCCAACATCAAGTACTTTAGGGTATTTAGATGTAAAGTACATATCTTAAACACTAAGAACCACCTAGGGAAATTCAAATCCAAAACCTCCACCGGAATCTTCTTAGGATACTCAACCACGAGTAGGGCCTATAGGGTATATAACCACGATACCCTTAAAGTCGAAGAGACTATTAATGTAGTGTTCGATGAAGTACCCGAACCTACAAAACTCTTAATGACCCCAAGTGTTGAGCCCACTGATACCAAACTCATCTCTGACCCTGAGATCGAGTCTAATCCACATCAACCAACTTCTCTTGTCGACCAAGTGACAAGTGATCCGAGTCAAACTAGTGTTCAACCAAGTCACCCCATTGATCAAGCATTAGGTGACACAAACCCAACCCAATCTAGGATTCAGACTAACCACCCTATCGATCAAGTGATAGGAGATCCTAATCTGGGAGTTCGAACTAGAGCATCCTATAGGAACCTTAGTCAAATTTCCTTAATTTCAAAGATAGAACCCAAATAAATTGAACAAGCTCTTCTTGATCCCGATTGGATTATTGCAATGCAAGAAGAGCTAGCCCAATTTACTAGGAATGAAGTGTGGGAATTAGTACCACCACCTAAAGACAAAACGATAATTGGAACAAGGTGGGTGTTTCGAAATAAGCTTGATGATAAAGGTGAAGTAGTTAGAAACAAGGCTAGGTTAGTCGCCAAAGGGTTTAGTCAAGTCAAAGGCTTAGATTACGACGAAACCTATGCCCCAGTAGCTAGACTCGAATCCATTCGAATGTTGCTAGCTTATGCCGCACATCGAGGATTTAAGCTGTTTCAAATGGATGTTAAGTCGACATTCCTAAATGGATACATTAAAGAAGAAGTTTATGTTAGCCAACCCCCCGGATTCGAAAATCTAGATAAACCCGACCATATTCTAAAACTTAAGAAAGCACTCTATTGACTTAAACAAGCTCCTCGAGCTTGGTACGAGAGACTTTCAATCCATCTTAAGTCAAAAGGGTTTAACCAAGGCTTAGTTGACCCAACTCTCTTCGTAAAAACCTTAGGTAAAGAAATATTCATAGCTCAAATTTACGTAGACGATATAATTTTTGAAACCTCTAACTCAGCTTTACTAAACGAGTTCGTTTCACTCATGGAAAGTGAGTTCGAAATGAACTTGGTAGGCGAGTTAAGTTTCTTTTTAGGTCTACAAATTAAACAAACTAAGAATGGTATATACCTATATCAACAAAAATACACTAAGGAGTTAATTAAAAGATTTAGAATGCAAGACGCTAAGCTAATAAACACCCCAATGGCGATTAATGTTAACATAGGAGAAGACCTAGAAAGTAAGTCCATTGACTTAAAGTACTATAGGAGCGCGATAGGAAGTCTCATATACTTAACTGCGAGTCGACCCGACATCCTATTCGCAGTAAATATGTGCGCCAGGTTTCAAACCTGTGCTAAGGAGTCTCACCTAACCCTAGTTAAGCGTATCCTTAGATATCTAAAGGGTACACTTAATGTCGGTATTTGGTATCCTAGATCTACCGAGTTCGAACTAACCGGCTACTCCGATTCGGACTATACCGGTAGTAAGCTCGATAGAAAGAGCACGAGTGGTTGTTGTCAACTTCTCGGCTCGAGTCTAGTGAGTTGGTGCAGTAGGAAGCAACACTGTGTTGCTTTATCTACCACCGAAGCCGAATACATCGCGATGGGTGAGTGTGTCACGCAACTTCTTTGGATGAAGCACACTCTTCGCAACTTTAAGTTAGACTTTACGAATACTAAACTTCACGTAGATAACATTAGTTCAATTAATCTTACAAAGAATCTGATATGTCACTCTAGGACCAAACATATAGAGGTCAAACACCATTTTATTCGAGAACATGTGGCCAACGGAGCCATACAACTCGAATACGTCGAATCGAAGTCTAACTTGGCAGACCTATTTACTAAACCCCTACCCGAAGCCGAATTTAGTCTATTAAGACGAAAATTGGGCATGTGCGTAATAGAATAGGTACTTGCAAATTATATGTTCTTACTACTATTTCTTTAATTTCATGGAACTAGCATAGGACATACCTTAGATATCATGCACCTATAGATTTAAGGAGCCAGTACATCTCACAACACATAGGACTAATGTGTTTGTATACTTAGACACGTAGATGGGCGTGAGATGTTAGGACCTTACTCCTGGTTCCAGATGTAGAGCTAGTGCATCGCTATGAACCACGGAGTATAATCATACATACTAACCGACTCTGACCAGGACTGGTTGATCCTTCATATCAATCAAGCCAAATATGAGTCAAACATTTTATAGATGAACCTATTTTCAGTATATTATTTTCAAAATAATGTGGAACATGCTTGGACTTTAAAATTAAAACTTATTTTTTATTCCACACACATCCTCACTCTTTTCGATATATGGCAAAAGGGGGAGAAAAAGGCCAAAGTTAAGGGATCAATTTTTTTTATGGCCAAGGCTTACTTAACTTTAAGTTAACAAAACAAGTTAAGGGAACTCTTAACTTAAACACATTTAGTTAACTTGTTTTCGTTAACAATACAATAATTTACTTAACTCTTACTTAACTTGTTAACAAAAATTAATTTACTTAACTTGTTAACAAAATAGAAGTAAAGGCCAAGGTTAAGAAATCAATTTTTTCTTAACTTAAAACTTATTTTAAACACTATGGCCAATATTAAGTAATTTCGGTCACTTAATTCTTTTTTAGTAGCAAAATATCAAGGGGGAGAGTTAAAACCCTTTCTCAAGTACTCACCCTCGATCAAGGGGGAGGATTCCTCAAGGGGGAGCACTTGAAAAAGAGTTTTTACTCCTACACATTCATGCATATCTCTTGCTCATTTTACTTAATGCACTTAATTTGTTTTTTTCTTAACTTTGTATGTGGGTTTGCCATAAATCAAAAAGGGGGAGATTGTTGGTGCAGTAGGCACCTATGTCGAACCTGAGTTTTGATTATAGCAAACGATACAAAGTTAAGCTCATGTCGTTATCTCATGAGCTGAATCGAGTATGCAGAAGATTGATATAGCTGGAGATGAAGGCTAGCGACACCCGGAGGAAGCCGCGGTGGTCGGGCGACACTCGAGTGACTTCGGAGGGAGCCGAAGGAATCGAGTGGAAGGCCAGAAGCAAAAGCAACATGTAAGTGTCAAGGTAAGCTCGTGTGTGCGAGCGTAAGTGAGGTCGTATCCTCTTTATGGGGATGATCTTAAGCGTAGATCCGACCAAAGACATCCTATAGATGGTCTAGGTCGAGATCGGACGGTCGACGACAGTCAAAATTATGTTTTTGTTGAGCTAACTTTGACTTGCAGCAAGCATCAGTCGACTGCCAGCTTGGAGGACTCGACTGCCGTTAATCGGGCCGATCGCCGGAGGTCAAGACTCGATCGATGTCGCCATCAGATCGATGATAGCCATGATGGTCAATGATCAGATTCGAGGAGTCAAGGCTTATCACCCCATTTCAAGGAGATTGGTGCGCAATTGTGATTGGCTAGGGTTCCTCTCGAAAAGGGACTCAAAGGCTATAAAAGGAGGGCCAAACCTAGGGTTTTCTTCATCATTCAAAAGCTTCCAAAAAGCCTCCGCCAAGCTACAACTTTTCGACCACGAAGTGCTTTCTCTCCGACATCTAGGTCTTAAATTCTTTTCTATTGTAACGTCGGTTTTTTAGCTCTTATTTAAGTTCATTTCTTTTCGGAGCTTTTATCGTATACGAGGAGAGGGGGAGTGTCCCTCTACCTCAAGCTTTTTCCTTCTTGTATCGATTAACTCCTACCTCCAACGAGGAGGAGTTCCTTTAGTGCTTTTGCCCTCTGTACGTGGTCAAGGACCACTAGGGCCTTGGAGTAGTAGGCGAAGGCTACGAACCAAGTAAAAACTTCATTGTCTCTTTTTACTTTACATTTCCACTGCAATTAATTATCTCTCGAGTTTTAACGAACGTAAAAAAAAAGGAAAAGGTTTTTCGCTATTCACCCCCCCCCCCTCTAGCGAACCGCATCGATCCAACAGGCAATTGACTGATCAGGGTGAATTAGAGCACAGAAGATCTTCCAATCGAGTGATCACGGCGAGCACTCAACTGATGGGTTCATCAGTCGACTGATGATGGATCCGTTGGAACTTGTCTAGCGTGGATCGAGTCGTTGTGAGACAATGGCTATAGGACTAATCGACTGATGGTCACGATCAGTCGACTGATTAGCGCGAAATTAGCTCGATGTAGGTTATAAATGGAGCTTGAGATGGAGGATTTTGCAAGAGTTTTTGGGGAGATTTTGGAGGGGAATTGCTATTGCATTCTAGACCTTCAAGAGCAATCCAATGCAAGCAACAAGCAAGTGATCAAAACAAAGTTTTGTAAAGTGTTCTTTACTTGTATTTCTTCTTGTATTTGTATTTGCTTGTACCTTTGTGTATTACTTAGTGTAATTGTTTGTATGAGGTTTCTCCACCTCCGATGTGTTGTCGAGGAGTTTTGTTAGTGTCGTGCACATAACAAGAGCTCGTTGAGCTCGCCCCGTGGAGTAGGAACCCTAAGGTTCCAAACCACGTATATCATGTGTTGTATTTGTGCATGTGTCTTTTGTATTCGTATTACTATTATTTCTATTGCGCATTAATGAGTATTATAGACGAGCACGCAACGAACAAACGATTTCCACCGTACATGCGAATTGGGCTATTCACCCCCTCTAGCCGACCACCGATCATCCAACAAGTGGTAATAGAGTGAGGAGCTTATCACGGACTAATCGCCAACACAAGCATGACAAGATGGACGACTCTAACATTTGTCCATCGAAATTTGATGGAGATATTTTTTGGTGGAAGAAACGGATGGAGGTATACTTCAAAATCGATTTTGATATCATGCTAATCATGGAAAGTGGTTTTGAAGTACCTAGGGATGAAGAGGGAAAGCCGATGGAAAAATCAAGATGGACACAAGACAACGTCAAGAATTCAAGACAATGGTTAAGGTAACAAAAATGTTATTAGATTTAATACCTAACCATATCTTATGCAAGCTAGGTGAATACCGAGATGGCAAAGATTTTTGGGACAAATTAGTCAAATTCCATGAACATCTCGAACCGGCTCAATCGGAGAAGGAGGACAAGGAAGAATGTCCATCAACATTCGGATCTGAGGATGTTGAAGAATCGTCATCAACATTCGAAGATGTGGATGACTTAGAGGAAACCTCCACCTCTAGCATTGAGGGAGAGGAGAGGTCTTCCATCTCGGAACAAGATCAAGACGAAGCATCTACATCCAGAAGAAGCGAAAATTCCCTAGGTAACACATGCATTGTACTTAAAAATAAAATGTTGGATCGAGAAGCGTCGCTAGAGGGGGGGGGGTGAATAGCGATCGTAAAATTTTTCGGCGTTTCGTTCGAGTAGACAATTAAATGAGTAAACACAGCGGAAAATAAAGCGACATGTTTATTTTACTTGGTTCACAACCCAGCGGTTGCTACTCCAAGGCCCTATCGGTCCTAGACCGCGTACGGAGGGCAAATCACTATAACGTCTCCTCCTCGTTGGAGGTAGGAGACAACGATCACAAAACCGAAATTATGAGGATGAGGCAACAAGCCTACCTCACCTCGTTACGAATAAAAATAAAGAATACAATATCAAAATATGTTACTTGCTACTGCTGCCGACGAAGAAGATCGGAACTTGTCGTCGCGTCGGCGTTATGACGGTGTTGGAGCGTTGGGGTTGTAGGAGCACTTGATGAATAAACTTGATAATCTTTGGAGTTGGAATCCTCCTCCTTTTATAGACTTTGGGCTCTGAATATGTCTCCCTTTTTTTTTTGGAACGGATCACAAAGTTTTCCAAATTTTATCGCGAAGTGGCCGCGTCAAACGTTATCCGTTTTGACCTAGCGCAAAGGTAGTCGCGCCATCACGATCGTGATGCCTCCCATCGATCGGACTGATGGGCATCGATCAATCGCTCCATGTCCAGCAATGATCCGCCACCGCCACTTCTCTGCAGTGAGAGGTTAGCTCGGAAAATGATAAATACGACGGTTTCTAACCATCCGATCTCTACCTAGACCTTCCACAAGAAGTTTTAGTCGGATCGCTGCCTACGGTCATCCCCGTATAGAGGACACGACCTTACCATCTCTCACTCACACGAGCTTACCTCGATTCTTACTGTGACGCTTTCGCTTCCGGCCTTCCACTCGATTCCTTCGGCTCCCTCCGAAGTCACTCGAGTGTCGCCCGACCACCGCAGCTTCCTCCGGGTGTCGCTAGCCTTCAGCTCTAGCTTTAGTACTTTTCTGCACACTCGATTTAGCTCATGAGATAACGATGTAAACTTAACTTTGTGTCTTTGCCATAATCAAAACACAGGTTCGATTATCTAGTGCCCCTGCACCAACATAAAAGTCACATAATATGCTTTGAGTGTAGGGAGCAAGAACACTATAAAAGCAAGTGTCCCAAGAAGATTAAGAAGGCTCAACCAGTGCCAAAGGTGAAAGATGCCGGTGCCCCCACAATTAGAAGTAAGGATCACGTGGTGTGCTTCAAATGCCATCAAAAGAGACATTATAGGAGCCAATGCCCTGGGGGAGGAAGAAGGGGCAAGAAGGAACATCACATGTAGGGTGAGCTTCCAAAGCTAACCTTAAGGTATATTTAAATTATGCACCTTCTAGTTCTAGGATTAAGAAGCATGCTAGAAGTTATTTTAATTCTCTTGCAATTGTTAATGAAAAGCATGCTAGTAAGAATAAATATTATTGTTTAGGTGCTAAGCATGTAAATTTACCTAAGGACAATCCTAGGACCAATAACACTAGACCTATCTTTCCTAGGTAGAGTATAAGAAGGATAGAAGAAAATTTGGGCATTAATCCCAAGAAATCTAGGCATATGCCTAAGAAAAGTCATTCCCAAAAGATAAATGAAAAATCAAAATTGGGAAGGTTAGAATTAGAAAACCAAGCCTTTAGGTCAAGGTTGAGAAACTTGAGAAGACCCTCAAAATTATGACAAACTCAATTATGGGGTCAAAGGATCAAAATCTAAGACCTAGGAGACAAGAACCGATCAAGGGCAAGAAAGGTTTGTGTCACAAACCTATGTCCTACCACAATGTTCTATTTAATTATGGAACAATTTCTAGGTCTAGAAAAATCAAGGTTAATAGGGAAGTTATCCCTAAGATTAACCATGGTGTATGTCTAGTTGCTAAAGACTCAAGAAAATCTAAGAAAGCCACTTAGAAGGTCAAAGGGGGAGTTACCTCTAGAGTTGACCTAGGAAAGACCCAATTGACTAAGGCTTCAAAGCCAAAAACAGTCATTAATGTTAGAGATTTGAGGGCCGCTAGAGGGGGGGGGGGTGAATAGCGTTGTACCCGTAGGAAGATGGAAATCGTGCGCGTGCTTGTCTACAATTTCATTAGTACGCAGCGGAATAACAAGAATAATAATGATAACGAAAGATACAACACGCAATCACAATAACACGAAGATTTAACGTGGTTCGGAACCGCACGGTTCCTACTCCACGAATCGAGCTCTAAAGAGCCCTAGTGATGCACATGCACTCACTAATCACAAATACTCCTTCTCGACACAAGTCAGAGGTGGAGAAACCTCTTACAATAAGATTACAACAATAATCTAAATACAACAAGCAAATATAAGAAGAAATACAACAAGAGAAGTAAAGAACACTTTACAAAAACTCTTTAGAAGCTTGCTTGTTGATTGCCTTGGACTAGCACTTGAAAGCCCTGATTTGCAGCAGCAAATCGCTTCAAAACATCCAAGAAAATCGGTTTAAAAACCCTCCTTCTGAGCTGCCTTTATAACCTGCGTCGGGATGGATTTCCGCCTATCAGTCGACTGCCATAAGTCACCAGTCGACTGATGCCACTGTTGTCGTGAGACAACGGATCGATCCACGCTGGAAAAACTCCAACGGATCTCTTGGCAGTCGACTGCCAACATTGGCAGTCGACTACTAGCCGCGTAGTCGACGCCCGATCGGCTACGAGCATTCATGCTCGCGGTGAACTAGCGATCAAAGGCCCTTGGCGCCGATCGCCAGAGATATCGCTTGATCGCTCCCCATGAGCAAAAGATGAGGTTTTAACCCAAGTATGGTGCCCCCATACTTGCTAGACCACCCTTAGCCTAGACCTAAGCCTTCTAGCCACCTCCATCAGCCTCACGCCTCTCGGATCCCTCCAAGTCATCCATGACTTGTTCATCCATCGTGCTAGCCTCCAGGTGCTTCCTCGGCTATGTCATGCTAATGGTGTCTACACCGCCAAGGCACATTGGACTTACGCCGCCAAGACTCGCTTGGACTTTATGTCGCCAATATCAATCCCTTGGACTTCCCAAATGCCAAGACAATGCTTGGACTTTCCTTGCCAACCCATGTTGGACTTTCCATGCCAAGACCCATGCTTGGACTTTCCATTTGCCAAGACCCATGCTTGGACTTCTCATTTGCCAAGACCCATGCTTGGACTTCTCATGCCAAGTACTCAAGACTTGGACTTTCCCAAATGCCAAGTACCCATGACTTGGACTTTCCATGCGCCAAGTGTCCCACTTGGACTTTTCATGCCAAGTACTCAAGACTTGGACTTTACCAAATGCCAAGTGTCCCACTTGGACTTTCCATGCCAAGTACCCATGACTTGGACTTTACCTTGCCAAGACCCATGCTTGGACTTTCCCATAATCACATGGTCAACCCCAGTCAACCATCAAGGTCTTCCTCGAGTCAAACTCGAGTCCGGTCAAACATGACCTGGGTCGATTGCTCCAACAATCTCCCCAACATATTAACCGACATTAATGTCAAACATCAATGCCAAACCACTTTATCAAATCCCTTTGTCAAACATCAAAACATCACTCGAGTCAAACTCGAGTCTGGTCAATCGTGACCTGGGCCAATTGCACCAACAATCTCCCCCTTTTTGATGTTTGACAAAAACCAAACAAATCATCTGAGTTAGACCACTAACTCAAATCCCTTACCAATTATCCCAAATTGGTAAATACTCTCCAAATGTTCTCCCCCAAACATTCTCCCCCCTTTTGACTAACATCAAAAAGGTTTTCTCTCCAAGGAGGTCAATGTCTCATATCCCAATGAGATCTTACAATCTCCCCCTTGATCCAAAAATAAATACCTAGGATGCCTACCATCTTCCTAGTGATAATTCACATATCACTCAAAAGAGACAATCCTATACTCTCTCACAATTTCCAAATTGGGTATCAAAAACCCATCAATTTTCCCAATTGATGATACTTTCCCAATAACTTCTCCTCTTCAAGGAGAAAAACACATCCATCATCCCAAGATGGATAACTCCCTCTAAAGGCTTGCTCCCCCTTGACCATTGCACCAACAATGTCCTTGGGAAGCCCCTAAGCCAATAGGAACTCTAAACCATCAAAATTAAGGTTCTAAGTTCAAACTTGAACTTTCCATACCCTAAATTTGATACTTTGACCTAACACTTCTCCTAATCCATATCCAATGGATTTTCACCCTTTATAATGCTTCCCAAAGCATATCCTAGGGTCAGAAGTGGTTAGGGACCTTTACCATGGCTGAAAATGGGATAAACAAACCTTGTTAACTGAAATCAGACTGGCAATGACTCTGACAAGAATCGTCGATCATTATCACCATCGATCATTCAACTATTAGAAATGAATTTTGAAAATTCATAAATAATTATACGTAATTCTAAAAATCGTGAAAATTCATACGTATAATACTTATTACACACACAATGGGTGAAAAATATTTGAAAATTATTTTACCCATAAAATAGTGAGTTTGATACAAAACTCAAAAACATTGAAATTTTCAATATTTTGGCCCTATTTTGTATCAACTCTATCAATGGTGATTGCTATCAAAAGATAGACTTCACCAAGGTTTTTCAAAATGATTTTAAAATGTTTTCAAAACCTTATTTTGGATCATATTCCTTGGGCTCTATGCACATGACTTGTACACAAGCTTTCCCAATGATCCACAAATGAAACAAGATGAGTTTTAGTTCATCTAGATGCAAAAACTATGCACCTTGAACTCAACTCATATCCTAGCATCTCACATGTATCTAAGGTGTATAAAATACACATACATGTCAATTTAATGTGAGATGTGGGTTTTATTCATCCTAATCTAGGGTTTCATGCATTCTCTAAGGCAACCCTACTTGATTCCCTTATAAATGGGACTTCAAGTCATGCCATAGTCCTTAAATCAATTTCAATCACATTAATGCATGAAATGATCATGGCATAATGATAGCAAAAATTAAAACATGGCCAATGATCATGATGTCATGATATATGATATAAACTAAAAACTCATGACATTAACCTAAACCCTAAACATGATCATGACATTTTATATGATTAAAACTAAGCATGATGTCATGACATGTTATATGGCAAACAAAGCATGACATATAAAATATATAGGTATAGTAATACCTAAATTTTAATATTAATTGTCATTTCATATAATTAATTATATTTTGCCATATTTCTATTTTTCTCCCAAATGTGCCAAAAACCCAAAATGGCACACTAACCTCTAAACCTAAATTGTGACAATTTAATTGATTTTTCTTAATTTCAAAAGTGCATTGGCACATCCTAAAATCTTTTAGGATTATAATTCCACCCTATTTCCAAGGTATCCATAACCTTGAAAATAACCTAAAATGCCACCTTTATCATGGTTGAGTTAACTACCCATCCACTCAAGGTTGGCACATCCTAAACCCACCTAGCGTGAATCAATCACGCTCTTAGGAACCCAAAACCGATTTGAGCTCCTAGGGTTAATTAGGTATTCCTTAGGGATAACCTCCCTAGATACCTTCCTAATGACCCTCCTAGGCTTGTTAGCCTTGGTCATTTTGGTCTTACCTAGGTTGACTCTAGGGGTAACTCCCCTTGCAACCTTCTTAGTGGCCACCCTAGGTTTCCTAGAAACCTTAGCCACTAGGCACACCCTTTGGTCAACTCTAGGGATGACTTCCCTATTGACCTTGGTCTTCCTAGACCTAGTTTGTGACCCACTATGATAAGTCACTTTAGGCTTAGGTTTGTGACCCAAACCTTGCTTACCCTTGGTTGACTTTTGACTCTTAGGTCCTAGGTGTTGACTTTGACTTTTGGACCCTTGATTTTGACCACTAGACCCTTTAAATTGATTTTGTATCTTATTTAGGGTCTTTTCAAGTTTTTCAAGCCTTGACCTCAAGACTTGATTTTCAACCTCTAATTGCCCAATTTTAGAATTTTGATTTAAATCTTGGGCATTGGACTTCCTAGGCATATGCCTAGTCCATTTAGGGTTTAGACCTAGGTGCTCTTGCACCTTTCTAATTGTCTCCCTAGGTAAAATTGATCTTGAGTTATTTGACCTAGGTTTGTCCTTAGATAAGTTGTTTTTAGGGACATTAGTCCCAAATTTCTCCCTATTATCTAAGTGAATATTTTTAGCTCCTAAACAAAAGTATTTATTTCTATTAGCATTCTTTTCATGGCAAATTGCTAGGGAATTGAAATTTCTAGCATGCTTTTGTCTATTAACTAAAGAAAGAGCATTATTAACTTGATATACCTTAGGGTTAGCCTTAGTAGCTCCCCCTACTTGTGATGCTCCCCTTTGCCCCTTCTTCTCCCCCTTCGGGCATTGACTCCGGTAATGACCCGATAGTCGGCATTTGAAGCAAATCACTTGCTCCTTGCTCTTTTTCATTGAGGCACTGATCTCCTTGACTTTTTGGCATCTTAACCCGTTTAGGACACTTACTCTTGTAGTGTCCTTTCTCCCTACACTCAAAGCATATAATATTCATTTTATTATTAATTGACATGCTTGAGTTACCTAGGGTGGTTGTGGTGGTCGGAGTGGATTCTTGAGCTTGCTCTTCCTTTCTACCGGATGTAGATGGTTCTTCTTGTTGCTCCGGTGTTGAGGAAACTCTAATCTCCTCCCCAATCCTAGAAGTGGATGCTTCTTCCACTTCCTCCACCAACCCGGAAATTGACTCCCTATCAACTTCTGATTCTACTTCCTTCTCCGATCCGGATGTTGATTCCCTATCAACTTCCGAATCCTCAAGCTCTTTAGATGTTTCTTCTTGATCTTGAGAGGGTGATGGTCCTTCTTCTTGGACCGATGATAGGCTTTCATGGAGCTTGGCCAAATCGCTCCATAGCTCCTTAGCATCCACATAGTCACCTAGGCTACACAAGAGGTCATTAGGAATTAAATCAAAAATGAATTTGATTACCTTCTTGTTTTTATCGAATTGTTGGAGTTGCTCCTCACTCCATTTCTTCTTCTTGAGAAACCCTCCCTTTGGTCCCTTAGGATATTCAAATCCTTCCATCAATGCGGACCACTCCTCAAGGTCTCTCATCATAAAAAAATCTTCAATTCTCGCCTTCCAAGAATTGAAACCTTCTCGTCCGTAGAAGGCATACGGAATTGGGGTGTTGATATCCCATCCCAATTGTCCTTGGATTTCCATCTTTACCCTCTAGCCTCTTTGTCCTAGCTCCCGGCGGTTAGTCCGTAGAAGAGCCCCGGGCTCTGATACCACTTGTTAGAGATTTGAGGGCCGCTAGAGGGGGGGGGGTGAATAGCATTGTACCCGTAGGAAGATGGAAATCATGCACGTGCTTGTCTACAATTTCGTTAGTACGCAGCGGAATAACAAGAATAATAATGATAACGAAAGATACAACACGCAAACACAATAACACGAAGATTTAACGTGGTTCGGAACCGCACGGTTCCTACTCCACGGATCGAGCTCTAAAGAGCCCTAGTGATGTACATGCACTCACTAATCACAAATACTCCTTCTCGACACAAGTCGGAGGTGGAGAAACCTCTTACAATAAGATTACAACAATAATCTAAATACAACAAGCAAATATAAGAAGAAATACAACAAGAGAAGTAAAGAACACTTTACAAAAACTCTTTAGAAGCTTGCTTGTTGATTGCCTTGGACTAGCACTTGAAAGCCATGATTTGCAGCAGCAAATCACTTCAAAACGTCCAAGAAAATCGGTTTAAAAACCCTCCTTCCGAGTTGCCTTTATAACCTGCGTCGGGCTGGATTTCCGCCTATCAGTCGACTGCCATAAGTCACCAGTCGACTGATGCCACTGTTGTCGTGAGACAACGGATCGATCCATGCTGGAAAAACTCCAACGGATCTCTTGGCAGTCGATTGCCAACATTGGCGATCGATCGCCCGCGTAGTCGATCGCCTAATCGGCTCGGGCATTACGTGCTCGCGGCCGAACTAGCGATCGATTGCGACCCTTGGCGATCGGCCGTCAGTAGACATCGATTCTTGCTCCCATGAGCGAAGCGATCGGCCGCAGCGATTCGGCTCTTAAGCGGCATCGAACTCAAGTCGACTCACAAAGATGAGGTTTTAACCTAAGTATGGTGCCCCCATACTTGCTAGACCACCCTTAGCCTAGACCTAAGCCTTCTAGCCACCTCCATCAGCCTCACGCCTCTCGGATCCCTCCAAGTCATCCATGACTTGTTCATCCATCGCGTTAGCCTCCAGGTGCTTCCCTCGGCTATGTCATGCTAACGGTGTCTACACCGCCAAGCCACATTGGACTTACGCCGCCAAGACTCCGCTTGAACTTTACGCTGCCAATATCAATCCTCTTGGACTTCCCAAATGCCAAGACTCAAGCTTGGACTTTCCCTTGCCAACCCATGTTGGACTTTCCATGCCAAGACCCATGCTTGGACTTTCCATTTGCCAAGACCCATGCATGGACTTCTCATTTGCCAAGACCCATGCTTGGACTTCTCATGCCAGGTACTCAAGACTTGGACTTTCCCAAATGCCAAGTACCCATGACTTGGACTTTCCATGCGCCAAGTGTCCCACTTAGACTTTTCATGCCAAGTACTCAAGACATGGACTTTACCAAATGCCAAGTGTCCCACTTGGACTTTCCATGCCAAGTACCCATGACTTGGACTTTACCTTGCCAAGACCCATGCTTGGACTTTCCCATAATCACATGGTCAACCCCAGTCAACCATCAAGGTCTTCCTCGAGTCAAACTCGAGTCCGGTCAAACATGACCCGGGTCGATTGCTCCAACAATCTCCCCAACATATTAACCGACATTAATGTCAAACATCAATGCCAAACCACTTTGTCAAATCCCTTTGTCAAACATCAAAACATCACTCGAGTCAAACTCGAGTCTGGTCAATCATGACCTGGGCCGATTGCACCAACAATTAATAAGGTGTCTAGGGAAGTTATCTCTAGTGAATACCTTGTTAACCCAAGGAGCTTCAATAGGTATTGGGTTCCTAGGAGCGTGATCGATTCACGCTAGATGGGTTAGGGTGTGTCAACCCTAAGTGGATGGGTAATTAACCTAACCATGGTGAGTTGACACTTTAGGAGGTGCCAATGTGTTTTGAGAAGTTGAAAATTGATCAAAATTGACACTTTAGGTTTAGGAGTCATGGTGTGCCATTTTGGGGTTTTGGCACACTTGGGGGATAAATGGTATTAAGGCAAAATGAATTTAATTCTAAGAAATGAAAATTTGAATTTAACACTTAGGTATTTTATACCTTAGTATCTTATACTTGCCATGTTTTATTTGTCTTGGCATGTCATGACATCATATTTATATTTATCATATAAAATATCATGATAATACTTCGGGTTAGCTAAATGTCATGTATGCTTAAGTATGTATCACATGTCATGACATCATGATTTTGGCACATGCTTTTATTCATGTTATCATTATGCCATAATCATCATTCATGCATAAATAAAATGGAGTTAAGGACAATGACATGATTTGAAGTCCCATGCATAAAGGAATCAAATAGTGTTGCCTAGAAAAATGCATGAGACCCTAAATGAACAAAGCCCACATCTAACTAGAATATTTGACTTGTATGTGTTTCACACGTTTAGATATAAGTGAGATGTTTAGTAAAATGGATTTAAAGGTTTTAAAATCATTTCAAAATTATTTTGAAAAACCTTGGTGAAGTCTATCTTTTGATAGCAATCACCATTGAACGAGGTGATACAAAGAGGGCTCAAATATTGAAACTTTTCTCAACTTTTGAACTTTGTATCAATCTCACTATTTTATGGGTAAAATATTTTTCAAACATTTTTTACCCGTATTGATTGTTATAAGTATTATGCATATGAATTTCCATGATTTTTCACCGTATGTATAATTACTTTTGAATTCTTGAAGGCCATTTTTGATAACTGAAATTTTGATTTTCAGTTATCAGTCAACTGCCGCATAATGGCAGTCAATTGATTCATGTGGGAGTTGACTGATGAGTGTTGTAGTTGACTGACAGGCTGATTTTAGGTAAACAATGGTTGTTAGGTCCATTTTCAGCTATGTTTTGGTTCCCTAACTACTCTTAATCCTAGGACACGCTTTGAAGAGCATTAGAAAGGGTGGAAATCCATTGGATATGGATTAGAAGAAGTGTTTAGGGTATGTATCAATTTTAAGGTGTGTGAGAGTACAATGTTGAACTTGTGCCTTAATTTTGATTGTTTAAGTGTTCCTATTGGCTTAGAGACTCTCCAAGGATATTGTTGGTGCAATGGTTAAGGGGGAGCAAGCCTTCAGGGGGAGGTATCCATCATGGGAAGATGATGTGTATTTTTCCTCATGGGAGGAAAATTGGGAGATTGCTTCTCTTAAGTGATATGAGACTTATCACTAGAAAGATTGAAGGCATGTGTTTTCCTCCAAGGGAGAGATTGTAAGATCTCATTGGGATATGAGACATTCATACCCTTGGGGAGGACCTTTTTGATGTATGTCAAAAAGGGGAAGATGTTACCAATTGGGGTTTGTTGGAATTCTCATTGGGATGTGAGAATTGACAATTGGGGATAATTGGTAGACTTGAGTTTGAGGTTTTGTCAAACATCAAAAAGGAAGAGATTGTTGGTGAAATCGGCCCAGGTCACGATTGACCAGACTCGAGTTTGACTCAAACTGTATTTTGATGTAAGACAAAATGTATGACATGGGATTGTCATGAGAAGTCCAACATGGGTTGGCCACCTAAATCCAAGTGTGTAGCCTTGGTTGTGAAAAGTCCAAGCATGGGGCTTGGTGTTGGGAAAATCCAAGCATAGGGCTTGGTGTTGGGAAAGTCCAACATGGGTTGGCCACGTAAATCCAAGTGTGTACCCTTGGTTGTGAAAAGTCCAAGCATGGGGCTTGGTGTTGGGAAAATCCAAGCATAGGGCTTGGTGTTGGGAAAGTCCAACATGGGTTGGCCACGTAAGTCCAAGTGTGTAGCCTTGGCAGTGAAAGTCCAAACATGGGGCTTGACATGGAAAATTCAAGCATGAGGCTTGGTGTGGGAAGTCTTGAGAACTTGGCAAGTTCACTAGTCTCGTAGGCTCGGGGTCCTTGAGTCGGTGAAGGATGACATTGCGAAGTCAGCGAGGGACTGTCGGACGGTGAGCGAATGGTGTGAGGCCCAAGGGAAGCAAACTTCGAGGGCAATAAACGTGAAGGATGGCATTGCGAAACCATGTGCTTGGTGCATCCGAGGGACGTAGGCCGAGGGAAGAGAGCTTCGGTCGGGAACTCCATGAGAGGATGAGGTAGATTTGGCCAAGTGGTTTAGATTGAGTGTCGGATGCTCAAACAACTTGGTGTTTGAGGTTTTACCCGACATCAGTAGACTGGTATAGGTTCCAATCCACTGCTCCAAGTCGAATGAGTTCGACTTAACTAGTTCTGGTCGAATAATCGACTGCCAAGGGATGATAGTCAACTGTCGACACCATCAGTCAACTGCCGAGGGAGGGCAGTCGACTGATCAGGGTGATTTTAGGCACAAAAGGTCTTCCAGTCGAGTGATCATGGCGAGCACTCGACTGATGGGTTCATCAGTCAATTGATGGGCATTATCAGTCGAATGATGATGGATCCATTGGAACTTGTTCAGCATGGATCGAGTCGTTGTGAGACAACGACTACAGGACCAGTTGAATGATGGTCACGATTAGTCAACTGATTAGCGCGAAATCATCTCGATGCAGGTTATAAATGGAGCTTGAGATGGTGGATTTTGCAAGAGTTTTTGGGGAGATTTTGGATGGGAATTGCCGATGCATTCCAGACCTTCAAGAGCAATCCAAAGCAAGCAACAAGTAAGTGATCAAAACGAAGTTTTGTAAAGTGTTCTTTACTTGTATTTCTTCTTGTATTTATATTTGCTTGTACCTTTGTGTATTACTTAGTGTAATTGCTTGTATGAGGTTTCTCCACCTCCGACGTATTGTTGAGAAGGTGTTTTGTTAGTGTCGTGCACATAACAAGAACTCGTTGAGCCCACCCCGTGGAGTAGGAACCCTAAGGTTTCAAACCATGTATATCGTGTATTGTATTTGTGCCTGTGTCTTTTGTATTCGTATTACTATTATTTCTGCTCGCATTAACGAGTATTGTAGACGAGCATGTGATGAACGAATGATTTCCACCATATACGAGAATTGGGCTATTCACCCCCTCTAGCCGGCCACCGATCCTTTAACAGAAAGTACCTCTTTACTTTTTTCTTTGACTTCATTTTCGCTGTATTACTTTGCTTTTATCATCATTACGAAAAGAAAAGATTTACGATCGCTATTCACCCCCCTCTAGCGATTCTCTCGATCCAACAATTGATATCAGAGCGGGGGCGCTAAGATTCGCACCAATCTAGCATATTTGTTTTCTTTTCATGTTCTTCAATTTAAAGTTTCTCTTTATTATTTCTCCCGCACTACTAATCCAAGACCAAGTCTTGGCAATTTTCATGTTATTTTTTTTAGTGTGCAAGATTTTATCAAATGACCCATCTTGAGGGGTTTAGCACCACCCGACATCTGTTTTACACTGAAGATGACTTTTGCTATTGGAGGGGTCGGATGGAGTGCTATCTAAAAACCTAAGTCGAGATGGGGATAGTTATCCAGACTGGGTTCACCCTTCCAACCAATGAAGACAGTGAATACTTGGACTGTGACAAGTGGACCATCACCATGAAGCACCAAGTGGAGGCCAATGCGAAGGCCAAACAAATCCTATAATGCAGGCTCTCCAAAGAAGAACTCAACTGTGTCGACTAGTTCATCAGCGCAAAGGATCTATGGAACAAGCTCATTGAGTTACACGAAGGGATGACCGACATGAAGGTTTGTAAGCATGACCTTTTGTTGAACAAATTATTTAATTTAAAAATGCAAGATCATGTGACCTCTACATAAATTCACGCAAGGATCCAGGACATCATGAACGACCTCCACTCGATCGAATAAAAGGTTGAGAATCGGGATGTAATCAGGAATGCCTTAAACACTTTCCCTAGGACCACTTTGTGGGCATAGATGATTGATGCCTACAGAGTATCTAGAGACTTATCTAAGATTAGACTAGATGAGCTTTTTTTTGAATTTGAATTGTACAAACAATCTAACTCGACCCTGATCGAGAAAAGTATTGTTGGTGCAATCAGCCCAGGTCACGATTGATCAGACTCGAGTTTGACTTGAGTAGTATTTTGATGTTTGATATTGATGTTCGATAAAATGTATGATAATGTGATTGTCATGGGTACTTAGCTTGGAAAGTCCAAGTGGGACACTTGGCAATGGAAAAGTCCAAGTCATGGGTATTGGCATTGAAAGTCCAAGCATGAGTCTTGGTAAGGGAAAGTCCAAGCTTGAGTCTTGGCAATTAGAAAGTCCAAGCATGGGTCTTGGCAAGGGAAAGTCTAAGCTTGAGTCTTGGTAATTGAAAAGTCCAACATGGGTTGGCAAGGAAAGTCCAAGGGTTGATATTGGCGGCGTAAAGTCCAAGGGTGGAGTTTTGGCAATATAAGTCCAATGGTTGGCGGTGTAAAGTCCAAGCGTGTGTCTTGACAGTGTAAGCCTAATGTGCCTTGGCGATGTAGACCAGCTTAGCATGACAATAGCTGATGGAAGCACCTGAAGGCTAGCGTATGGCTGAACAAGTCATGGATGACTTGGAGGGATTCGATAGGCGTGAGGTTGATGGAGGTGGCTAGAAGGCTTAGGTTTAGGCTAAGGGTGGTCTAGCAAGTATGAGGCCATCATACTTGGGGTAAACCTAATGGTTGAGGTATAGCAGTCGACTGGGGTCATTGACCAGTCGACTGGTCAAGTATTTTAACACTTGATAGTCGAGTCAACTTGTAGCAGTCGATTGAGATTATGGTCAGTTGAACTGCCGAGTCAATCGTGTTCGATCAGAGGAAATATCTTGCGACTACGACTGCATTAAGCGATCACGTTGAGGTTGCATGAGCGAGAATGCTCGATGAGTCGATCGTCATACCATGACTCGCAATTGATACCGGTAATGGCAATGATCATTGTCAATGTATCCGTTGGCTTGAATGTTGATGTGGATTAAGTCTGTTGTGAGACAATGACATTGTTGGTAGTCGATTGCTAGGCTAAAATTCAGGTCACGAGGAGGCTTAAAAGGAGCTCGATGGGAGGGATTTCAGCAATGATTTCTTGGGTATTTTTGAGGCGATTTGCTGGTGCAAATCAAGGTCTTCAAGCACGGTTCAAGCAATCAACAAACAAGCATCCAAAGTAATAGTTGTAAAGTTTTTTTTACGTTGTTTTGTGTATTTCATTTGTATTTGCTTGTTTATTACGTGTATTACTTTTGTAATCTTTATACGAGGTTTCTCCGCCTCCGACTTGTTGTCGAGAAGGAGTATTTGATTAGTAGTGGTGTTTGTATCACTAGGGCTCATTCAAGCCCAATCCATGGAGTAGGAACCCTAAGGTTCCGAACCACATTATATTGCTTGTATTTGTGATTGTGTCTTTAATTTTGTTATTGCTATTATATACATTCCGTTGCACATAACAAGTTTTGTAGCAAGCACGCACGAATTGCATCAACCAATCGAGAATGCGCTATTCACCCCCCTCTAGTGGTCACCAACGTTCCTACAATTGGTATTAGAGCTAGGAGCTCTTCACCGACTTCACATCCGAGGGAGCGCGCAAGAGGGAACAAGATGGAGTTTGAAGAAAAATTGGGATGGGATATCAACACCCCAATTCCATACACCTTCTATGGACAAGAAGGGTTCGAACAATGGAAGACACGGATGGAGAACTTCTTCATGATGGACTTTGAAGATTGGACGATCCTAGTGAAGGTAGGAAACTTCGCTTCCCACTTCAACTCGGTCGCTTGTTCATGGGGATCCCTTCTACGTCCCCGGGAAAAAAATTTATCCTTGATAAGAGGGATTACCCAAGCTACCGTTTCATCGTCGTGCTATTCGATTAGAGTGGTCACTTGAACAAACTTGTTGTTCAAGCAACCTACCTCTATTCTTCGAATAGCCGCGGAATAGACGATGTACGAATCGCTGGATTTTGCATTTGTATTCGGGGTCCAAGTAATATTAACCATAAAATAGAACATACAACATGTATATGATTGAAAAACAATTATAGACATGTTACAAAAGAATATAAACAAGCGTTATACCTCTCGATCTTCTATTGTATGTCCTTCCTCCTTTTGGACGTCGTGTGGGCGATGATCTTCCAAAATTCGAAGCCTCCTAGATCACCAATCTTCCTTTATTTGCTCGCTTCAAACAAAAGGAAGAATAAGAAACAAAACTCACCTCTATCTAGAACCAACCAACAAACTCCCAACTTGAAGCTTGCCGCCGGCCTAAAGAGAGGGAAAGGTGGGCGCCGGCCAAGAGCTCCAAGGAATCACCCTAACCCTTGTTTCCACCAGCCAAGGAGAAGAGAAGGAAGGGCTTTGGACACCGGCCAAAGAGAGAGGAGAAGATGATGGGCGCCGACCACCTAAGGAAGAGGATAAGAAAGGAAAAATTTTCCATAATTGTGGCCGCCCAAAACCTCCAAGCTCTTGCCGCCCAACCCTAATCCTATCTTGCTTCTAATTGCTCTTGCCGCCCACCCTAATCCCTCCTTTTATAGAGTTAGGCTTAAGCCTTGTTTTAATCTCCACCATCGGTTCTAGGGATTTAATCTCAACCGTCAGATCTAGAGATTTAATCTCAACCGTCGGATCTAGAGATTTAATATCTACCGTTGGATCTAGAGTTTTGTTTTCCATCATTGGATCTAGGCTCCATGAGGTTTTAATAGGCTACAATAGGGACCATGAGGAGGAGTTGGATCTTGGCCACCCAATGGATCAAGTCCACATAAAGTCCGATCCATTAATGATAATAAAATCCACTAGAGGATTATCATTGATCTACCTCACCAACCCCCATAAGATAATATGGGCTCCATATATTATTTGCACATATTTCTCCCCATGTTTAAGATCTCGAATGTCCGTCGATTAATTAATTTACTGACAATTAATTAATCAACATCTAACTCCATGAGTAGTACCACTCAACCTTATCATCATGCAGAACCAAGTCCACCTGCAGGGTTTACATGATGAACCTTATGAGCTCCTCAAAGGGGCATCATCATCCTAATATATAGGACACGGTTTCTTCCTATAATCAATGACACACCATATAAATAATATCATCTCCTAACTTACCGAGCCTATCGATTTAATCTATAAATCTCGCCCATTGGTAAATCAAAGAGATGAGTACTAAGTATATGTGCCCGTTATTATATCGGGATTAAGAGCATGTACAACATAATATCTAAGGTCCGATTCAATTATATAGTCAGCAATAAATCGAATCACCTCTATCTCGGTCCTGCTCAATACAAACAAAGTGTACTAGTGTAATTCTATGGTCAAGACAAACCAATACCAAATCACACCACAACCATGCCAATGGTTTGTCCAAAACCATCTCGGTTGTGAGCCTTTACTTATACTTTACAATGAACCGATAACATGATCTCTTGTGTGATACTACACACCATGTTATCTACAATGTAATGTATCAGATAAATATGCATAACCATAAATATGCAAACAATGATCATGTGATTCTTATTTCAAAATAAAGATGTTCATACAAAAGATAGAATTTTCAGTATACATCCCAACACCTAGTGAAGGGATTTGAATTTCCAAGAGGTCCAAAAGGTGGATAACTGAAGAAGAAGATATGGACCGAAGAGCAAGTTCAAGCTTTCGAGAGAAATGATAAAGTAATGCAATTGATATTAAATTCATTACCTAACGATATTGTGTCTAGGTTAGGTGAATTTCTAGATGAAAAAGAGCTATGGGAAAAATTGGCTAAGCTCCATGAAGAACCATCCATGGCTCAAGTAGAGAGAGAGCCCGAAGAAGAAAGATCTTCCTCACAAAAAAGTGAGGATTTGGAGGTTGATAGGGAATCAAAATCTGGATCGGAAGAGGTGGAAGAAGTGGAAGAAGCCTCCACCTCTAGTATTGAGGGGGAGGATGTTGGATTTCCAGCACCGCGATGAGTGTGTGTTCGAACATGTTTGGTAAACATGTGCAAAACGGAAGAATTAAAAATCAATAAATCTAATTTATTACAACACACACACCACACACATGCAAAGTACAACATGTGAAGACATAATCGCAGTTTTAAATTTTGCAATAAAAGGAAATTACGCTAGTTATACCTGACGTATCACATGCAGCGGGAATGACATCAAATGGAGTAACTCTTGCTAGAATTGTCTCTATCCATATCCACGTCGAGTACCGTCGGGATAGCTTCGCCAAGCTACGAGCCTTGTCTTCGTAGGTGTCACTAGCCACATGTCGAAGACGATGTGATTGAGAGAAGATCACAATCCGAATCAAAATTCGGATTCAAAAATGAGTCCCCAAAACTCGCTTCTCCGGAGAGAGATTCGTCAACTGATTGATGAATCCTTGGTCCTCCACCTATGAGGATTACCGAAGATCCAATCCTTGGCAATAAAGTCATTTTCGTAGCTCCAAACGCTGTCCAAAAAATTGGACAGCTTGGTGGAGGACTTGCCGTCGGCCAAAGGAGATGGCCAGCTGATCCTTGGTCACCAAAGCCAAGGTGGATCGCTGAAGGAGTGGGCGGCAGAAGCTGGATACAGACAGCTGGGGTGAACGACAACACAAAAGCTGGGCTGGCGTAGAACCCCTTAGGCGGCGTCAAGGAGAAGAGAGGGAGAGGAGAGGAAGAGAATTTTCCAAAAATAAACTTAGGGCTCTCCAAACCTTTAACCGCTTTTTTATAGAGTGCGTGTTTCTTAACCATCAAGAAACCTTCTCCTTAGAGTTATTGGTTCATAACCAAAACCCGTTAACCCACTCCAATAACTTAAGTTAAAATAAACCGAACCGAGTTGGTCTATTTTAAGTTAAAACCAACCGAACCAACTTTGGTTCATTCATTTAAAATAAACCAAACCCCTTTGGTTTATTCTCCACCATTGGATTAGAACCAAACCAATTTGGTTCATCCATCATGTCTTTATAAGACTCGGCCCATTCGTGCTTCCATTGCAACTGAAACAATTTCATGCTCACTCCTTGTTTGGTCCAACCAAACATAGTTTTTCTCGATTTGAGAATCTCATTCTCAAGCTCATTTTAAATCCTTCGGATTACGCTCATTGTGCGTGTGACCAAATAGGTTCTCAATTTATGTTGGTCGTCTATATTTAACCATTAATTATAGAATGATCATGAGTGGCACCTAGTAGTACATCATGATCCCCAATTAATCGAAAAATCAACAGTTGATCCAGAACCATTTATGAAACCCTTTAGCAGCTACAATGAATCATGCCCGTTCCCTTCACGCATCTAATACCCACTTGGTTCAGGACATATTCTATAGTGTCAGTCCCCACTAGGTCGACTACGTCACATCTAGCCCAAGTATCATTTTCTCATCCTACGGATTCTAGTTACTGCACATGTATCTAAGAGTACCTTACTCTAAACTTGTAATGCTTTGGCCAAAGACTTTAGTAACAATCCGACGAGAGGCCATGGGTATACATCTCCTCGTAAGGAGTGATGAATCCTTTATAGGCTATTCAAACACCTTCGGGCATTTTGACTTATACCCAATCATCCCGGGTCCACATCTCCTTGGAGATGCTTGCTTAAGATGTCAAAGCATAAGTCTCTATGACCAAGATGACTTTAATATCGCAAGTCAAAGGAACATCGCACTTAAGCTGTAGTAAGAACTTCATTGACATATCCATATATGCAGAGAATCATATGAAGTCTTACAGCTGGTCACTCCAAAGAGCTAGTTACCATAACTAGCATCCACGATTAACTTTGGACATCACAATGTCTCCAGCCTGTGAGAATCAGCTGTTTGGATACACCAAAGAGTATACCTCATGCTAGTCTCGACAAAATTGATGGTGTCCAAATCCATCAATTCATTGACTAGGGATAATTCCAATACATCATAATTACACATATAGAGATACTCACTAGTTGTGATCCAATCACAAATTATCTCATGCTGTGAATCGTATTGTGGACATTCAGTAAATGAGTTTAAGATCTAATAAAATATGAAAACATGTATACTCAAATAGTGAATCTTTATTTATCATATAAATGGTTTAAACATAAAGCGATTGCCTTAAGACACCTCTCATATATTACTGACAAACTCCCACTTGGCCTAATGTCAATCGCCATGGTATCCAATACCATAAGCCCTAACATGGCCTTGTAACTTACTTTGAGGTAAGACCATAGTTAAAGGATCCGCTAAGTTCTTTTCAGTAGGAATCTTCTCGATTTGTATTTCCTTCCTACTTATGATCTCTCTGATCAAATGATAGCGGCGAAGCACATGTTTGGATCGTTGATGAGACCTTGGCTCTTTCGCCTGTATAATTGCTCCATTATTGTTGTAGTAAATTGGTATTGCTTCAACAATGGTTCGTACCACACCAAGTTCATAAATGAACTTCTTGATCCAAACCTCTTCCTTTGCTGCTTCCGAAGCTGCAATGTATTCTACCTCTATGGTAGAATCTGCTACAGTGTCTTGTTTGGAACTTTTCTAACTCACTGTGCCCCCATTCAAGGTGAACACATACCCAGACTGAGACATAGAATCATCCTTATCTGTCTAAAAGCTGACATTCATATACCCCACATATCACCATGCCCCCTTCACTATATACTAGGAACACATCCTTAATTCTTCTTAAGTACTTAAGGATCGTCTTAACAACCTCCCAATGATCCATTTTTGGATCAGACTGGTATCTGCTCATGACACTTAAAGCATACGATACATCGAGTCTCATACATAACATAACATACATAATAGATCCTATTGCGGATCCATAGGGAATCTTACTCATGCAAATCCTCTGGTCTTCTGTGCGTAGACAAATAGACTTCGAAAGGTGTATCCCATGCCTGATGGGAAGGAAACCTTTCTTGGATTCCGACATACTAAACCTCTTTAGCACTCGGTCTATATATTTAGACTGTGAAAGACCAACCAACCGATTTGATCTATCCCTATAGATCTTAATTCCGAGGATATAAGTTGCTTCTCCCAGGTCTTTCATGGAGAACGTCTTGGACAACTAAATTTTAACTGACTATAAGACAGAAACATCGTTTCCTATAAGTAATATGTCATCGACATACAATACTAGGAACATGACTGCACTCCCACTAACCTTCTTGTACACACAAGGTTCGTCCAGATTTTGTGAGAAATCAAACTTTTTGATTGTCTCATCAAAACGAATATTTCAGCTCCTGGATGCTTGCTTCAATCCATATATGGACCATCGCAATTTGCATACTTTGGTTTTATCAATCAATGTGAAACCCTCAGGTTGTATCATATACACGTCCTCGAGTAGGTTTCCATTAAAGAAAGTTGTTTTCACATCCATCTGCCATATCTCATAATCATAATGAGTTGATATGGCCAGGAGCATCCGAATGGATTTAAGCATAGCAACAGGTGAATAGGTCTTATCATAATCAACACCTTGCTTTTGACGATACCCTTTCACCACTAATCTAGCCTTATAGGTAATCACATTACCATCCATGTCGATTTTCTTCTTGAAAACCCACTTGAACCCTATAGGCTTTATGCCTTCAAGTAGGTCAACCAAGTTCCAAACTTGATTTTCATACATGGAATTCATTTTCCACTTCATGCGTTAAGCCATTTATCCCTTTCTGAACTTTTCTGAACTTCTTAATAACTGGTAAGCTCCTCATCATCAATGAGTAACATGTCATTCAATTCACTTATGAGAAATCCATATCTCTCAGGAATGTTTCATGTTTTACTAGATCTACGAAGATGTGGTGTCACAATAGGTCCAGCTGATGGCTCATCACTATGAATTAACGGTTGTGGTGCTTCATCAGGTATCTCATCAATGTCTATTGGAGTCTCTCGATCCTTCTAAAGCTCAACGACACTTCCACTATTTTCTTGGAAGAGAAACTCTTTCTCTAGAAACACAGCATGTCTTGAAACAAACACCTTTTGTTCCACAGGATGATAGAATTGGTAACCCCTTATTTCCTTAGGGTATATAATAAATAGACATTTATCATACTTAGCATCCAATTTGTCTGATACAGTCTGCTTCACATAAGAAGGAGAATCCCATATCTTCAAGTAAGATAAATGAGGTTTCTTAGTATTCCATATCTCATATGGAGTAGTTGAGACTACCTTGGTTGACATTCTGTTTAGCAAGTAAACAGTTATCTGAAGTGCATAGCCCCAAAAGAACTTGGTGTTAGTAATAAATGAGAGATGTCCTAAGGCAATCGCCTTATGATTGAACCATTTATATGATAAATGAGGATTCACTATTTGAGTATACATGTTCTCATGTATTTGATTAGATCTTAAACTTATTTACTGAATGTCCATGATACGATTCACAGCATGAGAGAATTTGTGATTGGATCACAACTAGTGAGTATCTCTACATGTGTAATTGTGATGTATCAGAATTATCCCTGGTAGATGAATTTATGGATTTTGACACCATCAATTCTGTCGACACTAGCACGAGGTATACTCCTTGGTATATCCAAGCAGCTTATTCTCACTGGCTGGAGACATTGTGATGTCCGGAGTTAATCGTAGATGCTAGTTATGGTAACTAGTTCATTGGAGTGACCAGCCATAAGACTTCGTATGGTTCTCTGCATATATAGATATGTCAATGAAGTTCTTACTGCAGATTAAGTGCGATATTCCTTTGACTTGTGGTATTCAAGTCATCTTGATCATGAAGACATATGCTTTGACATCTTAAGCAAGCATCTCCGAGGAGATGTGGACCCGGGATTATTGGGTATAAGTCGGAGTGATCGATGGTGTTTGAATAGCCTATAAAGGATTCACCACTCCTTGCGAGGAGATGTATACCCATGACCTCTCATCGTATTGTTACTAAAGTCTTTGGCCAAAGTATTACATGTTTAGAGTAAGGTACTCTTGGATAGATGTGCCGTAACTAGAATCCGTAGGATGAGGAAATGATACTTGGGCCAGGTGTGACGTAGTCAACCTAGTGGAGACTGACACTATAGACCATGTCCTGAACCAAGTGGATATAAGATGAGTGAAAGGAATGGGGCACGTATCATTATAGCTGCTGAAGGGTTTCAAAAATAGTTCTGGATTGACCGTTGATCTTTTCGGTTAATTGGGGATCATGATGTACTACTAGGTACCACTCATGATCGTTCTATAATTAATGGTTAATTATAGATGGCCAACATAAACCAAGAACCTATTTGGTCACACGCACAACGAGCGTAATCCGAAGGATTTAAAACGAGCTTGAGAATGAGATTCTTAGACGAAGAGAAACTAGGTTTGGATGGACCAAACAAGGAGCAAGCATGAAATTGTTTCAGTTGCAATGGAAGCGTGGATGAGCTATGTCTTATGAAGACATGATGGATGAACCAAATTGGTTTGGTTCTAATCCAATGGTGGAGAATGAACCAAAGGGTTTTGGTTTGTTTTAAACGAATGAACCAAAAGTTGGTTCGATTCATTTTAACTTAAAATAGACCAAATCGGTTTGGTTTATTTTAACTTAAATTAATGGAGCGGGTTAACGAGTTTTGGTTATGAACCAATAACCATTAGGAGAATTTGTTCTCTATAAAATAGGGCTCAAGGGTTTAACGAGACCCTAATCCTAAGTTGCCGCCCCCTCTCCTTCTCCTCTTGTGGTCGGCGCCAAAACCCTAGCCGCCGCCCACTCCTTGTGCCACCGTCCAAGTTATTGCCGGCATCCAAGCTTCAGTTGGCGATCCTCCGGCAACCCTCTGGTGATCTTCCTTGGCTCCAGCAACAAGGTGAGCATCTAGCTTCCTTATCTGGCCGACGCTAATCCTCCACCAAAGCAGTCCAATTTTCTGGACAGCTTGTTTACTTCGTGTCGGAGTGTCGTTTGGACGACGTTTGGAGCTCCGATAGCGGCTTCCTTGCTGAGGATTCGATCTCCGGTAATCCTCATAGGTGGAGGATGAAGGATTCTTCAAACAGTGGGCGAATACCTCTCCGGAGAAGCGAGTTTTTGAGGACTCGTTTTGAATCCGAATTTTGATTCGGATTGTGATCTTCTCTCGATCACATCGTCTTCGACACGAGGCTAGTGACTCATACGAAGACGAGGCTCATGACTTTGTGAAGTCATCCCGAAGATACTCGACGTGGATACAGATAGAGGTGATTCTAGCGAGGGTTGCTCCGGTTGATGCCTTTCCCGCTACACGTGATACGTCAAGTATATGTAGAATAAATTTCCTTTTATTGCAAAATTTGAAACTATGGTTATGTATAAACATGTTGTACTATGCATGCGTGTGGGGTGTGTGTTGTAATAAATTAGATTTATTATTTTTATTTCTTCCGCTGTGCATATGTTTACGAAACATGTTCGAACACACATTCGTCGCGGTGCCGGAAACCCAACAGTGGCACCAGAGCCCAGGTTTTGTTTCGACATAAACGTAAAATTATTTTGCGATAGTCGTAATTGTATTTATGGAAATTTTCTACTTTTGAAAAGTTAGAAGTATTTTTGGAAATTTTTAGTTTTGGAAAGTCTAGAAGTATTTATGGAAATTTTCTACTTTTAGAAAGTTAGAAGTATTTATGGAAACTAACATTTTCTATAAATAAAATATTTGATTAAATTTAGAAATTTGTTTCCTAATTTAATCATGATTTGATTTGGAAAATCAAATCTTAAATATATTTTATTTCCAAAAATAGTTTTGACAATTTAGGAAATTTATTTCCTAAATTAAATTTGACTTTCCTTAATTGAGACCTTCCATAAATAAAATATGTGATTAGATTTGGAAATTTGTTTCCTAATTTAATCATGATTTGATTTTGGGAATCAAATCTTAAACATATTTTATTTCCATAAATAGTTATGACATATAAGGAAATTAAGTACATGTCATAATTATATGTCATGTAATTACATTATATGCATATCATTATGCCATGCGTGTCGTGACATGTAGATGTATGCCATGTAAACCATGCCATGTAGATAATAGTTATTTGCATGCAAAGAGGATGAGACATAAAACCCTTACTCAATATTAGAGCCTACATCTTCCATTAATATGGTTAGAACCAGAGTTCTGTTTCTTGTTTGGGTTGTTGGACTCTCTCCAAGCCCGGCTCGAACCCGAACATGTTCAAACGATGGAATAGTTTAATACTAATATGGTAAGAGTCAGAGGTCAATCGTTAGCTTTGGTTGTTGGACTCTCTCCAAGCCGGGCTAATTGGTTGAATGCACTCTAACCATATTAAAACTATTTCTCGATTAATGGGTGGCTTTAACCTGGAGCATCATCTTGTTGGACTCTCTCCAAGGTCGATGTGAAGGGAGGTGAAGTTGGGTGCTATGCATATGATGCATACTTGTTAAAGAGTTAACAACCCGATGTATATGTGAACATTCAATTAGTTTATAGCACATTGTGAAAGTTGCATATATGTGATATGCAATCGGTATATTTGATACCTACCATCGTAGCTATGAATGACTTGTTGGACTCTCTCCAAGGTTGTTCATATCTATGTTGGATATCATCCCATTCGGAGATGGACCAACAATCTCCCGAAGTGATTTTGGGGTTTTTGAAATTTAAAAAATTAATGGGATTTATGAATGTATATTGATGCATTTTAAATCATCTTTCTCATATATGCTCGATTTGTACTTCTAAGTTAATCGATTGATCATGATATCTTTGAATTTGCGCTCTATTTTGAATTCAAATAAAATGACTGGGCCGATCTTCTTGGAATGGCTTAGAAGCTTGAGAATTGTTCTCAAGGCGGAAAAGCTTACGAATGTCCTCGAAGCGCCTCTTCTCGCCCGTCCTAGTGACGATGCAACTCCGGACCAATTGTTGGTCTATCAGAAACATGTGATTGATTCTGAACTAGTGAGTTGCATTATACTAGCCGCGATGGTACCCGAGCTACGGAAAGCAGCATGAGCATATGGATGCTCATACCATAGTCCTTCATCTTTATGATTTGTTTGATGAGCAAGTGAGATTTCAAAGGTTCGAAGTATCCAAGCTCCTCTTCACCTCTGAGATGCAAGAAGGTTCACCTTGGTACTTCTCAACATGCTGAAGACTGTGGAGCCTTCTGAGAAGCATGAGTAGGGGACGGTGCTGTTAGTTGATTTCTCGAAGAAAGGTTCTAAGAGGGAGTCAAAGGAACAACAGAAGGGGAAGAAGAAAAAGGCTACAAAGGACAGAACCAGCTCAAAAGGGCACTTTCCATCATTATGACATGGAGGGTCATTGGCAAAGAAACTGCAAGATTTATCTTGAGTCCGTGAAGAAGAATAAGGCATCAGATGCCCCATCTTCTTCAGATATCTTCGTTATTGATTGTCATTCTATTTTCTCAGACACTTGGGTATTGGATACTGGGTGTGGCTCACATATATGTAATGACATACATAGGCTAAGGAATAGAAGAAGACTCATCAAGGCAGAGTCAAATTTACGTGTTGGGAATGGAGCAAAGGTTGCTGCACTCGCCATCGGAATGTATTTATTGAAACTCCCTACAGGACTTATCTTAGAACTGGACAACTGCTTTTATGTTCCTTTGTTGATAAAGAGCATCATTTCTATTTCTTGTTTAAATAGAAATGGGTACCATTTAACTTTTAGTAACAATTGTTGTAACATAACTTTGAATGACATTCTTTATGGGACTGAAACTTTAAGCAATGGTATTTATACGTTGGACGTATCCAGTGAAATTTTCAATATCGAAGCAAGAAACAAACGTGCTCGAAAAGATAATCAATTAGACTCCTACATGTGACATTGTCGTCTTGGCCATGTGAGCAAGAAACGCATGTCCGAATTACACCGATGTGGAATTCTGGAATCGTTTGAATTAGATTCATATGATACAAGCGAATGATGCTTAAAAGGTAAGATGACCAAGTTACCTTTTACTGGAAAAGGTGAATGAGTGGGAGAGTTGTTAGGTCTAATACATACTGACGTATGTGGACGTATGTCAACTCAAGCTATGGAAGGCTATAGCTACTTCATTACCTTCGCCGATGATCACTCACAGTTTGGGTATGTGTTCTTGATGAAACACAAGTCTGAAGCCTTTGAAAGGTTCAAAGAATTCAGAAATGAAGTAGAGAAACAACATTACAAGAGTATTAAAATACTTCGATCGGATCAAGGTGGTGAATACTTAAGTCAAGAGTTTCTAGATTATCTAAGAGACAATGGTATATTGTCTCAATGGACTCCGCCATATACATCACAACATAATGGTGTATCTGAGAGGCATAACCAGACCTTGTTGGACATGGTCAGGTCAATGATGAATCATGCGAATCTTCCCAAGTCCTTTTGGGGCTATGCACTTCAGACAGCTGTTTACTTGTTAAACAGAATGCCAACCAAGGTAGTCTCTACTACTCCATATGAGATATGGAATAGTAAGAAACCTCATGTATCTTACTTGAAGATATGGGGTTGTCCTGCTTATGTGAAGTGGATTGTATCAGACAAATTGGATGCTAAGTGTGATAAATGTCTATTTATTGGATACCCTAAGGAAACAAGGGGTTACCAAATCTATCATCCTGTGGAACAAAAGGTGTTTGTTTCAAGGCATACTGTGTTTCTAGAGAAAGAGTTTCTCTTGCGAGAAAACAGTGGGAGTGTTGTCGAGCTTGAGGAGGCTCGAGAAACTCAAATAGACATTGATGAGATACCTTGTGAAGCATAACAGCCAATAACTCATAGTGATGAGCCATCGGCTGGACCTATTGTTACACCACATCTTCGTAGATCTGGTAGAACACGCAATATTCCTGAGAGATATGGATTTCTCGTAAGTGAATCGAATAACGTGTTACTTATTGATGATGAGGAGCCTACCAGTTATGAAGAAGTTCTGAAAAGTTCAAAAAGGGACAAGTTGCTTGATGCCATGAAGTCGGAAATGGATTCCATGTATGAAAACCAAGTTTGGAACTTGGTTGACCCACCTTAAGGCATAAAGCCTATAGGGTGCAAGTGGGTTTTCAAGAAGAAAACCGACATGGATGGTAATGTGATTACCTATAAGGTTAGATTGGTGGCGAAAGGATATCGTCAAAAGCAAGGTGTTGATTATGACGAAACCTATTCGCCGGTAGCTATGCTTAAATCCATTCGGATGCTCCTGGCCATAGAGGCTCATTATGATTATGAGATATGGTAAATGGATGTGAAAACAACTTTCCTTAATGGAAACTTACTCGAGGATGTGTATATGATACAGCCTGAGGGTTTCTCATCGGTTGATAAAACCAAGGTATGCAAATTGCGACGGTCCATATATGGATTGAAGCAAGCATCCAAAAGCTGGAATATCCATTTTGATGAGACAATCAAAAGTTTGATTTCTCACAAAATCTAGACGAACCTTGCGTGTGCAAGAAGGATAGTGAGAGTGCAGTCATGTTCCTAGTATTGTATGTCGATGACATATTAGTTATAGGAAATGATGTTTCAGTCTTATAGTCAGTTAAGATTTGGTTGTCCAAGACATTATTCATGAAAGACCTGGGAGAAGCAACCTACATCCTCGGGATTATGTTCTATAGAGATAGATCGAAACGGTTGCTTGGTCTTTCGCAGTCTACATATATAGACAGAGTGCTAAAGAGGTTTAGCATGTCGGAATCCAAGAAAGGTTTCCTACCCATCAGGGTATGGGATACACCTTTCGAAGTCTATGTGTCCGCGCACAGAAGACGAGAGGATTTGCATGAGTAAGATTCCCTATGCATCCGCAATAGGATCTATCATGTATGCTATGTTATGTACGAGGCCCGATGTATCATATGCTCTGAGTGTCATGAGTAGATACCAGTCTGATCCAGAAATGGATCATTGGGCGGCTGTTAAGACAATCCTTAAGTACTTGAGAAGAACTAAGGATGTATTACTAATATGTGGAGAAGGGGACATGGTGATACATGGGTATACAAATGTCAGCTTCCAGACAGACAAGGATGATTCCAGGTCTCAGTCTAGATACGTGTTCACCTTACGTATTGCTAGGATTTCTCTTGCAACTTGATCAGGGAGTATTAAACCAGAGGCTTGGTGAGGCTCGAGACTGTGAAGATAGACATTAATGAGATACACAAGAAGTTCATTTATGAACTTGGTGTGGTTCCAGCCATTGTTGAAGCAATACCGGTCTACTGCGATAATAATGGAGCAATTGCACAGGCGAAAGAGACAAGGTCTCATCAATGATCCAAACATGTGCTTCTCCACTATCATCTGATCAAAGAGATCATTAGTAGGAAGGAAATATAAATCGAGAAAATCCCCACTGAAAGGAACTTAGCGGATCCATTGACTAAGGCATTACCTCAAAGTAAGTTTGAGTGTCATGTTAGAGCCTATGGTATTGGATACCATAGCGATTGGCATTAGGCCAAGTGGGAGTTTGTTAGTAATATATGAGAGATGTCCTAAGGCAATCGCCTTATGATTGAACCACTTATATGATAAATGAGGATTCGCTATTTGAGTATACATGTTCTCATATATTTGATTAGATCTTAAACTCATTTACTGAATGTCCACAATACGATTCACAGCATGAGAGAATTTGTGATTGGATCACAACTAGTGAGTATCTCTACATGTGTAATTTTGATGTATCAGAATTATCCCTGGTCGATGAATTGATGAATTTGGACACCATCAATTCTGTCGAGACTAGCACGAGATATACTCCTTGGTGTATCCAAGAAGTTGATTCTCACTGGCTGGAGACATTGTGATGTCTGGAGTTAATCGTGGATGCTAGTTATGGTAACTAGTTCATTGGAGTGACCAACAATAAGACTTCATATGGTTCTCTACATATATAGATATGTCAATGAAGTTCTTACTACAGCTTAAGTGCAATATTCCTTTGACTTGCGGTATTCAAGTCATCTTGATCATGAAGACTTATGCTTTGACATCTTAAGCAAGCATCTCTGAGGAGATGTGGACCCGGGATGATTGGGTATAAGTCGGAGTGATCAAAGGTGTTTGAATAGCCTATAAAGGATTCACCACTCCTTGCGAGGAGATGTATACCAATGGCCTCTCATCGAATTGTTACTAAAGTCTTTGGCCAAAGCATTACATGTTTAGAGTAAGGTACTCTTGGATACATGTGCAGTAACTAGAATCCGTAGGACGAGGAAATGATACTTGAGCCAGGTGTGACATAGTCAACCTAGTGGGGACTGACACTATAAACCATATCCTAAACCAAGTGGGTATAAGATGAGTGAAAGGAATGGGGGACGTATCATTATAGCTACTGAAGAGTTTCAGAAATAGTTCTGGATCGACCGTTGATCTTTTCGGTTAATTGAGGATCATGATGCACTACCAGGTGCCACTCATGATTGTTCTATAATTAATGGTTAATTATAGATGGCCAACATAAACCGAGAACCTATTTGGTCACACGCTCAACGAGCGTAATCCGAAGATTTTATAACGAGCTTGAGAATGAAATTCTCAGACCAAGAGAAACTAGGTTTGGTTGGACCAAAGAAGGAGCGAGTATGAAATCGTTTCAGTCGCAATGGAAGCATGGATGGGTTGTGTCTTATGAAGACATGATGGATGAACCAAATTAGTTTGGTTCTAATACAATGGTGGAGAATAAACCAAAGGGGTTTGGATTTTTTTAAACGAAAGAACCATAAGTTGGTTCAGTTCGTTTTAACTTAAAATAGACCAAATCGGTTTGGTTTATTTTAACTTAAATTAATGGAGCAGGTTAACGGATTTTGGTTATGAATCAATAACCATTAGGAGAATTTGTTCTCTATAAAATAGGGCTCAAGGGTTTAATGAGACCCTAATCCTAAGTTGCCGCCCCCTCTCCTTCTCCTCTTGTGGTCGGCGCTCAAAACCTAGCCGCCGCCCACTCCTTGTGCCACCGTCCAAGTTGTTGCCGGCGTCCAAGCTTCAGCTGGAGATCCTCCGGTGATCTTCCTTGGCTCCGGTGACAAGGTGAGCATCTAGCTTCCTTATTTGGCCGACGCTAATCCTCCACCAAAGCTGTCCAGTTTTTTGGACAGCTTGTTTACTTCGTGTTGGAGCGTCGTTTGGATGATGTTTGGAGCTCCGATAGAGGCTTCCTTGCTGGGGATTCGATCTCCGGTAATCCTCATAGGTGAAGGACGAAAGATTCATCAAACGGTGGGCGAATACCTCTCCGGAGATGCGAGTTTTTGAGGACTCATTTTGAATCCGAATTTTGATTCAGATTGTGATCTTCTCTTGATCACATTGTCTTCGACATGAGGCTAGTGACTCGTACGAAGACGAGGCTTGTCACTTTGTGAAGTCATCCCGAAGATACTCGGTGTGGATACGAATAGAGGCGATTCTAGCGAGGGTCGCTCCGGTTGATGCCTTTCCCGCTACACGTGATACGTCAGGTATACGTAGAATAAATTTCCTTTTATTGCAAAATTTGAAACTATAGTAATGTCTACACATGTTGTACTATGCATGCGTGTGGTGTGTGTATTGTAATAAATTAGATTTATTATTTTTATTTCTTCTGCTGTGCACTTGTTTACAAAATATGTTCGAACACACACTCGCCGCGGTGCCAGAAATCCAACAGTGGTATCAGAGCCCAGGTTTTGTTTCGACATAATCGTAAAATTATTTTGCGATAGTCGTAATTGTATTTATGGAAGTTTTCTACTTTTGGAAAGTTAGAAGTATTTATGAAAATTTTCATTTTTGGAAAGTCTAGAAGTATTTATGGAAATCTTTTACTTTTGGAAAGTAAGAAGTATTTATGGAAATTAACATTTTCTATAAATAAAATATTTGATTAGATTTGGAAATTTATTTCCTAATTTAATCATGATTTGATTTGGAAAATCAAATCTTAAATATATTTTATTTCCATAAATAGTTTTGACAATTTAGGAAATTTATTTCCTAAATTAAATTTGACTTTCCTTAATTGAGACCTTCCATAAATAAAATATGTGATTAGATTTGGAAATTTGTTTCCTAATTTAATCATGATTTGATTTTGGGAATCAAATCTTAAACATATTTTATTTTCATAAATAGTTATGACATATAAGGAAATTAATTACATGTCATAATTGTATGTCATGTAATTGCATTAGATGCATATCATTATGCCATGCATGTCGTGACATGTAGATGTATGTCATGTATGTCATGTCATGCAGATAATAGTTATTTGCATGCAAAGAGGATGAGACATAAAACCCTTACTCAGTATTAAAGCCTACACCTTCCATTAATATGGTTAGAACCAGAGTTCTGTTTCTTGTTTGGGTTGTTGGACTCTCTCCAAGCCCGGCTCGAACCCGAACATGTTCAAACCATGAAATAGTTTAATACTAATACGGTAATAGTCAGAGATCAATCGTTATCTTTGGTTGTTGGACTCTCTCCATGCCGGGCTAATTGGTTGAATGTACTCTAACCATATTAAAACTATTTCACGATTAATGGTTTGGGTTTAACCTAGAGCATCGACTTGTTGGACTCTCTCCAACGTCGATGTGAAGGGAGGTAAAGTTGGGTGCTATGCATATGATGCATACTTGTTAATGAGTTAACAACCCGATGTATGTGTGAACATTAAATTAGTTGATAGCACAATGTGATAGTTGCATATATGTGATATGCAATCGGTATATTTGATACCTACCATCGGAGCTATGAATGGCTTGTTGGACTTTCTCCAAGGTTGTTCATATCTATGTTGGATATCAGCCCATTCGAAGATGAACCTACGATCTCCCGAAGTGATTTTGGGGTTTTTGAAATTCGAAAAATGAATGGTATTTATGAATGTATATTGATGCATTTTAAATCATCTTTCTCATATATGCTCGATTTGTATTTCTAAGTTAATCGATTGATCGTGATGTCTTTGAATTTTTGCTTTATTTTGAATTCAAATAAATTGACTGGGCCGATCTTCTTGGACTGGCTTAGAAGCTTGAGAATTGTTCTCAAGGCGGAAAAGATTACGAATATCCTCGAAGTGCCTCTTCCCGCCCGTCCTAGTGAAGATGCAACTCCAAACCAATTGTTAGCCTATCAGAAACATGTGATTGATTTTGAACTAGTGAGTTGCATCATGCTAGCCGCAATGGTACCTGAGCTGCGGAAGCAGCATGAGCATATGGATGCTCATACCATAGTCCTTCATCTTTATGAGTTGTTTGATGAGCAAGTGAGATTCGAAAGGTTCGAAGTCTCCAAGCTCCTCTTCACCTCTGAGATGCAAGAAGGTTCATCTTGGTACTTCTCAACATGCTGAAGACTGTGGAGCCTTCTGAGAAGCATGAGTAGGGGATGGTGCTGTTAATTGAATCCTCGAAGAAAGGTTCTAAGAGAGAGTAAAAGGAACAGCAGAAGGGGAAGAAGAAAAAGGCTAAAAAGGACAGAACCAACTCAAAAGGGCACTTGCCATCATTATGGCAAGGAGGGCCATTGGCGAAGAAACTGCAAGATTTATCTTCAGTCCATGAAGTAGAATGAGGCATCAGATGTCCCATCTTCTTCAGATATCTTCGTTTTTGATTGTCATTCTATTTTCCTCAGAAACTTGGGTATTGGATACTGGGTGTGGCTCACATATATGTAATGACATACATGGGCTAAGGAATAGAAGAAGGCTCGTCAAGGGAGAGTCAAATTTATGTGTTGGGAATGGAGCAAAGGTTGCTGCACTCGCCATCGGAATGTATTTATTGAAACTCCCTACAGGACTTATCTTAGAACTGGACAACTGCTTTTATGTTCCTTCGTTGATAAAGAACATCATTTCTATTTCTTGTTTAAATAGAAATGGGTACCATTTAACTTTTAGTAACAATCGTTGTTACATAACTTTGAATGACATTCTTTATGGGACTGGAACTTTAAGCAATGGTATTTATACGTTGGATGTATCCAGTGACATTTTCAATATCGAAGCGAGCAACAAACATGCTCGAAAAGATAATCAATTAGACTCCTACATGTGGCATTGTCGTCTTAGCCATGTGAGCAAGAAACGCATTTCCGAATTACACCGATGTGGAATTCTGGTATCGTTTGAATTAGATTCATACGATACATGCGAATCATGCTTAAAAGGCAAGATGACCAAGTTACCTTTTACTGAAAAAGGTGAACGAGTGGGAGAGTTGCTAGGTCTAATACATACTGATGTATATGGACCTATGTCAACTCAAGCTATGGAAGGCTATAGCTACTTCATTACCTTCATCGATGATCACTCACGATTTGGGTATGTGTTCTTGATGAAACACAAGTCTGAAGCCTTTAAAAGTTTCAAAGAATTCAGAAATGAAGTAGAGAAACAACATAACAAGAGTATTAAAATACTTTGATCGGATCGAGGTGGTGAATACTTAAGTCAAGAGTTTCTAGATTATCTAAGAGACAATGGTATATTGTCTCAATGGACTCCGCTATATACACCACAGCATAATGGTGTATCTGAGAGGCATAACCGGACCTTGTTGGACATAGTTAGGTCAATGATTAATCATGCGAATCTTCCCAAGTCCTTTTGAGGCTATGCACTTCAGACAACTATTTACTTATTAAACAGAATGCCAACTAAGGTAGTCTCTACTACTCCATATGAGATATGAAATAGTAAGAAACCTCATGTATCTTACTTGAAGATATGGGGTTGTCCTACTTATGTGAAGTGGAATGTATCAGACAAATTGGATGCTAAGTCTGATAAATGTCTATTTATTGGATACCCTAAGGAAACAAGGGGTTACCAATTCTATCATCCTATGGAACAAAAGGTGTTTGTTTCAAGGCATTCTTTGTTTCTAGAGAAAGAGTTTCTCTTGCAAGAAAATGGTGGCAGTGTTGTCGAGCTTGAGGAGGCTCGAGAAACTCAAATAGACATTGATGAGATACCTAGTGAAGCACAACAGCCAATAACTCATAGTGATGAGCCATCAGCTGGACCTATTGTTACACCACACCTTCGTAGATCTGATAGAACACATAATATTCCTGAGAGATATGGATTTCTCGTAAGTGAATCAAACGACGTGTTACTCATTGATGATGAGTAGCCTACCAGTTATGAAGAAGTTCTGAAAAGTTCAGAAAGGGACAAGTTGCTTGATGCCACGAAGTCGAAAATGGATTCCATGTATGAAAACCAAGTTTGGAACTTGGTTGACCCACCTGAAGGCATAAAGCCTATAGGGTGCAAGTGGGTTTTCAAGAAGAAAACCGACATGGATGGTAATGTGATTACCTATAAGGCTAGATTGGTGGAGAAAGGATATCGTCAAAAGCAAGGTGTTGATTATGACGAAACCTATTCGTCGGTAGCTATGCTTAAATCCATTCGGATGCTCCTAACCATAGCGGCTTATTATGATTATGAGATATGGCAAATGGATGTGAAAACAACTTTCCTTAATGGAAACATACTCGAGGATGTGCATATGATACAACCTGAGGGTTTCACATCGGTTGATAAAACCAAGGTATGCAAATTGCGACGGTCCATATATGGATTGAAGCAAGCATCCAAAAGTTGGAATATCCGTTTTGATGAGACAATCAAAAGTTTGATTTCTCACAAAATTCAGACGAACCTTGTGTGTACAAGAAGGTTAGTGGGAGTGCAGTCGTTTTCCTAGTATTGTATGTCGATGACATATTACTTATAGGAAACGATGTTTCAGCCTTATAGTCAGTTAAGATTTGATTGTCCAAGACATTCTCCATGAAAGACCTGGGAGAAGCAACCTACATCCTCGGGATTAAGATCTATAGAGATAGATCGAAACGGTTGCTTGGTCTTTCGTAGTCTACATATATAGATCGAGTCCTAAAGAGGTTTATCATGTTGGAATCCAAGAAAGGTTTCCTACCCATCATGCATGGGATATACCTTTCGAAGTCTATGTGTCCGTGCACAAAAAATGAAAGGATTTGTATGAGTAAGATTCCCTATGCATCCGCAATAGGATCTATCATGTATGCTATGTTATCTATTAAGCCCGATGTATCATATACTCTGAGTGTCACGAGTAGATACCAGTCTGATCCAGGAATGGATCATTGGGCGACTGTTAAGACAATCCTTAAATACTTGAGAAGAACTAAGGATGTGTTCCAAATATATGGAGAAGGGGACAAAGTGATACGCGGGTATACGGATGTCAGCTTCCAGAATGACAATGATGATTCCATGTCTCAGTCTGGATACGTGTTCACCTTGAATGAGGACACAGTGAGTTGGAAAAGTTCTAAACAAGACACTATAGTGAATTCCACCACTGAGGCAGAATACATTGCAGCTTCGGAAGCAGCAAAGGAAGCGGTTTGGATCAAGAAGTTCATTTATGAACTTGGTTTGGTTCCAGCCATTGTTGAAGCAATACCGATCTACTGCGACAACAATGGAGCAATTGCACAGGCAAAAGAGCCAAGGTCTCATCAATGATCCAAACATGTGCTTCGCCGCTATCATCTGATCAGAGAGATCATTAGTAGGAAGGAAATACAAATCGAGAAAATCCCCACTAAAAGGAACTTAGTGGATCCTTTGACTAAGGCATTACCTCAAAGTAAGTTTGAGGGTCATGTTAGAGCCTATGGTAATGGATACCGTAGCAATTGGCATTAGCCCAAGTGGGAGTTTTTTAGTAATATATGAGAGATGTCCTAAGGCAATCTCCTTATGATTGAACCATTTATATGATAAATGAGTATTCACTATTTGAGTATACATGTTCTCATGTATTTGATTAGATCTTAAACTCATTTACTGAATGTCCATGATACGATTCACAGCATTGTTAGATCGAGAAGCGTCGCAAGAGGGGGGGGGGTGAATAGCGATCGTAAATCTTTTCGACATTTCGTTCGAGTAGACAATTAAACGAGTAAGAGCAACGGAAAATAAAGGAACACATTTATTTTTACTTGGTTCACAACCCAGCAGTTGCTACTCCAAGGCCCTATCGGTCCTAGACCGCGTACGGAGGGCAAAGCACTATAACGTCTCCTCCTCGTTGGAGGTAGGAGACAACGATCACAAAAACCGAATGTACGAGGATGAGGCAACAAGCCTACCTCACCTCGTTACGATTAAAATAAAGAATACAATAAAAATAATTACTTGCTACTGCTGCCGACGAATGAGATTTGAACTTGTCGTTGCGTCGGCGTTATGACGGCGTTGGAGCATTGGCGTTGTAGGAGCACTTGATGATGCTTGGAGTTGGAATCCTCCCCTCCTTTTATAGATTTTGGCCTCTGAATATGTCTCCTCTTTTTTCAGAACAGATCACGAAGTTGTCCAAATTTTATCGTGAAGTGGCCGCGTCAAACGTTATCCATTTTGACCTAGCGCAAAGGCTGATTCGTCGCCATCAGTCGACTGATGAGCATCAGTCGACTGCTTGATGTCCAGCAGTCGACTGCCAGCCTGGCCACTTCCCTGCAGTAAGAGGTTAGCTCGGAAAATGATAAATGCGATGGTTTCTGACCGTTCGATCTCGACCTAGACCTTCCATGGGAAGTCTTAATCGGATCGCCGCCTACGGTCGTCCCCGTAAAGAGGACACGACCTTACAATCTCTCACTCACACGAGCTTACCTCGATAGTAGCTCTCGCTTTCGGCCTTCCACTCGATTCCTTCGGCTCCCTCCGATGTCACTCGAGTGTTGCCCGACCACCGCGGCTTCCACTGGGTGTCGCTAGCCTTCAGCTCCAGCTTTAGCACTTTTCTGCACACTTGATTTAGCTCGTGAGATAATGATGTAAACTTAACTTTGTGTCTTTGCCATAATCAAAACACAGGTTTGATTATCTAGTGCCCTTGCACCAACAATCTCCCCCTTTTTGATCTATGGCAAACCAACACAAAGTTAAGGAAATTAAAGCATAAAACAAGTATAGTAGATGATGAATGTGAAGATGAATATCATTTCCAAAAACTCCCCCTCAACCAAAACTCCCCCTTAACCCTAGGTGAGTTTTGAAAGAGATAATTTAATTTTTAAAATTAAATTTTATGTTACTCCCCCTTAACTTTTGCTCTTTCAAAATTAAATTTTATGTTACTCCCCCTTAACTCTTCTCCCCCTTTTGCCATAAATCAAAAAAATTTGGGGTTTTTGTATAAAATAGGGTTTTGAAAACAATATCATATATGCATGCATCTAGATAAATCAAATATGAGTCCAAGCATGCGTCTAGCAGTAGTTAGATAGATTGGTTCGAGGTGTGTCCCTCTGCACCAATAATCTAAAGGTTTATAATATAACCCTTAGGGTTAGTTTGCTCTCCCCCTTAGTCAAATATATGAAGTATAAGAGATGTAGGGGGCACTAAACTTTGGCTTAAGAGTTATTAAGTACAATAGTTGAGAAAATAAGTAGTATTTTGAAGAGATTGTTTTAAGTATATTTCAATTATCCTTAACATCTCACCCATTCTATGTGTCTCAGAATTTGTTCACCTTATATGTTTTGTGAGATGATTTTAAATTGATTAAAGATAGTCAACCTTGGGTTAGATTCGGATTTAACCTTTAGATTGTTAAGTAACTTTTTGAGAAACTGGCTTCCAGGTCGTGGCGAGGCACATGGGCCTTCTTTGATCGTAACAACGACCACTTCCTTAGACAAAGCCAAATTCAAGAAAATATCACTTAAGTCACTTAGGGATACTTCCTGGTCTAACTAGTTTAGGATACGACGAGGTAGCTTTAGCTAGTTCCACTCGGTCAAGTGCACCAAGCTAGATACGCCTTATCTAGCTCGAATACACGAGACTTTGTTTCCCTAATGTACTATCATCTCGCTGCGTCCTGATACTATGTTGTCAAGAGTTGACTAACCATTTACCCTATCTAGCCATTCTAAAAATTAAAGTAAAATATGCAATGGTTTTGCTAAGTAAGCGGGTATACTATTTTAGTGTTAGCTCCCCCTAGACCATTGAACCAATATGGTCTATTCAAATAATGAACTTGATCCTGGGGAATCCAAACCTTATTAGTCCTTATATGTGAGTTCAATAAAACCTTTGGGACCCATGCTTGGACTCTTTGATGACTACGATTTACGATAGACATATAAGACCTATTTGTAGTCTTTGACTTAAATCCGAGTCCGGCTTTGTTGTACACGGCTCTTTGGGTTCCAAGTAGTCGATTAAGGTTCTTAGATCCCAATGTGAACCTTTCCAACCTAGCCTCAACCTCTTGAACTCGGTCTTTCAAGAGAGAATTCTCCTCCTCAAGTTTTTCAATTTGGGTTGAGTTTCCCTCTTGAACTTGACTAGTTGAAGAGGTTAGAGTAGCCTCTTGCTTGAGGGTTTCAACCTCCTCAAGTAACAACTCAACCCTAGACTCGGACTTAGTTAATTTCCTATTAAGCATTTTAATTGTATTGTAAAGCGTATGAATTAGTGAGCGGCTAACCCTAATTTTCTCTTTTGGTCCGGCTTTGAGTTGCTTCTCAAAGTAGTCCTCGAGTTCGGAGTCGGTGTTATAGTTGGACTCGGCTTCGGATTCTGACTCGGACTCCTCCGGTCTTGCTATGTAAGCTATGTCTTCTTTGTTGTCCCAAGTTGCATGGAAGGCTTTCCTTGCTCCCTTTTTCTTTTGGTTCTCGTACTTCAATTTCCTTCTTTCTTTTCGAACTATTCTCTGCACAACATTCACTATTGCTTCCACCTCTTCTGATTTGGACTCTAATTCATCTTCGGGTTCGAGTTCATCTACTTGCCTAGTAGGTGGCTTGCTTCTTTGTCCTGCAAGTAGAGCAATACCTCTCTCGGCCCGGACCACGTTAGTTTGCTCGTGAAGTTCAAACTCGGAAAATAATTCGTCTAACCTAAGCTTTGAAAGGTCCTTAGAGACCTTGTAGACATCGACAATGGATGCCCACAAGGTAGTCCTAGGGAAAGCATTTAAAGCGTACCTTATAAGGTCCCGATTCTCTATGGCTTGCCTGATCGAGTGAAGACCATTGACGATGTCTTGGATCCGCGCATGTAATTGGGTGGCGGTCTCGCGATCCTGCATCTTTAGATTGTATAGTTTATTTAAAAGTAAATCTCTTTTACATACCTTAGCATCGGGCGTCCCTTCGTGTAGATCAATCAATTTGTTCCAGAGTTCTTTGGCGCTAATGAATGGACCGATGCGGTTGAGCTCCTCCTTGGACAAGCCACATTGTAATATTTGAGTTGCTCTTGCATCGGCTTCGATTTGTCTCTTGGTTGTATTTGTCCACTTATTGAAATCCAAGGGCTCTCCTTGATCATTGGTGGGTAGAGCAAAGCCGGTTTGGATTATTATCCAAGTCTCGACTTGTGTTTTCAAGAAACACTCCATCCGACCTTTCCAATAATGGAAATCATTTCCGTTAAAGAACGGAGGTCGGGTGGTGCTATACCCCTCAATGTGAGCCATTAAGTCTCTTGCAAAAACATGAATAAAAACCAAAGAGAATTCCAAGACTTGGTCTTGGATTAGTAGTGCGCGAAATAATAGGAAATAAACAGAAATAAATAAGAAGAATAAGAAACTAACAAAAACTAGAAACTTACGACCTTCGGTGTCCCAGAAAGGCTACTGAACGTTGGATTTTGGGGCTGGAAACAGCTTGTTATGAGGGTAAACACTTGTAAGAAATGTAGATCTCTTAGAGGGCTTCGATTTGGTAGGTAGATCGTTACGTGAGTCCACTTGTGCGAAAAGTTATGACCGTTTTACCGTCGGCTACTCCAAGGGAGAATACTTGCAAGTGCACAGCCAAAAGAAACGTACCAAGACTTTGTCTTGGATTAGTAGTGCGGGAGGAATAAAAACCTAAGAAAGATATGAATCGAAAAATACGAAAAGAAAACCAAAACGTGCTAGATTGGTGGTTTCACCAAATCTTAGCGCCCCCGCTCTGATACCATTTATTGGATCGAGAAGCGTCGCTAGAGGGGGGGGGGGTGAATAGCGATCGTAAATCTTTTCGACGTTTCGTTCGAGTAGACAATTAAATGAGTAAGAGCAGCGGAAAATAAAGGAACACATTTATTTTTACTTGGTTCACAACCCAGCGGTTGCTACTCCAAGGCCCTATCGGTCCTAGACCGCGTACGGAGGGCAAAGCACTATAATGTCTCCTCCTCGTTGGAGGTAGGAGACAACGATCACAAAAACCGAATGTACGAGGATGAGGCAACAAGCCTACCTCACCTCATTACGATTAAAATAAAGAATACAATAAAAATAATTACTTGCTACTGCTGCCGACGAAGGAGATTTGAACTTGTCGTCGCGTTGGCGTTATGACGGCATTGGAGCGTTGGCGTTGTAGGAGCACTTGATGAATAAATATGATGATGCTTGGAGTTGGAATCCTCCCCTCCTTTTATAGATTTTGTCCTCTGAATACGTCTCCTCTTTTTTCGGAACAGATCACGAAGTTGTCCAAATTTTATCATGAAGTGGCCGCGTCAAACGTTATCCGTTTTGACCTAGCGCAAAGGCTGATTAGTCGCCATCAGTCGACTGATGCCTCCCATCAGTCGACTGATGAGCATCAATCGATTGCTTGATGTCCAGCAGTCGACTGCCAGCCTGGCCACTTCCCTGCAGTAAGAGGTTAGCTCGGAAAATGATAAATGCGACGGTTTCTGACCGTCCGATCTCGACCTAGACCTTCCACAGGAAGTATTATTCGGATCGCCGCCTACGATCGTCCCCGTAAAGAGGACACGACCTTACAATCTCTCACTCACACGAGCTTACCTCAATAGTAGCTCTCGCTTCCGGCCTTCACTCGATTCCTTCGGCTCTCTCCGAAGTCACTCGAGTGTCGCCCGACCACCGCGGCTTCCTCCGGGTGTCGCTAGCCTTCAACTCTAGCTTTAGCACTTTTTTGCACACTTGATTTAGCTCGTGAGATAACGATGTAAACTTAACTTTGTGTCTTTTCCATAATCAAAACACAGGTTCGATTATCTAGTGCCCTTACACCAACAAGCATGAGAGAATTTATGTGATTGGATCACAACTAGTGTGTATCTCTACATGTGTAATTGTGATATATTGGAATTATCCCTGGTCGATGAATTGATGGATTTGGACACCATCAATTCTGTCGAGACTAGCACGAGGTATACTCCTTGGTGTGTCTAAGCAGCTGATTCTCACTGGCTGGAGACATTGTGATGTCCGGAGTTAATCGTGGATGCTAGTTATGGTAACTAGTTCATTGGAGTGACCAGCCGTAAGACTTTATATGGTTCACTGCATATATAGATATGTCAATGAAGTTCTTACTGTAGCTTAAGTGCGATATTCCTTTGACTTACGGTATTCAAGTCATCTTGATCATGAAGACTTATACTTTGACATCTTAAGCAAGCTTCTCCGAGGAGATGTGGACCCGGGATGATTGGGTATAAGTCAGAGTGATCGAAGGTGTTTGAATAACCTATAAAAGATTCACCACTCCTTACGAGGAGATGTATACCCATGGCCTCTCATCGGATTGTTACTAAAGTCTTTGGCCAAAGCATTACATGTTTAGAGTAAGATACTCTTGGATACATGTGCAGTAACTAGAATTCGTAGGACGAGAAAATGATACTTGGGCCAGGTGTGACGTAGTCAACCTAGTGAAGACTGACACTATAGACCATGTCCTGAACCAAGTGGATATAAGATGAGTGAAAGGAATGGGGCACGTATCATTATAGCTGCTGAAGGGTTTCAGAAATAGTTCTGGATCGACCGTTCATCTTTTCGATTAATTGGGGATCATGATGTACTACTAGGTGCCACTCATGATCATTCTATAATTAATGGTTAATTATAGATGGCCAACATAAACCGAGAACCTATTTGGTTAGCAACACAACGAGCCTAATCTGAAGGATTTAAAATGAGCTTGAGAATGAGATTCTTAGACCAAGAGAAACTAGGTTTGGTTGGACGTAACAAGGAGAGGAGTATGAAATCATTTCAGTCACAATGGAAGCATGGATGGGTTGTGTCTTATGAAGACATGATGGATGAACCAAATTGGTTTGGTTCTAATCCAATGGTGGAGAATAAACCAAAGGGGTTTGATTTGTTTTAAACGAAAGAACCAAAAGTTGGTTTGGTTCGTTTTAACTTTAAATAGACCAAATCGGTTTGGTTTATTTTAACTTAAATTAATGGAGCGGGTTAACGGATTTTGGTTATGAACCAAGAACCATTAGGAGAATTTGTTCTCTATAAAATAGGGCTCAAGGGTTTAATGAGACCCTAATCCTAAGTTGCCGCCCCCTCTCCTTCTCCTCTTGTGGTCGACGCCCAAACCCTAGCCGCCGCCCACTCCTTGTGCCGCCGTCCAAGTTGTTGTCGATGTCCAAGCTTCAGTCGGCGATCCTCCGACGACCCTCCGGTGATCTTCCTTGGCTCCGGCGACAAGGTGAGCATCTAGCTTCCTTATTTGGCCTGCGCTAATCCTCCACCAAAGTTGTCAAGTTTTCTGGACAGCTTGTTTACTTCGTGTCGGAGCATCGTTTGGAAGACGTTTGGAGCTCCGATAGCGGCTTCCTTGCTGGGGATTCGATCTCCGGTAATCCTCATAGGTGGAGGACGAAGGATTCGTCAAACGGTGGGCGAATACCTCTCCGGAGAAGCGAGTTTTTGAGGACTCGTTTTGAATCCGAATTTTGAATCGGATTGTGATCTTCTCTCGATCACATCGTCTTCGACACGAAGCTAGTGACTCGTACGAAGATGAGGCTTGTGACTTTGTGAAGTCATCCCGAAGATACTCGGTGTGGATACGGATAGTGGCGATTCTAGCGAGGGTCGCTCCGGTTGATGCCTTTCCCGCTACATGTGATACGTCAGGTATACGTAGAATAAATTTCCTTTTATTGGAAAATTTGAAACTACAGTTATGTCTACACATGTTGTACTATGCATGCGTGTGTGTGTGTTGTAATAAATTAGATTTATTATTTTTATTTCTTCCACTGTGCACACGTTTACGAAACATGTTCGAACACACACTCACCGCGGTGCCGGAAACCCAACAGTTGTATCAGAGCCCAGGTTGTGTTTCGACATAATCGTAAAATTGTTTTGCGATAGTCGTAATTGTATTTATGGAAATTTTCTTCTTTTGGAAAGTTAGAAGTATTTATGGAAATTTTTAGTTTTGGAAAGTCTAGAAGTATTTATGGAAATCTTCTACTTTTGGAAGGTTAGAATTATTTATGGAAATTAACATTTTTCATAAATAAAATATTTGATTAGATTTGGAAATTTGTTTCCTAATTTAATCATGATTTGATTTGGGAAATCAAATCTTAAATATATTTCATTTCCATAAATAGTTTTGACAATTTAGGAAATTTATTTCCTAAATTAAATTTGACTTTCCTTAATTGAGACCTTCCATAAATAAAATATGTGATTAGATTTTGAAATTTGTTTCCTAATTTAATCATGATTTGATTTTGGAAATTAAATCTTAAACATATTTTATTTCCATAAATAGTTATGACATATATGGAAATTTAGTACATGTCATAATTGTATGTCATGTAATTGCATTAGATGCATATCATTATGTCATGCGTGTCGTGACATGTTGATGTATGCCATGTATGACATGCCATGTAGATAATAGTTATTTGTATGCAAAGAGGATTAGACATAAAACCCTTACTCAATATTAAAGCCTACACCTTCCATTAATATGGTTAGAACCAGAGTTCTGCTTCTTGTTTGGGTTGTTGGATTCTCTCCAAGCCTTGCTCGAACCCGAACATGTTCAAACCATGGAATAGTTTAATACTAATATGGTAAGAGTCAGAGTTCAATCATTAGCTTTGGTTGTTGGACTCTCTCCAAGCCGGGATAATTGGTTGAATGCTCTCTAACCATATTAAAATTATTTCTCGATTAATGGTTTGAATTTAACCTGGAGCATCAGCTTGTTGGACTCTCTCCAAGGTCAATGTGAAGGGAGGTGAAGTTAGGTGATATGCATATAATGCATACTTGTTAATGAGTTAACAACCCGATGTATGTGTGAACATTCAATTAGTAGATAGCACATTGTGATAGTTGCATATATGTGATATGCAATCGGTATATTTGATACCTACCATCGTAGCTATGAATGGCTTGTTGAACTCTCTCCAAGGTTGTTCATATCTATGTTGGATATCAGCCCATTCAGAGATGGACCTACGATCTCCCGAAGTGATTTTGGGGTTTTTGAAATTCGAAAAATGAATGAGATTTATGAATCTATATTGATGCATTTTAAATCATCTTTCTCATATATGCTCGATTTGTATTTCTAAGTTAATCGATTGATTGTGATGTCTTTGAATTTGTGCTCTATTTTGAATTCCAATAAATTGACTGGGCCGATCTTCTTGGACTGGCTTAGAAGCTTGAAAATTGTTCTCAGGGCGGAAAAGCTTACGAATGTCCTTGAAGTGCCTCTTCCCGCCCATCCTAGTGACGATGCAACTCCGGACCAATTGTTGGCCTATCAGGAACATGTGATTGATTTTGAACTAGTGAGTTGCATCATGCTAGCCGCGATGGTACTCGAGTTGCGGAAGCAGCATGAGCATATGGATGCTCATACCATAGTCCTTCATCTTTATGAGTTGTTCGATGAGCAATTGAGATTCGAAAGGTTCGAAGTCTCCAAGCTCCTCTTCACCTCTGAGATGCAAGAAGGTTCATCTTGGTACTTCTCAACATGCTGAAGACTGTGGATGCTCATACCATAGTCCTTCATCTTTATGAGTTGTTTGATGAGCAAGTGAGATTTGAAAGGTTCGAAGTCTCCAAGCTCTTCTTCACCTCTGAAATGCAAGAAGGTTCATCTTGGTACTTCTCAACATGCTGAAGACTGTGGAGCCTTCTGAGAAGCATGAGTAGGGGACGGTACTTTTAGTTGATTCCTCGAAGAAAGGTTCTAAGAGGGAGTCAAAGGAACAGTAGAAGGGGAAGAAGAAAAAGGCTAAAAAGGATAGAACCAGCTCAAAAGGGAACTTGCCATCATTATGGCAAGGAGGGCCATTGGCGAAGAAACTGCAAGATTTATCTTTAGTCCGTGAAGAAGAATAAGGCATCAGATGCCCCATCTTCTTCAGATATCTTCGTTATTGATTGTCATTCTATTTCCTCAGACACTTGGGTATTGGATACTAGGTGTGGCTCACATATATGTAATGACATACATGGGCTAAGGAATAGAAGAAGACTTATCAAGGGAGAGTCAAATTTACGTGTTGGGAATGGAGCAAAGGTTGCTGCACTCGCCATCGGAACGTATTTATTGAAACTCCCTATAGGACTTATTTTAGAACTGGACAACTGCTTTTATTTTCCTTCGTTGATAAAGAAAATCATTTCTATTTCTTGTTTAAAAAGAAATGTGTACCATTTAACTTTTAGTAAAAATCATTGTTACATAACTTTAAATGACATTCTTTATGGGACTGGAACTTTAAGCAATGGTATTTATACGTTGGACGTATCCAGTGACATTTTCAATATCAAAGCGAGCAACAAACGTGCTCGAAAAGATAACAAATTAGACTCCTACATGTGGCATTGTCGTCTTGGCCATGTGAGCAAGAAATGCATGTCCGAATTACACCGATGTGGAATTCTGGAATCGTTTGAATTAGATTCATATGATACATGCAAATCATGCTTAAAAGGCAAGATGACTAAGTTACCTTTTACTGGAAAAGGTGAACGAGTGGGAGAGTTGCTAGGTCTAATACAAACTGATGTATGTGGACCTATGTCAACTCAAGCTATGGAAGGCTATAGCTACTTCATTACCTTCACCGATGATCACTCACGGTTTGGGTATGTGTTCTTGATGAAACACAAGTCTGAAGCCTTTGAAAGGTTCAAAGAATTCAGAAATGAAGTAGAGAAACAACATGATAAGAGTATTAAAATAATTCGATCAGATCGAGGTGATGAATACTTAAGTCAAGAGTTTCTAGATTATCTAAGAGACAATGGTATATTGTCTCAATGGACTTCGCCATATACACCACAACATTATGGTGTATCTGAGAGGCGTAACCGGACCTTGTTGGACATGGTCAAGTCAATGATGAATCATGCGAATCTTCCCAAGTCCTTTTGGGGATATGGACTTTAGACAGTTGTTGACTTGTTAAACAGAATGCCAACCAAGGTAGTCTCTACTACTCCATATGAGTTATGGAATAGTAAGAAACCTCATGTATCTTACTTGAAGATATGGGGGTGTCCTGCTTATGTGAAGTGGACTGTATCAGACAAATTGGATGCTAAGTCTGATAAATGTCTATTTTTTGGATACCCTAAGGAAATAAGGGGTTACCAATTCTATCATCCTGTGGAACAAAAGGTGTTTGGTTCAAGGCATGCTGTGTTTCTAGAGAAAGAGTTTCTCTTGCAAGAAAATAGTGGGAGTGTTATCGAGCTTGAGGAGGCTCGAGAAACTCAAATAGACATTGATGAGATACCTGGTGAAGCACAACAACCAATAACTCATAGTGATGAGCCATCAGCTGGACCTATTGTTACACCACATCTTCGTAGATCTGGTAGAACACGCAATATTCCTGAGAGATATGGATTTCTCGTAAGTGAATCGAATGACGTGTTACTCATTAATGATGAGTATCCTACCAGTTATGAAGGAGTTCTGAAAAGTTCAGAAAGGGACAAGTTGCTTGACGCCATGAAGTCGGAAATGGATTCCATGTATGAAAACCAAGTTTGGAACTTGGTTGACCCACCTGAAGGCATAAATCCTATAGGGTGCAAGTGGGTTTTCAAGAAGAAAATCGACATGGATGGTAATGTGATTACCTATAAGGTTAGATTGGTGGTTAAAGGATATCGTCAAAAGCAAGGTGTTGATTATGACGAAACCTATTCACCGATAGCTATGCTTAAATCCATTCGGATGCTCCTAGCCATAGCGGCTCATTATGATTATGAGATATGACAAATGGATGTGAAAACAACTTTTCTTAATGGAAACTTACTCGAGGATGTGTATAGATACAACCTGAGGGTTTCACATCGGTTGATAAAACCAAGGTATGTAAATTGCGACGGTCCATATATGGATTGAAGCAAGCATCCAGGAGCTGGAATATCCGTTTTGATGAGATAATCAAAAAGTTTGATTTCTCACAAAATCCATACGAACCTTGTGTGTAAAGAAGGTTAGTGGGAGTGTAGTCATTTTCCTAGTATTGTATGTCGATGACATATTACTTATAGAAAACAATATTTCAGTCTTACAGTCAGTTAAGATTTGGTTGTCCAAGACATTCTGTATGAAAGACCTGGGAGAAGCAACCTACACCCTCAGGATTATGATCTATAGAGATAGATCGAAATGGTTTCTTGGTCTTTCACAGTCTACATATATAGACCGAGTGCTAAAAAGGTTTGGCATGTCGGAATCCAAGAAAGGTTTCCTACCCATCAGGCATGGGATACACCTTTCGAAGTATATGTGTCCACGCACAGAAGACGAGAGGATTTGCATGAGTAAGATTCCCTATGCATCCGCAATAGGATCTATCATGTATGCTATGTTATGTACGAGGCCCGATGTATCTGATGGGTTTTGCTTATCGAGTCCGTGAGGGGAAACTTCGCTTCCCACTTCACCTCGGTAGCTTCCTTCATGGCAATCCCTTCGATGTCCCCGGATTAAAAATTTAATCCTAGACAAAAGGGATTGTCAAAGCAACCAAGTCATCGTCGTGCAATTCGTTTAGAGAGGTTACTTGAACAAACTAGTTGTTCAAGCGACCATCCTCTATTCTACGAGTAGCCGTAGAATAGACGATGTCCGGATCGCCAGTTTTTGTGTTTATGCTCGGGATCCAAGTATTATTTAGCCATTTACAGATTTATAATATGCTTATAATTTAAAAACAAAAACAAGCAACAAACAAAAGAATAAAGTAGAATACGTATACCTCTCGATCTTCTAATGTATGACCTTCCTCCTTTTGGACGTCGTGTGGGCAACGATTCACCAAAAGTCGAAGCTCCTAGATGACAAATCTTGCTTCCTTGCTCTTCCAAAGAAAGAGGAAGAAAAGAAACAAGGTTTTTCTCCTCATTAGAAACAACCAACAAGGAACCAAAACTTTCCTTGCCGCCGGCCAACTAGATGAAGGAGAAGATGGTGGAAAACAACCAAGACACCAAGGGAAGCCCTATATCTTGTTTCCACCACCTAAGGAGAGGGAGAAGGGAGCTTTTGGGAGCTGGCCAAGGGCTGGGAAGGGCCTGGAAACCTGCTGGACGTTGGCCACAAGACAAGGAAGAAGAAAGGAAACCTTGCCTTATTTGGTGCCGCCCTAGCCTCCCAACCTAACCCTAATCCTAATCCTATCTCAACTAGGATTCCCCTCTCTTGCCGCCCAAGCCTTGCTCTCTTCAATTGTGGTTCACGCCAACTCCTTGACACCCTTTTATAGAGTTAGGGATAAGTCATGAATTAATCTCCTCCATTGGTTCTAGGGATTTAATCTCAACCGTCGGATCTAGAGATTTAATCTCAACCGTCGGATCTTAGAGATTTAATCTCTACCAATGGATCTTAGACTTTTGTTTCTATCCATTGGATCTAAGCATCATGAGGTGTTAATAGGCTACAATAGGGACCATGGGGAGGAGTTGGGTCTTGGCCACCCATGGATCAAGCCCACATAAAGTCCGATCCACTAATGATGATCCAATCCACTAAAGGTTCATCATTGATCTACCTCACCAACCCCCATATGATAATATGAGCTCCATATATTATTTGTACATTTTCTCCCCGTGTTTAAGATCTCGAATGTCCATCGATTAATTAATTTATCGACCATTAATTAATCAACATCTAACTCCTTGAGTAGTACCACTCAACCTTTTCATCATGTCGGACCAAGTCCACCTGCAGGGTTTACATGATGAACCTTATGAGCTCCTCAAGGGGACATCATCATCCTAATATATAGGACACGGTTTTCTCCTATAATCAACGACACACCATATAAATAATATCATCTCCCAACTTACCGAGCCTATCGATTTAATCTATAAATCTCGCCCATTGGTAAATCAAAGAGATGAGTACTAAGTATATGTGCCCGTTATTATATCGGGATTAAGAATATGTACTAAATAATATCTGAGGTCCAATTCGATTATGTAGTCAGCAATAAATCAAATCACCTCTAAGTCGGTCCTGCTCAATACAAACAAAGTGCACTAGTGTGATTCTATGGTCAAGACAAACCAATACCAAATCACACTACAACCATTCCGATGGTTTGTCCAAAGCCATCTCGGTTGTGAGCCTTTGCTTATACTTTTCAAGGGGTCGATAACATGGTCTCCTGTGTGATACCCCATACCATGTTATCTACAATGTAAAGTATTAGACAATATTGCATAACCATAAAAATATGCAAACAATGATCATGTGATTCTTATTCCAAAATAAAGATGTTCATACAAAAGATAGACTTTTCAGTATACATCCCTACAATCTCTCACTTATACTAAAAGACTATGTTGTCCTCAAAGTGCCATACATCTGATCTTCATTCCCTCCACATGCCTATCAAAAGCTCTCGCCGGAAGGTCCTTAGTGAAAGGATCTACCAGGTTATCCTTCGATGCAATCTTGGCCACAACAACTTCTCCTCTCTTTACGATTTCTCGTATCAGGTGGTACTTGCGCTCTATGTGTTTACTAGCCTTATGGGCTCGTGGTTCCTTCGAGTTTGCAACTGCACCACTATTATCACAATAAATTGTGATAGTTCTGGGCAAACTAGGAATCACATCCAAGTCCATCAGGAAGTTCCTGAGCCATACAACTTTTTTGGCCGCCTTCGAGGCTGCCACATACTCAGCTTCCATGGTGGAGTCCACCACGCATTTCTGCTGGACACTCCTCCATGCAATGGCTCCACCTCCCAAAGTAAACACAAAACCTGAGGTAGACTTACTGTTATCCCTATCTGATTGGAAGTCGCAATCCATGTAACCCACAGGGAGTAATTGGTCTGCTCGGTAAACTAGCATATATTCCCTAGTCCTTCTCAGGTACTTTGATATATGCTTTACCGCAGTCCAATGTCCATGTCCTGGATTACTCTGATATCTGCTGACCATGCCCACGGCTAAGCAGATATCTGGTTTCGTATATAGCATCGCATACATGAGGCTTCCTACCGCCGAGGCATAAGGAACCACCTTCATCTCCTCTATCTTCTCAGATGATCTAGGACACATCTCCTTAGATAAAGGAACTCCATGCCTGAAAGGTAGAAAAACTTTCTTGGAGTTCTGCATGCTAAAACGATCCATAATCATGTTTATGTATGAAGCTTGGGATAAGCACAAAATCCTTTTCCTGCGATCCCTTATAACCTTGATCCCAAGAATGTGTCCCGCTTCTCCCAAGTCCTTCATATCAAACTGTTTGAACAACCATACCCTTACACCCGATAACACCTTGATATTGTTGCCAATCACTAAAATGTCATCTACGTATAGTACAAGAAATACCACTATGTTTCCATCACATCTCTTGTATACACAAGACTCATCCGGACTTTAAATAAATCCATAAGACTGGATCACCTCATCAAAGCGGATGTTCCAAGACCTCGAAGCTTGTTTCAATCCATAAATGGACCGATTAAGCTTACATACAAGATGCTCTTTGCCCTTAGCAATGAATCCCTCTGGTTGCTTCATGTAGATGTTTTCCTCAAGACTTCCATTAAGGAAAGCTGTTTTGACATCCATCTGCCACACCTCATAATCCATATGAGCTGCTATGCATAAGAGAATCCGGATAGACTTAAGCATGGCTACCGGCGAAAAGGTCTCCTCATAATCGATACCCTCTTTCTGAGTATACCCCTTCGCAACAAGCCTCGCTTTGAAGGTCTTAACCTTCCCATCTATTCCTCTCTTTCTCTTGTTGATCCACTTGCATCCAATGGTTTTTACACCATCGGGTGGTTCTACTAGCTCCCAGACCTAATTTGAATCCATAGATTCAATCTCAGCATTCATTGCACTTTGCCAAGATACTGCATCTTTATCTTGGATTGCCTCGTCATATGTCCAGGGATCAGGTTCATGTTCGCCAGGGACCAAATCAGAAGATTCTCCCAAGAACATGAATCTATCAGGCTGTCTAACAACCCTCCCACTACGACGAGGTATCACTTGTGTATCCTCTGTGACACGCGGTGCAGTGACATGTGGTATATCCTCTTGTACCGGTGGTACTAAAGAAGTGACTTCCCCTTTTAACTCCTCTAGAACAATTTTACTCTTGGGCTTGTGGCTCATCACATAGTCTTCCTCTAGAAATCTGGCGTTCGTGCTAACGATCACCCTCTGATCTCTAGGACTATAAAACAATCCACCCTTCGTTCCTCTAGGATTGCCAATGAACAAGTGTACTTCTGTACAAGGTTCCAACTTACCAGCATCTGCCTTCAGCACATGTGCTGGACTCCCCCATATCCGAATATGTCTTAGACTAGGCTTTCGCCCAATCCACAACTCTGTGGGAGTAGAAGGCACTGATTTAGATGGAACCAAGTTCAGAATGTATACCGCCGTATCTAGAGCATATCCCCAGAACGAATCTGGCAAGTCAGAATAACTCATCATCGATCTAACCATCTCCATAAGAGTCCTATTCTTTCACTCTGCTACACCATTATGCTGGGGTGTGTCAGGTGTAGTCAATTGGGATTGAATCTCAGCCTCTGATAAGTAGTTCCTAAACTCTCCTAAGAGGTACTCACCACCACGATCAGATCATAGTGTCATCCATATCTTGAATAATCGTCTATGAAAGAGATGAAATATTCAAGACCACCTCTTGCCTAGATAGTCATAGGACCACACAAATCAGAATGAACCTTTTTTAACACATCTTTGGCTATATACGCCTTGGCCTTAAAAGGCCTCTTGGTCATCTTACCCTCCAAGCAAGATTCACAGGTTGGGAGATCCTCCACCACTAATGAACCCAAAGGTCCATCAACTATCAACCTTTGAATTCTGCTTAGGTTAATGTGACCAAGCCTAAGATGCCAAAGATATGTTTGGTTCATCTTCGAAGGTTCTTTTCTCTTATTGGAATTAGAAGATGAGTTATTAACTTCAATTTGCATCGTGGGAGGTTTTGGTTCAGATGTATACAAATTTCCTATCAATCTACCTGAATAGATATTCTCCCTATTCCTTTTTATGGCAGCTCTTGTCATTAAAAGAAATAGAATATCCATCCATAAACAATTTAGAAACTGAAAATAAGTTCTTTCTAAATAAAGAAACATAAAGGAAATTTTTCAGAACCTAAGTTTTATTTTTCTCAAGAGATAAATAAAACTTCTCCCACTGCAATAGCCGCCACCTTCATGGCATTGCCCAAGTAAATGGTAATCTCCCTTTAGCTAGTCGTCGGGTTTCCTGGAACCCCTGCAAAGTGTTGCAGACATGATTAGTGACTCCCGTATCTACACACCAGGTGCTGGTAGATATCACCGCTAATCATGTTTCAATGACTAGACCAAAGGATATACCTTTGTTCTACTTTAGATTGGGACAGTCCTTCTTCTAATGTCCATCCTACTTATAAGTGAAGTACTTGCCTTTAGGCTTCATCACTCCTCCCTGAGATCCTCCCACCACCTTTGCTTCACCTTGTTTCTTCTTCTTCTTGCCTTTCAGCTTCGAAGTAGAAACCTTTTTGAGCAATCATGGCTTGAGGACACTCTTCGAAGAGTGCATACTTATACTCCTTAGAAGATAAGACAATATCTAGATTTTTTTCCAATCATCATAGTTGGGTACAGTAAGTTTATTTCCTTTAGTATCATAGTAAGTGGACTGAAAGTCATTTTTGAAAATCCTAAGAATCACATGGATCATTACTGTAGATTTCAAAAAATTATTGATTCCTCAAACAATAAAATTTCAAAATCAACCAACACCTCAAAACACCGAGAATATCGTATGCCATGATAGTGTGGACGTATATGAATTCTACATTTGTAAGAGGAGGTTTTACCCATTAATTTTACTATTTTGTCAACCTAACTTTTTGACAAGTAAAATTAATAGTTGGTTTCTCTTCGGCCCTACAAATAAAAAGCAGTGACTCTGATGGGGAGGATACTTATATTTGTATCTAAGTGTTCACCATTACTCGGTACCAAGGTAATTATCTCGGGTTATATGCCTTACGATGGGAAAGTACACACGCTCCTTAATAATTTCCTATAACCATATTCGACCTTGTGATCCGCAAACAAACCCATCGAATATGGAGGAAGACACTCAGAGCCGACGCGCAAGTTTGTTTGCATCACTTGTCAAATCGTAATGGAGGCCGCGGGAATTTATAAAAATATCCCTCTCCCACTTAGTAATTTGAAAATGAGGAATTTTCCAGCCTACGACATGCATATCAAATAAAAAGCAATAAATATGAAAAATAAAATTATTTTCCAACTATTATGACTTTTATCTTCAATATGTCTCCCGTCGCATCGCCATCTCGTCCGCTCCTCCTACGCCATGTACGAGACATCCAGAGATTCGAGCCGAGACTAAAACCTATTTTAATTTACATCCATCGATCCTATACTCCACGAGGGAGTGTACATGAAATCAAGATCGAAAGTAAAATAAAATAAAGAGCGGCTAAACAATGCCGTATTTAATTTACCAAAAACTAAATACTAGCCTCGTCAACCCCGAGGATTCAACAAAATAAATATTTACACACATACAATCACATACACACATATGGCTATAATAGTCGAATCTTATTCATGCAACCAAAGAGTTAAACTACGCATATCCTACTATTATCCGGCACATATAATATATGAAAAAGTGCAAAAAAATTAACTGAATCCTAAACACACAAAATCGAAAACCTTGGCTCTGATACCAATTGAAGGGCTTTGCTTATCGAGTCCGTTAGGGGAAACTTCGCTTCCCATTTCACCTCGGTAGCTTCCTTAATGGCGATCCCTTCGATGTCCCCGGATTAAAAATTTAATCCTAGACAAAGGGGATTGCCAAAGCAACCAAGTCATCATCGTGCTATTCATTTAGAGAGGTCACTTGAACAAACTAGTTGTTCAAGCGACCATCCTCTATTCTACGAGTAGCCGCGGAATAGACGATGTCCGGATCGCCGATTTTTGTGTTTATGCTCGGGATTCAAGTATTATTTAGCCATTTATAGATTTATAACATGCTTATAATTGAAAAATAAAAACAAGAAACAAACAAAAGAAGAAAGTAGAATAGGTATACCTCTCGATCTTCTAATGTATGACCTTCCTCCTTTTGGACGTCGTGTGGGCGACGATCCACAAAAAGTCGAAGCTCCTAGATCGCAAATCTTCCTTCCTTGCTCTTCCAAAGCAAGAGGAAGAATAGAAACAAGGTTTTTCTCCTCACTAGAAACAACCAACAAGGAACCAAAACTTTCCTTGCCGCCGGCCAACTAGATGAAGGAGAAGATGGTGGAAAACAACCAAGACACCAAGGGAAGCCCTATATCTTGTTTCCACCACCTAAGGAGAGGGAGAAGGGAGCTTTTGGGCACCGGCCAAGGGCTGGGAAGGGTCTGGAAACCTGCTGGACGTTGGCCACAAGACAAGGAAGAAGAAAGGAAACCTTGCCTTATTTGGTGCCGCCCTAGCCTCCAGACCCTAACCCTAATCCTAATCCTATCTCAACTAGGATTCCCCTCTCTTTCCACCCAAGCCTTGCTCTCTTCAATTGTGGTTCACGCCAACCCCTTGACACCCTTTTATAGAGTTAGAGATAAGTCATGAATTAATCTCCTCCATTGGTTCTAGGGATTTAATCTCAACCGTCGGATCTAGAGATTTAATCTCAACCGTCGGATCTTAGAGATTTAATCTCTACCAATGGATCTTAGACTTTTGTTTCTATCCATTGGATCTAAGCATCATGAGGTGTTAATAGGCTACATTAGGGACCATGAGGAGGAGTTGGGTCTTGGCCACCCATGGATCAAGCCCACATAAAGTCCGATCCACTAATGATGATCCAATCCACTAAAGGTTCATCATTGATCTACCTCACCAACCCCCATATGATAATATAGGCTCCATATATTATTTGTACATTTTCTACCCGTGTTTAAGATCTCGAATGTCCATCGATTAATTAATTTACCGACCATTAATTAATCAACATCTAACTCCTTGAGTAGTATCACTCAACCTTTTCATCATGCCGGACCAAGTCCACCTGCAGGGTTTACATGATGAACCTTATGAGCTCCTCAAGGGGACATCATCATCCTAATATATATGACACGGTTTCCTTCTATAATCAACGACACACCATATAAATAATATCATCTTCCAACTTACCGAGCCTATCAATTTAATCTATAAATCTCGCCCATTGGTAAATCAAAGAGATGAGTACTAAGTATATGTGCCTGTTATTATATCGGGATTAAGAGCATGTACTAAATAATATCTGAGGTCCAATTCGATTATGTAATCAACAATAAATCGAATCACCTCTAAGTCAGTCCTGCTCAATACACACAAAGTGCACTAGTGTGATTCTATGGTCAAGACAAACCAATACCAAATCACACTACAACCATTCCGATGGTTTGTCCAAAGCCATCTCGGTTGTGAGCCTTTGCTTATACTTTTCAAGGGGCCGATAACATGGTCTCCTGTGTGACACCACACACCATGTTATCTACAATGTAAAGTATTAGACAATATTGCATAACCATAAAAATATGCAAAAAATGATCATGTGATTCTTATTCCAAAATAAAGATGTTCATATAAAAGATAGACTTTTCAGTATACATCCCTACAGTATCATATGCTTTGAGTGTCACGAGTAGATACCAGTCTGATCCAGGAATGGATCATTAGGCGGCTGTTAAGATAATCCTTAAGTTTTTGAGAAGAACTAAGGATGTGTTCCTAATATATGGAGAAGGGGACATGGTGATATGCGGGTATACGGATGTCATCTTCCAGATAGACAAGGATGATTCCAGGTCTTAGTCTGTATGCGTGTTCTGGACAGCTTTCCAGTTTTCTGGACAACTTGTTTACTTCGTGTAGGAGCATTGTTTGGACGACATTTGGAGCTCCGATAGTGGCTTCCTTGCTGGGGATTCGATCTCCAGTAATCCTCATAGGTGGAGGACGAAGGATTCGTCAAACGGTGGGCGAATACCTCTCCGGAGAAGCAAGTTTTTGAGGACTCGTTTTGAATCCAAATTTTGATTCGGATTGTGATCTTCTCTCGATCACATCGTCTTCGACACGAGGCTAGTGACTCGTACGAAGAGGAGGATCGTGACTTTGTGAAGTCATCCCGAAGATACTCGGCGTGGATATGGATAGAGGCGATTCTAGCGAGGGTCGCTCCGGTTGATGCCTTTCCCGCTACATGTGATATGTCAGATATACGTAGAATAAATTTCCTTTTATTGCAAAATTTGAAACTATGGTTATGTCTACACATGTTGTACTTTGCATGCTTGTGGTGTGTGTGCTGTAATAAATTAGATTTATTATTTTTATTTCTTCCGCTGTGCACATGTTTACAAAACATTTTCGAACACACACTCACCGCAGTGCCGGAAACCCAACACTTGGGAAGATTCGCATGATTCATCATCGACCTGACCATGTCCAAAAAGGTCTAGTTATGCCTCTCAGATACACCATTATGCTACGGTGTATATGGCGGAGTCCATTGAGACAATATATCATTGTCCCTTAGATAATCTAGAAACTCTTGACTCAAGTATTCACCACCTCGATCCGATCGAAGTATTTTAATACTCTTGCCAAGTTGTTTCTCTACTTCATTTCTGAATTCTTTAAACCTTTCAAAGGCTTTAGACTTGTGTTTCATTAAGAACACATTCCCATACCATGAGTGATCATCGGTAAAGATAATTAAGTAGCTATAGCCTCTTAGAGCATGAGTTGTCATAGGTCCGCATACATCCGTATGTATTAGACCAACTCTCCCACCGGTTCACCTTTTCCAGTAAAAGGTAACTTGGTCATCTTGCCTTTTAAGCATGATTCTCATATATTGAATGAATCAGATTCAAATGATTCCAGAATTCCACATCAGTGTAATTCGGACATGTGTTTCTTGCTTGCATGGCCATGACGATAATGCCACATGTAGGAGTCTAATTGATTATCCTTTCGAGCACGCTTGTTGCTCGCTTCGATATTGAAAATGTCACTGGATACGTCCAACGTATAAATACCATTGCTCAAAGTTCCAGTCCCATAAAGTACGCCATTCAAAGTTATATAACAACAATTGTTACTAAACGTCAAATGGTAACCATTTCTATTTAAGCAGAAAATAGAAACAATGTTCTTTATTAGAGAAGGAACATAATAGCAATTGTCCAGTTCTAAGACTAGTCCACTAGGGAGCTTCAGCAAATAAGTTCCAATGGCGACCGCATCAACCTTTGCTCCATTGCCAACTCATAAATTTGACTCCCCTTCAACGAGTCTTCTTCTATTGTTTAGCCCCTGTATGTCATTACATATATGTGAGCCACACCCAGTATCCAATACCCAAGTGTCTAAGGAAATAGAATAACAATCAATAACGAAGATACCTGAAGAGGATGGGGCATCAGATGCCTTCTTCTTCTTCACGGACTCAAGATAAATCTTGCAGTTTCTTCGCCAGTGACCCTCCTTGCCACAATGATGGCAAGTGCCCTTTTGTGCTAGTTCTGCCTTCTTAGCCTTTTTCTTCTTCCCTTTCATCTGTTCCTTTGACTTCCTCTTAGAACCTTTCCTTGAGGAATCGACTAACAAAACTGCCTTCTGCTCATGCTTCACAGAAGGCTCCACAGTCTTCAGTATATTGAGGAGCTCAGGAATAATGGATTTAAGTTTGTTCATCCGGTAGTTCATCACAAATTATGAGAAACTCTTGGGAAAACAATGTAGAATTAAGTCAATACTTAATTCATGAACCATCACAAACCCGAGGGTAGCTAGTTGCTTGATGTACCCATTCATCTTTAGCACAAACTGCACTACATATGAACCTTCTTCCATCTTAGAGGTGAAGAGGAGCCTGGAGACTTCAAACCTTTCGGATCTCGCTTGCTCATCAAACAACTCATGAAGATGGAAGACTATGGTATTAGCATCTAAATGCTCATGCTGCTTTTGTAGCTCGGGTACCATCGCGACTAGCATGATGCAACTCGCTAGTTCAAAATCAGCCACATGTTTCTGATAGGCAAACAATTGGTCTGGAGTTGCATCATCCTTAAGACGGTTGGGAAGAGGCCCTTCGAGGACATACGTGAGCTTTTCTGCCTTAAGAATAATTCTCAAGTTTCTAAGCCAGTCTAAGAAGTTAGGCCCAGTCAATTTGTTCGAATCCAAAATAGTGTGAAAATTCAAAGACGTCATGATTAATTGATTAACCTAGAAATACAAAATCGAGCATATATGAGAAAGATGGAAAAATGCATCAACATACATTTACAAATCCCATTCATTTTTCGAATTTTAAAACCCCAAAATCACTTCGGGAGATCGTAAGTCCATCTCCGAATGGGCTGATATCCAACATAGATATGAACAACCTTAGAGAGAGTCCAACAATCCATTCATAGCTACAATGGTAGGTATCAAGTATACCGATTGCATATCACATATATGCAACTATCACAATGTGTTATCAACTAATTGAATATTCACACATACATCGGGTTGTTAACTCATTAACAAGTATGCATCATATGCATAACACCTAACTTCACCTCCCTTCACATCGACCTTGGAGAGAGTCCAACAAGTCGATGCTCCAGGTTAAAGCCAACCCATTAATCAAGATATAGTTTTAATATGGTTAGAGCGTATTCAACTAATTAGCTTGGCTTGGAGAGAGTCCAACAACCAAAGCTAACGATTGACCTCTGACTCTTATCATATTAGTATTAAACTATTCCATGGTTTGAACATGTTCGAGTTCGAGCTGGGCTTAGAGATAGTCCAACAACCCAAATAAGAAACAGAACTCTGGTCCCAACCATATTAATGGAAGGTGTAGGCTTTAATATTGTGTAAGGGTTTTAATGTCTCATCCTCTTTGCATGCAAATAACTATTATCTACATGACATGACATACATCTACATGTCACGACACACATGACATAATGATATGCATCTAATGTAATTACATGACATACAATTATGACAAGTACAAAATTTCCTTATATGTCATAACTATTTATGGAAATAAAATATGTTTGAGATTTGATTCCCCAAATCAAATCATGATTAAATTAAAAAATAAATTTCTAAATCTAATCACATATTTTATTTATGGAAGGTCTCAATTAAGGAAAGTCAAATTTAATTTAGGAAATAAATTTCCTAAATTGTCAAAACTATTTATGGAAATAAAATATATTTTAGATTTGATTCCCCAAATAAAATAATAATTAAATTAGGAAATAAATTTCCAAATCTAATCACATATTTTATTTATGGAAAGTGTTAATTTCCATAAATACTTCTAAACTTCCAAAAGTAGAAGATTTCCATAAATACTTCTAAACTTTCCAAAATTAGAAAATTTCTATAAATACTTCTAAACTTTCCAAAAGCAAAAAATTTTCATAAATACAATTATGACTATCGCAAAACAATTTTACGATTATGTCGAAACACAACCTGGGCTCTGATACCACTGTTGGGTTTCCCTGGCACCGCGGCGATTGTGTGTTCGAACATGTTTCATAAACATGTGCACAACGGAAGAATTAAAAAAGCAATAAATCTAATTTATTACAATACATACACCACACGCATGCAAAGTACAATATGTGTAGACATAATCACAGTTTCAAATTTTGCAATAAAAGAAATTACGCTAGTTATACCTGACATATCACGTGTAGCGAGAATGATATCAACCGGAGTAACTCTCGCTAGAATTGCCTCTATCCATATTCACGCAGAGTACCGTTGGGATAGCTTTGCCAATCTACGAGCCTCGTCTTCGTAGGAGTCACTAGCCTCGTGTCGAAGATGATGTGATCGAGAGAAGATCACAATCCGAATCAAAATTCGGATTCGAAAATGAGTCCCCAAAACTCACTTCTTCGGAGAGGGATTCGTCAACCGATTGACGAATCCTTGGTCCTCAACCTATGATGATTACTGAAGATCCAATCCCCGGCAATAAAGTCGCTGTCGGAGCTCCAAATGCCATCCAAATGACGCTCTGACAAGAAGGAAACAAGCTGTCCAAACACTGGATAGCTTGGTGGAGGACTTGGCGCCGGCCAAAGTAGATGGCTGGTTGATCCTTGGTCACCGGAGCCAAGGTGGATCGCCGGAGGGTCACTGGAGGGGTGGCCGACAGAAGCTGGATGTCGGCAGCTGGGGTGGACGGCGGCACAAAAGCTGGGTTGGCATGGAACCCCTTGGGCAGCGGCAAGGAGAAGAGAGGGAGAGGAGAGGAAGAGAATTTTTCAAAAATAAACTTAGGGCTCTCCAAACCTCTAACTACATTTTTATAGAGCGTGTGTTTCTTAACCATCAAGAAACCTTCTCCTTAGAGTTATTGGTTCATAACCAAAACCCGTTAACCCGACTTGGCCATCTTCAATACCGGAGCCAACTCAAGAGGAACCATCTACCTCCGGTCGAGAAGATGAAGAAGTCGAACATTCCACCACCATTGACCTAGGTAACTCAAGCACATTAATTCAAAATAAAAATCATATTATGTGTTTTGAGTGTAGGGAATATGAGCACTATAAAAGCAAGTGCCCTAAGAAGGTCAAGAAGGCTCTGTTGGCACCTAAAGTAAACAAAAATTCAAAGGATGTCGGAGTCCTCACCAGTAAGAGCAAGGAGCACGTGGTGTGCTTCAAGTGTTATCAAAGGGGATACTACTGAAGTCATTGCCCTAGGGGGAGAAAGCAAACCAAAGGGCAAGGAGGAGCAACACATGTAGGGGGAGCCTCTAAGGAAAACCCTAAGGTATATTTTAGCAATGCACCTTCTAGTTTTAATGTTAAAAACATGCTTTTAATTCACTTGACATTGCTCATGAAAAGCATGCTAGTAGAAATAGATTGTATTGTTTAGGTGCTAAGAGTTGTAACTTTTCAACTAAGGAGAAATTTAGGACTAATGTCCCAAGAAAAACTCTACCCAAGGCAAGTATTAGGAAAATAGAAGACCATCTAGACTTTAATCCCAAAAATCATAGACATATGCCTAGAAAGAGTAAATCTACTCAAAGAAATAATGGGCTCACTAAATTAGAAAAATTAGAATTTGAAAATCAAGTTTGAGGTCAAAACTTGAGAAGATGGAGAAGACCTTTAGGAATATGCAAAATCAAATTAAGGGGTCAAATGGTCAAAGCCTAGAGTCTAGGAGGCGAGACTCATCTATGAGCAAGAAAGGCTTGAGCCACAAGCCTAGGTCCAAGGTAGATAAGCCTACCTATCACAATGTTCCATTCGATTATGGAACTAGCACTAGGTCTAGGAAAACCAAGGTCACAAGGGGAGTCATCCCTAGAGTTGACCATGGTAGGTGCCAAGTGGATAAGGTTTCAAAGAAACCTAGGGAGGCCACTAAGAAGGTTACAAGTGGAGTCACCCCTAGAGTTAACCTAGGCAAGACCACAATGACCAAGGCTACCAAGCTTAGGAGGGTCATTAGAAGGGTATCTAGGGAGGTCATCCCCAAGGAATACCTAATAGACCCAAGGAGCTCCAATAGATTTTAGGTTCCTAGGAGCGTGATCGATTCAAGCTAAATGGGTTAGGGTGTGCCAACCTTAAATGGATAGGTAGTTAACATAATCTTGGTAAAGGTGGCACTTTAGGTCATTTTCAAAGTTATGGGTACCTTGGAAACAAGTTTGATCCCTATATTCTAAAGGATTTTAGGATGTGCTAATATCATTTAAGAAATTTGAAAAACTAATCAAATTGGCACAAGTTAGGTCTTAGAGTCATGGTGTGCCATTTTGGGTTTTTGGCACACTTGAGGGATAAGTGGTAATTGTTGGATCAATTTGAGCCCTAGAGGGGGGGGGGGTGAATAGCGCAAAAGAAAACTTTACGAGATCATTCAATTAAGGAAAATGTACACAGCGAAAAAGTAAATGACACACTTTGTTTTTACTTGGTTCACATCCTTCGGCTACTAATCCAAGGCCCTAATGGTCCGAGACCACGTACAGAGGGCAATACACTAAAATAATCTCCTCCTCGTTGGAGGTAGGAGACAACACAATACAAAAACTCGACAAGAAATTAAGATAGAGGGACACTCCCCTTCTCCTTGTTACGATTGAAAGCTTCGAATAAATGAAAGAAATACAATAGACTTGAATAAAACTTATACCGAGGATGAAGGGATTGGAGCTTGAGCTTAATCATCGGAGAAGTAGAGTTTCGTCGTCGTAGAGTTGTCGGAGAGTCAAGGCATTGCGGAGGCTTTTTGGAGAGCTCTTGATGATGGAAATGTTGGGTTTCCGGCACCGCGGCGTGTGTGTGTTCGATCATGTTTCGTAAACATGAACACAGCGGAAGCAATTAAAAATAATAAATACTCCTATTTATTACAACACACACAACACACGCATGCTTTTACAACAAGTGTAGACATAACCGTAAATTAAAATTGCAATAAAAGGAAATTAACTACGTTATACCTTTCGTATGACGTGTAGCGGGAACGACATCAACCGGAACGATCCTCGTAAGAATCGTCTCTATCCGTATCCACGCCGAGCTCCTCGGGATGACTTCGCTAAGTCACGAGCTTCGTCTTCGTACGGGTTACTAGCCTCGTGTTGAAGACGACGTGATCGAGAGATGATCACGATCCGAATCCAAATTCGGATCCAAAACGAGTTCTCAAAACTCGCTTCTCCGGAGAGGTATTCGTCAACCGTTTGACGAATCCTTCGTCCTCCACCTCAGAGGATTACCGAAGATCAAATCCCCGGTAAGTTAGCCGCTGTCGGAGCACTAACCGTCGTCCAAACGACGCTCCGACGAGAGGAGAAGAAGCTGTCCAGAAAACTGGACAGCTTGGTGGAGGAGATAGGCGCCGGCCAAAACAAGGAGACAAAAGCTCACCTTGATGCCGAACCTTTTAGGGGATCACCGGAGGGTCGCCGGAGGTTCACCGGCTGAAGCTTGGTCACCGGCAACAAGTTGGAAGGCTGCACCAAGCTGGGCGGCAACAAGATGTTGGGCGGCCACAATAGATTGGGCGGCAACTAGGTGTTGGGCGGCAACTTGGTGTTGGGCGGCAACTTGATGATTAGGGTGTTAGGGTTAGGGTTTAAGCCCTATTTTATAGAGAACTAATTCTCTTAATGGTTAATGGATCATATCCATAAAGCCCGTTAACCCGCTCCATTAAGATAAGTTAAAATAAACCAAACCATGATGGTTTATTTTAAGTTAAAGAACGAACCAACCTTTGGTTCATTCGTTTAATATAAACCAAACCCTTTGGTTTATTCTCATCCATTGGATTAGAACCAAACCATTTTGGTCCATCCATTATGTCTTCATAAGACACGGCCCATCCACGCTTCCATTGCGACTGAAACAATTTCATGCTCGCTTTATGTTTGATCCAACCAAACATAGTTTCTCTCTCGACGAGAATCCCATTCTCAAGCTCGTTTTAAATCCTTTGGATTACACTGTTGTCGTGTGACCAAATAGGTTCTCGGTTTATGTTGGCCGTCTATAATTAACCATTAATTATAGAGCGATCATGAGTGGCACCTAGTAGTACATCATGATCCCCAATTAACCGAAAAGATCAGCGGTTGATCGAACTATTTACGAAACCCTTGGCTGAATCGTGCCCCATTCCCTTCACTCATCTTATACCCACTTGGTTCAGGACATGGTCTATTGTGTCAGTCCCACTAGGCTGACTACGTCACACCTAGCCCAAGTATCATTTCCTCGTCCCTACAGTTCTAGTTACTCCACATGTATCGAAGAGTACCTTACTCTAAACATGTATTGCTTTGGCCAAAGACTTTAGTAACAATCCGACGAGAGGCCATGGGTATACATCTCCTCGCAAGGAGTGGTGAATCCTTTATAGGCTATTCAAACACCTTCGATCACTTCGACTTATACCCAATCATCCCGGGTCCACATCTCCTTAGAGATGTTTGCTTAAGATGTCAAAGCATAAGTCTCCATGATCAAGATGACTTGAATACCGCAAGTCAAAGGAACATCGCACTTAAGCTACAGTAAGAACTTCATTGACATATCTATATATGCAGAGAACCATATGAAGTCTTACGGCTGGTCACTCCAATGAACTAGTTACCATAACTAGCATCCACGATCAACTCCGGACATCACTATGTCTCCAGCCAGTGAGAATCAGCTGCTTGGATACACCAAGGAGTATACCTCGTGCTAGTCTCGACAGAATTGATGGTGTCCAAATCCATCAATTCATCGACTAGGGATAATTCTGATACATGACAATTACACATGTAGAGATACTCACTAGTTGTGATCCAATCACAAATTCTCTCATGCTGTGAATCGTATCGTGGACATTCAGTAAATGAGTTTAAGATCCAATCAAATACATTAAACATGTATAATCAAATAGTGAATCTTCATTTATCATATAAATGGTTCATACATAAGGCGATTGCCTTAGGACATCTCTCATATATTACTAACAGACTCCCACTTGGCCTAATGCCAATCGCTACGGTATCCAATACCATAAGCACCAACATGACCCTCAAACTTACTTTGAGGTAATGCTTTAGTCAAAGGATCCGCTAAGTTCCTTTCAGTGGGAATTTTCTCGATTTGTATTTCATTCCTACTGATGATCTCTCTGATAAGATGATAGCGGCGAAGCACATGTTTGGATCGTTGATGAGACCTTGGCTCTTTCGCCTGTGCAATTGCTCCATTGTTGTCGCAGTAGACCGGTATTGCTTCAATAATGGCCGGAATCACACCAAGTTCATGAACGAACATCTTGATCCAAACCGCTTCCTTTGCTGCTTCCGAAGCTGCAATATATTCTGCCTCAGTGGTAGAATCCGCTACAGTCTCTTGTTTGGAACTTTTCCAACTCACTGCGCCCCCATTCAAGGTGAACACGTATCGGTGAGACACGGAATCATCCTTGTCTGTCCGAAGGGCATCTGTATACCCGCGTATCACCATGTCCCCTTCTCCATATATTAGGAACACATCCTTAGTTCTTCTCAAGTACTTAAGGATCGTCTTAACAGCCGCCCAATGATCCATTCCTGGATCAGACTGGTATCTGCTCGAGACACTCAGAGCATACGATACATCGGGCCTCGTACATAACATAGCATACATGATAGATCCTATTGCGGATGCATAGGGAATCTTACTCATGCAAATCCTCTCGTCTTCTGTGCGCGGACACATAGACTTCGAAAGGTGTACCCCATGCACGATGGGCGATAACCTTTCTTGGATTCCGACATGCTAAACCTCTTTAGCACTCGGTCTATATAGTAGGCGAAAGACCAGCAACCAGCGTTTGATCTATCTCTATAGATCTTAATCCCAAGGATGTAGGTTGCTTCTCCCAGTCTTTCATGGAGAATGTCTTGGATAACCAAACCTTAAGCATCAGTAAGATGGACACATCGTTTCCTATAAGTAATATGTCATCGACATACAATACTAGGAACACGACTGCACTCCCACTAACCTTCTTGTACACACAAGGTTCGTCTGGATTTTGTGAGAAATCAAACTTTTTGATCGTCTCATCAAAACGGATATTCGACTCTGGATGCTTGCTTCAATCCATAAATGGATCGTCGTAATTTATACCTTGGTTTTATCAACCGATGTGAAACCCTCAGTGTATCATATACACGTCCTCGGCGAGTTTCCATTAAGGAAAGCTGTTTTCACATCCATCGCCATATCTCATAATCATAATGAGCCGCTATGGCCGTGAGCATCCGAATGGATTTAAGCATAGCTACTAAAGTAATAGGTTTCGTCATAATCAACACCTTGTTTTTGACGATATCCTTTCGCCACCAATCTAGCCTTATAGGTAATCACATTACCATCCATGTCGGTTTTCTTCTTGAAAACCCACTTGCACCCTATAGGCTTTATGCCTTCAGGTGGGTCAACCATGTTCGAAACTTGGTTTTCGTACATGGAATCCATTTCCGACTTCATGGCACCAAGCCACTTATCCCTTTCTGAACTTGTCAGCACTTCTTCATAACTGGTAGGCTCCTCATCATCAATGAGTAACACGTCGTTCGATTAAACTACGAAATCCATATCTCTCGGGAATGTTGCGTGTTCTACGGATCTCTGAAGATGTGGTGTTACAATAGGTCCAGCCGATTGCTCATCACTATGAGTTGTCGGTTTTGTGCTTCACCAGGTATCTCATCAATGTCTATTTGAGTCTCTCGAGCCTCCTCAAGCTCGACGACACTCCCACTGTTTTCTTGCAAGAGAAACTCTTTCTCTAGAAACACAGCATGCCTTGAAACAAACACCTTTTGTTCCACAGGATGATAGAATTGGTAACCCCTTGTTTCCTTAGGATATCCAATAAATAGACATTTATCAGACTTAGCATCCAGTTTGTCTGATACAGTCCGCTTCACATAAGCAGGACAACCCCATATCTTCAAGTAAGATACATGAGGTTTCTTACTAGCCCATATCTCATATGGAGTAGTAGAGACTACCTTGGTAGGCATTACATTTTAACAAGTAAACGGTATGCAGTGCATAACCCCAAAAGGACTTGGGAAGAGTCGCATGATTCATCATTGACTGACCATGTCCAACAAGGTCCGATTCGCCTCTCGGATACACCATTATCTTTGTGGTGTGTATAGGGCGGAGTCCATTGAGACAATATGCCATTGTCTCTTAGATAATCAAGAAACTCTTGACTTAAGTATTCACCACCTCGATCCGATCGAAGTATTTTAATACTTTTGTCATATTGTTTCTCTACTTCATTTCTGAATTCTTTGAACTTTTCAAAGGCTTCAGACTTGTGTTTCATCAAGAACACATACCCAAACCGTGAGTGATCATCGGTGAAGGTAATGAAGTAGCTATAGCCTCCTAATGCTTGAGTTGACATAGGTCCACATACATCAGTATGTACTAGACCTAGTAACTCTCCCACTCGTTCACCTTTTCCAGTAAAAGGTAACTTAGTCATCTTGCCTTTTAAGCATGATTCGCATGTATCGTATGAATCCAATTCAAACGATTCCAGAATTCCACATCGGTGTAATTCGGACATGCGTTTCTTGCTTATATGGCCAAGACGACAATGCCACATATAGGAGTCTATGTGATTATCTTTTCGAGCACGCGTGTTGCTCGCTTCGATATTGAAAATGTCACTGGATACGTCCAACGTATAAATTCCATTACTCAAAGTTCCAGTTCCATAAAGTACGCCATTCAAAGTTATATAACAACAATTGTTACTAAACGTTAAATGGAAACCATTTCTATTTAAGCAGGAAATAGAAACAATGTTCTTTATTAGAGAAGGAACATAATAGCAATTGTCGATTCCAAGACTAGTCCACTAGGAGCTTCAAAATAAGTTCCGATGGCGGCCAGCGTGACCTTTGCTCCATTGCCAACTCGCAAATTTGACTCTCCTCTGACAAGTCTTCTTCTATTCCTTAGCCCCTGTATGTCATTACATATATGTGAGCTACACCCAGTATCCAATACCCAAGTGTCTAAGGAAATAGAATGACAATCAATAACGAAGATACCTGAAGAGGATGGGGCATCAGATGCCTTCTTCTTCTTCATGGACTCAAGATAAATCTTGCAGTTTCTTCGGTGGCCTTCCTTGCCCGATGATGGCAAGTGCCCTTTCTTGTTTAGTTCCGCCTTCTTTGCCTTTTTCTTTCCTTTCTTACATTCTTTTGCCTTCCTCTTAGAACCTTTCTTTGAGAATCAACTATGAACCGCCTTCTCCTCATGCTTCTGAAGGCTCCACAGTCTTCATATTGAGGAGCTCGGAATGGTGGATTCCAATTTGTTCATCCGATAGTTCATCACAAATTGCGAGAAACTCTTGGGCAAACAATGCAGAATTAAGTCAATACTTAACTCATGATCCATCACAAAACCGAGGGTAGCTAGTCATTGATGTACCCGCTCATCTTTAGCACAAACCGCATACTGCATTTAACCTTCTTGCATCTTCGTGGTGAAGAGGAGCCTAGAGACTCGAACCTTTCGATCTCGCTTTCATCGAACAACTCATGAAGATGGAAGACCATAGTGTTAGCATCCATATGCTCATGCCGCTTCGCACTGTACCATCGCCGCTAGCATGATGCAACTCGCCACCGTAACCGCCACATGCTTCGATAGACCAACATTTGGTCCGAGTTGCATCGCCCTTAGGACGGTCCAGAAGAGGCTCTTCAAGGACATATGCAGCTTTTCCGCCTTGAGAACAATTCTCGTGTTTCTAAGCCACCAGAAGTTAGGCCCAATACTTTGTTCAATCCAAAATAGTGCGCAAATTCAAAGACGCTATGATCAATTTATCGACCTAGAAATACAAAACGAGCATATATGAGAAAGATGATTTTAAAATGCATCAATATACATTTATAAATCCCATTCATTTTTCAATTCAAAACCCCAAAATCACTTCGAGATCGAGGTCCATCTCCGAATCGGTTGATATCCATCATAGATAAGAACAACCTTGGAGTGAGTCCAACAAGCCATTCTTAGCTATGATGGTGGGTATCAAGTATACCGATTACATATCATGTATATGTAACTATCACAATGTTCTATCAACTAATTGAATGTTCACACATACATTGGGTTGTTAACACATTAACAAGTATGCATCATATGCATAGCACCCAACTTCACCTCTCTTCACATCGACCTTGGAGTGAGTCCAACAAATCGATGCTCCAAGTTAAAGCCGACCCATTAATCGCAAAATAGTTTTAATATGGTTAGAGCGCATTCAACCAATTAGCTGTGCTTGGAGTGAGTCCAACAACCCAAACTAACGATTGACCTCTCGACTCTTACCATATTAGAGTTAAACTATTCCAATGATTTGAACATGTTCAGTTCGAGCCGGGCTTGGAGTGAGTCCAACAACCCAAACAAGAAATAGAACTCTGGTTCTAACCATATTAATGGAAGGTGTAGGCTTTAATATTGAGTTAGGGTTTTTATGTCTCATCCTCTTTGCATGCAAATAACTATTATCTACATGGCATGGCATACATGGCATACATCTACATGTCACGACACGCATGGCATAATGTTATGCATCTAATGCAATTACATGGCATACAATTATGTCATGTATATATTTCCTTATATGTCATAACTATTTATGGAAATAAAATATGTTTAAGATTTGATTCTCCAAATCAAATCATAATTAAATTAGGAAACAAATTTCCAAATCTAATCACATATTTTATTCATGGAATTATTTGATTAAGGAAAATCTATTTAGGAAACCAATTTCCTAAATCATTAAAACTACTTATGGAAATAAAATATTTTAAGATTTGATTTCAAATCAAATCATGATTAAATTAGGAAACAAATTTCCAGAATCTAATCAAATATTTTATTTATGGAAAATATCAATTTCCATAAATACTTCCAACTTTCCAAAAGTGGAAGATTTCCATAAATACTTCTAGACTTTCCAAAATTGAAAAATTTCCATAAATACTTCTAAATTTCCAAAATTAGAAAATTTCCAGAAATACATTATGACTATCGAAACCATTTTACGATTATGTAAACACAACCCGGGCTCGATACCATCAAGGTTTCCTGATCAAGGCAGGTGTGTTCGATCATGTTTCGTAAACATGAACACAACGGAAGCAATTAAAAATAATAAATACTCCTATTTATTACAACACACACAACACACGCATGCTTTTACAACAAGTGTAGACATAACCGTAAATTAAAATTGCAATAAAAGGAAATTAACTACGTTATACCTTTCGTATGACGTGTAGCGGGAACGACATCAACCGGAACGATCCTCGTAAGAATCGTCTCTATCCGTATCCACGCCGAGCTCCTCGGGATGACTTCGCTAAGTCACGAGCTTCGTCTTCGTACGGGTTACTAGCCTCGTGTTGAAGACGACGTGATCGAGAGATGATCACGATCCGAATCCAAATTCGGATCCAAAACGAGTTCTCAAAACTCGCTTCTCCGGAGAGGTATTCGTCAACCGTTTGACGAATCCTTCGTCCTCCACCTCAGAGGATTACCGAAGATCAAATCCCCGATAAGTTAGCCGTTGTCGGAGCACTAACCGTCGTCCAAACGACGCTCCGACGAGAGGAGAAGAAGCTGTCCAGAAAACTGGACAGCTTGGTGGAGAAGATAGGCGCCGGCCAAAACAAGGAGACAAAAGCTCACCTTGATGCCGAACCTTTTAGGGGATCACCGGAGGGTCGCCGGAGGTTCACCGGCTGAAGCTGGGTCGCCGGCAACACGCTGGAAGGCTGCACCAAGCTGGGCGGCAACAAGATGTTGGGCGGCCACAATAGATTGGGCGGCAACTAGGTGTTGGGCGGCAACTTGGTGTTGGGCGGCAACTTGATGATTAGGGTGTTAGGGTTAGGGTTTAAGCCCTATTTTATAGAGAACTAATTCTCTTAATGGTTAATGGATCATATCCATAAAGCCCGTTAACCCGCTCCATTAAGATAAGTTAAAATAAACCAAACCATGATGGTTTATTTTAAGTTAAAACGAACCAACCAACCTTTGGTTCATTCGCTTAATATAAACCAAACCCTTTGGTTTATTCTCATCCATTGGATTAGAACCAAACCATTTTGGTCCATCCATTATGTCTTCATAAGACACGCCCATCCACGCTTCCATTGCGATCAAACAATTTCATGCTCGCTTATGTTTGGTCCAACCAAACATAGTTTCTCTCCCCGAGAATCCCATTCTCAAGCTCGTTTTAAATCCTTTGGATTACACTCGTTGTGCGTGTGACCAAATAGGTTCTCGGTTTATATTGGCCGTCTATAATTAACCATTAATTATAGAACGATCATGAGTGGCACCTAGTAGTACATCATGATCCCCAATTAACCTAAAAGATCAACGGTTGATCCAGAACTATTTCTGAAACCCTTCAGTAGCTCGAATGAATCGTGCCCCATTCCCTTCACTCATCTTATACCCACTTGGTCTGTGACATGGTCTATTGTGTCACCCCACTAGGTCGACTACGCCACACCTAGCCCAAGTATCATTTCCTCGTCCCTACGATTCTAGTTACTCCACATGTATCGAAGAGTACCTTACTCTAAACATGTAATGCTTTGGCCAAAGACTTTAGTAACAATCCGACGAGAGGCCATGGGTATACATCTCATCGCAAGGAGTGGTGAATCCTTTATAGGCTATTCAAACACCTTCGATCACTTCGACTTATACCCAATCATCCCGGGTCCACATCTCCTTAGAGATGTTTGCTTAAGATGTCAAAGCATAAGTCTCCATGATCAAGATGACTTGAATACCGCAAGTCAAAGGAACATCGCACTTAAGCTACAAGAAGAACTTCATTGACATATCTATATATGCAGAGAACCATATGAAGTCTTACTACCGTCACTCCAATGAACTAGTTACCATAACTAGCATCCACGATCAACTCCGACATCACTATGTCTCCAAAGGAGAATCACCGCTTGGATACACCAAGGAGTATACCTCGTAGTCATGTAATTGATGGTGTCCAAATCCATCAATTCATCGACTAGGATAATTCGATACATCACAATTACACATGTAGAGATACTCACTAGTTGTGATCCAATCACAAATTCTCTCATGCCGTGAATCGATCGTGGACATTCAAGAAATGAGTTTAAGATCCAATCAAATACATTAAACATGTATACTCAAATAGTGAATCTTCATTTATCATATAAATGGTTCATACATAAGGCGATTGCCTTAGGACATCTCTCAGTTACGTATTGCTAAAGCCCAGAACCCACAGTAACAAAACTGAAGAAGATGCAACAACAATAGTACATCAAACCAAATACACTACACCCATGGAAGAAGCCCGCTTGACCACCAAAGTCTAGATAGATGAGAATCCAATCGAGGAGTATTTCTATTTCTTGTTTAGAAATGTTGTTTCTCTGCTTCATTTCTGAATTCTTTAGTAACCTTTCAAAGGGCTTGGACGTGTTTCATCAAAGCCGTAAGCTCGATGGTCATTTTATTGGGATGTATACTGAAAAGTCTATCTTTTGTATGAACATCTTTATTTTTGAAATAAGAATCACATGATCATTGTTTGCATATTTATGGTTATGCATATTGTCTAATACATTACATTATAGATAATATAGTGTGTAGTGTCACATGGGAGATCATGTTATCGGTTCCTTGTAAAGTATAAGTAAAGGTTCACAACTGAGATGACTTTGGACAAACCATTGGTATGGTTGTAGTGTGATTTGATATTGGTTTGTCATGACCAAAGAATCACACTAGTGAAGGGTTTTGCTTATCGAGTCCGTGAGGGGAAACTTTGCTTCCCACTTCACCTCGGTAGCTTCCTTCATGGCGATCCCTTCTATGTCCCCGGATTAAAAAATTAAATCCTAGACAAAAGGGATTGCCAAAGCAACCAAGCCATCGTCATGCTATTCGTTTAGAGAGGTCACTTGAACAAACTAGTTGTTCAAGCGACCATCCTCTATTCTATGAGTAGCCGCGGAATAGATGATGTCCGAAACACCGGTTTTCATGTTTATGCTCAGGATCCAAGTATTATTTAGCCATTTACAGATTTATAACATGCTTATAATTGAAAAACAAAAACAAGCAAGTAACATATAAAATTAGAGAATCGATATACCTCTCGATCTTCTAATGTATGTCCTTCCTTCTTTCGGACGTCGTGTGGGCGACACTCTACCAAAAGTCGAAGCTCATAGATTGCAAATCTTCCTTCCTTGCTCTTCCAAAGCAAGAGGAAGAATAGAAACAAGGCTCATCTCCTTCTGATAGCCAACCAACAAGCAACATAAGAAATGCTTGCCGCCGGCCAACAAGGAGAAGGAGATAATGGTGGAAACCGGCCAAGACACCAAGGGAAAGCCCTATATATTGTTTCCACCACCTAAGGAGAAGGAGAAGGGGTCTTTGGATGCCACCCAAGGGCTGGGATAGGGCTGTGGGCGCCGGCCACCAAGGGATGAAGAAGAAAGAAACCTTTCTTATTTGGTGCCACCCAAGCCTCCTAAACCCTAAGCCTCCAAACCCTAATCCTTGCTCTCCTTTTTGGTCGGCCATGGAAGAGGGGAAGAAGAATAGGATGAGCTCATGCCAAGGTAGAGAGGAGAAGAATAGTGGCCGGCCAACCTTAGGAAGAAGAAGGAAACCCTCATCCACTTGTGGCCGCCCACCCTTAGCTCCCAAAACCCTAGCCACCCAAACCTAATCCTAAACCATCTAGGATTCCTAGCCTCCAAAGGAAGCAAACCCTAATCCCCTTATCATTAAGTTGCTCTCCAAGACAATAAGCCTTATTTATAGAGTCGGGTTTATGCCTTGGATTAATCTCCTCCGTCGGATCTAGAGATTTAATCTCAACCGTCGGATCTAGAGATTTAATCTCAACCATCGGATCTAGAGATTTAATCTCCACCATTGGATCTAGAGTTTTGTTTCTATCCTTTCGATCTAAGCTTCATGAGGTGTTAATATGCTACATTAGGGACCATGAGGAGGAGTTGGGTCTTGGCCACCCATGGATCAAGCCCACATAAAGTCCGATCCACTAATGATGATCCAATCCACTAAAGGTTCATCATTGATCTACCTCACCAACCCTCATATGATAATATGGGCTCCATATATTATTTGTACATTTTCTCCCCGTGTTTAAGATCTCGAATGCCCGTTGATTAATTAATTTATTGACCATTAATTAATCAACATCTAACTCCTTGAGTAGTACCACTCAACCTTTTCATCATGCCGGACCAAGTCCACCTGCAGGGTTTACATGATGAACCTTATGAGCTCCTCAAGGGGACATCATCATCCTAATATATAGGACACGGTTTCCTCCTATAATCAACGACACACCATATAAATAATATCATCTCCCAACTTACCGAGCCTATCGATTTAATCTATAAATCTCGCCTATTGGTAAATCGAAGAGATGAGTACTAAGTATATGTGTCCTTTATTATATCAGGATTAAGAGCATGTACTAAATAATATCTGAGGTCCGATTCGATTATGTAGTCTGCAATAAATCGAATAACCTCTAAGTCGATCCTGCTCAATACACACAAAGTGCACTAGTGTGATTCTATGGTCAAGACAAACCAATACCAAATCACACTACAACCATTCCGATGGTTTGTCCAAAGCCATCTCGGTTGTGAGCCTTTACTTATGCTTTACAAGTAGTCAATAACATGATCTCTTGTGTGACACCACAAACCATGTTATCTAAAATGTAATGTATTAGATAATATTGCATAACAAAAAATATGCAAACAATGACCATGTGATTCTTTTTTCAAAAATAAAGATGTTCATACAAAAGATAGACTTTTCAGTATACATCCCTACAATCTCCCACTTATACTAAAAGACTATGCTGTCCTCATACTGCCATACATCTGATTCCCCTTCCCTCCACATTCCTATCAAAGCTCTCTCTAGAAGGGCCTTAGTGAAAGGGTCTACCAGGTCATCCTCTGATGCAATCTAGGCGACAGCAACTTCTACCTCCTTTACGATTTCTCGTATCAGGTGGTACTTGCGGTCTATGTGTTTACTAGCCTTATGGGATAGTGGTTCCTTCGAGTTTGCAACTGCACCACTATTATCACAATAAATTGTGATAGTTCTGGGCAAACCAGGAATCACATCCAAGTCCATCAGGAAGTTCCTGTTGGATTTCCGGCACCGCGGCGTGTGTGTGTTCGATCACGTTTCGTAAACATGAACACAACGGAAGCAATAAAAATAATAAATCTACATTTATTACAACACACACAACACACGCATGCATATTACAACAAGTGTAGACATAACCGTAAATTTAAATTTGCAATAAAAGGAAATTTATCTACGTTATACCTTTCGTATGACGTGTAACGGGAACGACATCAACCGGAATGATCCTCGCTAGAATCGTCTCTATCCGTATCCACGCCGAGTTCCTCGGGATGACTTCGCTATGCCACGAGCTTCGTCTTCATACGGGTTACTAGCCTCATGTTGAAGACGACGTGATCGAGAGATGATCATGATCCGAATCCAAATTCGGATCCTAATACGAGTTCTCAAAACTCGCTTCTCCGGAGAGGTATTCGTCAACCAATTGACGAATCCTTCATCCTCCACCTCAGAGAATTACTGGAGATCGAATTCCCGATAAGTTAGCCGCTGTCGGAGCTCTAACCGTCATCCAAATGGCGCTCCGACGAGAGGAGAACAAGCTGTCCAGAAAACTGGACAGCTTTGTTGGAGGTGATAGGCGCCGGCCAACCAAGGGAGATAGAGCTCACCTTGATGCCAAACTTGAAGGAGATCACCGGAGCACTAACCGGCAGCAGCTCGACGCCGGCGAGGGGGAAGGAAGCAGCCTTCTGGACGCCGGTTGGAGCCTCAAGGTGGGCGGCGGCAAGGAGGAGGAGAGTTAGCTCCGAATTTCTCCAAGGAGAGGTGGGCGGCAACTTGGGGTTGTGGATTAGGGCTTAAACCATCCCTTAAGCCCTCTTTTATAGAGAACTAATTCTCTTAATGGTTATTGGATCATAACCATTAGGCCTGTTAACCCGCTCCATTAAGATAAGTTAAAATAAACCAAACCATGATGGTTTATTTTAAGTTAAAACGAACCGAACCAACTTTTGGTTCATTCGTTTAAAATAAACCAAACCCTTTGGTTTATTCTCCTCCATTGGATTAGAACCAAACCATTTGGTTCATCCATTACGTCTTCATAAGACTCGGCCCATCCACGCTTCCATTGCGACTGAAACGATTTCATGCTCGCTTTATGTTTGGTCCAACCAAACCTAGTTTCTCTCGGTCTGAGAATCCCATTCTCAAGCTCGTTTTAAATCCTTTGGATTACGCCGCGCGTGGTGACCAAATAGGTTCTGGCTTATGTTGGCCGCCTATAATTAACCATTAATTATAGAACGATCATGAGTGGCACCTAGTAGTACATCATGATCCCCAATTAACCAAAAAGATCAACCTGATCCGTAACTATTTCTCAAACCCTTCAAGAGCTCAATGATTCGTCCCCATTCCCTTCACTCATCTTATACCCACTTGGTTCAGACATGGTCTATTGTGTCACCCCCACTAGGTCGACTACGCCACACCTAGCCCAAGTATCATTTCCTCGCCCTACGGATTCTAGTTACTCCACATGTATCAAGAGTACCTTACTCTAAACATGTAATGCTTTGGCCAAAGACTTTAGTAACAATCCGACGAGAGGCCATGGGTATACATCTCCTCGCAAGGAGTGGTGAATCTTTATAGGCTATTCAAACACCTTCGATCACTCGACTTATACCCAATCATCCGGGTCCACATCTCCTTAGAGATGTTTGCTTAAGATGTCAAAGCATAAGTCTCTATGATCAAGATGACTTGAATACCGCAAGTCAAAGGAACATCGCACTTAAGCCACAGTAAGAACTTCATTGACATATCTATATATGCAGAGAACCATATGAAGTCTTACTACCGGTCACTCCAATGAACTAGTTACCATAACTAGCATCCACGATTAACTCGACATCACAATGTCTCCACCAAAGGAGAATCACCGCTTGGATACACCAAGGAGTATACTCGTTAGTCGATGTAATCGATGGTGTCCAAATCCATCAATTCATCGACTAGGATAATTCTGATACATCACAATTACACATGTAGAGATACTCACTAGTTGTGATCCAATCACAAATTCTCTCATGCTGTGAATCGTATCGTGGACATTCAGTAAATGAGTTTAAGATCCAATCAAATACATAAAATATGTATACTCAAATAGTGAATCTTCATTTATCATATAAATGGTTCATACATAAGGCGATTGCCTTAGGACATCTCTCATATATTACTAACAGACTCCCACTTGGCCTAATGCCAATCGCTACGGTATCCAATACCATAAGCTCTAACATGACCCTCAAACTTATTTTGAGGTAATGCCTTAGTCAAAGGATCCGCTAAGTTCCTTTCAGTGGGAATTTTCTCGATTTGTATTTCGTTCCTACTGATGATCTCTCTGATAAGATGATAGCGGCGAAGCACATGTTTGGATCATTGATGAGACCACATCAAGTTCAAAGATGAACTTCTTGATCCAAACCGCTTCCTTTGTCCGCCTAAAGTCGCAATGTATTCTCGCTTTAGTGGCGTATCCGCTATAGTGTCAAGCTTGGAACCTTTCCAACTTATTGCGCCCATTCCGTGTGAATACATACCTGCACAAAGACATGGAATCATCCTTGTCTCGTTCGAGTCGCATCCGTGATACCCACGTATCACCATGTACCCTTCTCCATATATTAGAACACATCCTTATTTCTTCTTAAGTACTTAAGGATCGTCTTAACAGTCACCCAATGATCCATTCCTGGATCAGACTGGTATCTGCTCGTGACACTCAGAGCATACGATACATCGGGCCTCATACATAACATAGCATACATGATAGATCCTATTGCAGATGCATAGGGAATCTTACTCATGCAAATCCTCTCGTCTTCTGTGCGCGGACACATAGACTTCGAAAGGTGTACCCCATGCCTGATGGGTAGGAAACCTTTCTTGGATTCCGACATGCTAAACCTCTTTAGCACTCGATCTATATATGTAGATCATGAAGACTAGCAACTGTTTCGATCTATCTCTATAGATCTTAATCCCGAGGATGTAGGTTGCTTCTCCCAGGTCTTTCATGGAGAATGTCTTGGATAACCAAACCTTCATTGACTGTAAGATTGAAACATCGTTTCCTATAAGTAGTATGTCATCGACATACAATACTAGGAACACGACTGCACTCCCACTAACCTTCTTGTACACACAAGGTTCGTTTGGATTTTGTGAGAAATCAAACTTTTTGATTGTCTCATCAAAACGGATATTCCAGCTCCTGGATGCTTGCTTCAATCCATAAATGGACCGTCGCAATTTGCATACCTTGGTTTTATCAACCGATGTGAAACCCTCAGGCTGTATCATATACACGTCCTCGAGTAGGTTTCCATTAAGGAAAGCTGTTTTCACATCCATCTGCCATATCTCATAATCATAATGAGTCGCTATGGCCAGGAGCATCCGAATGGATTTAAGCATAGCTACAGGCGAATAGGTTTCGTCATAATCAACACCTTGTTTTTGATGATATCCTTTCGCCACCAATCTAGCCTTATAGGTAATCATATTACCATCCATGTCGGTTTTCTTCTTGAAAACCACTTGCACCCTATAGGCTTTATCCTTTCAGGTGGGTCAACCAAGTTCCAAACTTGATTTTCATACATGGAATCCATTTCCGACTTCATGGCACCAAGCCACTTATCCATTTCTGAACTTGTCAGCACTTCTTCATAATTGGTAGGCTCCTCATCATCAATGAGTAACATGTCATTCGATTCACTTACGAGAAATCCATATCTCTCAGGAATATTGCGTGTTCTACCAGATCTACGAAGATGTGGTGTTACAATAAGTCCAGCCGATTGCTCATCACTATGAGTTGTCGGTTGTTGTGCTTCACCAGGTATCTCATCAATGTCTATTTGAGTCTCTCGAGCCTCCTCAAGCTCGACGACACTCCCACTGTTTTCTTGCAAGAGAAACACTTTCTCTAGAAACACAACATGCCTTGAAACAAACACCTTTTGTTCCACATGATGATAGAATTGGTAACCCCTTGTTTCCTTAGGGTATCCAACAAATAGACATTTATCAGACTTAGCATCCAATTTGTCTGATACAGTCCGCTTCACATAAGCAGGACAACCCCATATCTTCAAGTAAGATACATGAGGTTTCTTACCATTCCATATCTCATATGGAGTAGTTGAGACTACCTTGGTAGGCATTCTGTTTAACAAGTAAACAGCTGTCTGAAGTGCATAGCCCCAAAAGGACTTGGGAAGAGTCACATGATTCATCATTGACTTGACCATGTCCAACAAGGTCCGGTTACGCCTCTCAGATACACCATTATGCTGTGGTGTATATGGCGGAGTCCATTGAGACAATATACCATTGTCTCTTAGATAATCAAGAAACTCTTGACTTAAGTATTCACCACCTCGATCCGATCGAAGTATTTTAATACTCTTATCATGTTGTTTCTCTACTTCATTTCTGAATTCTTTGAACCTTTCAAAGGCTTCAGACTTGTGTTTCATCAAGAACACATACCCAAACCGTGAGTGATCGTCGGTGAAGGTAATGAAGTAGCTATAGCCTCCTAATGCTTGAGTTGACATAGGTCCACATACATCAGTATGTATTAGACCTAGTAACTCTCCCACTCGTTCACCTTTTCCAGTAAAAGGTAACTTAGTCATCTTTCCTTTTAAGCATGATTCGCATGTATCGTATGAATCCAATTCAAACGATTCCAGAATTCCACATCGGTGTAATTCGGACATGCGTTTCTTGCTTACATGGCCAAGACGACAATGCCACATATAGGAGTCTATTTGATTATCCTTTTGAGCACGCGTGTTGCTCGCTTCGATATTGAAGATGTCAGTGGATACATCCAACGTATAAACACCATTGCTTAAAGTTCCAGTCCCATAAAGAACTCCATTCAAAGTTATGTAACAACAATTGTTACTAAAAGTCAAATGGTACCCATTTATATTTAAACAAGAAATAGAAATGATGTTCTTTATCAACGAAGGAACATAAAAGCAATTGTCCAGTTCTAAGACAAGTCCTGTAGGGAGTTTCAACAAATGCGTTCCAATGGCGACTGCAGCAACCTTTGCTCCATTCCCAACACACAAATTTGACTCTCCCTTGACGAGTCTTCTTCTATTCCTTAGCCCATGTATATCATTACATATATGTGAGCCACACCCAGTATCCAATACCCAAGTGTTTGAGGAAATAGAATGACAATCAATAACGAAGATATCTGAAGAAGATGGGGCATCCGATGCCTTATTCTTCTTCACGGACTCAAGATAAATCTTGCACTTTCTTGGCAAATGGCTCTCCTTGTCATAATGATGGCAAGTTTCCTTTTGTGCTAGTTCTACCTTCTTAGCCTTTCTCTTCTTTCCCTTCTGCTGTTCCTTTGACTTCCTCTTAGAACCTTTCTTCGAGGAATCACCGTCCCCTGCTCATGCTTCTCAGAAGACTCCACAGTCTTCAGCATATTGAGCAGTACCACAGATGAACCTTCTAGCATCTCAGAGGTGAAGAGGAGCTTTGAGACTTCGAACCTTTCGAATCTCACTTGCTCATCAACCAACTCACAAAGATGAAGGACTACGATATGAGCATCCATATGCTCATGCTGCTTTCGTAGCTTGGGTTCCATCGCGGCTAGCATGATGCAACTTATCGTCGTAATCACCACATGTTTCTGATAGACCAACAATTGGTCCGGAGTTGCATCGTCACTAGGATGGGCGGGAAGAGGCGCTTCGAGGACATACGCAAGCTTTTCACCTTGAGAACAATTCTCAAGTTTCTAAGCCAGTCCAAGAAGTTCGGCCCAGTCAATTTATTCGAATCCAAAATGGAACGCAAATTCAAAGACATCATGATCAATCTTAGAAATACAAAACGAGCATATATGAGAAGGATGATTTTAAAATGCATCATTATACATTCATAAATCCCATTCATTTTTCGAATTTCAAAAACCCCAAAATCACTTCGGGAGATCGAAGGTCCATCTCCGAATGGGCTGATATCCAATATAGATAAGAACAACCTTGGAGTGAGTCCAACAAGCCATTCTTAGCTATGATGGTGGGTATCAAGTATACCGATTACATATCATGTATATGTAACTAACACAATGTGCTATCAACTAATTGAATGTTTACACATACATTGGGTTGTTAACACATTAACAAGTATGCATCATATGCATAGCACCCAACTTCACCTCTCTTCACATCGACCTTGGAGTGAGTCCAACAAATCGATGCTCTAAGTTAGAGCCGACCCATTAATCGCGAAATAGTTTCAATATGGTTAGAGCGCATTCAACTAATTAGCCAGGCTTGGAGTGAGTCCAACAACCCAAACTAACGATTGACCTCTGACTCTTACCATATTAGAGTTAAACTATTCCAATGATTTGAACATGTTCAGGTTAGAGCTGGGCTTGGAGTGAGTCCAACAACCCAAACAAGAAACAGAACTCTGGTTCTAACCATATTAATGTAAGGTGTAGGCTTTAATATTGAGTTAGGGTTTTATGTCTCATCCTCTTTGCATGCAAATAACTATTATCTACATGGCATGACATACATGACATACATCTACATGTCACGACACATATGACATAATGTTATGCATCTAATGCAATTACATGGCATACAATTATGTCATGTATATATTTCCTTATATGTCATAACTATTTATGAAAATAAAATATGTTTAAGATTTGATTCTCCAAATCAAATCATAATTAAATTAGGAAACAAATTTCCAAATCTAATCACATATTTTATTCATAGAATTATTTGATTAAGGAAAATCTATTTAGGAAACCAATTTCCTAAATCATTAAAACTACTTATGGAAATAAAATATTTTAAGATTTGATTTCCCAAATCAAATCATGATTAAATTAGGAAACAAATTTCCAGAATCTAATCAAATATTTTATTTATGGAAAATATCAATTTCCATAAATACTTCCAACTTTCCAAAAGTGGAAGATTTCCATAAATACATCTAGACTTTCCAAAATTGAAAAATTTCCATAAATACTTCTAAATTTCCAAAATTAGAAAATTTCCAGAAATAACATTATGACTATCGCAAAACCATTTTACGATTATGTCGAAACACAACTTGGGCTCTGATACCACTGTTGGGTTTCCGGCACCGCGGCGTGTGTGTGTTCGATCACGTTTCGTAAACATGAACACAGCGGAAGCAATAAAAATAATAAATCTACATTTATTACAACACACACAACACACACATGCATATTACAACAAGTGTAGATATAACCGTAAATTTAAATTTGCAATAAAAGGAAATTTATCTACATTATACCTTTCGTATGACCTGTAGCGGGAACGACATCAACCGGAATGATCCTCGCTAGAATCGTCTCTATCCGTATCCACGCCGAGTTCCTCGGGATGACTTCGATAAGCCATGAGCTTCATCTTCGTATGGGTTACCAGCCTCGTGTTGAAGACGACGTGATTGAGAGATGATCACGATCCGAATCCAAATTCGGATCCTAATACGAGTTCTCAAAACTCGCTTCTCCGGAGAGGTATTCGTCAACCAATTGACGAATCCTTCATCCTCCACCTCAGAGAATTACCGGAGATCGAATCCCCGGTAAGTTAGCCGCTGTCGGAGCTCTAACCGTCGTCCAAACGACGCTCCGACGAGAGGAGAACAAGCTGTCCAGAAAACTGGACAGCTTTGGTGGAGGTGATAGGCGCCGGCCAACCAAGGGAGATAGAGCTCACCTTGATGCCAAACTTGAAGGAGATCACCGGAGCACTAACCGGCAGTAGCTCGACGCCGGCGAGGGGGAAGGAAGCAGCCTTCTGGACGCCGGTTGGAGCCTCAAGGTGGGCGGCGGCAAGGAGGAGGAGAGTTAGCTCCGAATTTCTCCAAGGAGAGGTGGGCGGCAACTTAGGGTTGTGGATTAGGGCTTAAACCATCCCTTAAGCCCTCTTTTATAGAGAACTAATTCTCTTAATGGTTATTGGATCATAACCATTAGGCCCGTTAACCCGCTCCATTAAGATAAGTTAAAATAAACCAAACCATGATGGTTTATTTTAAGTTAAAACGAACCGAACCAACTTTTGGTTCATTCGTTTAAAATAAACCAAACGCTTTTGTTTATTCTCCTCCATTGGATTAGAACCAAACCATTTTGGTTCATCCATTACGTCTTAATAAGACTCGGCCCATCCACGCTTCCATTGCGACTGAAACGATTTCATGCTCGCTTTATGTTTGGTCCAACCAAACCTAGTTTCTCTCGGTCTGAGAATCCCATTCTCAAGCTCATTTTAAATCCTTCGGATTATGCTCGTTGTGCGTGTGACCAAATAGGTTCTCGGTTTATGTTGGCCGTCTATAATTAACCATTAATTATAGAACGATCATGAGTGGCACCTAGTAGTACATCATGATCCCCAATTAACCGAAAAGATCAACGCTGATCCGTAACTATTTCAAACCCTTCAAAGAGCTCAATGAATTCGTGCCCCATTCCCTTCACTCATCTTATACCCACTTGGTTCGACATGGTCTATTGTGTCACCCCACTAGGCCGACTACATCACACCTAGCCCAAGTATCATTTCCTCGTCCTACGGATTCTAGTTACTCCACATGTATCGAAGAGTACCTTACTCTAAACATGTAATGCTTTGGCCAAAGACTTTAGTAACAATCCGACGAGAGGCCATGGGTATACATCTCCTCGTAAGGAGTGGTGAATACTTTATAGGCTATTCAAACACCTTCGATCACTTCGACTTATACCCAATCATCCCGGGTCCACATCTCCTTAGAGATGCTTGCTTAAGATGTTAAAGCATAAGTCTCTATGATCAAGATGACTTGAATACCGCAAGTCAAAGGAACATCGCACTTAAGCCACAGTAAGAACTTCATTGACATATCTATATATGCAGAGAACCATATGAAGTCTTACTACCGGGTCACTCCAATGAACTAGTTACCATAACTAGCATCCACGATTAACTCCGGACATCACAATGTCTCCAGCCAGTGAGAATCAGCTGCTTGGATACACCAAGGAGTATACCTCATGCTAGTCTCGACAGAATTGATGGTGTCCAAATCCATCAATTCATCGACTAGGGATAAATTCGATACATCACAATTACACATGTAGAGATACTCACTAGTTGTGATCCAATCACAAATTCTCTCATGCTGTGAATCATATCGTGGACATTCAGTAAATGAGTTTAAGATCCAATCAAATACATAAAATATGTATACTCAAATAGTGAATCTTCATTTATCATATAAATGGTTCATACATAAGGCGATTGCCTTAGGACATCTCTCATATATTACTAACAGTTCCTGAGCCATACAGCTTCTTTGGCTGACTCAGAGGCCGCCACATACTCAGCTTCCATGGTGGAGTCCGCCATGCATTTCTGCTTGACACTCCTCCATACAATGGCTCCACCTCCCAAAGTAAACACAAAACCTGAGGTAGACTTACTGTTATCCCTATCAGATTGGAAGTCGGAATCTGTGTAACCCACAGGGAGTAATTGGTCTGCCCGGTAAACCAGCATATAATCCCTAGTCCTTCTCAGGCACTTCAATATATGCTTTACCGCAGTCTAATGTCTCTGTCCTGGATTACTCTGATATCTGCTGACCATGCCTACGGTAAAACAGATATCTGGTCTCGTACATAACATTGCATACATGAGGCTTCCTATCGCCGAAGCATAAGAAACCGCCTTCATCTCCTCTATCTCCTCAGATGATCTAGGACACATCTCCTTAGATAAATGAACTCCATGGCTGAAAGGTAGAAAACCTTTCTTGGAGTTTTGCATGCTAAAACGATCCATAATTGTGTCTATGTATGAAGCTTGAGATAAGCACAACATCCTTTTCCTGCGATCCCTTATAACCTTGATCCTAAGAATGTGTCCCACTTCTCCCAAGTCCTTCATATCAAACTGTTTGGACAACCATACCCTTACGTCCGATAACACCTTGACATTGTTGCCAATTAACAAAATGTCATCTACGTATAGTATAAGAAATACCACTACGTTTCCGTCACATCTCTTGTATACACAAGACTCATCTGGACTTTGAATAAATCTATAAGACTGGATCACCTCATCAAAGCGGATGTTCCAAGACCTCGAAGCTTGCTTCAATCCATAAATGGACCGATTAAGCTTACATACAAGATGCTCTTTGCCCTTAGCAATGAATCCCTTTGGCTGCTTCATGTAGATGTTTTCCTCAAGACTTCCATTAAGGAAAGCTGTTTTGACATCCATCTGCCACACCTCATAATCCATATGAGCTGCTATGTATAAGAGAATCCGGATAGACTTAAGCATGACTACCGGCGAAAAGGTCTCCTCATAATCGATACCCTCTTTCTGAGTATACCCCTTCGCAACAAGCCTCGTTTTGAAGGTCTCAACCTTCCCATATATTCCTCTCTTTCTCTTGTAGATCCACATGCATCCAATGGGTTTTACACCGTCGGGTGGTTCTACTAGCTCCCAGACCTGATTTGAATCCATAGATTCAATCTTAGCATTCATTGCACTTTGCCAAGATACAACATCTTTATCTTGGATTGCGTCGTCATATGTCCAGGGATCAGGTTCATGTTCGCCAAGGATCAAATCAGAAGATTCTCCCAAGAACATGAATCTATCAGGCTGTCTCACAACCCTCCCACTACGACGAGGTATCACCTATGTATCCTCTGTGAGACGCGGTGCAGTGACATGTGGTATATCCTCTTGTACCGGTGGTACTAAAGAAGTGACTTCCCCTTTTAACTCCTCCAGAACAATTTTACTCTTGGGCTTGTGGCTCATCACATAGTCTTCCTCTAGAAATCTAGCGTTCATGCTAACGATCACCCTCTGATCTCTAGGACTATAAAACAATCCACCCTTCGTTCCTCTAGGATAGCCAACAAACAAGCGCACTTCTGTACGAGGTTCCAACTTACTAGCATCTGCCTTCAACACATGTGTTGGACTCCCCCGTATCCGAATATATCTTAGACTAGGCTTTCATCCAGTCCACAACTCTGTGGGAGTAGAAGGCACTGATTTAGATGTAACCAAGTTCAGAATGTATACCACCGTATCTAGAGAATATCCCTAGAACGAATCTGGCAAGTCAGAATAACTCATCATAGATCTAACCATCTTCATAAGAGTCCTATTCCTTCGCTCTGCTACACTGTTCTACTGGGGTGTGCTAGGTGCAGTCAATTGGGATTGAATCCCACCTCTGATAAGTAGTTCCTAAACTCTACCAAGAGGTACTCACCACCACGATCAAATCGTAGTGACATCCATATTTTGAATAATCGTCTATGAAAGAGACGAAATATTCAAGACCACCTCTAGCCTGGATAGACATAGAACCACACAAATCAGAATGAACCAATTCTAACACATCTTTGGCTCTATACCCCTTGGCCTTAAAAGGCCTCTTGGTCATTTTATCTTCCAAGCAAGATTCACAGGTTGGGAGATCCTGCACCACTAATGAACCCAAAGGTCCATCAGCTATCAACCTTTGAATTCTGCTTAGGTTAATGTGACCAAGCCTAATGTTGGAGATCGAAACGGCCGACTAGAGGGGGGTGAATAGCCCTTTGTCGTTGGATGTCGGTATTTGCTCGTCTACAAAACTAATTAGCGCAACGGAAACAATAAAGACAAGCAAATACAAATACAAGAAAACAAACGCTAACACAATAGTATAACGTGGTTCACGGCTACGCCACTAATCCACGGTCCCCGATTCGTCCTCGGTGAATCACTCCGCCAAAACCAATCCACTAATGGTCTCTCCTTTGCACCAAGCTAGGTGGAGGTAACCTTTACAATCAAGATCACTCTTCTTACAATAAGAATGAAGTAAAAGCAAGTAAGAAGAGTTTAAAGCTTGTGGGGCACTTGGATGGTTGTTTGGAGTAAGAGCATTAGCCATCCAAAAGCCCACACCCTCTCTTTTTATAGAGAGGAAGCTTTTCTTCCCGTTTACCACTACCGATCACGCTCTTGGCGATCACGCCACTCCAACGGCCTCCGAACACGTCGGATCCCGACCGTTGTAGTCCAACGGAACACTTGGCAGTCGACTGATGGACCTTATCAGTCGACTGCTGCCTCCGTAGTTGACTGCTCAGTCGGCTACGAGCGATTCTGTGGCCAAACCCTTTCGATCGATCGGCTGCGCTTGGCGAATGATCGATATCTTGGCAACGATCGCCCACATATGGCCCGATCACGACCTCAAAATAGCCAGTCGAATACCAGTCGAACCACGTTCGACTTAGAGCAATCGACTGCCATTCCATGGCAGTCGACTGGTGTCGGGAAATTCCATCCGACACTTGGCCAAATGGCCAAGTTTCACCTTAGAGCTACTACCCCTTCTCGGGTTACATTCGCTCACTCTTATCTCTCAGAGTCCCTCGCCTTCGAAGTTATCTTCGTCCTCGGCCACATCCCTCGGCAGCATCAGGCGCACGACTCTACAATGCTCCTTCGCGTCTCTTGCCTCGAAGTCTACTTCCTCCAGCTTCACTCCAAGCTCCTCGTCCGGTGGTCCCTCGGATGCTCCAAGCGCACGGCTTCTGCAAAGCCATCCTTCACCGACTCAAGGACCGAGTCATGAGTTGTGAAACTCGCCACGGCTCCATGTGTGAATTACTAAGCCCTTCAAGACTCCAACGCACATATCAAATCACACTAACACCCTAACTTAAACCCTTTGCCACACACATCGAAACCTTATCATGGCAAGAGATTGCCCTAACAATCTCCCCCTTTTTGATGTGTGACAATCCGTTTAAGTTAGGTAAAAACATTTGATAGAAATTCTAAGGTAAGAAAGCATGTAAACATAAACATGATATAGCAACATGCAACTCCCCCTTAATCCATTAAACTCCCCATACATATTTCTCCCCCTATCATAATTTACTTAAACATAATCATTTCTCCCCCTTTGACACCATCAAAAAGATTAACACTAAGTTATAAACTCATGGCATCAAGTCTCATAGAAGGAAAATACCAAAAATTGGTCTAAAACCTAAATTCGACCTTAACTGGTCTGATTTTGAGCCACCAATCATGCTATCGATGATAATGATCATTGACCACAATAATTCGAAATTACGATTTTAAATTGAAATGCATTAAAAATTCCAGAAAATTTGAAAAATCATGAAATTTGGGGAACATATTTCTTGTAAGATTCTTTATCAGTGAAAAATAGTTTTTCATGAAAAATCATTATATTTTCACGTATTTGCCAAAAATCCAAAAGCTTTAAAAACCACTAGGTTTTTGATCATTCTAGTATCAAGTTTAACACCTAGTTTTGCATCCAATTGTTTCAAAACATGAATACATGTATTTTAAGGTAAGAAATTGTTTTGAAAACATATGAAATATCCAACCATGATCTTTGGGCAATATGTCTATGAATTAAACATAAGTCTTCCCCATGATTGATCTATTATTGCTATTTTGACACTTTAAATGACCATCTAAATGCCATAGGCATTAGTGGACATTTGTATCATCCTAACATCTCACCCATGCTAAGTTTTCAATCATGGTAGCCTATAGTGAGTGTGATATGCATTCTAGAGGGTATTTGTATATACTTAACCATTATATTCATACAATTCTATCAAGTATCAACCTCACAATTCTCATGATCATAAGGGCATATATGAACTAATTTCACATTATGATCATGAAACACATGTATTCATTGAATTGTTATCATGCATTAGGTATTATATCATGATAATAAACAAGCATCACCTAAAGCATGATTTAAGTCCTATTTCTCATGATTATGTGCCAACTATCAAAATCATAAATCATGATTGCAAATATACATAGCAATTTCATTAAGTATCATGATTTAAGCATTATTATCTATTTTTGGGCACATTATCATCACCCAACACTATTTTAAAAATGTTGTCCCGCTATCCTAAGTCAACCAAAAATAAGATATAGGTGAATTCCATTTGGTTGACTATCCTAGGGTTTTCCTAACCCTTAAGGATGGATTTTGGAACCCAAAATAGGTTCTTTCCTATGGGGTTCACAAGATACTCCTTGGGGATCCATTTCCTAGCTATTACCTTCTTTTTATCTTGTCCCCTAGCAATTAGGCATTTATAGGCCTTTTCATTTTTCTTTTCTTTATAACCTAGGCCTTTCTTATTAAAACTTGCCCTTTGGCTCCCAATTATCATATTCAATGTGTTGGAGCCAATTGTGAATTTTTCTAGGGCTTTTGTCAAATAGTCTACCTTTTCCCTTAAAGCCCTATTTTCATCCATACATGCATCACTAACATTAAATGGGATATATTCATGTGAGCATGCATCATTTAAGCTAGAAGAAATATTTTCATTTTCATTTAAGCATGCTTTTTCTAGTTTATTTTCTAGATCCTTAATTTGATCTAGCATGCTCTTATTCTTCTTCTTAGCTCTAAATAAATCCCTAGTTAAGCTAGAGACCATGGAAACTATTTTCTTGGGAGTTAGATTTGTTACCATAGTCTCCATGTCCTCTTCTTCTTCTTCGGATGAGGATGTAGAGGAGGCTTCCCCTTCACTTGAGCTCTCTCCACTTGAGCTTGATTCTTTATTTTCGGTGGAGGAGCAATCCAAGTCATCAAAGGCCATCAATGCAAGGTTGGAGTAGACATGTTCTTCTTCTTCGGATGAGGAAGATGAAGAAACATCATCCCATGTCTTTGCTTTGAATGCCTTAGCCTTCTCCTTTTCTTTTGCCTTCTTCTCCTCTTTCTTCTTGCTCCCCTTTTTCTTCTTCTTTTCTTCTTTCTTTTTCTTCTCTTCCTTGCTCTTGTTTAGGAGGGGACAATTATCCCTTATGTGTCCCTCTCCTTGGCAATTGTAGCAAATGATTTTCCCCCTTGGTCTTCTATTCCTATCATTTGATTTGTTAAATCTAAAACCTTTTAATGCACGTCTTACCCTCCTTACCATATAAGCTTCTTCCGTGCTATCCATGGAGGAGGAGGAGGATGCTTCATCATCGGAGGAGGAAGGGATCTCTATCTTCTTCTTCCCCTTGTTTGCCAATAGTGCCATTCCCCTTGAAGGTTGGATTCTAGGCTCTTCTTGTATTCCTTAAAGCCTTGTTTCGTGGAGCTCCATTGTTGAGAAGAACTCCTCCAAGGTGCTCACTTCTAAATTCTTCGAAATATAGAAGGAGTCCACCATGGAGCTCCACTTTGAGGATCATGGAAAGGCATCTATAGCCTTCATAACCATATCCCAGTTTGATAGCTTCTCACCTACACTTGACAAACCGGTTATAATTTCCTTGAAACGAGAATGTAAGGAAATTACCTTTCCTCCCTTTTCTAGTTTAATGTTGTTGAGTTGGGAGAGGAGGAGGTCTCTCCTTGCTAGCTTCGCCTCGGATGTGCCTTCATGAAGCTCAATTAGCTTCTCTCACATCTCCTTGGCACTTAGGCATTCTCCAATTCTATTTATTTCTTGTTGAGGAAGCACATTGTAGAGATGGTGCTTTGCTTTTGAATTTGCAAGGTGCTCCTCTCTTTGCCTCTTGGTCCACCTTGACTTCTCTATTAGCTTTCCCTCTTCATCCCTAGGCAAAACGAAACTGAATTCCATTGTAATCATAATATAAAAATCCGTTTCGAAAAATACCTCCATTCGCTTCTTCCACCAAGCGAATTCTCCTTCAAACTTCGGTGGATGGATGTTGGAGCCGACCATTTTGAAGGATGCTTGTTGTGGCGGTTAGTCCTCGACAAGCTTTCCTTGGCTCTGATACCACTTGTTGGAGATCGAAACGGTCGGCTAGAGGGGGGTGAATAGCCCTTTATCGTTGGATGTCGGTATTTGCTCGTCTACAAAACTAATTAGCACAACGGAAACAATAAAGACAAGCAAATACAAATACAAGAAAACAAACGCTAACACAATAGTATAACGTGGTTCACGGCTACGCCACTAATCCACGGTCCCCGATTCATCCTCGGTGAATCACTCCGCCAAAACCAATCCACTAATGGTCTCTCCTTTGCACCAAGCTAGGTGGAGGTAACCTTTACAATCAAGATCACTCTTCTTACAATAAGAATGAAGTAAAAGCAAGTAAGAAGAGTTTAAAGCTTGTGGGGCACTTGGATGGTCGTTTGGAGTAAGAGCATTAGCCATCCAAAAGCCCACACCCTCTCTTTTTATAGAGAGGAAGCTTTTCTTCCCGTTGGCCGCCACTAGTCGACTGCTTCCCTTGGCAGTCAACTGCCGCCACTCCAACGGCCTCCGAACACGTCGAATCCCGACTGTTGTAGTCCAACGGAACACTTGGCAATCGACTGATGGACCTCATCAGTTGACTGCTACCTCCGTAGTCGACTGCTCAGTCGGCTACGAGCGGTTCTATGGCCAAACCCTTTCAACCCGATCATTGCGCCTTCAGCGATCGATGATAATCTTGGTAGTCGATCGCCACATATGGCGGTCTGATCTGGCCTCAAAACCCGATCGAATACCAGTCGAACCACGTTCGACTTGGAGCAGTCGACTGCCATTCCATGTCAGTCGACTGGTGTCGGGAAATCCCATCCGACACTTGGCCAAATGGCCAAGTTTCACCTTAGAGCTACTACCCCTTCCTGGGTTACATTCGCTCACTCTCATCTCTCGGAGTCCCTCGCCTTCGAAGTTATCTTCGTCCTCGGCCACGTCCCTCGGCAGCATCAGGCGCACGACTCTGCAATGCTCCTTCGCGTCTCTTGCCTCGAAGTCTACTTCCTCCAGCTTTACTCCAAGCTCCTCGTCTGACGGTCCCTCGGATGCTCCAAGCACACGACTTCCGCAAAGCCATCCTTCACCGACTCAAGGACCGAGTCATGAGTTGTGAAACTTGCCACGGCTCCATGTGCGAATTACTAAGCCCTGCAAGACTCCAACGCACATATCAAATCACACTAACACCCTAACTTAACCCCTTTGCCACACACATCAAAACCTTATCATGGCAAGAGATTTCCCTAACACCTAAGATGCCAAAGATATGTTTGGTTCATCTTCAAAGGTTCTTTTCTCTTATTAGAATTAGAAGATGAGTTATTAACTTCAATTTGCATCGTGGGAGGTTTTGGTTCAGGTGTATACGAATTTTCTATCAATGTACCTGAACAAATATTCTCCCTATTTCTTTTTATAACAGCTATCATTAAAAGAAATAGAATATCCATCCATAAACAATTTAGAAACTGAAACTAAATTCTTTCTAAATAAAGGTACATAAAAGGAATTTTCCAGAACCTAAGTTTTATTTTCTCAAGAGATAAATAAAACTTCTCCCACTGCAATAGCCGCCACCTTCATGGCATTGCCCAAGTAAATGGTAATCTCCCTTTTAGCTAGTTGTCGGGTTTCTTGGAACCCCTGCAAAGTGTTGCAGACATGATCAGAGACTCCCGTATCTACACACCAGGTGTCGGTAGATAACATCGCTAACCATGTTTCAACGACTAGACCAAAGGGTATACCTTTGTTTTGTTTCGGATTGGGACAGTCCTTCTTCCAATGTCCATCCTGCTTATAAGTGAAGTACTTGCCTTTCGGCTTCTTCACTCCTCCCTGAGATCCTCCCACCACCTTTGCTCCACCTTGTTTCTCCTTCTTCTTGCCTTTCGGCTTAGTAGTAGAAACCTTTTTGAGCAACAATGGCTTGAGGACACTCTTCGAAGAGTGCACACTTGTACTCCTTAGCAGATAAGACAATATCTAGATTCTTTTCCAATCAACATTGTTTGGGTACAGTAAGTTTATTTCCTTTAGTATCATAGTAAGTGGACTGAAAGTCATTCTTGAAAATCCTAAGAATCACATAGATCATTACTGTAGATTTCAAAAAATTATTGATTCCTCAAACAATAAAATTTTAAAATCAACCAACACCTCTAAACACCGAGAATATCGCATGCCACGATCGTGTAGACGTATACGAATTCTACATTTGTAAGAGGAAGTTTTACCCATTAATTTTACTATCTTGTCAACCTAACTTTTTGACAAGTAAAATTAATAGTTGGTTTCTCTTCGGTCCTACAAATAAAAGCAGTGACTCCGATGGGGAGGATACTTATATTTGTATCTAAGTGTTCACCATTACTTGGTACCAAGATAATTATCTCGGGTTATGTGCCTTATGATGGGCAAGTACACACGCTCCTTAATAATTTCCTATAACCATATTTGACCTTGTGATCCGCAAACAAACTCATCCGATGGGGAGGAAGGCACTCAGAGCCGACGCGCAAGTTTGTTTGCATCACATGTCAAATCATAATGGAGGCCGTGGGAATTTATAAAAATATCCCTCTCCCACTTAGTAATTTGAAATTGAGGAATTTTCCTAGCCTACGACATGCATATCAAACAAAAAGCAATAAATATGAAAAATAAATTATTTTCCAACTATTATGGCTTTTGTCTTCAATATGACTCCCTCACATTTCCATCTCGTCCGCTCCTCCTACGCCATGTACGAGCCATCCGGAGATCCGAGCCGAGACTAAAACCTATTTTAATTTACATCCATCGATCCTATACTCCATGAGAGAGTGTACATGAAATCTAGATCAAAAGTAAAATAAAATAAAGAGTGGCTAAACAATGCCGTATTTAATTTACAAAAAAATTAAATTCTAGCCTCGTCAACCCCGAGGATTCAACAAAATAAATATTTACACACATACAATCACATACACACATATGACCATAATAGTCGGATCTTATGTCTGCAACCAAAGAGTTAAACTACGCATATCCTACTATTATTCGGCACATATAATATATGAAAAAGCGCATAAAAATTAATTGAATCCTAAACACACAAAACCGGAAACCTTGGCTCTGATACCAATTGAAGGGTTTTGCTTATCGAGTCCGTGAGGGGAAACTTCGCTTCCCACTTCACCTCGGTAGCTTCCTTCATGCGATACCTTCTATGTCCCCGAATTAAAAATTTAATCCTAGACAAAAGGGATTGCCAAAGCAACCAAGCCATTGTCGTGCTATTCGTTTAGAGAGGTCACTTGAACAAACTAGTTTTTCAAGCGACCATCCTCTATTCTACGAGTAGCCGCGGAATAGACGATGTCCGGATCGCCGGTTTTCATGTTTATGCTTGGGATCCAAGTATTATTTAGCCATTTACAGATTTATAAAATGCTTATAATTGAAAAAAAAAACAAGCATGTAACATATAAAATTAGAGAATCGATATACCTCTCGATCTTCTAATGTATGTCCTTCCTCCTTTCGGACGTCGTGTGGACGACGCTCTACCAAAAGTCGAAGCTCCTAGATCGCAAATCTTCCTTCCTTGCTATTCCAAAGCAAGAGGAAGAATAGAAACAAAGCTCATCTCCTTCCTATAGCCAACCAACAAGCAACATAAGAAATGCTTGCCGCCGACCAACAAGGAGAAGGAGATAATGGTGGAAACTGGCCAAGACACCAAGGGAAAGCCCTATATCTTGTTTCCACCACCTAAGGAGAAGGAGAAGGGGTCTTTGGATGCCACCCAAGGGCTGGGATCGGGCTGTGGGCGCCGGCCACCAAGGGATGAAGAAGAAAGAAACCTTCCTTATTTGGTGCCACCCAAGCCTCCTAAACCCTAAGCCTCCAAACCCTAATCCTTGCTCTCCTTTTTGGTCGGCCATGGAAGTGGGGAAGAAGAATAGGATGAGCTCATGCCAAGGTAGAGAGGAGAAGAATAGTGGCCGGCCAACCTTAGGAAGAAGAAGGAAACCCTCATCCACTTGTGGCCGCCCACCCTTAGCTCCCAAAACCCTAGCCACCCAAACCTAATCCTAAACCAACTAGGATTCCTAGCCTTCAAAGGAAGCAAACCCTAATCCCCTTATCATTAAGTTGACGTCCAAGCCAATAAGCCTTATTTATAGAGTTTGGTTTATGCCTTGGATTAATCTCCTCCATTGGTTCTAGGGATTTAATCTAAACCGTCGGATCTAGAGATTTAATCTCAACCGTCGGATCTAGAGATTTAATCTCCACCTTTGGATTTAGACCTTTGTTTCTATCCTTTGGATCTAAGCTTCATGAGGTGTTAATAGGCTACATTAGGGACCATGAGGAGGAGTTGGGTCATGGCCCCCCATAGATCAAGCCAACATAAAGTCCGATCCACTAATGATGATCCAATCCACTAAAGGTTCATCATTGATCTACCTCACCAACCCCCCTATGATAATATGGGATCCATATATTATTTGTACATTTTCTCCCCGTGTTTAAGATCTCGAATGTCCACCGATTAATTATTTTACTGACCATTAATTAATCAACATCTAACTCCTTGAGTAGTACCACTCAACCTTTTCATCATGCCGGACCAAGTCCACCTGCAGGGTTTACATGATGAACCTTATGAGCTCCTCAAGGGGACATCATCATCCTAATATATAGGACACGGTTTCCTCCTATAATCAATGACACACCATATAAATAATATCATCTCCCAACTTACCGAGCCTATCGATTTAATCTATAAATCTCGCCCATTGGTAAATGAAAGAGATGAGTACTAAGTATATGTGCCCGTTATTATATCGGGATTAAGAGCATGTACTAACTAATATCTGAGGTCCGATTCGATTATGTAGTCAGTAATAAATCGAATCACCTCTAAGTCGGTCCTGCTTAATACACACAAAGTGCACATGTGTGATTTTATAGTCAAGACAAACCAATACAAAATCACACTACAACCATTTCGATGGTTTGTCCAAAGCCATCTTGGTTGTGAGCCTTTACTTATGCTTTACAAGGAGTCGATAACATGATCTCCTGTGTGACACCACACACCATGTTATCTACAATGTAATGTATTAGACAATATTGCATAATCAAAAATATGCAAACAATGATCATGTGATTCTTATTTCAAAAATAAAGATGTTCATACAAAAGATAGACTTTTCAGTATACATCCCTACAACTAGTACACTTTGTGTGTATTGAGCAGGACCGACTTAGAGGTAATTTGATTTATTGCTGACTACATAATCGAATCGGACCTCAGATATAATATTGTACATACTCTTAATTCCGATATAATAACGGGCATATATACTTAGTATTCATTTCTTTGATTTACCAATGGGCGAGATTTATAGATTAAATCGATAGGCTCGATAAGTTGGGAAATGATATTATTTATATGGTGTGCCATTGATTATAGGAGGAAACCGTGTCCTATATATTAGGATGATGATGTCCCCTTGAGGAGCTCATAAGGTTCATCATGTAAACCCTGCAGATGGACTTGGTTTGGCATGATGATAAGGATGAGTGGTATTACTCATGGAGTTAGATGTTGATTAATTAATGGTCAGTAAATTAATTAATCGACGGCCATTCGAGATCTTAAACACGGGGAGAAAAATATACAAGTAATATATGGATCCCATATTAACATATGGGGGTTGGTAGGTAGATCAATGATAATCCTCTAGTGGAATGGATAATCATTAATGGATCGGACTTTATGTGGGCTTGATCCATTTGGTGGCCAAGATCCAACTCCTCCTCATGGTCCCTATTGTAACCTATTAAAACCTCATGAAGCTTAGATCCAATGGATGAAAACAAAACTCTAGATCCAACGGTAGAGATTAAATCTCTAGATCCGACGATTGAGATTAAATCTCTAGATCCTACGGTTGAGATTAAATCCCTAGAACCGATGGTAGAGATTAAAATAAGGCTTGAGCCCAACCCTATAAATAAGCCTTGATGGGGTGGGCGGCAACTTGATGGAGGGGAATTAGGGTTTGCTTCCCTTGGGTGGCAAGCAATCCTAATTAGGTTAGGATTAGGAGTGGGCGGCTAGGGTTTGGGTGTTGGTTGTGGGCGGCAACAAGAGGAGAAGGCCTTTTCTTCTTCTTCCAAGGTGTTGCCGGCAACCTATCTTTCATCCCTCTACTTTGGTCGGTGCTCAACCTATCCTTCTTCCTCTCTTCCTTGGCCGGCAAGTAGGAGAGCTAGGGTTAGGGTATTGGGCGGCTACAAGGTGAAGATTGGTTTCCTTTTTCTTCTCCAAGTGTTGGCCGGTGCCCATGCTCTTATTGATTCTCTTTTGGCCGGTTCCCATACTCCATGTTCTCTTCCTTTGGCCGGCAGCAACATCAAGTCCATTGACTTGGTGGCCGGTTCTAGATAGGAAGAAGAGTTTTGTTTTATGATCTTCCTTTGTTCGGAGTGAACAAGGAAAAGAAGATTGGTGATCTAGGAGGCTTCGACTTTTGGAAGATCGTCGCCCACACGATGTCCAAAAGGAGGAAGGACATACAATAGAAGATCAAGAGGTATAACAAGAGGTATAATCTTGTTTATTTTGATTAGTGTTCTTTTGTATTTTGTCTATAATTGTTTTTCAATTATATGCATGTTGTATGTGGTTGTTTACTTTATGTATGTGGCTAATATAACTTGGACCCCGAACATAAACACAAAAGTCGGTGATCCGTACATCGTCTATTCCGCGGCTATTCGTAGAATAGAGGTTGGTTGCTTGAACAACAAGTTTGTTCAAGTGACCACTCTAATCGAATAGCACGACGATGAAACAGTTGCTTGGGTGATCCCTTTTGTCTAGGATTAATTTTTTTTAATCCGGGGATATCGATGGGATCACCATGAACAAGTGACCGAATTGAAGTGGGAAGCGAAGTTTCTCCACTTTCATGTGGAATAAGAGCTTCGGTTAAGGGGGCAAAAACCCCTTCAAGTGGTATCAAAGCCACGTTTCCGGTTTTGTGTGTTTTGGATTCGGTTACTTTTATGCGTAGGAGGAGCGGATGAGATGGCGATACGACGGGAGACATATTGAAGACAATAGCCATAATAGTTGGAAAATTTTTATTTTTCATATTTATTGATTATTGTTTGATATGCATGTCATAGGCTAGAAAATTCCTCAATTTTAAATTACTAAGTGGGAGAGGGAAATTTTTCATGAATTCCCACGACCTCCAATAAAATTTGACATGTGATGCAAGCAAACTTGCGCGTCGTCTCTGAGTGCCTTCCTCCCCATCGGATGAGTTTGTTTGCGGATCACAGGGTCAGATATGGTTATAGGAAATTATTTAGGAGTGTGTGTACTTCTCCATCGGAAGGCACATAACCCGAGATAATTTCCTTGGTATCGAGTAATGGTGAACACTTAGATGCAAATAGGAGTATCCTCCCCATCGGAGTCACTGCTTTTATTTGTAGGGCCGAAGAGAAACCAACTATTAATTTTATTTGTCAAAAAGTTAGGTTGACAAGATAGTAAAATTAATGGGTAAAACCTCCTCTTACAAATGTAGAATTCGTATACGTCCACACGATCGTGGCATACGATATTCTCGGTGTTTTGAGGTGTTGGTTGATTTCAAAATTTTATTGTTTGAGGAATCAATAATTTTTGAAATCTAAAGTAATGATCTATATGATTCTTAGGATTTTCAAAAATGACTTTTAGTCCACTTGTTGTGATACTAAAGGAAAATAAACTTACTGTACATAATTATGTTGATTGGAAAAAGGATTCTGGATATTGTCTTAACTGCTGAGGAGTACAAGTATGTATTCTTCGAAGAGTGTTCTCCTAAGCCTGCGAATGAGTTGGAAGTCCTCGGAGTTGAGATCGATGGGGAAACCCAGGTCGATATCATTCTCCAGGCGATAGAAGGGCTTGTTCAGGCTCAGGCCATGATTGCTCAAAAGGTTTCTACTTCTAAGGCGAAAGAAATGAAGAAGAAGAAACAAGATGGGGCATAGGTGATGGGAGGATCTCAGGGACGAGTGAAGAAGTCAAAAGGCAAGTGCTTCACTTGCAAGCAAAATGGACATTGGAAGAAGGACTGTCCCAATCAGAAGCAGAACAAGGGTATATCCTTTGGTTTAGTTGTTGAAACATGGTTAGCGGTGTTATCTATCGGCACCTGGTACGTAGATACAGGAGCCACTGATCATGTCTACAATACTTTGCAGAGGTTCTAGGAAACCCGACGACTAGCTGAAGGGGAGATTACTGTTTACTTGGGCGATGCCACGAAGGTGGCGGCTGTTGCAGTGGGAGACGTTTATTTATCTTTTGAGAAAAATAAAGTTTTGGTTCTTAAGAATTGCCTTTATGTACCTTTATTTAGAAAGAATTTAATTTCAGTTTCTAAATTGTTTATGGATGGATATTCTATTTCTTTTAATGACAGAGTTATTATAAAAAGGAATAGGAAGATTATCTGTACGGGTGCATTGATAGGAAATTTATACACACTTGAACCAAAAGCTCCCACGATGCAAATAGAAGTTAATAACTCATCTTCTAATTCCAATAAGAGAAAAGAACCTTTGAAGATGAACCAAATATATTTTTGGCATCTTAGGCTTGGTCATATTAACCTAAGAAGAATTCAAAGGTTGATAGCTGATGGACCTCTGGGTTCATTAGTGGTGGAAGATTTCCCAACCTGCGAATCTTGCTTGGAGGGTAAAATGACCAAGAGGCCTTTTAAGGCCAAGGGGTATAGAGCCAAAGATGTGTTAGAATTGGTTCATTCTGATTTGTGGTCCTATGTCTATCAAGGCTAGAGGTGGTTTTGAGTATTTTATCTCTTTTATAGATGATTATTCGAGATATGGATACATTTACTTGATGCACCGCAAGTCTGAATGTTTTGACATGTTCAAAGAATTCAAGGTTGATGCGGAGAAACGTCAAGGTAAAAGTATCAAGACACTGCGATCTGATTATGGTGGTGAGTACCTCTTGGGAGAGTTTAGGAATTACTTATCAGAGGCTGGGATTCAATCCCAATTGTCTGCACCTGGCACACCCCAGCAGAATGGTGTAGCAGAGCGAAGGAATAGGATTCTTATGGAGATGGTTATGTCGATGATGAGTTATTCTGAGTTGCCAGATTCGTTCTGGGGATATGCTCTAGATACGACGGTGTACATTCTGAACTTGGTTCCATCTAAATCAGTGTCTTCTACTCCCACAGAATTGTGGACTGGACGAAAGCCTAGTCTAAGACATATTCAGATTTGGGAGAGTCCAGCACATGTGCTGAAGGCAGATGCTGGTAAGTTGGAACCTCGTACAGAAGTATGCATGTTCATTGGCTATCCTAGAGGAACGAAAGGTGGTTTGTTTTATAGTCCTAGAGATCAGAGGGTGATCGTTAGCACGAACGCCAGATTTCTAGAGGAAGACTATGTGATGAACCACAAGCCCATGAGTAAGATTATTCTGGAGGAATTGAAAGGGGAAGTCACTTCTTCAGTACCACCGGTACAAGAGGATATACCTCAAGTCATTGCACTGTGTGTCACGGAGGATACACAGGTGATACCTCATCATAGTGAGAGGGTTGTGAGACAGCCTGATAGATTCATGTTCTTGGGAGAATCTTCTGATTTGGTCCCTAGTGAACATGAACCTGATCCCTAGACATATGATGAGGCAATCCAAGATAAAGATGTAGTATCTTAGCAAAGTGCAATGAATGCTGAGATTAAATATATCGATTCAAATCAGGTCTGGGAGCTAGTAGAACCACTCGATGGTGTAAAAACCATTGGATGCAAGTGGATCTACAAAAGAAAGAGAGGAATAGACAGGAAGGTTGAGACTTTCAAAGCGAGGCTTGTTGCGAAGGGGTATACTCAAAAAGAGGGTATCGATTATGAGGAAACCTTTTTGCTGGTGGCCATGCTTAAGTCTATCCAGATTCTCTTATGCATTGCAGCTCATATGGATTATGAGGTGTGACAGATGGATGTCAAGACAACTTTCCTTAATGGAAGTATTGAGGAAAACATCTATATGAAGCAACCAGAGGGATTCATTACGAAGGGCAAAGAGCATCTTGTATGTAAGCTTAATCGGTTCATTTATGGATTGAAGCAAGCTTCGAGGTATTGGAACATCCGCTTTGATGAGGTAATCCAGTATTATGGATTTATTCAAAGTCCGGATGAGTCTTGTGTATACAAGAGATGTGATGGAAACGTAGTGGTATTTCTTATACTATACGTAGATGACATTTTGTTAATTGGCAACAATGTCAAGGTGTTATCGGACGTAAGGGTATGGTTGTCCAAACAGTTTGATATGAAGGACTTGGGAGAAGTGGGACACATCCTTAGGATCAAGGTTATAAGGGATCGCAAGAAAAGGATGTTGTACTTATCTCAAGCTTTATACATAGACACAATTATGGATTGTTTTAGCATGCAAAACTCCAAGAAAGGTTTTCTACCTTTCAGGCATGGAGTTCCTTTATCTAAGGAGATGTGTCCTAGAACATCTGAGGAGATAGAGGAGATGAAGGCGGTTCCTTATGCTTCGGCGGTAGGAAGCCTCATGTATGCGATGTTATATATGAGACCAGATATTTGTTTTACCGTAGGCATGGTCAGCAGATATTAGAGTAATCCAGGACAGAGACATTGGACTGCGGTAAAGCATATATTGAAGTACCTGAGAAGGACTAGGGATTATATGCTAGTTTACCAGGCAGACCAATTACTCCCTGTGGGTTACACGGATTCCGACTTCCAATCATATAGGGATAACAGTAAGTCTACCTCAGGTTTTGTGTTTACTTTGGGAGGTGGAGCCATTGTATGGAGGAGTGTCAAGCAGAAATGCGTGGCGGACTCTACCATGGAAGCTGAGTATGTGGCAACCTCTGAGGCGACCAAAGAAGTTGTGTGGCTCAAGAACTTCCTAATGGACTTGGATGTGATTCCTAGTTTGCCCAGAACTATCACAAATTATTGTGATAATAGTGGTGCAGTTGCAAACTCGAAGGAACTATGAGCCCATAAGGCAAGTAAATACATAGAGCGCAAGTACCACCTGATACGAGAAATTGTAAAGGAGGTAGAAGGTGTTGTCGCCTAGATTGCATCAGAGGATACTCTAGTAGATCCTTTCACTAAGGCCTTTTTAGGGAGAGCTTTTGATAGGCATATGGAGGGAATGAGAATAAGATGTATGGCAGTATGAGGACATCATAGTCTTTTAGTATAAGTGGGAGATTGTTGGGATGTATACTGAAAAGTCTATCTTTTGTATGAACATCTTTATTTTTGAAATAAGAATCACATGATCATTGTTTGCATATTTATGGTTATGCATATTGTCTAATACTTTACATTGTAGATAACATGGTGTGTAGTGTCACACTGGAGATCATGTTATCGGTTCCTTGTAAAGTATAAGTAAAGGCTCACAACCGAGATGACTTTGGCAAACCATCGGAATGTTTGTAGTGTGATTTGGTATTGGTTTGTCTTGACCATAGAATAACACTAGTACACTTTGTGTGTATTGAGCAGGACCCACTTAAAGGTGATTCGATTTATTGCTGACTACATAATCGAATCGGACCTCAGATATTATATTGTACATACTCTTAATCCCGATATAATAACGGGCACATATACTTAGTATTCATTTCTTTAATTTACCAATGGGCGAGATTTATAGATTAAATCGATAGGCTTGGTAAGTTGGGAAATGATATTATTTATATGGTGTGCTGTTGATTATAGGAGAAAATCGTGTCCTATATATTAGGATGATGATGTCCCCTTGAGGAGCTCATAAGGTTCATCATGTAAACCCTACAGGTGGACTTGGTCCGGCATGATGATAAGGATGAGTGGTACTACTCATGGAGTTAGATGTTGATTAATTAATGTTCAGTAAATTAATTAATCGATGGACATTCGAGATTTTAAAAACGGGGAGAAAAATGTACAAATAATATATAGAGCCCATATTAACTTATGGGGGTTGGTGAGGTAGATCAATGATAATCCTCTAGTGGAATGGATAATCATTAATGGATCGGACTTTATGTGGGCTTGATCCATTGGGTGGCCAAGATCCAACTCCTCCTCATGGTCTTTATTGTAGCCTATTAAAACCTCATGAAGCTTAGATCCAATGGATGAAAACAAAACTCTAGATCCAATGGTAGAGATTAAATCTCTAGATCCGACGGTTGAGATTAAATCTCTAGATCCGACGGTTGAGATTAAATCCCTAGAACCGATGGTAGAGATTAAAACAAGGCTTGAGCCCAACCCTATAAATAAGCCTTGATGGGGTGGGCGGCAACTTGATGGAGGGGAATTAGGGTTTGCTTCCCTTGGGCGGCAAGCAATCCTAATTAGGTTAGGATTAGGAGTGGGCGGATAGGGTTTGGGTGTTGATTGTGGGCGGCAACAAGAGGAGAAGGTCTTTTCTTCTTCTTCCAAGGTGTTGTCAGCAACCTATCTTTCATCCCTCTACTTTGGTCGGTGCTCAACCTATCCTTCTTCCCCTCTTCCTTGGCCGGCAAGTAGGAGATCTAGGGTTATGGTATTGGGCGGCTACAAGGTGAAGATTGGTTTCCTTTTTCTTCTCCAAGTGTTGGCCGGCGCCCATGCTCTTATTGATTCTCTTTTGTCTTGCTCCCATACTCCATGTTCTCTTCCTTGGCCGGTGGCAACATCAAGTCCATTGACTTGATGGCCGGTTCTAGATAGGAAGAAGAGTTTTGTTTTATGATCTTGCTTTGTTCGGAGTGAACAAGGAAAGAAAGATTGGTGATCTAGGAGGCTTCGACTTTTGGAAGATCGTCGCCCACACAACGTCCAAAAGGAGGAAGGACATACAATAGAAGATCAAGAGGTATAACAAGAGGTATAATCTTGTTTATTTTGATTAGTGTTCTTTTGTATTATGTCTATAATTGTTTTTCAATTATATGCATATTGTATTTGGTTGTTTACTTTATGTATGTGGCTAATATAACTTGAACCCCGAACATAAACACAAAAGCCGGCGATCCGTACATCATCTATTCCGTGGCTATTCGTAGAATAGAGGTTGGTTGCTTGAACAACAAGTTTGTTCAAGTGACCACTCTAATCGAATAACACGACGATGAAACGGTTGCTTGGGTGATCCCTTTTATCTAGGATTATTTTTTTTTAATCCGGGGACATCGATGGGATCGCCATGAACAAGTGACCAAGTTGAAGTGGGAAGCGAAGTTTCTCCACCTTCATATGGAATAAGAGCTTCGGTTCCGGGGGCAAAACCCTTCACATTTACCATCCGATCTCGACTTAGACCTTCCATGGGAAGTCTTGGTCGGATCGATGCCTAAGGATGTCCCCGTACGGAGGACATTACCTTACTTACACTCACTCACACGAGCTTACCTCAACCTTTTCCTTTGAACCTTTGCTTCCGATCTTCACCTGAGTTCTTTATCTTCTTTCGAAGTTTCTCGATGTCGCTTGACCACCATGGTTCCCTCCGGTTGTCACTGACCTTCAGCTCTAGCTTTAGCACTTTCTGCACACTTGATTTAGCTTGTGAGATAACAAAATGAGTTTGTATCGTTTGCTATAATCAAAACTCAGGTTTGACTTAGGTGTCTACTGCACCAACAATCTCCCCCTTTTTAATCTATGGCAAACCCAGACACAAAGTTAAGTAAATAATTGAAGTGCATTAAGTGGATGACAAGCATAAAACATGAATATGAAGAAATGAGTATACTTAGATTAGCATGTTAAGTAGGAGTATGAAAAACCTTTTTCAAGTGCTCCCCCTTGAGGAATCCTCCCCCTTGACCGAGGGTGAGTACTTGAAAAAGGATCTTGACCCTCCCCCTTAATGCGTGCTACTTAAAAATAATTAAGTAATCGAAATTACTTGGCCTTAGTGTTTAAAATAGGTTTAAGTTAAGATACAAAAAAAAAATGATCCCTTAACTTTGACATTTTCTCCCCCTTTTGCCATAAATCGGAAAGAGCAGGGGATTTTGAAAAACATAGTTTTTGAATTTAGTTTTAAGTCCAAGCATGTTCCAAATAAATTTTGAAAATAGTAATTTAAACATAAGCTCATCTATTTAAATGTTCAACTCTATTTGACTCGATTGATATGAAATAATCAACAAGTCCTGATTAGAGTTGGTTAATTAATGTAATTATACTCCGTGATTTATGTTGATGCACTGAATCTACATCTGGAACCAGGAGTAAGGTCCTAACATCTCATGCCCATCTACGTGGCTAAGTACACAAACACATTAGTCCTATATGTTGTGAGATGTATTGGCTTCTTAAATCTATAGGTGCATGATTTCTAGGGTAAGACCTAAGCTAATTCCATTAACGAGAAATGTAAATAATAGAGTTATAAGAAGTTATGATTTGTAAATCCTACTCTATTACGCACATGTGCAATTTTTGTCTAAGTAGACTAAATTCGGCTTCAGGTAGCGGCTTGGTAAAAAGATCGGCTAGGTTTGACTTGGATTCCACATATTCGAGTTGAATGGTTCCGTTAGCTACATGTTCTCGAATAAAGTGGTGTTTGACCTCTATATGTTTGGTCCTAGAGTGACATATGGGATTTTTGGTTAAGTTGATTGAACTAATATTATCTATGTGAGTTTTAATATTGTTGAAGTTTTAGTTAAAGTTTTGGAGAGTGTGCTTCATCCAAAGAAGTTGAGTTACACACTCACCCATCGCAACGTATTCGACTTCGGTGGTAGATAAAGCAACACAGTGTTGCTTTCTACTGCACCAACTCACTAGACTTGAGCCAAGAAGTTGACAATAATCACTCGTGCTCTTTCTATCGAGTTTACTGCCAGCATAGTCCGAGTCGGAGTAGCCAATTAGTTCGAACTCGGTAGATCTAGGGTACCAAATACCTATGCTTAGTGCTCCCTTTAGATACCTAAGGATACGCTTAACTAATATTAGGTGAGACTCCTTAGCATAGGTTTGGAACCTTGTGCATATACTCACTACGAATAGTATGTCGGGTGGACTCGCAATTAAGTAAAGAAGACTCCCTGTTGTGCTCCTATAGTATTTTAGGTCAATAAGTTTTCTGTCTACATCTTCTCCTATATTAACATCTGTTGCCATGGGTGTATTAATGATTTTAGCATTTTCCATTCCGAATCGGTTAATTAATTCCTTAGTATATTTTTGTTGATGTAAATAGATTCCTTCCCTAGTTTGTTTAATTTGTAATCCTAGAAAGAAATTTAATTCTCCTACTAAGTTCATTTAAAATTCACTTTCCATGAGTGAAATGAACTCGTTTAGTAGGATTGAGTTAGTGGTTCCAAAGATTATGTCATCTACTTAGATTTGGGCTATAAAAATTTCTTTGCCTATGGTTTTTACGAAAAGGGTTGGGTCAACTAAGCCTTGGCTAAACCCTTTAGACTTAAGGTACATAGAAAGCCTCTCATACCAAGCTCTAGGAGCTTGTTTTAGTCCATATAACACTTTCTTGAGTTTAAACACATGGTCGGGTTTATCTAGGCTTTCGAATCCTGGGGGTTGACTAACGTACACCTCTTCCTTAATTAGTCCATTTAAGAATGTCGATTTGAAATCAATTTGAAATAATTTAAATCCTCAATGTGCAACATATGCTAACAACATTCAGATGGATTCTAATCTAGCTACGGGGGCATAGGTTTCATCGTAATCTAACCCCTCTACTTGACTAAACCCTTTAGCGACCAATCTTGCTTTGTTTCTAACTACTTCACCTTTGTCATCAAGTTTGTTTCGGAAAACCCACCTTGTTCCAATAATTGATTTATCTTGAGGTGGTGGTACTAATTCCTAAACTTCGTTCCTAGTAAATTGAGCTAGCTCTTCTTGCATTGCAATAATCCAATCGGGATCAAGAAGAGCTTGTTCAATGGTTTTGGGTTCGATTTTCAAAATCAAGGAGATTTGACTAAGATTTCTATATGATGATCTAGTTCGAACCCCTAGGATAGGATCACCTATCACTTGGTCGATAGGATGATTCAATTGAATCCTAGAATGACTTGGGTTAGGGCCACCTATCACTTGGTCGATAGGATGACTCGATTGAATCCTAGACTGGCTCGGATTAGGATTGATACTAGACTCGTGTTCAAGGTCAGAGTCGAGTTTGGTATGAATCGGTTTGCTAGTTGGCTTTACTACGGATTTTGTAGGTTCATGTCCTTCGTCGAATACTACATTAATGGTTTCCTCAATTTTAAGGGTGTCTTTGTTATATACCCTATAGGCTCTACTTGTAGTTGAGTATCCTAGGAAGATATCGGTAAAGGTTTTGGATGTGAATTTTCCTAGGTAGTCCTTAGTGTTTAGGATATGTACCTTACGCCCAAATACCCTAGAGTATTTAATGTTAGGTACTTTGTCATGGTAGATTTCGTATGAGGTCTTAAGGTGCCTCTTTACCATAAGAATTTTATTTTGGACACAACAAGTCGTACTAATGGCTTCTGCCCAAAAGCTATCGGGTAGGTTGTATTCGTTCAACATGGTCCTAGCGACTTCTTGTAGGGTTCAATTTTTCCGCTCGACTAGGCCATTCTATTGTGGGGTTCTAGGACATGAGAATTCATGGTGGTATCCATTTAGGTTACAGAAATCTGTGAACCTGTGGTTCTTAAATTCACCACCATGATCGCTTCTAAGTCTTTTAATTTTAAGGTTCTTTTGGTTTTCTATTAATTTAAACAAATTGATGAGTTGGTCTAAGGTGTCACTTTTGTGTTTAAGAAACCTAACCCAGGTAAACCTAGAATAGTCATCAATTATGACTAAGCAAAATTGACTCCCATTAAGTGACTTGGCTCCATGAGAATCGAATAGATCCAAATGAATGAGCTCAAACACACTTTTGGTCCGTTCTTGGTTAGTTAGTTGATGTTGTGTCCTAGGTTGTTTACCTTGTTGACAAGCATTACAAATTTTATTGTCCAAGTTGTTAGGGTTGGGAAAACCTCTGACTCATCTTGTGAACGAGTCTTGGGTGCGAGTGACCGAGTCGTCGGTGCCACAACAAAGATTCCTCTTGCTGTGTCATAAGACACTTGGTTGAGGAGTTGGGTAAGTTAATTGTGTAGATGTTGCTATTCCTAGTTCTTTTAAGTATTGTTTTAGAGGTTTCATTTATTTTAATTAAGCATTCATTTTCTAGGAATATAACCTTATAGTTGTTATCACACAATTGACTCTACGTAAATTATATTGAAAATCTTCGACTAATAAAATATTATGAATTGTGAAATTAGAATTTAGCTCAATATCACCTGATCTGATGATTTTGAGCTTGCCGTTGTTTCCGAAAGCTACCGATCCTTGTCGTTTGAATCTAAGCTTCGAAAATTTAAGTTGGCCTCTGATCATATGTAGAGAGCATCTACTGTCCAACATCCATTGATCCTACACACAAGGTAGTTGGATCGGATGTTGGAAGTTAAGGGTTGGTTGAAGATTATTAGTCCTAGATCATCTCACCCATTTCTATATGATCAAACACGTTATCCTTATGTGTTCTTGTGAGATGACTTCAATTTTACTTGATTAATTTTAATGAATTGAAACTAGTCAACCTTGGGTTAGATTCAGATTTAACTCTAAGCTCATCAAGTCATCTTTTCAAGAAATTGTCTTCCAGGTCATGGCGAGGCACAGAGGCCTTCTTTGATCGGAACAACGACCACTTCCTTATACAAAGCCAAATTCTAGAAATAATAACTTGATTCACCTAAGATCACTTCCTGGTCTAACTAGTTAAGGATACGACGAGGTAGCTTCAGCTAGTTCCACTTAGTCGAGTGCACCGAGCTAGATACGCCTTATCTAACTCAGACACGCAAGACTTCGCTTTCCTAGCATACTATCAACTCGTCGTGTCCTAGTACTATGTTGTCAAGTGTTGACGAGTTATAGTTCCTATCTAACAATTCTAAAATAAATAAAATGAAAAATATGTAAGCATGCAAAGTCTAATTAATAGCGCAAACAAATTTTGTACTAGCTCCCCCTGGACCATTGATTCGGTTCAGTCTTTCCACATAGTGGATTTGGTTTTTTGGAACCCAGTGCTTGTTAGATCCTAATTGAGAAATCAAAATGGTCTCAGGGACCCATGCTTGGACATGTTTTTTATTTCTACTTACAATCGACATATATGACTTATTAGTCGTATTTGAGCTAAACCCAAGCCCGACTTTGTTGCACACAACCCTTTATGATCCAGGTAAAAGGTCAAGTCCCTTGGATCCCAAACTAAACCTTTCCAATGTATGTCTAAGGTCTTCAACTTGACTTTTCAAAAGTGAGTTCTCAACTTCGAGCTTTTCAACTCGAGTTGAGTCCTCCTCTTGAACTTGACTAGTTGAAGAGGTTAGGGAGACCTTGTGTTTAAGGAGTTTAACCTCCTCAACTAAGGTCTCAACCTTGGACTCAGACTTAGCTAACTTTCTAGTTAAGAATTTAATTGCATTGTATAAAGTGCTAAGCAAAGACCGACTTACCTTAAGTGACTCTTTTGAACAGGATGTGTATCCATGACTTGTCTTGAATAGCGACTCATCATCGGATTCGGACTCAGACTCTTCCTCGGGTTTGAAGTCTTGTTTGGGCTTGGTTAGCTTGGCCATGAAGACGAGATCATCATTTTCCTCCTCCGATGATTCTTCCCAAGTAGCGTTAAGCGCTTTCTTGGGTGCTTTGTTCTTTAGTTTCGGACACTCCGACTTGATGTGCCTAAACCTGTTACATTCAAAACATCTCAAATTTGAATTTGATTTAGACTTAGTTTTACCTTGATTGATGGGTCATTTCTGGCTCTTGATCATCTTCCGAACTAGATTTACTAGTTCAATTTTCATTTCGGGATCTACCTTCGACTCATACTTGTACTCATCCTCTTCCTTGGGGGTGATTTGTTCGCGGCCTTCTTCTTCGAACCTGTAATTAAGGCAATATCTTTCTTAGCCCGAACCACGTTACTTTGTTCATGAAGTTCAAACTTAGAAAATAACTCGTCTAATCTAAGTTTAGAAAGATCCTTAGAAACCTTGTAGGCATCGACCATGGATACCCACAAGGTGGTCCTAGGAAAAGAGTTCAAAGCATACCTTATAAGGTCTCGATTCTCAACCTTTTGTCTGAAGGCGTGCAAGTTATTGACGATGTCTTGAATACGGGTGTGTAGTTGTGTCGCCGTCTCGTGTTCCTGCATCTTAAGGTTATACAACTTATTGAAAAGAAGATCACGTTTACATACCTTTGCATCATCGGTTCCTTCGTGTAGCTCTACGAGTTTAGTCCATAAATATTTAGCACTAATAAAGGGGCCGACGCGGTTTAGCTCCTCTTTGAATAAGTCGCATTGAAGGATTTGGGTCGCCTTGGCATTGGCTTCCACTTATCTTTTCATGGCATTAGTTCATTGATCATAATCCAACGATTTGCCCACTTCATTAGTAGGAGTGTGAATCCGGTTTGGATTATGATCCACATCTCAATTTGGGTCTTTAGGAAGCACTCCATCCGACCCTTCCAATAACGGAAGTCGTCTCCATTATAAAATGGAGGTTGCACGGTGCTAAACCCTTCGAGATGGGTCATTTAGACAAAAAAAAAAAAAAGAAAGACAAGTACCTTGCAAAAACAAAAACACCAAAATGTACCAAGACTTTTGTCTTAGATTAGTAGTGCGGGAGAACTAATTTAATTTAAATGAAAAATCTTATAAAACCTGAAATAAACAGAAATAAATAAAAATAAATCTGTAAAAATTGCTAGATTGGTGGTTTCACCAAATCGTAGCTCTCCCAGCTCTAATACCACTTGTTGGATCGATTTGAGCACTAGAGGGGGGGGGTGAATATCACAAAAGAAAACTTTACGAGATTGTTCGATTAAGGAAAATGTACATTGTGGAAAAGTAAATGACACACTTTGTTTTTACTTGGTTCACAACCTTGGCTGCTAATCCAAGGCCCTAATGGTCCGAGACCACATACGGAGGGCAATACACTAAAATAATCTCCTCCTCGTTGGAGGTAGGAGATAATGCAATACAAAAACTCGACAAGAAATTAAGGTAGAGGGACACTCCCCCTCTCCTTGTTACGATTGAAAGCTCCGAATAAATGAAAGAAATACAATAGACTTAAATAAAACTTATACCGACGATGAAGGGATTGGAGCTTGAGCTTAATCGTCGGAGAAGTAGAGTTTCATCATCGTAGAGTTGTCAGAGAGTTGAGGCGTTGCGGAGGCTTTTTGGAGAGCTCATGATGATAGAAATGGAGTGGAGAACACCTTCATTTATAGCCTTGTGAAACCCTAATAGTTGAGATGAGGTTTCTATTGGGATGTATATTGAAAAGCCTATTCTTTGTATGAACATCTTTATTTTAGAAATAAGAATCACATGATCATTGTTTGCATATTTATAGTTTTGAATATTGTCTAATACTGTACATTGTAGATAACATGGTGTGTGGTGTCACACGGAAGATCATGTTATCAGTTCCTTGTAGAGTATAAGTAGAGGCTCACAACCGAGATGGTTTTGGACAAACCATTGACATTGTTGTAGTGTAATTTGGTATTGGTTTATCTTAACCATAGAATTATACTAGTACACTTTGTGTGTATTGAGCAGGACCGACTTAGAGGTGATTCAATTTATTGCTAACTACATAATTGAATCAGACCTCGGATATTATGGTGTATATGCTCTTAATCCTGATATAATAACAACACATGTACTTGGTATTTATTTATTTGATTTACCAATGGGTGAGATTTATGGATTAAATCGATAGGCTCAGTAAGTTGGGAAATAATATTATTTACATGGTGTGTTGTTGATTATAAAAGGAAACTGTGTCCTATGTATTAGGATGATGATGTCCCCTTGAGGAGCTCATAAGGATCATTATGTAAACCCTATAGGTGGACTTGGTCCGGCATGATGATAAGGTTGAGTGATTACTACTCATAGAGTTAGATGTTGATTAATTAATTATCAGTAAATTAATTAATTAATGGGCATTCGATATCTTAAACACGGGGAGACATTTGTACAATTAATATATAGAGCCCATATTTATTTATGGGGGTTGGTGAGGTAGATCAATGATAATTCTCTAGTGGAATGAATTATCATTAATGGATCGGATTTTATATGGGTCGGATGCATTGGGTGGCCAAGATCCAAATCCTCCTCATGGTCCCTATTGTAGCCTATTAAAACCCTCATGAAGCCTAGATCCAACGAACACGATTAAAAGGGAGGATTGGGCAAAATCTATAAATATGCCTCCAAGGCTTGGGCGGCAAGGGTATCAAACTAATTATTGGAGATTATGGTTTGCTTCGAAAGGCTTGGGCGGCTAGGGATTAGAGAAGGCTTGGGTGGCAACAAGTGGAAGGGTTAGGGTTTTGTTTTCCTCTCTTCCTAAGGTATAGCCGGTGCCCCTCCTCTTCTTCATCACCAAGGCTGGTGCCCCTTTCTTCTTCCTCTTCAAGGGCTGACGGCAAAGCAAGGAGGAGAGGGTCCTTTCTTCCATTTCCTTGGTCGATTCTTCTTCTCCCTCTCCTTAGGGCCGGCAGACACCAAGGGTTTGGCATTTAGTGGTTGGCGCAAGTAAGGAGAAGAAGGGAGAAGTATTCTTCCCTTTGTTCGGAGCGAGCAAGGAAGGGAAGGACGAGATCTAGGAGGCTTCAACTCTTGGAGGATCGTTGCCCACACAACGTCCAAGAGGAGGATAGGACATACAATAGAAGACGATGAGGTAAACAAGAGATATAATTCTTGTTTTGGTTTCCTTTTGTTCCTTTGCAATTTGTTTATAATTGTATGTGGTTAATTTACTTGGAACTCGAAGATAAACACAAAAATCGGTGATCCGTACATCATCTATTCTGTGGCTAATCGAGGAAAAGAGTTAGGTTGCTTAAACAATAAGTTTGTTCAAGAGACCACTCGAATCGAATAGCATGATGATGGATTGGTTGCTTGGGTAATCCGTCTTCATCAAGGATTAATTTTTTTTTAATCCAACGACATAGATAGGATCGTCATGCATGAGCGACTGAAGCGGGAAGCAATTCCCTTCAATTGGTACCAGAGCCATGGTTTCTGATTTTGTGTGTTTAGGATTCGATTACTTTTATGCACTTATCATATATTATATGTGTCGGATAATAGTAGAATGTGTGTAGGCTATCTTTTTGGTTGAAGGCATAAGATCTAACTATTATGGCCATATGTGTGTGTATGTGATTGGATGTGTGTAATTGTAATATTATTTGAATCTTCAGGGTTGACGAGGCTAGTATTTAATTTTTATAATTAAGTACAACATTGTTTAGCCACTCTTTTATTTTAGTTTACTTTCGATCTAGATTACATGTACACTCTTTTGTGGAGTATAGGATCGATGGATGTAAATTAAAATAATCTTTCTCGGCTCGAATCTTCGGATGGCTTGTACATGGCGTAGGGAGGAACGGATGAGATGGCTACACGACGGGAGGCATATTGGAAAACAAAAGCCATAATAGATGGAAAATATTTTTTTCATATCTATTGCTTCTTGTTTGATATGCATGTTGTGTTCTTGAAAAATTCCTCAATTTTAAATTACTAAGTGGGAGAGGATATTTTTTTATATTCCCATGGCCTCCATTACAATTTGACATGTGATGCAAACAAACTTGCGCATCGGCTCTGAGTGCCTTCCTCCCCATCAGATGAGTTTGTTTTGCGGATCATTAGGTCAAATATGGTTATAGGAAATTATTTAGGAGCGTGTGTACTTCCCCATCGGAAGGCACATAATCTGAGATAATTGCCTTGGTATCAAGTAATGGTGAACACTTAGATGCAAATAGGAGTATCCTCCCCATCGGAGTCACTGCTTTTATTTGTAGGGCCGAAGAGGAACCAACTATTAATTTTATTTGTCAAAAAGCAAGGTTGACAGGATAATAAAATTAATGGGTAAAACCTCCTCTTACAAATGTAGAATTTGTATACGTCCACACTATCGTGGCATACGATATTCTCGATATTTTGAGGTGTTGGTTGATTTTAAAATTTTATTATTTGAGGAATCAATAAATTTTTAAAATCTAATGTTTTGATCTATTTGATTTTTACCTTTTTTAAAAATGACTTTCATCCCACTTGATGTGATACTAAAGGAAAATAAACTTACTGGACCTTACTATGTGGATTGGAAAAGGAATCTGGATATAGTCTTGATTGCTGAGGAGTACAAGTATGTACTTCTTGAAGAGTGTCCTCCTAAGCCTACGGATGATTCTGCGAAAAAGGAGAAAGAGAGTTATAAGAAGTGGATAAAGGCTGATGAGATGGCTCGGTGTTACATTTTGGCTTCTATGTCAAATGTATTACAACATCAGCATCAATCCATGTCGACTGCTTATGACATGATGCTCAATCTCAAGGAACTTTTCGGACACCAGAATCGGGCTGCAAGGCAGGAAGCCATGAGAAACTTGATGATGACCACCATGGTTGAGGGAACACCCTTGAGGGATCATGTTCTCAAGATGATGGCTCATTTGAATGAGCTGGAATTCCTTGGAACTGAGATCGATGGGGAAACCCAGGTCGATATCATTCTCCAATCTCTACCTAGGAGTTTTGAGCAGTTTTGGTTGAACTACAACATGAACAAGAGGTTGTATTCATTGGCGGAGCTTATAACAGGACTCCAGGTGGTAGAGGGGCTTTTTTTGTCAGAGTGCTCAGGCTCAGACCATGGTTGCTTAGAAGGTTTCTACTTCTAAGACGAAAGGCAAGAAGAAGAAGAAACAAGGTGGAGCAAAGGTGCGAGAGGATCTCAGGGAGGAGTGAAGAAGCCGAAAGGCAAGTACTTCACTTGCAAGCAGACTGGACATTGGAAGAAGGACTTCCCTTTCCATAAGCAGAAAAAAGGTATATCTTTTGCTCTAGTCATTGAAACATGTTTAGTAGTGTTATCTACCGGCACCTAGTGTGTAGATACGAGGGCCACTGATCATGTCTGCAATACTTTGTAGGTGTTCCAAGAAACCAGACGACTAGCTGAGAGGGAGATTATCGTTTACTTGGGCGATGCTACGAAGGTGGCGACTATTATAGTGGGAGATGTTTATTTATCTTTTGATAGGAATAAAACTTTGGTTCAGAAAAATTACCTTTGTGTACCTTTATTTAGAAAGAATTTGATTTCAGTTTGTAAATTGTTTTTGGATGGATATTCTATTTTTTTAATATAGAGTTGTTATAAAAAGGAATAGGGAGATTATCTGTTCTGATGCATTGATAGGAAATTTATATACCCTTGAACCAAAAGCTCCCACGATGCAAATAGAAGTAAATAACTCATCTTTTAAATCTAATAAGAGAAAAGAGCCTTCGAAAATGAAACAAACGTATCTTTGGCATCTAAGGTTAGGTCATATAAACCTAAGTAGAATTCAAAGGTTGATAGCTGATGGACCTTTGGGTTCATTAGTGGTGGAAGATTTCCCAACCTGCGAATCTTGCTTGCAAGGTAAAATGACCAAGAGGCCTTTTAAGGCCAAGGGGTATAAAGTCAAAGATGTGTTGGAATTGGTTCATTCTGATTTGTGTTGTCCTATGTCTATCTAGGCTAGAGGTGGTTTTGAATATTTCATCTCCTTTATAGATGATTATTCAAGATATGGATTCATTTACTTGATGCACCGTAAGTCTAAATGTTTTGACAGGTTCAAAATATTCAAGGCTGATGTGGAGAAACTTCAAGGTAAAAGTATCAAGACACTACGATTTGATCGTGGTGGTGAGTACCTCTTGGGAGAGTTTAGGAATTACTTATCTGAGGTAGGGATTCAATCCCAATTGTCTGCACTTGGCACACCCCAGTAGAATGTGTAGCGGAGTGAAGGAACAAGACTCTTATGGAGATGGTTAGATCGATGATGAGTTATTCTGAGTTACGAGATTCGTTCTGGGGGTATGCTCTTGATACGACAATGTATATTCTGAACTCGGTACCATCTTAATCAGTGCCTTCTACTCCCACAGAATTGTGGACTGGGCGAAAGCCTAGTCTAATACATATTCTGATTTGGAGGAGTCCAGCACATTTGCTGAAGGTAGATACTGGTTAGTTGGAACCTCATACAGAAGTGCGCTTGTTTGTAGGCTATCCCAGAGGAACGAAAGGTGGTTTATTCTATAGTCCTAGAGATTAGAGGGTGATCATTAGCGCGAATGCCAGTTTTTTAGAGGAAGACTATGTGATGAACCACAAGCCCATGAGCAAGATTGTTCTGGAAGAATTGAGAGGTGAAGTCACTACTTCAGTTCCACCGGTACAAGAGGATATACCACAAGTGACAACACCGCGTGTCACAGAGGATACACAGGTGATACCTCATCGTAGTGGGAGGGTTGCTAGACAACCTGATAGATTTATGTTCTTGGGAGAATCTTTTGATTTGGTCCCTGGCGATCATGAACCTGATCCTTGGACATATGAAGAGGAAATCAAAGATAAAGATGCGGTATCTTGGCAAAGTGCAATGAATTCTGAGATAGAATCTATGGATTCAAATCAGGTCTGGGAGCTAATAGAACCACTCAATGGTGTAAAAACCATTGGATGCAAGTGGATCTACAAAAGAAAGAGAGGAATAGACGGGAAGGTTGAGACCTTCAAAGCAAGGCTTGTTGCGAAAGGGTATACTCAGAAAGAGGGTATTGATTATGAGGAGACCTTTTCATCGGTAGTCATGCTTAAGGCTATCCGGATTCTCTTATCTATTGCTGCTCATATGGATTATGCGGTGTGGCAGATGGATGTCAAGACAGCTTTCCTTAATTGAAGTCTTGAGGAAAACATCTACATGGAGCAACCAGAGGGATTCATTGCAAAGGGAAAAGAGCATCTTGTGTGCAAGCTTTATCGGTCCATTTATGGATTGAAGCAAGCTTCGAGATCTTGAAACATCCTCTTTGATGAGGTAATCCAGTCTTATGGATTTATTCAAAGTCCAGATGAGTCTTGTGTATACAAGAGATGTGACGAAAACATCATGGTATTTCTTGTACTATACGTAGATGACATTTTGTTAATTGGTAACAATGTCAAAGTGTTATCAGATGTAAGGGTATGGTTGTCCAAATAGTTTGATATGAAGGACTTGGGAGAAGTGGGACACATCCTTGGGATCAAGGTTATAAGGGATCGCAGAAAAAAGATGTTGTGCTTATCTCAAGCATCATACATAGACACTATTTTGGCTCGTTTTAGCATGCACAACTCCAAGAAAGGTTTTCTACCTTTTAGGCATGGAACACCTTTATCTAAAGTGATGTGACCTAGAAGATCAAAGGAGATAGAGGAGATGATGGCGGTTCTTTATGCTTCGACGGTAGGAAGCTTAATGTATGCTATGTTATGTACGAGGTCGGATATCTTTTTTGCCATGGGCATGGTTAGCAGATATCAGAGTAATCCAGGATAGGGATATTGGACTCCGATAAAACATATATTGAAGTACCTGAGAAGGACTAGGGATTATATGCTTGTATACTTGGCAAATCAATTACTCCCTGTGGGTTGCACAGATTCCGACTTCCAATCAGATAGGGATAACAGTAAGTCTACCTCACATTTTGTATTTACTTTGGGAGGTGGAGCCATTGTATAGAGGAGTGTCAAGAAGAAATGCATGGCAGACTCCACCATGGAAGCTGAGTATGTGGCAACCTCTGAGGCAGCCAAAGAAGTTGTATGGCTCAGGAACTTCTTGATGGACTTGGATGTGATTCCTAGTTTGCCTAGAACTATCACAATTTATTGTGATAACAGTGGTGTCATTGCAAACTCGAAGGAACAACGAGCCCATAAGGCAAGTAGCGCAAGTACCACCTAATACGAGAGATCGTAAAGAGGGTAGAAGTTGTTGTAGCAAAGATTGCATCAGAGAATAACTTGGTAGATCCTTTCACTAAGGCCCTTCTAGTGAGTGCTTTTGATAGACATGTGGAGGGAATGGAAATCAGATGTATGGTAGTATGATGGTGGCATCGTCTTTTAGTATAAATGGGAGATTGTTGGAATGTATACTGAAAAGTCTATTCTTTGTATGAACATCTTTATTTTTGAAATAAGAATCACATGATTATTGTTTGCATATTTATAGTTATGCATATTGTCTAATATTGTACAATGTAGATAACATGGTGTGTGGTGTCACATGAAAGATCATGTTATCAGTTCCTTGTAGAGTATAAGTAGAGGCTCACAACCGAGAAAGTTTTGGACAAACCATTGACATAGTTGTAGTGTAATTTGGTATTGGTTTATCTTTACCATAGAATTACACTAGTACACTTTGTGTGTATTGAGTAGGACCGACTTAGAGGTGATTCGATTTATTGCTGATTACATAATTGAATTGGACCTCGAATATTATGGTGTACTTGCTCTTAATCCCGATATAAAAATGGGCACATGCACTTGGTATTTATTTCTTTGATTTACCAATGGGCAAGATTTATGGATTAAATTGATAGGCTCGGTAAGTTGAGAAATAATATTATTTACATGGTGTGTCGTTGATTATAGGAGGAAACCGTGTCCTATGTATTAGGATGATGATATACCCTTGAGGAGCTCATAAGGATCATCATGTAAACCTTGCAGGTGGACTTGGTCCGGCATGATGATGAGGTTGAGTTGTTACTACTCATAGAGTTAGATGTTGATTAATTAATTAGCAGTAAATCAATTAATTAACGGACATTCGATATCTTAAATACGGGGAGGCATTTGTACAATTAATATATGGAGCCCAAATTTATTAATGGGGGTTGGTGAGGTAGATCAATGATAATTCTCAAGTGGAATGAATTATCATTAATGGATCGGATTTTATGTGAGCCAGATCCATTAGGTGGCCAAGATCCAACTCCTCCTCATGGTCCCTATTGTAGCCTAATAAAAATCTCATGAAGCCTAGATCCAAAAAACACGATTAAAAGGGAGGATTGGGCAAAATCTATAAATATGCCTCCAAGGCTTGGGCGACAGGGGTATCAAACTAATTATTGGAGATTAGGGTTTGCTTCCAAAGGCTTGGGCGGCTAGGGTTTGAAAAACGCTTGGGCGACAACAAGTGGAAGGGATAGGGTTTGGTTTTCCTCTCTTTCTAAGGTATAGTAGGTGCCCCTCCTCTTCTTCATCACCAAGGCTAGTGCTCCTTTCTTCTTCCTCTTCAAGGGCCGGCGACAAAGCAAGGAGGAGAAGGTCCTTTCTTCCATTGCCTTGGCTGGTTCTTCTTCTCCCTCTCGTTAGGGTCGGCGGACACCAAGGGTTTGGCATTTGGTGGTTGACGCAAGTAAGGAGAAGAAGGGAGAAGTAATCTTCCCTTTGTTCATAGCGAGCAAGGAAGGGAAGGATGAGATCTAGGAGGCTTCAATTCTTGGAGGATCATTGCCCACACAACGTCCAAGAGGAGGATAGGACATACAATAGAAGACCAATAGGTAAACAAGAGGTATAATTCTTGTTTTGGTTTCCTTTAGTTCCTTTGCAATTTGTTTATAATTGTATGTGGTTAATTTACTTGGAACTCGAAGATAAACACAAAAATCGGCGATCCGTACATCATCTATTCTGCGGCAAATCGAGCAAAAGAGTTAGGTTGCTTGAACAATAAGTTTGTTCAAGAGACCACTCGAATCGAATAGCACGATGATGGATCGGTTGCTTGGGTAATCCGTCTTCATCAAGGATTATTTTTTTTAATCTAGGGATGTAGATAGGGTCGCCATGCTTGAGCGACCGAAGCGGGAAGCAATTCCCTTCAAGTGGTACCAGAGCCACGATTTTCGGTTTTGTGTGTTTAGGATTCGATTACTTTTATGCACTTATCATATATTATATGTGTCGGATAATAGTAGGATTTGCGTAGGCTAACTTTTTGTTTGTAGGCATAAAATCCAACTATTATGGCCATATGTGTATGTATGTGATTGGATGAGTGTAATTGTAATATTATTTGAATCCTCGAGGTTGACGAGGCTAGTATTTAATTTTTTTAATTAAGTACGTCATTGTTTAGCCACTCTTTTATTTTAGTTTACTTTTGATCTAGATTTCATGTACACTCCTTTGTGGAATATAGGATCGATGGATGTAAATTAAAATAAATTTTCTCGGCTCGTATCTCCGGATGGCTTGTACATGACGTAGGGAGGAGCGGACGAGATGGTGACACGACGGGAGACATATTAGAAAACAAAAGCCATAATTGTTGGAAAATATTTTTTTCATATCTATTGCTTCTTGTTTGATATGCATATTGTGTTCTTGGAAAATTCCTAAATTTTAAATTACTAAGTGGGAGAGGGATATTTTTTTAAATTCCCATGGCCTCCATTACAATTTGACATGTGAGGCAAACAAACTTGCACATCGATTCTGAGTGCCTTCCTCCCCATCGGATGAGTTTCTTTTGTAGATCACTAGGTCAAATATGGTTATAGGAAATTATTTAGGAGCGTGTGTACTTCCCCATCGGAAGGCACATAATCTGAGATAATTGCCTTGGTATCAAGTAATGGTGAACACTTAGATGCAAATAGGAGTATCCTCCCCATCGGAGTCCCTGCTTTAATTTGTAGGGCCGAATAGGAACCAACTATTAATTTTATTTGTCAAAAAGTAAGGTTGACAAGATAATAAAATTAATGGGTAAAACTTCCTCTTACAAATGTAGAATTCGTATACGTCCACACTATTGTGGCATACGATATTCTCGATGTTTTGAGGTGTTGGTTGATTTTAAAATTTTATTGTTTAAGGAATCAATAAATTTTTGAAATCTAATGTTTTTATCTATGTGATTCTTAGGTTTTTCAAAAATGACTTTCAACCCACTTGCTGTGATAATAAATGAAAATAAACTTACTGGACCTAACTATGTGGATAGGAAAAGGAATCTGGATATAGTCTTGACTGCTAAGGAGTACAAGTATGTACTTCTTGAAGAGTGTCCTCCTAAGCCTACGGATGATTCTGGGGAAAAGGAGAAAGAGAGTTATAAGAAGTGGATAAAGGCTGATGAGATGGCACGGTGTTACATTTTGGCTTCTATGTCAAATGTATTGTAACATCAGCATCAAGCCATTCCTACTCCTTATGACGTGATGCTCAATCTCAAGGAACATTTCGGACACCCGAATCGGGCTGCTAGGCAGGAAGCCATGAGAAACTTGATGACGACCACCATGGTTGAGGGAACACCCATGACGGATCATGTTCTCAAGATGATGGCTCATTTGAATGAGCTGGAAGTCCTTGGAGCTGAGATCGATGGGGAAACCCAGGTCGATATCATTCTCCAATCTCTACTTAGGAGTTTTGAGCAATTCGCCTGAACTACAACTTGAACAAGAGGTTGTATTCATTGGCGTAGCTTCTGACAGAACTCCAGGTGGTAGAGGGGCTTTTTCGTCAGAGTGCTTAGGCTTAGGTCATGGTTGCTTAAAAGGTTTCTACTTCTAAGACGAAAGGCAAGAAGAAGAAGAAACAAGGTGGAGCAAAGGTGCGAGAGGATCTCAGGGAGGAGTGAAGAAGCTGAAAGGCAAGTGCTTCACTTGCAAGCAGACTGGACATTTGAAGAAGGACTGCCCCATCCGGAAGTAGAACAAAGGTATATCTTTTGGTCTAGTCATTGAAACATATTTAACAGTGTTATCTACCGGCACCTGGTGTGTAGATACGGGGACCACTGATCATGTCTGCAATACTTTACAGGGGTTCCAGGAAACCAGACAACTAGCTGAGGGGGAGATTACCGTTTACTCGGGTGATGCTACGAAGGTGGCGGCTATTACAGTGGGAGATGTTTATTTATCTTTTGATAGGAATAAAATTTTAGTTCTGAAAAATTGCCTTTATGTACCTTTATTTAGAAAGAATTTGATTTCGGTTTCTAAATTGTTTTTGGATGGATATTCTATTTTTCTTAATGACAGAGTTGTTAAAAAAAAGAATAGGGAGATTATCTGTTCTGATGCATTGATAGGAAATTTATATACCCTTGAACCAAAAGCTCCCACGATTCAAATAGAAGTAAATAGCTCATCTTCTAAATCTAATAAGAGAAAAGAGCCTTCGAAAATGAACCAAACGGAACTTTGGCATCTAAGGTTAGGTCATATAAACCTAAGTAGAATTCAAAGGTTGATAGCTGATGGACCTTTGGGTTCATTAGTGGTGGAAGATTTCCCAACCTGCGAATCTTGCTTTGAAGGAAAAATGACCAAGAGGCCTTTTAAGGCCAAGGGGTATAGAGCCAAAGATGTGTTGGAATTGGTTCATTCTGATTTTTGTGGTACTATGTCTATCCAGGCTAGAGGTTGTTTTGAATATTTCATTTCATTTATAGATGATTATTCAAGATTTGGATATATTTACTTGATGCACCGTAAGTCTGAATGCTTTGACAGTTTCAAAGAATTCAAGGCTGATGTGGAGAAACGTCAAGGTAAAAGTATCAAGACACTACGATCTTATCGTGGTGGTGAGTACCTCTTGGGAGAGTTTAGGAATTACTTATCAAAGGATGAGATTTAGTCCCAATTGTCTGAACCTAGCACGCCCCAACAGAATGGTGTAGTGGAGCGAAGGAATAGGACTCTTATGGAGATGGTTAGATCGATGATGAGTTATTCTGAGTTACCAGATTCATTTTGGGGGTTTGCTCTCGATACGACAGTGTATATTCTGAACTTGGTACCATCTAAATCAGTGTCTTCTACTCCCACAGAATTGTGGACTAGGTGAAAGCCTACTCTGAGACATATTCGGATTTGGGGGAGTCCAGTACATGTGCTGAAGGCAGATACTGGTAAGTTGGAACCTCGTACAAAAGTTCACTTGTTCGTAGGCTATCCCAGAGGAACGAAAGGTGGTTTATTCTATAGTCCTAGAGATCAGAGGGTGATCATTAGAACGAACACCAGTTTTTTAGAAGAAGACTATGTGATGAACCACAAGCCCATGAGCAAGATTGTTCTGGAGGAATTGAGAGGGGAAGTCACTACTTCAGTACCACCGGTACAAGAGGATATACCACAAGTGACTGTACCGCATGTCACAGAGCATACACAGGTGATACCTCGTCATAGTGGGAGGGTTGTTAGATAACCTGATAGATTTATGTTCTTGGGAGAATCTTTTGATTTTGTCCCTGGTGAACATGAACCTGATCCCTGGACATATGATGAGGCAATCAAAGATAAAGATGCGGTATCTTGGCAAAGTGCAATGAATTCTGAGATATAATCTATGGATTCGAATCAGGTCTGGGAGCTAGTAGAACCACCCAATGGTGTAAAAACCATTGGATACAAGTGGATCTACAAAAGAAAGAGAGGAATAGACGGGAAGGTTGAGACCTTCAAAGCAAGGCTTATTGTGAAAGGGTATACTCAGAAAGAGGGTATCGATTATGAGGAGACCTTTCTATCGGTAGTCATGCTTAAGTTTATCTGGATTCTCTTATCTATTGTTAATCATATGGATTATGAGGTGTGGCAGATGGATGTCAAGATAACTTTCCTTAATGGAAGTCTCGAGGAAAACATCTACATGGAGAAACCAGAGGGATTCATTGCAAAGGGCAAAGAGCATCTTGTGTGCAAGATTAATCGGTCCATTTATGGATTGAAGCAAGCTTCTAGATCTTGGAACATCCGCTTTGATGAGGTAATAAAGTCTTATGGATTTATTCAAAGTCCAGATGAGTCTTGTGTATACAAGAGATGTAACGAAAATGTAGTGGTATTTCTTGTACTATACGTAGACGATATTTTGTTAATTGGCAACAATGTCAAAGTGTTATCAGACGTATGAGTATAGTTGTCTAAATAGTTTGATATGAAGAACTTGGGAGAAGTGGGACACATCCTTGGGATTAAGGTTATAAGGGATCGCAGGAAAAAGATATTGTGCTTATCTCAAGCTTCATACATAAACACTATTTTGGCTCGTTTTAGCATGCAGAACTCCAAGAAAGGTTTTCTACCTTTTAGGCATGGAGCACCTTTATCTAAAGAGATGTGTCCTAGAACATCGAAGGAGATAGAGGAGATGAAGGCGGTTCCTTATGCTTTGGCAGTAGGAAGCCTCATGTATGCTATGTTATGTACAAGGCCGGATATCTTCTTTGCCATGGGCATGGTTAGCAAATATTAGAGTAATCCAGGGAAGGGACATTGGACTACGGTAAAGCATATATTGAAGTACCTGAGAAGGACTAGGGATTATATGCTAGTATACTAGGCAGATCAATTACTCCCTGTGGGTTACACAGATTCCGACTTCCAATCAGATAGGGATAACAGTAAGTCTACCTCAGGCTTTATCTTTATTTTGGGAGGTGGACCCATTGTATGAAGGAGTGTCAAGCAGAAATGCATAGCGAACTCCACCATGGAAGCTTAGTATGTGGCAGCCTCTGAGGGAGCCAAAGAAGTTGTATGGCTCAGGAACTTCTTGATGGACTTGGATGTGATTCCTGGTTTTCCCAAAACTATCACAATTTATTGTGATAACAGTGGTACAGTTTCAAACTCGAAGGAACCACGAGCCCATAAGTCAAGTAAACACATAAAGCACAAGTACCACCTGATACGAGAGATCATAAAGAGGGTAGAAGTTGCTGTCGCCAAGATTGCATCAGAGGATAACCTGGTAGATCCTTTCACTAAGGCCCTTCTAGCGAGAGCTTTTGATAGGCATGTGGAGGGAATGAGAATCAGATGTATGGTAGTATGACGGCAACATAGTCTTTTATTATAAGTGGGAGATTGTTGGGATGTATACTGAAAAGTCTATTCTTTGTATGAACATATTTATTTTTGAAATAAGAATCACATGATCATTGTTTGCATATTTATAATTATGCATATTGTCTAATACTGTACATTGTAGATAACATGGTGTGTGGTGTCACATGGAAGATTATGTTATCAGTTCCTTGTAGAGTATAAGTAGAGGCTCACAATCGAGATTGTTTTGGACAAACCATTGGCATGGTTATAGTGTAATTTGGTATTGGTTTATCTTGACCATAGAATTACACTAATACACTTTGTGTGTATTGAGCAGGACCGATTTTGAGGTGATTCAATTTATTGCTGACTACATAATTGAATCGGACCTCGAATATTATGGTGTACATCCTCTTAATCCTGATATAATAATGAGCACATGTACTTGGTATTTACGTCTTTGATTTACCAATGGGCATGATTTATGGATTAAATTGAAAGGCTCGGTAAGTTGACAAATAATATTATTTACATTGTGTGCCATTGATTATAGGAGGAAACCGTGTCCTATGTATTAGGATGATGATATACCCTTCAAAAGCTCATAAGGATCATCATGTAAACCCTGCTGGTGGACTTAGTCCGGCATGATGATAAGGTTGAGTTGTTACTACTCATCGAGTTAGATGTTGATTAATTAATTATCAGTAAATTAATTAATTAACGGACATTCGATATCTTAAACACGGGGAGACATTTGTACAATTAATATATGGAGCCCAAATTTATTTATGGGGGTTGGTGAGGTAGATCAATGATAATCCTCTAGTGGAATGAATTATCATTAATGGATCGGATTTTATGTGGGTCGGATCCATTGCGTGGCCAAGATCCAACTCCTCCTCAAAGTCCCTGTTGTAGCCTATTAAAACACTCATGAAGCCTAGATCCAACGAACACGATTAAAAGGGAGGATTGAGCAAAATCTATAAATATGCCTCCAAGGCTTGGGCGGTAGGGGTATCAAACTAATTATTGGAGATTAGGGTTTGCTTCCAAAGGCTTGGGCGGCTAGGGTTTGGAGAAGGCTTGGGCGGCAACGAGTGGAAGGGTTAGGGTTTTGTTTTCCTCTCTTCCTAAGGTATAGTCGGCGCCCCTCCTCTTCTTCATCACCAAGGCTGGTGCCCCTTTCTTCTTCCTTTTCAAGGGCCGACGACAAAGAAAGGAGGAGAGGGTCCTTTCTTCCATTGCCTTGGCTGGTTCTTCTTCTCCTTCTCCTTAAGGTCGGCGGACACCAAGGGTTTGGCATTTGGTGGTTGGTGCAAGTAAGGAGAAGAAGTGAGAAGTAATCTTCCCTTTGTTCGGAGCGAGCAAGGAAGGGAAGGACGAGATCTAGGAGGCTTCAACTCTTGGAGGATCATTGCCCACACAACGTCCAAGAGGAGGATAGGACATACAATAGAAGACCAAGAGGTAAACAAGAGGTATAATTCTTGTTTTGGTTTCCTTTTGTTCCTTTGCAATTTGTTTATAATTGTATGTGGTTAATTTACTTGGAACTCGAAGATAAACACAAAAAACCGGCGATCCGTACATCATCTATTATGTGGCTAATTGACGAAAAGAGTTAGGTTGCTTGAACAATAAGTTTGTTCAAGAGACCACTCGAATCGAATAGCACGATGATGGATCGGTTGCTTGGGTAATCAGTCTTCGTCAAGGATTAATTTTTTTTAATCTAGGGACGTTGATAGGATCGCCATGCACGAGCAACCGAAGCGGGAAGCAATTCCCTTCAAGTGGTACCACAGCCACGGTTTCTGATTTTGTGTTTAGGATTCGATTACTTTTATGCACTTATCATATATTATATGTGTCGGATAATAGTAGGATATGCGTAGGCTACCTTTTTGTTTGCAGGCATAAGATCCAACTATTTTGGCCATATGTGTGTGTATGTGATTGGATGTGTGTAATTGCAATATTATTTGAATCCTTGGGGTTGACGAGACTAGTATTTAATTTTTGTAATTAAGTACGACATTGTTTAGCCACTCTTTTATTTTAGTTTACTTTCGATCTAGATTTCACGTACACTCCTTTATGGAGTATAGGATCGATGGATGTAAATTAAAATAAATTTTCTCAGCTAGGATCTCTAGATGGCTTGTACATGGCGTAGGGAGGAGCGGATAAGATTGTGACATGATGGGAGGCATATTGGAAAACAAAAGCCATAATAGTTGGAAAATATTTTTTTTCATATATATTGCTTCTTGTTTGATATGCATGTTGTATGCTAGGAAAATTCCTCAATTTTAAATTACTTAGTGGGAGAGGGATATTTTTTTAAATTCCCATGGCCTCCATTACAATTTGACATGTGATGCAAAAGAGTTAGGTTGCTTGAACAACAAGTTTGTTCAAGAGACCACTAAAATCGGATAGCACGATGATGGATCGGTTGCTTAGGTAATCCGTCTTCGTCAAGGATTAATTTTTTTTTAATCCAGGGACGTAGATAGGATCGCTATGCATGAGCGACTGAACCGGGAAACAATTCCCTTCAAGTGTTACCAGAGCCACGATTTTCGATTTTGTGTGTTTAGGATTCGGTTACTTTTATGCACTTATCATATATTATATGTGCTGAATAATAGTAGGATGTGCGTAGGCTAACTTTTTGGTTGCAGGCATAAGTGTAGGTTAGGTTTGATCCGTGAGGGGAAACTTCGCTTCCCACTTCAACTCGGTCGCTTGTTCATGGCGATCCCATCGATGTCCCCGGATTAAAAATTTAATCCTAGACAAAAGGGAACACCCAAGAAACCTCTTGTCATCGTCGTGCTATTCGTTTAGAGTGGTCACTTGAACAAACTTGTTGTTCAAGCGACTAACCTCTATTCCACGAATAGCCACGGAATAGACGATGTACGGATCGCCGGCTTTTGTGTTTATGTTCAGGGTCCAAGTTTATTTAGCCACAAAACAGAATATATATCATGCATATAATTGAAAAACAAAAATAAACAAGTAACATATTAAAATAGAGAATCGATATACCTCTCGATCTTCTATTGTATGACGTTCCTCCTTTCGGACGTCGTGTGGGCGATGATCTACCAAAAGTTGAAGCTCCTAGATCACCAATCTTCCTTCCTTTCTCGTTCCGAGCAAGAGGAAGAATAGAAACAAGATCCTTCTCCTTCATTTAGCCAACCAACAAGCAACAAGCACCTTGCTTGCCGCCGGCCAACAAGGAGAAGGGAAAAAATGGTTGCTGGCCAAAAGCTCTAAGGGAGGACCCTAAGGCTTGGTTCCACCGGCCAAGGAGAAGGAGAGGAGGGAGTTTGGACGCAGGCCAAGGGCTGGAAAAGCTTCAATGGGCGCCGACCACCAATGGAGAAGGAGAAGACAAGGAAAGTCTTTCCTTATTTGGTGCCGCCAAGCCCAAACCCTAGCTCCAACTCCTTGCCGCCAACTCCAAGCCTCCCCTTGTTTCTTAATTGTTCTCCATGCCAACCCTAGCCTCTCCTTTTATAGAGTTAGGGATAAGCCTTGTTTTAATCTCCACCATTTGTTCTAGGGATTTAATCTCAACCGTCGGATCTAGAGATTTAATCTCAACCGTCGGATCTAGAGATTTAATCTCTACCTTTGGATCTAAGCTTCATGAGGTTTTAATAGGCTACAATAGGGACCATGAGGAGGAGTTGGATCTTGGCCACCCAATAGATCAAGCCCACATAAAGTCCGATCCATTAATGATAATCCAATCCACTAAAGGATTATCATTGATCTACCTCACCAACCCCCATAAGATAATATGGGCTCCATATATTATTTGTACATTTTCTCCCCGTGTTTAAGATCTCGAATGTTCGTCGATGAATTAATTTATTGACCATTAATTAATCAACATCTAACTCCATGAGTAGTACCACTCAACCTTTTCATCATACCGGACCAAGTCCACCTGCAGGGTTTTAATGATGAACCTTATGAGCTCCTCAAGGGGACATCATCATCCTAATATATAGGACACGGTTTCCTCCTATAATCAACGACACACCATATAAATAATATCATCTCCCAACTTACCGAGCCTATCGATTTAATCTATAAATCTCGTCCATTGGTAAATCAAAGAGATGAATACTAAGTATATGTGCCCATTATTATATCGGGATTAAGAGTATGTATAATATAATATCTGAGGTCTGATTCGATTATGTAGTCAGCAATAAATCGAATAACCTCTAAGTCGGTCCTGCTCAATACACACAAAGTGCACTAGTGTGATTCTATGGTCAAGAAAAACCAATCCCAAATCACACTACAACCATTCCAATGGTTTGTCCAAAGCCATCTCGGTTGTGAGCCTTTACTTATACTTTACAAGGAATCGATAACATGATCTCCCATGTGACACCACACACCATGTTATCTACAATGTAATGTATTAGACAATATGCATAGCCATAAAAATATGCAAACAATGATCATGTGATTCTTATTTCAAAATAAAGATGTTCATACAAAAGATAGACTTTTCAGTATACATCCCAACAATAAGATCCAACTATAATGGCCATATGTGTGTGTATGTGATTGGATGTGCGTAATTGTAATATTATTTGAATCCTTGGAGTTGAAGAGGCTAGTATTTAATTTTTGTAATTAATTACGACATTGTTTAGCTACTCTTTTATTTTAGTTTACTTTCGATTTAGATTTCATGTACACTCCTTTGTGGAGTATTGGATTGATGGATGTAAATTAAAATAATTTTTCTCGGCTCATATCTCCGGATGGCTTGTACATGGCGTAGGGAGGAGCGAATGAGATGGCGACACGACGGGAGACATATTGGAAAACAAAAGCCATAATAGTTGGAAAATATTTTTTTCATATCTATTACTTCTTGTTTGATATGCATGTTGTGTTCTTGGAAAATTCCTCAATTTTAAATTACTAAGTGGGAGAGGGATATTTTTTTAAATTCCCATGGCCTCCATTACAATTTGACATGTCATGCAAACAAACTTGCGTGTCGGCTCTGAGTGCCTTCCTCCCCATCAGATGAGTTTATTTTGCGGATCACTAGGTCAAATATTGTTATAGGAAATTATTTAGGAGCATGTGTACTTTCTCATCGAAAGACACATAATCTAAGATAATTGCCTTGGTATCATGTAATGATGAACACTTAGATGCAAATAGGAGTATCCTCCCCATCGGAGTCACTATTTTTATTTGTAGGGACGAAGAGGAACCAACTCTTAATTTTATTTGTCAAAAAGTGAGGTTGACAAGATAATAAAATTAATGGGTAAAACCTCCTTTTACAAATGTAGAATTCGTATATGTCCACACTATCGTTGCATACGATATTCTCGGTGTTTTGAGGTGTTTGTTGATTTTAAAATTTTATTGTTTGAGGAATCAATAAATTTTTGAAATCTAATGTTTTGATCTATGTGATTCTTAGGTTTTTCAAAAATGACTTTCAACCCACTTGCTGTGATACTAAAGGAAAATAAAATTACTGGACCTAACTATATGGATTGGAAAGGGAATCTGGATATAGTCTTGACTGCTGAGGAGTACAAGTATGTACTTCTCGAAGAGTGTCCTCCTAAGCCTATGGATGATTCTACTGAAAAGGAGAAAGAGAGTTATAAGAAGTGGATAAAGGTTGATGAGATGGCGCGGTGTTACATTTTGGCTTCTATGTCAAATATATTGCAACAACAGCATCAAGTCATGCCTACTGCTTATGACATGATGCTCAATCTCAAGTAACTTTTCGAACACTAGAATCGGGCTGCTAGGAAGGAAGCCATGAGGAACTTGATGACAACTACCATGGTTGAGGGAACACCCATGAGGGATCATGTTCTCAAGATGATGGCTCATTTGAATGAGCAAGAAGTCCTTGGAGCTGAGATCGATGGGGAAACCCAGGTCGATATCATTCTCCAATCTCTACCTAAGAATTTTGAGCAGTTTCGCCTAAACTACAACATGAACAAGAGATTGTATTCGTTGGTACAACTTCTAACAGAACTCTAGGTGGCAGAGGGGCTTTTTCGTCAGAGTGCTCAGCCTCAGGCCATGGTTGCTCAGAAGGTTTCTACTTCTAAGCCAAAAGTCATGAAGAAGAAGAAACAAGGTAGAGTAAAGGTGTGAGAGGATCTCAGGGAGGAGTGAAGAAGCTGAAAGGCAAGTGCTTCACTTGCAAGCAGACTAGACATTTGAAGAAGGACTGCCCCAACTGGAAGCAGAACAAAGGTATATCTTTTTGTCTAGTCATTGAAACATGTTTAGCAGTGTTATCAATCGGTTCCTGGTGTGTAGATACAGGGGCCACTGATCATGTCTGCAATACTTTACAAGGGTTCTAGGAAACTAGACGACTAGCTGAGGGGGAGATTACCGTTTACTCGGGTGATGCTACGAAGGTGGCGGCTATTACAGTGGGAGATGTTTATTTATCTTTTGATAGGAATAAAACTTTGGTTCTGAAAAATTTCCTTTATGTACATTTATTTAGAAAGAATTTGATTTTGGTTTCTGAATTGTTTTTGGATGGATATTCTATTTTTTTAATGACAGAGTTGTTATAAAAAGGAATAGGGAGATTATCTGTTCTGATGCACTGATAGGAAATTTATATACCCTTGAACCAAAAGCTCCCACGATGCAAATAGAAGTAAATAACTCATCTTTTAAATCTAATAAGAGAAAAGAGCCTTCGAAAATGAACCAAACGTATCTTTGGCATCTAAGGTTAAGTCATATAAACCTAAGTTGAATTCAAAGGTTGATAGCTGATGGACCTTTGAGTTCATTAGTGGTGGAAGATTTCTCAACCTGCGAATCTTGCTTGGAAGGTAAAATGACCAAGAGGCCTTTTAAGGCCAAGGGGTATAGAGCCAAAGCGGTATCTTGGCAAAGTACAATGAATTCTGAGAATCTATGGATTCAAATCAGGTCTGGGAGCTAGTAGAACCACCCAATGGTGTAAAAACCATTAGATGTAAGTGGATCTACAAAAGAAAGAGAGGAATAGATGGGAAGGTTGAGACCTTCAAAGCAAGGCTTGTTGCGAAAGGGCATACTCAGAAAGAGGGTATCGATTATGAGGTGACCTTTTCATCGGTAGTCATGCTTAAGTCTATCCGGATTCTCTTATCTATTGATGCTCATATGGATTATGAGGTGTGGCAAATGGATGTCAAGACAGCTTTCCTTAATGGAAGTCTTGAGGAAAACATCTACATGGAGCAACCAGAGGTATTCATTGCAAAGGGCAAAGGGCATCTTGTGTGCAAGCTTAATCGGTCCATTTATGGATTGAAGCAAGCACCGAGATCTTGGAACATCTGCATTGATGAGGTAATCCAGTATTATGGATTTATTCAAAGTCCGGATGAGTCTTGTGTATACAAGATATGTGATGAAAACGTAGTGGTATTTCTTGTACTATACGTAGATGACATTTTTTAAATTAGCAACAATGTCAAAGTGTTATCAGACGTAAGAGTATGATTGTCCAAACAGTTTGATATGAAGGACTTGGGAGAAGTGGGACACATTCTTGGGATCAAGGTTATAAGGGATATCAGGAAAAGGATGTGTTGCTTATCTCAAGTTTCATACATAGACACTATTTTGGCTCGTTTTAGCATGCAGACCTCCAAGAAAGGTTTTCTACCTTTTAGGTATGGAGCACCTTTATCTAAAGAGATGTGGCCTAGAACATCAAAGGAGATAGAGGAGATGAAGGCGGTTCCATATGCTTTGACGGTAGGAAGCCTCATGTATGCTATGTTATGTACAAGGTCGGATATCTTCTTTGTCGCGGGCATGGTTAGCAGATATCAGAGTATTCCAGGATAGGGACATTGGACTGCGGTAAAGCATATATTGAAGTACCTGAGAAGGACTAGGGATTATATGCTAGTTTACCAGGCAAGCCAATTACTCCCTATGGGTTACACGGATTCTGACTTCCAATCAGATAGGGATAATAGTAAGTCTACCTCAGGTTTTGTGTTTACTTTGGGAGGTGGAGCCATTTTATGGAGGAGTGTCAAGCAGAAATGCATGGCGAACTCCACCATGGAAGCTGAGTATGTGGCAGCCAAAGAAGTTGTATAGCTCAGGAACTTCTTGATGGATTTTGATGTGATTCCTAGTTTGCCTAGAACTATCACAATTTATTGTGATAACAGTGGTGCAGTTGCAAACTCGAAGGAACCACGAGCCCATAAGACAAGTAAACACATAGAGCGCAAGTACCACCTGATACGAGAGATCGTAAAGAGGGTAGAAGTTGTTGTCACCAAGATTGCATCAGAGGATAACTTGGTAGATCCTTTCACTAAGGTCCTTCTAGCGAGAGCTTTTGATAGACATGTGGAGGAAATGGGAATTAGATGTATTGCAGTATGATGGCAGCATAATCTTTTAGTATAAGTGGGAGATTGTTGGGATGTATTCTGAAAAGCCTATTCTTTGTATGAACATCTTTATTTTTGAAATAAGAATCACATGATCATTGTTTGCATATTTATAGTTATGCATATTGTCTAATATTGTACATTGTAGATAACATGGTGTGTGGTATCACATGGAAGATCATGTTATCAGTTTCTTGTAGAGTATAAGTAGAGGCTCACAACCGAGATGGTGTTGGACAAACTATTGGCATGGTTATAGTGTAATTTGGTGTTGGTTTATCTTGACCATAGAATTACACTAATACACTTTATGAGTATTGAGCAGGATCGACTTAGAGGTGATTCAATTTATTGCTGACTACATAATTGAATCGGACCTCAGATATTATGGTGTACATGCTCTTAATACCGATATAATAATAGGCACATATACTTGGTATTTATTTCTTTGATTTACCAATGGGAGAGATTTATGGATTAAATCGATAGGCTCGGTAAGTTGAGAAATAATATTATTTACATGGTGTGCCGTTGATTATAGGAGGAAACCGTGTCCTATGTATTAGGATGATGATGTCCCCATGAGGAGCTCATAAGGATCATCATGTAAACCCGCCAGGTGGACTTGGTCCTGCACGATGATAAGGCCGAGTGGTACTACTCATGGAGTTAGATGTTGATTAATTAATTGTCAGTAAATTAATTAATTAACGGACATTCGATATCTTAAATACGGGGAGACATTTGTACAATTAATATATGGATCCCATATTTATTTATGGGGGTTGGTGAGGTATATCAATGATAATCCTCTAGTGGAATGGATTATCATTAATGGATTGGATTTTTTGTGGGCAAGATCCAACTCCTTCTCGTGGTCCCTATTGTAGCCTATTAAAACCCTCATGAAGCCTAGATCCAACGGACACGATTAAAAGGGAGGCTTGGGAAAAATCTATAAATATTCCTCCAAGGCTTGGGCGGCAGGGGGATCAAATTAATTATTGGAGATTAGGGTTTTCTTCCAAAGGCTTGGGCGACTAAGGTTTGGAGAAGGCTTGGGCGACAACAAGTGGAGGGGTTATGGTTTTGTTTTCCTCTCTTCCTAAGGTATAGCAGACGCCCCTCCTCTTCTTCATCTCCAAGGTCGGCACTCCTTTCTTCTTCCTCTTCAAGGGTCGGCGACAAAGCAAGGAGGAGAGGGTCCTTTCTTCCATTGCCTTGGCCGGTTCTTCTTCTCCCTCTCCTTAGGGCCGACGGATACCAAGGGTTTGGCATTTGGTGGTTGGCGCAAGTAAGGAGAAGAAGGAAGAAGTATTCTTCCCTTTGTTCGAAGCAAGAAAGGAAGGGAAGGACGAGATCTAGGAGGCTTCAACTCTTGGAGGATCGTTGCCTACACAACATACAAGAGGAGGATAGGACATACAATAGAAGACCAAGAGGTAACCAAGAGGTATAATTCTTGTTTTGGTTTCCTTTTGTTCCTTTGCAATTTGTTTATAATTGTATGTGATTAATTTACTTGGAACCCGAAGATAAACACAAAAATCGGCAACCCGTACATCTTATATTCCGAAGCTAATCGAGGAAAAGAGTTAGGTTGCTTGAACAACAAGTTTGTTCAAGGGACCACTCGAATCGAATAGCACGATAATGGATCGGTTGCTTGGGTAATTCGTCTTTGTTAAGGATTAATTTTTTTAAATTTGGGGACGTAGATAGGATCACCATGCACGAGTGACCGAAGCGGGAAGCAATTCACTTCAGTTTCATGAGGTGATGCCACCTTGCCCTTGAGAAATGGAGATAAGCTTTGACTCTTCTCAAGACTGATCCTTGACCAGCAGTCAACTGATCAACCCTATCAGTCAACTACTGGAGCTATCAGTCGACTGATACAAGCCATCAGTCACCTGATGGCAGGGTTTCCGGCTACAATGAAGAGTTAGCTCAAAGATACAGTTAGTATAAGTAGCTCGATGGCCATTTACCATCTGATCTCGACTTAGACCTTCTATGGAAAGTCTTGGTCAGATCGACACCTAAGGATATCCCCGTACGGAGGACACGACCTTACTTATACTCACTCAGACGGGCTTACCTCAACCTTTACCTTTGAAGCTTTGCTTCCGGTATTCACCTGAGTTCTTCGGCTTCCTCCGAAGTCCTCCCGGTGTTGCTCGACCACCATGGTTCCCTTCGGGTGTCGCTGACATTCAGCTCTAGCTTTAGCACTTTCTGCACACTTGATTTAGCTCGTGAGATAACAAAATGAGCTTAACTTTGTATCGTTTGCTATAATCAAAACTCAGGTTCGACTTAGGTGCCTACTGCACCAATAGTAATATAGAAAAAATAAATTTAATCCTAACAAATGACAACTAATATTAAAATTTAGGTATTCTTATGCCTTAGATTTTATTTGTCATGCTTTGATTGTCATATAACATGTCATAACATCATGTTTCTCTTTAATCATATAAAATGTCATGATTATGTTAAGGGTTAGTTTTTATGTCATGTTATGCTTAGGTTTATTTTTTATTCCATAACATCATGATTATTGGCACATATTTTTATTATGCTATCACTTATGCCATAATCATCATTCATGCATTTAGATTAATAAAATTGATTTAAGGACAATGGCATGACTTGAAGTCCCATGTATAACGGAATCAAGTAGTGTTGCCTTAGAAAATGCATGAGACTTAAGTTTAGGATGAACAAAATCCACATCTCACATCACATTGACATGTGTGTGTATTGATATACCCTAAACACATGTGAGATGCTAGGAAATGAGTTAAGTTCAAGGTGCATAGTTTTTTCATCTAGATGAACTCAAACTCATCTTAAACCATGGTAGATCATGGGGAAAGCTAATGTGCAAGTCATGTGCATTCAACGCATTGATCATGATACAATATAGGTTTTCAAAAACATTTTAAAATCATTTTAGAAAACCTTGGTGTAGTCTATCTTTTGATAGGAATCACCATTGAGAGAGTTGATACAAAGTAGGGCCAAAACATTGAAATTTGTAATGGTTTTGAACTTTGTATCAAACTCATTATTTTATGGGTATTTTATTTTTCAAATATTTTTTCCCATAATATTTGACATAAGTATTATACATATGAATTTTCATGATTTTTCGAGTTATGTATAATTACTTATGATTTTTTAAATTCCATTTCTGAAAATTAAAATTCTGCATTTGCAAAAATAAGTCGATTACCGCTTATGGTAAGTCGACTGTCATCAAGGTAAGTCGACTGATGACTGTCAGAGTTGACTGCCAGGCTTGATTTTGGGTAAACAAGGTTTGTTTAGCCTGATTTCAACTATGTTAGGCTACCCTAACTGCTCATAATCCTAGGATATACTTTGGCAAGCATTGGAAAGGGTGAAAATGCATTGGATATGGATTAGAAGAGTTGTTTGGGTGTGTATCAAGTTTAAGGTGTGTGAAAGTTCAAGGTTGAACTTTTAAACTTAATTTTGATGGTTTAGTGTTCCTATAGGCTTAGGGACTCTCCAAGGACATTGTTGGTTCAATGGTCAAGGGGGAGTAAGCCTTTAGGGTGACGTTATCCATCATGGGATGATGGATGTATTTTTCCTCATGAGGGGGAGAATTTTGGAGAATTTGGAGAGTTTATAGAAAGCCTCTCTTTAGTGATATGAGACTTATCACTAGGAAGAGTGAAGTTATCTAGGTGCTTTTGGACCAAGGGGAGATTGTAAGATCTTATTGGGATATGAGACATTGATACCCTTGGGGAGAATTGGTGAGAGAATTTGAGAATTACCAATTTAGGAGAATTGGTAAGGAGATTTGAGTTAGGTGGCCTAACTCAAAGGTATTTGTTTTTTTGTCAAATATCAAAAAGGGGAAGATTGTTGGTGCAATCACCCCAGGTCACGATTGATCGGACTCGAGTAGTGTTTTGATGTTTGACATTGATGTTCGACAAAATGTATGACAATGTGATTGTCATAGGAAAGTCCAAGTCATGTGTACTTTGCATGGAAAGTCCAACTGAAACACTTGGCAATGGGAAAGTCCATGTCATGGGTATTTGACATGGAAAATCCAAGCATGGGTCTTGGCAAGAGAAAGTCAAACATGAGTTGGCATGGAAAGTCCAAGCATGGGTCTTGGCAAGGGAAAGTCCAAGATTGAGTCTTGGCAATTGAAAAGTCTAACATGAGTTGGCAAGGAAAGTCCAAGGGTTGATATTGGCGGTGTAAAGTCCACCGATGGAGTTTTGGCAGCATAAGTCCAATGGTTGGCGGCGTAAAGTCCAAGCGTGTGTCTTGGCAGTGTAAACCCGAAGTGCCTTGGCGGTGTAGACCAGCTTAGCATAACAATAACTAATGGAAACACTTGAAGGCTAGCATATGGATGAACAGGTCATGAATGACTTGGAGGGATCCGATAGGCATGAGGCTGATGGAGGCGGCTAGAAGGCTTAGGTCTAGGTTAAGGGTGGTCTAGCAAATATGAGGGCATCATACTTGGGGTAAACCTCATGGTTGATGTATAGCAGTCGACTGAGGTCATTAACCAGTCGATTGGTCAAGTGTTTTGAAACTTGACAGCCGAGTAGACTCGTAGCAGTCGATTGGGATTATGGCCAGTCAAATTGCTCAGAGTCCACTGATGTTCGACTGCAAGAAATGGCCTGACAGTCGACTATCAACATTAGGTAGTCGACTGATGGCTTAAGCAGTCGATTACCATGGATGGCAGTCGACTGCTGATAGCAAGTATTTATTGTGGTACCATTACAAATTAATTACCGAACCTCTACACTAATATAGCATAGTGAATGGCCCAGATCATTTCCCAATGAGTGTAATCGATAGAACAGTAAACTTAGGATTTCTAATTATTGCTTTGGATTTTCTATTGAAGTTGGGGGTTTGGGATTTGAGCTCTAACCTACGGTTGCAAGGTAATTAAAACTCTAAACTAACATGCAACAACTAAATCAAACAATGCAAGAATTAAATCAACAAAAACTGGAAGAGGAAATAAATGATCTAATCAACCCAAGATACCAAGTGAATGAACAAGTTCCTCCGGCTAAGTCCAACGAAGCTTAATCGAGATTCCGTAAACGACAGTGGATGTGAGATGGTGAAAACTCCTGAATCCAGTAGTTTGATCGATGCTCTGAACTCTCATGGATCCGGTTGAGCTCGAAGAAGTTGGGGATCTTTGGAAGGCTAGAGGCTAGAGGGGGGTGGGGGGGTGGGGTGAACAACCTATTTTCATTTTTACAAGAAAGGTTAGCTAAAGCAAAACAAATACTAAACGAAATTAAGAAGCTAAAATCACAATCGCTAACAAGAAGGCTTTTACATGGTTTGGAGATTTAGCTCTTACTCCATGGTGATCCTTGAGGTTGATCAATCCAATCAAATCTCCACTAGAAAGATTTCTTTATAAACACACTCCTCTTCTTACAATTGATGAAGATGTAGATTAGAGAAGAGGAGGATTTAAAAGACTTAGAAAGCTTAAGAAAACGTGGGGAGCTTGAGAGTATGGTTGGAATGTAAGCACTAGCCTAATCAAGCACCCCATGGCCTCTTTTTATAGAGAAGAGGTTGATTTTCCCGTTGAGCCTCGATTAGTCGACTAATGGTCTCCATTAGTCGACTGATGTTGTAGCTGATGCAATCCAACGACTTCTGACAAGCCGGATTCGCGATCGTCACTACCCAACGGGAAGCTGATCAGTCGACTGATTGAGTAACCAGTCGAGTGCTCCAAGTGATCACTTGACTGTAGAACCTTCTATGTCATCGTCCACTTATAGCAGTCGACTGATGGTGGATCATTCGACTATCAAACCCTAGCAGTCGACTATTGGCCACAAAATTCAGTCAACTTTAGTTGAGTGACTTAGTATTCGACTAGTACAAGGAACTAGTCGACTGATACACTTCAAGTATGAATAAATCATACTTGAAGTCAACTCCCTAGACCTAGACTCAACCTTCCAGCTCTTCCTTCAACCTTGTACCTCCAAGATCCCACCGAGTCTGCAACTCCTTCATCCTTGCACTTGCTTCAAAGAGCTTCTCTCGGTTTCATCATGTCTTGGGTTTATCTTTTGCCAAAGGACCGCTTGGACTTTATGCCGTCAAGACTACATGCTTGGACTTACGCTGCCAAGACCTTGCCTTTGGTCTTCCTTTGCCAAGGTCCGCTTGGACTTTACGCAGCCAAGACTACATGGTTGGACTTACGCCACCAAGACTTTTCCTTGGACTTACTTCTCTTGCCAAGATCATACTTGGACTTTCCTTCACCAAGTCTTCATACTTGAATTTCCTATGACTTGATACGTTCACGGTTAGATCACAAAATATTGCATAACTATAGATGATTATCCAAACATCAAAACATATAAATGTTTGAGACATTGTTGCACCAACAATCTCTCCCTTTTTGATGTTTGGCAATCATTTAAGTTAGGTCTTAACATATGCACATAATGAAAGCATCATATTTTTAATATGAATTCTAACTTAATGTTTTCTTCTCCCCCTTTGACATACATCAAAAAGAGAAGAATTCATACAATGATAAGTTCATGAAAGAATTGAATTGGTTATGTCTTGAACTAAAGTATAAGATAGATATGGGGCTCCCCCTTAATCCAAGACATGGTTTATGATGTGTGAATAACATGTGGAGCAAACCATAAACAAGAGATATGAAGCTATGTCCTAACTTTGCACCAACAATATAAATTTAAGGGATGAAAAGATTTCACTATGAAGTTCCCCGTAAAACAATGCATTAATTAGTCCTATACCCTTTTAATTACCTGAATTATCATACCATAGGATTAGGCCACTTAAGAGTACACTTAAGACCAAGAAATAGGGCTGATTTGCAGAAAAATCAGAGAGGCAGTCAACTGATATCTGAAGCGGTCGACTGCCACACCTAAAACGACAATTTCAGCCTTTTCAGCCCAACTTCAAAAATGCGCCAAAAATTCTAGAAACATCAAAAAATTATGAAATTTTGTATACACATTTATGAAACTATTTTATATCAAGGAAAAATAATTTGAAAAATATATGTTTTTCATATTTCGAAAATAATGCAGTTTTGAAAACTAGCAAAAGCTTTAAGAATTTTGCAAACTTTGTATCACCTTTGCCTAGCAATTGAAAACTGTTTTTCAAAGTATGATAAACGTAGTTTGAAATATATTTTTTTTTGACATTTCCAATCATGTTCATATAACTATATGCACATAAATTGTACATAAGCCTTCCCAATGATTGGTCTAATTAAGGATTAATGTCTCTTGTTGACATTTTGGTTCATAGTAATGCATCATAACAAGCATGATGAACTAAATGCATCTTCCTAACATCTCACATATTGTCTAAGTTGCTCAATACAAAAATCATGGTTTCTTAGGTTTTTTGTGAGATGCTTAAAGGTATAAATCCTAGGGTTTCTATAGGATCATGCAAACCTAGACCTCTATTCTACTAAGCACATTCCAAGTTCTCTCCTAAGTGATGAAAATTCCGCTTCGGGGAGAGCCTTGGTGAATATGCCGACTAGGTTGGACTTGAATTCTATATAATTGAGTTCAATGTCCCCCTTAGCCACATGATCTCTAATGAAGTGATGCTTCACTTCAATGTGCTTAGTCCTAGAGTGATGTACCGGATTTTTGGTCAAATTTATGGTACCACATTATCACAATAAACCTTGACATTGGAGTAGTGTAGCTCATAGTCCTCTAGAGTGTGTCTCATCCAAAGTAATTGAGCCACACAACCACCCATAGCTACATATTCGGCCTTGGTGGTTGACAAAGCAACACAAGGTTGCTTTCTACTACTCCAACTAACTAGGGAGGATCCAAGAAATTGGCACCCACTGCTAGTACTCTTCCGATTCAACTTGCAACCCGCATAGTCGGAATCGATGTACCCAACCAAATCAAAAGACTTAGTCCTAGGGTACCAAAGTCCTACATTTAGTGTGCCTTTGATATATCTTAGAATTCTCTTAATGACCACTAAATGGGAATCTTTGACACAAGATTGGTATCTTGCACACATACCTACCACAAATAAAATATCGGGTCTACTAGCGGTTAAGTATAAAAGACTACTAATCATGCTTTTATAAAACTTAAGGTCAATTGATTTTCCTTCATGATCATTATCTATTTTTGTATTGGTTTCCATAGGAGTTGAAACTACCTTAGCATTTTCCAAACCAAATTTCTCGATCATTTCTTTGGCATATTTGGTTTTATATACATAGGTTCCTTCATTAGTTTGTTTGACTTGTAATCCTAAGAAGAATTTTAATTCTCCAACTAGACTCATTTCAAATTCATTCTCCATATTTTTGATGAAATCTTGAAGGAGTTCATCATTGGTTGACCCAAAAATTATGTCATCTACATATACTTGGGCTATAAATATATCCTTTGATTTTGATTTAATAAAGAGAGTTTGATCTACTTAACCCCTTCTAAATCCCTTAGACACTAAGAAAGATGACAATCTTTTATACCAAGCCCAGGGAGCTTGTTTTAACCCGTATAAAGCTTTTCTAAGCTTGTATACATGGTTTGGATAATCTATATTTTCAAACCCGGGAGGTTGTTCTACATATACCTCTTTCTTAATGAACCCATTTAGGAATGCCGATTTTACATCCATTTGATGGAGTTTAAAACCCATGTAAGAGGCATATCCTAATAGGATTCTAATAGACTCTAACCTAGCAATCGGCGCATAGGTCTCATCATAATCAAGTCCTTCAACTTGATTGAAGCCCCTTGTAACTAACCTTGCCTTATTCCTAATTATATTACCTTGATCATCTAAATTGTTCCTAAAAACCCATCTTGTAGTAATGATGGTACTATCATTGGGTCTACGAACTAACTCTCATACTTGACTCCTTTCAAATTGAGCCAATTCATCTTGCATTGCTAAGATCCAATCTGGATCAAGTAATGCATCATTGATTGATTTGGGCTCAATTGGGAGATAAAAGCTATGTGACTAGAGGAAGCTCTATGGAATGACCTAGTTCTAACCCCTTGAGATAATTCCTCTACAACTTGATCTAGAGGGTAATTTTGATGAACTCTTATTATTCTAGGAGGTGTATCAAATTGATTTTGATCATGATTATCCTCAATCCTCCTTTCATCATCCAAATCTCCTCTTGCTCCCCCTTGATTATTACTCTCTAATCCTCCCCCTTGATTATTACCCCCTAAGGCCATATTTTGAAGTTTTTGGATAATTTCTTGATTTTTGTCATTGATATCATTATCAATGGTGGATTTTCTAGGGTAAGTGGTAGAGGTTTCAACAAATTGAACATTTGAAGACTTCTCAACTATTTGTGTCCTTTTGTTATATACTCTATAGCCCCTACTAGTGGATGAGTATCCAACTAGGATTCCCTCATCCGCTTTGGACTCAAATTTCCCCAAATTGTCTTTGGTGTTTAAGATGTAAGTTTTACATCCAAAGACCCTAAAGTAATGAATTGTTGGAATTGTACCATTTCATAATTCAAATGGAGTTTTACCTAAAAACCTATAGATTTGAACTCTATTTTGGATATAGTAAGCGGTATTAACCGCTTCCACCCACAAGTAGCTAGGTAATGAATATGCATTAAGCATAGTCCTAGCAGCTTCTTGTAGGGCATGATTTCTCCTTTCCACCACCCCATTTTGTTGGGGTGTTTTAGAACAAAAGAATTCATGCTTGTACCCTTGTTCTAAGCAAAATTTGGAGAAATTAGAATTCTCAAATTCTCCACCATGATCACTACAGATCCGATTGATTTTGAGACTTCTTTCATTCTCTACTCTTTTACTAAAACCTATGATTATTTCTAGGGTTTCATCCTTACGTTTCATAAAATATACCCATGTAAATCTAGAAAAATCATCTACTATAACTAAGAAATATTTGCTACCATTCAAAGAAGGAGTACTATGACAATCAAATAAATCTAAATGAATAAGCTCTAATGGTAAGGAAGTACTAATTAAATTTGTACCCTTGTGTGATAACTTAGATTGTTTCCCTTCTTGGCATGCATCACACATCTTGTCCTTGAGATACTTGACTTTTGGCAAACCCTTGACTAGCTCCATCTTGGCTATCTTGGCAATATTTTTCATATTGATTGTTAGTAATATATGAGAGATGTCCTAAGGCAATCGCCTTATGTATGAACCATTTATATGATAAATGAAGATTCACTATTTGAGTATACATGTTTTATGTATTTGATTGGATCTTAAACTCATTTACTGAATGTCCACGTACGATTCACGGCCATGAGAGAATTTGTGATTGGATCACAACTAGTGAGTATCTCTACATGTGTAATTGTGATGTATCGGAATTATCCCTAGTCGATGAATTGATGGATTTGGACACCATCAATTCTGTCGAGACTAGCACGAGGTATACTCCTTGGTGTATCCAAGCAGCTGATTCTCACTGGCTGGAGACATAGTGATGTCCGGAGTTATTCGTGGATTCTAGTTATGGTAACTAGTTCATTGGAGTGACCAGCCGTAAGACTTCATATGGTTCTCTACATATATAGATATGTCAATGAAGTTCTTACTGTGGCTTAAGTGCGATGTTCCTTTGACTTGCGGTATTCAAGTCATCTTGATCATGGAGACTTATGCTTTGACATCTTAAGCAAACATCTCCGAGGAGATGTGGACCCGGATGATTGGGTATAAGTCGGTGATCAAGGTGTTTGAATAGCCTATAAAGGATTCACCACTCCTTGCGAGGAGATGTATACCCATGGCCTCTCGTCGGATTGTTACTAAAGTCTTTGGCCAAAGCATTACATGTTTAGAGTAAGGTACTCTTCGATACATGTGGAGTAACTAGAATCAGAGGGACGAGGAAATGATACTTGGGCTAGGTGTGGCGTGAGTCGACCTAGTGGGACCGACACAATAGACCATGTCCCGAACCAAGTGGGTATAAGATGAGTGAAGGGAATGGGGCACGAATCATTCGAGCCTTGAAGGGTTTCGAAATAGTTACGATCAACCGTTGATCTTTTCGGTTAATTGGGGATCATGATGTACTACTAGGTGTCACTCATGATCGTTCTATAATTAATGGTTAATTATAGATGGCCAACATAAACCGAGAACCTATTTGGGCACACACACACGAGCGTAATCCAAAGGATTTAAAACGAGCTTGAGAATGGGATTCTCAGACCGAGAGAAACTAGGTTTGGTGGGACCAAACATAAAGCGAGCATGAAATCGTTTCAGTCGCAATGGAAGCGTGGATGGGCCGAGTCTTATGAAGACATAATGGATGAACCAAAATGGTTTGGTTCTAATCCAATGGAGGAGAATAAACCAAAGGGTTTGGTTTATTTTAAACGAATGAACCAAAAGTTGGTTCGGTTCGTTTTAACTTAAAATAAACCATCATGGTTTGGTTTATTTTAACTTATCTTAATGGAGCGGGTTAACGGGCCTAATGGTTATGATCAATAACCATTAAGAGAATTATTTCTCTATAAAGGGCTTAAGGGATAATTAAGCCCTAATCCAAAACCCTTGCCCTAAGGTTGCCGCCCACCTCATCCTTGGAGATTTCGGCGCCAACCCTAGGTGTGCCGCCCAGCTTGTTGTGCCGCCGTCCATCTCCTTGCCGGCGTCCAAGCTTCAGCCAGTGAACCCTCCGGCGACCCTTCGGTGATCTTCCTAGGCCTCGGTGAAAAGGTGAGCACTTGGCTTCCTTGTTTTGGCCGGCGCCTACTCCTCCACCAAGCTGTCCAGTTTTCTGGACAGCTTCTTCTCCTCTCGTCGGAGCGTCATTTGGACGACGGTTAGAGCTCCGACAGCGGCTAACTTACCGGGGATTTGATCTCCGGTAATCCTCTGAGGTGGAGGACAAAGGATTCATCAATTGGTTGACGAATACCTCTCCGGAGAAGCGAGTTTTGAGGACTCGTATTAGGATCCGAATTTGGATTCGGATCGTGATCATCTCTCGATCACGTCATCTTCAACACGAGGCTAGTAACCCGTACGAAGACGAAGCTCGTGGATTAGCGAAGTCATCCCGAGGAACTCGGCGTGGATACGGATAGAGACGATTCTAGCGAGGATTGTTCCGGTTGATGACGTTCCCGCTGCACGTCATACGAAAGGTATAACGTAGATAAATTTCCTTTTATTGCAAATTTAAATTTACGGTTATGTCTACACTTGTTGTACTATGCATGCGTGTGTTGTGTGTGTTGTAATAAATGTAGATTTATTATTTTTATTTCTTCCGCTGTGTTCATGTTTACGAAACGTGATCGAACACACACACGCCGCGGTGCCGGAAACCCAACATTGATGTGCCCAAGCCTCCTACGCCATAACCAACTTTGTTCTTCTTTTACCATAAGATACTTTGGGGAAATGTTAGAGGCATATGATAAATAAACATAATAAATGTTGGATTTCCTATATCCAACTAACATGCAATCATTTAATTTCTTATGTCTTATAAGACATTTAGAAGAGTCAAATTGAACATCAAAATTGGCATCACATAATTGACTCACACTAAGCAAGTTAAACTTCATATTTTCAACTAACAATACTTTATGGATTGCTAAGATTTGGGGATATCTCAATTATGCCTTTTCCTAGAATTTTAAGTTTTCCACTATTTCCAAAAGACACTTTCCCCATGCTAATGTGGTTGATTGTGGAAAATTTGTTCTCATCACCGATCATATGTTTTGAGCAACCACTATCAACAATCCTCAAGCTTGGCCCTCCTACCTATTGTTGGTGCAATCGGCCCAGGTCACGATTGACCAGGACTCGAGCTTGGCTCGAGAGATGATTTGATGTTAGACAAAAACATATGACAATGTAATTGTCATGGTAAAGTCCAAGTCATGGATACTTGGCATGGAAAGTCCAAGTGGCATTTTGGGAAGTCCAAGCATGGGTCTTGGCAAGGTAAATTCCAAGTCATGGGTACTTGGCATGGAAAGTCCAAGTGGGACACTTGGCATTTGGGAAAGAAGTCCAAGGGGTTTGATATTGGCGGCGTAAAGTCCAAGCGGAGTCTTGGTGGCGTAAGTCCAATGTGCCTTGGCGGTATAGACACCATTAGCATGACATAGCCGATGGAAGCACCTGAAGGCTAGCGCGATGGATGAACAAGTCATGGATGACTTGGAGGGATCCGAGAGGCGTGAGGCTGATACAAGTGGCTAGAAGGTTTAGGTCTAGGCTAAGGGTGGTCTAGCAAGTATGGGGACACCATACTTGGGTTAAAACCTCATGTTTGAGGTGTGCCAGTCGACTAATGTCATGTGGCAGTCGACTGGAGTAGTCAACTAGGGTTTGACTGCGGGAAATGCCCTAGCAGTCGACTGCCATAGGTGGGCAGTCGACTGATCGTGTGATTAGTCGACTGATGCTCGGATTTCAGGGCACAGAATGGAGTCTCACTCGACCGTTGCGACTAGAAGTCGAGTGATGCTTGATCAGTCGACTGATGCTCATGATCAGTCGACTGATGTCCTAGCCGTTGGATTTTTCTAGCGTGGATTACACCGTTGTCTCACAGCAACAGTGTGATCAATCGACTGATGGTCCCGAGCAGTCGACTGATCAACTTTTTCCAGCACAGGTTGAAGCGATAAAAAGAGCTCGTGATGGAGAAAAATGGATCCGGTTTTTGAGAGCTTTAGGGGCGATTTGTTGCTGCAAATCAGGTCTCCAAGTGCTAATCAAATAACCAAGCATTCAAGCAATCAAAAGCAAAAGTTGTAAAGTTTTTCTTTACTTGTCTTTCATATAAATTGTTGTAATTGCTTGTTTTAGTTTCTTACTATTGTAAGATTACTTGTAAGGGGTTTCTCCGCCTCCGACTTGTGTTGAGAAGGAGTGTTTATCATAGTGGTGTGTGATTGGCATCGCTAGGGTTCGTACGAACCCAATCTGTGGAGTAGGAACCTTTCGGTTCCGAACCACGTTAAATATTTGTGTTTGCGTTGTTGTTTATTTCGTTATTGCTTTCATTACTATTCCGCTGTGCGCTAAGGAAATTGTAGAGACAACCACGATCGAATTCCATCTACGAACGATCACACGACGCTATTCACCCCCCTCTAGCGGCTTCAAATATCCTACACCTATACAACATAAAAAATATAAGTCTTTGGCACCCAAATCTTAGGACCAATAGCATTAACTACATAGATTTTGGGAACCCATGCCTTTCTAACTTTGCTCATAATGGTTGATTTTCTACTAATTAGGGAGGTGAAAGCTACTTCCTTCTCCTTAGGCTTATATCCTATTCTGGCCTTGTTGTAAATAGCTCTTTGATCCCTAAGTATCATATCTAGGTATTTTGAGCAATTTGTAAATTTTTCTAAGCATGCTCTTAATTCATCTATTTCATTTCTTAGTTCATCATATTCATTCCTAAGTGAACATGCATCATCATAAGAAATTTCTACATTCTTAATTTTCCTAATCTCTACTTTCAAATCCTTAATCCTAGATTTTAATTTAGTTAAAGCATTTTGAAGACATGCAATGGTTTTATAAAGTAACTCTATCCTAGGGGAGTGTTTTACCTCATCGTCGCTAGAGGATGATTCGTTGCTTGAGGATGATGACTCTTCACTTGAGCTTCCGACTTCATCCTCCATGGCCATGAGAGCAAAGTTGCGAGTGACGTGGCAAAGCTCATCCCCATCTGATGTATCTTCCAAGCTTTATGAATCCCATGTTTGGGCTACCATGGCTTCCTTCTTCTTCTTCTCCTTCTTCTCCTTCTTCTCCTTCTTCTTCTTTTCCTTCTCCTCCTTCTTCTTTAGGTCCAGGCAATTCAGCTTGATGTGCCCTTTATTGTTGCAACCATAACAAATTACGTTAGTGTTTAAACTTGAACTACTAAAGGATTTACCTTTTGAGGATTGGAACATTCTCCTCACATCCTTCTTGGTGAGCTTCCTTGACCTCCCACCAAACTTCTTTACATAGTGAGTGACCTCACTTGCTGATAGCTCTTCATCACTGCTAGATGGCTCCTCCTCGAATTCGGATGAAGAAGAGACTTCTTTCTTCTCCTTCTTCTTCTTGTCCTTCCTACCTACAAAAAGAGTTGCACCTTTCTCCTTGGACGAAGTGTTAGCTTGCTCATGAAACTCAAATTCACAAAAAAGTTAATCTAGTTTAACTAATGAAAGGTCCCTAGATACCTTATAAGCATCTACCATTGATGCCCATAAAGTTGTTCTAGGGAAAGCTTGAAGAATATGTTGGATCGAGAAGCGTCGCTAGAGGGGGGGGTGAATAGTGATCGTAAATCTTTCGTCGAATTCGTTCGTTGAGACACAAGTAAATAAGTAAGCACAGTGGAAAATAAAATGACACATTTATTTTACTTGGTTCACAAGTCAGTGGTTGCTACTCCAAGGCCCTATCAGTCCTAGACTGCGTACGGAGGGCAAAGCACTATAATGTCTCCTCCTCGTTGAAGGTAGGAGACAACGATCACAAAATCCAGGAATACGAGGATGAGGCAACAAGCCTACCTCACCTCGTTATGAATAAAAACAATGAATACAATATTAAAATAAATTACTAGATGTTGCTGCCGACGAAGAAGATCTGAGGTTGTCGTCACGTCGGCGTTATGACGGTGTTGGAGCGTTGGCGTTGTAGGAGCACTTGATGAATAAACTTGATATGTTTGGAGTGGAATCCTCCCCTCCTTTTATAGATTTTGGCCTCTGAATTTGTCTCCTCTTTTTTCGGAATGGATCATGAAGTTGTCCAAATTTTATCGCGAAGTGACTGCATCAAACGTTATCCAGTTTGACCTAGCGCAAAAGTTGAATCGTCGCCATCGATCATTGATGCCTCCCATCGATCCTGCTCCATGTCCAGGTGATCATTATCGGCTGCCAGCCACTTCCCTACAATAAGAGGTTAGCTCGGAAAATGATAAATACGACGGTTTCTAACCGTCCAATCTCGACCTAGACCTTCCACAGGAAGTCTTAGTCGAATCGCCGCCTACGATCATCCCCGTAAAGAGGACACAACCTTACAATCTCTCACTCACACGAGCTTACCTCGATAGTAGCTCTCGCTTCCGGCCTTCCACTGATTCCTTCGGCTCCTTCCGAAGTCACTCGAGTGTCGCCCGACCACCGCGGCTTCCTCCGGGTGTCGCTAGCCTTCAGCTCCAGCTTTAATACTTTTCTGCACACTCGATAGCTCGTGAGATAACGATGTAAACTTAACTTTGTGTCTTTGCCATAATCAAAACACAGGTTCGATTATCTAGTGCCCCTGCACCAACAATCTCCCCCTTTTTGATCTATGGCAAACCAACACAAAGTTAAGGGAAATTAAAGCATAAAACAAGTATAGTAAATGATGAATGTCATTTTAAAAAACTCCCCCTTAACCAAAACTCCCCCTTAACCCTAGGTTAGTTTTGAAAGATATACTTTAGTTCAAAATTAAATAAAAATTAAATAAATTTTGTGTTACTTCCCCTTAACTTTCGTTCTTCTCCCCCTTTTGCCATAAATCAAAACAAATGTTGGGGTTTGTTATGTAAAAATGAAGTTTGTTATATAAAAATGAAGTTTGTTATATAAAATAGGGGTTTAAAGACAATATGGTATATGCATGCATCAAGATAAATCAACTATGAGTCCAAACATGCGTCTAGCAATAGTTAGATAGATTGGTTCGAGGTGTGTCTCTCTGCACCAATAATCTAAAGGATTATAATATAACCCTTAGGGTTAGTTTGCTTTCCCCCTTAGTCAAATATATGAAGTATAAGAGATGTAGGGGGCGCTAAACTTTGGCCTAAAGAGTCATTAAGTACAATAGTTGAGAAAATAAGTAGTATTTTGAAGATTGTTTTAAGTATATTTCAATTATCCTTAACATCTCACCCATTCTATGTGTCTCAGAATTTGTTCACCTTATATGTTTTGTGAGATGATTTTAGATTGATTAAAGATAGTCAACCTTGGGTTAGATTCGGATTTAACCTTTAGATCGTTAAGTAACTTTTAGAAAGCGGCTTCGTGTCATGGCGAGGCACAGGGGCCTTCTTTGATCGGAACAACGATCACTTCCTTAGACAAAGCCAAATTCAAGAAAATGTCACTTAAGTCACTTAGGGTTACTTCCTGGTCTAACTAGTTTAGGATACGGCGAGGTAGCTTCAGCTAGTTCCACTCGGTCAAGTGCACCAAGCTAGATACGCCTTATCTACCCTGAATACATGAGACTTTGTTTCCCTAACGTACTATCATCTCGCCGCGTCCTGATACTATGTTGTCAAGAGTTGACTAACTATTTTTCTTATCTAGCCATTCTAAAAATTAAAGTAAAATATTCAATGATTTTGCTAAGTAAGCAGGTATACTATTTTAGTGTTAGCTCCCCCTGGACCATTGAACCAATATGGTCTATTCAAATAATGAACTTGATCCTGAGGAATCCAATACTTATTAGTCCTTATATGTGAGTTCAATAAAACCTTTGGGACCCATGCTTGGACTCTTTGATGACTACGATTTACGATAGACATATATGACCTATTCATAGTCGTTGACCTAAATCCGAGTCCGGCTTTGTTGTACACTGCTCTTTGGGTTCCAAGTAGTCGATTAAGGTTCTTAGATCCCAACGTGAACCTTTCCAACCTAGCCTCAACCTCTTGAACTTGGTCTTTCAAGAGAGAATTCTCCTCCTCAAGTTTTTCAATTTGAGTTGAGTTTCCCTCTTGAACTTGACTAGTTGAAGGGGTTAGAGTAGCCTCTTGCTTGAGGGTTTCAACCTCCTCAAGTAACGACTCAACCCTAGACTCGGACTTAGTTAATTTCCTATTAAGCATTTTAATTGTATTGTAAAGCGTATGAATTAGTGAGCGGCTAACCTTAATTTTCTCTTTTGGTCCGGCTTTGAGTTGCTTCTCGAAGTAGTCTTCGAGTTTGGAGTCGGTGTTATAATTGGATTCGGATTCGGACTCTGACTCAGACTCTTCGGGTCTTGCCATGCATGCTATGCCGCCGCCTTCTTCGTTGTCCCATGTTGCATGAAAAGCCTTCTTTCGATTTGATTTGAATTGTGCCCTCTTTTGATTCTTTAGTAGTCTCCTTTCCCTCTGAACGATCTTCCGCACTACGTTCACTATTGCTTCCACCTTTTCCGATTCGGACTCCGATTCGTCTTCGGGTTTGAGTTCATCTACTTGCCTAGTAGGTGGCTTGCTTCTTTGTCCTGCAAGTACAGCAATACCTCTCTCGGCCCGGACCACGTTAGTTTGCTCGTGAAGTTCAAACTCGGAAAATAATTCGTCTAACCTAAGCTTTGAAAGGTCCTTAGAGACCTTATAGACATCAACCATGGATGCCCACAAGGTAGTCCTAGGGAAAGCATTTAAAGCATACCTTATAAGGTCTCGGTTCTCTATGGCTTGCCCGATCGAGTGAGGACCGTTGATGATGTCTTGGATCCGCGCATGTAATTGGGTGGCGGTCTCGCGATCCTGCATCTTTAGATTGTACAATTTATTTAAAAGTAAATCTCTTTTACATACCTTAGCATCGGGCGTCCCTTCGTGTAGATCAATCAATTTGTTCCAGAGGTCTTTGGCGCTAATGAATGGACCGATGCGGTTGAGCTCCTCCTTGGACAAGCCACATTGTAATATTTGGGTTGCTCTTGCATCGGCTTCGATTTGCCTCTTGGTTGCATTTGTCCACTTGTTGAAATCCAAGGGCTCTCCTTGATCATTGGTGGGTAGAGCAAAGCCGGTTTGGATTATTATCCAAGTCTCGACTTGTGTTTTCAAGAAACACTCCATCCGACCTTTCCAATAACGGAAATCATCTCCGTTAAAGAACGGAGGTCGGGTGGTGCTATATCCCTCAATGTGAGCCATTAAGTATCTTGCAAAACACGAATAAAAACCAAAGGGAATTCCAAGACTTGGTCTTGGATTAGTAGTGTGGGAAATAAATAGGAAATAAATAGAATTAAATGAGAAAAATAAAAAACTAACAAAAACTAACAACTTACGACCTTCGATGCCTCCGAAAGGGTACTAGACGTTGGATTTTGGGGCTGGAAATGGCTTGTTATGAGGGTAAACCCTCATAAAAAATGTAGATCTCTCAAAGAGCTTCGATTTGGTAGGTATATCGTTATGTGAGTCCGCTTGTGCGAAAAGTTATGGCCGTTTTACCGTCGGCTACTCCAAGAGAGAAAAACTTGCAAGCACACAACCAAAAGAAACGTACCAAGACTTCATCTTGGATTAGTAGTGCGGGAGGAAAAAGACCTAAAAAAAATGAATCAAAAAATACGAACAGAAAACCAAAACATGCTAGATCGGTGGTTTCACCAAATCTGAGCGCCCCCGCTCTGATACCAATTTTTGGATCGAGAAGCGTCGCTAGAGGGGGGGGGTGAATAGCGATCGTAAATCTTTCGTCGAATTCGTTCGTTGAGACACAAGTAAAAAAGTAAGCACAGCGGAAAATAAAATGACACATTTATTTTACTTGGTTCACAACCCAGCGGTTGCTACTCCAAGGCCCTATCAGTCCTAGACCGCGTATGGAGGGCAAAGCACTATAACGTCTCCTCCTCGTTGAAGGTAGGAGACAACGATCACAAAATCCGGGAATACGAGGATGAGGCAACAAGCCTACCTCACCTCGTTATGAATAAAAACAATGAATACAATATTAAAATAAATTACTAAATGTTGCTGCCGACGAAGAAGATCTGAGGTTGTCGTCGCGTCGGCATTATGACGGTGTTGGAGCGTTGGCGTTGTAGGAGCACTTGATGAATAAACTTGATATGTTTGGAGTGGAATCCTCTCCTCCTTTTATAGATTTTGGCCTCTGAATTTGTCTCCTCTTTTTTCGGAATGGATCATGAAGTTGTCCAAATTTTATCGCGAAGTGGCCGCGTCAAATGTTATCCAGTTTGACCTAGCGCAAAAGCTGAATCATCGCCATCAGTCGACTGATGCCTCCCATCAGTCGACTGATGGGCATCAGTCGACTGCTCCATGTCCAGCAGTCGACTGTCATCTTGGCCACTTCCCTGCAATAAGAGGTTAGCTCAGAAAATGATAAATACGACAGTTTCTAACCGTCTGATCTCGACCTAGACCTTCCACAGGAAGTCTTAGTCGAATCGCCGCCTAAGATCATCCCCGTAAAGAGGACACGACCTTACAATCTCTCACTCACACGAGCTTACCTCGATAGTATCTCTCGCTTCCGGCCATCCACTCGATTCCTTCGGCTCCTTCTGAAGTCACTCGAGTGTCGCCCGACCACCGCGGCTTCCTCCGGGTGTCGCTAGCCTTCAGCTCCAGCTTTAATACTTTTCTGCACACTCGATAGCTCGTGAGATAACGATGTAAACTTAACTTTGTGTCTTTGCCATAATCAAAACACAGGTTCGATTATCTAGTGCCCCTGCACCAACAGAATATACCTCATAAGGTCTCGGTTTTTTATCCTTTTCACCTATCACATGTAGTCCGTTGACTACCTCCTTGAAGCGGCCATGCATTTGGCTCACAGTCTCGTTGGTCTTCATGGTGAAGCTTTGGAGTTGGCCTATCAAGAGGTCCCTCTTGGCTCTCCTCGTCTCCTTTGATCCTTCATTCAATTCGATGAGCTTCTCCCAAAGCTCTTTAGCGGAGTTGAAGGGGCCGACTTTGGATAGTTGCTCCTTTGATAGACCACATTGGAGTGTGGTCGTTGCTTTTGCATTTGCTTGCACCTTCTTTACCATCTATCTTATCCAATCCTTTGTTGGTATTGGCGCTCCGAATTCGTCGACCGGCTTCTCGAATCCATCTACAACACTAAACCAATTCTCAATATCGTTCATAAGGTAGTATTCCATCCTACCTTTCCAATATTCGAAATCATTGCCGTCGAAGAATGGAGGTCTCGCCGTGCTATACCCCTCTTGAAAAGTCATTGTGCTCCAGTTGATGGTTAGATCTTCCGATGCGATCCGACCTCGATACCACTTGTTGGGGATCTTTGGAAGGCTAGAGGGGGGGGTGAATAGCCTTTTTTCATTTCTACAAGAAAGGTTAGCGGAAGCAAAACAAATACTAAACGAAATTAAGAAGCTAAAATCACAATCGCTAACAAGAAGGCTTTTACGTGGTTCGAAGATTAAGCTCCTACTCCACAGTGATCCTTAAGGTGGATCAATCCAATCAAATCTCCACTAGAAAGATTTCTTTACAAACACACTCCTCTTCTTACAATTGATGAAGATGTAGAGAAGAGAAGAGGAGGATTTAAAAGACTTAGAAAGCTTAAGAAAACATGGGGAGCTTGAGAGTATGGTTGGAATGTAAGCACTAGCCTCATGAAGCACCCCATGACCTCTTTTTATAGAGAAGAGGTTGATTTTCCCATTGAGCCTCGATCAATCAACTAATGGTCTCCATCAGTCGACTGATGTTGTAGTTGATGCAATCCAACGATTTCTGACAAGCTGTATTCACAATCGTCACTACCCAACGGGAAGCTGATCAATCGACTAATTAAGTAACCAGTTGAGTGCTCCAAGCGATCACTCGACTGGAGAACCTTATATGCCTTCGTCCACTTATAATAGTCGACTGCTAAGGTATAGCAGTCGATTGATAGTGGACCAGTCGATTGCTAAACCTTAGCAGTCGCTTGTTGGCCAAAGAATTCAGTCAACTTGAGTCGAGTGACTGAGCAGTCGACTGGTGCGAGGCACCAGTCGACTGATACACTTCAAGTATGAATAAATTATACTTGAAGTCAACTCCCTAGACCTAGACTCAACCTTCTAGCTTTTCCTTCACCCTTGCGTCTTTAGGATCCCTCTGAGTCCGCGACTCCTTTATCCTTGCGCTTGCTTCCAAGAGCTTCCCTTGGTTTTGTCATGTCTTGGATTTCTCTTTTGCCAAAGGACCGCTTGAACTTTACGCTGCCAAGACTACATGCTTGGGCTTACGCTGCCAAGACCTTACCTTTGGTCTTCCTTTGCCAAGGTCTGCTTGGACTTTATGCCACCAAGACTACATGCTTGGACTTACGCCGCCAAGACTTTTCCTTGGACTTCTCTTGCCAAGATCATACTTGGACTTTCCTTCACCAAGTCTTCATATTTGGATTTCCTGTCACTTGACACGTTCACGGTTAGATCACAAAACATTGCCTAACTATAGATGATTATCCAAACATCAAAACATATAATGCTTGGGCCATTGTTGCACCAACAGAAGTGTCGTCGGGGCGGAACTCCTCCTCGAATCCGAAGGAGAAGGTGGATGAGCTGTGGAGATGAAGGATGACACCGAAATCTCTTGATGAAGTGGTTCCTCCTTGAATCCGTGGAGGAAAATGGATGGAAGCAAGGTGGAGGTGGATGCTAGAGCTCAAGGGAAGAAAAGATTTAACTAACAACCAAATGAAATAATCAATGCATCAACGAAATCTAATGCATGAACATGATGTAAAGTAAAGCATGAAACTAAATCTATTCTAATGAACTACAACCTAATTACTGAAAGAGACATTTCATCAAACACTACGTAAGCATGAAAGAAATCAAACCAACTAAATGCAATTCTAAACATGAAAGGGAAATTTGATTATAAAGATTCAATACAAACTAAACCAAGAAACAATCAAATGAAGAGAATGCTGAAAAATAGGTGTTGATCGATGAAGAAGGAGTTGGTCGAAGCTATGAAAGAGCTACCGACGGTGCTGTGGAGCGGCTGAGCGAGATGTAATCAGAGGGGAATCCCCACTCTGGTGGATGTTGATGGTTCAGAGGGGAATCCCCACTCCTCTCCGGTGGTTGTAGGCGGCGGGGAAGGCAGAGATGACTGTCGGCGACTGGAAGAGGTGATGAAATGACGACGATGTTGTGGAATAGGGCTGGCGATTGCTAGTGGTAGAGGAGATGGAGTGGCACCAGTCACTAGAGAAGGAGGGAATCCCCTTTCCTCTTCGACAATCGACGAGGAAGGTGGAAAGGAGGGCATCGTGAAGGGTTTTGCTTATCGAGTCCGTGAGGGGAAACTTCGCTTCCCACTTCACCCCGGTAGCTTGTCTATGGCGATCCCTTCGATGTCCCCGGATAAAAAAATTAATCCTAGATAAAAGGGATTGCCCATACCACCAAGTCATCATCGTGCTATTCATTTAGAGAGGTCACTTGAACAAACTAGTTGTTCAAGCGACCATCCTCTATTCTACGAGTAGCCGCGGAATAGACGATATCCGGATCACCGGTATTCGTGTTTATGCTTCAGATCCAAGTATTATTTATCCATTTACAGATTTATAACATGCTTATAATTGAAAAACAAAAACAAGCAACAAACAAAAGAGAAAAGAGAATAGATATACCTCTTGATCTTCTAATGTATGTCCTTCCTCCTTTTGGACATCGTGTGGGCGACGATCTACCAAAAGTCGAAGCTCCTAGATTGCAAATCTTCCTTCCTTGCTCTTCCAAAGCAAGAGGAAGAGTAGAAACAAGGTTTTTCTCCTCCCTAAAACCAACCAACAAGGAGCACACAAACTCCTTGCCGCTGGCCAACTAGAAGGAGGAGAAGATGATGGAAAACAATCAAGACACCAAGGGAAGCCCTATATCTTGTTTCCACCACCTAAGGAGAGGGAGAAGAGAGGCTTGGCCGCCGGCCAAAGGCTGGAAAAGGGCTGGAAACCAATCTGGATGCCGACCAATGAAGGATGAAGAAGAAACAATCACCTTCCTTATTTAGTGCCGCCCTAGCCTCCAAACCCTAACCCTAATCCTATCTCAACTAGGATTCCTTCTCTTGCCGCCCAAACCCTAGCTCTCTTGATGATTGTTCATGCCAACTCCCATGCCCTCCTTTTATAGAGTTAGGGATAAGTCATGAATTAATCTCCTCCATTGGTTCTAGGGATTTAATCTCAATCGTCGAATCTAGAGATTTAATCTCAACCGTCGGATCTTAGAGATTTAATCTCTACCTATGGATCTTAGAGTTTTGTTTCTATCCATTGGATCTAAGCTTCATGAGGTGTTAAAATGCTACATTAGAGACCATGAGGAGGAGTTGGATCTTGGCCACCCATGGATCAAGCCCACATAAAATCCGATCCACTAATGATGATCCAATCCACTAAAGGATCATCATTGATCTACCTCACCAACCCCCATATGATAATATGAGCTCCATATATTATTTGTACATTTTCTCCCCGTGTTTAAGATCTCGAATGTTCATCGATTAATTAATTTACTGACCATTAATTAATCAACATCTAACTCCTTGAGTAGTACCACTCAACCTTTTCATCATGCCGGACCAAGTCCACCTGTAGGGTTTACATGATGAACCTTATGAGCTCCTCAAGGGGACATCATCATCCTAATATATAGGACACGGTTTCCTCCTATAATCAACGACACACCATATAAATAATATCATCTCCCAACTTACCAAGCCTATCAATTTAATCTATAAATTTTTCCCATTGGTAAATCAAAGAGATGAGTACTAAGTATATGTGCCCGTTATTATATCGGGATTAAGAGCATGTACTAAATAATATCTGAGGTCCGATTCGATTATGTAGTCAGCAATAAATCGAATCATCTCTAAGTCGGTCCTGTTCAATACATACAAAGTGCACTAGTGTGATTCTATGGTCAAGACAAACCAATACCAAATCACACTACAACCATTCCGATGGTTTGTCCAAAGCCATCTCGGTTGTGAGCCTTTACTTATACTTTTCAAGGGGCCGATAACATGATCTCCTGTGTGACACCACACACCATGTTATCTACAATGTAAAGTATTAGACAATATTGCATAACCATAAAAATATGCAAACAATGATCATGTGATTCTTATTTCAAAATAAAGATGTTCATACAAAAGATAAACTTTTCAGTATACATCCCTACAATCTCCCACTTATACTAAAAGACTATGCTGTCCTCAAAGTTCCATACATCTGATCCCCATTCCCTCCACATGCCTATCAAAAGCTCTCGCCGGAAGGGCCTTAGTGAAAGGATCTGTCAGGTTATCCTCTGATACAATCTTGGCCACAACAACTTCTCCTCTCTTTATGATTTCTCATATCAGGTGGAACTTGCGCTCTGTGTGTTTACTAGCCTTATTGGCTCGTGGTTCCTTCGAGTTTGCAACTGCACCACTATTATCACAATAAATTGTGATAGTTCTTGACAAAATAGGAATCACATCCAAGTCCATCAGGAAGTTCCTGAGCCATGCAGCTTCTTTGGCCGCCTCAGAGGCTGCTACATACTCAGCTTCCATGGTGGAGTTCGCCATGCATTTCTGCTTGACACTCCTCCATACAATGGCTCCACCTCCCAAAGTAAACACAAAACCTGAGGTAGACTTACTGTTATCACTATCAGATTGGAAGTCGAAATCCGTGTAACCCACAGGGAGTAATTGGTCTGCCCGGTAAACCAATATATAATCCCTAGTCCTTCTAAAGTACTTCAATATATGCTTTACCGCAGTCCAATGTCCCTATCTTGGATTACTCTGATATCTTCTGACCATGCCCATGGAAAAGCAGATATCTGGTCTCGTACAGAACATCACATACATGAGGCTTCCTATTGTCGAAGAATAAGGAACCGCCTTCATCTCCTCTATCTCCTCAGATGATCCAGGACACATCTCCTTAGATAAAGGAACTCCATGCCTGAAAGGAAGAAAACCCTTCTTGGAGTTCTGCATGCTAAAACGCTCCATAATCGTGTCTATGTATGAAGCTTGGGATAAGCACAACATCCTTTTTCTGCGATCCCTTATAACCTTGATCCCAAGGATGTGTCCCACCTCTCCCAAGTCCTTCATATCAAACTGTTTGGACAACCATACCCTTACGTCCGATAACACCTTGATATTATTGCCAATCAACAAAATGTCATCTACGTATAGTACAAGAAATACCACTACATTTCTGTCACATCTCTTGTATACACAAGACTCATCCGGACTTTAAAAAAATCCATAAGACTGGATCACCTCATCAAAGTGGATGTTCCAAGACCTCGAAGCTTGTTTCAATCCATAAATGGACCGATTAAGCTTACATACAAGATGCTCTTTGCCCTTAGCAATGAATCCCTCTGGTTGCTTCATGTAGATGTTTTTCTCAAGACTTCCATAAAGGAAAGCTGTCTTGACATCCATCTTCCACACCTCATAATCCATATGAGCTGCTATGCATAAGAGAATCAGGATAGACTTAAGCATGGCTACCGGCGAAAAGGTCTCCTCATAATCGATACCCTCTTTCTGAGTATACCCCTTCGCAACAAGCCTCTCTTTGAAGGTCTCAACCTTCCCATCTATTCCTCTCTTTCTCTTGTAGATCCACTTGCATCCAATGGTTTTTACACCATCGGGTGGTTTTACTAGCTCCCAGACCTGATTTAAATCCATAGATTCAATCTCAGCATTCATTGCACTTTGCCAAGATACTGCATCTTTATCTTGAATTGCATCATCATATGTCCAGGGGTTAGGTTCATGTTCGCCAGAGACCAAATCAGAAGATTCTCCCAAGAACATGAATCTATCAGGCTGTCTCACAACCCTCCCACTACGACGAGGTATCACCTGTGTATCCTCTGTGACACGCGGTGCAGTGACATGTGGTATATCCTCTTGTACCGGTGGTACTAAAGAAGTGACTTCCCCTTTTAACTCCTCTAGAACAATTTTACTCTTTGGCTTGTGGCTCATCACATAGTCTTCCTCTAGAAATATGGCGTTCGTGCTAACGATCACCCTCTGATCTCTAGGACTATAAAACAAACTACCCTTCGTTCCTCTGGGATAGCCAACGAACAAGCGTACTTCTGTACGAGGTTCCAACTTACCAGTATCTACCTTCATCACATGTGTTGGACTCCCCCACATCCGAATATGTCTTAGACTAGGCTTTCGCCCAGTCCACAACTCTGTGGGAGTAGAAGGCACTGATTTAGATGGAACCAAGTTCAGAATGTACACCGCCGTATCTAGAGCATATCCCCAGAACGAATCTGGCAAGTCAGAATAACTGATCATCGATCTAACCATCTCCATAAGAGTCCTATTCCTTCGCTCTGCTACACCGTTCTGCTGGGGTGTGCCAAGTGTAGTCAATTGGTATTGAATCCCAGCCTCTGATAAGTAGTTCCTAAACTCTCCCAAGAGGTACTCACCACCACAATCAAATCGTAGTGTCTTGATACTTTTACCTTGACATTTCTCCATATCAGCCTTGAATTCTTTAAACTTGTCAAAGCATTCAGACTTGCGGCGCATCAGGTAAATGTATCCATATCTTGAGTAATCATCTATAAAAGAGACGAAATACTCAAAACCACCTCTAGCCTGGATAGTCATAGGACCACACAAATCAGAATGAACCAATTCTAACACATCTTTGGCTCTATACCCCTTGGCCTTAAAATGCCTCTTGGTCATCTTTCCCTGCAAGCAAGATTCACAGGTTGAGAGATCCTCCACCACTAATGAACCCAAAGGTCCATCAGCAATCAACCTTTGAATTCTGCTTAGGTTAATGTGACCAAGCCTAAGATGCCAAAGATATAATTGTTGGTGCAGTAGGCACCTAAGTCGAACCTGAGTTTTGATTATAATAAATGATACAAAGTTAAGCTCATGTCGTTATCTCACGAGATGAATCGAGTGTGAAGAAGATTGCTATAGCTAGAGCTGAAGGCTAGCGACACCCGGAGGAAGCCGCGGTGGTCAGGCGACACTCAAGTGATTTCGGAGGGAGCCGAAGGAATCGAGTGGAAGGTCGGAAGCAAAAGCGACATGGTAAGTATCGAGGTAAGCTCGTGTGTGCGAGCGTAAGTGAGGTCGTATCCTCCTTACGGGGATGGTCTTAAGCATAGATCCGACCAAAGACATCCCATCGATGGTCTAGGTCGAGATCAGACGGTCGAAGGCCGTCGAAATAATATTTTCTTTGAGCTAACTTTGACTTGCAGCAAGCATCAGTCGACCGGCTACTGAGGACTCATCGCCACAATCACCGATCCGCCAGAGGTCAAGACCTCGATCGATGCCATCGATCGACGATGATGGCCATCAGTCGACTGATGATCAATGATCAGCTTCAAGGAGTCAAGGCTTATCACCCCATTTCAAGGAGATTGGTGCTCAATTGTGATTGGCTAGGGTTCCTCTCGAAAAGGGGCTCAAAGGCTATAAAAGGAGGGCCAATCCTAGGATTTCTTCATCAATTCCAAGCTTCCAAAAGCCTCCACAAAGCTACCGACAACGAAGTGCTTCTTCTCCGACGTCTAGGTTTCATTTCCTTTATTTTTGTATGTCGGTTTTAGTTTTAGATTCGTTGTTCATTTACATTTGTCGAAGCTATTTTTTTATCGTAACGAGGAGAGAGGGAGTGTCCCTCTACCTCAAGTTTTTGTTCTTGTATCGATTAACTCCTACCTCCAACGAGGAGGAGTTCGTTTAGTGTTTTGCCCTCCGTACATGGTCAAGGACCACTAGGGCCTTGGAGTAGTAGCCGAAGGCTATGAACCAAGTAAAAAGAATTGTTTCTTTTATTTATTGCTTATCTTTTCTGCTGCAAATTAATTATCTACTCGGTTTTTAAATGAACGAACAAAAATAATGTTTTAACGCTATTCACCCCCCCTCTAGTGTTTCAAATCGATCCAACAATATTTGGTTCATCTTCGAAGGTTCTTTTCTCTTATTGGAATTAGAAGATGAGTTATTAACTTCAATTTGCATCGTGGGAGGTTTTGGTTCAAGTGTGTACAAATTTCCTATCAATGCACCCAAACATATAATGTCCCTATTCCTTCTTATAACAACTCTGTCATTAAAAGAAATAGAATATCCATCCATAAATAATTTAGAAACCAAAATTAAATTCTTTCTAAATAAGGGTACATAAAGGCAATTCTTAAGAACCAAAAGTTTATTTTTCTCAAAAGATAAATGAACATCTACCACTGCAACAGCCGCCACCTTCGTGGCATGACCCAAGTACACGATAATCTCCCCCTTAGCCAGTCGTCTGGTTTCCTAGAACCCCTGCAAAGTATTGCAAACATGATCAGTGGCTCCCGTATCTACACACCAGGTGCCGGTAGATAACACCGCTAAACATGTTTCAACGACTAGACCAAAAGATATACCTTTGTTCTTGCGGTTGGGGCAGTCCTTCTTCCAGTGTCCAGTCTGCTTACAAGTGAAGCACTTGCCTTTCGGCTTCTTCACTCCTCCCTGAGTACCTCCCACCGCCTTTTCCCTAGTTTGTTTCTTCTTCTTCTTGCCTTTCGACTTAGAAGTAGAAACCTTCTGGGTCACCACGGCATGCGCCTGAGCACTCTGACGAAATAGTCCTTCTGCCGCCTGGAGTTCTGTCAGAAGTTCCGCCAACGAATACAACCTCTTGTTCATGTTGTAGTTGAGGAGAAACTGCTCAAAACTCCTAGGTAGAGACTGGAGTATGATATCGACCTGGGTTTCCCCATCGATCTCAGCTCCTAGGACCTCCAACTCATTCAAATGAGCCATCATCTTGAGAACATGATCCCTCATGGGTGTTCCCTCGATCATGGTGGTCGTCATCAAGTTTCTCATGGCCTCTTGCCTCGCAGGCCGATTCTGGTGTCCGAAAAGCTCCTTGAGATTGAGCATCATATCATAAGCAGTGGACATGGCTTGATGCTGATGTTGTAGTACATTTGACATAGATGCCAAAATGTAACACCGTGCCATCTCATCGGCCTTGATCCACTTCTTATAGCTCTCTCTCTCCTTTTCCCCAGAATTATCTACAGGCTTGGGAGGGCACTCTTCGAGGAGTACATATTTGTATTCCTCAGCAATCAAGATAATGTCTAGATTCCTCTTCCAATCTACATAGTTGGGTCCAGTAAATTTGTTCTCTTTCAGTATCACAGCAAGTGGGTTGAAAGTCATTTTGAAAGAAAACCTAAGAATCACATAAATCAAAACATTAGATTTCAAAAAAGTATTGATTCCCCAAACAATAAAATTTTAAAATCAACCAACACCTCAAAACACCGAGAATATCGTATGCCATGATAGTGTGGATGTATACGAATTCTACATTTGTAAGAGGAGGTTTTACCCATTAATTTTATTATCTTGTCAACCTAACTTTTTGACAAGTAAAATTAATAGTTGGTTCCTCTTTGGCCCTACAAATAAAAGCAGTGACTCCGATGGGGAGGATACTTATATTTGTATCTAAGTGTTCACCATTACTCAATACCAAGATAATTATCTCGGTTTATGTGCCTTACGATGGGCAAGTACACATGCTCCTTAATAATTTCCTATAACCATATTCGACCTTGTGATCCGCAAACAAACTCATCTGATGGGGAGGAAGGCACTCAGAGCCTACGCGCAAGTTTGTTTGCATCACTTGTCAAATCGTAATGGAGGCCGTGGGAATTTATAAAAATATCCCTCTCCCACTTAGTAATTTGAAAATGAGGAATTTTCTAGCCTACGACATGCATATCAAACAAAAAACAATAAATATGAAAAATAAATTATTTTCCAACTATTATGGCTTTTGTCTTCAATATGTCTCCCGTCACAACGCCATCTCGTCCGCTCCTCCTACGCCATGTACAAGCCATCCGGAGATTCGAGCCGAGATTAAAACCTATTTTAATTTACATCCATCGATCCTATACTCCACGAGGGAGTGTACATGAAATCTAGATCGAAAGTAAAATAAAATAAAGAGTGGCTAAAAAATGTCGTATCTAATTTACAAAAAATCAAATACTAGCCTCGTCAACCCCGAGGATTCAACAAAAATAAATATTTACACACATACAATCACATACACACATATGGCCATAATAGTCGGATCTTATGCATGCAACCAAAGAGTTAAACTATGCATATCCTACTATTATCCGACACATATAATATATGGAAAAGTGCATAAAAATTAACCGAATCCGAAACACACAAAACCGGAAACCTTGGCTCTGATACCAATTGAAGGGTTTTGCTTATCGAGTCCATGAGGGGAAACTTTGCTTCCCACTTCACCTCAGTAGCTTGTCCATGGCGATCCCTTCGATGTCCCCGGATAAAAAAATTAATCCTAGACAAAAGGGATTGCCCAAACCACCAAGTCATCGTCGTGCTATTCGTTTAGAGACGTCACTTGAACAAACTAGTTGTTCAAGCGACCATCCTCTATTCTACGAGTAGCCGCGGAATAGACGATGTCTGGATCACCGGTTTTCGTGTTTATGCTCCGGATCCAAGTATTATTTAGCCATTTACAGATTTATAACATGCTTATAATTGAAAAACAAAAACAAGCAACAAAAAAAAGAGAAAAGAGAATAGATATACCTCTTGATCTTCTAATGTATGTCCTTCCTCCTTTTGGACGTCGTGTGGGCGACGATCTACCAAAAGTCGAAGCTCCTAGATCGTAAATCTTCCTTCCTTGCTCTTCCAAAGCAAGAGGAAGAGTAGAAACAAGGTTTTTCTCCTCCCTAAAACCAACCAACAAGGAGCACACAAACTCCTTGCCGCCGGCCAACTAGAAGGAGGAGAAGACGATGGAAAACAATCAAGACACCAAGGGAAGCCCTATATCTTGTTTCCACCACCTAAGGAGAGGGAGAAGAGAGGCTTGGCTGCCATCCAAAGGCTGGAAAAGGGCTAGAAACCAATCTGGATGCCTGCCAATGAAGGATGAAGAAGAAACAATCACCTTCCTTATTTGGTGCCGCCCAAGCCTCCAAACCCTAACCCTAATCCTATCTCAACTAGGATTCCTTCTCTTGCCGCCCATACCCTAGCTCTCTTGATGATTGTTCATGCAAACTCCCATGCCCTCCTTTTATAGAGTTAGGGATAAGTCATGAATTAATCTCCTCCATTGGTTCTAGGGATTTAATCTCAACCATCGGATCTAGAGATTTAATCTCAACCGTCGGATCTTAGAGATTTAATCTCTACCTATAGATCTTAGAGTTTTGTTTCTATCCATTGGATCTAAGCTTCATGAGGTGTTAATAGGCTACATTAGGGACAATGAGGAGGAGTTGGATCTTGGCCACCCATGGATCAAGCCCACATAAAGTCCGATCAACTAATGATGATCCAATCCACTAAAGGATCATCATTGATCTACCTCACCAACCCCCATATGATAATATGGGATCCATATATTATTTATACATTTTCTCCCCGTGTTTAAGATCTCGAATGTTCGTCGATTAATTAATTTATTGACCATTAATTAATCAACATCTAACTCCTTGAGTAGTACCACTCAACCTTTTCATCATGTCGGACCAAATCCACCTGTAGGGTTTACATGATGAACCTTATGAGCTCCTCAAGGGGACATCATCATCCTAATATATAGAACACGGTTTCTTCCTATAATCAATGACACACCATATAAATAATATCATCTCCCAACTTACCGAGCCTATCGATTTAATCTATAAATCTCGCCCATTGGTAAATCAAAGAGATGAGTACTAAGTATATGTGCCTGTTATTATATCGGGATTAAGAGCATGTACTAAATAATATCTGAGGTCCGATTTGATTATGTAGTTAGCAATAAATCGAATCACCTCTAAGTCGGTCTTGCTCAATACACACAAAGTGCACTAGTGTGATTCTATGGTCAAGACAAACCAATACCAAATCACACTACAACCATTCCGATGGTTTGTCCAAAGCCATCTCGATTGTGAGTCTTTACTTATACTTTTCAAGGGGCCGATAACATGATCTCCTGTGTGACACCACACACCATGTTATCTACAATGTAATGTATTAGACAATATTGCATAACCATAAAAATATACAAACAATGATCATGTGATTCTTATTTCAAAATAAAGATGTTCATACAAAAGATAGACTTTTCAGTATACATCCCTACACATCGCCAGCTGCTCGCGCATGAAAGGGGTTGTTCTATCACTCCCTCGTCGTGGAAAAGGGGCAAAGTCAGCTCCTCGCACATGAAAAATGAGGTGATGGAGGAGAACACTGCCTCCCTTGGCGTAGGAAGTGGACAGCCGATGGTGCTTCGTGCGGATGAGGTGGAGAGGTGGAATCCGGTGGCGTCGCAATCGAGGAAACTATTTTGCACGATCCACCGGGAGAAGAAAATGTTGGATTTATTAAAAGCCTTTTTCTTGACCGTCTGATTAAAGCCTCATCTCATCTTAATAGTCCATTAGACCTCTGGCTAAATGAATCTGATTAATCCATTTAAGGGTTGTGCATCCAATGGTTGAGAATTCTCTGACTTTAAATGGATGGATTTGATCAATCTGAATGGATAATCATGATTGGTCGAATATGGAGGAAGGGCTCAGATGTCCAGATCTAAATGTATGGACTGGATCTCTCCAGATCTAGATAAATGGCTCAGAATCAACCACTTTCTTCGGACGGTCCATATTGCTCAGATCTGGTCCCTTGATTGAATTGCCTTTGATCTGAATGAAGGGTCCAGATTAGTCTAGTTTGAAATGATCCTTCTAGCTCTAGATGAAGCCATATTTGATCCAACTTGGGTCTAGTCCAATGGCCCATCTCGATCTCCTACAAAGAAAGACAAATTTTGCATATAAGTCTATAATTTAATAGAATTTACAATCAAGTCCAAAAATAGATCCAACTCATAAAACATGCAAATAATCGATAATTAATCACTAGAGAGGATAAAAACAGTGATATTAAGGACTAGAATAACATGACAAAATGATAGTTATCAACTGCTGGTCGAGGTTGCGGGAGCAGAATGCTCCGTAGCCGACTGGTCAGTCGACTACGACCCTGACTATCGACTGCTGGGTAATGGCAGTTGACTGCTAGTGTATCTGTTAGCTTGAATGCTGACATGGATTAATTTTGTTATGAGACAATGACACTATTCGCAGTCGACTGGGGCCTTATGGTAGTTGACTGGTAGGCTAAAATCCAAGTCACGAGGAGGCATAAAAGGAGCTCAATTAGAGAGATTTTAGCAGCGATTTCTTGGGCATTTTGAGGTGATTTTCTAGTGCAAATCAGGATCTTCAAGCTCGGTTCAAGAAATCAATAAGCAAGCATCCAAAGCAATAGTTGTAAAGTTTTCTTTACGTTGTTTTGTGTATTTCATTTGTATTTGCTTGTTTATTACGTGTATTACTTTTGTAATCTTTGTACAAGGTTTCTCCACCTCCAACATGTTGTCGAGAAGGAGTATTTGATTAGTGGGGGTGTTTGCATCACTAGGGCTTATTTGAGCCCAATCTGTGGAGTAGGAACCCTAAGATTCTAAACCACGTTATTTCGCTTGTATTTGTGATTGTGTTTGTGTCTTTATTTTTGTTATTGCTATTATATACATTCCATTGCGCATAATAAGTTTTGTAGCAAGCACACACGAATTCCATCAAGCGATCGAGAATGCGCTATTCACCCCCTCTAGCGATCACCAACGTTCCTACAAGTATTTCCTTAGTTGCAGGTCAAAGGAAGAAGGCGAAGAGCAAACCACCTCCCGAAGAAGAAGAGGAGTACGAATCGGAGGTGAATAATGAGATGGAGACTGAATTAGTGAATCTAGTTCGGAAGATGATCAAGAGTAGAAGATGACCCATCAAGCAATGCAAGGAAAAGAGACCCGAGCAAAGTTCAAATTACAAATGCTACGATTGCAACAAGAGGGGTCACATCAAATCAGAGTGCCTAAGACTAAAGAACAAACCATCACAATCCAAGAAGGCACTCAACGCAACTTGGGAGGAGTCATCGAAGGAAGAAGACAAACTCAACAATCTAGAACTCATGGCTAAGCCAACCGAGCTCAAAGACGAATCCAAACCCAAAACGAACTATGAACTCCAATTCAAGACAAGCCATAGATCTGTATCCGATTCAAGAGATTTGATCAAGGTAAGTTGGTTGTTAATTGATACTCTATATAATGTAATTAAATATTTAACTAAAAAGTTAGCTAAGTCCGAGTCCAAGGTCGAGACTTAGTTAAGGAGATTAAACTCCTTCAACATGAGGTCTCCCTAACCTCTTTGATTAGTCAAGTTCTAGAAGAGAACTGAACTCAAGTTGAAAAACTTGAAGAAGAGAACTCTCTCTTGAAAGGACAAGTCCAAGATCTTAGGAAATCATTGGAAAGGTTTACATTGGGGTCTAAGGGTCTTGACCTACTACTTGGATCACAAAGGGCTGTGTACAATAAGGCCGGACTCAGATTTAGATCAACCACAATGAACAAATAATATATGTCGATTGTAAATCAAAATAGACAAAAAGTCCAAGCATGTGTCTCTAAGACCTTTTTGAATTCTCAATTAGAATCCACCAAGTATTGGGTTCTCAAGGACCAAATCCACTATGTGGAAAGACCGCATCGGTTCAATAGTTCAGGGGAAGCTAGTACTAAACTTATTTGCTCTACTTCTTGATTTAGTTTTGTGTGCTTAATTAATTTTTTTGTTTTAACTTTTAGAACAGCTATATAGGATCAATATTTAGTCAACCTTGATAACATAGTATCAGGATACGGTGAGATGATAGTACGTTGGGAAAACAAGTTCTTGTGTGTCCGAGTTAGATTAGGTGTATCTAGCTTGGTACACTCGGCTAAGTTGAACTAGCTGAAGCTACCTCACCACATCCTAAACTAATTAGACCAGGAAGTAACCTTAAGTGACTTAAGTGAACATTTTCTTGAAATTGGCTTTGTCTAAGGAAGTGGTCGTTGTTCCGATTAAAAAAGGCCTCTGTGCCTCGCCACGACCTGGAAGTCATTTTCTCGAAAAGTTTACTTAACAAGCTAAGGGTTAAATCTGAATCTAACCCAAGGTTGATTATCTTCAAATCACTAAATTTAATCAAGTTAAAATTGAAGTCATCTCACAAAAGATATAAGGTTAACATGTTTGATCATGTAGAAAGCATGAGATGATTCATAGGCTAAAATTTTCAAACAACTTTAAAATTTCAATATTCGATCCAACTGCTAAATGTGTAGGATCAATGGATATTAGACAGTGGGTGCTCCCGACATATGACTGGAGACCGACTAAAGTTTTTGAAGCTCAGATTCAAAAACCAAGGATCTGTAGCATTCGAAAACAACAAGAAGCTCAAAATTATCAGATCAGGTGATATTGAGCTAACCTCGAACTTCATAATTTGTCAAGTACTTTTAGTTGAACATTTTGAATTTAATCTCCTTAGTCTTAGTTAATTGTGTGACAATAACTATAAGGGCATCTTCTTAGAAAATGAATGCCTAATTAAAAATTGTGATACCTCAAAAACTATACTTAAGAGAACTATAAATAGTAACATTTGCACAATAAATTTACCTAACTCTTCAACCAAGTGTCTGATGACACAGCAAGAAGATTCATGGTTGTGGCACCGACGAATCGGTCACTCCCATTCTAGACTCATAGACAATATGAGTCAGAGTGACTTAGTTAGAGGTCTACCCAACCTAAATAATCTAGAAAATAAAATTTATAATGCTTGTCAACAAGGTAAACAAACTAGGACTTCACATCAACTAACTAATCAAGAAAGAACTAAAAGTACACTTGAGGTCCTACATGTTGGTGCAATCGACCCAGGTCACGATTGACCAAACTCGAGTTTGATTTGAGCAATGTTTTGATGTTCGACAAAAACATATGACAATGTGATTGTCATGGTAAAGTCTAAGTCATAGGTACTTGGCATAGAAAGTCCAAGTGGGACACTTGGCATTGGGAAAGTCCAAGTCTTGAGTTCTTGGCATGTAAAGTCCAAGCATGGGTCTTGGCAAGGGAAAGTCCAACATGGGTTGGCAAATGAAAGTCCAAGTATGGGTATTGGCAAAGGAAAGTCCAAGCATGGATCTTGGCAAGGGAAAGTCCAACATGGGTTGGCAAAGGAAAGTCCAAGCATGGGTCTTGGCAAAGGAAAGTCCAAGTATGGGTCTTGGCATGGAAAGTCCAACATGGGTTGGCAAGGGAAAGTCCAAGCTTGAGTCTTGGCATTTGGAAAGTCCAAGAGAATATTGGAGGCGTAAAGTCCAAGGGTGAAGTCTTGGCAGCATAAGTCCAATGGTTGGAGGCGTAAAGTCCAAGCGGGAGTCTTGACAGCATAAGTCCAATGTGCCTTGGCGGTGTAGACCAGCTTAGCATGACAATAGCTGATGGAAGCACTTGAAGGCTAGCATATAGATGAACAAGTCATGGATGACTTGGAGAGATCCGATAGGCATGAGCCTGATGGAGGTGGCTAGAAGGCTTAGGTCTAGGCTAAGGGTGGTCTAGCAAGTATGGGAGCACCATACTTGGGTTTAAACCTCATGTTTGAGGTGTATCAGTCGACTATGGTCGATCGGTGATGAGAAAATCAACTAGGGTTTATTTGTGGGAAGATGGCTTAGCGATCATTTGCCGGCATTAGGCGATTGACTAATGGTCTGAACGGTCGGTGATTTGGAGATCGATCATTCTTTGGTCGACTTTCGAGCCACGAAAGCCTTTGATCAGTGATCAACGAGCACTCGGATTAATCATCGATCGGGATGGGGATGATCAGTCGACTGATGCCATATTTGTTGGAACTTATCCGACGTGGTTCATGCCATTGTGAAACAACGACTACAGGGGTAGTTGACTGATGGTCTCGATCAGTCAACTGCTAGGCGAAATCCAACCCAAGAAGCAACTTTAAAGGGAGCTCGTGGAGGGAGGATTTGGCATTGGTTCTTGGATGTCTTTGGGGCGATTTGTTGTTGCAAATCAGGGTCTCCAAGTGCAATTCAAGCAACCAACAAGTAAGCATTCGAAAGCAATAGTTGTAAAGTTTTCTTTATGTTGTTCTGTATGTTCATCTTGTATTTTCTTGTTTTACTTTGTATTACTTATTCTAATTCATTGTACAAGGTTTCTCCGCCTCTGACATGTTGTCGAGAAGGAGTTTTATTAGTGGTGTTGTCATCACTCGAGCTCGTAGAGCTCAATCCGTGGAGTAGGAACCATTCGATTTCAAACCACGTTATATTTTGTCTTGTGCTTGTGTATTTGTATTTGTATTGTATTTCCTATTATTTTCGCTGTATACTAATACAATTGTAGCAAGCACGCGATCGCGAACGAATTCCATCAAGCAACGCCGACGCGCTATTCACCCCTTCCTCTAGTGGTCACGACGGTCCCTACACTACACTTATACCTCTTTGACTCTCATGGAGCCAAGTCACTAAATGAAAGCCATTACTGTCTAGTTATAGTCGACGACTACTCTAGGTTCACATGGGTTAGATTTTTAAAACACAAAAGTGAAACCATAGACAACTCACCAATCTATGCAAATTAATAGAAAATGAAAAGAATCTTAAGATAAAGAGAATTAGAAGCGATCATGGTGGTGAATTCGAAAACCATAGGTTCACCGACTTTTGTAACCAAAATGGGTACCACCATTAGTTTTCCTACCTTAGGACCCCTCAACAAAACAGTCTGGTTGAACATAAAAATAGGACCTTACAAGAAGCTGCTAGAATCATGTTGAATGAGTATAACCTACCTAATAGGTTTTGGGCAGAAGCAGTCAATACGACCTGCTATGTTCAAAATAGGATTCTTTTAGTTAGAAGCCACCTTGAAACATCATATGAAATCTATTACAAAAAATTACCAAACATTAAGTATTTTAGGGTTTTGGATGTAGGGTACACATATTAAATACTAAGGATTACTTAGGGAAATTCACCTCTAAAACTAGCACTGGAACCTTTCTAGGATACTCAACCACTAGTAAAGTACATAGAGTCTATAATAATTAAACCTTAAAAATAGAAGAAACAATCAACATAGTATTTGATGAAGAAAACAAAACCTCAAAACCCAAAGTAGAATTGATTAATGAACAAATTGAAAATGATGCTAGACCTGAACCTAACCATTAAAACAAGTCTATTATAAATCCTAACCCAAATCGATCTAGGTTACAAGAAAATCATCCTATTGATCAAGTAATAGGTGATCCTAATCTCGGTGTTTGAACTAGATCATCTTATAGAAATCTAATCCAAATTTCACTCATCTCAAAAATCGAACCCAAAAGAATTGAACAAGGTCTTTTTGACCCCGATTGGATTATAGCCATGCAAGAAGAGTTAGCTCAATTTACTAGGAGTCAAGTTTGGGAATTAGTACCCCTACCTAAGGGAAAAACAATAATTGGAACAAGGTGGATATTTCGAAACAAACATGATGATAAAGGAGATGTTGTTAGGAATAAGGCTAGATTAGTTGCTAAAGGATTTATTCAAGTAGAGGGTTTAGACTATGATGAAACATATGCACCCGTAGCTAGACTTGAATCGATTATAATGTTATTAGCCTACGTTACACATCGAGGTTTCAAATTATTTCAAATAGATGTTAAGTCAACATTTTTGAATGGGTTTATTAAGGAAGAGGTTTATGTTAGCCAACAACCTAGATTTGAAAGTCTAGACAAACCCGACCATGTCTTCAAACTTAGAAAAGCCTTATATGGATTAAAGCAAGATCCTAGAGTTTGGTATGAAAGACTTTCAATTTACCTTAAGTCTAAGGGATTTAATCAAGGTTAAGTTGACCCAACCCTTTTTGTAAAATCCATAGGAAAAGAGATCCTTATTGCACAAATTTATATAGACGACATAATTTTTGGTACAACTAATACAACCTTATTAAATGAGTTCATTTCACTAATGGAAAGTGAATTTGAAATGAACTTAGTGGGAGAACTTACCTTTTTCTTAGGCTTACAAATAAAACAAACTAGGGAAGGAATTTACTTACACCAACGTAAATATGCTAAGGAATTAATTAATAGATTTGGAATGCAAAATGCTAAGAAAATTAATACACCAATGGCAACTAACGTAAATATAGGAGAAGACTTAGAAGGAAAAGCAATCGATTTAAAGTACTATAGGAGCGCGATAGGTAGCCTTCTTTACTTAACTACGAGTCACCCTGATATACTTTTTGCAGTAAATATGTGTGCGAGATTTCAATCTTACACAAAGGAGTCGCACCTAATGCTAGTCAAACGAACTTTTAGGTACTTAAAAGGAACACTAAACGTAGGTATTTGGTACCCTAGATCGAGCGAGTTCGAACTAATCGGTTACTCCGACTCAGATTATGTCGATAGTCTAGTCTAGTCAGCTTGTGTAGTAGAAAGCAACATTGTGTTGTCTTGTCTACCATCGAAGCTGAGTACATTGCAATGGGTGAGTGTGTAGCTCAACTTTTTTAGATGAAGCACACTCTCCTAGACTTTCAATTAAATTTTAGTAACACTAGAATTTTAATTGATAACATTAGTTTTATTAATCTAACTAAAAACCCAATCTGTCACTATAGGACTAAACACATATAAGTTAAACACTATTTTATATGAGAACATGTAGCAAATAGAACTATAAAACTCGAATATGTTGAGTCGAAATCGAACCTAGCGGACATTTTCACGAAACCCTTACCCGAAGCAGAATTTAGTTTGCTTAGACGAAGATTAGGAATGTGCGTAATAGAATAGGACTCAACTCTTATTTATACTCTATTTTTTTCATGCTACATGGAACTAGCTTAGGTTTTACCTTAGAAAGCATGTACCTATAGATTTAAGGAGCCAACACATCTCAAAACACATAGGGTCAATGTGTTTGTGTACTGAGCTATGTAGATGGGTGTGAGATGTTAGGACCTTACTCCTGATTTCAGATATTGATCTAGTGCATCGATATGAATCATGGAGTATAATTATTTAAAATAACCAACTCTAATCAAGACTTATTAATCATTTTATATCAATTAAGTAAAAAAGAGTCGAACATGCTTTTAGATGAATTTATATTGAAACTATTATTTTCAAAATTTAAAGGGGACATGTTTGGACTTCTAAACATATGGGTTTCTAAAGTTTTTTAAAACCCCCAAATATTTTTGATTTATGTCAAAAGGGGGAGAAGAGAGGCCAAAGTTAAGGGATCAAATGTTTTTTATGTTAAGGGAGAGAGATAAGTTTTTTTTTTTTCAAAAACTCACCTAAGGTTAAGGAGGAGATAACCTCGAGGGAGAGGGTTTGAAAAAGAGCTTACTCATACTAACTTACTCATGCCATGCTTATTACACATTTCATACATGCTTATTACATGTTTACTACATACTTACACTTGCTTACTTATATTTTATTACTACATGCTACTCATGTTTATTACTACTATTCAGTTTATGCTTTAATTTTCCTTAACTTTGAATCGGTTTGCCATAGATCAAAAAGGGGGAGATTGTTGGTGCAGAGGCACCAGATAATTGAACCTAGGTTTTGATTATGGCAAAGGTTCAAAGTTAAGCCGTTATTGTTATCTCACGAGTTGTATTTAATGTGCAAGAACTGTTTAAGCTAAGCTAGAGGTCAGCGACACCCAGAGAATCTTGGGACGAGAAACCATGGTGGTTGAGCGACACTAGGAGACTTCGTTGGAGTCGAAGAACCTGGGTAGAGACCGGAAGCTAAGCGACAGGTTAGAAAGGACCATAGGTAAGCATGAGTGTGGAGCGATGGTAAGGTCGCATCCTCTGTATGGGGACAACCGTAGGCGACGATTCGACTAAGACTTCTGGAGGAAGGTCTAGGTTGAGATTAGACTATAAGGAACCATCGTAGTTACCGTCATTTCATGTTTTATGTGCTAACTATTTATTGCAGTTGAGTGACCAAGGTAACAGTCGACTGAAGGCTATTGGCAGTCGACTGATCCTACCATCAGTTGACTACTATTCAAATTGGTCAGCTCATAGAAAGTCAAGATAAGCTCTACCAAAATTGGGGGGATGAGGCTCTTTACCCAGAACAACATCTCAATGAGCAAGGGTTTAAAGGTCTATAAAAGAAGGGGTTTTTCACCCTTTTTGATCATCATTTCTTGCTCTCAAAGTGCTCCCACTACACCGTTTCTTCAATGACAACTCTACGCCTCCGTAATGGTGATGACACATCGAGATTCCAAGACTATTTCATCGGTAGCTTCTCTATAGTTGTCTTATTTTGAGCTTTCTACTTCTTTGTATTCAAGCTTTCTACTATTCGAGCTTTTCATTGTAAAGAGGAGAGGTAGGCTTGTTGCTTCTTCCTCCATCTTCTTTCTTGTAATCATCATCTCCTACCTCCAACGAGGAGGAGACTTTTAGTGAATTGCCCCTTCATACGCGGTCTAGGATCACAGGGCCTTGGAGTAGCAACCTTTTGATTGTGGACCAAGTAAAAAGAAAGTGCCTCTTTACTTTTTTGCTTTGACTTCCATTCTGCTGCATTACTTTGGTTTTAGCGTCATTACGAAAAAAATGTTTTACGATAGCTATTCACCCCCTCTAGCGATTTTCTCGATCCAAAAGTCATGTGTCTACCATATGACCATGTGGCGACATCGCTATTCATGAGAAAATAGGGTTTTTACATATTGATTGAAAGAAGGAGGCGACATCTATCCAAAGGAAAGATTGTTGGGTTTCTGGCACCGCGACGTGTGTGTGTTCGATCACGTTTCGTAAACATGAACACAGCGGAAGCAATAAAAATAATAAATCTACATTTATTACAACACACACAACACACGCATGCATATTACAACAAGTGTAGACATAACCGTAAATTTAAATTTGCAATAAAAAGAAATTTATCTACGTTATACCTTTCGTATGACGTGTAGCGGGAACGGCATCAACCGGAACGATCCTCGCTAGAATCGTCTCTATCCGTATCCACGCCGAGTTCCTCGGGATGACTTCGCTAAGCCGAGCCGTCTTACGTCTTAGCCTCGTGTTGAAGACGACGTGATCGAGAGATGATCACGATCCGAATCCAAATTCGGATCCTAATACGAGTTCTCAAAACTCGCTTCTCCGGAGAGGTATTCATCAACCAATTGACGAATCCTTCGTCCTCCACCTCAGAGGATTACCGGAGATCGAATCTCCGGTAAGTTAGTCGCTGTCGGAGCTCTAACCGTCGTCCAAACGATGCTCCGACGAGAGGAGAAGAAGCTGTCCAGAAAACTGGACAGCTTGGTGGAGGAGTAGGCGCCGGCAAAAACAAGGAAGCCAAGTGCTCACCTTTTCACCGAGGCCTAGGAAGATCACCGGAGGGTCGCCGGAGGGTTCACCGGCTGAAGCTTGGACGCTGGCAAGTGTTGGGTTTCCGGCACCGCGGCGTGTGTGTGTTCGATCATGTTTCGTAAACATGAGCACAGCGGAAGCAATAAAAATAATAAATACTCCTATTTATTACAACACACACAACACACGCATGCTATTACAACAAGTGTAGACATAACCGTAAATTAAAATTGCAATAAAAGAAATTTAAACTACGTTATACCTTCCGTATGACGTGTAGCGGGAACGGCATCAACCGGAACGATTCTCGTAAGAATCGTCTCTATCCGTATCCACGCCGAGCTCCTCGGGATGACTTCGCCAAGTCTTCAGCCTCGTGTTGAAGACGACGTGATCGAGAGATGATCACGGTCCGAATCCAAATTCGGACCTAAAACAAGTCCTCAAGACTTGCTTCTCCGGAGAGGTATTCGTCAACCGATTGACGAATCCTTCGTCCTCCACCTCAGAGGATTACCGGAGATCAAATCCCCGGTATGTTAGCCGCTGTCGGAGCACTAACCGTCGTCCAAACGACGCTCCGACGAGAGGAGAAGAAGCTGTCCAGAAAACTGGACAGCTTGGTGGAGGAGTAGGCGCCGGCCAAAACCAAGGAAGCAAAGTGCTCACCTTGATGCCAAACCTAAGGAGGATGACCGGAACTCTTCCGGCAGCAGCTCGACGCCGGCGAGGAGGAAGGAAGCAACCTTCTGGACGCCGGTTGGAGGACCTTTGGGCTGGGCGGCGGCAGCTTGAAGTTGGGCGCCGAATAGGAGAGGGAGGGGTTGGGCGGCCACTATTGATTAGGGTTTGGGATTAGGGTTTAAGCCCTATTTTATAGAGAACTAATTCTCTTAATGGTTAATGGATCATATCCATAAAGCCCGTTAACCCGCTCCATTAAGATAAGTTAAAATAAACCAAACCATGATGGTTTATTTTAAGTTAAAACGAACCGAACCAACCTTTGGTTCATTCGTTTAATATAAACCAAACCCTTTGGTTTGTTCTCATCCATTGGATTAGGACCAAACCATTTTGGTCCATCCATTATGTCTTCATAAGACACTGCCCATCCACGCTTCCATTGCGACTGAAACAATTTCATGCTCGCTTTATGTTTGGTCCAACCAAACATAGTTTCTCGATCGAGAATCCCATTCTCAAGCTCGTTTAAATCCTTTGGATTACACTCGTTGTGCGTGTGACCAAATAGGTTCTCGGTTTATGTTGGCCGTCTATAATTAACCATTAATTATAGAACGACCATGAGTGACACCTAGTAGTACATCATGATCCCCAATTAACCGAAAAGATCAACTGATTGGTTGATCTGAACTATTTGAAACCCTTGGGCTTCGAATGAATCGTGCCCCATTCCCTTCACTCATCTTATACCCACTTGGTTGGGACATGGTCTATTGTGTCGATCCCCACTAAGTGACTCGTCACACCTAGCCCAAGTATCATTTCCTCGTCCTACGGATTCTAGTTACTCCACATGTATCGAAGAGTACCTTACTCTAAACATGTAATGCTTTGGCCAAAGACTTTAGTAACAATCCGACGAGAGGCCATGGGTATACATCTCCTCGCAAGGAGTGGTGAATCCTTTATAGGCTATTCAAACACCTTCGATCACTTCGACTGATACCCAATCATCCCGGGTCCACATCTCCTTAGAGATGTTTGCTTAAGATGTCAAAGCATAAGTCTCCATGATCAAGATGACTTGAATACCGCAAGTCAAAGGAACATCGCACTTAAGCCACAGTAAGAACTTCATTGACATATCTATATATGCAGAGAACCATATGAAGTCTTACGGCTGGTCACTCCAATGAACTAGTTACCATAACTAGCATCCACGATTAACTCCGGACATCACTATGTCTCCAGCCAGTGAGAATCAGCTGCTTGGATACACCAAGGAGTATACCTCGTGCTAGTCTCACCAGAATTGATGGTGTCCAGATCCATCAATTCATTGACTAGGGATAATTCCGATACATCACAATTACACATGTAGAGATACTCACTAGTTGTGATCCAATCACAAATTCTCTCATGCTGTGAATCGTATCGTGGACATTCAGTAAATGAGTTTAAGATCCAATCAAATACATAAAATATGTATACTCAAATAGTGAATCTTCATTTATCATATAAATGGTTCATACATAAGGCGATTGCCTTAGGACATCTCTCATATATTACTAACGGACTCCGCTTGGCCTAATGCCAATCGCTACGGTATCGATACCATAGTCTCTAACATGACCCTCAAACTTGCTTTGAGGTAATGCTTTAGTCAAAGGATCCGCTAAGTTCCTTTCGGTGGGAATTTTCTCGATTTGTATTTCGTTCCTACTGATGATCTCTCTGATAAGATGATAGCGGCGAAGCACATGTTTGGATCATTGATGAGACCACATCAAGTTCATAGATGAACTACTTGATCCAAACCGCTTCCTTTCTTTGCTTAAGTACAGCGTCAAGCTTGGAACATTTCCAACTTATTGCGCCCATTCTAGGTGAATACATACCCGGACTAAGACATGGAATCATCCTTATGCATGCGGATCCGCATCCGTATACCCACGTATCACCATGTACCCTTCTCCATATATTAGGAACACATCCTTAGTTCTTCTCAAGTACTTAAGGATCGTCTTAATAGCCCAATGATCCATTCTGGATCGGTGTATCTGCTCGTGACACTCGAGCATACGATACATCGGGCCTCGTACATAACATAGCATACATGATAGATCCTATTGCGGATGCATAGGGAATCTTACTCATGCAAATCCTCTCGTCTTACGTGCTGCGCGGACACATAGACTTGAAAGGTGTACCCCATGCACGATGGGCGGATAACCTTTCTTGGATTCCGACATGCTAAACCTCTTTGCTTTTCGGTCTATATATGTAGACTGCGAAAGACCAAGCAACCGTTTCGATCTATCTCTATAGATCTTAATCCCAAGGATGTAGGTTGCTTCTCCCAGGTCTTTCATGGAGAATGTCTTGGATAACCAAACCTTAACTGACTGTAAGATTGACATATCGTTTCCTATAAGTAATATGTCATCGACATACAATACTAGGAACACGACTGCACTCCCACTAACCTTCTTGTACACACAAGGTTCGTCTGGATTTTGTGAGAAATCAAACTTTTTGATCGTCTCATCAAAACGGATATTCCGACTCTGGATGCTTGCTTGATCCATAAATGGATCGTCGCAATTTGCATACCTTGGTTTTATCAACCGATGTGAAACCCTCAGGCTGTATCATATACACGTCCTCGAGCAGGTTTCCATTAAGGAAAGCTGTTTTCACATCCATCTTCCATATCTCATAATCATAATGAGCCGCTATGGCCAGGAGCATCCGAATGGATTTAAGCATAGCTACAGGCTAATAGGTTTCGTCATAATCAACACCTTGTTTTTGACGATATCCTTTCGCCACCAATCTAGCCTTATAGGTAATCAAATTAAAATCCATGTCGGTTTTATTCTTGAAAACCCACTTGCACCCTATAGGCTTTATGCCTTGGTGGGTCAACCAAGTTCCAAACTTGGTTTTCATACATGGAATCCATTTCCGACTTCATGGCACCAAGCCAGTTATCCCTTTCTGAACTTGTCAGCACTTCTTCATAACTGGTAGGCTCCTCATCATCAATGAGTAACACGTCGTTCGATTCACTTATGAGAAATCCATATCTCTCAGGAATGTTGCGTGTTCTACTAGATCTACGAAGATGTGGTGTTACAATAGTCGGTATTGCTCATCACTATGAGTTGTCAGTTGTGCTTCACCGTATCTCATCAATGTCTATTTGAGTCTCTCGAGCCTCCTCAAGCTCGTGCACTCCCCTTGTTTTCTTGCAAGAGAAACTCTTTCTCTAGAAACCATGCCTTGAAACAAACACCTTTTGTTCCACAGGATGATAGAATTGGTAACCCCTTGTTTCCTTAGGGTATCAATAAATAGACATTTATCGGACTTAGCATCCGTTTTATGCGATCTGATCGCTTCACATAAGCGGGACAACCCCATATCTTCAAGTAAGATACATGAGGTTTCTTACCATTCCATATCTCATATGGAGTAGTTGAGACTACCTTGGTAGGCATTACATTTAACAAGTAAATAGGTATGCGAAGTGCATAACCCCAAAGGACTTGGGAAGAGTCGCATGATTCATCATTGACGACCATGTCCAACAAGGTCGATTCGCCTCTCGGATACACCATTATCTTTGTGGTGTATAGGGCGAGTCCATTGAGACAATATGCCATTGTCTCTTAGATAATCAAGAAACTCTTGACTTAAGTATTCACCACCTCGATCCGATCAGTATTTTAATACTTTTGTCATGTTGTTTCTCTACTTCATTTCTGAATTCTTTGAACTTTTCAAAGGCTTGGACTTGTGTTTCATCAAGAACACATACCCAAACCGTGAGTGATCATCGGTGAAGGTAATGAAGTAGCTATAGCCTCCTAATGCTTGAGTTGACATAGGTCCACATACATCAGTATGTACTGAACCTAGTAATTCTCCCACTCGTTCACCTTTTCCAGTAAAAGGTAACTTAGTCATCTTGCCTTTTAAGCATGATTCGCATGTATCGTATGAATCCAATTCAAACGATTCCAGAATTCCACATCGGTGTAATTCGGACATGCGTTTCTTGCTTATATGGCCAAACGACAATGCCACATATAAGTCTATGTGATTATCCTTTCGAAGCAGCGTGTTGCTCGCCCGATATTGAAGATGTCCTTTGGATATCGTCCAGCGTATAAATGCCATTACTCAAAGTTCCGGTTCCATAAAGTACGCCATTCAAAGTTATATAACAACAATTGTTACTAAGCGTTAAATGGAAACCATTTCTATTTAAGCAGAAATAGAAACAATGTTCTTTATTAGAGAAGGAACATAATAGCAATTGTCCGGTTCAAGACTAGTCCACTAGGAGCTTGAAATAAGTTCCGATGGCGGCCATGAACCTTTGCTCCATTGCCAACTCGCAAATTTGACTCCCCTCGACAAGTCTTCTTCTATTCCTTAGCCCAGTATGTCATTACATATATGTGAGCCACACCCGATCCAATACCCAAGTGTCTAAGGAAATAGAATGACAATCAATAGCGAAGATACACGAAGAGGATGGGGCATCGGATGCCTTCTTCTTCTTCACGGACTCAAGATAAATCTTGCACTTTCTTCGCAAATGGCTCTCCTTGCCATAATGATGGCAAGTGCCCTTTTGCGCTGGTTCCGCCTTCTTTGCCTTTTTCTTTCCTTTCTTCTGTTCTTTTGCCTTCCTCTTAGAACCTTTCTTTGAGAATCAACTATGAACCGCCTTCTCCTCATGCTTCATGAAGGCTCACAGTCTTGACATATTGAGGAGCTCGGGAATGGTGGATTCCAATTTGTTCATCCGATAGTTCATCACAAATTGCGAAACTCTTGGGCAAACAATGCAGAATTAAGTCAATACTTAACTCATGATCCATCACAAAACCGAGGGTAGCTAGCCGCTCGATGTACCCGTTCATCTTTAGCACAAAGCATACTCTGACGAACCTTCTTGCATCTTCGTGGTGAAGAGGAGCCTAGAGACCTCGAACCTTCGGATCTCGCTTGCTCATCGAACAACTCATGAAGATGGAAGACCATAGTGTTAGCATCCATATGCTCATGCCGCTTCGCACGGCTCGTACCATCGCCGCTAGCATGATGCAACTCGCCTCGAGAATCGCCACATGCTTCGATAGACCAACATTTGTCCAGGTTGCATTGTCCTTAGGACGGTCGGAAGAGGCTCTTCAAGGACATATGCAAGCTTTTCCGCCTTGGAACAATTCTCGAGGTTTCTAAAGCGATCGAAGTTAGGCCCGGTCGGTTTGTTCGAATCAAAATAGTCGCAAATTCAAAGCGTCATGATCAATTTATTGACCTAGAAATACAAAAGCGAGCATATATGAGAAAATGATTTTAAAATGCATCAATATACATTTATAAATCCCATTCATTTTTAATTTCAAAAACCCAAAATCACTTGGAGATTGTAGGTCTATCTCGAATGGGTTGATATCCATCATAGTTATGAACAACCTTGGAGAGAGTCCAACAAGCCATTCATAACTGTAGGTATCATCTATCACCGATTGCATATCCGTATATGCAACTATCACAATGTGCTATCAACTAATTGAATGTTCACACATACATCGGGTTGTTAACACATTAACAAGTATGCATCTTATGCATAGCACCCAACTTCACCTTAACATCGACCTTGGAGAGAGTCCAACAAGCCGATGCTCGTTAAAGCCAACCCATTAATCAAGAATAGTTTTAATATGGTTAGAGCACATTCAACCAATTAGCCCAGCTTGGAGAGAGTCCAACAACCAAAGCTAACGATTGACCTCGGCTCTTACCATATTAGTATTAAACTATTCCATGGTTTGAACATGTTGTTAGGGTTAGAGGGCTTGGAAGAGTCCAACAACCCAAACAAGAAGCGGAACTCTGGTTCAAACCATATTAATGGAAGGTGTAGGCTTTAATATTGTTTAAAGGTTTTATGTCTCATCCTCTTTGCATGCAAATAACTATTATCTACATGGCATGGCATACATGGCATACATCTACATGTCACGACACGCATGGCATAATGTTATGCATCTAATGCAATTACATGGCATACAATTATGTCATGTATATATTTCCTTATATGTCATAACTACTTATGGAAATAAAATATGTTTAAGATTTGATTCTCCAAATCAAATCATAATTAAATTAGGAAACAAATTTCCAAATCTAATCACATATTTTATTCATGGAATTATTTGATTAAGGAAAATCTATTTAGGAAACCAATTTCCTAAATCTTCAAAACTACTTATGGAAATAAAATATTTTAAAGATTTGATTTCCCAAATCAAATCAAGATTAAATTAGGAAACAAATTTCCAGACTCTAATCAAATATTTTATTTATGGAAAATATCAATTTCCATAAATACTTCCAACTTTCCAACAGTGGAAGATTTCCATAAATACTTCTAGACTTTCCAAAATTGAAAAATTTCCATAAATACTTCTAAATTTCCAAAATTTAGAAAATTTCCAGAAATACATTATGACTATCGCAAAACCAATTTTACGATTATGTCGAAACACAACCTGGGCTCTGATACCACTGTTGGGTTTCCGGCACCGCGGCGTGTGTGTGTTCGATCATGTTTCGTAAACATGAGCACAGCGGAAGCAATAAAAAATAATAAATACTCCTATTTATTACAACACACACAACACACGCATGCTATTACAACAAGTGTAGACATAACCGTAAATTAAAATTGCAATAAAAGGACATTTAAACTACGTTATACCTTCCGTATGACGTGTAGCGGGAACGGCATCAACCGGAACGATCCTCGTAAGAATCGTCTCTATCCGTATCCACGCCGAGCTCCTCGGGATGACTTCGCTAAGTCACGAGCTTCGCCGTCTTCGTGCGGGTTACTAGCCTCGTGTTGAAGGCGGCGTGATCGAAGATGATCACGGTCGAATCAAATTCGGACCTAAAACAAGTCCTCAAGACTTGCTTCTCCGGAGAGGTATTCGTCAACCGATTGACGAATCCTTCGTCCTCCACCTCAGAGGATTACCGGAGATCAAATCCCGGTATATGTTAGCCGCTGTCGGGCACTAACCGTCGTCCAAGCGGCGCTCCGGCGGAAGGAAGAAGCTGTCCAGAAAACTGGACAGCTTGGTGGAGGAGGAGGCGCCGGCCAAAACCAAGGAAGCAAAGTGCTCACCTTGATGCCAAACCTAAGGAGGATGACCGGAACTCTTCCGGCAGCAGCTCGACGCCGGCGAGGAGGAAGGAAGCAACCTTCTGGACGCCGGTTGGAGGACCTTTGGGCTGGGCGGCGGCGAGAATAGTTGAGAGGGAGGGTTGGCGGCCACTATTGATTAGGGTTTGGGATTAGGGTTTAAGCCCTATTTTATAGAGAACTAATTCTCTTAATGGTTAATGGATCATATCCATAAAGCCCGTTAACCCGCTCCATTAAGATAAGTTAAAATAAACCAAACCATGATGGTTTATTTTAAGTTAAAACGAACCGAACCAACCTTTGGTTCATTCGTTTAATATAAACCAAACCCTTTGGTTTATTCTCATCCATTGGATTAGGACCAAACCATTTTGGTCCATCCATTATGTCTTCATAAGACACGGCCCATCCACGCTTCCATTGCGACTGAAACAATTTCATGCTCGCTTTATGTTTAGTCCAACCAAACATAGTTTCTCTCGGTCTGAGAATCCCATTCTCAAGCTCGTTTTAAATCCTTTGGATTACACTCGTTGTGCGTGTGACCAAATAGGTTCTCGGTTTATGTTGGCCGTCTATAATTAACCATTAATTATAGAACGATCATGAGTGGCACCTAGTAGTACATCATGATCCCCAATTAACCGAAAAGATCAAGCAGTTGATCGAACTATTTACGAAACCCTTGAGCTTGAATGATTCGTGCCCCATTCCCTTCACTCATCTTATACCCACTTGGTTCAGGACATGGTCTATCGTGTCAGTCCCCACTAGGATGACTACGTCACACCTAGCCCAAGTATCATTTCCTCGTCCTACGGATTCTAGTTACTCCACATGTATCGAAGAGTACCTTACTCTAAACATGTAATGCTTTGGCCAAAGACTTTAGTAACAATCCGACGAGAGGCCATGGGTATACTTCTCCTCGCAAGGAGTGGTGAATCCTTTATAGGCTATTCAAACACCTTCGATCACTTCGACTTATACCCAATCATCCCGGGTCCACATCTCCTTAGAGATGTTTGCTTAAGATGTCAAAGCATAAGTCTCCATGATCAAGATGACTTGAATACCGCAAGTCAAAGGAACATCGCACTTAAGCCACAGTAAGAACTTCATTGACATATCTATATATGCAGAAAACCATATGAAGTCTTACGGTTGGTCACTCCAATGAACTAGTTACCATAACTAGCATCCACGATTAACTCCGGACATCACTATGTCTCCAGCCAGTGAGAATCAGCTGCTTGGATTCACCAAGGAGTATACCTCGTGCTAGTCTCGACAGAATTGATGGTGTCCAAATCCATCAATTCATTGACTAGGGATAATTCCGATACATCACAATTACACATGTAGAGATACTCACTAGTTGTGATCCAATCACAAATTCTCTCATGCTGTGAATCGTATCGTGGACATTCAGTAAATGAGTTTAAGATCCAATCAAATACATAAAATATGTATACTCAAATAGTGAATCTTCATTTATCATATAAATGGTTCATACATAAGGCGATTGCCTTAGGACATCTCTCATATATTACTAACAGCAAGGAGATGGACGGCGGCACAACAAGCTGGGCGGCACACCTAGGGTTGGCGCCGAAATCTCCAAGGATGAGGTGGGCGGCAACCTTAGGGCAAGGGTTTTGGATTAGGGCTTAATTATCTCTTAAGCCCTCTTTTATAGAGAACTACTTCTCTTAATGGTTATTGGATCAGAACTATTAGGCCCGTTAACCCGCTCCATTAAGATAAGTTAAAATAAACCAAACCATAATGGTTTATTTTAAGTTAAAACGAACCGAACCAACTTTTGGTTCATTCGTTTAAAATAAACCAAACCCTTTGGTTTATTCTCCTCCATTGGATTAGAACCAAACCATTTTTGTTCATCCATTACGTCTTCATAAGACTCGGCCCATCCACACTTCCATTGCGACTGAAACGATTTCATGCTCGCTTTATGTTTGGTCCCACCAAACCTAGTTTCTCTCCGTCTGAGAATCCCATTCTCAAGCTCGTTTTAAATCCTTTGGATTACGCTCGTTGTGCGTGTGACCAAATAGGTTCTCGGTTTATGTTGGCCGTCTATAATTAACCATTAATTATAGAACGATCATGAGTGGCACCTAGTAGTACATCATGATCCCCAATTAACCAAAAGATCACGGTTGATCCGAACTATTTACGAAACCCTTGGCTCGAATGAATCGTGCCCCATTCCCTTCACTCATCTTATACCCACTTGGTTCGGGACATGGTCTATTGTGTCAGTCCCCACTAGGCTGACTACGTCACACCTAGCCCAAGTATCATTTCCTCGTCCTACGGATTCTAGTTACTCCACATGTATCGAAGAGTACCTTACTCTAAACATGTAATGCTTTGGCCAAAGGCTTTAGTAACAATCCGACGAGAGGCCATGGGTATACATCTCCTCGCAAGGAGTGGTGAATCCTTTATAGGCTATTCAAACACCTTCGATCACTTCGACTTATACCCAATCATCCCGGGTCCACATCTCCTTAGAGATGTTTGCATAAGATGTCAAAGCATAAGTCTCCATGATCAAGATGACTTGAATACCGCAAGTCAAAGGAACATCGCACTTAAGCCACAGTAAGAACTTCATTGACATATCTATATATGTAGAGACCCATATGAAGTCTTACGGCTGGTCACTCCAATGAACTAGTTACCATAACTAGCATCCACGATTAACTCCGGACATCACAATGTCTCCAGCCAGTGAGAATCAGCTGCTTGGATACACCAAGGAGTATACCTCGTGCTAGTCTCGAATTGATGGTGTCCAAATCCATCAATTCATCGACTAGGGATAATTCCGATACATCACAATTACACATGTAGAGATACTCACTAGTTGTGATCCAATCACAAATTCTCTCATGCTGTGAATCGTATCGTGGATATTCAGTAAATGAGTTTAAGATCCAATCAAATACATAAAACATGTATACTCAAATAGTGAATCTTCATTTATCATATAAATGGTTCATACATAAGGCGATTGCCTTAGGACATCTCTCATATATTACTAATAGACTCCCACTTGGCCTAATGCCAATCGTTACGGTATCCAATACCATAAGCTCTAACATGACCCTCAAACTTATTTTGAGGTAATGGCTTAGTCAAAGGATCCGCTAAGTTCCTTTCAGTGGGGATTTTCTCGATTTGTATTTCGTTCCTACTGATGATCTCTCTAATAAGATGATAGCGGCGAAGCACATGTTTGGATCATTGATGAGACCACATCAAGTTCAGAGATGAACTTCTTGATCCAAACCACTTCCTTTGCTGCTTCCAAAGCTGCAATGTATTCTGCCTTAGTGGCAGAATCCGCTATAGTGTTAAGCTTGGAACCTTTTCAACTTATTGCGCCTCCATTCAAGGTGAACACGTATCGGTGAGACACGGAATCATCCTTATGCATGCGGAAGCCGCATCCGTATACCCGCGTATCACCATGTCCCCTTCTCCATATATTAGGAACACATTCTTAGTTCTTCTCAAGTACTTAAGGATCGTCTTAACAGCCGCCCAATGATCCATTCCCGGATCGAACTGGTATCTGCTCGTGACACTCAGAGCGTACGATACGTCGGGCCTCGTACATAACATAGCATACATGATAGATCCTATTGCAGATGCATAGGGAATCTTACTCATGCAAATCCTCTCGTCTTCTGTGCGCGGACACATAGACTTCGAAAGGTGTACCCCATGCCTGATGGGTAAGAAACCTTTCTTGGATTCCGACATGCTAAACCTCTTTAGCACTCGGTCTATATATATAGACTGCGAAAGACCAAGCAACCGTTTCGATCTATCTCTATAGATCTTAATCCCGAGGATGTAGGTTGCTTCTCCCAGGTCTTTCATGGAGAATGTCTTGGATAACCAAACCTTCACTGACTGTAAGATTGAAACATCGTTTCCTATAAGTAGTATGTCATCGACATACAATACTAGGAACACGACTGCACTCCCACTAACCTTCTTGTACACACAAGGTTCGTCTGGATTTTGTGAGAAATCAAACTTTTTGATTGTCTCATCAAAATGGATATTCCAGCTCCTGGATGCTTGCTTCAATCCATAAATGGACCGTCGCAATTTGCATACATTGGTTGTATCAACCGATGTGAAACCCTCAGGCTGTATCATATACACGTCCTCAAGCAGGTTTCCATTAAGGAAAGTTGTTTTCACATCCATCTGCCATATCTCATAATCATAATGAGCCGCTATGGCCAGGAGCATCCGAATGGATTTAAGCATAGCTACAGGCGAATAGGTTTCGTCATAATCAACACTTTGTTTTTGATGATATCCTTTCGCCACCAATCTAGCCTTATAGGTAATCACATTACCATCCATGTCGGTTTTCTTCTTGAAAAACCCACTTGCACCCTATAGGCTTTATCCCTTCAGGTGGGTCAAACAAGTTCCAAACTTGGTTTTCATACATGGAATCCATTTCCGACTTCATGGCACCAAGACACTTATCCCTTTCTGAACTTGTCAGCACTTCTTCATAACTGGTAGGCTCCTCATCATCAATGAGTAACACGTCGTTCGATTCACTTACGAGAAATCCATATCTCTCAGGAATATTGCGTGTTCTACCAGATCTACGAAGATGTGGTGTTACAATAGGTCCAGCTGATTGCTCATCACTATGAGTTGTCGGCTGTTGTGCTTCACCAGGTATCTCATCAATGTCTATTTGAGTCTCTCGAGCCTCCTCAAGCTCAACGACACTCCCACTATTTTCTTGCAAGAGAAACTCTTTCTCTAGAAACACAGCATGCCTTGAAACAAACACCTTTTATTCCACAGGATGATAGAATTGGTAACCCCTTGTTTCCTTAGGGTATCCAACAAATAGACATTTATCAGAATTAGCATCCAATTTGTCTGATACAGTCCGCTTCACATAAGCAGGACAACCCCATATCTTCAAGTAAGATACATGAGGTTTCTTACCATTCCATATCTCATATGGAGTAGTTGAGACTACCTTGGTAGGCATTCTGTTTAACAAGTAAACAGCTGTCTGAAGTGCATAACCCCAAAAGGACTTGGGAAGAGTCGCATGATTCATCATTGACCTAACCATGTCCAATAAGGTCCGATTACGCCTCCCAGATACACCATTATACTGTGGTGTATATGGTGGAGTCCATTGAGGCAATATACCATTGTCTCTTAGATAATCAAGAAACTCTTGACTTAAGTATTCACCATCTCGATCCGATCGAAGTATTTTAATACTCTTGTCATGTTGTTTCTCTACTTCATTTCTGAATTCTTTGAACCTTTCAAAGGCTTTAGACTTGTGTTTCATCAAGAACACATACCCAAACCGTGAGCGATCATCGGTGAAGGTAATGAAGTAGCTATAGCCTCCTAATGCTTGAGTTGACATAGGTCCACATACATCAGTATGTATTAGACCTAGTAACTCTCCCACTCGTTCACCTTTTCCAGTAAAAGGTAACTTAGTCATCTTGCCTTTTAAGCATGATTCGCATGTATCGTATGAATCCAATTCAAACGATTCCAGAATTCCACATCGGTGTAATTCGGACATGCGTTTCTTGCTTATATGGCCAAGACGACAATGCCACATATAGGAGTCTATTTGATTATCCTTTCGAGCACGCGTGTTGCTCGCTTCGATATTGAAAATATCACTGGATACATCCAACGAATAAATGCCATTACTCAAGGTTCCAGTTCCATAAAGTACGCCATTCAAAGTTATATAACAACAATTGTTACTAAACGTCAAATGGAAACCATTTCTATTTAAACAGGATATAGAAACAATGTTCTTTATTAGAGAAGGAACATAATAGCAATTGTCCAGTTCTAAGACTAGTCCACTAGGGAGCTTCAGCAAATAAGTTCCGATGGCGACCGCAGCAACCTTTGCTCCATTGCCAACTCGCAAATTTGACTCCCCTCTGACAAGTCTTCTTCTATTCCTTAGCCCTTGTATGTCATTACATATATGTGAGCCACACCCAGTATCCAATACCCAAGTGTCTAAGGAAATAGAATGACAATCAATAACGAAGATACCTGAAGAGGATGGGGCATCGGATGCCTTCTTCTTCTTCATGGACTCAAGATAAATCTTGCAGTTTCTTCGCCAGTGGCCTTCCTTGCCACAGTGATGGCAAGTGCCCTTTTGCGTTGGTTCGGCCTTCTTTGCCTTTTTGTTCTTTCCTTTCTTCTGTTCTTTTGCCTTCCTCTTAGAACCTTTCTTTGAGGAATCAACTAACAGAACCGCCTTCTCCTTATGCTTCACAGAAGGCTCCACAGTCTTCAGCATATTGAGGAGCTCGGGAATGGTGGATTCCAATTTGTTCATCTGATAGTTCATCACAAATTGCGAGAAACTCTTGGGCAAACAATGCAGAATTAAGTCAATACTTAACTCATGATCCATCACAAAACCGAGGGTAGCTAGCCGCTCAATGTACCCGTTCATCTTTAGCACAAACTGCACTACAGACGAACCTTCTTACATCTTCGTGGTGAAGAGGAGCCTAGAGACCTCGAACCTTTCGGATCTCGCTTGCTCATCGAACAACTCATGAAGATAGAAGACCATAGTATTAGCATCCATATGCTCATGCTGCTTTTGCAGCTCAGGTACCATCGCCGCTAGCATGATGCAACTCACCAGCTCAGAATCTGCCACATGCTTCTGATAGACCAACATTTGGTCTGGAGTCGCGTCGTCCTTAGGACGGTCAGGAAGAGGCTCTTCAAGGACATATGAAAGCTTTTCCGCCTTGAGAACAATTCTCAGGTTACTAAGCCAGTCCAGGAAGTTAGGCCCAGTCAGATTATTCGAATCCAAAATAGTGCGCAAATTCAAAGACGTCATGATCAATTTATTGACCTAGAAATACAAAACGAGCATATATGAGAAAATGATTTTAAAATGCATCAATATACATTTTGTAAATCCCATTCATTTTTCGAATTTCAAAAACCCCAAAATCACTTCGGGAGATCGTAGGTCTATCTCCGAATGGGCTGATATCCATCATAGTTATGAACAACCTTGGAGAGAGTCCAACAAGCCATTCATAACTACGACGGTAGGTATCAACTATACCGATTGCATATCACGTATATGCAACTATCACAATGTGCTATCAACTAATTGAATGTTCACACATACTTCGGGTTGTTAACACATTAATAAGTATGCATCATATGCATAACACCCAACTTCACCTCCCTTTACATCGACCTTGGAGAGAGTCCAACAAGCCGATGCTCCAGGTTAAAGCCAACCCATTAATCGGGAAATAGTTTTAATATGGTTAGAGCGCATTCAACCAATTAGCCCAGCTTGGAGAGAGTCCAACAACAAAAGCTAACAATTGACCTCTGACTCTTACCATATTAGTATTAAACTATTCCATGGTTTGAACATGTTCGGGTTCGAGCCGGGCTTGGTGAGAGTCCAACAACCCAAACAAGAAACGGAACTCTGGTTCTAACCATATTAATGGAAGGTGTAGGCTTTAATATTGTTTAAGAGTTTTTTATGTCTCATCCTCTTTGCATGCAAATAACTATTATCTACATGACATGACATACATGGCATACATCTACATGTCACGACACGCATGGCATAATGTTATGCATCTAATGCAATTACATGGCATACAATTATGTCATGTATATAATTTCCTTATATGTCATAACTATTAATGGAAATAAAATATGTTTAAGATTTGATTCTCCAAATCAAATCATAATTAAATTAGGAAACAAATTTCCAAATCTAATCACATATTTTATTCATGGAATTATTTGATTAAGGAAAATCTATTTAGGAAACCAATTTCCTAAATCATTAAAACTACTTATGGAAATAAAATATTTTAAGATTTGATTTCCCAAATCAAATCATGATTAAATTAGGAAACAAATTTCCAGAATCTAATCAAATATTTTATTTATGAAAAATATCAATTTCCATAAATACTTCCAACTTTCCAAAAGTGGAAGATTTCCATAAATACTTCTAGACTTTCCAAAATTGAAAAATTTCCATAAATACTTTTAAATTTCCAAAATTAGAAAATTTCCAGAAATAACATTATGACTATCGCAAAACCATTTTACGATTATGTCGAAACACAACCTGGGCGTGTGTGTGTTCGATCACGTTTCGTAAACATGAACACAGCGGAAGCAATAAAATTAATAAATCTACATTTATTACAACACACACAACACACGCATGCATATTACAACAAGTGTAGACATAACCGTAAATTTAAATTTGCAATAAAAGGAAAATTTATCTACGTTATACCTTTCGTATGACGTGTAGCGGGAACGACATCAACCGGAACGATCATCGCTAGAATCGTCTCTATCCGTATCCACGCCGAGTTCCTCGGGATGACTTCGCTAAGCCACGAGCTTCGTCTTCGTATGGGTTACTAGCCTCGTGTTGAAGACGACGTGATTGAGAGATGATCACGATCCGAATTCAAATTCGGATCCTAATACGAGTTCTCAAAACTCGCTTCTCCGGAGAGGTATTCGTCAACCAATTGACGAATCCTTCGTCCTCCACCTCAGAGGATTACCGGAGATCGAATCTCCGGTAAGTTATCCACTGTCGGAGCTCTAACCGTCGTCCAAACGACGCTCTGACAAGAGGAGAAGAAGCTGTCCAGAAAACTGGACAGCTTGGTGGAGGAGTAGGCGCCGGCCAAAACAAGGAAGCCAAGTGCTCACCTTTTCACCGAGGCCTATGAAGATCGCCGGAGGGTTCACCGGCTGAAGCTTGGACGCCGGCAAGGAGATGGACAGCGGCACAACAAGCTGGGCGGCACACCTAGGGTTGGCGCCGAAATCTCCAAGGATGAGGTGGGCGGCAACCTTAGGGCAAGGGTTTTGGATTAGGGCTTAATTATCCCTTAAGCCCTCTTTTATAGAGAACTACTTCTCTTAATGGTTATTGGATCATAACCATTAGGCCCGTTAACCCGCTCCATTAAGATAAGTTAAAATAAACCAAACCATAATGGTTTATTTTAAGTTAAAACGAACCGAACCAACTTTTGGTTCATTCGTTTAAAATAAACCAAACCCTTTGGTTTATTCTCCTTCATTGGATTAGAACCAAACCATTTTGGTTCATCCATTACATCTTCATAAGACTCGGCCCATCCACACTTCTATTGCGACTGAAACGATTTCATGCTCGCTTTATGTTTGGTCCCACCAAACCTAGTTTCTCTCGGTCTGAGAATCCCATTCTCAAGCTCGTTTTAAATCCTTTGGATTACGCTCGTTGTGCGTGTGACCAAATAGGTTCTCGGTTTATGTTGGTAGTCTATAATTAACCATTAATTATAGAACGATCATGAGTGGCACCTAGTAGTACATCATGATCTCCAATTAATCGAAAAGATCAACGGTTGATCCAGAACTATTTCTGAAACCCTTCAGCAGCTCGAATGATTCATGCCCCATTCCCTTCACTCATCTTATACCCACTTAGATCAGGACATGGTCTATTGTGTCAGTACCCACTAGGCTGACTACGTCACACCTAGCCCAAGTATCATTTCCTCGTCCTACGGATTCTAGTTACTCCACATGTATCGAAGAGTACCTTACTCTAAACATGTAATGCTTTGGCCAAAGACTTTAGTAACAATCCGACGAGAGGCCATGGGTATACATCTCCTCGCAAGGAGTGGTGAATCCTTTATAGGCTATTCAAACACCTTCGATCACTTCGACTTATACCCAATCATCCCTAGTCCACATCTCCTTAGAGATGTTTGCTTAAGATGTCAAAGCATAAGTCTCCATGATCAAGATGACTTGAATACCGCAAGTCAAAGGAACATCGCACTTAAGCCACAGTAAGAACTTCATTGACATATCTATATATGCAGAGAACCATATGAAGTCTTACGGTTGGTCACTCCAATGAACTAGTTACCATAACTAGCATCCACGATTAACTCCGGACATCACCATGTCTCCAGCCAGTGAGAATCAGCTGCTTTGATACACCAAGGAGTATACCTCGTGCTAGTCTCGACAGAATTGATGGTGTCCAAATCCATTACACATGTAGAGATACTCACTAGTTGTGATCCAATCACAAATTCTCTCATGCTGTGAATCGTATCGTGGACATTCAGTAAATGAGTTTAAGATCCAATCAAATACATAAAACATGTATACTCAAATAGTGAATCTTCATTTATCATATAAATGGTTCATACATAAGGCGATTGCCTTAGGACATCTCTCATATATTACTAACAAAGATCGCCAGAGTATTAGGGGATGGAGGGTGCCCTTAAAAGCACCAAAAGCTCGAGAATTGGAGGAGAAGAATGAGGAGAATCAAGGTGACGATGGGAGATCTCCATCAAAGTGCATCCAAGATGCATCTCCAACTGAAGCAGAGTAATTTCTTCTTAGATTCAGATTGCTTCTATTGTATTTTCTTTTGTTTTAATGTCTTGTGTTTACTACTCTAATTGTATGGAGTAGATTTCTTGATTTTAGGATTGGGAAGTATCCATATGTTTGTTGAACATATGTCATGCATGAATTCTAAGTTCATCTGATTTTTATATGTAATTTATGTTTCCAAGTTCGATGATGTTTGTTGGTTTTGTTCTTGATCTACTATGGTTATTCGATGTGGGTGCCAAAAGTATTCATAGCAAATATTAGGGGCATATAGGACGAACTGAAAGGTGAACTTTATCCCAGAAACCATAGGAATCCAAGACATAAAAGAGTAGGATGCAGAAGTAGATCTACTTGTCACAAGGAAAGCATAGGACATCCTAGAGCGCATTGAACTTATTCCAGCACAAGGCTACATAGTAGAGATGAGAACTCAAAGGTTGTGGGACCACGTGATAGGGGTTTCCCATTGATAGCAACTCTCTAGCTCTGTCTCTCTAAAAGGAAACTTTTTCTTTAAATATGTGAATCCCGGATAGTTCCAAAAGTTCACACCATGATTAAACTAGATGGACTACCCACACAAATAATCATGGAAAACTAAGGGACATATTTAGACGATGTGTTCAACATCATATAGGTGAAATAGAAATCCTAGGATCTCCTATGAACTTGAGAAAAACTTCTTCTTACTTCGAGTGACACCAACATTTGAGTTTTGTCCATTAGGATCCTAGGATTGAGTAATTTCCCACATTGTGATCAAGTCTATACAATCAGAATCACAGAGTAAACCGATAATGAATATCAATTCCTGTGGGATTGATATTTTTATTACTTGACGACAACAATGCACTTGCAGGTTTTCACACATCAACTTTCATCCACATGCTTAACATCTAATCTTCTATAACCTATTAGGACTTCCATCACATGCCAAGTGTCCGATCCTCCATGGTCCACTTGGATTTCACCTATCTCATGTCAAGTGTCTTGTCTTCCATGACCACTTGGTATTCACCTCTTATGCCAAATGTTCAATCCTCTATGACTCACTTCATCTTTATTCACCTCGTGCCTAACTAGTGTCTATCCCTCCATGACCTACTTAGTTTTTACCTCTCATGTCAAGTGTCTAACTCTCCATAACTCACTTGGGCTTAACCATCTAATGTCAAGTGTCTAGTCCTCTAAACCCCACTTAGACTTCACTCTTGTCAATTTCTTATTGGATTTCTGATTGACAAATTTCTAATTAGTCGTGGCCCACTTGTACTTCTCCACTTGCCAACTGCATATTAGACTTCTTATTGTCAAGTGTCCAATCAACCATGACCCACTTGAACTTATCAATCAACCATTGAGGTCAATTCCATCAATAATCTCCCCTTGCACTTGTCATCTCACTCAATGATCAAAATGACTTTAGTCACCCTTCATCAATAATTTCTCCCTTGGGAATATTACTTGGTCATCAACACATATTACTCAAACATAAAAACCCAACTAGAGCTTGATCAATCTTGACTAGAGGTTGATTGCACCAATAATCTCCCTCTTTTTAATTTTTGACAATACATTAAGTTAGGTAAGCCCATTAGTCCAACTTCTCCTCCTTATGCCAATGCATGAAACTAAAAATGTCTTCTCCTTTTTGGTTATTTCTAGAAAGTTTTTCCTTTTATCCAAGCATGTATGAAGGTAAGGAGAAGTCAAAATACATAGGGGTAATAAAAAATGATCAAAATTGCCCTATTTTAGTCAAATATCTAAATTATCACTCGGCTAATTGTCATCAATCGAGTCTACCCGTCAACTAATATATTTATCAATTGACTATTAACTAAATATTTCACAAATCGAGAATTGAAAATGCATAGGTAATACTATAATTTAAAAAAAAATATGAAAATTTATACAAATATTATTTTTGTCAAATATTATCAGTGAAAAATAATTTTCTAAGAAAATACCTATAATTTTCAAAGAATGACATGAAGTTGAAAATTATTGAAACCTTCAATATTTCACCTTAATTCTGTATCAACATTATTAATAGTGATTTTTATCAATTAATCAAGTTCACCAAGGTTTTCGATAATAATTTTAAGATATTTTTCAAACTAATTTTCAATCATGATCTATAGGCCAAGTATACATGACTTATACATTGGATTTTCCCATGATTGGTCCATGTAAAATTTATATGATTTGATGATACTTAACTCATATAGATGCACCATGTCAACACCTTGAGCTTAGTTCACCATCCTAACATCTTACTTGTGCATAATGTATCTCAATACATATATAAGTTATCCTATGGTTCTTGTGAAATGTGAAGTAGTCTTCCCTAAACTAAGGGATCATGCATATTTATCTAGATATTAGTAATTTGGTCATCCTATCTAGGATGTTAAATACAAGAAATTAAATTAATGCATGTATATGAACACGACATATATCAAATGCATAACTTTCAAAAGAAATCTATTATGCTTGAATGATGTATATATTGTTGGGTTTCCCTGGCACCACGGCTAGTGTGTGTTTGAATATATTTCGAAAACATGTGCACAACGGAAGAATTAAAAGCAATAAATTTAATTTATTACAACACACACACCACACGAATGCAAGATACAACATGTGTAGACATAATCATAGTTTCAAATTTTCCAATAAAAGAAAATTACACTAGTTATACCTGACGTTTCACGTGCAGCGAGAATGACATCAATTGGAGCAACTCACGCTAGAATTGTCTCTATCCGTATCCACGCCGAGTACCATCGGGATAGCTTCGCCAAGCTACAAGCCTCGTCTTCATAGGAGTCACTAGCCTCATGTTGAAGACGATGTGTTCGAGAGGAGATCACAATCCAAATCAAAATTCGGATTCGAAAATGAGTCCCCAAAACTCGCTTCTCCGAAGAGGTATTCGTCAACCTCTTGACGAATCCTTTGTCCTCCACCTATGAGGATCACCAAAGATCCAATCCCCAGCAAGGAAGTCACTGTCGGAGCTCCAAATGTCATCCAAACGACGCTCTGACAAGAAGGAAACAAGCTGTCCAAAAACTGGACAGCTTGGTGGAGGACTTGGCGCCGGCCAAAGGAGGTGGCCGGTTGATCCTTGGTCATTGGAGCTAAGGTGGGTCGCCGGAGGGGTGGCCGACAGCAGCTGGACACCGGTGGCACAAAGGTGGACGGCGGCACAAGCTGGGCGTGGATCCTCTTGGGCAGCGGCAAGGAGAAGAGAGGGAGAGGAGAGGAAGAGATGTTTCCAAAATAAAACTTAGGGCTCTCCAAACCTCTAGCCACACTTTTATAGAGCACATGTTTCTTAACCATCAAGAAACCTTCTCCTTAGAGTTATTGGTTCATAACCAAAACCCGTTAATCCGCTCTAATAACTTAAGTTAAAATAAACCGAACCGAGTTGGTCTATTTTAAGTTAAAACAAACCGAACCAACTTTGGTTCATTTATTTAAAACAAAACAAACCACTTTGGTTTATTTTCCACTATTGGATTAGAACCAAACCAATTTGGTTTATCCATCATATCTTCATAAGACACGACCATCCATGCTTCTATTGTGACTGAAACGATTTCATGCTCGCTCCTTGTTTGATCCAACCAAACCTAGTTTCTCTCAATATGAGAATCTCATTCTCAAGCTCATTTTAAATCCTTTGGATTATGCTCGTTGTGTGTGTGACCAAATAGGTTCTCAATTTATGTTAGTTGTCTATAATTAACCATTAATTATAGAATGATCATGAGTGGCACCTAGTAGTACATCATGATTCCCAATTAACCAAAAAATTAACGGTTGATTCTAGAACCATTTCTGAAACCCTTCAGCTGCTATAATGAATCGTGCCACATTCCTTTCACAAATCTTATACCCACTTGGTTCAGGACATAGTCTATTGTGTCAGTCCCCACCAGGCTGACTACATCATACCTAACCCAAGTATCATTTCCTTCTCCTACGGATTCTAGTTACTGCACATGTAATGCTTTGGCCAAAGACTTTAGTAACAATCCAACGAGAGGCCATGGGTATACATCTTCTCGCAAGGAGTGGTGAATCCTTTATAGGCTATTCAAACACCTTCGGGCATTTCAACTTATACCCAATCATCCTGGGTCCACATCTTTTTGGAGATGCTTGCTTAAGATGTCAAAGCATAAGCCTCTATGACCAAGATGACTTAAATACCGCAAGTCAAAGGAACATCACACTTAAGTTGCAGCAAAAACCTCATTGACATATCCATATATGCAGAGAACCATATGAAGTCTTATAGCTGGTCACTCCAATAAACTAGTTACCATAACTAGCATCCACAATTAACTTCGGACATTACAATGTCTCCAGCTAGTGAGAATCAGCTGCTTGGATACACCAAAGAGTATACCTCGTGCTAGTCTCGACAGAATTGATGGTGTCTAAATCAATCAATTCATCGACTAGGGATAATTCCAATACATCACAATTACACATGTAGATATACTCACTAGTTGTGATCCAATCATAAATTCTCTCATGCTGTGAATCGTATTGTGGACATTCAGTAAATGAGTTTAAGATCCAATCAAATATATGAAAACATGTATACTCAAATAGTGAATCTTCATTTATCAAATAAATGGTACAACCATAAGGCAATTGCCTTAGAACACCTCTCATATATTACTAACAAACTCCCACTTGACCTTATGTCAATCACCACGGTATCCAATACCATAAGCTATAACATGATCGTCAAACTTACTTTGAGGTAAGGCCTTAGTAAAAGTATCCACTAAGTTTCTTTCAGTGAAAATCTTCTCGATTTGTATTTCCTTCCTACTTATGATCTCTCTGATCAGATGATAGTGGCGAAACACATGTTTGGATCATTGATGAGACCACATCAAGTTCAAAAATGAACTTCTTAATCCAAACTGCTTCCTTTGCTGCTTCCGAAGCTACAATGTATTCTGCTTCAGTGGTAGAATCCGCTATAGTGTCAAGCTTGGAACCTTTCCAATTTATTTCACCTCCATTCAAGGTGAACATGTACCCAGACTGAGACCTAGAATCATCCTTGTCTGTCTGGAAGCTGACTTCCATATACCTGCGCATCACCATGCCCCCTTCTCCATATATTAGGAACACAACCTTAGTTCTTCTCAAGCATTTAAGGATTGTCTTAACAACCACCCAATGATCCATTCCTGGATCAGACTAGTATTTGCTCATGACACTCAGAGCATACGATACATCGGGTCTCATACATAACATAGCATACATGATAGATCCTATTGTGGATGCATAGGGAATCTTATTCATGCAAATCCTCTCATCTTCTGCGTGCAGACACATAGACTTCGAAAGGTGTATCCCATTCCTGATGGGTAGGAAACCTTTCTTGGATTCTGACATGCTAAACCTCTTTAGCACTCGATCTATATATGTAGACTGCGAAAGACCAAGCAACCGATTCGATCTATCCCTATAGATCTTAATCCCGAGGATGTAGGTTGTTTCTCCCAGGTCTTTCATGGAGAACGTCTTGGACAATCAAATTTTAATTGACTGTAAGACAGAAACATCATTTTCTATAAGTAATATGTCATCGACATACAATACTAGGAACAAGATTGCACTCCCACTAACCTTCTTGTACACACAAGGTTCGTCCGAATTTTGTGAGAAATCAAACCTTTTGATTGTCTCATCAAAATGGATTTCCAACTCTTGGATGCTTGCTTCAGTCCATATATGGACCGTTGTAGTTTGCATACCTTAGTTTTATCAATCGATGTGAAACCCTCAGGTTGTATCATATACACGTCCTCGAGTAGGTTTCCATTAAGGAAATCTATTTTCACATCCATCTGCCATATCTCATAATCATAATGTGCCACTATGCCCAAGAGCATTCGAATGGATTTAAGCATATCAATAGGTGAATAGGTCTCATCATAATCAACACCTTGATTTTGACGATACCCTTTCGCCACCAATCTAGCCTTATAGGTAATCACATTACCATTCATGTCGATTTTCTTCTTGAAAACCCACTTGCACCCTATAGGCTTTATGCCTTTAGGTGGGTCAACCAAGTTTCAAACTTGATTTTCATACATGGAATCCATTTCCGACTTTATGGCTTTAAGCCATTTATCCCTTTCTGAACTTTTCAGAACTTCTTCATAATTGGTAGACTCCTCATCATGAATGAGTAACACATCGTTCGATTCACTTATGAGAAATTCATATCTCTCAGGAATGTTGCATGTTCTACCAGACCTACGAAGATATAGTGTCACAATTGGTCTAGCCGATGGCTCATCACTATGAGTTATCGATTGTGGTGCTTCATCAAGTATCTCATCAATGTCTATTGGAGTCTCTTGAGCCTCCTCAAGCTCAACGACACTCCCACTATTTTCTTTCAAGAGAAACTCTTTCTCTAGAAACACAGCATGCCTTGAAACAAACACTTTTTGTTCCACGGGATGATAGAATTGGTAACCCCTTGTTTCCTTAGTGTATCTAATAAATAGACATTTATCAGACTTAACATCCAATTTGTCTGATACAATTCGCTTCACATAAGCAGGACAACCCCATATCTTCAAGTAAGATAAATGAGGTTTCTTACTATTCCATATCTCATATGGAGTAGTTGAGACTACTTTGGTTGACATTCTATTTAGCGAGTAAATAGCTGTCTGAAGTGCATAGCTCCAAAAGGACTTAGGAAGATTCGCATGATTCATCATCGACCCGACCATGTCCAACAAGGTCCGATTATGCCTCTTAGATACACCATTATGTCGCAATGTATATGGTGGAGTCCATTGATACAATGTACCATTGTCCCTTAGATAATCTAGAAACTCTTGACTCAAGTATTCATCACCTCGATCCGATTAAAGTATTTTAATACTCTTGCCAAGTTATTTCTCTACTTCATTTCTGAATTCTTTGAACCTTTCAAAGGCTTCAGACTTGTGTTTCATCAAGAACACATACCCAAACAGTGAGTGATCATCAATGAAGGAAATGAAGTAGCTATAGCCTCATAGAGCTTAAGTTGACATAGGTCCGCATACATCAGTATGTATTAGACCAAGCAATTCTCCCACCGGTTCACCTTTTCTTGTAAAAGGTAACTTAGTCATTTTTCCTTTTAAGTATGATTTACATGTATCATATGAATCTAATTCAAATGATTCCAGAATTCCACATCGGTGTAATTTGGACATGCACTTCTTGCTTACATGGCTAATGATGTGAGAAAAACATATAGGATTTTATGAGTAGTTTTCGCTCACATCTCATTACGTTTTATGTTTGTTATGCATATTTCACTTTGTTTTGCATGCATTTCATATTTTTTGGTGCAGAGATCTACTTTTTATACTTTTGTGTGCATGATAGCATTTCATGGGAAAACGGTGCATTTTGTTGGTGCAAGGGTACCAGATAATCGAACCTGTGTTTTGATTATGACAAAGACACAAAGTTAAGTTTACATCATTATCTCACGAGCTAAATCAAGTGTACAGAAAGGCTAAGCTAAGTCGAAGGTCAATGACACCCAGAGGGAGCTGTGGTGGTCGGGCAACACCGAGGGAACTTCGTGGGAGTCGAAGAACCTAGGTGGAAGATCGGAAGAAAAGCAACAGATCTTAAAGGACCAGAGGTAAGCTCGTGTGAGTGAGAGATGGTAAGGTCATGTCCTCTGTACAGGGACGACCGTAGGCGGCGATCCGACTAAGACTTCCTATGGAAGGTCTAGGTCGAGATGAGACGGTATAAAATTATCGCATTTACCATTTTCCGTACTAACCTCTTTCTGCAGGGAAGTGGCCAGGTTGGCAGTCGACTGCAGACCATTGGGCAATCGACTGATGCTCATCAGTCGACTGATGGTGACGAATCAACCTTTTGTGCTAGGTCAAAATGGATAATGTTTGACGCGGCCACTTCGTGATAAAATTTGGTACCACCTCGTGATCTGTTCCAAAAGATGAGGAGACTTATTCCGAGACCAAAATCTATAAAATGAGAGGAGGACTCCAACCCAAACATCAATTAAGATTATTCCCAAGTAATATCTTCTTCCGAGACCAAATCTATAAAAGGATGGAAGCCTTTTGCTACTTCCATCTTCTTCGTCGGAAGAAGCAACAAGTAATATCTTTTGTATTCTTTGTTTTAATCGTAACAAGGTGAGGTAAGCTTGTTGCCTCATCCTCGTACTTCCGGTTTTGTGATCGTTATCTCCTACCTCCAACGAGGAGGAGATCTTATAGTGCTTTGCCCTCCATACGCGATCTAGGACCGTTAGGGCCTTGGAGTAGCAACCGTTGGGTTGTGAACCAAGTAAAAATAAACTTGTCTCTTTATTTTTCTATTGTGCTTGCTCGTATATCGAATGAATGAAATGAAAAATTTTACGCTCGCTATTCACCTCCCCTCTAGCGACGCTTCTCGACCCAACAATTGGTATTAGAGCGGGGGCGCTAAGATTTGGTGAAACCACCAATCTAGCACTTTTTGGTTTTATTTTCATATTTTTCGATTTGTATTTTTTTTAAGTTTATTTTCCCGCACTACTAATCCAAGACGAAGTCTTGGTACCTTTCTTTTGGTTGTGTGTTTGCAAGTATTCTCTTTCGGAGTAGCGGACGGTAAAACAACCATAACTTTTCGCACAAGTGGACTCACAAAATGATCTACCTACCAAATCGAAGCTCTTTGAGAGATCTACAGTTCCTATAAGGGTTGACCCTCGTAACAAACTGTTTCCTCCTAAAAAACCAACGTCTAGTACCCTTTTGGGGACATCGAAGGTCGTAAGTTTTTAGTTTTTGTTAGTTTCTTATTCTTCTTATCTATTTCTATTTATTTCTTATTATTTCCCACATTACTAATCCATGACCAAGTCTTGGAATCTTTTTCGTGTTTTTTTATTATTTTGTGTGCAAGGTTTTCCTTCCAAATGGCCCATATTGAGGGGTACAACACCACTTGACCTCCATTCTTTAACGGAGATGATTTCTATTATTGGAAAGGTCGGATGGAGTGTTTTCTAAAAACACAAGTCGATACTTGGATAATCATCCAAACCGGCTTTGCTCTACCAACCAATGATTGAGGCGAGCCCTTAGACTTCGACAAGTGGACCAATGCAACCAAGAAGCAAATCGATGTCGATGCAAAGGCGACCCAAATGTTGCAGTGTGGTCTATCCAAAGAGGAGCTCAACCGCATCAGACCCTTCATTAGCACAAAGGACCTATGGAACAAATTAATCGAGCTACATGAAGGAACACTCGATGCTAAGGTATGTAAAAGGGATTTGCTTTTAAATAAACTATACAATCTAAAGATGCAGGATCGCGAGACCGCCACCCAACTACATGCGCGGATCCAAGACATCGTCAACAGTCTTCACTCGATCGGGCAAGCCATAGAGAATCGGGACCTTATAAGGTATTCTTTAAATGCTTTCCCTAGGAGTACCTTGTGGGCATCCATGGTCGATGCCTACAAGGTTTCTAAGAACCTTTCTAAACTTAGACTAGGCGAATTATTTTTTGAATTTGAACACCATGAACAGTCTAATTCGGCTCCCGAGAAAGGTATTTCCTTATTTGCAGGTTCAAAAAAGAAGGTCGTAAACAAACCACCCCCCAAGGAAGAGGACAAATCCGAATCCGAGTCCGAAGAAGAGGCCGCAATAGTCAACATTGTGCGGAGAATAGTTCGACAAGAAAGAAGTCAATTGAAGAACGAGAACAAAGAGCAATTCAAGTCAAGGAGTCAGCCAAAGAAAAAGGGAGCAAGGAAAGCCTTCCATGCAACTTGGGATAACAGAGAAGACATAGCTTACATGGCAAGATCGGAGGAGTCTGAGTCAGAATCCGAAGTCGAGTCCAACTACAACTCTAACTCTGACCCCAAAGACTACTTCAAGAGGAAACTCAAAGCCGGACCAAAAGGGAAAGTCAAGGTTAACCGCTCTTTAATTAGTACACTTTACCTTACAATTAAAATGCTTACTAGGAAATTAACTAAGTCTGAGTCTAGGGTTGAGTCGTTACTTGAGGAGGTTGAAACCCTCAAGCAAGAGGCTACTCTAACCTCTTCGACTAGTCAAGTTCAAGAGGGAAACTCAGCCCAAGTTGAAAAACTCGAGGAGGAGAATTCTCTCTTGAAAGATCGAGTTCAAGAGGTCGAGGCTAGGTTGGAAAGGTTCACATTGCGATCTAAGAATCTTAACCAACTACTTGGAACCCAAAGAGCCGTGTACAACAAAGCCAAACTCGGGTTTAGTCCAAAGACTACGAATAGATCATATATGTCTATTGTAAATCATAGTCATCAAAGAGTCCAAGCATGGGTCCCAAAGGTTTTATTGAACTCGTATATAAGGACTAATAAGTTTTGGATTCCCCAGGATCAAGTTTATTATTTGAATAGACTATATTGGTTCAATGGTCCAGAAGATCCAATACTAAAATAGTATACCCGCTTACTTAGCAAAACCATTGCATATTTTATTTTAATTTTTAAAATGGCTAGATAGGGAAAATAGTTAGTCAACTCTTGATAACATAGTATCAGGACGCGACGAGATGATAGTACATTAGGGAAATAAAGTATTGTGTATTTGAGCTAGATAAGGCGTATCTAACCCAAGGTTGACTATCTTTAATTAAGTTAAAATCATCTCACAAAACATATAAGGTGAAAAAATTCTGAGATACATAGAATGGGTGAGATGTTAAGGATAATTGAAATATATTTAAAATAACCTTTTCAAAATACTACTTATTTTCTCAACTATTGTACTTAATGACTATTTATAACTCTTTAGGACAAAGTTTAGCGCCCCCTACTTCTCTTATACTTCATATATTTGACTAAGGGGGAGAGAAAACTAACCCTAAGGGTTATATTACAAACCTTTAGATTATTGGTGCAGAGGGACACACCTCGAACCAATCTATCTAACTACTGCTAGACGCATGCTTGGACTCATAGTTGATTTATCTCGATGCATGCATATATAATATTGTTTTTAAACCCCTATTTTATATAAAAACCCCAACATTTTTTTTTATTTATGGCAAAAGGGGGAGAAGAGTGAAAGTTAAGGGGGAGTAACAAAAAATTTAATTTTGAAAATTAAAGTATCTCTTTCAAAACTCACTTAGGGTTAAGGGGGAGTTTTGGTTGAGGGGGAGTTTTTGGAAATGACATTCATCATTTACTATACTTGTTTTATGCTTTAATTTCCCTTAACTTTGTGTTGGTTTGCCATAGATCAAAAAGGGGGAGATTGTTGGTGTAGGGGCATCAGATAATCGAACCTGTATTTTGATTATGGCAAAGGCACAAAGTTAAGTTTACATCGTTGTCTCATGAGCTAAATCAAGTGTGCAGAAAGGCTAAGCTAAGCCGAAGGTCAGCGACACCCAGAGGGAGCTGTGTTGGTCGGGCAACACCGAGGGAACTTCGTGGGAGTCGAAGAACCTAGGTGGAAGACCGAAAGCAAAGCGACAGATCTTAAAGGACTAGAGGTAAGCTCGTGTGAGTGAGAGATGGTAAGGTCGTGTCCTCTGTATGGAGATGACCAAAGGCGGCGATCCAACTAAGACTTCCTGTGGAAGGTCTAGGTCGAGATCGGACAGTATGAAACCGTCACATTTACCATTTTTCATGATAACCTCTTACTACAGGGAAGTGGCCAGGCTGGCCATCGACTGCTAACCATTGGGCAGTTGACCATTGGAAGGCATCAGTCGACTGATGGCGACGAATCAGCCTTTTGCACTAGGTCAAAACGAATAATGTTTGACGTAGCCACTTCGCGATAAAATTTGGTACCACCTCGTGATCTATTCTAAAAGATGAGGAGACTTATTCCGAGACCAAAATCTATAAAAGGACGGGAGGACTCCAACCCAAACATCAATAAGATTATTCTCAAGTGCTCCTACAATGCCAAAGCTCCAACACCGTCATAATGCCGACGCGATGCCAAGCTTCCATCTTCTTCGTCGGCAGTAGCAGCAAGTAATATCTTTTGTATTCTTTGTTTTAATTGTAACAAGGTGAGGTAGGCTTGTTGTCTCATCCTCGTACATCCGATTTTATGATCATTATCTCCTACCTCCAATGAGGAGGAGATCTTATAGTGCTTTTCCCTCCGTACGCGGTCTATGACCATTAGGGCCTTGGAATAGCAACAGTTGGGTTGTGAACCAAGTAAAAATAAACTTGTCTCTTTATTTTTTCACTGTGCTTGCTCGTATATCGAACGAATGAAACGAAAAATTTTACGCTCGCTATTCACCCCCCCTCTCTAGCGATGTTTCTGGATCCAACACATTTTTGGAGCAAAAATGGAGCAATTTGTGGAGCACGGAGCTTAGGGAACACGCACTGGCCATGTCCCAAGACTTGGGTATGTTTCTTAAGCGAAACGGATCAAAACAGAGGCTCCAGGAAAAGACACGGCCAAGCCATGTGAAAACACACGGTTGTGCCTTTTTTCTAGCCTTGCACATGACCAGGCTGTGTGAAATTCATACGGTCATGTGGCGGCACCGCTAATTCAAGGAAATAGGGTTTTTCAAGCATTTATGGAAAGTCAGAGCCACCTCTATATATAGGAAACTCATCAAAGAGGCAAGGGAGGATGAGGGAGCCGCCCTAGGGCTCCCAAATCCTATGGGGAGGCACGACGGCTGGGACGACACACCGAAGCCCTAAAAAGCTTTGGGGACTCGCAACGGGGAGGAAGAACGCCGCTGGAGGTCCATGTTTTGCACTTCAACGCTGGAGAGAAGACCACGTAGGCATTGTAATTCCTTGTTCTTGCATGTTATTTCTGATGTACTCGAATATGTACATGACTTGTGATTCCTCTCTTATATATGTGGAGTAGTTCCTTCGATTCTAAGATTAGGGAGTAGCTTGTGTGCGCATAACATGTTGGTTCAAGTTAAATTCTATTTTTGAGTTTAAATTGGAAATTGGAAATTGTTTATACCCATATCTATGTGTGTTTGGTTTTCTACCTGCTGTGCTTAGGCGATACGAGGGGTGACAACCATTGTATCTAAGATTTAGGGGATTTTATACAATGAACCTAAGGGTAAACCTGATCTTCTATAACCGTGGGTAGAAGGATGCGATGGAACCGAAAAAGGTTCGTTGCAGGGATTGATTTGGCATCCTCGTACCATCTATCCCATCCTTGTAAGGCAGAGATAGCTCCCGGTAGATGCAGTGGCTCATCGGGAGAGTGTATGATGTCCCTTCCACAAAACCATAGTTAGACATTTAGACAATGTCCAATTGACAGCATATTTTGCGACACACAAGCGAAACCGAAGTCCTAGAATCCCTTTTAAAGATCTTGGCACGCTCCTTTCTTTCTCCGTGTGACACCGTATTAGAGTTTAGTCCACTGACAACCCTCTCAATCGAAACCTTTTAGAGTTTACTTTCGAATAATTTCAACCACTGAACATATTGGTATTCAAATCCCAGTCCCTATGGGATCAATAATCTTTTATTACTTGACGACATCCATGAACTTGCGGGCGTTGAGCGCGAGCGCGCACTTCGAGTCCTCGATGACCTCCGTCGTGAGATTTGGGCATGCGTTCACATGCATCAAGTTTTTGGCGCCATTGCTGGGGACTGATTGATTCGATATCGAATTGAGAAGTGGATAATTGGATCGGACCTTGGATAGATTTACTTTTCTTGTTTTATTTTATTTTATTTTATTTTATTTTATTTTATTTGAGTTTTGTTTATTCAATTTCTCTTTCCTTATCTATAATTTTCTGTGTATAACGATGCATACTTTTACTCATGATTATGGTCAATTGAATGTTGTAAGTTTTGGTAATATTTATTGTGAACATTGTGGTGAAACATGACATACCATTAATGATTGTCCGGATATATTCGAACCTTCACAATTTGAACAAGAAGATGTCACCTACAATTACAACCAATGGCCACAAGATGATTTCTATTCATATAGTTATGACCCTGGGTACTTAAACCCTAAATATTGTCTTCCTAAATCCCGATATGAGCAGATTGTCAAGATGTATACTGAAAAGTCTATCTTTTGTATGAACATCTTTATTTTTGAAATAAGAATCACATGATCATTGTTTGCATTGTTATGGTTATGCATATTGTCTAATACATTACATTGTAGATAACATGGTGTGTGGTGTCACATGAGAGATTATGTTATCGGCTCCTTGTAAAGTATAAATAAAGGCTCACAACCGAGATGACTTTGGACAAACCATTGGAATGGTTGTAGTGTGATTTGGTATTGAGCAGGACTGACTTAGAGGTGATTCAATTTATTGCTGACTACATAATCGAATAAGACCTCAGATATTATATTGTACATACTCTTAATCCCGATATAATAACGGGCACATATACTTAGTATTCATCTCTTTGATTTACCAATGGGCGAGATTTATAGATTAAATCGATAGGCTCAGTAAGTTGGGAAATGATATTATTTATATGGTGTGACGTTGATTATAGGAGGAAACTGTGTCCAATATATTAGGATGATGATGTTCCCTTGAGGAGCTCATAAGGTTCATCATGTAAACCCTGCAGGTGGACTTGGTCTGACATTATGAAAAGGTTGAGTGGTACTACTCATGGAGTTAGATGTTGATTAATTAATGGTCAATAAATTAATTGATCGACGGACATTCAAGATCTTAAACACGGGAAGAAAATGTACAAATAATATATGGAGCCCATATTAACTTATGGGGGTTGGTGAGGTAGATCAATGATAATCCTCTAGTGGAATGGATAATCATTAATGGATCGGACTTTATGTGGGCTTGATCTATTGGGTTGCCAAGATCCAACTCCTTCTCATGGTCCCTATTGTAGCCTATTAAAACCTCATGAAGCTTAGATCCAATGGATGACAACAAAACTCTAGATCCAAAGGTAGAAATTAAATCTCTAGATCCGATGGTTGAGATTAAATCTCTAGATCCGATGGTTGAGATTAAATCCCTAGAACCAATGGAGGATATTAAATCATGGCTTATCCCTAACTCTATAAAAGGAGGTGATAGGGGTGGGCGGCAAGAGGATGGATGAGGATTAAGGTTTGCTTCCCTTGGGTGGCAAGTAATCCTAGTTTGGTTAGGATTAGGAGTGGGCGGCTAGGGTTAGGGTTTGGGTGTTGGTTGTGGGCGGCAACATAAGGGGAAGGCCTTTTCTTCTTCTTCCAAGGTTTGGCCAGCAACCTATCCTTCTTCCTCTACCTTGGCTGGTGCTCAACCTATCCTTCTTCCCCTCTTCCTTGGTCGGCAACTAGGAGAGCTAGGGTTAGGGTTTTGGGTGGCAACAAGGTGAAGGGTTGGTTTCCTTTCTCTTCTCCAAGTGTTGGCCGGTGCCCATGCTCTCTTGTTTTCTCCTTTGGCCGGTTCCCATACTCCGTGTTCTCTTCCTTGGCCAGCGGCAACATCGAGTCTATTGACTTGGTGGTCGGTTCTAGATAGGAAGAAGAGTTTTGTTTTATGATCTTCCTTTGTTCGGAGTGAACAAGGAAAGGAAGATTGGTGATCTAGGAGGCTTAGACTTTTTGAAGATCGTCGCCCACATGACGTCCAAAAGGAGGAAGGACATACAATAGAAGATCAAGAGGTATAACAAGAGGTATAATCTTGTTTATTTTGATTAGTGTTCTTTTGTATTATGTTCATAATTTCTTTTCAATTATATGCATGTTGTATGTGGTTGTTTACTTTATGTATGTGGCTAAATAATACTTGGATCCCGAACATAAACACAAAAACCGACGATCCGTTCATCATCTATTCCGCGGCTATTCGTGGAATAGAGGTTGGTCGCTTGAACAACAAGTTTGTTCAAGTGACTACTCTAAACGAATAGCACGACGATGACAAGGTTTCTTGGGTGTTCCCTTTTATCTAGCATTAAATTTTTAATCCGGGGACATCGATGGGATTGCCATAAACAATCGATCGAGTTGAAGTGGGAAGCGAAGTTTCCTCTCACGGATCAATGAAACCAACCCTACAATTGGTATCAGAGCCAAGGTTTCCGATTTTGTGTGTTTAGGATTCGGTTACTCTTATGCATTTTTTCCATATATTATATGTGTCGGATAATAGTAGGATATGCGTAGGTTAACTCTTTGGTTGAAGGCATAAGATCCAACTATTATGGTCATATGTGTGTATGTGATTGTATGTGTATATTTTGTTGAATCCTCAGGGTTGACGAGGCTAGTATTTAATTTTTTGTAAATTAGATATGACATTGTTTAGTCACTCTTTTTATTTTAGTTTACTTTCGATCTAGATTTCATGTACACTCTCTCGTGGAGTATAGGATCGATGGATGTAAATTAAAATAGTTTTTTAGTCTCGGCTCGGATCTCCGGATGGCTCATACATGGCGTAGGAGGAGCGGACGAGATGGCGATGCGACGGGAGACATATTGAAGACAAAAGCCATAATAGTTGGAAAATAATTTATTTTTCATATTTATTGCTTATTGTTTGATATGCATGTCATAGGCTAGAAAATTCCTCATTTTCAAATTACTAAGTGGGAGAGGGATATTTTTATAAATTCTCACGGCCTCCATTACGATTTGACATGTGATGCAAGCAAACTTGCGTGTCGGCTCTGAGTGCCTTCCTCCCCATCGGATGAGTTTGTTTGTGGATCACAAGGTCGGATATGGTTATAGGAAATTATTAAGGAGCGTGTGTACTTTCCCATTGGAAGGTACATAACCCGAGATATTTTCCTTGGTATCGAGTAATGGTGAACACTTAGATGCAAATAGGAGTATCCTCCCCATCGGAGTCATTGCTTTTATTTGTAGGGCCGAAGATAAAACAACTATTAATTTTATTTGTCAAAAAGTTAGGTTGACAAGATAGTAAAATTAATGGGTAAAATCTCCTCTTACAAATGTAGAATTCGTATACGTCCACATGATCGTGGAATATGATATTCTTGATTTTTTAAGGTATTGGTTGATTTTAAAATTTTATTGTTTGAGGAATCAATAATTTTTTGAAATCAAAAGTAATAATCTATGTGATTTTTAGGATTTTCAAAAATGACTTTCAGTCCACTTGCTATAATACTAAAGGAAAATAAACTTACTGCACATAATTATGTTGATTGGAAAAAGGATTCTGGATATTGTCTTAACTGCTGAGGAGTACAAATATGTACTCTTCGAAGAGTGTCCTCCTAAGCCTGCGAATGAGCTGGAAGTCCTTGGAGCTGAGATCGATGGGGAAACCCAGGTCGATATCATTCTCCAGTCGACAAAAAGGCTTGCTCAGGCTCAGGCCATGGTTGCTCAGAACGTTTCTACTTCTAAGCCGAAAGGCAAGAAGAAGAAGAAATAAGGTGGAGCAAAGGTGGTGGGAGGATCTCAGGGAGGAGTAAAGAAGCCGAAAGGCAAGTACTTCACTTGTAAGCAGGATGGACATTGGAAGAAGGACAGTCCCAATCCGAAACAGAACAAAGGTATATCCTTTGGTCTAGTCGTTGAAACATGGTTAGCGTTGTTATCTACCAACACCTGGTGTGTAGATACGGGAGCCTCTGATCATGTCTGCAATACTTTGTAGGGGTTCCAGGTGTTGGGTTTTCCGAGCCGCAAAAACCGCTTTTTGCGTTGCAGAAACCTCGGAAGCCCCGGCCATGGATCCGTGCGAAGTATAAAATATAAAACTAACATGTATGTGTTTAATACCTTTAGATCTACTCTAGATCTACATGATAAGAAGTTACCCTCGATGCGACGCCCTTCGCAAATCCCGCTCATCCAAAAGGTTCGTCGGAACTCGAGAGTGTCAAGTGCACACTCCTATATTGGTATCCACACAAGCAATAGGTGGAGAAAAATACCTTAGAGTGTGCTAGCACCCTTTAGGAATTTCGGCCAAGGAGGTTGGGAGAGCTTGAGAGGGTGATCCAAGGAAGAAGATGAAGTTGTGTAACTCACACAAATAATTCTCATCTAATGAGAATAGTGGCTGGCCACTTTTCTTAGGGGGGTTACATGCATGTATGTAACTCCTCCAATGGCTCTTGGTCTCCCTCATGAGGTGGCACTACATGCTAAGTCAATGATGATGTGGAGCATCATCATTGGTCGGCCATGCCAAGTCATCATCATGACATGGCATTTGGTCAAGTCAAACTTGACCTTTCATCTTCCCTCTTAAGTCAAGTCAAACTTGACCTCTTATCTCCCATGGTTGATCAAATCCAACCATTTGATTCAAGTCAATTTAATTTAATGAATCTCTATTCATTAATTTAAATTGATTTGATGAATCAAATCTAAATTAGACTTATTCAACACTTGAATCAAATTGAGTCCAACTCAATTAGTCTAATTAGGATTACTCTTAATCCAATTTGTTCATCCCATGAACCTAATCCTCATGGTTCATCATATGAACCTAATCTCCATCTAATTGCTCTTATGTGTGTGACCCTATAGGTTCTTGTAACGTTGGCAATGTCCCTAAACCGATTTAGGAACATAAGCAATGAGCGGTATCTAGCAACACATCATTGCTACCCAAGTTACAAGAATGTTGAGCTCCAACATCACCTTTGTGACTACTAATTGTGACTCTCACAATATGTGACAATGTCCCTCTATCCTTGACATCTAGATTGACCAATCGAGGTATAGACCGTGTCATCCTCGGTACAATCTATATCTTGAACTCCAAGTAGACTCACTCTAATCAAATGAACTCAATATCTTATATTGACTCATTTGGGCATGGCCATGCACTTCGTGGTCTCACTCTATCAAGAATATCAATGTCACCCCCGTCATATAGGAGGGATAGACCCCATCTACATTACTCACATCCCTCCACATAATTTGTTACATACCCAGTAATCGCCTTTATAGTCCACCCATTTACGGGTAACGTTTGACGAAGCCAAAGTATGCAACTCCTTATGTAGGGAACCATGGTGACTTCAGGTCTAAGGACTAATAGTCATACTAATAGCAACATGAGAAAGTATATGACACTCATATAATGATCCATGATACTTTCTCATGGCGGGTAATTCAGTATACATTCTCCAATACATACCCATGTGTCAACTTGATATCTCATATCCATGACTTGTGAGATCAAGTCATTGTGTTGACCTACATGCTAGTCTCTACGCATTAACATTGTCCCTGAATGTTAATACTTGACTAGGAATGATGATTAAGAGTAGTGTTCTCTATATCATCTCATTATCGATTCAACCAATTGATTGATATAGATAAGAACCTACTACTCAAGGACATTATTATATTTAGTTATTTGGCACCAATACAAGTAAATATAATAACCATGCCTTCATAAATAGGAATATGATACAATAAAGTTCATACAACAATCATCACATGATTGACTCTAGGGCTTTCACTAACAATCTCCCACTAGCACTAGTGCCAATCACCGTAGTATCTAATACCCAATGACCTAGTGTGACCATCATACTTTTTCTGTGCCAAAGCCTTGGTCAAGGGATGTGCGATGTTAGCCTCTGCGGGTACTCTGCAAATCTTCACATCTCCTCTATCGATAATCTCTCAAATGAGATGGAAGCACCGATATATTCAGCCTCTGTTGTAGAATCAACAACTGTGTCCTGCTTGGAACTCTTCCAGCTCACAGCGCCACCATTCAAGCAAAACACGAACCCTGACTGCGATCTATAATCATCCTGGTCAGTTTAGAAGCTGGCATCACTCTAACCCTTTACAGCTAGCTCCTCATCGCCTCCAAATATCAAGAAATATTCTTTAGTCCTTCTCAAGTACTTAAGAATATTCTTGACTGCTATCCAGTGACGCTCACCTGGATCTGACTGGTATCTACTCATCATGCTCAAAGAATACGAGACATCAGGACGAGTACACAGCATGACATACATGATAGATCCTATAGCAGATGCGTAAGGGATCTTATCCATGCGGTCTCTCTCCTCTCTAGAAGAGGGACTTTGAGTCTTCGAAAGACTCACACCATGTGACATCGGCAGAAGTCCCTTCTTGGAATTCTGCATGACAAACCGTAGTAATACCGTGTCAATGTATGTACTCTGACTTAGGCCAAGCAATCTCTTAGATCTATCTCTATAGATCTTGATGCCTAGAATACAGGCTGCTTCACCTATGTCCTTCATTGAGAAGCACGTCCCCAGCCAAGTCTTCATAGACTGTAGCGAAGGGATGCCATTCCCAATGAGTAGTATGTCATCCACATACAATACAAGAAAAACAACTGTATTCCCATTAACCCTTTTGTAGACACAGGGTTCATCTTCATTCTTGATGAAACCAAACTGTTTGATTGCATACTCGAATCGAAGATTCCAGCTTCGGGAGGCTTGCTTTAGCCCATAAATGGACCTTTGCAGCTTGCATACTTTCCCAGTATGCTGTGGATCTTCAAAACCCTCAGGTTGTGTCATGTACACATCCTCGAGTAAGTTTCCATTCAGAAACGCGATTTTGACATCCATCTGCCAGATCTCATAATCGTGGTATGCTGCAATAGCAAGCAAGATCCGAATGGACTTAAACATCACCACTGGAGAAAGGTTTCATCATAGTCAATACCATGAATTTGCTTGAAATTTTTAGCCACCAATCGGCCCTTATAGGTATGCGTAAGTCCATCCATGTCAGTCTTTCTCCTAAAGACCCACTTACACCCAATGGGTTTGACCCCTTCAGGTGGATCAACCAAAGTCCATACTTGGTTGGTGTACATGGATTCCATCTCGGATCTCATGGCCTCTAGCCATTTCTCAGAATCTGGGCTCATCACAGCTTCCTGATAGGAGGTAGGCTCATTCTCAATGAGCATAACATCATCATGGTCAGACAAGAGAAATGAGTATCTCTCAGGGTGACGACGTACCCTATTAGACCTGCGAAGATGTAGGTCTACCTGAATAGGTGGTTTTTACACAACTCTTTGTGCAACAATCTCATCACCCACAACACTTTGTGGTTCCTGTTCAACCTCCATCAAGGCCTTAGTGCTATGGTCCTTATCTTGAATTTCTTCAAGATCGAACATACTCCCACTAGTTTTTCTAGAAACAAAATCCCTTTCTAGAAAAACCCCAGTCTTTGCCATAAACACTTTGTGCTGACTGGGAATGTAGAAGTAGTATCCCTTTGTATCCTTGGGATATCCAACAAAATAGCACCTATCGGATTTGGGTCCCAATTTATCTGAGACTTGATGTCGAACGTAAGCCTCACAACCCCAAATCCTCATGAAAGACATCTTGGGATTTCTCCCTGTCCATATCGTATATGGTGTCTTTATCACAGCCTTGGGTGGTACACAGTTAAGGCTAAAGGCTGCTGTGTCTAGAGCATATCCCCAAAAGGATATAGGAAGATCTGTGTGACTCATCATAGATCGTACCATATCTAATAGGGTACGATTCCTCCTTTCGGATACACCATTCCACTGTGGTGTTCCAGGAGGAGTGAGTTAGGATAGAATCCCACACTCAGCTAGATAGTCACGAAACTCATGGCTAAGGTATTTACCACCTCGGTCTGATCGAAGTATCTTAATACTCTTGCCAAGCTGGTTTTGTACTTCATTCTTGAATTCTTTGAACTTTTCAAAGGATTCTGATTTATGTGTCATAAGATACACATAACCATATCTACTGAAGTCATCAGTAAATGTAATGAAGTACCTGTAACCACCTCTAGCAGCAACATTGAAAGGTCCACATACATCACTATGTATAAGTCCTAACAAATCTGTTGCTCTTTCGCTGTGTCCACTAAAGGGAGTCTTGGTCATCTTGCCTAAAAGGCAAGACTTGCATGTCTCATATGATTCAAAATCAAATGAGTCTAGCAGCCCATCCTTATGGAGCTGAGATAAGCGACTCTCATTTATGTGACCTAAGAGACAATGCCAAAGATAGGTTTGGTTCAACTCATTTGACTTGAACCTCTTGGTACTTATGTTATAGATAGGGCTCTCTAAGTCTAGAAAGTAGAGTCCGTTCATTAGAGGTGCACTACAATAGAACATATCATTTAAATAAACTGAACAACATTTGTTCTTTATTATAAATGTAAATCCTTTCTTGTCCAAACAAGAAACTGAAATTATGCTCTTTGTCAAAGCAGGCACATAACAACATTCATCTAATTCTAGTACAAGCCTAGAGGGCAGAGATAGATCATAAGTTCCTACAGCAACAACATCAACCCTTGCTCCATTGCCTACTCGTAGGTCCACCTCGCCCTTTGTCAATGCCCTGCTATTTCTCAGCGTCTGCACATTGGTACAAATGTGAGATGCACATCCGGTATCTAATACCCATGATGAAGAAATAGATAGACTGACTTCTATAACATTTATACCTGAAGTAGAAGTCTCACTTCTTTTCTTCTTAAAATCTTCCAGGTAAGCTTTGCAGTTACGCTTCCAGTGTCCAGCTTCCTTGTAGTGGAAGCAAGCCCCTTCCTTGGCTACCCCTCCTTTGGGTTTAAGTTCTTTGCCTTTGCCCTTGTCTTGGGACTTTCCCTTACCTTTAGGCTTGCCCTTGCCTTTCTTTTTGTGCACCATCAAAATGGTGTCAGATTTTCCCTGCTTAAGGTTAAGCTCAGTAGTTCTCAACATGCTGAGCATCTCAGGCAGTGGCTTATCAATTTCATTCATGTTGTAATTCATGACAAATTGATTGTAGGCTTATGGCAAAGATTGTAAGATCAGGTCAGTGGCAAGCTCTTGGCCAAGTGGGAATCCTAGCCTTTGTAGGTTTTCTACGTACCCAATCATCTTGAGTACATATGGACCTACGGGAGTCCCATCTTGCATTTTGGACCCAAACAATGCCTTAGAGACTTCATATCTCTCATGCCTTGCTTATCCTTGATATAGTTGATGAAGATGTCCAACCATATCATAAGCATTCATGAATTCGTGTTGCTTCTGAAGCTCAGAGTTCATGGTCGCGAGCATTAGACATGACACATCTAATGCATCATCTTGATGCTTCTTGTAAGCATCTTTGTCAGCTCGCGAGGCAGTGGCAGGAGGTGCCTCCAGAATGGGCTGCTCTAGGACGTACAACTTTCTTTCTTGGGTGAGAACAATTCTCAGGTTCCTATACTAGTCCAGGAAATTTGCTCCATTGAGCTTGTCCTTCTCAAGGACAGAACGCAGAGAGAGAGTGTTCGTGTTTGTCGACATAGTAATCTACAACATACAATGCAGAGAATTAATATCATATTCCTTTTATCATTTAATTAGGCCTTTAATCAAATGATGCTCCCACTGAATTATAGGAATTTTGTAGAATCGAGTTATGGATGTGGTCAAACCACATTACTAGATTCATACAAACTAGCCATAATTCTTGCGGGACAAGATCCACATCATACTAAGCCTTGAGTTATCTTTGGCTAAATCGCCCAAGACTTAGTACGATCGATGGGTAACACATTACCGATTACATCTCTATGCAACTCTTGTTTATATGATCAAGACCCACATTTACAAAAGACCTTGAGTTAGCTTTGGCTAAATCGCCCAAGATTTAGTGTAAATGCGATCTTATCCTATCTTTCCAACGATTGGAATATGCCTATAGTTTTACTCGATCCAATTGAGTTAACTAGTTTTACTCAATCTAATTGAGCTTACTCTAACCCAAGTCGTGATAGGCGGGACCAAGATTGTCCCTCCGCACCCTACCAAGATAATATGCGTTGCTCTGCTTTGGCAGATTCAACAACTACAAATGATCGAGGTAGTGATGGGTATCAAGGACCTGGTAGGCATTTACGAGTTGATTCGATTAAGATCTAATCTAATCATAATGTGTAGCATATACGCATTAAGGCCTTTATTATCCTATATTAGCATGCATCACATACATACATACATTATTCTAGCATGCATCATATACATACAAGAAAATTATCCTAGCATGCATCATATACATACAAGCATTATTCTACTAGCATGCATGACATACATACAAGCAAAATCAAATATATATATATGTTGATATATATATATATATATATATATATATATATATATATGCCCTACTACGATCTTCTCAAGCCAATGAGAAGATCAGAAGGTCAACCTAAGGCTAGCGGCTTCTCCAAGCGCTTCCTTTGACCGCCATGTGTCGTCGGCACCCTTCTCATAACTTCGTCTACAAGTGGACTTTCCACCGCTCCATTTTGTACATTACAAATATGAAACTCGAGTTACATTCGAGTCTAAAACTATTTACAACTAGAATTTCAAAAGAAGAGGTACGATGCGCAGGTCACATACACTATATAACACGCACAACCACAAAAATGACACGCAGGTCGTATTATGAATTACAATATATCATAATCCAATCAAATTGGGGTCATTGAGCCATGACAATCACAGAATTATACATAATTATAAATTATGTATTTTTACAGAAAATTTCTATAATTTTTTCTATTTGTTTTTTCAATTTTATGAGTCACCTCTCCGTAACGGTCCCGCTAAGCGGTTTCCGGGCGCGATCGCGGGACAAGGCCCCTTTCGGGGATAGGGGCAGCGCCCCTACTCGCAAAATAAAGTTTGCGAGTGTCCCTACTATGATCTTACAGTGACTTAAGTCACTGTCCCAAAAACCTAAAGCGAGAACTCGCCGTTTCGGAGAGTTTTTCTCGATGGTTGAAGCCGATAAGTGTCCCAACACTCGTTGCTTCGACTCTTCGAGAAAAATACCCAAAAATTCTATAAAAATAGGAAATTTACAGAAACATAAAATTCTATAATTTTTATATCTAATATAAAAACCACAAAAATGAAACACATACATGCTTCGCATGTGGCTCTGATACCACTGTTGGACTTTCCGAGCCATAAAAACTGCTTTTTGCGTTGCAGAAACCTCAGAAACCCCGGTCACGGATCCGTGCGAAGTATAAAATATAAAACTAACATGTATGTGTTTAATACATGTAGATCTACTCTAGATCTACATGATAAGAAGTTACCCTCGATGCGACGCCCTTCGCAAATCTCGCTCGTCCAAAAGGTTCGCCGGAACTCGAGAGTGTCAAGTGCACACTCCTCTATTGGTATCCACACAAGCAATAGGTGGAGAAAAATACCTTAGAGTGTGCTAGCACCCTTTAGGAATTTTGGCCAAGGAGGTTGGGAGATCTTGAGAGGGTGATCCAAGGAAGAAGATGAAGTTGTGTAACTCACACAAATAATTCTCATATAATGAGAATAGTAGCCGGCCACTTTTCTTAGGGGGGTTACATGCATGCATGTAACTCCTCCAAGAGCCAATGGCTCTTGGTCTCCCTCATGAGGTGGCACCACATTCTAAGTCAATGATGATGTGGAGCATCATCATTGGCCGGCCATGCCAAGTCATCATCATGACATGACATTTGGTCAAGTCAAACTTGACCTTTCATCTTCCCTCTCAAGTCAAGTCAAACTTGACCTCTTATCTCCCATGGTTGATCAAATCCAACCATTTGATTCAAGTCAATTTAATTTAATGAATCTCTATTCATTAATTTAAATTGATTTGATGAATCAAATCTAAATTAGACTCATTAAACACTTGAATCAAATTGAGTCCAACTCAATTAGTCTAATTAGGATTACTCTTAATCCAATTTGGTTCATCCCATGAACCTAATCCTCATGGTTCCTCATATGAACCTAATCTCCATCTAATTGCCCTTATGTTTGTGACTCTATAGGTTCTTGTAACGTTGGCAATGTCCCTAAACCGATTTAGGAACATAAGCAATGAGCGGTATCTAGCAACACATCATTGCTACCCAAGTTACAAGAATGTTGAGCTCCAACATCACCTTTGTGACTACTAATTGTGACTCACACAATATGTGACAATGTCCCTCTATCCTTGACATCTAGATTGACCAATCGAGGCATAGACCGTGTCATCCTCGGTACAATCTATATCTTGAACTCCAAGTAGACTCACTCTAATCAAATGAGCTCAATATCTCATATTGACTCATTTGGGCATGGCCATGCACTTCGTGGTCTCACTCTATCAAGAATATCGATGTCACCCCCGTGATATAGGAGGGATAGATCCCATCTACATTACTCACATCCCTCCGCATAATTTGTTACATACCCAGTAATCGCCTTTATAGTCCACCCATTTACGGGTGACGTTTGACGAAGCCAAAGTATGCAACTCCTTATGTAGGGAACCATGGTGACTTCAGGTCTATGGACTAATAGTCATACTAATAACAACATGATAAAGTATATGACACTCATATAACGATCCATGATACTTTCTCATGGCGGGTCATTCAGTATACATTCTCCAATACATACCCATGTGTCAACTTGATATCTCATATCCATGACTTATGAGATCAAGTCATCGTGTTGACCTACATGCTAGTCTCTACGCATTAACATTGTCCCTGAATGTTAATACTTGACTAGGAATGATGATTAAGAGTAGTGTTCTCTATATCATCTCATTATCGATTCAACCAATCGATTGATATAGATAAGAACCTACTACTCAAGGACAGTATTATATTTAGTTATTTGGCACCAATACAAGTAAATATAATAACCATGCCTTCATAAATAGGAATATGATACAATAAAGTCCATACAACAATCATCACATGATTGGCTCTAGGGCTTTCACTAACACCAAGAAACCCAACGACGAGCTGAGGGAGAGATTACCATTTACTTAGGCAATGCCACGAAGGTGACGGCTATTGCAGTGGGAGATGTTTTATCTTTTGAGAAAAATAAAACTTTGGTTCTGAAAAAATCCCTTTATGTACCTTTATTTAGAAAGAATTTATTTTCAGTTTCTAAATTGTTTATGGATAGATATTCTATTTCTTTTAATGACAGAGTTGTTATAAAAAGGAATAGGGAGAATATCTGTTCAGGTACATTGATAGGAAATTTGTAAACACTCGAAACAAAAGCTCCCATGATGCATATAGAAGTTAATAACTCATCTTCTAATTCCAATAAGAGAAAAGAACCTTCGAAGATGAACCAAACATATCTTTGGCATCTTAGGCTTGGTCATATTAACCTAAGCAGAATTCAAAGGTTGATAGCTGATGGACCTCTGGGTTCATTAGTGGTGAAAGATTTCCCAACCTGTGAATCTTGCTTGGAGGGTAAAATGACCAAGAGGACTTTTAAGGCCAAGGGGTATAGAGCCAAAGATGTGTTAGAATTGGTTTATTCTGATTTGTGTGGTCCTATGTCTATCCATGCTAGAGGTTGTTTTGAATATTTCATCTCCTTTATAGACGATTACTCAAGATATGGATACATTTACCTGATGTGCCGCAAGTCTGAATGCTTTGACAAGTTCAAAGAATTCAAGGCTGATGTGGAGAAACGTCAAGGTAAAAGTATCAAGACACTATGATCTGATCGTGGTGGCGAGTACCTCTTAGGAGAGTTTAGGAATTACTTATCAGAGGCTGGGATTCAATCCCAATTGTCTGCACCTGGCACACCCCAGCAGAATGGTGTAGCAGAGCGAAGGAATAGGACTCTTATGGAGATGGTTAGATCGATGATGAGTTATTCTGAGTTGCCAGATTCGTTCTAGGGATATGCTTTAGATACGGCGGTGTACATTCTGAACTTGGTTCCATCTAAATCAGTGCCTTCTACTCCCACAGAATTGTGGACTGGGTGAAAGCCTAGTCTAAGACATATTCGGATATGGGGGTGTCCAGCACATGTGGTGAAGGCAGATGCTGGTAAGTTGGAACCTCGTACAGAAGTACGCATGTTCGTTGGCTATCCTAGAGGAACGAAAGGTGGTTTGTTTTATAGTCCTAGAGATCAGAGGGTGATCGTTAGCACGAATGCTAGATTTCTAGAGGAAGACAATGTGATGAGCCACAAGCCCAAGAGTAAAATTGTTCTGAAGGAATTAAAAGGAGAAGTCACTTCTTCAGTAACACCGGTACAAGAGGATATACCACAAGTCACTGCACCGCGTGTCACAGAGGATACACAGGAGATACCTCGTCATAGTGGGAGGGTTGTGAGATAGCCTGATAGATTCATGTTCTTGGGAGAATCTTCTGATTTGGTCCTTGGCGAACATGAACCTGATCCCTGGACATATGACGAGGCAATCCAAGATAAAGATGGAGCATCTTGGCAAAATGCGATGAATACTGAGATTGAATCTATGGATTCAAATCAGGTCTGGGAGCTAGTAGAACCATCCGATGGTGTAAAAACCATTGGATGCAAGTGGATCTACAAAAGAAAGAGAGGAATAGATGGGAAGGTTGAGACCTTCAAAGCGAGGCTTGTTGCGAAGGGGTATACTCAGAAAGAGGGTATCGATTATGAGGAGACCTTTTTGCCGGTAGCCATGCTTAAGTCTATCCGGATTCTCTTATGCATAGCAGCTCATATGGATTATGAGGTGTGGCAGATGGATGTCAAGACAACTTTCCTTAATGGAAGTCTTGAGGAAAACATCTATATGAAGCAACCAGAGGGATTCATTGCGAAGGGCAAAGAGCATCTTGTATGTAAGCTTAATCGGTCCATTTATGGATTGAAGTAATCTTCGAGGTCTTGGAACATCCCCTTTGATGAGGTAATCCAGTCTTAAGGATTTACTCAAAGTCCAGATGAGTCTTGTGTATACCAGAGATGTGACGAAAACGTAGTGGTATTTCTTATACTATACGTAGATGACATTTTGTTGATTGGCAGCAATATCAAGGTGTTATCGGACATAAGGGTATGGTTGTCCAAACAGTTTGATATGAAAGACTTGGGAGAGGTGGGACACATCCTTGGGATCAAGGTTATAAGGGATCGCAGGAAAAGGATGTTGTGCTTATTCCAAGCTTCATACATAGATACGATTATGGATCGTTTTAGCATGCAAAACTCCAAGAAGGGTTTTCTACCTTTCAGGCATGAAGTTCCTTTATCTAAGGAGATGTGTCCTAGAACATCTGAGGAGATAGAGGAGATGAAGGAGGTTCCTTATGCTTCGGCGGAAGGAAGCCTCATGTATGCGATGCTATGTACGAGACCATATATCTGTTATGCCGTGGGCATGGTCAACAGATATCAGAGTAATCCAGGACAGGGACATTGGACTGCAATAAAACATATATTAAGAAGGACTAGGGATTATATGCTAGTTTACCAGGCAGACCAATTACTCCCTGTGGGTTACACAGATTTCGACTTCCAATCAGATAGGGATAACAATAAATCTACCTCAGGTTTTATGTTTACTTTGGGAGGTGGAGCCATTGTATGGCGGAGTGTCAAGCAGAAATGCGTGGCGGACTCTACCATGGAAGCTGAGTATGTGGCAGCCTCTAAGGCGGTCAAAGAAGATGTATGGCTCAGGAACTTCCTGATGGACTTGGATGTGATTCCTGGTTTGCCCAAAACTATCACAATTTATTGTGATAATAATGGTGCGGTTGCAAACTCGAAGGAACCACGAGCCCATAAGGCTAGTAAACACATAGAGCGCAAGTACCACCTGATACGAGAAATCGTAAAGGAGGTAGAAGTTGTTGTCGCCTAGATTGCATCAGAGGATGACCTGGTAGACCCTTTCACTAAGGCCCTTCTAGTGAGAGTTTTGATAGGCATGTGGAGGAAAGGGGAATCAGATGTATGGCAGTATGAGGACAGCATAGTCTTTTAGTATAAGTGGGAGATTGTTGGGATGTATACTGAAAGTCTAGCTCTTTTGTATGAACATTTTTATTTTGAAATAAGAATCACATGATCATTGTTTTCACTTTATATTTATTATATTTGTGCATATTGTCTAATACTTTATATTGTAGATAACATGGTGCTTGGTGTGGCACAGAAGATCATGTTATCAGTCCCTTGTAGAATATAAGTAAAGGCTCACAACCAAGATGGTTTTGGACAAACCATTGGCATGGTTGTAGTGTAGCTTGGTATTATTTTATCTTGAACATAGAGTTACACTAGTACACTTAGGTGTATTGAGCAGGACCGGTATAGAGGTGATTCAATTTATTGCTGACTACATAATTGAATCGGACCTCGGATATTATGTTGTACATGCTCTTAATCCCGATATAATAACGAGCACATGCACTTAGTATTTATTTCTTTGATTTACCAAAGGGTGAGATTTATATGGATTAAATCAATATGCCCGGTAAGTTGGGAAATGATATTATTTACATGGTGTGCCGTTAATTATAGGAGGAAACCGTGTCCTATATATTAGGTTGATGATGTCCCCTTGAGGAGCTCATAAAGTTCATCATGTAAACCCTGCAGGTTGACTTAGTCAACATGTAAGGTTGAGTGGTACTACTCGAGGAGTTAGATGTTAATTGATTGATGGTCAGTAAATCAATTAATTGACGAACATTCGATAACTTAAACACGGGGAGATGAATGTACAAATAATGTATGGAGCCCATATTAATTTATGGGGGTTGGTGAGGTAATTTAATGATGATCCTCTAGTGGAATGGAACATCATTGATGGATCAAGTTTGTGTGGTTCCGATCCATCGGGTGGCCAAGATCCAACTCCTCCTCATGGTCCCTATCGTAGCCTAATATAAACCTCATAGAGCCTAGATCCAATGATGGAAAACAAAACTCTAAATCCGATGGTGGAGATTAAATCTCTAGATCCGACGGTTGAGATTAAATCTCAAGATCTGACGGTTGAGATTAAATCTCTAGATCTGACGGTTTAGATTAAATCCCTAGAACCGACGGTGGAGATTAAATCTCTAGATCCGACGGTTGAGATTAATTCTCTAGATCCGACGGTTGAGATTAAATCCCTAGAACCGATGGTGGAGATTAAATCTCTAGATCTGACGGTTGAGATTAATTCTCTAGATCCGACGGCTGAGATTAAATCCCTAGATCCGACGATGGAGATTAAATCTCTAGATCCGACGGTTGAGATTAATTCTCTAGATTCGACGGTTGAGATTAAATCCCTAGATCCGAAGGTTGAGATTAATTCTCTAGATCCGACGGTTGAGATTAAATCCCTAGATCCAACGGTGGAGAATAAAATGAGGCTTAAGCCTAACTCTATAAATAAGACTTCTTGGCTTGGGCGGCAAGGCTAATGCTAAGAAGATTAGGGTTTTGGGAGAGACTTTGGGCGGCAAGATTAGGGTTTAGAACCCTAATGGTTGGGCGGCGCCCATTGCCCATGGGGTGTGGCCGGTGGCAAGAAGGTAAGGGATTTGCTTCTCATCTTCCTCTCTTGGCCGGAGCATCCTCTCCTCTTCTCTATCAAGGTTGGCCGGCGGCAACCTTCTTCATGGTTGGTCGGCAATCCTTTTATTCTCTTTGGGCCAGCGGCAAACATCATGCTTGGAGCTTGATGGTTGGTCCTAGATAAGAGATGAGTTTTGTTTCCACACTTCCTCTTGTTCGGGGCGAGCAAGGAAGGAAGAGCGTGTTCTAGGAAGCTTCAACTTGTGGAGGATCTTCGCCCACACAAAGTCTACAAGGAGGTTAGGACATACGATAGAAGATCGAGAGGTTTAAAAGTTTTATTATTGATCTTTGCATGTTCTTATTAATATGATTGTATGTGTTGATTATACATGTCTACATCCATATGTATTTGTATAATCATGCACCCCGAAGATAAACACAAAGATCGGTGATCCGTCCATCGTATCTTCCATGGCTAACCGACTAGAAGAGCTTGGTTGCTTGAACAGTTCAAGCGATCGCTCAAGTCGTTAGCACGACGACGAATTGGTTGAGCTTAGGAAACTCATCCCATCCGGATTAGTTTTCATTAGTGAAAATTTTAATCCGGGGACATGGGAGCCAACGAGCCTCCTAGCATGCCATCACTAGTCAAGCATATCCTTAGATATCTAAAGGGTACAGTTAATGTCGGTATTTGGTACCCTAGATCTACCGAGTTCGAACTAACCGGCTACTCCGATTCGGACTATACCGGTAGTAAGCTCGATATAAAGAGTACGAGTGGTTGTTGTCAACTTCTCGGCTCGAGTCTAGTAAGTTGGTGCAGTAGGAAGCAACATTGTGATGCCTTATCTACCACCGAAGCCGAATACATCACGATGGGTGAGTGTGTTACTCAGCTTCTTTGGATGAAGCACACTCTCCGAGACTTTAAGTTAGATTTTACAAACACTAAACTCCACGTAGATAACATTAGCTCAATTAACCTAACTAAGAATCTGATATGTCATTCTAGGACAAAACATATATAGGTCAAACATCATTTCATTAGGGAGCATGTGGCCAACGGAGCCATACAACTCGAATACGTCGAATCGAAGTCCAACATGGCAGACCTATTTACTAAACCCGTACCCGAAGCCGAATTCAGTCTATTAAGATGAAAATTGGGCATGTGCATAGTAGAATAGGAACTTGCAAATTATATTTTCTTACTACTATTTCTTACTTTTTTATTTTTATGGAACTAGCATAGGACATACCTTAAATATCATGCACCTATAGATTTAAGGAGCCAATACATCTCACAACACATAGGACTAATGTGTTTGTGTACTTAGCCATGTAGATGAGCGTGAGATGTTAGGACCTTACTCCTGGTTTTAGATGTAGAGCTAGTGCATCGCCATGAACCACGGAGTATAATCATACATATTAACCGACTCTGACAAGGACTGGTTGATCTTTCATATCAATCAAGTCAAATATGAGTCGAATATTTTATAGACGAGCTTATTTTCAGTATACTATTTTCAAAATTTATTTGGAACATGCTTGGACTTACAACTATATTCAAAATCATGTTTTTCAAAACCCCCTGCTCTTTCTGATTTATGGCAAAAGGGGGAGAAAAGGCCAAAGTTAAGGGGTTATTTTTTGGTAACTTACTAGGGGTCATTTTTTGGTAACTTACTTAGTACATATTCTAATGACCCAAGTTAAGTAAATGTTTCATTTTTTGGTAACTTACTTAGTACATATTCTAATGACCCAAGTTAAGTAAATGTTTACTTAACTTAACTTAATTTTTAGAAATTAAATTAGGGGAGTACATATTCTAATGACCCAAATTAAGTAAATGTTTACTTAACTTAACTTAATTTTTAGAACTTAAATAAGGGGAGAAAGGTCAAGATTAAGAAATCAATTTTTTGATTTCTTAACTTAAAACTTATTTTAAACAATATGGCCGATATTAAGTAATTTCGATTACTTAATTCTTTTTAAGTAGCAAACATCAAGGGGACTTAACTTAATTTTTATAACTTAAATAAGGGGAGAAAGGCCAAGGTTAAGAAATCAATTTTTTGATTTCTTAACTTAAAACTTATTTTAAACACTATGACCAATATTAAGTAATTTCGGTTACTTAATTCATTTTAAGTAGCAAACATCAAGGGGGAGAGTTAAAACTCTTTCTCAAGTACTCACCCTCGGTCAAGGGGGAGGATTCCTCAAGGGGGAGCACTTGAAAAAGAGTTTTTATATACTCCTGCTCATTCATGCATTACTCATACTCATTTTGCTTAATGCACTTAATTTATTTTAATTAACTTTGTGTTGGTTTGCCATAGATCAAAAAGGGGGAGATTGTTGGTGCAGTAGGTACCTGAATTGAACCTGAGTTTTGATTATAGCAAATACACAAAGTTAAGTGCATTTTGTTATCTTACGAGTTGAATCAAGTATGCAGAAATGCTAAGCTAAGCCGAAGTTCAGCGACACTCGGAGAGAACCGTAGTGGTCAGGCGACACCGGGAGGACTTCGGAGGGAGCCGAAGGAATCAGGTGGAGACCGAAAGCAAGGCTTCAAAGGTAAATGTTGAGGTAAGCTCGTGTGAGTGAGCATAAGTAAGGTCGAGTCCTCCATACGGGGACATCATTAGGCAATGATCTGACCAAGACTTCCCATGGAAGGTCTATGTTGAGATCGGATGGCAAGTGGCCGTCGAATTCACTTATATTTCGAGCTAACTCTTTATTACAGTCGAAAATTCTGGCAATCAGTTCAACCGGCCAAGGATCAGTTCAACTGTTGAGCCATCAGTACAACCGGCCAAGGATCAGTTCAACTGCTGAGCCATCAGTTCAACCGGCCAAGAAATCAGTTCAACCGATGGTCAAGGATCAACTTCGAGGAGTCAAGGCTTATCACCTCATTTCAAGGGGGGTGGTGCTCAAATCTTATTGGCTGAAGTTCCTTTCGAAAAGGAGCTCAAGGGATATAAAAGGAGGGGCTCTCCTAGGGGTTTTCATCAATTCTAAGTGCCCTAAAGCCTCCACAACGCTGTGACTCTCCGACGACTCTACAACGACGAAGTGCTATCAACAACCCTAGCTTAATTTCTATTCTCTAGTTGTTGGTATAATCTTACTTTCTCGTCTCTTTAATATTGCAATTCTTTTTGTTAATCGAGATTTTCTATCGTTGCATTTTACCTTAATAGTAGAGAGGGGTTGTCTCTCTATCTTTTTCTTTCGAAGGTTTTTGTAATCATCAAACTCCTACCTCCAACGAGGAAGAGTGTTTTAGTGAATTGCCCTTCATACACGGTCTAGGACTGTTAGGTCCTTGGAGTAGTAGCCGAAGGCTATGAACCAAGTAAAAAAATACTATTGTCTCTTGTGTTTAATTTAATCTTCTGCTGTGTCTACTCATGTTTTAACGAACAAAACAAAAGAAAAGTTTTATCGCTCTTCACCTCCCTCTAGCTATCCGCTCGATCTAACAATTGGTAACAGAGCCGGGGGTGCTAAGATTTGGTGAAACCACCAATCTAGTTTTTTTAAAGATTTTTTTCTTTTTTTATTCTGTTTATTTCAAATTTATTTCATTTGTTTAGTTTTTCTCCCGTACTACTAATCCAAGACGCGAATCTTGGTACATTTCGATTGTTTGTGTTGTTGTTAGGTTTTTCGTCTTCATTCTCTTGTTTGTTTTTGTATCAATGGCCCATCTAGAGGCTTTTAGCACCGTCCGACCTCCGTTTTACAATGGAGATGACTTCCGTTATTGGAAGGGTCGGATGAAGTGCTTTCTTAAGACCCAAATTAAGATGTGGATCATAATCCAAACGGGATTCACACTTCCGACTAACGAAGTGGGTGAATCTTTGGATTATGACCAATGGACCAATGCTACAAAAAGACAAGTTGAAGCCGATGCCAAGGCGACTCAAATTCTCCAATGCGGCTTGTTCAAGGAGGAGCTTAATCGCGTCAGCCCCTTCATCAGCGCAAAGGATCTTTGGACAAAACTAGTGGAGCTACACGAAGGGACCGATGACGCCAAGGTATATAAGCACGATCTTTTGTTTAATAAATTATATAATCTAAAAATGCAGGAACACGAAACGGTGACGCAACTTCACACTCGCGTTCAAGACATAGTCAATAACCTACACATGATCGGGCAAAAGGTCGAAAACCACCACCTTATTGGGTATGTTCTCAACTCTTTTCCTAGGACTACCTTGTGGGCATCCATGGTCGATGCCTACAAGGTCTCCAAGGATCTTTCAAAACTTAGGTTAGATGAGTTATTTTCTGATTTCAAACTTCATGAGAAGTCTAACTCAGAACCTGAGAAGGGTATAGCACTTTTTGCAGGTTCGAGGAAGAAAACCGCGAACAAGCCACCCGCGAAGGAAGAAGAAGATGAGTCTGATTCGGAGGTCGACCCGAAAATGGAGGCCGAACTAGTCAACCTAGTTCGGAGGATAGTCAAGGGCCGAAAGTGAACCATCACTCGACCCAACGAAGGTAAGCCTAAAAGTTCTAATATTAGGTGTTACGAATGCAACAGGTTTGGACACATCAAGTCCGAATGCCCAAAGCTCAAGAGCAAAGCACCGAAACACAAAAGGCACTCAACGCTACATGGGAAGAAGCGTCCGAAGAAGAAGACGATGATCGCGTCCTCATGGCTAAACCGATTGAATTGGAGATGGAGTCGGAACTAGAACACGAATCTGAAACTGAAGACGAGTCAGACTGCGAAGCGCTATTCAAGACAAGTCATGGATACGCATCCGGTTCAAAAGATACACTCAAGGTAAGTCGATCCCTTATTAGTACGCTTTATAGTGAAATTAAATTCTTAACTAGGAAATTAGCTAAGTCTGAGTCCAAGGTTGAGACCCTAGTTGAGGAAGTTAAACTCCTCAAACACGAGGTCTCCCTAACCTCTTCGACTAGTCGAGTTCGAGAGGAGGACTCAACTCGGGTTGAAAAGCTCAAAGTTGAGAACTCACTCTTGAAGAGTCAAGTCGAAGATCTTAGGAACACGTTGGAAAGGTTTACTTTGGGATCCAAAGGACTTGACCTCCTACTTGGATCGCAAAGGGCCGTGTACAACAAGGTCGGGCTAGGGTTTAGCTCAAATACGACCAACAAGTCGTATATGTCGATTGTAAGTCGACATAAAAAACATGTCCAAGCATGGGTCCCTAAGACCGCCTTGATTTCAAACTTAGGATCGAACTAGTACTGGGTTCCCATGGAGCAAATCCATTATGTGGAGAGACCGAACCGATTCAACGGTCCAGGGGGAGCTAGTACAAAACTTGTTTGTATTTTAACTTAGAAATTGCATGCTTAGGTTCTTTATTTAGTTTGATTTTTCTTTTTAGAATGGCTAGATAGGACTATAGCTCGTCAATACTTGATAACATTGTACCAGGATGTGGCGAGATAATAGTACGCTAGAAAAGCGGAGTCTTGTGTATTCGGGCTAGATAAGGCGTATCTAGTTCGATGCACTTGACTGAGTAGAACTAGCTGAAGCTACCTCACCGTGTCCTAGACTAGTTAGACCAGGAAGTGGTCTTAGGTGAGTCAAGTCTCTATTTTTTTGAAAATGGCTTTGTCTAAGGAAGTGGTCGTTGTTCTGATCAAAGAAGGCCTCTGTGCCTTGCCACGACCTGGAAGCCATGATCTTGAAAAGTTGTCTTGATGAGCCTAAGGTTAAATCCGAATCTAAAGCAAGGTTTACAAGTGTTCAAATCATTAAAATTAAATCAAGTAAAATTGGAAGTCATCTCACAAGAACATATAGGGTTAACATGCTTGATCATGTAGACATGGGTGAGATGATTTAGGTTAATAATCTTCAACCAATATTTAATAAATCCAATATCAGATCCAACTACCTTGCGTGTAGGATATATGAATGTTGAACAGTAGTTTCTCCCGATACATGACCGGGGATCAACTAAAGTTTTCGAAGCTTTGATTCAAACGACAAGGATCGATAGCCTTCAGAAACAATGGCAAGCTCAAAATCATCGGATCAGGTGATATTGAGCTTAACTCTAACTTTATTATTCAAAATGTCTTATTGGTAGAAAATTTTCAATATAATTTACTTAGTGTAAGCCAATTGTGTGATAATAACTATAAGGTAATATTTCTAGAAAATGAATGCGTAATTAATACAAATGAAACTTCTAAAACAATCCTTAAGGGAACCAGAAATAACAATATTTACACTATTAATCTAACTAACTCCTCAACCAAGTGTCTTATGACACAGCAAGAGGAATCATGGTTGTGGCACCGACGACTCGGTCACTCACACCCAAGACTCATCCACAAGATGAGTCAGAGTGACTTAGTCAGAGGTTTGCCTAACCTCAATAACTTGGATAATAAAATATGTAATGCTTGTTAACAAGGTAAACAATCTAGGACACAACATCAACTAACTAATCAAGAACGAACCAAAAGTGTTCTTGAGCTCCTACACATGGATCTATTTGATTCACACGGAGCTAAATCACTTAATGAAAGTAAATTTTTCTTAGTCATAATTGATGACTATTCTTGATTTACTTGGGTTAGGTTCATCAAACACAAAAGTGATACCCTAGATCAATTAATCAACCTATTTAAACTAATAGAAAATCAACAAAACCTTAAAATCAAAAGGCGTAGGACTGATCATGGTGGTGAATTCGAGAACCACAGGTTTACAGAATTCTGTAACCTAAATGGATACCACCATGATTTCTCTTTGTTGGGTTTCCGGCACATCGGCGAGTGTGTATTGGAACATGTTTCGTAAACATGTGCACAATGAAAGAAATAAAAAAAATAAATCTAATTTATTAAAACACACACACCACATGCATGCATAGTACAGCGTGTGTAGACATAACCGTAAATTCAAATTTTGCAATAAAAGGAAATTTATACTACGTATACCTTACGTATCACGTATAGCGGGAAAGGCATCAACCGGAACGATCCTCACTAGAATCGTCTCTATCCATATCCACGCCGAGTATCTTCAGGATGACTTCACAAAGTCACAAGCCTCATCTTCGTACGAGTTACTAGCCTCGAGTTGAAGATGATGTGATCGAGAGAAGATCACAATCCGAATCAAAATTCGGATCCAAAATGAGTCCTCAAAAACTCGCTTCTCCGGAGAGGTATTCATCAACCGTTTGACGAAACCTTCATCCTCCACCTATGAGGATTACCGGAGTTCGAATCCCCGGAAAGGAAGCCACTGTCGGAGCTCCAAATGTCGTCCAAACGACGCTCCGACACAAAGTAAACAAGCTGTCCAAAAAATTGGACAGCTTTGGTGGAGGATTAGCGCTGACCAAATAAGGAAGCTAGACGCTCACCTTGTCGCCGGAGCCAAGGAAGATCACCGGAGCTCCTCCGGCAGCAGCTAGACGCCGGCAAAAGTGGAGGATGGCAGCTGCTGGATGCCGGCAAGAGGAGCTTGGGCGGTGGTGGGCGGCGGCAAGGATTTGGCGCCGGCTACACCAAGGAGAGGAGGGCGGCAACTTTAGGGTTGCATGGATTAGGGCTTAACAAAACCCTTAAGCCCTATTTTATAGAGAAAAAATTATCCTAATGATTATCGGATCATAACCAAAAGCCTGTTAACCCACTCCATTAATTTAAGTTAAAATAAACCAAACTGATTTGGTCTATTTTAAGTTAAAATGAACCGAACCAACTTTGGTTCATTCGTTTAAAACAAACTAAACCCCTTTGGTTTATTCTCCTCCATTGGATTAGAACCAAACCAATTTGGTTCATCCATCATGTCTTCAAAAGACACGGCCCATCCACGCTTCCATTGCGATTGAAACGATTTAATGCTCGGTCCTTGTTTGGTCCAACCAAACCTAGTTTCTCTCGGTATGAGAATCTCATTCTCAAGCTCGTTTTAAATCCTTCGGATTACGCTCGTTGTGCATGTGACCAAATAGGTTCTCGGTTTATGTTGGCCGTCTATAATTAACCATTAATTATTGAACGATCATGAGTGGCATCTAGTAGTACATCATGATCCCCAATTAATCGAAAAGATCAACGGTTGATCCAGTACTATTTTTGAAACCCTTCAGCAGATCGAATGAATTGTGCCCCATTCCATTCACTCATCTTATACCCACTTGGTTCAGGACATGGTCTATAGTGTCAGACCCCACTAGGTTGACAACGTCACACCTAGCCCAAGTATCATTTCCTCGTCCTACGGATTCTAGTTACTACACATGTATCGAAGAGTACCTTACTCTAAACATGTAATGCTTTGGCCAAAGACTTTGGTAATAATCCGACGAGAGGCCATGGGTATACATCTCCTCGCAAGGAGTGGTGAATCCTTTATAGGCTATTCAAACACCTTCGATCACTTCGACTTATACCCAATCATCCCGGGTCCACATCTCCTCAGAGATGCTTGCTTAAGATGTCAAAGCATATGTCTTTATGATCAAGATGACTTGAATACCGCAAGTCAAAGGAACATCGCACTTAAGCTGCAGTAAGAACTTCATTGACATATCTATATATGCAGAGAACCATATGAAGTCTTACGGCTGGTCACTCCAATGAACTAGTTACCATAACTAGCATCCACGATTAACTCCGGACATCACAATGTCTCCAGCCAGTGAGAATCAGCTGCTTGGATACACCAAGGAGTATACCTCGTGCTTGTCTTGACAGAATCGATGGTGTCCAAATCCATCAATTCATTGACTAGGGATAATTCTGATACATCACAATTACACATGTAGAGAAACTCACTAGTTGTGATCCAATCACAAATTCTCTCATGCTGTGAATCGTATCGTGGGCATTCAGTAAATGAGTTTAAGATCTAATCAAATACATGAAAACATGTATACTCAAATAGTGAATCTTCATTTATCATATAAATGGTTCAAACATAAGGCGATTGCCTTAGGACATCTCTCATATATTACTAACAAACTCCCACTTGGCTTAATGTCAATCGCTACGGTATCCAATACCATAAGCTCTAGAATGACCCTCAAACATACTTTGAGGTAATGCCTTAGTCAAAGGATCCGATAAGTTCCTTTCAGTGGGGATTTTCTCGATTTGTATTTCCTTCCTACTAATGATCTCTTTGATCAGATGATAGCGACGAAGCACATGTTTCGATTGTTAATGAGACCTTGCCTCTTTCGCCTGTGCAATTGCTCCATTGTTGTCACAGTAGACCGGTATTTCTTCAACCATGGCTGGAACCACACCGAGTTCATAAATGAACTTCTTGATCCAAACCGCTTCCTTTGCTGCTTCCGAAGCTGCAATGTATTCTGCCTCAGTGGTAGAATCCGCCACAGTGTCTTGTTTGGAACTTTTCCAACTCACTGCGCCCCCATTCAAGGTGAACACGTATCCAGACTGAGACCTAGAATCATCCTTGTCTATCTGGAAGCTGGCAACCGTATACCCGCGTATCACCATGTCCCCTTCTCCATATATTAGGAACACATCCTTAGTTCTTCTCAAGTACTTAAGGATTGTCTTAACAACTACCCAATGATCCATTCCTGGATCAGACTAGTATCTGCTCGTGACACTCAGAGCATACGATACATCGGGCCTCGTACATAACATAGCATACATGATAGATCCTATTGCGGATGCATAGGGAATCTTACTCATGCAAATCCTCTTGTCTTCTGTGCGCGGACACATAGACTTCGAAAGGTGTATCCCATGCCTGATGGGTAAGAAACCTTTCTTGGATTCCGACATGCTAAACCTCTTTAGCACTCGGTCTATATATGTAGACTGCGAAAGACCAAGCAACTGTTTCGATCTATCTCTATAGATCTTAATCCCGAGGATGTAGGTTGCTTCTCCCAGGTCTTTCATGGAGAATGTCTTGGACAACCAAATCTTAACTGACTGTAAGACTGAAACATCATTTCCTATAAGTAATATATCATCGACATACAATACTAGGAACACGACTGCACTCCCACTAACCTTTTTGTACACACAAGGTTCGTCTGGCTTTTGTGAGAAATCAAACTTTTTGATTGTCTCATCAAAATGGATATTCCAGCTCCTGGATACTTGCTTCAATCCATATATGGACCGTCGCAATTTGCATACCTTGGTTTTATCAACCGATGTGAAACCCTCAGGTTGTTTCATATGCACGACCTCGAGCAGGTTTCCATTAAGGAAAGCTATTTTCACATCCATTTTCCATATCTCATAATCATAATGAGCCGCTATGGCTAGGAGCATCCGAATGGATTTAAGCATAGCTACAGGCGAATAGGTTTCGTCATAATTAACACCTTGCTTTTGACGATATCCTTTTGCCACTAATCTAGCCTTATAGGTAATCACATTACCATCCATGTCGGTTTTCTTCTTGAAAACCCACTTGCACCCTATAGGCTTGATGCCTTCGAGTGGGTCAACCAAGTTCCAAACTTGGTTTTCATACATGGAAGCCATTTCCGACTTCATGGCTTCAAGCCACTTATCCCTTTTTGAACTTGTCAGAACTTCTTCATAACTGGTAGGCTCCTCATCATCAATGAGTAACAAGTCGTTCGATTCACTTACGAGAAATCGATATCTCTCAGGAATGTTGCGTGTTCTACCAGATCTACGAAGATGTGGTGTTTCAATAGGTCCAGCCGATTGCTCATCACTATGAGTTATCGGCTGTTGTGCTTCACCAGGTATCTCATCAATGTCTATTTGAGTCTCTCGAGCCTCCTCAAGCTCGACGACACTCCCACTGTTTTCTTGCAAGAGAAACTCTTTCTCTAGAAACACAGCATGCCTTAAAACAAACACCTTTTGTTCTATAGGATGATAGAATTAGTAACCCCTTGTTTTCTTAGGGTATCCAATAAATAGACATTTATCAGACTTAGCATCCAATTTGTCTGATACAGTCCGCTTCACATAAGCAGGACAACCCCATATCTTCAAGTAAGATACATGAGGTTTCTTACTATTCCATATCTCATATGGAGTAGTGGAGACTACCTTGGTTGGCATTCTGTTTAACAAGTAAACAGCTGTCTGAAGTGCATAGCCCCAAAAGGACTTGGGAAGATTCGCATGATTCATCATTGACCTGACCATGTCCAACAAGGTCTGGTTACGCCTCTCAGATACACCATTATACTGTGGTGTATATGGTGGAGTCCATTGAGACAATATACCATTGTCTCTTAGATAATCAAGAAACTCTTGACTTAAGTATTCACCACCTCGATCCGATCGAAGTATTTTAATACTCTTGTCATGTTGTTTCTCTACTTCATTTCTGAATTCTTTGAACCTTTCAAAGGCTTCAGACTTGTGTTTCATCAAGAACACATACCCAAACCATGAGCGATCATCGGTGAAGGTAATGAAGTAGATATAGCCTCCTAAAGCTTGTGTTGACATAGGTCCACATACATCAGTATGTATTAGACCTAGCAACTCTCCCACTCATTCACCTTTTCCTGCAAAAGGTAACTTAGTCATCTTGCCTTTCAAGCATGATTCGCATGTATCGTATGAATCCAATTCAAACGATTCCAGAATTCCACATCGGTGTAATTCGGACATGTGTTTCTTGCTTGCATGGCCAATACGACAATGCCACATGTAGGAGTCTAATTGATTATCCTTTCGAGCATGCTTGTTGCTCGCTTCGATATTGAAAATGTCACTGGATACGTCCAACGTATAAATACCATTGCTCAAAGTTCTAGTTCCATAAAATACGCCATTCAAAGTTATATAACAACAATTGTTACTAAACGTCAAATGATAACCATTTCTATTTAAGTAGGAAATAGAAACAATGTTCTTTATTAGAGAAGGAACACAATAGCAATTGTCCAATTCCAAGACTAGTGCACTAGGGAGCTTCAGCAAATAAGTTCCGATGGCGACCGCAGCAACCTTTGCTCCATTGCCAACTAGCATATTTGACTCCCCTCTAACGAGTCTTCTTCTATTCCTTAGCCCCTGTATGCCATTACATATATGTGAGCCACACCCAGTATCCAATACCCAAGTGTCTAAGGAAATAGAATGACAATCAACAACGAAGATACCTGAAGAGGATGGGGCATCGGATGCCTTCTTCTTCTTCATGGACTCAAGATAAATCTTGCAGTTTCTTCGCCTGTGGCCTTCCTTGCCACAATGATGGCAAGTGCCCTTTTGTGCTGGTTCTGCCTTTTTAGCCTTCTTGTTCTTCCCTTTCTTCTGTTCCTTTGCCTTCCTCTTAGAACCTTTCTTTGAGGAATCAACTAACATAACCACCTTCTCCTCATGCTTTACAGAAGGCTCCACAGTCTTCATCATATTGAGGAGCTCAGGAATAGTGGATTCTAATTTGTTCATCCGATAGTTCATCACAAATTGTGAGAAACTCTTAGGCAAACAATGCAGAATTAAGTCAATACTTAACTCATGATCCATCACAAACCCGAGGGTGGCCAGCAGCTCGATGTACCCGTTCATCTTTAGCACAAACTGCACTACAGATGAACCTTCTTGCATCTTCGTGGTGAAGAGGAGCCTAGAGACTTTGAACCTTTCGGATCTCGCTTGCTCATCAAAAAACTCATGAAGATGGAAGACCATGGTATTAGCATCCATATGCTCATGTTGCTTTTGCAGCTAAGGTACCATCGCAGCTAGCATGATGCAACTCGCCAGTTCAGAATCTGCCACATGTTTCTCATAGGCAACATTTGGTTTGGAGTTGCATCGTCCCTAGGACGGTTGGGAAGAGGCTCTGCAAGGACATATGCTAGCTTTTCTGCCTTGAGAACAATTCTCAAGTTTTTAAGCCAGTCCAGGAAGTTAGGCCCAGTCAATTTGTTTGAATCCAAAATAGTGCGCAAATTCAAAGACGTCATGATCAATTGATTAACCTAGAAATACAAAATGAGCATATATGAGAAAATGATTTTAAAATGCATCAATATACATTCATAAATCTCATTCATTTTTCGAATTTCAAAAACCCCAAAATCACTTCGGGAGATCGTAGGTCCATCTCCGAATGGGCTGATATCCAACATAGATATGAACAACCTTGGAGAGAGTCCAACAAGTCATTCATAACTACGAAGGTAGGTATCAAATATACCGATTGCATATCACATATATGCAACTATCACAATGTGCTATCAACTAATTGAATGTTCACACATACATCGGATTGTTAACACATTAACAAGTATGCATCATATGCATAGCACCCAACTTCACCTCCATTCACATCAACCTTGGAGAGAGTCCAACAAGCCGATGCTCTAGGTTAAAGCCAACCCATTAATTGAGAAATAGTTTTAATATGGTTAGAGCACATTCAACCAATTAGCCCGTCTTGGAGAGAGTCCAACAACCAAAGCTAACGATTGACCTCTGACTCTTACCATATTAGTATTAAACTATTTCATGGTTTGAACATGTTCGGGTTCGAGCCGGGCTTGGAGAGAGTCCAACAACCCAAACAAGAAACGGAACTCTGGTTTTAACCATATTAATGGAAGGTGTAGGCTTTAATATTGAGTAAAGGTTTTTATGTCTCATCCTCTTTGCATGCAAATAACTATTATCTACATAGCATGACATACATGACATACATCTACATGTCACGACACGCATGGCATAATGATATGCATCTAATGCAATTACATGACATACAATTATGACATGTACAAAATTTCCTTATATGTCATAACTATTTATGGAAATAAAATATGTTTAAGATTTGATTCTCCAAATTAAATCATGATTAAATTAGGAAACAAATTTCCACATCTAATCACATATTTTATTTGTGGAAAGTGTTGATTAAGGAAAGTCAATTTAGGAAACAAATTTCCTAAATCATCAAAACCACTTATGGAAATAAAATATTTTAAGATTTGATTTCCCAAATCAAATCATGATTAAATTAGGAAATAAATTTCCAAATCTAATCAAATATTTTATTTATGGAAAATATCAATTTCCATAAATACTTCTAACTTTCCAAAAGTAGAAGATTTCCATAAATACTTCTAGACTTTCCAAAATTAAAAAATTTCCAAAAATACTTCTAACTTTCCAAAAGTAGAAAATTTCCATAAATACCATTACTACTATCGTAAAATAATTTTACGATTATGTCGAAATACAACCTGGGCTCTGATATCATTGTTGGGTTTCCGGCACCGCGGTGAGTGTGTTCGAACATGTTTCGTAAACATGTGCACAGCGGAAGAAATAAAAATAATAAATCTAATTTATTACAACACACACACCACACGCATGCATAGTACAATATGTGTAGACATAACTGTAAATTCAAATTTTGCAATAAAAGGAAATTTATACTACGTATACCTTATGTATCATGTGTAGTGGGAAAGACATCAACCGGAACGATCCTCGCTAGAATCGTCTCAATCTGTATCCATGCCGAGTATCTTCAGGATGACTTCACAAAGTCACAAGCCTCGTCTTCGTACGAGTTACTAGCCTCGAGTTGAAGACGATGTGATCGAGAGAAGAACACAATCCGAATCAAAATTCGGATCCAAAATGAGTTCTCAAAAACTCGCTTCTCCGGAGAGGTATTCGTCAACCATTTGACGAATCCTTCGTCCTCCACCTATGAGGATTACCGGAGATCGAATCCCTGGCAAGGAAACCGCTGTCAGAGCTGCAAACGTCATCAAAACGATGCTCCGACACGAAGTAAACAAGCTGTCCAGAAAACTGGACAGCTTTGGTGGAGGATTAGCGCCGACCAAATAAGGAAGCTAGACGCTCACCTTGTCGCCGAAGCAAAGGAAGATCACCAGAGCTCCTCCGGCAGAAGCTAGATGTCAGCAAGAGTGGAGGATGGTAGCTGCTGGACGCCGGCAAGAGAAGCTTGGGTGGTGGTGGGCGGTGGCAAGGATTTGGCGCCGACTACACCAAGGAGAGGAGGGCGGCAACTTTAGGGTTGCATGGATTAGGGCTTAACAAAACCCTTAAGCCCTAATTTACAAAGAACAATTTCTCTTAATGGTTATCGGATCATAACCAAAAGACCGTTAACCTGCTCCATTAATTTAAGTTAAAATAAACCAAACCAATTTGGTCTATTTTAAGTTAAAATGAACCGAACCAACTTTGGTTCATTCGTTTAAAACAAACCAAACCCCTTTGGTTTATTCTCCTCCATTGGATTAGAACCAAACTAATTTGGTTCATCCATCATGTCTTCATAAGACACGGCCCATCCACGCTTCCATTGCGACTGAAATGATTTCATGCTCGCTCATTGTTTGGTCAAACCAAACCTAGTTTCTCTCGGTCTAAGAATCTCATTCTCAAGCTCGTTTTAAATCCTTCGGATTATGCTCGTTGTGCGTGTGACCAAATAGGTTCTCAGTTTATGTTGGCCATCTATAATTAACCATTAATTATAGAACGATCATGAGTGACACCTAGTAGTACATCATGATCCCCAATTAACCGAAAAGATCAACGGTTGATCCAGAACTATTTCTGAAACCCTTCAGCAGCTCAAATGAATCGTGCCCCATTCCGTTCACTCATCTTATACCCACTTGGTTCAGGATATGGTCTATAGTGTCAGTCCCCACTAGGTTGACTATGTCACACCTAGCCCAAGTATCATTTCCTCGTCCTACGGATTCTAGTTACTGCACTTGTATCGAAGAGTACCTTACTCTAAACATGTAATGCTTTGGCCAAAGACTTTAGTAACAATCCGACGAGAGGCCATGGGTATACATCTCCTCGCAAGGAGTGGTGAATCCTTTATAGGCTATTCAAACACCTTCGATCACTTCAACTTATACTCATTCATCCCGGGTCCACATCTCCTCAGAGATGCTTGCTTAAGATGTCAAAGCATAAGTCTTTATGATCAAGATGACTTGAATACCGCAAGTCAAAGGAACATCGCACTTAAGCTGCAGTAAGAACTTCATTGACATATCTATATATGCAGAGAACCATATGAAGTCTTACGGCTAGTCACTCCAATGAACTAGTTACCATAACTAGCATCCACGATTAACTCCGGACATCACAATGTCTCCAGCTAGTGAGAATCAGCTGCTTGGATACACCAAGGAGTATACCTCATTCTAGTCTCGACAGAATCGATGGTGTCCAAATCCATCAATTCATCGACTAGGGATAATTCCGATACATCACAATTATACATGTAGAGATACTCACTAGTTGTGATCCAATCACAAATTCTCTCATGCTGTGAATCGTATCGTGGACATTCAGTAAATGAGTTTAAGATCTAATCAAATACATGAAAACATGTATACTCAAATAGTGAATCTTCATTTATCATATAAATGGTTCAAACATAAGGCGATTGCCTTAGGACACCTCTCATATATTAATAACACTCTTGCCCTAGAACCCCACAACAGAATGGCCTAGTAGAATGTAAATATAGAACCCTACAAGAAGACGTTAGGACAATGTTAAACGAGTATAACCTACCCCATAGGTTTTTGGCGGAAGCCGTAAGTATGACATGCTATGTCCAAAATAGGATCCTTATGGTAAAGAGGCACCTTCGACGAATTTTATTGTATTACTTTTAGATTCCTCTATCACTTGAAAAAAAAAGTGAAAAATAAAGCTCATGTTGAAGCTTCTATAGTTAATGCTTATATTGTGGAGGAAGTCACAACTTTTGCATCATATTACTTTGAACCTCACGTTCAATGCAAGAGTCAAAAAGCAGGAAGAAACAATGAGGGTCCCGTTGATCCAAATTTGAAGGCATTCTCAATTTTTAATTACCTTGGTCGACCAAGTGGATCTTGTACAAGTAGATACCTAACTGGTCCCAAGTGGCTAGCAGTCCATACATATATTTTATTGAACTATCCAGAAGTAACGCCGTATTTCGAGTAAGTATATATTAGTTATATTAAACATTTTGTATATCATAAAATATTGTTCATGTTTTATTTAATTATATTGTAGGATTTTTCAAACTCTATATTCAGAGCTTCTGGAGCATGAGTTTAATAATTTCTGTGATGAAGAATTTGCACAATGGTTCATAAATTATGTAAGTAGTATATGATATTAAATTTGATAAATCTTGTCTGATGACACATATTGATTTTACTTTAGGTTCATGATAATCACTGTCACATTGAGCAAGACCTAATAAACAATCTGTCATGGGGTCTAAATTCAATGGTTAAAACTTGGCCCGCATATTTCATAAACGGATATAATTTTCATACTCAAGCTTATGGAACTGGAAAAACTACAATGAATAGCGGAGTTTGTGTTCAGTCATCTATTGATGGAGGTGCAAGGAATGAATTTTACGGTTTGTTGGATGAAATTTTAGAGGTAGCGTATCCAGGCTCAGATTTGCGAGTTATTTTATTTATGTGTAGTTGGTTTGACCCTATCAAAGGCATGAGGGTGCATCCACAGTTTAATTTGGTTGAAATTAACTACAAAACAATATACAAGAGGTACGAACAATTTGTATTAGCACAGCAAGCGATTCAAGTATTTTATGCTTCATATCCTAGTATGAGACGAGACAAAAGTGATTGGTGGGCAGTTTGTAAAACCAAAGCACGTAATAAAATTGAGGAACATTGGGAGGACATAGCCTATCAACAAGATGAAGTTGTCAATACATTTCATATCGAAGAGTATAATATTTCAACGTTACGAGATCCTAGTGGCATTGTAATAGACGTTGATGCAAGTGAACTGAATGAGTATGAAGATGAAGATTTCAATGATGAGGATGAGGATGAGGATGAGGATGTGGATGAGGATGAGGATGACGATGACGATGACGATGACGATGACAATTAGATGCATTATCATGCCAAAAATTTTATTGCAGACTTCGATTTCTAATTATTGGTAATTTACCTTTTAATTTATTGAATACCAATTGTATTTTATTTTACTATTTTATTCGAAAATCTATATATTTGATATGCTAATGATTTTTTTTTTATTTAGGGTCATCCAGTTGCTATGAATATGGTAATATTTTCATATTCTTCCTATTAATAATTCAATATGCAACTGCATTTGTTTTCCCTGTAATATTCTTCTAATAATAATGATTGTTAGTTTCGACGTGGCGGTCATAGACATAGTAGTGATGGAAGATCACAATCTTCCTCTGCTTCAGCACCCACACATTCTGATGCTCTTGCAGGAAATGTGCCCTCTACCTCTTCCCCAGTTGCAGGATCCTCTGATTCGCAACATATACCTGCTAATGTTTCTTCCCCGGTACAACAAACACTCGTGGAGAGGGAAGATATGAGAGAGTTTATATCTCCGCGAGGAGACTCGTAAGTATTCAAGTTTTATAATATTTATATTAAAATTTTAATACAATATATTTTTTTTAAACTATATAACGGAGTTTGTTTTTGGTTTTTGTTAGATTTACAAATTATGTACGTGTTATTCACGAGGTGAATAAAATAGTGAATAACCATTGGGCCGGCGCTTCTATGACTTATACAAGCACACCGGAAGATATTAAAGTTCTGTGGTGGAATGAGTTCAAGGTAATTTATTTCAATCTTTAGTATATGAAATTGCAGTGATTGTAATAAATTTTAATTTTCCTCTACTGCAGAGGGCATTTATTTGGGATGAGACTGAAACACTAGAGATTAGGAGGATTTTTAAGAAAAAATGTGGTGATCATATTCGAAACATACTAAATCATGCAAAAACTAGAAATAAGAAACCCCACTGTATAACTGAGGAGAATTGGAATAAAATTGTTTCACATTGGGGATCTGATGAAAGTAAGCGGAGGAGTGAACAGAATAAGCAAAATCAGAATTTTAACTCCGGCGTTATGTCTGCCACGTATGCGGGAGGATCCATAAATATCGGTGAGCATAGACATCGATTGGTGAGTACTTTCAATTTATGATTTTATAATCTAATACTCACTAATTTATAAATATGAACTGCTTAATTTGTTTAGGCCAAGGAGACGGGATCAGAGACATTATTTATTGACACTTTCACCCGTACATTTCAAAAAAAAGGATAAAACATGGAGTGGTGAAAGAGCTAGAACAATAAAGGTGTGTGATTGTAAAAATTTATTTTCTTATGTTAATATTTAATTCTTTTTTCTTTCACAATAGGAGAAATACGACGAACTTTCACAAAGAAATTCAGGAGCAAGTGATGATGGAGTCGAATCGGAGCCATCTGTTAGCAATATAAATTTATGGCTCGAAGCATCTGGAGGACCGAAAAGTGAAAGAATACTTGGACTCGGCTCTTTTAGCCAATCCTATAAAGTCCCTGGTGCTTCTTCTTCATCCTCTCCAGCATCAAAGGCCCAAGTTATTCAATTAACCGAAGAGGTTAATCATTTGAGAGAGTTACTAGCACAGAAGGAAACTGAATCGAGACAGAATGCTCAGAAAGTTCAAGACTTAAATGAAAAGATGAACGAAGTTCAAAGGCAACAAATGTTTATTATGCAACATCTTCAGTTACCGTCTAGCTCAAATCAATTTCCTCCTTCTTACTCTGCTCCTCCTCCGCCTGATCCCTATCATGGAGAAAATGATGATGTATTTTTTGATGACAATCGTGATGATGTTGATTATCTTTGACTGTGTTTGTGAAAGTTTATTTGTAAGCTTCTTGACTTATGACATATGTCGTATTTATGTTTTTATAAGTTTGTTGTATTTAACTGTTGCCGGATGATAATGATACGTACGGTAGACCTTTAGATGTTTGTTATCTGTATAAATTGGTTTGATTTCCATATTATTGTTTGTTGTATAATTGTGTTAATATTGTTGTGTGTTTGTTGTAAAACAGCGAAAAAATATTAATTTGTAAAAAAAAATTTCCTCTAGATTTGCAACGAAAATACAATTTTCGTTGCAAATTTATATATATCAGTCGACTGATAAAATTTTTTTGGCCATCAGTCGACTGGTAGACAATGTCAGTCGACTGATGTACTGTAGCAGGTTACAGAACCCTTCGTAGCCGACTAACCAGTCGACTACTAAACTGGAAGTCGACTTCCATATTGTAACAACTTACAGAATGTCTGGTAGCCGACTGGTCAGTCCGACTGGTCACGCTAGCAGTTGACTGATGTATTAATCAGTCGACTGCTAGTTCAATTTTTGGCGACGAATTATTATTTTCGTCTCAATATTTGCGACGAAAAATTATTCGTCGCCAAATTTAATTTTATTAGTTAATTCCGTTCATCAGAATTTGGCGACGAATATATTTTTCATCGCAAATTTGGCGACGAAAATAATATTCATCGCCAAATTTCATTATATTGGCCGGCGGTGGATGGGAGAATTTTGCGACGAATAAAAATTTTGTCGCATATTTGGCGAAGAAAAAATTTATTCTTCGGTAATTTGGCGTCGAATGTATAATTCGTCGCCAAATTCAGCGACGAAAAGTGTTATTTGTCGCAAAAATTTGCGACGAATCATCTTTTTCGTCGCCAATTTGGCGACGAAAACAATTATTTGTTGCCAAATTTGGTGACGAATTTTGCAATGAAATAATTATTCGTTGCAATTTGGCGATGAAATTTATTTTTTCGTTGCAGATTTTAGCGGCGAATTATTTGCAACGAAAATTTTTTCGTTGCAAATTTCGTTGCAAGAAAATTTTGCAACGAAATTTTTTACAAATTTCATTGCAAAATTCGTCACCAAAAAAGGATTTTTTTTGTAGTGATAACACTCTTGCCCTAGAACCCCACAATAGAATGGCCTAGTAGAACGTAAATATAGAACCCTACAAGAAGCCGCTAGGACAATGTTAAACGAGTATAACCTACCCGATAGGTTTTGGGCGGAAGCCGTAAGTACGACATGCTATGTCCAAAATAGGATCCTTATGGTAAAGAGGTACCTTAAGACCTCATACGAGATTTATCACGATAAAATACCTAACATCAAGTACTTTAGGGTATTTGGGTGTAAGGTACATATCCTAAACACTAAGGATTACCTAGGGAAATTTATATCCAAAACGTCGACCAGAATCTTCCTAGGATACTCGACTACAAGTAGAGCTTATAGAGTATATAACCATGACACCCTTAGAGTCGAGGAGACTATCAATGTAGTATTTGATGAAGGACATGAAACTACAAAACCCCCGACAACCCCAATTAGCGAGCCGATTCATACCAAACTCAACTCCGATCCGGAGATCAAGTCTAGTATTAATCCTAACATAAGTCAACCAAGTCAATCTATTGACAAGTGGTAGATGACTCAAACCAAACTAGGACTCAATCGAGTCATCCTATTGATCAGGTGGTAGATGACCCATACCCAAACCAAACTAGGACTCAAACGAATCATCCTATCGACCAAGTGATAGGTGATCCAAGCCTAGGAGTTCGAACTAGAGCCTCATACAGAAACCTTAGTCAAATCTCCTTGATTTCGAAAATTGAACCCAAAACTATTGACCAAGCTCTTCTTGATCCCGATTGGATTATTGCAATGCAAGAAGAACTGGCTCAATTCATTAGGAACGAAGTATGAGAATTAGTACCACCACCTAAAGATAAAACAATCATTGGAACAAGGTGGGTGTTTATAAATAAACTTGATGATAAAGGTGAAGTAGTTAGAAATAAAGCAAGATTAGTCGCTAAAGGATTTAGTCAAGTCGAGGGCTTAGATTACGACGAGACCTATGCTCCAGTAGCTAGGTTAGATTCCATTCGAATGTTATTATCATATGCTGCACATCGAGGATTTAAGTTGTTTCAAATGGATGTAAAGTCAACATTCTTGAATGGATACATTAAAGAAGAGGTTTATGTCAAGTCTCGAAAAAAAATAAAATAAAATAAAATAAAATAAAATAAAATAAAATAAAATAATAATAATAATAATAATAATAACAATAATAATAAATAAATAAATACACGGGCGAAAATCATCGAAAAAGGGGGATAAATTTCGGGGTCTATTTACACCCTAAATAATCACCGTTGAGAGGCAAAAAGGGGAAAAACCCTAAACCCTAATTAACCGGCCGAATCCTATATATATATATATTTTCCTTTTTTGTTTTTTTTTTATTCTTCTTTTTCCCTTCGCTCCGTTCGCGCGATCCACGTCCTGCCCGCAAGCCGCCGCAGCCGACGAAGGAGGCGATCGCCAAAATCGACCCTCCTCCTTCCTCTTCACAGTAAGTAGATCTCTGTTTAGGGCTGGCGTGGCGAGATTTTTAGCTCGGGTTTTGGGATTGAAGCGGCGGGATGGAGATCGAGATTTCGGATTTGATTGTGGTTAAGCACTGAGTTGCCAGATTGGGTTCTAGTAGAGCTCGTGGGGGTATTTTCTCGGGATCTTAGGAATGGATTAAGCTGTGGGTTTCGGTTGAGCTTCATTACCCTTCGGATTAGAGGATTGGAAGAATAGGGGAAGCACGGGAAGGGGATTAGGGATTCAATTTTGCGGGTTGTGATGGGGGTGCTGGAGGAGAAGGTGTTCGGACTGCTTGGATTAGGGTTTTGGCAGGTTGGGAATAGGAGAAGGGGTACGTATAAACGGATTTCGGTTATTAGAATGTATGGGAGATCGGACTCTGAATTGGGATAGCTTCTGTTTGAAGTTGTGCGCGGATTGACATGGTGGGCTTTCTCCGGTGGATGTGTAATAACTGATGGAATACATGTTGGGGTCATTAAGGAATTGGGAATGCTGAGTTACGTAAACGAGGTTTAAATATCGAGTTAATAGCCAGATAAATGTTTAATAGATGCAATGAGCAGATAGTTTGGAAGAAATCAGCATGCTAGGGGATGTAAATTAGTGTGTACATGAGCATTATGTCAGTAGATGTTTTCCGTTATATTGGTTATCAGTTAACATGCTTAGTTAATATTTCATAAGTTTATTTTTCTTTAGACTGTAAATGATATGTAATATGTGATAACTATCATCTACCTGTGTATGAGGTCAGATGTTAAATATATATATATATATATATATATATATATATATATATATATATGTAGTTCAGTTATCATCTACCTGTGTATGAGGTTGGATGCTATACGTATATGTGTGTACTTACCATCTACCTGTGTGTGAGGCTAGATGCTATATATAGATAATATATATATATTTGTCCACCCATGATGATGTCTGTTATTATTTTTAGTTAAATTGTTTATCCAAATCTTTCCTGTGCACTGATGTTATGTAAATAAGTTATACGATCATCTACCTGTGTATGATGTTAGATGCTATATATTTAGTTATAAATGTTCACCCATGATGTTTTATGTTATCATACCTGACTAAGTATGATAGAAAATGATGTAAATTCTTAGATAGCTAACGTATGTACATGAACATTAGTGGTGCACAGACGGGTTGGGCTCCCGGGTTGAGCTCGGGAGGGCCCACCCAAATTGGTGATTGATTGATGATCGATGATTAGTTTCTTCCTAGAGGTACCTCGAGATTGCACAAGAAAGTAAGGTATTTGGCTCGATTTTAAATGCATAATGTGAGGCACCACGAGGGTTTATGTTTGGTCGATTAAGCGTAATGAAAGGCATGATTGTTATTGTACTTGTTATAATGATATGATGTTAAAAGTATTGGTTATATTTCCTATTGACTTACGAATGTATAGCAGAAAATGTATGTCGAACTACGAGTTTACCTTCTGATTGTAGAGTTATATGTTTCTTTCTGAATTTCTCCTCCTTGTGTTATATCCCTGTCATTGATCTACTTACTGGGCTGTGAACTCATGATGTCACATAACAATTTCAGGTAGGGAACAGGATACCCCGATTGAGACGGAAGAAGCGGAGGTGGTGTAACTGAGGAGATGATGATGAGCATGGCACACATTGTCCGGGGCATCTATGGAACATGGTATCGAGATTCAGGGGAGAGGATTTGATGTCTTATTTTTCTTCAGGCGTGAGGGTTAAGTGTGTAGTTGAGACTGCTAAACTGGATGGAATAAATTAAACTGTTGCCTGGCGTTAAGATCTTGTGTATAATGGATAATATTTACGTGTGACTAGGGATTTTGTATATGCATACTGGGTTAGGTCTTTTCAGTTGGTATCAGAGCGAACGATCCTGAAGGACAGTGTGTGCATGCAATCTCATCAAGGACTCAGATACATCCATCTCCGCGGTTGTAAGCTTTAAATTACTTTTCAAGTAGTAGTCTTAATGTAATCATGTTTGGGTTTATGTATAAAATGGAGATAACGATACAGGTATCGGGTTTTATAGGAGAATGGCGGGCCGAAGAAACAATGGTGAAGGGGGGCAGAATAGTCAGTTTCTCGCTGAGCTTGCCGCAATTATGCAGGAACAGAGTCGGATTCAGGGGGAACAGATCCAACAACTGTTGAGAGCCAGGGAGCATGGAAACACCCCCGGTGGTCCCACAGCCAGTGGGAACCCAATTTACAAGCAGTTCAGGGACCTTGGACCGACAGAGTTTAAGGGAAGCTCAGACCCGATTGTGGCAGAAGGATGGATTCGATCATTGGAGACGATATATGACTTCATGCAGCTTACTGATGCTGACAAGGTGAGGTGCGCCATATTCATGTTGCGGGGCGATGCTCGGATATGGTGGGAGGGTGCCCGTTCAGCGGTGGATTTAGCTACAACCACTTGGGTTGAATTCAAGGAGGTATTTTATGGTAAATACTTTACTGCTGACACCAGAACCCGAATGGCCAGAGAATTCCTAGAGCTTGAGGGACCGAATATGGTGAGTATGTCAAGGAATTCGAGAAGGGGCGGTATTTTGTACCTATGATCGCCAGTCAACCGGTAGAGGAGCTGAAACATTTCACTGAGGGATTGAGGGCAGCCATCCGCCATGATGTCAGGGTGAGTCGAGTTACCACCTTCAGAGAGGCTGTGGATCAGGCTCTGATGGCAGAAAGGGACAGGAATGACATGATAAGGGAAGTACAGACTAAGAGGTCTAGTTACCAGGGGAGGGAACCTCCTGCGTCGAGTCAGAAGAGGTTTGCACCGAGCCCGTTTCAAGGCAAACAACCACGATTTGAGGCCGACCACGGCCAGCGACCCGAGGCCCGACCAGTCGACCATACTGTTCTCAAGGGTGGAAGCAGAACTCAGTGCCCCAAGTGCGATAAGACTCATGCAGGTCAGTGTTTGGTGGGTACAGATGTGTGCTACAAGTGCAAGAAACCTGGGCACTTTGCTATGAACTGCCCTCAACTCAAAGAGCCAACTAGAGGAAGAGTGTATGCTATGACACAGGAGCAGGTGGATCCGGATTCGGCCATTATCACAGGTAGAATTTCTATTGTCAATCTACCTGCTCATGCCTTAATAGATTCTGGAGCTACACACTCTTTCATATCGGTGGCCTACGTTGCAAAACTAGGTATTTCATGTGATCGATGACTAGGCTATCTCAGTGTCCTTGCCTTGGGAAGAAGCCCGGACCGGCAATAGAATAGTGAGGAAGCTGTCAGATGATAAGGATGCGAGAACTATACTGATATGAACTTATTGTATTAGAGATGGTGGACTTTGATGTAATTCTAGGTATGGATTGGTTGACCCGGTACGAGGCCATTATCGACTGTAAACAAAGGATGGTTAAACTGAAACTACAAAATGATGGATTTGTCATCTTCAATGCAACCTCCACGTTGAGTCATCTACCTATTATATCAGCATGTAAAGCTCAGAAAATGTTAAGCAAGGGGTGTAACGAATTTCTAGTCAACCTAATGGGAAGTTCTGAGACTTTTAAACCCAGTCTGGAGGAAGTAGAGGTAGTCCGGGATTTCTCCGATGTATTTCCAGAGGATATTGCAGGATTACCCCCTGTCAGGGAAGTTGAGTTTGGGATAGAATTAGTATCGGGAACCACCCCCGTGTCTAAAGCACCGTACCGCCTCGCACCCACCGAAATGAAGGAACTGAAGGAGCAACTACAAGAACTACTGGATAAGGGTTTCATCCGACCCAGTGTGTCACCCTGGGGAGCGCCAGTGTTGTTCGTCCGTAAGAAGGACGATTCAATGCGATTGTGCATTGACTACCGGGAGTTGAACCGGGTTACAGTCAAGAATAAGTACCCGTTGCCTAGAATCGATGATCTGTTCGATCAACTACAGGGAGCAACGGTATTCTCGAAAATTGACTTGAGGTCGGGGTACCATCAATTGAGGGTGAAAGGAGAAGATGTTCATAAAACTGCCTTCAGAACTCGATATGGTCATTATGAGTTTCTAGTTATGCCGTTTGGACTCACTAATGCTCCGGCAGCCTTTATGGATTTGATGAACCGGATTTTCCAGTCATACCTGGATCAGTTTGTGATTATCTTCATCGATGATATACTAATTTACTCTCAGTCGTCGAAGAGCATCGACAACATCCGACTGCTCGCAGACTCAAGGATAAGCGGATATCGCTAAGTTCAAATGCGATTTCGGATGAGACAAATAGCATTTTTAGGACATATAGTCTCGGAGAGGAATAGAGGTGGATCCAATCAAAGTGGAGGCAATCCGAGTTGGGCTACTCAGGAATGTTACGAAATTGAAGCTTCACAGGACTAGCGGGGTATTATCGCAGATTTATTCAGAATTTTTCACGAATTGCGCTACCCCTGACTTCGTTGACCAAGAAGGGGGTGAGGTACGAGTGGACTACTCAGTGCGAGAAGAGTTTTATGGAGCTAAAGGAAAGGCTGATGATATTGTGCTTGCGATTCAGACACTTAGGGCAATTTGTGGTGTACTGCTGATGCCTCAAACTGGTCTAGGGCGTATTGATGCGAGAAGGGAGGGTCATTGCCTATGCATCACGTCATTGAAGGTGCATGAGCGGAATTATCCTACACATGACACGGAACTAGCTCTGGCGACACTATCTTTACGGAGAACGATGCGAGATCTACACAGATCATAAAAGTTTGAAATATTTCTTTACTCAAAAGGAACTGAATATGCAGCAGAGCGATGGTTGGAGTTGGTAAAGATTATGACGCAATATTAACTATCACGGGTAAGGCTAATGTGGTGGCGGATCTTGAGTCGCAAGCAGCGGCTTATTCTGATTGACCACCCAGCAAAGATTGATATCAGAATTTCAACAGATAAGAGTGGAGGTGATAGCACCAGGTGAGCAGGTTAGGTTGGCGGCACTGACGGTTACATCGAACTTACGGGATCAAATCCGGGCAGAACAAGCCTCGGATCAACAGTTAATGGAATGGAAACGCAAAGATGAAGCAAAGGGTAGCACCATCTACTCAGTGATTGATGGGATAGTGCGATACAAGGGCCGCATATGGGTGCCTAAGGGTGAATCCCTGAGGGAGAATCTCATGAAGGAAGCTCACACTACCCCGTACTCTATCCACCCTGGCAGCACAAAGATGTATAAGGATATGCGACTATTATATTGGTGGCCGGGCATGAAGAGAGACATAAGAAAGATGGTTCATGAGTGCCTTACCCATCAGCGTGGTGAAAGGCCTAAGCACCAAAGGCCAGCGAAGTGGGAAAATGTTGCCATGGATTTTGTGGTAGGATTACCGATCTCGGCTAAGGGATCAAATGCAGTATGGGTTATTGTGGATCGATTGACAAAGTCAGCCCACTTTTTGCCGGTGAAAACCACTTTTACTATGATACAATATGCAGAGTTGTACATACGGGAAATAGTAAGGTTACATGGAATCCCAGATCAGATTGTGTCAGATAGGGATCCAAAATTTACATCAGGGTTCTGGAAGAGTTTGCATAGGGGATTGGGTACAAAACTTGCTTTCAGCACTGCTTTCCATCCCCAGACTGACGGTCAATCTGAGCGAGTAATTCAGATTTTGGAAGATATGCTACGAGCTTGCATTATAGATTTCAAAGGAAGTTGGGAGTCCAAACTGCCTTTGGTAGAGTTCACCTATAATAATAGTTATCAATCCACCATCGGTATGGCTCCCTATGAAGCGCTATACGGAAGAAGGTGTAGAACCCCACTACACTGGGAAGAGGTAGGAGAAAGGGCAGTTCTGGGTCCAGAGATTGTGACACAAACTGTGGAACTAGTAGCAAAGATCCGGATGAATCACGATTCGCATGAGTCGCCAAAGAGTTATCTTGATTATCGAAGGAGGGACCTAGAGTTCACGTGGGAGACCATGTATTTCTCAAAGTGTCACCCATGAAGAATCTGCGGTTCGGAAGGAAGGGCAAACTTAGTCGAGGTATATTGGGCCTTTTGAGATCCTCGTCGGATTGGAACACGAGCATACCGAGTTGCGCTACCACCAAACACAGCGGGAGTTCATAATGTGTTTCATGTATCCATGCTCAGAGGTACCTTTCTAATCCCGCACATGTGATTGGGTATGAAGCCATCACAGTGGACACGGATCTATCCTACGAGGTAAGACGGAACAAATATTAGATCATCAAGTGCGGAAGTTGAGAAATAAAGAAATCGAATGGTGAAAGTTTTATGGGGAAATCAAGCGAGATAGGAAGCTACAGGAGGACCGAGCGGATATGCGTGGAACTATTTGGTAAGTCAAATTTCGAGGACGAATTTTTTTTTTTAGGGGGAAAGAGTTGTCAAGTCTCGAAAAAAATAAATAAAATAAAATAAAATAAAATAAAATAAAATAATAATAATAATAATAATAATAATAATAACAATAATAATAAATAAATAAATACACGGGCGAAAATCATCGAAAAAGGGGGATAAATTTCGGGGTCTATTTACACCCTAAATAATCACCGTTGAGAGGCAAAAAGGGGAAAAACCCTAAACCCTAATTAACCGGCCGAATCCTATATATATATATATTTTCCTTTTCTGTTTTTTTTATTCTTCTTTTTCCCTTCGCTCCGTTCGCGCGATCCACGTCCTGCCCGCAAGCCGCCGCAGCCGACGAAGGAGGCGATCGCCGAATCCTTCTTGGCCGAGTCGGCCTTGCCTCCTTCCTCTTCACAGTAAGTAGATCTCTGTTTAGGGCTGGCGTGGCGAGATTTTTAGCTCGGGTTTTGGGATTGAAGCGGCGGGATGGAGATCGAGATTTCGGATTTGATTGTGGTTAAGCACTGAGTTGCCAGATTGGGTTCTAGTAGAGCTCGTGGGGGTATTTTCTCGGGATCTTAGGAATGGATTAAGCTGTGGGTTTCGGTTGAGCTTCATTACCCTTCGGATTAGAGGATTGGAAGAATAGGGGAAGCACGGGAAGGGGATTAGGGATTCAATTTTGCGGGTTGTGATGGGGGTGCTGGAGGAGAAGGTGTTCGGACTGCTTGGATTAGGGTTTTGGCAGGTTGGGAATAGGAGAAGGGGTACGTATAAACGGATTTCGGTTATTAGAATGTATGGGAGATCGGACTCTGAATTGGGATAGCTTCTGTTTGAAGTTGTGCGCGGATTGACATGGTGGGCTTTCTCCGGTGGATGTGTAATAACTGATGGAATACATGTTGGGGTCATTAAGGAATTGGGAATCGAGTTACGTAAACGAGGTTTAAATATCGAGTTAATAGCCGGATAAATGTTTAATAGATGCAATATGGCGGATAGTTTGGAAGAAATCAGCATGCTAGGGGATGTAAATTAGTGTGTACATGAGCATTATGTCAGTAGATGTTTTCCGTTATATTGGTTATCAGTTAACATGCTTAGTTAATATTTCATAAGTTTATTTTTCTTTAGACTGTAAATGATATGTAATATGTGATAACTATCATCTACCTGTGTATGAGGTCAGATGTTAAATATATATATATATATATATATATATGTAGTTCAGTTATCATCTACCTGTGTATGAGGTTGGATGCTATACGTATATGTGTGTACTTACCATCTACCTGTGTGTGAGGCTAGATGCTATATATAGATAATATATATATATTTGTCCACCCATGATGATGTCTGTTATTATTTTTAGTTAAATTGTTTATCCAAATCTTTCCTGTGCACTGATGTTATGTAAATAAGTTATACGATCATCTACCTGTGTATGAGGTTAGATGCTATATATTTAGTTATAAATGTTCACCCATGATGTTTTATGTTATCCTTCTGTGACTAAGTATGATAGAAAATGACAGAAATTCTTAGATAGCTAACGGTATGTACATGAACATTAGTGGTGCCTGGACGGGTTGGGCTCCCCGGGTTGAGCTCCGGGGAGGGCCCACCCAAATTGACAGATTGACTGATGACTGATGACTGATTCCCTTAGTTTCTTCCTAGAGGTACCTCAGGATTGCACAAGAAAGTAAGGTATTTGACTGGCTCAGCATTTTAAATGCATAATGTGAGGCACCACGAGGGTTTATGTTTCGGTGCAGTTAGCGTAACAGAAAGGCATGATTGGGTTCGCTGTACTTGTTATAATGATATGATGTTAAAAGTATTGGTTATATTTCCTATTGACTTACAGAATGTGTAACCGAAAATGTATGTCGAACTACAGTAGTTTACCTTTACAGTTGTAGAGTTATATGTTTCTTTCTGAATTTCTCCTCCTTGTGTTATATCCCTGTCATTGATCTACTTACTGGGCTGTGAACTCATGATGTCACATAACAATTTCAGGTAGGGAACAGGATACCCCGATTGAGACGGAAGAAGCGGAGGTGGTGTAACTGAGGAGATGATGATGAGCATGGCACACATTGTCCGGGGCATCTATGGAACATGGTATCGAGATTCAGGGGAGAGGATTTGATGTCTTATTTTTCTTCAGGCGTGAGGGTTAAGTGTGTAGTTGAGACTGCTAAACTGGATGGAATAAATTATACTGTTGCCTGGCGTTAAGATCTTGTGTATAATGGATAATATTTACGTGTGACTAGGGATTTTGTATATGCATACTGGGTTAGGTCTTTTCAGTTTATGTTAGTCAACCCCCCGGTTTCGAAAATCTAGATAAACCTGACCATGTTCTTAGGTTAAAGAAAGCTCTCTATGGACTTAAACAAGCTCCTCGAGCTTGGTACGAGAGGCTTTCGATTTATCTTAAGTCCAAAGGATTTAACCAAGGTGTAGTTGACCCAACCCTTTTCATAAAAATCGTAGGTAAAGACATATTCATAGCCCAAATCTACGTAGATGATATTATTTTCGGAACCACCAACTCGATCCTACTGAATGAATTCATTACACTTAATGTCGGTATTTGGTACCCTAGATCTACCGAGTTCGAACTAACCGGCTACTCCGATTCGGACTATGCCGGTAGTAAGCTCGATAGAAAGAGTATGAGTGGTTGTTGTCAACTTCTCGGCTCGAGTCTAGTAAGTTAGTGCAGTAGGAAGCAACATTGTGTTGCCTTATCTACCACCGAAGCCAAATACATCGCGATGGGTGAGTGTGTTACTCAACTTATTTGGATGACGCACACTCTCCGAGACTTTAAGTTAGATTTTACAAATACTAAACTCCACGTAGATAACATTAGCTCAATTAACTTAACTAAGAATCAGATATGTCATTCTAGGACCAAACATATAGAGGTCAAACATCATTTCATTCGAGAACATGTGGCCAACGGAGCCATACAACTCGAATACGTCGAATCAAAGTCCAACTTGGCAGACCTATTTACTAAACCCATACCCGAAGCCGAATTCAGTCTATTAAGATGAAAATTGGGCATGTGCGTAGTAGAATAGGAACTTGCAAATTATATTTTCTTACTACTATTTCTTACTATTTCATTTTTATGGAACTAGCATAGGACATACCTTAGATATCATGCACCTATAGATTTAAGGAGCCAATACATCTCACAACACATAGGACTAATGTGTTTGTATACTTAGCCACATAGATGGGCATGAGATGTTAGGACCTTACACTTGGTTCCAGATGTAGAGCTAGTGCATCGCCATGAACTACGGAGTATAATCATACATATTAACCGACTCTGACCAGGACTGGTGATCTTTCATATCAATCAAGTCAAATATGAGTCGAATATTTTATAGATGAGCTTATTTTCAGTATACTATTTTCAAAATTTATTTGGAACATGTATGGACTTACAACTATATTCAAAATCGTGTTTTTCAAAACTCCCTGCTCTTTCTGATTTATGGCAAAAGGTGGAGAAAAGGCCAAAGTTAAGGGGTTATTTTTTGGTAACTTACTAGGGGTCATTTTTTGGTAACTTGCTTAGTACATATTCTAATGACCCAAGTTAAGTAAATGTTTCATTTTTTGGTAACTTACTTAGTACATATTCTAATGACCCAAGTTAAGTAAATGTTTACTTAACTTAACTTAATTTTTAGAACTTAAATAAGGGGAGTACATATTCTAATGACCCAAGTTAAGTAAATGTTTACTTAACTTAACTTAATTTTTAGAACTTAAATAAGGGGAGAAAGGTCAAGGTTAAGAAATCAATTTTTTGATTTCTTAACTTAAAACTTATTTTAAACACTATGACCAATATTAAGTAATTTCAGTTACTTAATTCTTTTTAAGTAGCAAACATCAAGGGGACTTAACTTAATTTTTATAACTTAAATAAGGGGAGAAAGGCCAAGGTTAAGAAATTAATTTTTTGATTTCTTAACTTAAAACTTTTTTTAAACACTATGGCCAATATTAAGTAATTTCGGTTACTTAATTCTTTTTATGTAGCAAACATCAAGGGGGAGAGTTAAAACTCTTTCTCAAGTACTCACCCTCGGTCAAGGGGGAGGATTCCTCAAGGGGGAGCACTTGAAAAAGAGTTTTTATATACTCCTGCTCATTCATGAATATCTCATACTCATTTTGCTTAATGCACTTAATTTATTTTACTTAACTTTGTGTTGGTTTGCCATAGATAAAAAAGGGGGAGATTATTTGTGCAGTAGGCACCTGAATCGAACCTGAGTTTTGATTATAGAAAATACACAAATTTAAGTGCATTTTGTTATCTTACGAGTTGAATCAAGTATGCAAAAATGCTAAGCTAAGCCGAAGGTTAGTGACACTCGGAGAGAACCGTAGTGGTCGGGCGACACCGGGAGGACTTCGGAGGTAGCCGAAGGAATCAGGTGGAGACCGAAAGCAAGGCTTCAAATGTTAATGTTGAGGTAAGCTCGTGTGAGTGAGCGTAAGTAAGGTCGAGTCCTCCGTACGGGGACATCCTTAGGCGACGATCCGACCAAGACTTCCCATGGAAGGTCTATGTTGAGATCGGATGGCAAGTGGCCATCGAATTCACTTATATTTTGAGCTAACTCTTTATTACAGTCGAAAATTTTGGCAATCAGTTCAACCGGCCAAGGATCAGTTCAACTGCTGAGCCATCAGTTCAACCGGCCAAGAAATCAGTTCAACCGATGGTCAAGGATCAGCTTCGAGGAGTCAAGGCTTATCACCACATTTCAAGGGGGGTGGTGCTCAAATCTTATTGGCTGAAGTTCCTTTCAAAAAGGGGCTCAAGGGCTATAAAAGGAGGGCCTCTCCTAGGGTTTTTTCATCAATTCTAAGTGCCCTAAAGCCTCCACAATGCTACGACTCTCCGACGACTTTACAACGACGAAGTGCTGTCAACAACCCTAGCTTAATTTATATTCTCTAGTTGTTGGTATAATCTTACTTTCTCGTCTCTTTAATATTTCAATTCTTTTTGTTAATCGAGGTTTTCTATCGTTGCATTTTACCTTAATAGAAGAGAGGGTTTATCTCTCTATCTTTTGCTTTCGAAGGTTTTTGTAATCGTCAAACTCCTACCTCCAACAAGGAGGAGTGTTTTAGTGAATTGCCCTCCGTACACAGTCTAGGACCGTTAGGGCCTTGGAGTAGTAGCCGAAGGCTACGAATCAAGTAAAAAATACTATTGTCTCTTGTGTTTAATTTTATCTTCCGCTGTGTCTACTCGTGTTTTAACGAACGAAACAAAAGAAAAGTTTTATCGCTATTCACCCCCCCTCTAGCGATCCGCTCGATCCAACACTTTCAGCACTTAGTTTTTGCTATCTATAAGTTGCCTCAGTAATATTTTTAAAGTTACTTACATGAGTTGTTCCCATAGGTAGCTTAACTTCATTTATCTCGTGGTATTTTTTTTATTTGCTCTAAATAATTTTTCTAGACTTACACTGGTTAGCTTTTATTTTTACACCTACACATGTTGAACATTCTATAAGGGAGAATCTAGTACGTACCTAGTTATGATTCATCTTAGTAGTCTAGCACTTTGGAATCTATAGGTGACTCTAGGTTTAGCATTTTAGTTACTGGAGATGCTCGGATTGTGTAAGCCCATTCCGAAAAATCAAAATCGCAATGAGAAAAAAAAATAAAAGAGAAAAAAAAAGAGAGAGAGAAAAAGAGAGAAAGGGAAATGAAAGAAAAGAAAATATATATATAAATATTATGAGGGATAAAAAAATAGTTATCATGGGTGGAAATGGTGAGGTGCCCCTTTGAGACCGAGTTAGGTTACTAGGGAAACACCTACCAATTTTTTTCAATACCGAGCACGCCTTTGAGACTTTGTGCTATATCTAGGGAACGACCCTCGCTTTGGGCAGGTAAGTGCCTATGAGTCGGAGACCTTAGGAAAGACTTAACTCACCATGGAACGAGTATCCCCTAAGAATGATTGGCTTAGCACGAGCACGAGGAGCTAACTTAGTGAATTTCTAGAATATATTTATTTTGCTTTGATTGCAAATACCACTTGATAAATTTAGTTAACATGCTATGTATAGAACAATATCTTTTTAAAACTTCATGGTACTATGGTTTTCTTGAGAACAAGCAAAGATTTAAGTCTGGAGGAAGTGATATGAGCAAAACATATAGGATTTTAGGAGTAGTTTTCGCTCACATCTAATTATGTTTTATGTTTGTTTCATGCATATTTCACTTTGTTTTGCATGCATTTCATATTTTTTGGTGTGGAGATCTACTTTTTATACTTTTGTGTGCATGATAGAATTTCATGGGAAAATGGCGCATTTTTGGAGCAAAAATGGAGCAATTTGTGGAGCACGGACCTTAGGGAACATGCACTGGCCATGTCCCGAGACTTGGGCATGTTTTCAAAGCGAAACGGATCAAAATAGAGGCTCCAGGAAAAGAAATGGCTAGGTCGTGTGAAAACACACGACTGTGCCTTTTTCCAGCCTTGCACAAGGCCAGATCATGTGAAATTCACACGGCCGTGTGGCGGCACCACGAATTTAAGGAAATAGGGTTTTTCAAGCATTTATGAAAAGCCAGAGCCGCCTCTATAAATAGAAAACTCATCCAAGAGGTAAGGGAGGATGAGGGAGCCTCCCTAGGGCTCCCAACCCCTAGGGGGGAGGTACGATGTCTAGGACGGCACACCGAAACCCTACAAAGCTTTGGGGACTCGCAACGGGGAGGAAGAACGTCGCCAGAGGTCCACGTTTTACACTTCAATGCCGAAGAAAAGACCATGTAGGCATTGTAATTCCTTGTTCCTGTACTTTATTTCTGATGTATTCGAACATGTACATGACTTGTGATTCCTCTCTTATGTATATGGAGTAGTTTCTTCTATTCTAGGATTAGAGAGTAGCTTGTGTGTGCATAACATGTTGGTTCAAGTTAAATTCTATTTTTGAGTTTAAATTGGCAAGTGGAAATTATTTATACCCATATCTATGCGTGTTTGGTTTTTTACTTGCTGTGCTTAGGTGATACGAGGGGTGACAACCCTCGTATCTATGATTTATGGGATTTTATACAAGGAACCTAGGGGTAAACCTGATCTCCTATAACCGTGGGTAGAAGGATGCGATGAAACTGGAAATGGTTTGTCGCAAGGATTGATTTGGCATCCTCGTACCATCTATCCTATCCTTGTAAGGCAGAGATAGCTCCTGGTAGATGCGGTGGCTCATCGGGAGAGTGTATAATGTCCCTTCCACAAAACCATAGCTAGACGTTTAGACGACGCCCAGTTGACAGCATATTTTGTGACACACAAGAGAAATCGAAGTCCTAGAATCCCTTTTAAAGATCTCGGCATGCTCCTTTCTTCTTCCATGTGACACAGTATTAGAGTTTAGTCCACCAACAACCCTCGCAATCGAAACCTTTTAGAGTTTACTTCTGAATAGTTTCAACCATTGAACATATCGGTATTCGAATCCCAGTCCCTGTGGGATCGATAATCTTTTATTACTTGACGACATCCATGCACTTGCGAGCATTGAGCGCGAGCGCACGCTTCGAGTCTTCGACGGCCTCCGTCGCGAGATTTGGGGATGCATTCGCGTGCATCAACCAAGACGACAATGCCACATGTAGGAGGCTAATTGATTATCTTTTCGAGCACACTTGTTGCTCGCTTCGATATTGAAAATGTCACTGTATACATCCAACGTATAAATACCATTGCTTAAAGTTCCAATCCTATAAAGAACATCATTCAAAGTTATGTAAAAATAATTGTTACTAAAAGTTAAATGGTGCCCATTTCTATTCAAACAAGAAATAGAAATGATGTTCTTTATCAACGAAGGAACATAAAAGCAATTGTCGAGTTCTAAGACAAGTCTTGTAGAAAGTTTCAACAAATATGTTCCGATGGCGAGTGTCGCAACCTTTGCTCCATTCTTAACACGTAAATTTGACTCTCCCTTGATGAGTCTTCTTCTATTTCTTAGCCCATGTATGCCATTATATATATGTGAGTCACACCCAGTATCCAATACCCAAGTATTTGAGGAAATAAAATGACAATCAATAACGAAGATATCTGAAGAAGATAGGCATCTGATGCTTTATTCTTCTTCATAGACTCAAGATAAATCTTATAGTTTCTTCGCCAATGGCTCTCTTTGCCATAATGATGGCAAGTGCCCTTTTGAGCTGGTTCTGCCTTTTTAGCCTTTTTCTTCTTCCCCTTCTGCTGTTCCTTTGACTTCTTCTTAGAACCTTTCTTCGAGGAATCAACTAACAACACCGTCCCTTGCTCATGGTTCATAGAAGGCTCCACAGTCTTCAGCATGTTGAGCAGTACCACAGATGAACCTTCTTGCATCTCAGAGGTGAAGAGGAGCTTGGAGACTTCGAACCTTTCAAATCTCACTTGCTCATCAAATAACTCATAAAGATAAAAGACTATAGTACGAGCATCCATATGCTCATGTTGCTTCCGTAGCTCGGGTACCATTACAGCTAGCATGATGCAACTCACTAGTTTAGAATCACTAACATGTTTTTGATAGGCCAACAATTGGTCCAGAGTTGCATCATCACTAGGACGGGTAGGAAGAGGCTTTTCGAGGACATACGCAAGCTTTTTCGCCTTGAGAACAATTCTTAAGTTTCTAAGCCAGTCCAAGAAGTTCGGCCCAGTCAATTTATTCGAATTCAAAATAGTGCGTAGATTCAAAGACATCATGATCAAGCGATTAACCAAGAAATACAAATCAAGCATATATGAGAAAATGATTTTAAAATGCATCAACATACATTTACAAATCCCATTCATTTTTCGAATTTTAAAACCCCAAAATCACTTCGGGAGATCGTAGGTCTATCTCCGAATGGGCTGATATCCAATATAGATATGAACAACCTTGGAGAAAGTCCAACAAGCCATTCATAACTACAATGGTAGGTATCAAGTATACCAATTGCATATCACATATATGCAACTATCACAATATGTTATCAACTAAATGAATGTTCACACATACATTGGGTTGTTAACTCATTAACAAGTATGCATCATATGCATAGCACCCAACTTCACCTCCCTTCACATCGACCTTGGAGAGAGTCTAACAAGCTGATGCTCTAGGTTAAAGCCAACCCATTAATTGAGAAATAGTTTTAATATGGTTAGAGCGCATTCAACCAATTAGCCCAGCTTGGAGAGAGTCCAATAACCAAAGCTAACGATTGACCTTTGACTCTTACCATATTAGTATTAAACTATTCCATGATTTGAACATGTTCAAATTCGAGTTGGGCATGGAGAGAGTCCAACAACCCAAACAAGAAACAGAACTCTAGTTCTAACCATATTAATGGAAGGTGTAGGCTTTAATATTGTGTAAGGGTTTCAATATCTCATCCTCTTTGCATGCAAATAATTATTATCTACATGGCATGACATATATCTACATGTCACGACACGCACGACATAATGATATGCATCTAATGCAATTACATGGCATACAATTATGACATGTACAAAATTTCCTTATATGTCATAACTATTTATGGAAATAAAATATGTTTGAGATTTGATTCCCTAAATCAAATCATGATTAATTTAGGAAACAAATTTCCAAATCTAATCACATATTTTATTTATGGAAAGTCTTAATTAAGGAAAGTCAAATTTAATTTAGGAAACAAATTTCCTAAATTGTCAAAACTATTTAAGGAAATATTTATGTTTTAGATTTTATTCCCCAAATCAAATCATGATTAATTAGGAAACAAATTTCCAAATCTAATCACATATTTTATTTATGGAAAATGTTAATTTTCATAAATACTTCTAAACTTTCCAAAAGTAGAAGATTTCCATAAATATTGTTGGTGTAGGGGCACCAGATGATCGAACCTGTGTTTTGATTATGGCAAAGACGCAAAGTTAAGATTATATTGTTATCTCACGAACTGAATCAAGTATACAGAAATGCTAAGCTAAGCCGAAGGTCAGCGACACTCGGAGAAAACCATAGTGGTCGGGCGACACTGGGAGGACTTCGGAGGGAGCCGAAGGAATCAGGTGGAGACTGAATGCAAGGCTTCAAAGGTAAATGTCGAGGTAAGCTCGAGTGAGTAAAGTGAAGTGAGGTCGTGTCCTTTGTACGGGAACATCCTTAGGCAACGATCTGACCAAGACTTCCCATGGAAGGTCTATGTCGAGATCGGACGGTAAGTGGTCGTCGAATTCACTTATATTTTGAGCTAACTCTTTATTGTAGTAAAAAATCCTAGCCATCAGTTCAACCGACCAGTTCAACTGGCCAGTTCAATCGGGCCAGTTTGTTGGATCGATTTGAAATGCTAGAGGAGGGTGAATAGCGTTAAAACTTTCTTTTTTCGTTCGTTCGTTTAAAATCCGAGTAGATAATTAATTTGCAGCGGAAAAGATAAGAAATAAGTAAAAGAGATAATTCTTTTTACTTGGTTCGTAGCCTTCGGCTACTACTCCAAGGCCCTAGTGGTCCTTGACCACGTATGGAGGGCAAAAGCACTAAAGGAACTCCTCCTGTTTGAAGGTAGGAGTTAATCGATACAAGAAGGAACAAAAACTTGAGGTAGAGGGACACTCCCCCTCTCCTCGTATACGATAAAAGCTCCGAAAGATTAAAGTAATGAACTTAAAATAAAAGCTAAAACCGACATTACAATAAGAGAGAAATTAAGACCTAGACGTCGGAGAGAAAGCACTTCGTTGTCGAAAAGTTGTAGCTTGGCGGAGGCTTTTAGAAGCTTTAGAATTGATGAAGAAACCCTAGGATTGGCCCTCCTTTTATAGCCTTTGAGCCCCTTTTCGAGAGGAACCCTAGCCAATCAAAATTGAGCACCAATCTTCTTGAAATGGGGTGATAAGCCTTGACTCCTCGAAGCTGATCATTGACCATCAGTCGACTGATGGCCATCATCAGTTGACTGATGGCAGCATCAATCAAATGCTGACCTCAGGCAGTCGACTGTTTGATGTCAATCGAGTCCTCCAAGCTGGCAGTCGATTGATGCTAGCTGCAAGGCAAAGTTAGCTCAAAGAAAACATTATTTCGACGGCCTTCGACCGTCCTATCTCGACCTAGACCATTGATGGGATGTCTTTAGTCGGATCTACGCTTAAGACCATCCCCGTAAGGAGGATACGACCTCACTTACGCTCGCACACACAAGCTTACCTCGATACTTACCATGTCGCTTTTGCTTCCAGCCTTCCACTCGATTCCTTCGGCTCCCTCCGAAGTCACTCGAGTGTCGCCCGACCACCTGGCTTCCTCCGGGCGTCGCTAGCCTTCAGCTCCAGCTTTAGCAATCTTCTGCACACTCGATTCAGCTCGTGAGATAACGACATGAGCTTAACTTTGTATTGTTTGCTATAATCAAAACTTAGGTTCGACTTAGGTGCCTACTGCACCAACAATCTCCCCCTTTTTTATTTATGGCAAACCCACATACAAAGTTAAGTAAATAGCAAGTATGAATAATAATGTGCATTAGAAACAAACAAAAAATAAAGAAGATAAAGTTGGAGTAGTAAGGATTTTCTTCAAGTACTCCCCCTTGAGGAATCCTCCCCCTTGACCGAGGGTGAGTCTTGAAGAAAGACCTTAATCCTCCCCTTGAGGGTTGCTTTAAGTAATTAACATTACTTAAAGTTGGCCTTAGTAAAACGTTTAAGTTAAGAGTTCTTCTTAACTTGGCCCTTTCTCCTCCTTAAGTAAAACATTAAGGGCATAATGTTTAAAAATAAGTAAAACGTTGACCCCTTAACTTTGGCCTTTTTCTCCCCCTTTTGCCATATATCGAAAAGAGTGAGGGTGTGTGTGGAAAACAAAAATAAGTGTTAAATTTAAAGTCCAAACATGTTCCACATTATTTTGAAAATAATATACTGAAAATAAGTTCATCTATAAAATGTTCGACTCATATTTGGCTTGATTGATCAACCAGTCCTGGTCAGAGTCGGTTAGTATGAATGATTATACTCCGTGGTTCATGGCGATGCACTAGCTCTACATCTGGAACCAGGAGTAAGGTCCTAACATCTCATGCCCATCTACGTGGCTAAGTACACAAACACATTAGTCCTATGTGTTGTTAGATGTATTGGCTCCTTAAATCTATAGGTGCATGATATCTAAGGTATGTCCTATGCTAGTTCCATAAAAATGAAATTAAAGAAATAGTAGTAAGAACATATAATTTACAAGTTCCTATTCTATTACGCACATGCTCAATCTTCGTCTTAATAGACTAAATTCGGCTTCGGGTAGGGGTTTAGTAAATAGGTCTGCTAAGTTAGACTTCGATTCGACATATTCGAGTTGTATGGCTCCGTTGGCCACATGTTCTCGAATGAAATGGTGTTTGACTTCTATATGTTTGGTCCTAGAGTGACATATCGGATTCTTAGTAAGATTAATTGAACTAATGTTATCTACGTGAAGTTTAGTATTCGTAAAGTCTAACTTAAAGTCGCGGAGAGTGTGCTTCATCCAAAGAAGTTGAGTGACACACTCACTCATCGCGATGTATTCAGCTTCGGTGGTAGATAAGACAACACAGTGTTGCTTCCTACTGCACCAACTCACTAGACTCGAGCCGAGAAGTTGACAACAACCACTCGTGCTCTTTCTATCGAGCTTACTACCGGCATAGTCCGAATCGGAGTAGCCAGTTAGTTCGAACTCGGTAGATCTAGGATACCAAATACCGAGATTAAGTGTACCCTTTAGATATCTAAGGTTACGCTTGACTAGAGTTAGGTGAGACTCCTTGGCACAGGTTTGAAACCTTGCGCACATACTCACTGCAAATAAGATATCAGGTCGGCTTGCAGTTAAGTAAAGGAGACTCCCTATTATGCTCCTATAGTATTTTAAATCAATTTGGTTTCCAATTACTTCTTCTATATTAACATTAGTTGCCATTGGGGTATTAATAATTTTAGCGTCTTGCATTCCAAAGCGTTTAATTAATTCCCTAGTATATTTGTGTTGATGTAGGTATATTCTATATTTAGTTTGTTTAATTTGTAATCCTAAGAAGAAACTTAATTCGCCTACTAAATTCATTTCAAATTCACTTTCCATAAGTGAAATAAACTCATTTAGTAGGATTGAGTTGGTGGTTCCAAAAATAATATCATCTACGTAGATTTGGGCTATGAATATGTCTTTACCTAAGGTTTTTACGAAAAGGGTTGGGTCAACTACACCTTGGTTAAAGCCTTTGGACATAAGATAAATCGAAAGTCTCTCGTACCAAGCTCGCGGAGCTTGTTTAAGTCCATAAAGCGCTTTCTTTAATCTAAGGACATGATCAGGTTTGTCTAAACTTTCGAAACTGGGGGGTTGACTAACGTAAACTTCTTCTTTAATGTATCCATTTAAGAATGCAGATTTCACATCCATTTGAAATAATTTAAATCCTTGATGTGCTGCATATGCTAATAGCATTCGAATGGACTCTAATCTAGCTACTGGGGCATAGGTCTCGTCGTAATCTAAACCTTCGACTTGACTAAACCCTTTAGCAACTAGTCTAGCTTTATTTCTAACTACTTCACCTATATCATCAATTTTATTTCTAAACACCCACCTTGTTCCAATGATTGTTTTATCTTTAGGTGGTGGTACTAATTCCCATACTTCGTTCCTAGTGAATTGAGCCAACTCTTCTTGCATTACAATAATCCAATCGGGATCAAGAAGAGCTTGGTCAATAGTTTTTGGTTCAATTTTAGAAATCAAAGATATTTGACTAAGGTTTCTGTATGAGGCTCTAGTTTGAACTCCTAGACTTGGATCACCTATCACTTGGTCGATAGGATGATTCGTTTGAGTCCTAGTTGGATTTGGATTTGAGTCTACAACTTGATCCATAGGATGGCTTTTTTGAGTTCTAGTTTGGTTGGAGTCATCTATCACTTGATCAATAGAGTGACTTGGTTGACTTAGGTTAGGATTAACACTAGACCTGATCTCCAGATCAGAGTTAGGTCTAGTATGAATCGGCTCGCAAATTGGGGTTGCCGGGGGTTTTGTAGGTTCGTGTCCTTCATCGAATACTACATTGATAGTTTCCTCGACTCTAAGGGTGTCATGGTTATATACTCTATAAGCTCTACTTGTATTCGAGTATCCTAGAAAGATTTCGGTCGTAGTTTTGGATGTAAATTTCCCTAGGTAATCTTTAGTGTTTAGGATATGTACCTTACACCCAAATACCCTAAAATACTTGATGTTAGGTATTTTATCGTGATAAATCTCGTATGAGGTCTTAAGGTTCCTCTTTACCATAAGGATCCTATTCTGGACATAGCATGCCATACTCACGGCTTCAGCCCAAAACCTATCAGGTAGGTTATACTCATTAAGCATTGTCCTAGCGACTTCTTGTAGGGTTCTATTTTTGCGTTCTACTAGGTCATTTTATTATGGAGTTCTAGGGCAAGAGAACTCATGGTGGTATCCATTTAGGTTACAGAATTCTGTAAACCTATGGTTTTCGAATTCACCACCATGATCAGTCCTAAGTCTTTTGATTTTAATGCTTTGTTGATTTTCTATTAACTTAAATAGGTTGATTAATTTATCTAGGGTATCACTTTTGTGTTTGATGAACCTAACCCAAGTAAATCTAGAGTAGTCATCAATAATGACTAAACAGAATTTACTTCCGTTAAGTGACTTAGCCCCGTGTGAATCAAATAGATCCATGTGTAGGAGCTCAAGCACACTTTTGGTTCGTTCTTGACTAGTTAGTTGATGTTGTGTCCTAGATTGTTTACCTTGTTGACAAGCATTACATATTTTATTATCCAAGTTGTTGAGGTTAGGCAAACCTCTGACTAAATCACTCTGACTCATCTTGTGGATGAGTCTTGGGTGTGAGTGACCGAGTCGTCGGTGCCACAACCATGATTCCTCTTGCCGTGTCATAAGACACTTAGTTGAGGAGTTAATTAAGTTGATAGTGTAAATGTTGTTATTTCTAGTCCCTTTAAGAATTGTTTTAGAGGTTTCGTTTGTATTAATTACGCATTCATTTTCTAGAAATATAACCTTATAGTTATTATCACACAATTGGCTTACAATGAGAAGATTATATTGAAAATTTTCTACTAATAAAACGTTTTGAATGACAAAAATTGAGTTAAGCTCAATATCACCTGATCCGATGATTTTGAGCTTGCCGTTATTTCCGAAGGCTACCGATCCTTGTCGTTTGAATCGAAGCTTCAAAAACTTGAGTTGATCCCCGGTCATGTGTCGGGAGCAACCACTGTCCAACATCCATTGATCCTACACGCAAGGTAGTTGGATCGGATATTGGATTTATTAAAAATTGGTTGAAAATTATTAACCTAAATCATCTCACCCATGTCTACATGATCAAACATATTAATCCTATATGTTCTTGTGAGATGACTTCCAATTTTAGTTGAATTAAATTTAATGACTTAAACACTTGTCAACCTTGCGTTAGATTCGGATTTGACCTTAGGCTCATCAAGTCACCTTTTCAAGATCATGGCTTCCAGGTCGTGGTGAGGCACAGAGGCCTTCTTTGATCGGAAAAATGACCACTTCCTTAGACAAAGCCATTTTCAAGAAAATAGAGACTTGACTCACCTAAGACCACTTCCTGGTCTAACTAGTCTAGGATACGGCGAGGTAGCTTCAGCTAGTTCCGCTCGGTCAAGTGCACCGAACTAGATACGCCTTATCTAGCCCGAATACACAAGACTCCGCTTTCCTAGCGTACTATCATCTCGCTGCATCCTGGTACTATGTTATCAAGTATTGACGAGTTATAGTCCTATCTAACCATTCTAAAAAGAAAAATCAAACTAAATAAAAACCTAAGCATGCAATTTCTAAGTTAAAACACAAACAAATTTCGTACTAGCTCCCCCTGGACCGTTGAATCAATTTGGTCTCTCCACATAGTGGATTTGGTCCTTGGGAACTCAGTACTGGTTTAATCCTAAGTTTGAAATCAAGGTGGTCTTAGGGACCCATGCTTGGACACATTTTATATGTCGACTTACGATTGACATATATGACTTATTGGTCGTGTTTGAGCTAAACCCTAGCCCGGCCTTGTTGTACATGGCCCTTTGCGATCCAAGTAGGAGGTCAAGTCCTTTGGATCCCAAAGTAAACCTTTCCAACGTATTCCTAAGATCTTCGACTTGACTTTTCAAGAGTGAGTTCTCAACTTCGAGTTTTTCAACCCGAGTTGAGTTCTTCTCTTGAACTCGACTAGTCGAAGAGGTTAGGGAGACCTCGTGTTTGAGGAGTTTAACTTCCTCAACCAGGATCTCGACCTTGGACTTGAACTTAGCTAATTTTCTATTTAAAAACTTAATTGCACTATAAAGTGTAGTAATAAGAGAGCGACTTACCTTGAGTGTATCTTTTGAACCGGATGCGTATCCGTGGCTTGTCTTGAATAGTGTTTTGCAATCCGACTCATCTTCGGTTTCCGATTCAGGTTCCGGTTCTGACTCCGTCTCCGATTCCACCGGTTTAGCCATAAGGACTCGATCGTTGTCTTCTTCCTGGGAAGCTTCTTCCCAAGTAGCGTTGAGTGCCTTTTTATGTTTTGGTGCCTTGCTCTTGAGTTTTGGGCATTCGGACTTAATGTGTCCAAACCTGTTGCATTCATAACATCTTATGTTTGAACTTTTAGGCTTACCTTTGTTGGGTCGAGTGACGACTCATTTTTGGCCCTTGACTATCCTCCGAACTAGGTTGACTAGTTCGGCTTCCATTTCCAAGTCGACCTCCGAATCCGACTCATCCTCTTCTTCCTTCGGGGGTGGCTTGCTTGCGGTTTTCTTCCTCGAACCTGCAAAAAGTGCTATACCCTTCTCGGATTCCGAGTTAGACTGCTCATGAAGTTCAAAATCAGAAAAGAGTTCATCTAACCTAAGTATAGAAAGATCCTTGGAGACCTTGTAGGCATCGACCATGGATGCCCACAAGGTAGTCCTCGGAAAAGAGTTTAGGACATACCTTATAAGGTCGCGGTTTTCGACCTTTTGCCCGATTGCGTGTAGGTTGTTGACTATGTCTTGGACACGGGCGTGGAGTTGCGTCGCGGACTCGTGTTCCTTCATTTTTAGGTTATATAGTTTATTGAATAGAAGATCACGCTTACATACCTTGGCTTCATCGGTCCCTTCGTGTAGCTCCACTAGTTTTGTCCAAAGGTCCTTTGCGCTTATGAAGGGGCCGACGTGATTTAGCTCTTCCTTGGATAAGCCTCATTGAAGGATTTGAGTTGCCTTAGCGTTGGCTTCGACTTGTCTTTTTGTCGCAATGGTCCATTGGTCATAATCCAAGAATTCACCCACTTCGTTAGTCGGAAGTGTGAATCCCGTTTGGATTATGATCCACATCTCGATTTGGGTTTTGAGAAAGCAATCCATTCGACCCTTCCAATAACGGAAGTCATCTCCGTTGTAAAATGGAGGTTGGACGATGCTAAAACCCTCGAGATGGGCCATTAGAACAAAAGACACAAGGAGACGAAGATGAAAAACCTAGCAACGACAAAAACACACAAGAAGGTACCAAGACTCGCGTCTTGGATTAGTAGTGTGGGAGAAAAATTAACAAAACGAAATAAATCTGAAATAAACAGAATTAAAAAGAAAAAAAATCTGTAAAATTGCTAGATTGGTGGTTTCACCAAATCTTAGCAACCCCCGGCTCTGATACCAATTGTTGGATCGATTTGAAATGCTAGAGGGGGGAGGGGGTGAATAGCATTAAAACTTTCTTTTTTCGTTCGTTCGTTTAAAATCCGAGTAGATAATTAATTTGCAGCGGAAAAGATAAGCAATAAGTAAAAGAGACAATTCTTTTTTACTTGGTTCGTAGCCTTCGGCTACTACTCCAAGGCCCTAGTGGTCCTTGATCATGTACGGAGGGCAAAAGCACTAAAGGAACTCCTCCTCGTTGGAGGTAGGAGTTAATCGATACAAGAAGGAACAAAACTTGAGGTAGAGGGACACTCCCCCTCTCCTCGTATACGATAAAAGCTCCGAAAGATTAAAGTAATGAACTTAAAATAAAAGCTAAAACCGACGTTACAATAAGAGAGAAATTAAGACCTAGACGTCGGAGAGAAAGCACTTCGTTGTCGAAAAGTTGTAGCTTGGCGGAGGCTTTTGGAAGCTTTAGAATTGATGAAGAAACCCTAGGACTGGCCCTCCTTTTATAGCCTTTGAGCCCCTTTTCGAGAGGAACCCTAGCCAATCAAAATTGAGCACCAATCTCCTTGAAATGGGGTGATAAGCCTTGACTCCTTGAAGCTGATCATTGACCATCAGTCGACTGATGGCCATCATCAGTCGACTGATGGTAGCATCAGTCGAATCGACCTCGAGCGATCATTGTTTGACGGCGAGTCCTCAAGTGGCGATCGTGATGCTAGCTGCAAGGCAAAGTTAGCTCAAAGAAAACATTATTTCGACGGCCTTCGACCGTCCGATCTCGACCTAGACCATCGATGAGATGTCTTTGGTCGGATCTACGCTTAAGACCATCCCCGTAAGGAGGATACGACCTCACTTACGCTCGCACACACGAGCTTACCTCGATACTTACCATGTCGCTTTTGCTTTCGGCCTTCCACTCGATTCCTTCGGCTCCCTCCAAAGTCACTCGAGTGTCGCCCGACCACCCGGCTTCCTCCCGGTGTCGCTAGCCTTCAGCTCCAGCTTTAGCAATCTTCTGCACACTCAATTCAGCTCGTGAGATAACGACATGAGCTTAACTTTGTATCGTTTTCTATAATCAAAACTTAGGTTCGACTTAGGTGCCTACTGCACCAACACAGTTCAACCATCCAGTTCAACTACTATTTGAATTACAGCTTCGAGATGAGTCAAAACTCATCCCTTTCTTCAAGGGTGAGGTGGCCGTTGATGTAGGATCTTGATGTGCTCGAGGAGGGGACTTCTAGGGCTATAAAAGAAGGTCCATTCCTCACCATTTCATCAATCCTAAGCTTCCAAAAAGCCTCCACAATGCTACGACTCTCCGACAATGAAGTTCTAGTTCTCCGACGTCTAGGTTTAATTGTTTATATTTTTGTTTCGTCGGTATAATCTTCATTTTCAGTTTATATTTTTCATATCAATTGTCTCGGAGTTTTTATCGTTACGAGGAGAGGGGGAGTGTCCCTCTACCTCAAAGCTTTGTGATTTTTCTTGTACTCGATTAACTCCTACCTCTAACGAGGAGGAGTTCTTTAGTGTTTTGCCCTCCGTGCGTGGTCAAGGACCACTAGGACCTTGGAGTAGTAGCCGAAGGCTACAAACCAAGTAAAAAACCATTTGTCTTTCTTTATTTGTCTTTTATCTTTCCGCTGCGATTAATTGTCTAATCAACGAACGATTTCGAAAAAGTTTTATCGCTATTCACCCCCCCTCTAGCGATCCGCTTCGATCCAACAATTGGTATCAGAGCCGAGGGTGCTAAGATTTGGTGAAACCACCAATCTAGCATATTTGTTTTTGAATTTTACAGATCTTTTTTCGTTCGTTTAAATTTTCTCCCGCACTACTAATCCAAGATGAAGTCTTGGTACTTTTCTTTTGGTTTTGTTTTGCAAGTAGTCGACGGTAAAACGAGCATAACCTTTTCATACAAGTTGACCCATGAAATGGGCTACCTACCAAAACGAAGCTCTCTGAGAGATATACACTTCTTACCAGGGGTTTACCCTCGTAATAAGCTGTCTTCATCCCCAAAAACCGACGTTTAGTACCCTTTCGGGGACATCAAAGGTTATAAGTGCTCGTCTTTGATTTTAGTTGGTTATTTCTCGTATATTCCTTTTGTTTCTTTTCATTTCCTACATTGCTAATCCAAGGCAAAGTCTTGGAACCTCTTTCGTGTTTTTTTTATTATTTTGTGTGCAAGGTTTTCCTTCCAAATGGCCCACATTGAGAGGTACAACACCATCCGACCTCCGTTCTTTAACGGAGATGATTTCCGTTATTGGAAAGGTCGGATGGAGTGTTTTCTATAAACACAAGTCGAGACTTGGATAATCATCCAAACCAGCTTTGCTCTACCCACCAATAATCAAGGCGAGCCCTTGGATTTCAACAAGTGGACCAATGCAACCAAGAGGCAAATCGAAGCCGATGCAAAGGCGACCCAAATGTTGCAGTTGTTGGGAATATTGGAACGGCTAGAGGGGGGGGGTGAATAGCGAAGATGTAATTCGATCTCGTTTGTGTCTACAATTTCGTTAGCGCAGCGGAATATATATAATGATAAAAGAAATAACGAAATAGACAACAAGCTAACACAATGATATAACGTGGTTCGGAACCGCACGGTTCCTACTCCACGGATCGAGCTCTAAAGAGCCCTAGTGATGCACACGCACTCACTAATGATAAACACTCCTTCTCGACACAAGTCGGAGGCGGAGAAACCCCTTACAATAAATCTTACAACAGTAAGAATGAAATACAAGCAATATACAATGTAAATATGAAATATAAGTAAAGAAAAGACTTAACAACACTTGTTTTGATTGCTTGAATGCTTGGTTGCTTGCTTGCACTTGGAGACCTGATTTGCACCAACAAATCGCTCCAATAGCCCTCAAGAACCGATTGCTTTTTCCTCCATCACGAGCTCCATATATAGCTTCAACCTGTGCTGGAAAAAGTCTATCAGTCGACTGATCGGGACCATCAGTCGACTGATGCCACTGTTGTCGTGAGACAACGGCTAGTTCCACGTTGGATAAGTCCAACGGAACTACCATCAGTCGACTAATTGTGACCATCAGTCGACTGATGGAGTCCTCACTCAACCAGTCGAGTCTCGACTCCATTCTGTGGCCGAATTTTCAAGCACCAGTCGACTGATCACATGATCAGTCAACTGCTCGAGCCATCAGTCGACTGCCAACCTATGGCAGTCGACTGCTAGGCCATAACCCGCAGTCAAACCCTAGTTGACTCGGTCCAGTCGACTGCCACATGGCATCAGTCGACTGGCACACCTCAAACATGAGGTTTTAACTCAAGTATGGTTCCCCCATACTTGCTAGACCACCCTTAGCCTAGACCTAAGCCTTCTAGCCACCTCCATCAGCCTCACGCCTCTCGGATCCCTCCAAGTCATCCATGACTTGTTCATCCATCGCGCTAGCCTCCAGGTGCTTCCATCGGCTATGTCATGCTAACGGTGTCTACACCGCCAAGGCACATTGGACTTACGCCGCCAAGACTCCGCTTGGACTTTATGCCGCCAACCATTGGACTTATGCTGCCAAGACTACCGCTTGGACTTTACGCCGCCAACCATTGAACTTATGCTGCCAAGACTACCGCTTGGACTTTACGCCGCCAATATCAATCCCCTTGGACTTCAAATGCCAACCCATGTTGGACTTTCCATGCCAAGACCCATGTTTGGACTTTACATGCCAAGACCCATGCTTGGACTTTCCTTGCCAACACATGTTGGACTTTCCATTTGCCAAGTACTCAGGACTTGGACTTTCCCAAATGCCAAGTGTCCAACTTGGACTTTCCATGACAATTATATTGTCATATGTTTTTGTCGAAACATCAAAACACATCAAAACATCACTCGAGCCAAACTCGAGCTCTGGTCAATTATGACCTGGGCCGATTGCACCAACAATCTCCCCCTTTTTGATGTTTGACAAAAACCAAACAAATGATTGAGTTAGAATACTAACTTCAATTCTTTACCAATTATCCCAAATTGGTAAATACTCTCCAAATGTTTTCCCTCAACCATTCTCCCCCTTTTTGACTAACATCAAAAAGGTCTTCTCTCCAAGGAGGTCAATGTCTCATGTCCCAATGAGATCTTACAATCTAGGATGTCTACCATATTCCTAGTGATAAGTCCCATATCACTCAAGAGAGGCAATCCTATTTACTCTCCCAATTTCCAAATTGGGTATCACAAAAACTCATTTTTCCTTTCCAAAAAAAAACATTCATCATCCCATGATGAATTCTTTCCCCTAAAGGCTTGCTTCCCCTTGACAATTGCACCAACAATGTCCTTGGGAAGTCCCTAAGCCAATAGGAACTCTAAACCATCAAAATTAAGGTTAGAAATTCAACATTGAACTTTCCAACACCTTAAAATTGATACAAACCCCAAATACTTCTCCTAATCCATATCCAATGGATTTACACCCTTTATAATGCTTCCCAAAGCATATCATAGGGTTAAGAGTGGTTAGGGACCTTAATCGCAGCTGAAATCGGGTTAAACACCTTTAGTTACCCCGAAATCAGGCTATCAGTCGACTCTGTCAGCTACGGTCGTGATGTCCATCGATCGGTAGCACGCGAAGCAGGTCGAGTGATATAGCGCTGATCGAGTCAACAGCTGCCATCGATCGCTGTAGAAGCGATCATCGATAACTAAAACGATTTTAAATCAGACTCGACTTCTGGAAATGCATAAGTAATTCTACGTAAATAAAAAAATCACGAAACTTGATACGTATATTACTTAACACACATACAATCAGTGAAAAATTTTGGAAAAATATTTTTACCATTGAATTAGGAGATTGATACAAAATCCAAAAGTGACTAAAAACTTTAAAGTTGAAGCTCACTTTGTATCAATCTTATCAATGGTGATTGCTATCAAAAGATAGACTTCACCAAGGTTTTCTAAATTGATTTTAAAATGTTTTCAAATCCTTATCTTGGATCATATTCCTTGGGCTCTATGTATGTGACTTGTACACAAGCTCTCCCAATGATCCACAACTAAAATTAGATGAGTTTTAGTTCATCTAGATGCAAAAACTATGCACCTTGAACTTAACTCATATCCGAGCATCTCACATGTATCTATGGTGTATAAATACACATACATGTCAATTAGATGTGAGATGTGGGTTTTGTTCTCCCTAAACTAGGGTTTCATGCATTTTCTAAAGAAACTCTACTTGATTCCCTTATTACTGGGACTCCAAGTCATGTCATAGTCCTTAAATCAATTTTAATCAAGTTAATGCATGAATGTATGATCAAGGCATAAATAATAGCATTATTAAAACATGGCCAATGATCATGATGTCATGACATATGATGAAATTTAAAAACACATGACATCTAAGGTAACCCTAAACAATGTCATGACATGGTATATGATAGCAATACAATTATACAAATATTCATTCATACACACAAGATTTTTCAGAAACAAGATTTCATTTAACTTAAAATTTGTCTTTTACATTCAAAATGGAGATTGTCTATGCTCAATCTCACTACAAAAATTGACAACCACAAAAAAATCTAATATCCTCTAATCGTCCGCAGGAGGTGGCGGCGGAGGAGGCTGCTGACTCAGAGTCCAGGCCCGCATCATCTCTAGCATATCGAGCTGATGCTGCTCTATGCGGCCCTGGGACTCCTCCATCCTATCGAGACGTGCGCTGAAGGATGCCTGGCCTGCCAGTATCTCTGACAGCCTAGAGTCCACCGACTACTGATAGTCATGAAATCTGGACTCCAACCGACCACGACGATCTGATGGACCAGCCGTTGATGTGTCGGCCGGCATCTGGTCATCCTCATCAGTGGTCTCTGCATCCTCGTGGCCCTCTGTCACCTCTCTGGGTGGCGGAGGAGGCTGTCTATGCGCCCTGGGTGGTGGTCGTGGCGCCAACTCCATCTGTCTAGTGCCCATCCGTAGCTTCGCTAATGAGAAGTTACGAACTGATATACAGTTGTACACCTCTGATAGCTGTCGCAGAGAGCCCCTATGGATGTTGACGCCTACGGAGTCGAGCCATGTTGTGATGATATGACCAAATGGCATATGCACTTTTCCTTGTACAGGGGAAGTGAAGTGCACAATGCAGTGGAAAATGTTCAATGCAAAGTTTATGTCTAACTGATGACGCATGGCATATAGAAGAAAGAGATGGGAGGCGAATTTTGGCGGACCAGTGACAATGGGCAGAAAACACCCAACAATGACCTTGTAGAGGACATTGTCAGGTGCAGATAACTCGGTGATAGGAAATAGATTCTGGGCCAGTGGATGAGGATAACCAAAGATATGCTCATGCATGGACTCCATAGAGATATGATCAAAAGGCTCAGGTAGAGGAAAGTCCATGGTAGGGTAAAAGATAAAGGTGTTATCTGAAGGCCTACACTCGAGAAACTCCTGCAGTATCGCCGGAGTGAACTCTAACTTGCGTTTTGCAACGCGAGTAGTGTATGTAGGGCCGTCATCCACCTTTTTAAGGTTTTGATAGAATTCCTTAATAAGGTCATCATTAATTGGATGCGTGCACAAGACGATTTTCATCAGATTGTAGTATGCAATTAATTCCATAACGTCACTACAATGCCTATTGAAAAAGTTCCTATCGATGTACCTAACCAACATAGGTTGGTACAATCGAGATTCACTCTCTGGTGGATCATTCCTACGGGCTCTCCTATTATGAATGCAATGTGATGATATGACATGCAATGGCAACAATACACGATTAGATAAACCTTAATTGTAATGGAAATGAAAATTAGGGCTCGGAAAGAAAAATTGTTACTTAGGCGCCATTTGAATGTGTGGAGGAAGACTCAAATGTCTTGAGGATCACGGAAAAGTCATAAAAGCTTGACGGAACCCTAAGCGGAACAAGAGAAATAAACCCTAAATCGCACGAACTAGGGCTCCAAGATAGGTCAAAGATGGAAGAGGAGAGGCTTTTTTTTTATCAAACCTAGGACTTTGGAAGGTTGGCAGTAGGGAAGAGTTGGTCGGAGAGGGGGCGGCGATCGAGACCGAAGGAAGAAGAAAGAGTTCGTCGCGTGAAGCCAACCCTAGCGGTTCGCATTTAAAAACATGATTGATCGTGATGTGGAGCATCGGTCGTGATGGCGATTTATTACTGGGTTTCCGAGTCGGCGATCGACTAATCCGGCTCGACAATCGATCGCCAACCTTCGTAACGTGCTATAGTAGCATCGATCGGTGACGTTGCCCATCATTTGACTGATGTGCACATCACTCGACTGTTCGTCGAGCACTCGACTGATGGCCTTCGGCCTCGGTGAACAGTACCATCAGTCGACTGATGGACCTCATCAGTCGACTGATGTTCGATCAGTCGAGTCATGGAGCTAGCACTCGACTGATGGTCGTATCGTATCGCGCTATAAGATTATCGATCCGATCGATAATCGATCGCCGATCGATGTCGATTTCTGAAAATCAGAAAATCTCGATTTCGTCATCTTAATTATTCCATTTTATCATGTTAGATCTTGTATATCGAATGTATTGATGTTATACTTTTATTCATGTATTTGTTAATGTATTTTAATGTTTTATTTCATTTTTGCAAACATTAACATTCAATGATTTCCAAAACCTAACATCTCACCCTTTCTAAGTGTTGAAATACACAATCAAGGTAAAAGACTTGTTTTGTGAGATGTAATCTATCCTAGACATTCCTTCCATGCAAACATATGGTAAAACATATGAAGCATGGTGAATACAAGACATCAAGTTGTGTGGCACTTGAGTATCACTCTAGATGTTACTTTTACATCTTAACCACACATTTCTTGATACATGACCTTCCAAAGTGTGCCAATAATCAAAGGTACACACTATGACCTCTAAATCTAGATCGTGTCAATTTTATTGATTTTCATGTTTTCGAGATATATATTGACACAACCTAAACTTCTTTAAAAATTAAGGCTCAGGGATATTTCCAAGGTAACCATAACCTTGAAAGTAACCTAAAGTGCCACCTTTATCATGGTTGAGTTAACTACCCATCCAATCAAGGTTGGCACACCCTAAACCCATCTTAGCGTGAATCAATCACGCTCTTAGGAACCCAAAATCGATTTGAGCTCCTAGGGTTAATTAGATATTCCTTAGGGATAACCTCCCTAGATACCTTCCTAATGACCCTCCTAGGCTTATTAGCCTTGGTCATTTTGGTCTTGCCTAGGTTAACCTTAGGGATTGCCTCCCTAACAACCTTATTAGTGGCTATCCTAGGTTTCTTCGAAACCTTGGCCATTAGGCACAAACCTTGGTCAACTCTAGGAATGACTTTCCCATTGACCTTGGTCTTCCTAGACCTAGTTAGTGTTCTATAGTCAAATGGAACACTATGGTAAGCCGCCTTAGGCTTAGGTTTTTGACCCAAACCCTTCTTGCCTTTGGTTGACTTTTGTCTTTTAGATCCTACTTGTTGACTTGGATTATTTGACCTAAAAGTTTGACCAATTGACCCTTGCCTTTGATTTTGCATAATGTTGAGGGTCTTTTCAAGTTTTTCAAGCCTTGACCTCAAGGCTTGATTTTCCTTTTCTAATATCTCAATTTTTGATTTTTCATTTTCTCTTGAGATATTTCTATTTCTAGGCATATGTCTAGGTTCCTTAGCATCAAAGCCTAGATGTTCTCCTATTTTCTTAATGCTTTCCTTAGGTAATATATTTTTAGGGATATTAGTCCCAAATTTCTCCTTATTCTTAAGGTGAACATTCTTAGCTCCTAAACAAATATGTTTGTTACTTCTAGCATGCTCTTTATGATACATAACAAAATTGCTAAAATTAGTTCTAGCATTCTTCTTAATATTTAAATTAGACGGAGCATTATTTAAATATACCTTAAGTTTTGCCTTAGTGGCTCCCCTACTTGTGATGCTCCCCTTTGCCCCTTCTTCTTCTTCTTTGGGCATTGACTCCGGTAATGACCCGGTAGTCGACATTTGAAGCAAATGACATGCTCCTTGCTCTTTTGTCTTGGAGAACCGGCGTCCATTGACTTTTGTTTACTTTTAGGCGCCGGAGGAGGTTTCTTGATCCTCTTTGGACATTTGCTCTTGTAATGCCCATACTCCCTACACTCAAAGCACATAATATGATTTTTGTTTGAAAATAAAGTGTTTGAGTTACCTAGGGTGGTGGTAGGTGCCAGAGTTGAATTTTGAGCTTCCTCATCTTGATCGGATGTTGAGAGCTCTTCTTGAGGTTGCTCCGGTGTAGAGGATGGTCTCTCCTCCTCAATCCTAGAAGTAGATGCTTCTTCCACCTCTTCTACTTCTTTCTCCGATTCGGAAGTTGACTCCATCTCAACTTCCGATTCCTCACTTTCACTTGAGGATGAACTCTCCTCATGGTATCTTGCCAATTTTCTCCATAGCTCCTTAGCATACATGTAATCCCCTAGCTTGCACAAAACATCATTAGGGATTAAATCTTCCAAAAGTTTCGTTACCTTAACTTCGGTCTTGAGCTTTTGGCGTTGCTCTTGGGTCCACTTTTTCAATTTTAGGACATTCCCCTTCTTATCCCTAGGGGGTTCAAGACCTTCAATGAGGATGAACCAATCCTCTATGTTCATCATCAAGAATGTTTCCATTCTTGCTCTCCATGCCGGAAAATCTTCTGGATCATATGGAGGTGGAGTGTTGATTTTCCATCCAAGCTTGTCTTGGAATTCCATCTTCACCCTCTAGCCTTTTGCCTTAGCTCCCAGTTGTTAATCCGTAGAAGAGCCCCGGGCTCTGATACCACTTGTTGGGAATATTGGAACGGCTAGAGGGGGGGGGTGAATAGCGAAGATGTAATTCGATCTCGTTTGTGTCTACAATTTCGTTAGCGCAGCGGAATATATATAATGATAAAAGCAATAACGAAATAGACAACAAGCTAACACAATGATATAACGTGGTTCGGAACCGCACGGTTCCTACTCCACGGATCGAGCTCTAAAGAGCCCTAGTGATGCACACGCACTCACTAATGATAAACACTCCTTCTCAACACAAGTCGGAGGCGGAGAAACCCCTTACAATAAATCTTACAACAGTAAGAATGAAATACAAGCAATATACAATGTAAATATGAAATACAAGTAAAGAAAAGACTTTACAACACTTGTTTTGATTGCTTGAATGCTTGGTTGCTTGCTTGCACTTGGAGACCTGATTTGCACCAACAAATCGCTCCAATAGCCCTCAAGAACCGATTGCTTTTTCCTCCATCACGAGCTTCATATATAGCTTCAACCTGTGCTGGAAAAAGTCTATCAGTCGACTGATCAGGACCATCAGTCGACTGATGCCACTGTTGTCGTGAGACAACGGCTAGTTCCACGTTGGATAAGTCCAACAGAACTACCATCGATCGGCCCGATTGTGACCATCGATCGGTGATAGAAATCCTCACTCGACGGTCGAGTTGTACTTCGTTCAATTGTATTGCTAATTACTCCCATGCAGTGGCATGATCCCTACAGTGGTGATCTGTGATAATTTTCAACCTCTGTAAACCAACTGTATTGCTGATCCATAACCAGCGGTCAAACTGGTGGCCTCGGTCGATCCTTCGCTGCCGGTGTTGTGGCCTTCAACATGAGTTTTAACTCAAGTATGGTTCCCCGTGCTAGCCCACCCCTTTGCCTTGCCACCTCCATGCTCCGCTCTGATCCTCCAAGTCATCCATGGCTTGTTCATCCATCGCGCTAGCCTCCAGTGCTTCCACTATATAATGGTGTCTACACTCGCCAAGGCACATTGGACTTCTATTGCCAAGACTACCTTGGACTTTACATTTACCAACCATTGGACTTATCTTGTACTATTGGACTTTCAACCATTGAACTTATCTTGCCAAGACTACGCTTGGACTTTACCACTTCAATATCAATCCTTGGACTTTCAATATCAACCAACCCATGTTGGACTTTCCATGCTAAGACCCATGCTTGGACTTTACATGCCAAGACTCATGCTTGGACTTTCCTTGCCAACACATGTTGGACTTTCCATTTGCCAAGTACTCAGGACTTGGACTTTCCCAAATGCCAAGTGTCCAACTTGGACTTTCCATGACAATTATATTGTCATATGTTTTTGTCGAAACATCAAAACACATCAAAACATCACTCGAGCCAAACTCGAGCTCTGGTCAATTGTGACCTGGGCCGATTGAACCAACAGCAGTGCGGTTTGTCCAAAGAGGAGCTCAACCGCATCGGACCCTTCATCAGCGCAAAGGACTTGTGGAACAAATTAATCGAGCTACACGAAGGAACATCCGATGCTAAGGTATGTAAACGTGACCTTCTTTTCAATAAGTTGTATAACCTTAAGATGCAGGAACACGAGATGGCAACGCAACTACACGCCCGCATCCAGGACATTGTCAATGGCCTGCACACTATCGGACACATGGTTGAAAACTATGACCTTCTAAGGTACGTTCTTAATTAATTTCCTAGGACTACCTTGTGGGCATCCATGGTCGATGCCTACAAGGTCTCTAAGGACCTTTCGAAGCTTAGGTTAGATGAGTTATTTTCCGAGTTTGAACTTCACGAGCAGACTAACATGGTCTGGGCCGAGAAAGGTATTGCTCTATTTGCAGGACAAAGAAGAAAGCCATCTACCAGGCAAGAAGATGGACTTGAACCCGAAGACGAATCAGAGTCCGAATCCGAAGAGGTGGAAGCAATAGTGAACGTAGTGTGGAAGATCGTTCGGAGGGAAAGGAGGCGACTAAAGAACCAAAAGAGGGCACAATTCAAATCGAATCAAAACAAGGCTTTTCATGCAACATGGGACAATGAAGAAGGCATCGGCATAGCGTGTATGGCAAGACCCGAAGAGTCTGAGTCAGAGTCTGAATCCGAATCCAATTACAACACTGACTCCAAACTTGAGGACTACTTCAAGAAACAACTCAAAGCCGGACCAAAAGGGAAAATTAAGGTTAGCTGCTCACTAATTCATACGCTTTACAATACAATTAAATTGCTAACTAGGAAATTAGCTAAATCCGAGTCTAGGGTCGAGTCCTTAGTTCAGGAGGTTGAAACCCTCAAACAAGAGACACCCCTAAACTCTTCGACTTGTCGAGTTCAAGAGGAGTGTTAGAGAAAGCCCTAGAGCCAATCATGTGATGATTGTTGTATGGACATTATTGTATCATATTCCTATTTATAAAGGCATGGTTATTATATTTACTTGTATTGGTGCCAAATAACTAAATATAATAATGTCCTTGAGTAGTAGGTTCTTATCTATATCAATCGATTGGCTGAATCGATAATGAGATGATATAGAGAACACTACTCTTAATCATTCCTAGTCAAGTATTAACATTCAGGAACAATGTTAATGCGTAGAGACTAGCATGTAGGTCAACACGATGACTTGATCTCACAAGTCATGGATATGAGATATCAAGTTGACACATGGGTATGCATTGGAGAATGTATACTGAATGACCCGCCATGAGAAAGTATCATGGATCATTATATGAGTGTCATATACTTTCTCATGTGGCTATTAGTATGACTATTAGTCCTTAGACCTGAAGTCACCATGGTTCCCTACATAAGGAGTTACACACTTTGGCTTCGTCAAACGTCACCCATAAATGGGTGGACTATAAAGGCGATTACTGGGTATGTAACAAATTATGCGGAGGGATGTGAGTGATGTAGATGGGATCTATCCCTCCTATATGATGGGGGTGACATCGATATTCTTGATAGAGTGAGACCACGAAGTGCATGGCCATGCCTAAATGAGTCAATATGAGATATTGAGCTCATTTGATTAGAGTGAGTCTACTTGGAGTTCAAGATATAGATTGTACCGAGGATGACACGGTCTATACCTCAATTGGTCAATCTAGATGTCAAGGATAGAGGGACATTGTCACATATTGTGAGAGTCACAATTAGTAGTCACAAAGGTGATGTTGGAGCTCAACATTCTTGTAACTTGGGTAGCAATGATGTGTTGCTAGATACCGCTCATTGCTTATGTTCGTAAATCGGTTTAGGGACATTGCCAACGTTACAAGAACCTATAGGGTCACACACAAAGGGAAATTAGATGGAGATTAGGTTCATATGATGAACCATGAAGATTAGGTTCATGGGATGAACCAAATTGGATTAAGAGTAATCCTAATTAGACTAATTGAGTTGGACTCAATTTGATTCAAGTGTTGAATGAGTCTAATTTAGATTTGATTCATTTAGTCAATTTAAATTAATGAATAGAGATTCATTAAATCAAATTGACTTGAGTCAAGTGGTTAGATTTGATCAACCATGGGAGATAAGAGGTCAAGTTTGACTTGACTTGAGAGGGAAGATGAAAGGTCAAGTTTGACTTGACCAAATGCCATGTCATGATGATGGCTTGGCATGGCCGGCCTCCGCATCATCATTGACTTATCAAGTGGTGCCACCTCATAAGGGAGACCAAGAGACATTGGCTCTTGGAGTTACATGCATGCATGTAACCCCCCTTCCATGAAGTGGCCAACCACTTATTCCATTAGATGGAATTGATTTTGTGAGTTACACAACTTCATCTTCTTCCTTGGATCACCCTCTCAAGCTCTCCCAACCTCCTTGGCCGAAATTCCTAAAGGGTGCTAGCACACTCTAAGGTATTTTTCTCTACCTATTGCTTGTGTGGATACCAATAGAGGAGTGTGCACTTGACACTCTCGAGTTTCGGCGAACCTTTTGGACGAGCGAGATTTGCGAAGGGCGTCGCATCAAGGGTAACTTCTTATCATGTAGATCTAGAGTAGATCTAAAGGTATTAAACACATACATGTTAGTTTTATATTTTATACTTCCCACGGATCCGTGGCCAGGGCTTCCGAGGTTTCCGCAATGCAAAAAGCGGTTTTTACAACTCGGAAAACCCAACAAGGAGGACTCAACTCGAGTTGAAAAACTCGAAGAAGAGAACACTATCTTGAAAGGATGAGTCCAAGAGCTCAAAGCTCGGTTGAACAAGTTCTCGACGGGGTCGAAGAATCTTAACCGACTTCTTGGAACTCAGAGAGCCATGTACAACAAAGCCGGAATCGGATATAGCTCAAAGACTACGAATATATCTTACATGTCTATCGTAATTCATAGTCATCATCGAGTCCAAGCGTGGGTCCCGAAAACTTTATTAAACTCACATATAAGGACCAATAGGTTTTGGATTCCCCAGGATCAAGTTCATTACTTGACCAGACCTTATTGGTTCAATGATCCAGGGGGAGCTAATACCAAAATAGTATATTCGGTAACCTAAACCTCTTATTTTCTTTAGAATGGTTAGATAGGACTATAACTCATCAATGCTTTGTAACATAGTACCAGGACGCGACAAGATGATAGTACGTTAGGAAAATAAAGTCTCGTGTATTCGAGCTAGATAAGGCGTATCTAGTTCGGTTCACTTGACCGAGTGGAACTAGCTGAAGCTACCTCACTGTATCCTAGACTAGTTAGACCAAGAAGTGGTCTTAGGTGAGTCAAGTTACTATTTTCTCGAAATTGGCTTTGTCTAAGGAAGTGGTCATTTTTCCGATCAAAGAAGGCCCCTGTGCCTCGCCACGACCTGGAAGCCAAGATCTTGAAAAGGTGACTTGATGAGCTTAGGATCAAATCCGAATCTAACGCAAGGTTGACCAGTTTCAAATCATTAAATTTAATTAAGATAAAATTGGAATCATCTCACACAACATATAAGGTGAACCAATTCTAAGACACTTAGAATGGGTGAGATGAATAAGGAATAATTTCAATTCACATATTCCTTTCAAAAATGTTATCTATTTTTTAAACTATCGAGCTTAAACGTTTATCTATACTCAGACAAAACTCTAAATATACAACCTTCTAGGTCAATGTTTAGCGCCCCCTAACTCTTCTGTACCTTATATACTTGATTAAGGGGGAGAGCAAACTAACCCTAAGGGTTATATATTTTCAAAAGTTATTAGCGTATTGTTGGTGCAGTGAGGCACCGAAATCGAACCTGTGTTTTGATTATAGCAAAGACACAAAAGTTAAGTCTATTTTGTTTTCTCACGAGCTGAATCGAGTGTGCAGAAGATTGATATAGCTGGAGCTGAAGGCTAGCGACACCCGGAGGAAGCCGCGGTGGTCGGGCGATACTCGAGTTACTTCGGAGGGAGCCGAAGGAATCGAGTGGAAGGTCGGAAGCAAAAGCGATACGTAAGTATCGAGGTAAGCTCGTGTGTGCGAGAGTAAGTAAGGTCGTATCCTCTTTACGGGGATGATCTTAAGCGTAGATCCGACCCAAGACATCTCATAGGTGGTCTAGGTCGAGATCGGATGGTCGAAGACCGTCGGAATTATGTTTTTGTTGAGCTAACTTTGACTTGCAGCAAGCATCAGTCGACTGCCAGCTTGGAGGACTCGACTGCCGTGTATCAGTCGACTGCCGAAGGTCATCAATCGACTGATGCTGCCATCAGTCAACTGATGGTCAATGATCAGATACGAAGAGTCAAGGCTTATCACTCCACCTCAAAGCGGTTTGGTGTCCATTTGTGATTGGTTGAAGACCCACTCGAAAAGGGGCTCAAAAGCTATAAAAGGAGGGCCAAACCTAGGGTTTTGACAACAATTCTAAGCTTCCAAAAAGTCTCATAAAGCTACCGACAACAACGCGTGCTTCTTCTTCTCCGACGCGTCTAGGTTTTATTTCCTTTATTTTTGTACGTCGGCTTTAATTTTAGTGTCGTTGCTCATTTACATTCTTGAAGCTTTTTATCGCTTGAGGAGAGGGGGAGTGTCCCTCTACCTCAAGTTCTTTTTGTATCGATTAACTCCTACCTCCAACAAGGAGGAGTTTGTTTAGTAATTTGCCCTCCGTACGTGGTCAAGGACCACTAGGGCCTTGGAGTAGTAGCCTTCGGCTACGAACCAAGTAAATCTCTTGTGTCTATTGTCTCCTTTACTTTTTGTTTTGCTTATCTTTCCGCTGCATATAAGTTTTCTTTTAAAACGAGTTCGTACGAGAAAAATTTTCTTTCGCTATTCACCCCCCCCCTCTAGCGAACCGCATCGATCCAACAATTGGTATCAGAGCCGGGGGCGCTTAGATTTGGTGAAACCACCAATCTAACATTTTTTTTCCAGATTTGTTTTTCGTTTAAATTTTTCTCCCGCACTACTAATCCAAGACGAAGTCTTGGTACTCTTCGTTTGATTTTATTTTGCAAGTATTCGCTTTTGGAGTAGCCGACGGTCAAACGGGCATAACTTTTCGTACAAGTTGACCCACGACACGGTCTACCTACCAAATCGAAGCTCTCGCAGAGATCTACACTTCTTACATGGGTTTACCCTCGTAACAAGCTGTTTTCATCCTCAAAAATCGACGTTTAGTAGCCTTTCGGGGACATCGAAGGGTGTGAGTACTTACTTTTTATTTAGTTTCTTATTTCTTTGCTTAACTTTCTATTTTTCATTTATTTCTTTTTATTTCCCGCACTACAAATCCAAGACGCAAGTCTTGGTACTTTCGTGTGTTTTTGTTGTTGCTAGGTTTTCATTTTAGTCTCCTTGTCTTTTTGTTCTAATGGCCCATCTCGAGGGTTTTAGCACCGTCCGACCTCTGTTTTACAACGGAGATGATTTCCGTTACTGGAAAGGTCGGATGGAATGCTTTCTCAAAACCCAAATCGAGATGTGGATCATAATCCAAACGGGTTTCACACTTCCGACTAATGAAGTGGGTGACTCCTTGGATTATGATCAATGGATCGTTGCAACAAAACGACAAGTCGAAGCCGATGCCAAGGCAACACAAATCCTCCAGTGCAGCTTGTCCAAGGAGGAGCTAAATCGCGTCCGCCCCTTCATAAGCGCAAAGGATCTTTGGACAAAACTAATCGAGTTACACGAAGGATCGGATCAAGCTAAGGTTTGCAAACGCAATTTGTTGTTCAATAAATTGTACACACTAAAAATGCAGGAACACGAGTCCGCGACGCAACTCCACGCCCGTGTCCAAGACATAGTCAACAACCTACACGCAATCGGGCAAAAGGTCGAAAACCGCGACCTTATAAGGTATGTTCTAAACTCTTTTCCGAGGACCACCTTGTGGGCATCCATGGTCGATGCCTACAAGGTCTCCTAGGACCTTTCTAAACTTAGATTAGATGAACTCTTTTCGGATTTTGAATTACATGAGCAGTCCAACTTGGAACCCGAGAGGGGTATAGCCTTGTTTGCAGGTTCAAAGAAGAAGAAAATCGCAAGCAAGCCACCACCACCCGAGGAGGAAGATGAGTCCGAAGAAGAAGTTGACCCGGAATTGACTGCCGAACTAATGAACCTAGCTCGAAGGATTGCCAAGGGACGAAAGCGAACCACAACTCGACCCAACCAAGGTAAGCCTAAAAGTTCTAATATTAGGTGTTATGAGTGTAACAGGTTTGGACATATAAAGTCCGAGTGCCCCAAGCTCAACCACCAAGCACCTAAGCACAAGAAGGCCCTCAACGCGACATGGGAAGAAGCATCATCCGAAGAAGACGAAGACCACGTCTTCATGGCGAAATCAATTGAGTCAGACACGGAGACCGAACTTGAGTCAGAACCTGAGGATGACTCGGACTACGAAGCTACCTTCAAGTCAAGCCACGGATACGCATCCGGTTCAAAAGATACCCTTAAGGTGAGTCGAACCTTATTTAATACTTTACATAATACGGTTAGGTTTTTGTCTAGGAAGTTAGCTAAGTCCGAGTCCAAGGTCGAGACCCTGGTTGAGGAAGTTAAACTCCTCAAACATGAGGTCTCCCTAACCTCTTCGACTAGTCGAGTTCAATAGAAGGACTCAACTCGGGTTGAAAAACTCGAAGTTGAGAACTCACTCTTGAAAAGTCAAGTCGAAGATCTTAGGAATACGTTAGAAAGGTTTACTTTGGGATCCAAAGGACTTGACCTCCTACTTGGATCGCAAAGGGCCGTGTACAACAAGGCCGGACTAGGGTTTAGCTCAAACACGACCAATAAGTCGTATATGTCAATCGTAAGTAGACATAAAAAATGTGTCCAAGCATGGGTCCCTAAGACCACTTTGATTTCAACTCTAGGATCCAACTCGTACTGGGTTCCCAAGGACCAAATCCACTATGTGGATAGACCGAACCGATTCAACGGTCTAGGGGGAGCCAGTACAAAATATGTTTGTGTTTTAACTTAGAAATTGCATGCTTAGATTTTTTTTGTTTTTTCGTGAACTCACTTAGAACACGTAAATAACCAACTAAAAGCCTTTGAAAAGATTGAGCCTCGGGGAGCCTCTTTTCAACAACATAACCAACTAAAAGCCTTCGAAAAGATTGAGCCTCGGGGAGCCTCTTTTCAAAAATAACTAGTTAGACTAGGAAATAATTTTAGGTAAGTCAAGTCATCATTTTCTTGAAAATGGCTTTGTCTAAGGAAGTGGTCGATGATCCGATAAAAGAAGGCCCCTGTGCCTCGCCACGACCTGGAAGCCATGATCTTGAAAAGGTAAACTTGACAAGCCTAGGGTTAAATCCAAATCTAACATAAAATTACTTGAACCTAAATCCACTTAATCAACTTAATTAGAAGTCATCTCAAAATAAACACATAATTATAACATGCTTGATCATATAGACTCCGGTGAGATGACCTAGGGTTAACAACTTACAACCAATTTTCTTAACAAAAATCTAACATCCAATCCAACCACCTTGTGTGTAGGATCAATGGATGTTGGACGTTGCTACTCGACACATGACCGAGGATCAACTCAAATTGCAAAGCCGATTCAAGCGACAAGGATCGGTAGCCTTTGGGAATAACGGCAAGCTCAAAATCATCGGATCGGTGATATCGAGCTTAACACAATTTTGTTATTAAAAATGTATTACTTGTAGAGAATTTTGAATATAACTTACTTAGTGTAAGCCAATTGTGTGATAATAACTATAAGGTTATATTTCTAGAAAATGAATGCGTAATTAATACCAATGAAACCTCTAAAACAATTCTTAAAGGAACTAGAAATAACAACATTTATACGATCAACTTAACCAACTCCTCAACTAAGTGTCTTATGACACGGCAAGAGGAATCATGGTTGTGGCACCGACGACTCGGTCACTCGCACCCAAGACTCGTCTACAAGATGAGTCAGAGTGGATTAGTCAGAGGCTTACCCAACCTCAACAACTTGGTTAATAAAGTCTGTAATGCTTGTCAACAAGGAAAACAACCTAGGACACAACACAAGTTAACTAACCAAGAACGAACCTCAAATATACTTGAGCTCCTGCATATGGATCTATTCGATTCACATGGAGCCAAGTCACTCAATAGAAGTCAATATTGCTTAGTCATAATTGACGACTACTCCAGGTTTACCTGGGTTAGGTTCATCAAGCATAAAAGTGATACCCTAGATCAATTAATCAATCTATTCAAATTAATCGAGAATCAAAAAGACCTTAAGGTTAAAAGACTTAGAAGCGATCATGGTGGTGAATTCGAAAATCAAAGGTTCACCGACTTCTGTAACCTAAAAGGATACCACCATGAATTCTCTTGCCCTAGGACCCCTCAACAAAATGGCCTAGTGGAGCGGAAAAACCGAACTCTACAAGAAGCCGCTAGGACCATGTTGAACGAATACAATCTACCCGATAGGTTTTGGGTAGAAGCCGTGAGTACGGCATGCTATGTCCAAAATAGGATTCTTATGGTAAAAAGGCACCTTAAGACCTCATACGAGATTTATCACGATAAAATACCTAACATCAAGTACTTTAGGGTATTTGGGTGTAAGGTACATATCCTAAACACTAAGGATTACCTAGGGAAATTTACATCCAAAACCACGACCGGAATCTTTCTAGGATACTCGACTACAAGTAGAGCTTATAGAGTATATAACCACGACACCCTTAGAGTCGAGGAGACTATCAATGTAGTATTTGATGAAGGACATGAACCTACAAAACCCCCGGCAACCCCAATTAGCGAGCCGATTCATACTAGACCTAACTCTGATCCGGAGATCAGGTCTAGTGTTAATCCTAACCTAGGTCAACCTAGTCACTCTATTGATCAAGTGATAGATGACTCCAACCAAACTAGTGTTCAACCAAGTCACTACATTGATCAAGCATTAGGTGACACAAACCCAACCCAATCTAGGATTCAGACTAACCACCCTATCGATCAAGTGATAGGAGATCCTAATCTAGGAGTTCGAACTAGAGCATCCTATAGGAACCTTAGTCAAATTTCCTTAATTTCAAAGATAGAACCCAAATCAATTGAACAAGATCTTCTTGATCCCGATTGGATTATTGCAATGCAAGAAGTGCTAGCTCAATTTACTAGGAACGAAGTGTGGGAATTAGTACCACCACCTAAAGACAAAACGATAATTGGAACAAGGTGGGTGTTTCGAAATAAGCTTGATGATAAAGGTGAAGTAGTTAGAAACAAGGCTAGGTTAGTCGCCAAAGGGTTTAGTCAAGTCGAAGGCTTAGACTACGACGAAACCTATGCCCTAGTAGCTAGACTCGAATCCATTCGAATGTTGCTAGCTTATGCCACACATCGAGGATTTAAGCTGTTTCAAATGGATGTTAAGTCGGCATTCCTAAATGGATACATTAAAGAAGAAGTTTATGTTAGCCAACCCCCCGGATTCGAAAATCTAGATAAACCCGACCATGTTCTAAAACTTAAGAAAGCTCTCTATGGACTTAAACAAGCTCCTCGAGCTTGGTACGAGAGACTTTAAATCCATCTTAAGTCAAAAGGGTTTAACCAAGGCTTAGTTGACCCAACTCTCTTTGTAAAAACCTTAGGTAAAGAAATATTCATAGCTCAAATTTACGTAGACGATATAGTTTTTGGAACCTCTAACTCAGCCTTACTAAACGAGTTCGTTTCACTTATGGAAAGTGAGTTCGAAATGAACTTGGTAGGCGAGTTAAGTTTCTTTTTAGGTCTACAAATTAAACAAACTAAGGATGGTATATACCTATATCAACAAAAATACACTAAGGAGTTAATTAAAAGATTTGGAATGCAAGACGCTAAGATAATGAACACCCCAATGGCGATTAATGTTAACATAGGAGAAGACCTAGAAAGTAAGTCCATTGACTTAAAATACTATAGGAGTGTAATAGGGAGTCTCCTGTACTTAACTACAAGCCGACCTAATATCTTATTTGCAGTAAGTATGTGCGCCAGGTTTCAAACCTGTGCCAAGGAGTCTCACCTAACCCTAGTTAAGCGTATCCTTAGATATCTAAAGGGTACACTTAATGTCGGTATTTGGTATCCTAGATCTACCGAGTTCGAACTAATCGGCTACTCCGATTCGGATTATGCCGGTAGTAAACTCGACAGAAAGAGCACGAGTGATTGTTGTCAACTACTCGGCTCGAGTCTAGTGAGTTGGTGCAGTAGGAAGCAACATTGTGTTGCCTTGTCCACCACCGAAGCCGAATACATCGCGATGGGTGAGTGTGTCACTCAGCTTCTTTGGATGAAGCACACCCTCCGCGACTTTAAGTTAGACTTTACGAATACTAAACTTCACGTAGATAACATTAGTTCAATTAATCTTACAAAGAATCCAATATGTCACTCTAGGACCAAACATATAGAAGTCAAACACCATTTCATTCGAGAACATGTGGCCAACGGAGCCATACAACTCGAGTACGTCGAATCGAAATCTAACCTAGCAGACCTATTTACTAAACCCCTACCCGAAGCCGAATTTAGTCTATTAAGATGAAAATTGGGCATGTGCGTAATAGAATAAGAACTTGCAAACTATATTTTCTTACTACTATTTCTTATTTTTCATTTTGATGGAACTAGCATAGGACATACCTTAGATAACATGCACCTATAGATTTAAGGAGCCAGTACATCTCACAACACATAGGACTAATGTGTTTGTGTACTTAGCCACGTAGATGGGCGTGAGATGTTAAGACCCTACTCCAGGTTCCAAGATGTAGATCAAGTGCGTCAATATGAACCTCGGAGTATAAATATGCAACTAATATTAACCAACTCTAATCAGGACTTGTTGATAATATCATTTCAATCAAGTCAAACTAGAGTTGAACATTTAGATGAATTATTTTCACATACTATTTTTAAAATCATCATGCTTGGACTTAGGGTTTTCTTAAAACCCCCCCATTTTTTTCTTGATTTATGTCAAAAGGGGGAGAAAAGGCCAAAGTTAAGGTTCAAGAAAAGGCCAAAGTTCAATTTCAATTTCGGCCAAAGTTCAATTTCAAATTTTTGAATTTGATAACTTAACTTAAAACTTTGATTCTGGCCTAAGTTAAGGGGGAGTAAGGTTTAGGTTTCAACTCTTCGGAATTGAAAACTTTAAAGGCCCAAGTTAAGAAATGAAAAGTTAAACCTTTTGAATAATTAACCTTTTGACTTAACTTTTGATAACTTAACTTGCACTTATTTTTGACTCTAAGAAGCCTAACTTAACTTTTGTGTTTGGAGAACTAAAAGTCTTTTTCAAGTACTCACCCTCGGTCAAGGGGGAGGGTTCCTCTAAGGGGAGAACTTGAGAAATATTTTTACTACTCCTACTTTTGCTTCTTATCTTTACTGTTTCATGCACTTAATTTCCTTAACTTTGTGTGTTTTTGCCATATATCAAAAAGGGGGAGATTGTTGGTGCGTGAGGCACGAAATCGAACTGTGTTTTGATTATAGCAAAGACACAAAAGTTAAGTCTATTTTGTTTTCTCTCACGAGCTGAATCGAGTGTGCGTAAGATTGATATAGCCGAGTGAAGGCTAGCGACACCCGGAGGAAGCCGCGGTGGTGGAGGCGATACTCGAGTTACTTTGGAGGAGCCAAGGAATCGAGTGGAAGGTCGGAAGCAAAGCGTCGTAAGTATCGAGGTAAGCTCGTGTGTGCGAGAGTAAGTAAGGTCGTATCCTCTTTACGGGGATGATCTTAAGCGTAGATCCGACCCAAGACATCTCATAGGTGGTCTAGGTCGAGATCGGACGGTCGAAGACCGTCGGAATTATGTTTTTGTTGAGCTAACTTTGACTTGCAGCAAGCATTAGTCGACGGCGGAGGACTCATTGCGCCGTATCACGATCGCCGAAGGTCATCAATCGATCGATCTGCCATCGATCGGTGATGATAGCCATCGATCGTGATGGTCAATGATCGAATCTGAAGAGTCAAGGCTTATCACTCCACCTCAAAGCGGTTTGGTGTCCATTTGTGATTGGTTGAAGACCCACTCGAAAAGGGGCTCAAAAGCTATAAAAGGAGGGCCAAACCTAGGGTTTTGACAACAATTCTAAGCTTCCAAAAAGTCTCCGCAAAGCTACCGACAACAACGTGCTTCTTCTTCTCCGACGTCTAGGTTTTATTTCCTTTATTTTTGTACGTCGGCTTTAATTTTAGTGTCGTTGCTCATTTACATTCTTCGAAGCTTTTTTATCATAACGAGGAGAGGGGGAGTGTCCCTCTACCTCAAGTTCTTTTTGTATCGATTAACTCCTACCTCCAACGAGGAGGAGTTTGTTTAGTAATTTTCCCTTCGTATGTGGTCAAGGACCACTAGGGCCTTGGAGTAGTAGCCTTCGGCTACGAACCAAGTAAATCTCTTGTGTCTATTGTCTCCTTTACTTTTTGTTTTGCTTATCTTTCCGCTGCATATAAGTTTTCTTTTAAAACGAGTTCGTACGAGAAAAATTTTCTTTCGCTATTCACCCCCCCCTCTAGCGAACCACATCGATCCAACAGCGTATAAGTATTTTGAAACTCAAAGCTAATTTTATAAGTATTTTTGAAAATCAAATTAGTCTCAAGACTTATATTGTTGGTGCAGAGGGTTATACCTTGAACCAAAGTAAATCGAGACACATGCTTGGACCCATGTTAGATAATCTTTATGCATGCAATTTCATGTTAGAAACCCCTACTTTTTATATTATACAACCCCAAATCTTTTTTGATTTATGGCAAAAGGGGGAGAAGAGTACAAGTTAAGGGGGAGAACAAAAATTTAAAATTTTTAAGATTAACCTTTTGTTCTAAAACTCACCTAAGGTTAAGGGAGAATTGATTTACATTTACTCATTTTCCACATTACATTTTTCCTTAACTTTGCGTAAGTTTGTCATAGATCAAAAAGGGGGAGATTGTTAGTGCAGGGGCACCAGATAATCGAACCTGTGTTTTGATTATGGCAAAGACGCAAAGTTAAGATTACATTGTTATCTCACGAGCTGAATCAAGTATACAGAAATGCTAAGCTAAGCTGAAGGTCAGCGACACTCGGAGAAAACTGTAGTGGTCGGGCGACACCGGGAGGACTTCGGAGGGAGCCGAAGGAATCAGTTGGAGACCGAATGCAAGGCTTCAAAGGTAAATGTTGAGGTAAGCTCGAGTGAGTAAAGTGAAGTGAGATCGTGTCCTTTGTACGGGGACGTCCTTAGGCGACGATCCGACCAAGACTTCCCATGGAAGGTCTATGTCGAGATTGGATGGCAAGTGGCCGTCGAATTCACTTATATTTTGAGCTAACTCTTTATTGTAGTCAAAAATCCTGGCCATCAGTTCAACCGACCAGTTCAACCGGCCAGTTCAACCGGGCTAGTTCAACCGGCCAGTTCAACTACTATTTGAATTACAGCTTCGAGATGAGTCAAAACTCATCCCTTTCTTCAAGGGTGAGGTGGCCATTGATGTAGGATCTTGATGTGCTCGAGGAGGGGACTTCTAGGGGTATAAAAGAAGGTCCATTCCTCACTATTTCATCAATCCTAAGCTTCCAAAAAGCCTCCGTAACGCTACGACTCTCCGACAATGAAGTTCTAGTTCTCCGACGTCTAGGTTTAATTGTTTATATTTTTGTTTCATCGGTATAATCTTCATTTTCAGTTTATATTTTTCATATCAATTGTCTCGGAGTTTTTATCGTTACGAGGAGAGGGGGAGTGTCCCTCTACCTCAAAGCTTTGTGATTTTTCTTGTACTCGATTAACTCCTACCTCTAACGAGGAGGAGTTCTTTAGTGTTTTGCCCTCTGTGTGTGGTCAAGGACCACTAGGGCCTTGGAGTCGTAGCCGAAGGCTACGAACCAAGTAAAAAACCATTTGTCTTTCTTTATTTGTCTTTTATCTTTTCGCTGTGATTAATTGTCTAATCAATGAACGATTTCGAAAAAGTTTTATCGCTATTCACCCCCCCTCTAGCGATCTGCTTCGATCCAACAAATACTTCTAAACTTTCCAAAATTAAAATTTTTTCATAAATACATCTAAACTTTCCAAAAGTATAAAATTTCCATAAATACAATTATGACTATCACAAAATAATTTTATGATTATATCGAAACACAACTTGGGCTCTGATACCACTGTTGTGTCTCCCCGACACCGCGGCGAGTGTGTTTTCGAACATGTTTCGTAAATATGGCACAACGAAAGAATTAAAAGCAATAAATTTAATTTATTACAATACACACACCACACGCATGCAAGATACAACATGTGTAGACATAATCATAGTTTCAAATTTTACAATAAAAGGAAATTACGCTAGTTATACCTGACGTATCACGTGCAGCGGAAATGACATCAACCGAAGCAACTCACGCTAGAATTGCCTCTATCCGTATCCACGCCGAGTACCGTCAGGATAGCTTCGCCAATATACGAGCCTCAACTTCGTAGGAGTCACTAGCCTCGTGTCGAAGATGATGTGATCGAGAGGAGATCTCAATCCGAATCAAAATTCGGATTAAAAAATGAGTCTCCAAAACTCGCTTCTTCGAAGAGGTATTCGTCAACCTCTTGATGAATCCTTGGTCCTCCACCTATGACGATCACCGGAGATCTAATCCCCGGCAAGGAAGCTGCTGTCGGAGCTCCAAATGTCATCCAAACAACTCTCCGACAAGAAGGAAACAAGCTATCTAAAAATTGGACAACTTGGTGGAGGACTTGGCGCCGGCCAAAGGAGGTGGCCGGCTAATCCTTGGTCACCGGAGCCAAGGTGGGTCGTAGGAGAGTCACCGGAGGGGTGGCTGGCAACAGCTGGATCCCGACAGCATAAGCTAGGTGTGGATCCTCTTGGGTGGCGGCAAGGAGAAGAGAGGGAGAGGAGAGGAAGAGAAGTTTCCAAAATAAAACTTTGGGCTCTCCAAACCTCTAGTCGCGCTTCTATAGAGCACATGTTTCTTAACCATCAAGAAACCTTCTCCTTAGAGTTATTGGTTCATAACCAAAACCCGTTAACCCGCTCTAATAACTTAAGTTAAAATAAACCGAACCGAGTTAGTCTATTTTAAGTTAAAATGAACCGAACCAACTTTGGTTTATTCGTTTAAAACAAACCAAACCACTTTGGTTTATTTTCCACCATTGGATTAGAACCAAACCAATTCGGTTTATCCGTCATATCTTCATAAGACTCGACCCATCCATGCTTCCGTTGCAACCGAAACGATTTCATGCTGGCTCATTGTTTGCTCCAACCAAACCTAGTTTCTCTCGATCTGAGAATCTCATTCTCAAGCTCGTTTTAAATCTTTCGGATTACACTCGTTGTGCGTGTGACCAAATATGTTCCCGATTTATGTTAGTTGTCTATAATTAACCATTAATTATAGAATGATCATGAGTGATACCTAGTAGTATATCATGATCCCCAATTAATCGAAAAATCAATGATTGATTACAGAACCTTTCTGAAATCCTTCAGAAGCTACAATGAATCATGCCCCATTCCTTTCACGCATCTTATACCCACTTGGTTCAGGAAATGGTCTATTGTGTCAGTCCCCACCAGGCTGACTATGTCATACCTAGCCCAAGTATCATTTCCTCGTCCTACGGATTCTATTTACAACACATGTATCCAAGAGTACCTTACTCTAAACATGTAATGCTTTGGCCAAAGACTTTAGTAACAATCCGATGAGAGGCCATGGGTATATATCTCCTCGCAAGGAGTGGTGAATCCTTTATAGGCTATTCAAACACCTTCGGGCATTTCGACTTATACCCAATCATACTGGGTCCACATCTCCTTGGAGATGCTTGCTTAAGATGTCAAAGCATAAGTCTCTATGACCAAGATGACTTGAATACCGCAAGTCAAATGAACATTGCACTTAAGCTATAGTAAGAATTTCATTGACATATCCATATATGCAGAGAACCATATGAAGTCTTACAGCTGGTCACTCCAATGAACTAGTTACCATAACTAGCATCCACAATTAACTCCGGACATCACAATGTCTCTTGCCAGTGAGAATCAGCTGCTTGGATACACCAAAGAGTATACCTCGTACTAGTCTCAACAGAATTGATGGTGTCAAAATCCATCAATTCATCGACTAAGTATGCTTCTAATACATCACAATTATACATGTAGAGATACTCACTAGTTGTGATCTAATCACAAATTCTCTCATGCTATGAATCGTATTGTGGACATTCAGTAAATGAGTTTAAGATCCAATCAAATACATGAAAACATGTATACTCAAATAGTGAATCTTCATTTATCAAATAAATGGTACAACCATAAGGCGATTGCCTTAGGACACCTCTCATATATTACTAACATATATGCCATAGCATGGGATTATCAAATCATTTATTAAAATTAAAAAATTATTATCATAACAAGATAAATACATAATTATGTATGATATGATATCATGACATGTATCATAACACATAAAACATGATAAGTACAAGCACAATATAGCAGGGTACAACAAAAATACATAGATCCCCAATCTAACTATTATCTTATAATATTATACCAAATATATAATTTGAAATAAGTGGACCAACTCTTTCAAGTGTACTAAAACTCCAAACTTGGTACACTTTTAGACTATACCTACCTTGTCAATTTCATTGAATTTAGAAATCAAATTTTTATTGGCATGTTCTAAAATCTTCTAAAATGAGATTTAGATATTTCTATTTTAAGTTAAATCTAATATCTTGAAAACCCCTTAATGTGTCAACTTTACCTTAGTTGAGTTAGCTACCCTTTGAATTTAAGTTGACACACGTTATACTCATTTTATGTGAAGAAATTACACTCTTAGGAACCTAATACCAATTAGAGCTCCTTGACTTCACTTGGTATTCACTAGGGATAACCTCCTTAGATACTTTTCTAATGAATCTTCTAGGTGTAGAGGATTTGTGACGACTAGAGGGGGGGGGGGGAATAACGTCGTGCTAGTTGCGAGATGGAATTCGTTCGTGTTTGTCTACAAATTTTGTTAGCGCACAGGGGAATAATAGAAATAATGTAATATCTAAAGAGACAACCGCAAATACAGAAATACAGAAGTATTTAACGTGGTTCGGAATCGAATGGTTCCTACTCCATGGGTCGAGCTCTAAAGAGCTCTAGTGATGCACACGCAGCCACTAATCACAAATACTCCTTCTCGACACAAGTCGAAGGCGGAGAAACCTCGTACAAATATTCTTACAACAATAAGAAACAGATACAAGCATTTACAATAAGGAAATACAATGCAAGTAAAGAAAACTACTTTACAATTGCTCTTTTGAATGCTTGATCTTTGGTTGCTTGAATTGCACTTGGAGACCTTGATTTGCAGTAGCAAATCGCCCAAAAAGCCCTCAAGAAACGCTGGTGAAATCCTCCTCCATGAGCTCCATTTAAAGCTTCTGCTTGGGATGAAAATCGCTGATCAGTCGACTGCTCGGGACCATCAGTCGACTGATGCCACTATTGTCGTGAGACAACAGCTAGATCCATGCTGGAAAAATCCAAATGATCCATCATCAGTCGACTGATTGAGCCTCCACTCGACATGCTAACCCCAGCAATCGAGTCAGACTCCATTCTGTGCCCGAAAAAATCGAGCACCAGTCGATTGATCAAATGATCGGATCGGTCGATTTGCCCACTTTTAGCGATCATTCTTTGGGCTAATTCATGATCAAACCCTAGTTGACTCACACCAGTCGACTATCATATGACACCAGTCGACTGACATACCTCAAACATGAGGTTTAGCCCCATACTTGTTAGACCACCCGTAGCCTAGACCTAAGCCTTCTAGTCACCTCCATCAGTCTCATGCCTCCCGGATCCCTCCAAGTCATCCATGACTTATTCATCCATTGCGCTAGCCTTCATGTGCTTCCATTGGCTATGTCATGCTAACGATGTCTACACCGCCAAGGCACATTGGACTTACGTTGCCAAGACTCCGTTTAGACTTTACGCTGCCAACCATTGGACTTATGCTGCCAAGACTCCCACTTGGACTTTACGCCGCCAATATCAAACCCCTTGGACTTCTCAAATGCCAAGACTCAAGCTTGGACTTTCCCTTGCCAACCCATGTTGGACTTTCCATGCCAAGACCCATGCTTGGACTTTCCTTGCCAACCCATGTTGGACTTTCCATTGCCAAGACTCATGCTTGGACTTTCCTAAATGCCAAGTGTCCCACTTGGACTTTCCATGCCAAGTACCCAAGACTTGGACTTTCCCATGACAATCACATTGTCATATGTTTTTGTCGAACATCAAAACATCTCTCGAGTCAAGCTCGAGTCTTGGTCAATCGTGACCTGGGTCGATTGCACCAACAATATCCCCCTTTTTGATATTTGACAAAAACCAAACAAACCATTGAGTTAGACCATTTAACTCAAACCAATCATCCCCATCAATTTTCCCTATTGATGTCATTCTCCCAATAAGTTCTCCCCCTTTTTGACTAATATCAAAAAGGTACTCTCCAAGGAGGTCAATGTCTCATGTCTCAATGAGATCTTACAATCTCCCCCTTAGTCCAAAAATACCTAGGATGTCTACCAACTTCCTAGTGATAAGTTCCATATCACTCAAGAGAGGCAATCCTATACACTCTCCCAATTTCCAAATTGGGTATCTCAAAATCCCATTTTCCCCTTCATGAAGAAAAAAATATCATCCATCATCCCATGATGGATACCTCCCCCTAAAGGCTTGCTCCCCCTTGACCATTGAACCAATAATGTTCTTGGGAAGTCCCTAAGCCAAATAGGAACTCTAAACCATCAAAAATAAGGTTCAAAGTTCAACATTGAACTTTCCAACACCTTAAATTTGATACATCACCCTAACACCTTTCTTAATCCATATCCAATAGATTTTCACCCTTTATAATGCTTCCCAAAGCATATCGTAGGGTTAGGAGTGGTTAGGGAACTCTAACATAGCTGAAAATGGGGCAAACAAACCTTGTTTTCCTGAAATCAGCTCCGGCAATCGAGTCCTTCAGAAATTAGTCGACTACCACCAAGAGCAGTCGACTGATAACTAAAATTTCCGAATTTCAATTATCAGAAATGGATTTTAGAAATTCATAAATAAATATACGTAATTCAAAAAAATCATGAAAATTCATATGTATAATACTTATGACCAATACAATGGGTGAAAAATATTTGAAAATTATTTTACCCATAAAATATTGAAATTGACACAAAGTTTAAAACCATTGAAATTTTCAATGTTTTGACCCTACTTTGTATCAACTTCATCAATGGTGATTGCTATCAAAAGATAGACTTCACCAAGGTTTTCCAAATGGATTTTAAAAACCTTATTTTGAATCATATTCCTTGGGCTTAATGTACATGACTTATACAAAAGCTTTCCCAATGATCCACCAATAGTTAAAGATGAGTTTTAGTTCATCTAGATGCAAAAACTATGCACCTTGAACTTAACTCATATCCTAGCATCTCACATGTATCTAGGGTGTATAAATACACATACATGTCAATTTTAATTTGAGATGTGGATTTTGGTTATCCTAATCTAAAGCCTCATGCATTTTCTAAGGCAACTCTACTTGATTCCCTTATAAATGAGACTCCAAGTCATGTCATTGTCCTTAAATCAATTTTAATCAATTTAGATGCATGAATGATTATGGCATTAATGATGGTATAAATAAACGCATGCTCATAATCATGATGTCATGGCATAAGATGGAATCTAAAAACACATGACATTAAAACTTAATTCTACACATAATCATGACATATAAATAATAAAAATAAATATGATGTCATGGCATGTTATATGACAAATAAAGCATGACACATAAAATTTATAGGTATAATAATACCTAAATTTTAGTATTAAATGTCATTTGATATAATTAAGCATATTCTGCCATATTATCACTTTTCTCCCTAGTGTGCCAAAAATCCAATATAGCACACTATGACCTCTAATCCTAAATTGTGTCACTTTAATTGATTTTTCATAATTTCAAAAATGTATTGGCACATCCTAAAATCTTTTAGGATTAAAACTAAAACCTATTTCTAAGGTATCCATAACCTTGAAAATGACCTAAAATGTCACCTTTACCATGGTTAGGTTAACTATCCATCCATTTAAAGTTGGCACACCTAAACCCATCTAGCGTGAATCAATCACTCTCTTAGGAACCCAAAACCTATTAGAGCTCCTAGGATTTACTAAGTATTCCTTAGGGATAACCTCCCTAAACACCCTCCTAATGACCCTTCTAGGCTTGTTAGCCTTGGTCATTTGGGTCTTACTTAGGTTGACTCTAGGGGTGATTCCCCTTGCAACTTTCTTAGTGGCTTCCCTAGGTTTCATTGAAACCCCAGCTACTAGACACACAACATGGTCAACTCTAGGGATGACTTCCCTATTGACCTTGGTCTTCCTAGACCTAGTTTGTGTTCCATAATCAAATGGAACACTATGATAAGCCACTTTAGGCTTAGGTTTGTGACCCAAACCCTTCTTGCCCTTGGTTGACTTTTGCCTCTTATGCCCTAGGTGTTGACTCTTGGTCCTAGACTCTTGACTTTGACCATTTGACCCTTTAACTTGATTTTGCATAATCCTAAGGGTCTTCTCAAGTTTCTCAAGTCTTGACCTCAAGGCTTGATTTTCAACCTCTAATTGTCCAATTTTAGAATTTTTATTTGGTCTTTGGGAATTGTTCTTCCTAGGCATATGTCTAGTCCATTTAGGGTTTAAGCCTAGGTGATCTTCTATTTTCTTGATAGATTCTCTAAAAAAGGTCTTTCTAGGAACATTAGTCCCAAATTTTTCCTTATTTGAAAAGTGGACATTCTTAGCTCCTAAACAAAAATATTTGTTATTTCTAGCATTCTTTTCATGATAAATTGCAGAGAATTAAAAACATGTTTTTGACTTTTAACTAAAGAAGTAGCATTATTTAATTTTACCTTAGGGATTGTCTTAGAGACTCCCCCTACATGAGTTGCTCCTTCTTGAGTCTTCTTGCTTCCCGGTGGAGCTTGTTGGTGAAGTAGGCACCTAAGTCGAACCTGAGTTTTGATTATAGCAAACGATACAAAGTTAAGCTCATGTCGTTATCTCATGAGCTGAATCGAGTGTGCAGAAGATTGCTATAGCTGGAGCTGAAGGCTAGCGACATCCGGAGGAAGCCGCGGTGGTCGGGCGACACTCGAGTGACTTCGGAGGGAGACGAAGGAATCGAGTGGAAGGTCGGAAGCAAAAGCAACACGTAAGTATCGAGGTAAGCTCGTGTGTGCGAGCGTAAGTGAGGTCGTATCCTCGTTACGGGGATGATCTTAAGCGTAGGTCTGACCAAAGACATCCTATAGATGGTCTAGGTCGAGATCGGACGGTCGACGACCATCGAAATTATGTTTTTGTTGAGCTAACTTTGACTTGCAGCAAGCATCAGTCGGCTGCCAGCTTGGAGGACTCGACTGCCGTCAATCAGTCGACTGCCGGAGGTCAGCACTCAACTGATGGTCAATGATCAGATTCGAGGAGTCAAGGCTTATCACCTCATTTCAAGGAGATTGGTGCTCAATTGTGATTGGCTAGGGTTCCTCTCGAAAAGGGGCTCAAAGGCTATAAAAGGAGGTCCTAACCTAGGGTTTGATCATCAATTCTAAGTGCTCAAAAGCCTCCACAACGCTGCGACTCTCCGACGAATCTACAACAATGAAGTGCTGCCAACAACCCTAGTTTAAGTCCTATCTTCGAGTTGTTGGTATAATCTTATTTTGTCATTTCTTTTAATCTTGCAATTCGTTTGTTAATCGAGGCTTTCTACCGTTGCATTTTCATTTTAATAGAAGAGAGGGTTTGTCTCTCTATCTTTTGCTTCGAAGGTTTTTGTAATCGTAAAACTCCTACCTCCAACGAGGAGGAGTGTTTTAGTGAATTGCCCTCCGTACACGGTCTAGGACCGTTAGGGCCTTGGAGTAGTAGCCGAAGGCTACGAACCAAGTAAAAAAACTATTTGTCTCATTTAGTTTTTATTTACATTTCCGCTGCATTTAATTGTCTACCGAACGTTTTAAAAGAAAAAGTTTTTATCGCTATTCACCCCCCCCTAGCGATCCGCTCGATCCAACAATTGGTATCAGAGCCGGGGGCGCTTAGATTTGGTGAAACCACCAATCTAACATTTTTTTTACAGATTTGTTTTTCGTTCGTTTAAATTTTTCTCCCGCACTACTAATCCAAGACGAAGTCTTGGTACTCTTCGTTTGGTTTTGTTTTGCAAGTATTCGCTTTTGGAGTAGCCGACGGTCAAATGGGCATAACTTTTCGTACAAGTTGACCCACGACACGGTCTACCTACCAAAATGAAGCTCTCAGAAAGATCTACACTTCTTACACGGGTAAACCCTTGTAACTAGCTGTCTTCATTCCCAAAAACCATCGTTTAGTACCATTTTCGGGACATCGAAGGTTGTAAGTGCTCATCTTTTATTTTAGTTGGCTATTTCTCGTTTATTCCTTTTGTTTCTTTTCATTTCCTACATTACTAATCCAAGGCGAAGTCTTGGAACCTTTTTCGTATTTTTTTTGGTATTTTTTTGTGCAAGGTTTCCCTTCCAAATGGCCCATCTCGAGGGTTTTAGCACCGTCCGACCTCCGTTTTACAACGGAGATGATTTCTGTTACTGGAAAGGTCGGATGAAGTGCTTTCTCAAAACCCAAATCGAGATGTGGATCATAATCCAAACGGGTTTCACACTTCCGACTAACGAAGTGGGTGAATCCTTGGGTTATGATCAATGGACCGTTGCAACAAAACGACAAGTCGAAGCCGATGCCAAGGCAACACAAATCCTCCAATGCGGCTTGTCCAAGGAGGAGTTAAATCGCGTCGGCCCCTTCATCAGCGCAAAGGACCTATGGACAAAGCTAGTGGAGCTACACGAAGGGACCGATGAAGCCAAGGTATGTAAGCGCGACCTTTTATTCAATAAATTATATAATCTAAAAATGCAGGAACACAAATCCGCGATGCAACTTCACGCCCGAGTCCAGGACATCATCAACAATCTACACGCAATCGGGCAAAAGGTCGAAAACCGTGACCTTATAAGGTATGTACTAAACTCCTTTCCGAGGACTACCTTGTGGGCATCCATGGTCGATGCCTACAAGGTCTCCAAGGATCTTTCTAAACTTAGATTAGATGAACTTTTTTCTGATTTTGAACTTCATGAGCAGTCTAACTCGGAACTCGAGAAAGGTATAACATTATTTGCAGGTTCAAAGAAGAAAACCTCTAGCAAGCCACCTCCGAAGGAAGAAGAGGATGAGTCCGATTCGGAGGTCGACTCGGAAATGGAGGCCAAACTAGTCAACCTAGTTCGAAGGATAGTCAAGGGCTGAAAATGAGCCGTCACTCGACCCAACGAAGGTAAGCCTAAAAGTTCAAACATAAGATGTTATGAATGCAATAGGTTTGGACACATTAAGTCCGAATGCCCAAAACTCAAGAGCAAGGCACCAAAACATAAAAAGGCACTCAACGCTACTTGGGAAGAAGCTTCCGAGGAAGAAGACAATGATCGAGTCCTTATGGCTAAACCGGTGGAATCGGAGACGGAGTCGAAACCTGAACCTGAATCGGAAACCGAAGACGAGTTGGACTGCGAAACACTATTCAAGATAAGCCACGGATACGCATCCGGTTCAAAAGATACACTCAAGGTAAGTCGGTCTCATATTACCACTCTTTATAGTGCAATTAAGTTTTTAAATAAAAAGTTAGCTAAGTCCGAGTCCAAGGTCGAGACCCTGGTTGAGGAAGTTAAACTCCTCAAACACGAGGTCTCCCTAACCTCTTCGACTAGTCGAGTTCAAGAGAAGGACTCAACTCGGGTTGAAAAACTCGAAGTTGAGAACTCACTCTTGAAAAGTCAAGTCGAAGATCTTAGGAATACGTTGGAAAGGTTTACTTTGGGATCCAAAGGACTTGACCTCATACTTGGATCGCAAAGGGCCATGTACAACAAGGCCGGACTAGGTTTTAGCCCAAACACGACCAATAAGTCATATATGTCGATTGTAAGTCGACATAAAAAAACATGTCCAAGCATGGGTCCCTAAGACCACCTTGATTTCAAACTTAGGATCAAACCAGTACTGGGTTCCCAAGGACCAAATCCACTATGTGGAGAGACCGAATCGATTCAACGGTCCAGGGGGAGCTAGTACGAAATTTGTTTGTGTTTTAACTTAGAAATTGCATGCTTAGGTTTTTATTTAGTTTGATTTTTCTTTCTAGAATGGTTAGATAGGACTATAACTCGTCAATACTTGATAACATAGTACCAGGACGCGGCGAGATGATAGTACGCTAGGAAAGTGGAGTCTTGTGTATTCGGGCTAGATAAGGCGTATCTAGTTCGGTGCACTTGACCGAGCAGAACTAGCTGAAGCTACCTCGCCGTATCCTAGACTAGTTAGACCAGGAAGTGGTCTTAGGTGAGTCAAGTTACTATTTTCTTGAAAATGGCTTTGTCTAAGGAAGTGGTCGTTGTTCCGATCAAAGAAGGCCTCTGTGCCTCGCCACGACCTAGAAGCCATGATCTTGAAAAGGTGACTTGATAAGCCTAAGGTCAAATCCGAATCTAACGCAAGGTTGACAAGTGTTTAAGTCATTAAATTTAAATCAAGTAAAATTGGAAGTCATCTCACAAGAACATATAGGATTAACATGTTTGATCATGTAGACATGGGTGAGATGATTTAGGTTAATAATTTTCAACCAATTTTTAATAAATCCAATATCCGATCCAACTACCTTGCGTGTAGGATCAATGGATGTTGGACAGTGGTTGCTCCCGACACATGACCGGGGATCAACTCAAGTTTTCGAAGCTTCGATTCAAACGACAAGGATTGGTAGCCTTCGGAAATAACGGCAAGCTCAAAATCATCAGATCAGGTGATATTGAGCTTAACTCAAATTTTGTCATTCAAAACGTTTTATTAGTAGAAAATTTTCAATATAATCTTCTCAGTGTAAGCCAATTGTGTGATAATAACTATAAGGTCATATTTCTAGAAAATGAATGTGTAATTAATACAAACGAAACCTCTAAAACAATTCTTAAAGGGACTAGAAATAACAACATTTACACTATCACCTTAACTAACTCCTCAACTAAGTGTCTTATGACACGGCAAGAGGAATCGTGGGCACCGACTTTACCACTCACACCCAAGACTCATCCACAAGATGAGTCAGAGTGACTTAGTCAGAGGTTTGCCTAACCTCAATAACTTGGATAATAAAATATGTAATGCTTGTCAACAAGGTAAACAATCTAGGACACAACATCAACTAACTAATCAAGAACGAACCAAAAGTGTGCTTGAGCTCCTACACATGGATCTATTTGATTCACACGGAGCTAAGTCACTTAATGGAAGTAAATTCTGTTTAGTCATTATTGATGACTACTCTAGATTTACTTGGGTTAGGTTCATCAAACACAAAAGTGATACCCTAGATAAATTAATCAACCTATTTAAGTTAATAGAAAATCAACAAAACATTAAAATCAAAAGACTTAGGACTGATCATGGTGGTGAATTCGAAAACCATAGGTTTCAGAATTCTGTAACTTAAATGGATACCACCATGAGTTCTCTTGCCCTAGAACTCCACAACAAAATGGCCTAGTAGAACGCAAAAATAGAACCCTACAAGAAGCCGCTAGAACAATGCTTAATGAGTATAACCTACCCGATAGGTTTTGGGCGGAAGCCGTGAGTACAGCATGCTATGTCCAAAATAGGATCCTTATGGTAAAAAGGCACCTTAAGACCTCATACGAGATTTATCATGATAAAATACCTAACATCAAGTACTTTAGGGTATTTGGGTGTAAGGTACATATCCTAAACACTAAGGATTACCTAGGGAAATTTACATCCAAAACCACGACCGGAATCTTTCTAGGATACTCGACTACAAGCCGAGCTTATAGAGTATATAACCATGACACCCTTAGAGTCGAGGAGACTATCAATGTAGTATATGATGAAGGACACGAACCTACAAAACCCCCGGCAACCCCAATTAGCGAGCCGATTTATACTAGACCTAACTCTAATCTAGAGATTAGGTCTAGTGTTAATCCTAACCTAAGTCAACCAAGTCACTCTATCGACCAAGTGATAGATGACTCCAACAAAACTAGAACTCAGACGAGTCATCCTATGGATCAAGTTGTAGACTCAAACCCAAATCCAACTAGGACTCAAACGAATCATCCTATCGACCAAGTGATAGGTGATCCAAGTCTAGGAGATCGAACTAGAGCCTCATACAGAAACCTTAGTCAAATATCTTTGTTTTCTAAAATTGAACCCAAAACTATTGACCAAGCTCTTCTTGATCCCGATTGGATTATTGCAATGCAAGAAGAGTTGACTCAATTCACTAGGAACGAAGTATGGGAATTAGTACCACCACCTAAAGATAAAACAATCATTGGAACAAGGTGGGTGTTTAGAAATAAAATTGATGATAAAGGTGAAGTAGTTAGAAATAAAGTTAGACTAGTTGCTAAAGGGTTTAGTCAAGTCGAAGGTTTAGATTACGACGAGACCTATGCCCCAGTAGCTAGATTAGAGTCCATTCGAATGCTATTAGCATATGCAGCACATCGAGGATTTAAGTTGTTTCATTAGCGTGCAACGGAATAATAGAAATAATGGAATAACGAAATAGACAACCACAAATACACAAGTATTTAACGTGGTTCGGAACCGAATGGTTCCTACTCCACGGATCGAGCTCTAAAGAGCTCTAGTGATGCACATGCAACCACTAATCACAAATACTCCTTCTCGACACAAGTCGGAGGCGGAGAAACCTCGTACAAATATTATTACAACAATAAGAAACAGATATAAGCAATTACAATAAGAAAATATAATACAAGTAAAGAAACCTACTTTACCATTGATCTTTTGAATGTTTGATCTTTGGTTGCTTGAATTGCACTTGGAGACCCTGATTTGCAGCAGCAAATCGCCCCAAAAGCCCTCAAGAAATACTGGTGAAATCCTCCTCCACGAGCTCCATTTAAAGCTTCTTCCTAGGTTGGAAATCACCGATCAGTCGACTGCTCGGGACCATCAGTCGACTGATGCCACTGTTGTTGTGAGACAACAACTAGATCCACGCTGGAAAAATCCAACGGATCCATCATCATTCGACTAATCATGGCCATCAGTTGACTGATTGAGCCTCCACTCGACTGCTAACCCCAGCAGTCGAGTCAGACTTCATTCTGTGCCCGAAAAAACCGAGCACCAGTCAACTAATCACACGATCAGTCGACTGATCGGTGAATCAATCAACGACCCACTTCTGGCAGTCGACTGTTGGGCTGATTCCCACAGTCAAACCCTAGTTGACTCACACCAGTCGACTGTCATATGACACCAGTCGACTGGCATACCTCAAACATGAGGTTTTAACCTCAAACATGAGGTTTAGCCCAAGTATGGTTCCCCCAAACTTGTTAGACCACCCGTAGCCTAGACCTAAGCCTTCTAGCCACCTCCATCAGTCTCACGCCTCCCGGATCCCTCCAAGTCATCCATGACTTATTCATCCATTGCGCTAGCCTTCATGTGCTTCCATCGTCTATGTCATGCTAATGGTGTCTACACCGCCAAGGCACATTGGACTTACGTTGTCAAGACTCCGCTTAGACTTTATGCTGTCAACCATTGGACTTATGCTGCCAAGACTCCCGCTTGGACTTTATGCCGCCAATATCAAACCCCTTGGACTTCTCAAATGCCAAGACTCAAGCTTGGACTTTCCCTTGCCAACCCATGTTGGACTTTCCATGCCAAGACCCATGCTTGGACTTTCCTTGCCAACCCATGTTGGACTTTCCATTGCCAAGACTCATGCTTGGACTTTCCTAAATGCCAAGTGTCCCACTTGGACTTTCCATGCCAAGTACCCAAGACTTGGACTTTCCCATGACAATCACATTGTCATATGTTTTTGTCGAACATCAAAACATCTCTCGAGTCAAGCTCGAGTCCTTGTCAATCGTGACCTGTGCCAATTGCACCAATACTAGGCTATAGTTTTATCAAGTTCAACACTAGGGATGACCTCCCTTACAACCTTAAATTTATTCTTAAACCTAAGGTTTGTTCCATAATTATATGGGACTCTTTGATATAAGGGCATACTATGTTGGAGGATCGTAGCCCGACTAGAGGGGGGTGAATAACCCAATTCGTAGATGGAAATCATTCACTTCTTAATCGTCTACAAATACTATTTGCATAGCGGAAATGTAATGCTAAAGTAAAAACAATTAAGATAAAGCAAGAGGAAACGAGCACAAACGTTAACACGTCGATGTAACGTGGTTCACGACCCTTGCTGCAAATCTATGGATGATTCATTTAGGTGAATCACCCCTCAACTAACTTCACTAGTCTCTCCTTTAGCCCAAGCAAGGTAGAGGTAAACCTTCTTTACAAGAATCACTCCCTCTTACAATAAGATTGAAATAAACACAAGATGAGGAGTGGAAAATCATGTAGAACACTTAGGAGTATGAATGAGAGTTAAGCATTTTCCTTCCACTTTTTATAGAGAGGAAGGATTTCTTCCCGTTGGGCAGGCGATAGTTCTAATGACTTCTTACCCGACTGAATCGCGGTCATCACATCCAACGACTCCTCCATTAGTCGACTAATCTAGCCATCAGTCGAGTGATCCAGGAAATCAGTCGACTTTCAAACCTTCTGTGTCTGTGACCACCTTGATCAATCGATTGTCATCCTTGGCAGTCAACTGATGGTGCAGTAGTCGATTGCCAAACCCTAGTAGTCGACTGCTGGGCCAGAAACCAGATAGTCGAACATCGGTCGAGCACCAGTCGAGTGTCATCGACCCAGAGCAATCGATTTCTATCTATAGCAGTCGACTGATATCGCATAAAACCTCAAATAAAATACTTGTTTGAGCATTTGATGGTCGGGTAAACCTTAAACCACTTGTTTGAGCATCTAACACTTCTATTCGTCAAGTAGAAACCTCAAACTCATGTTTGAGCATCCAACATAACCAAATGTTGGGTAAAACCTCAAACATAAGTTTGAGCATCCGACCTGTTGGGTAAAACCTTAAACCTAAGTTTGAGCATTCGAAACTTGACTTAGCCATTGATCTAAGTTCACCTATGAGCTACCTTGTCCAGGGTTACAATCGCTCACTCTCATCTCCCATGAAGTCCCTTGCCTCGAAGCTCTCTTCATCCGACCACGTCCCTCGGATGCACCAAGCGCACGACTTCTACAATGCCATCCTTCACATCCCACCCTAAAATCTTCTTCCTTTGGCTTCACTCCATATGCTCCTCGTCTAGCGGTCCCTCAGATGCACTATGCGTAGGACTTCTGCAATGCCATCCTTCACCGACTCGAGGACCCGAGCCATGAGATGGTGAACTCACCAATGCTAATATCAAGCCAATCCATGTGTGATTCACTTAAGTTCTGCACAACTTAAAAACACACATCAAATCTATACTGACCTAACTTAAACCCTTTGCCACACACATCAAAACAACATCATACATGGGTTGATTTCCCTAACAATCTCCCCCTTTTTAATGTGTGGCAATCCGTTTAAGTTAGGTAAAACAATAACAAAATACATAAGGCAAGAAAGCATGTAAAACAATATGAGTATAAAATCACTCCCTCTTAATACATGCAACTCCCCCTTAACACATGCTAATTCTCCCTCTTAGCATGATTAACTTATACTCCACACTTCTCCCCCTTTGACACTATCAAAAACATTAACATATGTCATATAACATGGCATAAAAGTTTAATGGAAGAAAAATACCAAACATGTTGAAAACACCCAAAATAGGTTGTGCACAGTTCCATAAGTCGACTGGTTCAGATAAATAGTTGACTAGCACCTAAATTTCAGCCTTTTTTGATTTCTGAACCTATGTTCAGAAATGCATTAAAAATTATAGAAAATTCAAAAAATCATGAAATTTGTGGAACACATTTCTTATAAGTCCCTTTATCAATGAAAATAATTTTTCATGAAAATGCATTCTATTTTAGAAAATTAGGCAAAAACTCAAAAGTTGTAAAAATGCTCAATTATGTATCAACTTTGAAATCTAGTTTTGTCTTAGAATTTTCAAAACATTAACTCACAGTTTATAAAACATAAAATGATTTTAAAACATTTAAAATATCCAACTATGATCTATGGGCAATATGTCCATTGATTAAACATTTTTTTTTGTCATAGTTGGTCTATGATTACTATATCATGATACTCTAAGTGACCCATCTAAATGACATAAGCATTAGTGAATTACTTGTATCATCCTATCATCTCACCCATTGCTATGTTTTCAATCAAGTTAGCCTTATGATGAATGTGAGATGTGACTAAAGGTATTTATACTTAACCAAAATTTCATGCAATTCTACCTAAGGTTAAGTATCATCCAACATGATCATAATGTTTGCTAGGCCGTGTTGAAAACACGGTCGTGTTTTCCAACACGGGTTGGTCGTGTTCAACCCTATTTTTTCCCCTTATCAACATTCCAAGCCTAAAATTTGTGTACCCATAATGCAAATGTTTTATATCTCATAGGAAACATGAAAATCTAAATTTATATCACATATAAATCATCATAACGAAATATACGTTTTGCAAGTGGCTCTGATACAACAGTTAGGAATCCGGATTGTGACATTCATAACATTGTGGGCGAAATACTTCGCACAACCATAGTGGAAACAAAAATACAAAACAGATCCCTCCAGAGATCCATGCAAAACATATAAATTATTTTCTTAGTTTAATCTAGATCTTATAGAAGAAGAAATATACCTTCGATGCGAGCCCTTCGCAATCCCACTAATCCAAGCGCTGTTGGATCTCTATATGGTAAGGACAACCGTATCTCCATGGTATCCACACTAACACTCAGCAGTTTTGGAGTCACGTTGTGCTATCAACCCTAGCAACCCACCAAGAACACTTGGAAGAAAGAAGGAGAGCACTCTCTTGGCTTGCACATCCAAAAACTTCAAGCCTCACCTCAAAATCAACTCTCTCATCTCTTCATAAAGAAGACTTCTTATCTCCATCATGACCCTTGGTATTCCCTTTCATCAATGCGTGAAAACCTCTCATCTTCTCATCATGAATACCAAGACCCTTGGTATTCCCTTGCATGATTAATTGCATGATGATAGATGACCCTTGGATTTTTTGCATGATGAATCATCTTCCATGGTTTAACTTGAGTCTAACTCAAGTTTAACCAGCTTGAGTCTAAATCAAGTCTTGGCCATTTGCTCAATTGTTCTTTTAGTCAACTAAAAGTATCCATATTCAAAATAGAATGTCATTTGTATGTGACCCAATAGGCTCTTGTAACATTGGCAATGTGTCTAAAATCCCTTTTAGATGCATAAGCAATGAGCGACATCTAGCAATACATCATTACTACCCAAGTTACAAGAAAGTCAAGATCCAACAACCTTTTCATAGCAATTATCATGTATAACGGTGTCCTTCTATCCTTGATATCTTAGATCGATCAATGAGGCATAGACCGTGTCATCCCCTTATCGATCTTTATGTTTCTTGATCCCCAAGTATACTCACTCAAACAAATGAACTCAATATCTCATATTGACTCATTTGAGAATGGACGTGCATTTCATGGTCATACTCTATCAAGAGGCCAAAGATATCACTCCCGTCATATGGGAGGGATAGATCCCATCTACATCACTCACATCCCTCCGTATAATTCGTTTCATACCCAACAATTGTCGTTATAGTGCACCCTATTACGAGTGACGTTAGATGATACCAAAGTACATAACTCCTTATGTAGGGAACCATAGTGACTTAAAGTCTAAGGACTATTCATACCAATAGTCACATGAGAAAGTATATGACACTCATATAACGATTCATGACACTTTCTCGTGGCGGGTCAATTCAGTACATATATTCTCCAATATATATACCCTTGTGTCAATGTGATATCACATATCCATGACTTGTGAGATCAAGTTTTCCATTGACCTACAAACTAGTCTCAATGTATCAATATATCCCTTTGTCTATTAATACAATACTTGACTAGGAATGTTTAAGTATAGTGTTCTCTACAACTTCTCATGATCAATTCTACCAATTGATATACTGTATATTAGAATATACTATTCAAGGGCATTATTATATTTATTTGGTTGGCACGCGCATAAAGTAAATATAATAATCAATTTTTGTCTGTTATTAATGAAATATGATACATATGATCCCTAATCAATCATCTCATGATTGACACTAAGGGCTGACACTAACAATTGAAAAACACGGTCTGGTCGTGTGCTGCTCTATTTGCCCCAAAATAGTTGTACCAATTGGCACGACCCGACTGTGTTGAAAATGGGACACTCCGAAAATGAGCGTCTTGGGTTCATATTGATGGACCAAGGGCAGCAAATCATTCAAGGAGTTGAGATGAAAATAAAATTTTGCTTCAGGGGTGTTGCGACTTATCGGCGAAGGGATTAAAATTAATGTTTGTATTCATAATAAATTTTATAAAATTACATCATTATGAATGATATGGTGCATGGTTATGGCCTAGCACCCAATGTGATTGTGGTTTTGTGTTGTATGTGCATGTTGTAATTCATAATATGGCCTGCGTGTCGTGCCTTCATCTCTATTTTTTTTATTGTAAAATAGACTTAGACTCGAATGTAACTCGAGTGTTCTTATTTTGTAATGTACAAAATAAAGAAATGAAAATTCCATTGAAGGTTGAAGTTACAAGGAGGATGCCGACAACATATGATAACCGAACGAAAATTCCATTCACTCTTCTTATTGGCTTGAGAAGATCGTAGATTCGGGCCATAACCATATCACGTTTAAGATGATTATGTTATGTGTGCATGTGATGCTTGTATCTATGATGCATTCGTAGTTAGTTGTCACGCAATTATGTCACTTAAGTATATGCCTACCAATGTTTAATACTTACTATTACCTTGTTCAATCGTAGCGCATTTGCCAAAGCAAAGTGACTTGATTTACCTTAGTAAAGTATGACAGGACAATTGTGATGTCCGGCTATTAAACTTTGGGTTTGACTTAACTAAGCTCTCTCTATTAGATTAATGAACTTAGAGGCATAGCTCATACGGGACATCTACCTACATTATACAAATCTTGGGTGATTAGCCAAAGCTAACTCAAGATGAGTGGTAATTTAGAAAGATATCTCATGCGATGGGCACAATGAAATAATAATGTTGTTCATATAGATATACAAGAGTTACATTAGATGTAATTGGTACAAGTTACCTCCCTAACTTACACAAGTCTTGGGCGATTAGGCAAGCTAACTTAAAATGCAGTATAATATGGATCTTGTCCCACTTTATGACCAGTGGGAGAATCATTTAGTTAAAAGGCCTAATTAAATGATTAAAATATGATACATTTCTGCATTTCTGTATTGTAGATCACCATATTGTTAAATACATCAAACATACTCTCTCTGCAATCTGTCCTTGATAAGGACAAGCTCACTAGAGCTAACTTCCTAGACTGGTACATGAACTTGAGGATAGTCCTCAAGCAAGAACGCAAATTGTATGTCCTAGAGCAATCCATTCCTGAACCACCCGCCCCTACGACCACTCGTGCTGACAAGGATTCTTATAAGAAGCATCAAGATGACGCATTGGATGTGTCATGCCATATGCTTGCCACCATAACCTCTGAGCTTCATAAGCAACATGAGAACATGGATGCCTATGGTATGGTTGAGCATCTGAAACAACTATATCAGGGACAAGCAAGGCACGATAGATACGAAGTATCAAAGGCCTTGTTTCAATGTAAAATGCAAGAAGAAACTCCCATAGGCACTCATGTACTCAAGATGATTGGGTACGTGATAACGGCAATTTGTGTCGTGGTACCGTTTCAAATTAATTACCGAACCCCCTAACTACACTAATATAGCATAGTGGATGGCCCGGATCGTTTCCCAACGAGTGTAATCGACAGAATAGTAATCTTAGGATTTCTTATTATTGCTAATGCTACTGAATGGGGGTTTGGAATTTACAAGACTAATCCTACTGAATGAAAGATAATGCAGATAATTAAAGCATTAATCTAACTAACTAAGATGACAATGAAATTAAAGAAGATCTAAACTAAGCATGCAAAGGAAAGCATTCAAAAATAAAAAGACAGTGCTAAGTACGGAACAATTAAACTAAAGAACCATTAACCTAATGGACAACTATGCAAAGTGCAACTAACCACAAATTAAACTTTAAACTAAGCATCCTAATTAAACTACAACTAAACTACCAATTGAAACTACTAATTAACTCTAATACAAACTACGAATTAACTACAATTAAACTACAAGATAAGCTACAATTCACAATGTTGGGGGGCTTGAATTCAAACACAATGGAAAGTAAATAAACAATGCAATGATAATGTTAATTAACAAAAATTAAACAATGCAGGTAAAAATGATAACATCCAAATCAATGGATCAAAATCCAAATATAACCACCGATCACTCCACGATGATGACGACAATCCAAACGAGCTTCTCCGATGGATGATATGGCTAGATCCTTGCCGGAAATCTTCCGGCAAGTGATGAATTGATGGATGAAGTGAGCCCTTTTCTCTGGTGGATGGTGCGGAACTCTCAAAGCATGGTGTAGTTGTCGGGATCCGAACCCAGGTCTCTCGGTTGTAGCCAAGTATACTCACCACTATACTACAATGACACCAGAACCTGACAGTCTATGGATGACTATGTGACGGTGGAGCAGTCCGTAGTTCCACCGCCGGGGACTGAACCCGAGTCTCTCGGTTGTAACTGAGTATACTCACCACTATACTACAATGGAACTGCTGGTGCTGCATGGAGAAGATGGAACCAGAGTAGAAGCTGAAACTCTTCGCCGACGATGAAATGAAGTGCTTCCGCTAAAATTTGGCAAATCAAGGGCTACCAGAACTGGAATAGGTGATGCCGCTACCACGACAGTATAAGGTCACCCCAGCCTTCTGTGACCACGTCCAGCTAGGGTAGCTCAGCTCCGGTTGCCAGACATCATAGAAGCGCCAGTGAAAAGACCAAAATCTCCTCTACTACGCGTTGCCGACAAGCTGGCCAGAATCTCAGCATCTCATTGGCAACCGCTTGGATGGAGGTTGCCGCCGGAATGGATGGAAGGAAGGGCCATCGGAAATGTTGCCCGAAGTTGTCGCCGCTGCGTGGAGGAGAAAGCGTCCGCCGTTGCTCGATAACCATTAGGAAGCTCTTCTCGCCGCTATCTCTCGCAAGGAGGAAGGGGACTTTACTACGCTTGGTGCTATCTCTGTGCGCTGCGCATCACCGCTGGCTGTCGCCCGTGAGGAGCAGGCGGTGACGTCGGTGCTCGCTCGCCCGCGATGAGCAGATGCCGCTCCGTGATTCTGTCACGCTCTCTGCTGTGGAGAAGATGGTTGATTAAATGAATTCTTTGAGCCATCCGATTCAATGCTCTCTTGATCACAGCCACCCAATTAAGCTAGGGTTTGATGGATCCATTATTTGCGTAATTAAGCTGCTCCATCCAACAGTGGTAATCGATTCAACTTTGGATGGACGGATCTGATAAATCTGAAGGGACGATCGAGATCCAACGGTCCAGATGAACAACCAAGATGTGTAGATTACAATGCATGGGTCGGATCGCTCCAGATTCAGATTAATGGCTTAGATCGAGCCATCACATTGGACGATCCAGATTGTTCAGATCTCTAATGAATGGAACTGATTGAATCTGAATGGAAAATCACGATCGACCAGATCTAAATGTACAGACCGGATCTCTTCAGATATGGATAGATGGCTCAGAATCGATCAGATCTCATCGGACGATTAGGATTGACTAGATCTGAACCCTTTGATTAAACTCCTTCTGATCTTGATGAAAGGTCCAGATTAATAACTTTTGAAATAATCCTTCTAGCCCTAGATAAAGCCATATTTAATCCAACTTGAGTCTAGTCTAGTGGTTCATCTCGATCTCCTACAAACAAAGATAAAATTTGCATATAAGTCCAAAATTTAGGAGAATTTACAATAAGGTCAAAAAATATATCCAACTCATAAAACACATAAATAATCGATAAATAAACACACGAGAGGATTAAAACGGTGATATTAAGGACCAAAATAATGCAATAAAATGATAGTGATCAGTACGTTGAGAACCTACAGAGATTGAGATTTCCATTGAGCCAAGAGCTAGCCACTGACCTTGTTCTTCAATCACTGCCAGAAGACTACAGTCAATTTTTCATGAACTACAACCTGAATGAAATTGACAAGCCTTTACCTGAGTTGTTGAGCATGTTACGAACAGCTGAACTCAACCTTAAGAAGGCAAAGCCTGGTACCATTTTGATGGTGAACAAAGGCAAAGGTAAAGGCAAGCAGAAGCCTAAAGGTAAGGGTAAAACCCAAGGCAAAGGCAAAGGCAAAGGCAAGGAAAATGCATTAAAACCTAAAGGAGGGGTGTCTAAGGAAGGGGAATGCTTCCACTGTGGTGAGATCGGGCATTGGAAGAGAAACTGCAAGCTATAACCTGGAAGAGGTGAAAAGGAAGAGAAGTGAGACTTCTGCCTCATGTATACATGTTATTAAAGTCAATTTATCTATCTCGTCTTCTTGGTTAGATACCGGTTGTACTTCTCACATTTGTACAAATGTGTAGGGCCTTCGAAAGACTAGATCATTGATGAAGGGTGAAGTGGAGCTATGGGTAGGCAATGGAGCAAAGGTTGCCGCCATCGATGTAGGGACATATTCCTTATCCATGGCCATTGGGCTTATCTTAGAACTAGAAGATTGTTGTTATGTGTCTGCCTTGACTAAAAATATTATCTCTATTTCTTGTTTAGATAAGAAAGGTTTCTCATTTGTAATAAAGGACAAGTGTTGTTTCATTTATTTACATTATATATTTTTTTGTAGTGCACACCTTGTAAATGGTCTCTATCTTCTAGATTTTTAAACCCCAGTCTATAACATAAATACCAAATGATTTAAATCTAATGATCTGAACCAAACATATCTCTGGCATTGTCGCCTGGGTCACATAAATGGAAGTCACATATCTCAGCTCCATAAGGATGGATTACTAGACTCATTTGATTTTGAATCATATGAGACATGTGAATCCTATCTTCTAGGCAAGATGACCAAGACTCCATTAAGTGGACATGGTGAATGAGCTACTGATTCGTTAGAACTCATACATACTAATGTATGTGGGCCTTTCAATGTAGTAGCTAGAGGAGGCTATCAGTACTTTATTACTTTTACTGATGATTTCAGTAGATATGGATATGTGTATCTTATGAGACACAAATCTGAATCCTTTGAAAAGTTTAAAGAATTCAAGAATAAAGTACAAAACCAACTTGGTAAGAGTATAAAAGTGCTTCGATTAGATCGATGTGGGGAATAACTTAGCCAAGCTTTTCGTGACTATCTCATTGAGTTTGGGATTAGATCTCAACTCACTCCACTTGGAACACCACAGTGGAATGGTGTATCAGAAAGGAGAAATCGTACATTCTTAGATATGGTATGATTCTTGATGAGTCACACAAATCTTTCTTCTTTCTTCTGGGGATATGCTTTAGAGATGGTTGCTTTCACACTTAATCGCATCCCATCTAAGGTAGTCATAAAGACACCATATGTGATATGAACTGGGAAGAGTCCCAAGATGTCTTTTATGAAGATTTGGGGATGTGAGGCTTATGTTTGACGTCAAGTCTCCGATAAACTAGACCCAAAATTAGACAAGTGCTACTTTGTAGGTTATCTTAAGGAAATGAAAGGATATTACTTCTACAATCCCACACAAGGCAAAGTGTTTGTCTCTAAAAATGATGTATTTCTAGAAAGAGAGTTCATTTCTAGAAGAACTAGTGGGAGTAAAATACATCTTGAAGAAATTCAAGATAAAGAGGCACTGAGATGGAAATTGAATAGGCACCACAAAGTGTTGTGGATGATGAGATTGTTGCACAAGAAGTTGTGCATCACCAACCTATACTAGTAGACCAACCTCTTTGCAGGTTTGATAGGAAACGTCGTCAGCCTGAGATATATTCATTTCTCTTGTATGACAATGATGACGTTATACTTGTTGAGTTAAACGAGCCTACATCCTATCAGGAAGCTGTGATGAGCCTAGATTCTGAGAAATGGCTAGAAGCCATGAGGTTCAAAATGGAATCCATGTACACTAACCAAGTATGGACTTTGGTTGATCCACCTGAAGGGGTCAAACCCATTGGATGTAAGTGGGTCTTTAAGAGAAAGACTGACATGGATGATCTTAAGCATACCTATAAAGGGTGATTGGTAGTTAAAGGTTTCAAACAGATTCATGGTATTGACTATGATGAAACTTTTTTACCAGTTGCAATGCTTAAGTCCATTTGGATCATGCTTGCTATTGTAGCTTACCACGATTATGAGATCTGACAAATGGAGGTCAAAACTGCATTTCTAAATGGAAACTTCCTCAAGGACGTGTACATGACACAACCTGAAGGATTTATTGATCCAAAGCATGCTGGCAAAGTATGCAAACTACAAAGGTCCATTTATAGTTTAAAGCAAGCATCTAGAAGTTGGAATCTTCAATTTGATGATGTGATCAAATAGTTTGATTTCATCAAGAATGAAGATGAACCTTGTGTCTACAAGAGGGTCAGTGGGAGCATAGTTATCTTTCTTATATTGTATGTTGATGACATATTTCTCATTGGAAATGACATCCCTATGCTACAATATGTGAAGACTTAGCTTGGGAATTGTTTCTCAATGAAGGACTTAGGTGAAGCAGCCTACATTTTAGATATTAAGATCTATAGAGATAGATCTAAGAGATTGCTTGACCTAAGTCAGAGTGCATACATTGACAATGTGCTTAAACATTTTGCCATGCAGAATTCCAAGAAGGGATTTCTGCCAATGTCACATGGTGTGAGCCTTTCAAAGGCTCAATACCCTTCTTTTAAGGAAGAAAGGGAACACATGGATCAGATCTCTTATGCATCTGCTATAGGGTTTATTATGTACGCCATGCTATGCACTCATCCTGATGTCTGGTATGCTTTAAGCATGATGAGTAGGTACCAGTCAAATCCAGGTGATAGTCATTGGATAGCCATCAAGAATATTCTTAAGTACTTGAGAAGAACTGAAGAGTATTTCTTGATATTTGGAGGCAATGAGGAGTTCGTTGTAAAGGGTTACAATGATGCTAGCTATTGGACTATCCGAGCCGCAAAAATCACTTTTTGTGTTACGGAAACCTCGGAAGTCGGCCACGGTTCCATGAGAAGAGAAACAAAAATTACATGTACGTGTTTAGAAAACCTAGATCTACCTTAGATCTACACGAAAGGAGCATTACCCTTGATGCGACGCCCTTCGCTTATCCTGCACGTCCAAACGGCTTGCTAGAACTCGAAAGTGTCAAGTGTACACTCCTCTAATGGTATCCACACAAGCAATAGGTGGAGAAAAGCAACCTAGAGTGTGCTAGCACCCTTAGAAGCTCACGACAAGGATGAGGGGGAGAGAGCTTGAGAGGAGAGGAGGAATAAGATGAAGTTACTATTCTTAACTTCACAATAACGCACCAACATTATGGTGGCCAGCAAATTCAAAAAGAGTTATATACATGCATGTAATACCAAGAGTCATGGCTCTTGGTCTCCCTCATGAGGTGGCACCCCATGATGTGTCCATGATGATGTGGAACATCATCATTGGCCGGCCCATGCCAAGTCATCATGACATGACAATTGGTCAAGTCAAAATTGACCATTAATCTTCCCTCTCAAGTCAAGTAAAACTTGACCTCTTATCTCCCATGCTTGATCAAATCCAACCATTTTATTCAAGTCAATTTAATTTAATGAATCTCTATTCATTAGTTTAAACTGACTCAATGAATCAAATCTAAATTAGACTCATTCAATACTTGAATCAAATTGGGTCCAACTCAATTAGTCTAATTTGGATTACTCTTAATCCAATTTGGTTCATCACATAAACCTAATTCTCATGGTCCATCATATGAACCTAATCTCCATCAAATTGCCCTTCGTGTGTGACCCTACAGGTTCTTGTAACATTGGCAATGCTCCTAAACTGATTTAGAAACATAAGAAATGAGCGGTATCTAGCAACACATCATTGCTACCCAAGTTACAAGAATGTTGATATCCAACATCACCTTTGTGACTACTAATTGTGACTCTCACAATATGTTACAATGTCCCTCTATCCTTGACATCTAGATTGACCAATTGAGGCATAGACCGTGTCATCCTCGGTACAATCTATATCTTGAACTCCAAGTAGACTCACTCTAATCAAATGAGCTCAATATCTCATATTGACTCATTTGGGCATGGCCATACACTTAGTGGTCTCACTCTATCAAGAATAACGATGTCACACCCGTCATATAGGAGGGATAGATCCCATCTACATCACTCACATCCCTCCGCATAATTTTTTACATACCCAGTAATCGCCTTTATAGTCCACCATTTACAGGTGACATTTGACGAAGCTAAAGTATGCAACTCTTTATGTAGGGAACCATGGTGACTTTAAGTCTAAGGACTAATAGTCACATGATAAAGTATTTGACACTCATATAATAATCCATGATACTTTCTCATGGTGGGTTATTCAGTATACATTCTCCAATGCATACCCATGTGTCAACTTGATATCTCATATCCATGACTTGTGAGATCAAGTCATCGAGTTGACCTATACGCTAGTCTCTTCGCATTAACATTGTCCCTTAATGTTAATACTTGACTAGGAATAATTTGCTTCGTTTCAGTTACGTATGTGCTTATAAATAATAATAAACCTCTAAAAGGCTACCCAGTGGAGCCTGTGGGTTCATCTGCAATCTGGAGCCCATTGTTAACCAAAACAAGTAAGTATAATAACCATAAAGAAATGCCTTTACAAATAGGAATATGATACAACAAGTCCATACAACAATCATCACATGATTAGCTCTTGGGCTTTCCCTAACAATTTCCTACTAGCACTAGCGTCAATTACTGTAGTATCTAATGCCCAATGACCTAGTGTGACCATCATACTTTTTCTGTGCTAAAGCCTTGGTCAAGGGATCTGCGATGTTAGCCTCTATGGGTACTCTGCAAATCTTCACATCTCCTCTATAGATAATCTCTCGAATGAGATGGAAGCACCGTAGTATATATTTGGTCCACTGGTGTGAGCGAGGTTCCTTAGCCTGTGCAATTGCTCAATTGTTGTCACAATAGAGCTCTATAGGATCTGCTTTGCTAGGAACCACCCCAAGCTCAATAATGAACTTGCAGATCCAAACTACCTTCTTTCCTGCCTCTGATGCAGCAATATACTCGGCCTCTATTGTAGAATCAACAACTGTGTCCTGCTCAAACTCTTCCAGCTCACAATGCCACCATTCAAGGAAAACACGAACCCTGACTGTGATCTATAATCATCCTGATCAGTTTGGAAGCTGGCATCGCTGTAACCCTTTACAGCTAGCTCCTCATCACCTCCAAATATCAAGAAATATTCTTTAGTTCTTCTCAAGTACTTAAGAATATTCTTGACTATTATCCAGTGATGCTCACCTGGATCTGACTGGTATCTACTTGTCATGCTCAAAGCATACGAGACATCAGGATGAGTACATAACATGGCGTACATGATAGATCCTATGGTCGATGCATAAGGGATCTTATCCATGTGGTCTCTCTCCTCTCTACAAGAGGGACTTTGAGTCTTCGAAAGACTCACACCATGTCACATCGACAGAAGTTCCTTCTTGGAATTCTGCATGGCAAACCGTAGTAATACCATGTCAATATATGTACTCTGACTTAGGCCAAGCAATCTCTTAGATCTATCTCTATAGATCTTGATGACTAGAATACAGGCTGCTTCACCTAAGTCCTTCATTGAGAAGCACGTCCCCAGCCAAGTCTTCACAGACTGTAGTGAAGGGATGTCATTCTCAATGAGTAGTATGTCATCCACATACAATACTAGGAAGACAACTTGTTTCCATTAACCCTCTTGTAGACACAGGGTTCATCTTCATTCTTGATGAAACCAAACTGTTTTATCGAATCATCGAATCAAAGATTCCATCTCCGAGATGCTTGCTTTAGCCCATAAATGGACCTTTGCAACTTGCATACTTTACTAGTAGTCTTAGGTTGTGTCATGTACATATCCTCGAGTAAGTTTCCATTCAGAAATGCAGTTTGACATTCATCTGCCAGATCTCATAATCGTGGTACGCTGCAATAGCAAGCATGATCCGAATGGACTTAAACATTGCCACTGGAGAAAAGGTTTTATCATAGTCAATACCATGAATTTGCTCGAAACCTTTAGCCACCAATTGACCCTTATAGGTATGTGTAAGTCCATCCATGTCAGTATTTCTCTTAAAGACCCACTTACACCTAATGGATTTGACGCCTTTAGGTGGATCAACTAAAGTCCATACTTGGTTGGTGTATATGGATTCCATCTCGGATCTCATGGCCTCTAGCCATTTCTCATAATCTAGGCTTATCACAGCTTCCTGATAGGAGGTAGGCTCATTCTCAATGGGCATAACGTCATCATGGTCAGACAAGAGAAATGAGTATCTCTCAGGCTGACGACGTACCCTATCAAACCTGCAAAGAGGTAGGTCTACCTGAACAGGTTGTTGTTCTACAACTCTTTGTGCAACAATCTCATCACTCACAACACTATGTGGTTCCTGTTCAACCTCCATCTTGGCCTCAGTGCTATGGTCCTTATCTTGAATTTCTTCAAGATCGAATGTACTCCCGCTAGTTTTTCTAGAAACAAAATCCCTTTCTAGAAATACCCCAGTCTTTGCCACAAACACTTTGTGCTGACTGGGAATGTAGAAGTAATATCTCTTCATTTCCTTAAGATATCCAACAAAATAGCACTTATCAGATTTGGATCCCAGTTTGTCTGAGACTTGACGTTGAACGTAAGCCTTACAACCCCAAATCCTCATGAAAGATATCTTGGGATTTTTCCCTGTTCATATCGTATATGGTGTCTTTATCACAGCCTTGGATGGTACACAGTTAAGTGTGAAGGTTGCTGTATCTAGAGCATATCCCCAAAATGATATAGGAAGATATGTGTGACTCATCATAGATCGTACCATATCTAATAGGGTACGATTCCTCCTTTCAGATACACCATTCCACTGTGGTTTTCCAGGAGGAGTGAGTTGGGATAGAATTGTTGGAATGTATACTGAAAGTCTAGCTCTTTTGTATGAACATTTTTATTTTTAAATAAGAATCACATGATCATTGTTTGCACTTTATATTTATTATATGTGTGCATATTGTCTAATACTTTACATTGTAGATAACATGGTGCTTGGTGTGGTACAGAAGATCATGTTATCAGTCCCTTGTAGAATATAAGTAGAGGCTCACAATCAAGATGGTTTTGGACAAACCATTGGCATTGTAGTGTAGCTTGGTATTGTTTTGTCTTGAACATAGAGTTACACTAGTACACTTAGGTGTATTAAGCAGGACCGACATAGAGATGATTCAATTTATTGCTGACTACATAATTGAATCGGACCTCGGATATTATGTTGTACATGCTCTTAATCCCGATATAATAGTGGGCACATGTACTTAGTATTTATTTCTTTGATTTACCAAAGGGTGAGATTTATATGGATTAAATCAATATGCCCGGTAAGTTAGGAAATGATATTATTTACATGGTGTGTCGTTGATTATAGGAGGAAACTGTGTCCTATATATTAGGTTGATGATGTCCCCTTGAGGAGCTCATAAAGTTCATCATGTAAACCCTGCAGGTTGACTTAGTCAACATGATGATAAGGTTGAGTGGTACTACTCGAGGAGTTAGATGTTAATTGATTGATGGTCAGTAAATCAATTAATTGACGGACATTCGATATCTTAAACACGGGGAGATGGATGTACAAATAATGTATGGAGCCCATATTAATTTATGGGGGTTGGTGAGGTAATTCAATGATGATCCTCTAGTGGAATGGAACATCATTGATGGATCAAGTTTTTGTGGTTCCGATCCATCGGGTGGCCAAGATCCAACTCCTCCTCATGGTCCCTATCATAGCCTAATATAATCCTCATGAAGCCTAGATCCAATGATGGAAAACAAATCCCTAGATCCGACGGTGGAGATTAAATCTCTAGATCCGACGGTTGAGATTAAATCCCTAGATTCGACGGTGGAGATTAAATCTCTAGATCCAACGGTTGAGATTAAATCTCTAGATCCGACAGTTGAGATTAAATCTCTAGATCCGATGGTGGAGATTAAATCTCTAGATTCGACGGTTGAGATTAAATCTCTAGATCCGACGATTGAGATTAAATCCCTAGAACTGACGGTGGAGATTAAAACAAGGCTTAAGCCCAACTCTATATAAGGGTGCTTAAGGTGGGCGGCAAGAAGAAGGTTGGTTTTTGGAGATTAGGGTTTTGCCTTTCATTGGCTTAGGCGGCAAGAAACCCTAGGGAGATTAGGGTTTGGTTCTTTGGTTGGGCGCCTAGGGTTTGCAAGGAGAGTGGGCGGCAACAATAGGTCTTCTTCCAAAGGTGTTGGCTGGCTCCTTCCTCTCTTCCCTCTACCTTGGTCGGCACTCAACCTATTCCTCTTCTCCTCTTCGTTTCCTCTTGGCCGGCGGCTCGAAGAAGCTAGGGATTGTTCCCTTGTTCGGTTCCTTGGTTGGCCATCTTGTTCTCCTTTTCTTGGCGCCAGCGGCATCAAGCCTTTGTGGCTTGGTGGTTGGCTCAAGCAAGAAGGGAAGGAGAGTTCTTCTTTATTTTGATTGAAGAAGATCTAGGAAGCTTCAACTTGTGGAGGATCTTCGCCCACACGAAGTCTACAAGGAGGTTAGGACATACGATAGAAGATCAAGAGGTATAAAAGTTTTACAAGTTTTATTATTGATCTTTGCATGTTCTTATTAATATGTTTATATGTGTTGATTATACATGTCTACATCCATATGTATTTGTATAATCATGGACCCCGAAGATAAACACAAAAACCGGCGATCCGTCCGTCGTCTCTTCCGCGGCTAACCGACTAGAAGAGTTTGGTTGCTTGAACAACTAGTTTGTTCAAGCGATCGCTCAAGTCGTTAGCACGATGATGAATTGGTTGAGCTTAGGAAACTCATCCCATCCGGATTAGTTTTCATTAGTGAAAATTTTAATCCGGGGACATGGGAGTCAACGAGCCTCCGAGCATGCCATCAAAAATGGTATCAGAGCCACGGTTTCCGGTTTTGTTGTTTTGGATTCGGTTACTTTCACGCACTTATCATATATTGTATATGCCGGATGATAGTAGGATGTGCGTAGGATAACTTTTTGGTTGTAGGCATAAGTTCCAACTATTATGGCTATATATGTGTGTATGTGATTGCATGTGTGTGTGATTGTATATTATTTGAATCCTCGAGGTTGACGAGGCTAAATTAGTATTTAATTTTTATAATTAAATATGGCATTGTTTATCCACTCATTTTAGTTTACTTTCGATCTAGATTATTTGTACACTCCTTCATGGAGTATAGGATCGATGGATGTAAATTAAAATAGTTTATCTTGGCTCGGATCTCTTTGGTGACTTGCGCACGGGAAAAGGTGGAGCGGACAAGGTGGCGACACGACGGGACGCATATTGGAGAACAATGCCATAATAGTTGGAAAAATTCTGATTTTTTCCATATTTATTGCTGATTTGTTTTATATGCATGTTGTGTGTGCTTGAAAATTCCTCACTGTCAATTTACTAAGTGGGAGTGGGACATTTTAATTAATTCTCACAGCGTCCATTACAATTTGACATGTGATGCAACAAACTTGCGCGTCGGCTCTGAGTGCCTTCCTCCCCATCGGATGAGTTTGTTTGCGGATCACTAGATCAAATAATGGTTATAGGAAATTATTTAGGAGCGTGTGTACTTCTCCATCGGTAAGGCACATAATCCGAGATAATTCCCTTAGTATCGTGTAATGGTGCACACTTAGATGCAAATAAAAAGTATCCTCACCATCGGAGTCACTGCTTTTATTTGTAGGGTCAAAGAGGAACCAACTATTAATTTTATTTTTCAAAAAGTAAGGTTGACAAGATAATAAAATTAATGGGTTAAACCTCCTCTTACAAATGTAGAATTCGTATACGTCCACACTATCGTGGCATGCAATATTCTCGGTGTTTTGAGGTGTTGGTTGATTTCGAAATTTTATTGTTTGAGGAATCAATGATATTTGAAATCTAATATTTTGATCATTGTGATTCTTAGGTTTTTCAAATGTCTTTCAACCCACTTGTTGTGATATTAAAAGAAAATAAACTTACTGGAACAAATTATATTGATTGGAAAAGAAATTTGGATATTGTCTTAACTGCAGAGGAGTACAAATTTGTACTCTTCGAGGTCTGTCCTCCTAAGCCCACCGATGACTCTGATGAAAAGGAGAAAGAAAGTTATAAGAAATGGATCAAGGCAGATGAGATGGCACGGTGTTACATTTTGGCATCTATGTCAAATGTGCTGCAACATCAGCATCAGGCCATGGCCACAGCTTATGACATGATGTTCAATCTCAAGGAACTTTTCGGACATCAGAGTAGGGCGGCTAGACAGGAGGCTATGAGGAACTTGATGACGACCACCATGATCGAGGGAACACCCGTCAGGGACCATGTTCTCAAGATGATGGCTCATCTGAATGAGATGGAAGTCCTCGGAGCTGAGATCGATGGGGAAACCCAGGTCGATATCATTCTCCAGTCTCTGCCTAGGAGTTTTGAGCAGTTCCGCCTCAACTACAACATGAATAAGAGGTTGTATTCGTTGGCGGAGCTTCTGACAGAACTCCAGGCGGCAGAGGGGCTTTTTCGTCAAAGCACTCAAGCCATGGTTGCTCAGAAGGTTTCTACTTCTAAACCGAAAGGGAAGAAGAAGAAGAAGCAAGGTGGAGCAAAGAAAGTGGCAGTAGGACCTCAGGCAGGAGTGAAGAAGCCAAAAGGCAAGTGCTTCACTTGGAAGCAGACTGTACATTGGAAGGTGGACTGTTCTCGCCGAAAGAACAAAGGTATATCTTCTTGTTTAGTTGTTGAAACATGTTTAGTGGTGTTATCTACCAGTACTTGGTGTGTAGATACGGGAGCCACTGATCATGTCTGCAATACTTTGCATGGGTTCTAGGAAACCCGACGACTAGTTGAGGGAGAGATTACCGTCTTCATGGGCAATGCTTCAAAGGTGGCGGCTATTGCAGTGGGAGACGTCTATTTATCTTTTGATAGGAATAAAGTTTTGGTTTTGAGAAATTGTCTTTATGTACCTACTTTTAGAAAGAATCTAATTTCAGTTTCTAAATTGTTTCTGGATGGATATTCTATTTCCTTTAATGACAAAGTTGTTATATAAAGGAATAGGGAGATTATCTGTTCTGGTACATTGGTTGGCAATTTGTACACTCTTGAACCGAAAACTCCCACGATGCATATAGAAGTGAATAACTCATCTTCTAAGTCTAATAAGAGAAAAGAACCTTCGAAAATGAACCAGACATATCTTTGGCACCTAAGACTTGGTCATATTAACCTGAGTAGAATTCAAAGGTTGATAGCTGATGGACCCTTGGGTTCATTAGTGGTGGAAGATCTCCCAACCTGCAAGTCTTTCTTGGAAGGTAAGATGACCAAGAGGCCTTTTAAGGCTAAGGGGTATAGAGCCAAAGATGTATTGGAATTGGTTCATTCTGATTTGTGCGGTCCTATGTCTATCCAGGCTAGAGGTGGCTTTGAATACTTTGTCTCTTTTATAGATGATTATTCAAGGTATGGATACATTTACTTGATGCGCCGCAAGTCTGAATGCTTTGACAGATTCAAAGAATTCAAGGTTGATGTGGAGAACCGTCAAGGTAAAAGTATCAAGACACTACGATCTGATCGTGGTGGCGAGTACCTCTTGGGAGAGTTTAGGAGTTACTTATCAGAGGTTGGGATTCAATCCCAATTGTCGGCACCTGGCACACCCTAGCAGAATGGTGTGGCGGAGCGAAGGAATAGGACTCTTATGGAGATGGTCAGATCGATGATGAGTTATTCTGAGTTACCTGATTCGTTCTGGGGGTTTGCTCTGGAAACGGCAGCACACATTCTGAACTTGGTTCCATCTAAGTCGCACTCTACTCCACGCATTGTGGACTGGGCAAAACCCTAGTCTAAGACATATTCGGATTTGGGGTAGTCCAGCACATGTGCTGAAGGGAGATGCTGGTAAGTTGGAATCTCGTACAGAAGTACGCTTGTTTGTTGGCTACCCTAAGGGAACGAAGGGTGGTTTGTTCTATAGTCCTAGAGATCAGAAGGTGATCATGAGTATGAATGCCAGATTTCTAGAGGAGGACTATGTGATGAACCACAAGCCCACGAGTAGGATTGTTCTTGAGGAGTTGACAGGGGAAGTCCCGACTTCAGTACCACCGGTACAAGAGGAAATACCACAAGTCACTGCACCGCAGGTCACTGAGCATACACAAGAGGCACCTCGTCGTAGTGGGAGGGTTGTTAGACAACTAGAGTGATTCATGTTCTTGGGAGAGTCTTCGGACTTAGTCCCTGGTAAACATGAACCTGATCCCTGGACATATGACGAGGCACTCCAAGATAGAGATGCGGTATCTTGGCAAAGAGCGATGAATTCAGAGATAGAATCTATGGATTCTAATCATGTCTGGGAGCTAGTAGAACCACCCGATGGTGTGAAAGCCATTGGATGCAAGTGGATCTACAAGAGAAAGAGAGGAGTAGACGGGAAGGTTGAGACCTTCAAAGCTAGTCTTGTTGCGAAAGGGTATACTCAGAAAGAGGGTATCGATTATGAGGAGGCCTTTTCACCGGTAGCTATGCTTAAGTCTATCCGGATTCTCTTATCTATTGCTGCTCATGAGGATTATGAGATTTGGCAGATGGATGTCAAGACAGCTTTCCTTAACGGAAGTCTTGAGGAAAACATCTATATGAAGCAACCAGAGGGATTCATTGCAAAGGGCAAAGAGCATCTTGTATGTAAGCTTAATCGGTCCATTTATGGATTGAAGTAATCTTCTAGATCTTGGAACATCCGCTTTGATGAGGTAATCCAGTCATATGGATTTATTCAAAGTCCGGATGAGCCTTGTGTATACAAGAGATGTGATGGAAACGTAGTGGTATTTCTTGTACTATACGTAGATGACATTTTGTTAGTTGGCAACAATATCAGAGTGTCATCAAACGTAAGGGTATGGTTGTCCAAACAGTTTGATATGAAGGACTTGGGAGAAGTGGGACACATCCTTGGGATCAAGGTAATAAGGGATCGCAAGAAAAGAATGTTGTGCTTATCTCAAGCTTCATACATTGACACTATCCTTGCTCATTTTAGCATGCAGAACTCCAAGAAAGGTTTTCTACCTTTTAGGCATGGAGTAGATTTATCTAAAGAGATGTGTCCCAAAACATCAAAGGAGATAGAGGAGATGAAGGCGGTTCCTCATGCTTCGGCAGTAGGAAGCCTCATGTATGCTATGTTATGTACGAGACCAGATATCTACTTTGTCATGGGCATGGTTAGCAAATATCAGAGTAATCCTGGACAGGGACATTGGACTGCGGTAAAGCATATATTGAAGTACCTGAGAAGGACTAGGGATTATATGCTGGTTTACTGGGCAGATCAATTAGTACCTGTGGGTTACACGGATTCTGATTTCCAATCAGATAGGGACAACAGTAAGTCTACCTCGGGATTTGTGTTTACTTTTGGAGGTGGAGCCATAGTATGAAGGAGTGTCAAGCAGAAATGCGTGGCGGACTCTACCATGGAAGCTGAGTATGTGGTAGCCAAGGAAGCTGTATGGCTCAGGAACTTCTTGATGGACTTGGATGTGATTCTTGGTTTGCCCAGAACTATCACAATTTATTGTGATAACAGTGGTGCAGTTGCAAACTCGAAGGAACCACGAGCCCATAAGGCGAGTAAACACATAGAGCACAAGTACCACCTGATACGAGAAATCGTAAAGCGAGGAGAAGTAGCTGTCGCCAAGATTGCATCAGAGGATAACCTGACAGATCCATTCACTAAGGCCCTTCCAGCGAAAGCGTTTGATAGGCATGTGGAGGACATGGGGATCAGATGTATGGCAGTGTGATGACAGCATAGTCTTTTAGTATAAGTGGGAGATTGTTGGAATGTATACTGAAAGTCTAGCTCTTTTGTATGAACATTTTTATTTTGAAATAAGAATCACATGATCATTGTTTGCACTTTATATTTATTATATGTGTGTATATTGTCTAATACTTTACATTGTAGATAACATAGTGCTTGGTGTGGCACAGAAGATCATGTTATCAGTCCCTTGTAGAATATAAGTAGAGGCTCACAACCAAGATGGTTTTGGACAAACCATTGGCATGGTTGTAGTGTAGCTTGGTATTTTTTTGTCTTGAACATAGAGTTACACTAGTACACTTAGGTGTATTGAGCAGGACCGATATAGAGGTGATTCAATTTATTGCTGACTACATAATTGAATCGGACCTCGGATATTATGTTGTACATGCTCTTAATCCCGATATAATAATGGGAACATGTACTTAGTATTTATTTCTTTGATTTACCAAAGGGTGAGATTTATATGGATTAAATCAATATGCCCGGTAAGTTGGGAAATGATATTATTTACATAGTGTGTCGTTGATTATAGGAGGAAACCGTGTCCTATATATTAGGTTGATGATGTCCCCTTGAGGAGCTCATAAGGTTCATCATGTAAACCCTGCAGGTTGACTTAGTCAACATGATGATAAGGTTGAGTGGTACTACTCGAGGAGTTAGTTGTTAATTGATTGATGGTCAGTAAATCAATTAATTGACGGACATTCGATATCTTAAACACGGGGAGATGGATGTACAAATAATGTATGGAGCCCATATTAATTTATGGGGGTTGGTGAGGTAATTCAATGATGATCCTCTAGTGGAATGGAACATCATTGATAGATCAAGTTTGTGTGGTTCCGATCCATTGGGTGGCCAAGATCCAACTCCTCCTCATGGTCCCTATCGTAGCCTAATATAATCCTCATGAAGCCTAGATCCAATGATGGAAAACAAATCCCTAGATCCGACGGTGGAGATTAAATCTCTAGATCCGACGGTTGAGATTAAATCTCTAGATTCGACAGTTGAGATTAAATCCCTAGATCCGATGGTGGAGATTAAATCTCTAGATCCGACGGTTGAGATTAAATCTCTAGATCCGACGGTTGAGATTAAATCCCTAGATCCGACAGTGGAGATTAAATCTCTAGATCCGACGGTTGAGATTAAATCTCTAGATCCGATGGTTGAGATTAATTCCCTAGAACCGACGGTGGAGATTAAAACAAGGCTTAAGCCCAACTCTATATAAGGGTGCTTAAGGTGGGCGGCAAGAAGAAGGTTGGGTTTTGGAGATTAGGGTTTTGCCTTTCATTGGCTTGGGCGGCAAGAAACCCTAGGGAGATTAGGGTTTGGTTCCTTGGTTGGGCGGCTAGGGTTTGCAAGGAGAGTGGGCGGCAACAATATGTCTTCTTCCTAAGGTGTTGGCCAGCTCCTTCCTCTCTTCCCTCTACCTTTGTCGGCGCTCAACCTATTCCTCTTCTCCTCTTCTTTTCCTCTTGGCCGACGGCACAAAGGAGCTAGTGATTGTTCCCTTGTTCGGTTCCTTGGTTGGCCATCTTGTTCTCCTTTTCTTGGGGCCAGCGGCATCAAGCCTTTGTGGCTTGGTGGTTGGCTCAAGCAAGAAGGGAAGGAGAGTTCTTCTTTCTTTTGATTGAAGAAGATCTAGGAAGCTTCAACTTGTGGAGGATCTTCGCCCACACTAAGTCTACAAGGAGGTTAGGACATATGATAGAAGATCAAGAGGTATAAAAGTTTTACAAGTTTTATTATTGATCTTTGCATGTTCTTATTAATATGTTTATATATGTTGATTATACATGTCTACATCCATATGTATTTGTATAATCATGGACCCCGAAGATAAACACAAAAACCGGCAATTCGTCCGTCGTCTCTTCCGCGGATAACCGACTAGAAGAGTTTGGTTGCTTGAACAACTAGTTTGTTCAAGCGATTGCTCAAGTCGTTAGCACGACGATGAATTGGTTGAGCTTAGGAAACTCATCCCATCCAGATTAGTTTTCATTAGTGAAAATTTTAATCCGGGGACATGGGAGCCAACGAGCCTCCGAGCATGCCATCAAGAATCCCACACTCAGCTAGATAGTCACGAAACTCATGGCTAAGGTATTCACCACCTCGATCTGATCGAAGTATCTTAATACTCTTGCCAAGCTGGTTTTATACTTCATTCTTGAATTCTTTGAACTTTTCAAAGGATTTTGACATATGTGTCAACAGTTACACATATCCATATCTACTAAAGTCATCAGTAAATGTAATGAAGTACTTGTAACCCCCTTTAGAAGCAACATTGAAAGAGCCACATACATCACTATGTATAAGTCCTAACAAGTATGTTGCTCTCTCGCTGTGTCCACTAAAGGGAGTCTTGGTCATCTTTCCTAAAAGGCAAGACTCGCATGTCTCATATGATTCAAAATCAAATGAGTCCAATAGCCCATCCTTATGGAGTTGGGATAAGCGACTCTCATTTATGTGACCTAAGCGACAATGCCAGAGATAGGTTTGGTTCAACTTATTTGACTTGAACCTTTTAGTACTTATGTTATAGATGGGGATCTCTAAGTCTAGAATATAGAGTCCGTTCATCAGAGGTGCACTACAATAGAACATATCATTCAAATAAACTGAACAACATTTGTTCTTTATTATAAATGAAAAGCCTTTCTTGTCCAAACAAGAAATTGAAATTATGTTCTTAGTCAAAGCAAGCACATAATAACATTAAACTAGTTCTAGTACAAGCCCAAAGGGCAGAGATAGAAAATAAGTTCCTACAACAACAGCAGCAACCCTTGCTCCATTGCCTACTCGTAGGTCCACCTCGCCCTTCGTCAATGCCCTGCTATTTTTCAGCACCTGCACATTGGTATATATGTGAGATGCACATCCGGTATCTAATACCCATGATGAAGAAATAGATAGATTGACTTCTATGACATATATACCTGAAGTAGAAGTCTCACTTCTCTTCTTCTTAAGATCTTCCAGGTATGCTTTGCAGTTACGCTTCCAGTGTCTAGCTTCCTTACAGTGGAAGCAAGTCCCTTCCTTGGCCACCCCTCCTTTTGGTTTCAGTGTCTTGCCTTTGCCCTTGGCTTGAGACTTTCCCTTACCTTTAGGCTTGCCTTTGCCTTTCTTTTTTTGCACCATCAAAATGGAGTCAGGTTTTCCCTTCTTAAGGTTGAGCTCAGCAGTTCTCAACATGCTAAGCATCTCAGGCAGTGGCTTATCAATTTCATTCATGTTGTAATTCATGACAAATTGATTGTAGCTTTGTGGCAAAGATTGCAAGATCAAGTCATTGGTCACCTCTTGGCCAAGTGGAAATCCCAACCTCTATAGGTTCTCTATGTACCCAATCATCTTGAGTACATATGGACCTACGGGAGTCTCATCTTGCATCTTGGACTGAAACAGTGCCTTAGAGATCTTATATCTCTCGTGCCTTGCTTGTCCTTGATACAGTTGATGAAGATGTTCAACCATATCAAAAGCATTCATGAACTCGTGTTGCTTCTGAAGCTCAGAGTTCATGGTCGCGAGCATGAGGCATGACACATCTAATGCATCATCTTGATGCTTCTTATAAGCATCTCAATCAGTTTGCGAGGCAGTGGCAGGAGGTGCCTCCGGAATCGGCTGCTCCATGATGTACAATTTTCTTTCTTGAGTGAGAATGATTCTCAGATTCCTATACCAGTCTAGGAAATTAGCTCCATTGGGCTTGTACTTCTCAAGGACAGAACGCAGGGAGAGAGTGTTTGTGTTTGTCGACATGGTAATCTACAACATACAAAATACAGAAAATTAATATCATATTCTATTTATCATTTAATTAGGCCTCTAATTAAATGATGCTCCCACTAAATTATAAGACTTTTGTAGAATCGAGTCATGGATGTGGTCAAACCACATTACTAGATTCATACAAACTAGCTATAATTCTCGCGGGACAAGATCCACATCATACTACGCCTTGAGTTAGCTTTGGCTAAATCGCCCAAAACTTAGTATGATCGGTAGGTAACAAATTACCGATTATATCTCTATACAACTCTTGTTTATAGGATCAAGATCAACATTTACAAAAGACCTTGAGTTAGCTTTGGCTAAATTGCCCAAGATTTAGTGTAAATGTAACCTTATCCTACCTTTCCAACGGTTGGAATATGCCTATAGTTTTACTCAATCCAATTGAGTTAACTAGTTTTACTCAATCTAATTGAGCTTATTCTCACCCAAGCTGTGATAGGCGGGACCAAGATTGTCCCTCCGCACCCTACCAAGATAATATGCATTGCTCTGCTTTGGCAGATTCAACAATAACAAATGATCGAGGTAGTGATGGGTATCAAAACTTGGTAGGCATTTTCGAGTTGATTCGATTAAGATCTAATCTAATCGTGAATGTGTATCATATACACATTAAGGCTTTTAATTAAACTACACTAGCATGCATCACATGCATACAAGCAAAATATACTAGCATGCATCATATACATACAAGCAACATATCCTAGCATGCATCATATACATATAAGCAAAATTTACTAGCATGCATCACATACATACAAGCAAAAACTATATATATATATATATATATATATATATATATATATATATCAACATATATAATTAAATTGTGATGAGGTCATGGCCCTACTACGATCTTCTCAAGCCAATGAGATGATCGGACGATCAACCTAGGGTTAGCGGCTTCTCCAAGTGCCTCCTTTGACCGTCATGTGTCGTCGGCTCCCTCCTTGTAACTCCGTCTAGTAGTAGACCTTCCACCGCCTCATTTTATACATTACAAAGATGAAACTCGAGTTATATTCGAGTCTAAAACTATTTACAATAGGAATATTAAAAGAAGAGGCACAACGCGCAGGTCGCATACCATATACAATATGCACAACCACAAAAACGGCGCACAAGCCGTATTATGAATTACAACACATTTATCCAATCACATTGGGGTTCTTAGGCCATGACCATCACAGTATTATATATAATTATAAATTATGTATTTTACAGAAATTTCTATAATTTTTTCCTATTTTGTTTTTCAATTTTATGAGTCACATCTCCGTAACGATCCCGCTAACCGATTTCCGAGCACGATCGCGGGACAATGCCCCTTGCGAGGTTAGGGGCAATGCCCCTACTCACAAAATGAATCTCGCGAGTGTCCCATCTAGATCTTACAATGCCTTAAATTGTTGTCCCAAATGACTAGAGCGAGAATTGATCGATTCAGAGAGTTTTTCTCGGTGGTTGAAGCCTACAAGTGTCGCAACACTTGTTGCTTCGACTCTTCGAGAAAAATGCCTAAAAAAATCTATAAAATAGGAAATTTACAGAAACATACAGATCTGTAATTTTTATATCTAATACAAAAAATTACAAAACTTAACACATACATACTTCGCACATGGCTCTGATACCAATGTTGGACTATCCGAGCCGCAAAAACCGCTTTTTATGTTGCGAAAACCTTGGAAGTCGGCCACGGATCCGTGTGAAGAGAAACAAAAATTACATGTACGTGTTTAGAAAACCTAGATCTACCTTAGATCTACATGAAAGGAGCATTGCCCTTGATGTGACACCCTTCTCTTATCCCGCTCATCCAAACAGCTTGCCGGAACTCGAAAGTGTCAAGTGTACACTCCTCTATCGGTATCCACACAAGAAATAGGTGGAGAAAAGCAACCTAGAGTGTGCTAGCACCCTTAGAAGCTCACGGCACGGATGAGGGGGAGAGAGCTTGAGGGAGAGGAGGAAGAAATGAAGTTACTACTCTTAACTTCACACTAATGCACCAACATTATGGTGGCCGACCAGTTCAAAAAGGGTTATATACATGCATGTAATACCAAGAGCCATGGCTCTTGGTCTCCCTCATGAGGTGGCATCCCATGATGTGTCCATGATGATGTGGAACATCATCATTGGCTAGCCCATGCCAAGTCATCATGACATGGCAATTGGTCAAGTCAAAATTGACCATTCATCTTCCCTCTCAAGTCAAGTCAAACTTAACCTCTTATCTCCCATGCTTGATCAAATCCAACCATTTGATTCAAGTCAATTTAATTTAATGAATCTCTATTCTTTAGTTTAAATTGACTCAATGAATCAAATCTAAATTAGACTCATTCAACACTTGAATCAAATTGAGTCCAACTCAATTAGTCTAATTTGGATTACTCTTAATCCAATTTGGTTCATCACATGAACCTAATCCTCATGGTCCATCATATGAACCTAATCTCCATCTAATTGCCCTTTGTGTGTGACCCTATAGGTTCTTGTAACATTGGCAATGATCCTAAACTGATTTAGAAACATAAGCAATGAGCGGTATCTAGCAACACATCATTGCTACCCAAGTTACAAGAATGTTGAGATCCAACATCATCTTTGTGACTACTAATTGTGACTCTCACAATATGTGACAATGTCCCTCTATCCTTGACATATAGATTGACCAATTGAGGCATAGACCGTGTTATCCTTGATACAATCTATATCTTGAACTCCAAGTAGACTCACTCTAATCAAATGAGCTCAATATCTCATATTGACTCATTTAGGTATGGCCATGCACTTAGTGGTCTCACTCTATCAAGAATAACGATGTCACTTCCGTCATATAGCAGGGATAGATCTCATCTACATCACTCACATTCCTCCGCATAATTTTTTTCATACCCAGTAATCGCCTTTATATTCCACCCATTTACGGGTGATGTTTGACGAAGATAAAGTATGCAACTCCTTATGTAGGGAACCATGGTGACTTCTGGTCCAAGGACTAATAGTCATACTAATAGTCACATGAGAAAGTATATGACACTCATATAACGATCCATAATACTTTCTCATGGCGGGTCATTAAGTATACATTCTCTAATGCATACCCATGTGTCAACTTGATATCTCATATCCATGACTTGTGAGATCAAGTCATCGAGTTGACTTACACACTAGTCTCTTCGCATTAACATTTCCCCTGAATGTTAATACTTGACTAGGAATGATTAAGAGTAGTGTTCTCTATATCATCTCATTATCGATTCAACCAATCGATTGATATAGATAAAAACCTTCTACTCAAGGACATTATTATACTTAGTTATTTGGCACCAATACAAGTAAGTATAATAACCATAAAGAAATGCCTTTACAAATAGGAATATGATACAACAAGTCCATACAACAATCATCACATGATTGACTCTAGGGCTTTCACTAACACTAGCTTCCAAATGGATAAGGACGATTACAGATCGCACTCAGGGAATGTCTTTTATTTAAATGGTGGTATTGTGAGTTGGAAGAGTTCAAAGCAAGACACAGTTGCAGATTCTACTATAGAGGCCCAGTATATTGCTGCTTCAGATGCGATAAAGGAGGCTGTTTGGATCAGGAAGTTTATTTCTAAGCTTGGTGTAGTTCCTAGCATCATGAGCCCTATAGAGCTTTATTGTGACAACAACGAAGCTATAGCATGGGCTAAGGAACCTTGTTCTCACCAGCGTTCCAAACATATACTACGGCAGTATCACCTCATTAAAGAGATCATCGATAAAGGAGATTTGTGGATATACAAAGTAGATACTGATGCTAACATTGCAGATCCCTTGACCAAGACTTTATCCCAGAGGAAGCATGATGGTCATACTTGTTGGTGCAGTAGGCACCTAAGTCGAATCTAAATTTTGATTATAGCAAATGATACAAAGTTAAGCTCATTTGGTTATCTCACAAACTAAATCAATTGTACAGAAAGTGCTAAAGCTAGAGCTGAAGGTCAGTGACACCCGGAGGGAACCATGGTGGTCGGGCGACACTGGTAGGACTTCAGAGGAAGCCGAAGAACTCAGGTGAAGACCGTAAGCGAAGCTTCAAAGGTAAAGATTGAGGTAAGCTCATGTGAGTGAGTGTAAGTAAGGTCGTGTCCTCCATACGGGGACATCCTTAGGTGTCGATCTGACCAAGACTTCCCATGGAAGTTCTAAGTCGAGATCGGATGGTAAATGACCATCGAGCTTACTCATACTAACTGCATTTTCGAGCTAACTCTTCATTGCAGCTCGAAACCCTGCCATTAGTCGACAGATGGCTTGCATCAGTCGACTGATGCTTCCAGTAGTCGACTGATAGGGTTGATCAGTCGACTGCTGGTCAAGGATCAACCTCGAGGAGAGTCAAAGCTTATCACCATTTCTCAAGGGCTAGGTGGCATCACCTCATGAAACCTCATCTCAAAAGGCTATAAAAGTAGGGGTTCTCCACCCCTTTTCCATTATTCCAAGTGCTCTAAATCACTCCTGCAATGCCAATCTACTACAATGACTCTACTACGCCAAAGTGCCACCGGATCGACGACGACTCAACCTTAGCTCAAGATCTTCTTCGTCGTCGGTATAAAAATCTTTTATTTAGAGTCTTAATTGTGAATTCCTTTTATTTTTGGAGCTTTAATCGTAACAAGGAGAGGGGGAGTGTCCCTCTACCTTGAGTGTTATTGTTTTCTTGTAATCGTTCACTCCCACCTCTAACAAGGAGGAGTATTTTAGTGGATTGCCCTCTGTACACTATCTAGGACCATTAGGTCCTTGGATTAGCAGCTAAAGGTGGTGAACCAAGTAAAAAAAATAGTGTTATTTTTTATTTCCGTTGTGCAATTCTTTATTGCTGGTATTTTATATCAAACGAACGAAAAATTTTAACATGCGCTATTCACCCCCCTCCCCTCTAGCGCTCAAATCGATCCAACAATTGGTATCAGAGCCGGGGCACTAAGATTTGGTGAAACCACCAATCTAGCCTTTTTACAAATTTATTTTGAATTTTACAAGTTTTTTTTGTTTGTTTAAATTTTCTCCCGCACTACTAATCCAAGATGCAAGTCTTGGTACATTTCGTTGTTTTTGTCGTTGCTAGATTCTTTCTCTTCACTTGTTTTTTTTTGTCAATGGCCCATCTCGAGAGTTTTAGCACCGTCTGACCTCCATTTTACAATGGAGATAACTTCTTTTATTGGAAGAGTCGGATGGAGTGCTTCCTTAAGACCCAGATCGAGATGTGGATCATAATCCAAATAGGATTCACACTTCCGACTAATGAAGTGGGTGAATCCTTGGATTATGACCAATAGACCAATGCTACAAAAAGACAAGTCGAAGCCGATGCCAAGGCAACTCAAATCCTCCAATACGGTGTATCCAAGGAGGAGCTCAATCGCGTCGGCCCCTTTATCAGTGCGAAGGACTTGTGGACCAAGTTAGTGGAACTACACAAAGGAACCGATAAAGCTAAGATATGCAAATGGGACCTTCTTTTCAATAAATTATATAATTTAAAAATGGAGGAACATGAGATGGCGACTCAACTACATGCCCATGTACAAGACATTGTTAACAATTTGCATGCCATCGGACAAAAGGTTGAAAACCGCGACCTCATAAGGTATGTTTTGAATTCATTTCCTAGGACTACCTGGTGGGCATCCATGGTCGATGCCTATAAGGTCTCTAAGGACTTATCAAAAATTAGGTTAGATGAATTATTTTTAGAAATCAAACTCCACGAACAGTCTAATTCGGTACCCGAGAATGGTATAGCCCTTTTTGCAGGTCCAAAAAAGAAGCCCGCAAGTAAGCCACCCTCGAAGGAAGAAGAAGACGAGTACGAGTCGGAGGTCGATCCGTTGATGGAGACTGAACTAGTCAATCTAGTTTGGAGAATAATTAAGAGCCGAAAATGACCCATCACTCAACCCAAGGAAGGTAAATCTAAAGCTAGTTCTAACATTAGGTGTTATGAATGCAACAGGTTCGGACACATCAAGTCAAAATGTCTGAAGCTCAAGAACAAACCACCGAAGTTCAAGAAGGCGCTCAACGCTACGTTGGAAGAGGCATCGGAGGAAGAAGACAATGACCTCATCTTTATGGCTAAACCAACCGAATCGAAGCTGGAGTCCAAACCTGAGCAAGAATCTAAACCCGAGGATGAGTCGGACTACGAATCACTATTCAAGATAAGCTACGGATCTGCATCCGGTTCAAGAGATATGCTCAAGGTAAGTCAGTCCCTCATTAGTACTTTATATAATGCAATTAAGTTTCTAACTAGGAAGTTAGCTAAGTCTAAGTCCAACGTCGAGACCCTGGTTGAGGAACTTAAACTCCTTAAACACGAGGTCCCCCTAACTTCTTCGACTAGTCAAGTTCAAGAGGAGGACTCAACTCAAGTTGAAAAGCTCAAAGTTGAGAACTCACTTTTGAAAAGTCAAGTCGAAGATCTTAGGAACACATTGGAAAGGTTCACTTTGGGATCCAAGGGACTTGACCTCCTACTTGGATCGCAAAGGGACGTGTACAACAAGGTCGGGCTTGGGTTTAGCTCAAATACAACTAACAAGTCGTATATGCCGATTGTAAGTCGACATAAAAAACTTGTCCAAGCATGGGTCCCTAAGACCACTTTGATTTCTCAATTAGGGTCTAACCAATACTGGGTTCCCAAGGACCAAATCCACTATGTGGAAAGACCAAATCGATTCAATGGTCTAGGGGGAGCCAGTACAAAATTTGTTTGTGCTATTACTTAGAAATTGCATGCTTAGGTTTTTTTTCTTTTTTTTTTAGAATGGTTAGATAGAGACTATAACTCGTCAATACTTGATAACATAGTACCAGGATGCGGCGAGATGATAATACGCTAGGAAAGTGAAGTCTTGGGTACTTGAGCTAGATAAGGCGTATCTAGTTCGGTTCACTTGACCGAGTGGAACTAGCTGAAGCTACCTCACCGTATTCTAGACTAGTTAGACCAGGAAGTGGTCTTAGGTGAGTCAAGTTACTATTTTCTTAAAATTAGCTTTGTCTAAGGAAGTGGTCATTTTTCCATTCAAAGAAGGCCCCTGTGCCTCGCCACGACCTAGAAGCCAAGATCTTGAAAATGTGACTTGATGAGCTTAGGGTCAAATCTGAATCTAACGCAAGGTTGACTAGTTTCAAATCATTAAATTTAAATCAAGTAAAATTGGAGGCATCTCACAAGAACACATAAGGATAACGTGTTTGATCATGTAGAAATACGTGAGATGATCTAGGACTAATAATTTACAACGAAATTTTAAAATTCCAATATCCGATCCAACTACCTTTTGTGTATGATCAATGGATGTTGGACAGTGGTTACTCCCGACACATGATCGGGGATCAGCTTAAATTTTTTAAGCTTAAATTCAAACGACAAGGATCGGTAGCTTTTGGAAACAACGACAAGCTCAAAATCATCGGATCAGGTTATATTAAGCTCAACTCAAACTTTATCATTCAAAACATTTTACTAGTTGAAAATTTCGAATATAATTTACTTCGCATAAGTTAGTTGTGTGATAATAACTATAAGGTCATATTTCTAGAAAATGAATACGTAATTAAAACAAATGAAACTTCTAAAGCAAACCTTAAAGGAACTAGGAATAGCAACATCTATACTATTAATCTACCTAACTCCTCAACCAAGTGTCTTATGACATAGCAAGAGGAATCTTGGTTGTGGCACCAACTGTTAGTAATATATATGAGAGATGTCCTAAGGCAATCGCCTTATGTATGAACCATTTATATGATAAATGAAGATTCACTATTTGAGTATACATGTTTTATGTATTTGATTGGATCTTAAACTCATTTACTGAATGTCTACGATACGATTCACAGCATGAGAGAATTTGTGATTGGATCACAACTAGTGAGTATCTCTACATGTGTAATTGTGATGTATCGGAATTATCCCTAGTCGATGAATTGATGGATTTGGACACCATCAATTCTGTCGAGACTAGCACGAGGTATACTCCTTGGTGTATCCAAGCAGCTGATTCTCACTGGCTGGAGACATAGTGATGTCCGGAGTTAATCGTGGATGCTAGTTATGGTAACTAGTTCATTGGAGTGACCAGCCGTAAGACTTCATATGGTTCTCTACATATATAGATATGTCAATGAAGTTCTTACTGTGGCTTAAGTGCGATGTTCCTTTGACTTGCGGTATTCAAGTCATCTTGATCATGGAGACTTATGCTTTGACATCTTAAGCAAACATCTCCGAGGAGATGTGGACTCGGGATGATTGGGTATAAGTCGAAGTGATCGAAGGTGTTTGAATAGCCTATAAAGGATTCACCACTCCTTGCGAGGAGATGTATACCCATGGCCTCTCGTCGAATTGTTACTAAAGTCTTTGGCCAAAGCATTACATGTTTAGAGTAAGGTACTCTTCGATACATGTGGAGTAACTAGAATCCGTAGGACGAGGAAATGATACTTGGGCTAGGTGTGACGTAGTCAGCCTAGTGGGGACACAATAGACCATGTCTGAACCAAGTGGGTATAAGATGAGTGAAGGGAATGGGGCACGATTCATTCGAAGCTCAAGGGTTTTGAAATAGTTACGGATCAACCGTTGATCTTTTCGGTTAATTGGGGATCATGATGTACTACTAGGTGCCACTCATGATCGTTCTATAATTAATGGTTAATTATAGGCGGCCAACATAAACCGAGAACCTATTTGGTCACACGCTGCGAGTGTAATCCAAAGGATTTAAAACGAGCTTGAGAATGGGATTCTCGGGCCAGAGAAACTATGTTTGGTTGGACCAAACATAAAGCGAGCATGAAATTGTTTCAGTCGCAATGGAAGCGTGGATGGGCCGTGTCTTATGAAGACATAATGGATGAACCAAAATGGTTTGGTTCTAATCAATGGATGAGAATAAACCAAAGGGTTTGGTTTATTTTAAGCGAATGAACCAAAGTTGGTTGGTTCGTTTTAACCCAAAATAAACCATCATGGTTTGGTTTATTTTAACTTATCCTAATGGAGCGGGTTACTTGGGCTAATGGTTATGATCCAATAACCATTAAGAGAATTAGTTCTCTATAAAATAGGGCTTAAACCCTAATCCAAACCTAATCCATTGCGCCCAACCCTAGTGAGTTGCCGCCCACCCCTTGAAGTCAAGCTTGTTCGGCGCCAAGCCGGCTATCCTCCGGCGACCCTCCGGTGATCTCCTATAGGTTTGGCATCAAGGTGAGCCTTTTCTTTCCTTGGTTGGCCGGCGCCTATATCCTCCACCAAGCTGTCCAGTTTTCTGGACAGCTTCTCCTCCTCTCGTCGGAGCGTCGTTTGGACGACGGTTAGTGCTCCGACAGCGGCTAACTTACCGGGGATTTGATCTCCGGTAATCCTCTGAGGTGGGGGACGAAGGATTCGTCAAACGGTTGACGAATACCTCTCCGGAGAAGCGAGTTTTGAGAACTCGTTTTAGGATCCGAATTTGGATTTGGATCGTGATCATCTCTCGATCACGTCGTCTTCAACACGAGGCTAGTAACCCGTACGAAGACGAAGCTCGTGACTTAGCGAAGTCATCCCGAGGAGCTCGGCGTGGATACGGATAGAGACGATTCTTACGAGGATCGTTCCGGTTGATGCCGTTCCCACTACACGTCATACGAAAGGTATAACGTAGATAAATTTCTTTTATTGCAAATTTTAATTTACGGTTATGTCTACACTTGTTGTAATATGCATGCGTGTGTTGTGTGTGTTGTAATAAATATAGATTTATTATTTTAATTGCTTCCGCTGTGCTCATGTTTACGAAACATGATCGAACACACACACGCTGCGGTGCTGGAAACCCAACACCAACGACTCGGTCACTCGCACCCAAGACTCGTCCACAAGATGAGTCAGAGTGGCTTAGTCAGAGGTTTGCCCAACCTTAACAACTTAGACAATAGAATTTGTAATGCTTGTCAACAAGATAAACAATCTAGGACACAACATCAACTAACTAATCAAGAATGAACCAAAAGTGTTATTGAGCCCCTACATATGGATCTATTCGATTCACATGGAGCTAAGTCACTTAATGGTAGTCAATTTTGCTTAGTCATAATTGACGACTATTCTAGATTTACCTAGGTTAGGTTCATCAAATATAAAAGTGATACCCTAGATCAACTAATCAGTTTGTTTAAACTAATCAAAAATCAAAAGAATCTTAAAATTAAAAGACTTAGGAGCGATTATAGTGGTGAATTCGAAAACCACAGGTTTACAGATTTCTGTAACCTAAACGGATACCACCATGAATTCTCATGTCCTAGAACCCCACAACAAAATGACCTAGTCGAACGTAAAAATAGAACCCTACAAGAAGTCTCTAGGACAATCCTAAACGAATATAACCTACCTGATAGGTTTTGGGAAGAAGTCGTTAGTACATCTTGCTATGTCCAAAATAGGATCCTTATGGTAAAGAGGCACCTTAAGACCTCGTATGAAATCTATCAAGATAAAGTACCTAACATCAAGTACTTTAGGGTATTTGGATGTAAGGTACATATCCTGAACACTAAGGACTACCTAGGAAAGTTCACATCCAAAACCTCTATTGGAATCTTCTTAGGATACTCGACTACAAGTAGAGCCTATAGGGTATATAACCATGAAACCCTTAGAGTTGAAGAGACCATTAATGTAGTGTTCGATGATGGACATGAACCTACAAAACCCATAGCAACACCAACTAGCCAACCGATTCATACCAGACTCGATTCCGACCTTGAGATCGAGTCTAGTATTAATCCTAACCCAAGTCCAATGAGTCATCCTATCGTCCAAGTGATAGGTGACCCTAACCCAAGTCAAATTAGGATTCAAACGAATCATCCTATCGACCAAGTGATAGGTGATCCTAACCTAGGAGTTAGAACTAGAGCTTCATACTGAAATCTTAGCCAAATCTCCTTGATTTCTAAAATCGAACCTAAAACCATTAAACAAGCCCTTCTTAATCTCGATTGGATTATTACAATGCAAGAAGAGCTAGCTCAATTCACTAAGAACAAAGTTTGGGAATTAGTACCACCACCTAAAGATAAAACAATCTTTGGAACAAAGTGGGTATTTCGAAACAAGCTTGATAATAAAAGTAAAGTAGTTAGAAATAAAGCAAGATTAGTCGCTTAAGGGTTTAGTCAAGTCGAAAGATTAGATTATGAGGAGACCTATGCCCCAGTAGCTAGACTAGAATCCATTCAAATGTTGTTAGCATATGCTGCACATAGAGGATTTAAATTATTTCAAATGGATGTCAAGTCAGTATTTTTGAATGGATATATTAAGGAAGAGGTTTATGTTAACCAACCCCCCATATTCGAATGTCTAGATAAAGCCGACCATGTCTTTAAACTAAAGAAAGCTCTTTATGGACTCAAACAAGCTCCTCGAGCTTGGTATGAGAGGCTTTCAATTTATCTTAAGTCAAAAGGGTTTAACCAAGGCCTAGTCGATCCGACCCTTTTCGTAAAAACCGTAGGTAAGGAAATCTTTATAGCCCAAATCTACATAGACGATATCATTTTCGGAACAACCAATTCGATCCTACTAAACGAGTTTATTTCACTTATGGAAAGTGAATTTGAAATGAATTTATTAGGTGAATTGAGCTTCTTTCTAGGACTACAAATTAAACAAACTAAGGATGGAATATATTTAGATCAACAAAAATATACTAGGGAATTAATTAAATGTTTTGGAATGCAAGATGCTAAAACCATCAATACACCCATGTCAACTAATGTCAATATAGGAGAGGACTTAGAAGGAAAGCCCATCGACCTAAAATACTATAGGAGTGCGATAGAGAATCTTCTAAACTTACCTGCAAGTCGACCCGACATTTTATTCGAAGTAAGTATGTGCGCAAGGTTTCAAACCTATGCCAAGGAGTCTCACCTAACCCTAGTCAAGCGTATCCTTAGATATCTAAAGGGCAAACTAAGCGTAGGTATTTGGTACCCTAGATCTATTGAGTTCGAACTAATCGGCTAATCCGACTCGGACTATGCCGGTAGTAAACTCGATAGAAAGAGCACGAGTGATTGTTGTCAACTTCTCGATTCGAGTCTAGTGAGTTCGCGCAGTAGGAAGCAATATTGTGTTGCCTTGTCTACCACCGAAGTTGAATACGTCGCAATTGGTGAGTGTGTTGCTCAGCTTCTTTAGACGAAGCACACTCTCTGAGATTTTAAGTTAGACTTCACAAATACTAAAATTCACGTAGACAATATTAGTTCAACGAAAAACCCCGTATGTCATTCTAGGACCAAACATATAGAGGTTAAACATCACTTCATTCGAGAACATGTGGCCAACGGAGCCATACAACTCGAATACATGGAATCAAAATCGAACTTAGCAAACCTTTTTACTAAACCCCTACCCAAAGCCGAATTTAGTCTATTAAGACGAAAATTAGGCATGTGTGTAATAGAGTAGGATTTACAAATCATAACTTCTTATAACTCTATTATTTACTTTTCTTATTAATGGAATTAGCTTAGGGCTTACCCTAGATATCATGTACTTATAGATTTAAGGAGCTAACACATCTCACAACACATAGGATTAATGTGTTTGTGTACTTAGCCACGTAGATGGGCGTGAGATGTTAGAACCTTACTCCTGGTTCCAGATGTAGAGCTAGTGTATCGTCATGAACCACGGAGTATAATCATCTAAATTAACCGACTTTGATCAGGACTTATTGATCATTTCATATCAATCAAGTCAAAAAGAGTTGAACATACAAATAGATGAGCTTATTTTAATATATTATTTTTAAAATTATGTGGAACATGCTTGGACTTGGAACTAAAACTTAAAACTATAATTTAAAAAACTATGTTTCTCAAACCCCCCCCCCCCCCCACTCTTACCGATTTATGGCAAAAGGGGGAGAAAAGACCAAAGTTAAGGGATCATTTTTTTTGATAACTTAATTTAGTAACATAATCTATATTCTCATGGCCAAAAGTTAATGTTTACTTAACTTAATTTTTGCAAACTTAATTCTATTAGTTGAAAAAGGGGGAGAAAGGCCAAGTTAAGAAATCTTTTAAACTTAAACTTATTTTTTAATACTAAGGCCAACTTTAAGTAATTGTTAATTACTTAAACTCTTCCTAAGTAGCAAACATCAAGGGGGAGGCTTAAAACCTTTCAAAAACTCACCCTCGGTCAAGGGGGAGGTTTCCTCAAGGGAGAGTACTTGAAAGAGAGTCTCTATTACTCCTACTTAATTTTCAAATTAAATTCTTCATTTCAATTTCATGATAATGCATATTATTTTCTTAACTTTGTATGGGTTTGCCATAGATCAAAAAAGAGGAGATTGTTGGTGCAGTAGGCACCTAAGTCGAACCTGAGTTTTGATTATAGCAAACGATACAAAGTTAAGTTCATTTTGTTATCTCATGAGCTAAATCAAGTGTGCAGAAAGTGCTAAAGCTAGAGCTGAAGGTCAGCGACATCCAGAGGGAACCGTGGTGGTTGGGCGACACCGAGAGGACTTCGGAGGAAGCTGAAGAACTCAGGTGAAGACCTAAGCGAAGCTTCAAAGGTAAAGGTTGAAGTAAGCTCATGTGAGTGAGTGTAAGTAAGGTCGTGTACTCTGTATGGGGACATTCTTAGGTGTCGATCTGACCAAGACTTCCCATGGAAGATCTAAGTTGAGATCAGATGGTAAATGACCAACGAGCTTACTCATACTAACTGCATTTTCGAGCTAACTCTTCATTGTAGCTAGAAACCCTGCCATCAGTTGATTGATGGCTTGCATCAGTCGACTGATGCTTCCAACAGTCGACTGATACGGTTGATCAGTCGACTGTTGGTCAAGGATCAATCTCAAGCAGAGTCAAAGTTTATCACCATTTCTCAAGGGCTAGGTAGCATCACCTCATGAAACCTCATCTCAACGTTTAGGGTTTCACAAGGCTATAAAAGTTGGGGTTCTCCACCCATTTTCCATTATTCCAAGTGCTCCAAATCACTCCCGCAACTCTAATCTTTTACGATGACTCTACTACACCAAAGTGTTGCCGGATCGACGATGACTCAACCTTAGCTCAAGATCTTCTTCGTCGTCGGTATAAAAATCTTTTATTTAGAGTCTTAATTGTGAATTCCTTTTATTTTCGAAGCTTTAATCGTAACAAGGAGATGGGGAGTGTCCCTCTACCTTGAGTGTTATTGTTTTCTTGTAATCGTTCACTCCTACCTCTAACGAGGAGGAGTATTTTAGTGGATTGCCCTCCATACACAGTCTAAGACCGTTAGGGCCTTGGATTAGCAGCCGAAGGCTGTGAACCAAGTAAAAAGAAATAGCGTTATTTTTTGTTTCCGCTGTGCATTTCTTTATTGCTCGTATTTTATATCGAACGAACGAAAAGTTTTAAAGTGCACTATTCAACCCCCCCCCCCCTCTAGCGCTCAAATTGATCCAACAATACTAGGTCACTGGGTCTTAGAGATTACAGTGATTGACACTAGTGCTAGTTGGAGATTTTTAGTGTCAGCCCTTAGTGTCAATCATGAGATGATTGATTAGGGATCATATGTATCATATTTCATTAATAACAGGTAAAGATTGATTATTGTATTTACTTTATGCATGTTCCAGCCAAATAAATATAATAATGCCCTTGAATAGTAGGTTCTAATCTACAGTATATCAATTGGTAGAATTGATTATGAGAAGCTATAGAGAACACTATACTTAAACATTCCTAGTCAAGTATTGTATTAATATACAAAGGGATATATTGATACATTAAGACTAGCTTGTAGGTCAATGGATGACTTGATCTCACAAGTCATGGATATGTGATATCACATTGACACACGAGTATATATATTGGAGAATATATGTACTGAATTGACCAACCATGAGAAAGTATTATGGATCATTATATGAGTGTCATACACTTTCTCATATAACTATTGGTATGAATAGTCCTTAGACCTAAAGTCACTATGGTTCCCTACATAAGAAGTTATGTACTTTGGTATCGTCTAACATCACCCGTAACAGGGTGCACTATAACGGCTATTGTTGGATATGTAACGAATTATGCGGAGGGACGTGAGTGATGTTGGACCGTCGGTGGCCGACTAGAGGGGGGTGAATAGCCCTCTTTTGCGTATAGTGGAATTGCTCGCTTAATTGTCTACGAATTATGGTTAGCGCAAGCGGAAATATAAAGCTAAAGTAAAAGAAATTAAGATAAAACAATAAGAAATAAGACAAACACTAACACGACGATGTAACGTGGTTCACGACCCTTGTCGCTAATCCACAACCGATTCGTCCAAGGTGAATCACGCCTACACAATTCAACTAATCTCTCCTTTGCACAAAGCTAGGTGGAGGTAACCTTTCTTACAATCTCTCTTCTTACAATAGGATTGGAATAAATGCAAGTAAGAAGAGTGGAATTCGTTTGGGCACTTGGGAGGATGTTTATGAATTAAGCATTAGGCTCCTAAGTTGACCCATGGCTTTTTTTTATAGAGAAGAAGTCTTTCTTCCCATTGGGCGCTTGGCAGTCGACTGATGCCTCGATCAGTCGACTGCCCCTGTAGTCGTTGCCCTATAACGACTTCTTCCACATTGGATTTCATCCAACGGCTCCCACATCAGTCGACTGATCATCCCATAAGTCGACTGATGGAGCCAACAGTCAAGTCCCGTGAGCGAGCAGTCGACTAACAACCATTATATGCCTGAAACCCTCACGACCAGTCGACTGCTAATGGCAACAGTGTTAGTAATATATGAGAGATGTCCTAAGGCAATCGCCTTATGTATGAACCATTTATATGATAAATGAAGATTCACTATTTGAGTATACATGTTTAATGTATTTGATTGGATCTTAAACTCATTTACTGAATGTCCACGATACGATTCCCAGCATGAGAGAATTTGTGATTGGATCACAACTAGTGAGTATCTCTACATGTGTAATTGTGATGTATCGGAATTATCCCTAGTCGATGAATTGATGGATTTGGACAGATAACGAGGTATACTCCTTGGTGTATCCAAGCAGCTGATTCTCACTGGCTGGAGACATTGTGATGTTCGGAGTTAATCGTGGATGCTAGTTATGGTAACTAGTTCATTGGAGTGACCAGCCGTAAGACTTCATATGGTTCTCTGCATATATAGATATGTCAATGAAGTTCTTACTGTGGCTTAAGTGCGATATTCCTTTGACTTGCGGTATTCAAGTCATCTTGATCATGGAGACTTATGCTTTGACGTCTTAAGCAAACATCTCCGAGGAGATGTGGACCTGGGATGATTGGGTATAAGTCGAAGTGATCGAAGGTGTTAGAATAGCCTATAAAGGATTCACCACTCCTTGCGAGGAGATGTATACCCATGGCCTCTCGTCGAATTGTTACTAAAGTCTTTGGCCAAAGCATTACATGTTTAGAGTAAAGTACTCTTCGATACATGTGGAGTAACTAGAATCCGTAGGACGAGGAAATGATACTTGGGCTAGGTGTGACGTAGTCAGCCTAGTGGGGACTGACACAATAGACCATGTCCTGAACCAAGTGGGTATAAGATGAGTGAAGGGAATGGGGCACGATTCATTCGAGCTCTTGAAGGGTTTGAAATAGTTCGGATCAGTTGATCTTTTCGGTTAATTGGGGATCATGATGTACTACTAGGTGCCACTCATGATCGTTCTATAATTAATGGTTAATTATAGGCGGCCAACATAAACCGAGAACCTATTTGGTCACACGACAACGAGTGTAATCCAAAGGATTTAAAGCGAGCTTGAGAATGGGATTCTCGCATCGAGAGAAACTATGTTTGGTTGGACCAAACATAAAGCGAGCATGAAATTGTTTGATCGCAATGGAAGCGTGGATGGGCCGTGTCTTATGAAGACATAATGGATGGACCAAAATGGTTTGGTTCTAATCCAATGGATGAGAATAAACCAAAGGGTTTGGTTTATTTTAAACGAATGAACCAAAAGTTGGTTCGGTTCGTTTTAACTTAAAATAAACCATCATGGTTTGGTTTATTTTAACTTATCTTAATGGAGCGGGTTAACGGGCTTTATGGATATGATCCAATAACCATTAAGAGAATTAGTTCTCTATAAAAGAGGGCTTAATGGATAATTAAGCACTAATCCACAACCCTAAATTGCCGCCCACCTCTCCTTGGAGAAATTCGGAGCTAACCCTCCTCCTCCTTGCCGCCGCCCACCTTGAGGCTCCAACCGGCGTCCAGAAGGCTGTTTCCTTCCCCCTCGCCGGCGTCGAGCTACTGCCGGTTAGTGCTCCGGTGATCTCCTTCAAGTTTGGCATCAAGGTGAGCTCTATCTCCCTTGGTTGGCCGGCGCCTATCACCTCCACCAAAGCTGTCCAGTTTTCTGGACAGCTTGTTCTCCTCTCGTCGGAGCATCGTTTGGACGACGGTTAGAGCTCCGACAGCGGATAACTTACCGGGGATTCGATCTCCGGTAATCCTCTGAGGTGGTGGACGAAGGATTCGTCAATCGGTTGACGAATACCTCTCCGGAGAAGCGAGTTTTGAGGACTCGTTTTGGATCCGAATTTGGATTCGGATCGTGATCATCTCTCGATCACGTCGTCTTCAACACGAGGCTAGTAACTCGTACGAAGACGAAGCTCGTGACTTAGCGAAGTCATCCCGAGGAGCTCGGCGTGGATACGGATAGAGACGATTCTTACTAGGATCGTTCCGGTTGATGCCGTTCCCGCTACACGTCATACGGAAGGTATAACGTAGATAATTTTCTTTTATTGCAAATTTTAATTTACGGTTATGTCTACACTTGTTGTAATAGCATGCGTGTGTTGTGTGTGTTGTAATAAATATAGATTTATTATTTTTAATTGCTTCCGCTGTGCTCATGTTTACGAAACATGATCGAACACACACACGCCGCGGTGCTGGAAACCCAACAAACAGTCAACTGATGGTTTTAGCAGTCGATTGCCAACCCTTGGCAGTCTACTGATATCGAGAAATCTCATCCGACACTTAGGCAATCAGCTAAGTTTCACCTAAGTGCTACCCCGTCCCGGGTTACAATTGTTCACTCTCATTCCCTTGGAGTCCCTCGCCTTTGAAGTTGTCTTCATCCGACCACGTCCCTCGGATGAGGCAAGCGCACGACTTCGCAGTGTCATCCTTCGCGTCTCGCCCTGAAGTCTACTTTCTCCAGCTTCACTCCAATGCTCCTCATCCGGCGGTCCCTCTGATGCACCAAGCACACAGCTTCCGCAATGCATCTTTCACTGACTCAAATACCGAGTCATGAGAGGTGAAACTTGCCAATGCTCCATGTGCAAATTACTAAGTCCTGCATGACTTCAATGCACACATCAAATCCAATACAATCTTAACTTAAACCCTTTGCCACATACATCAAAACCGCATCACATGGGTTGATTGCCCTAACAATCTCCCCCTTTTTTATGTGTGGCAATCCGTTTAAGTTAGGTAAAAACAATAACAATAAAAACATAAGGCAAGAAAGCATGTAAATAATATGAGTATAAAAACTCCCTCTTAAACATGCAACTCCACCTTAAGACATGATAAATGTTCCCTTTTAGCATGATTAACTTAAACCTATCAATTCTCCCCCTTTGACACCATAAAAAACATTTTGCAAATGTTATATACGTATGTCATCAACTCTAATGGAAGAATATACCAAAAACCAAACCAAAACTTGATAAAAATAGGTTACTATGCTCGTGCACAGTACATTAGTCGACTGAATCAGAGGATCAGTCAACTGACACTCAAATTTCAGGTTTTTTTAATTTTTTAAATGAACTTCAGAAATACACCGGAAATTATAGAAAATTTGAAAAATCATGAAATTTGAAATACATATTTCTTGTGAGTTCCTTTATTAGTGAAAAATAATTTTTCATGAAAAATCATTTTATTTTTGAATGTTTGGAAAAAAACTCAAAACTTGCAAAATATCAAAAGGTTGTATCAACTTTAAAGCCTAGTCTTGCCTTGAAGCTTTTCAAAACATGAACTCACTATTTATGAAACATAAAATGGTTTTAAAATCATTTGAAATATCCAACCATGATCTTTGGGCAATATGTCTATGAATTAAACATATGCTTTCCCTATGATTGGTCTATTATTACTCTATTGATACACTTAATGACCCATCTAAATGCCATAAGCATTAGTGGACCATCTGTATCATCCTATTATCTCACCCATTGCTATGTTCTCAATCAAGTTAGCCTTATAGTGGGATGTGAGATGTTCCTAATGGTATTTACACTTAATCAAAATTTTGTGCATTTCTACCCATGGTTAAGTATCATCCTAAAAACCTAATCATGAACATGCATCAAGAATTATCAATCATGATCATAAATCATCAATCATTGCATATCATGATTATAAATTATAAATTTAAGCATGAATCATGATTCAACCATTCAATTTATGGGTTATGCATTATCATCACCCAACACTATGTTAAAAATTTATAACCCACACCATCCTAAGTCAACCAAATAATATGATATAAATAAAGTCCACTATGGTTGACTATCCTAGGATTTTCCTAACCCTTGAGGATGGATTTGGGAACCCAATATAAATTCTTTCCTATAGGGTTCACCAAATATTCCTTAGGGATCCATTTTCTAGCTATTGTTTTATTTTTGACTTGACCCCTAGCAATTAGGCAATGATAGGCCTTTTCATTTTTATTTCCCTTATATCCTAGGCCTTTCTTATTAAAGCTTGCCCTTTGGCTCCTTATGATCATGTTCAATGTGTTGGAGCCTATAGTGAATTTTTCTAAGGCTTTAGTTAGGTGATCTACCTTTTCCCTTAAAGCCTTATTTTCTTTAATGCAGGCATCATTCACATCAAAAGGAATATAGTCATTAACATTTAAGCATGCATTTGCTAGTTTTTCTTCTAATTTTCTAATATCATCAAGCATGCATTTATTTTTCTTCTTAGCCTTAAATAATCCCTAGTAAGGCTAGAAATCATAGAAACAATTTTCTTAGGGGAAAGATTCGTTACTATAGTTTCCATGTCTTCTTCCTCCGATTCCGATGAGGATGAGGATGAAGCTCCCCCTTCACTAGAGCTCTCCTAACTAGTGCTTCTTTCTTCTTGCTCGGGGGAAGAGGAGTCCAATTCTTCTATTGCCATTAGGGCAAGGCTTGTGAAGGCCTCTTCTTCTTCGGATGAGGATGATGGATCATCCCATGTAGCCTTGCGTTTCTTGGCCTTTCCTTTTTCTTTAGTCTTCTTCTCTTCCTCCTTTTTCTTCCTCCCCTTCTTCTTTTCTTCTTTCTTTCTATTTTCCTCCTTGCTTTTGTTCAAGAGGGGACAATCATCTCTTATATGTCCCTCTCCTTGGCAATTATAACATATGATCTTCCTCCTTGGCCTTCTTCCCCTATCATGAGATTTATTAAATTTAAAATTCTTAAGTGCACATCTCACCTTTCTTACCATGTATTCCTCCTCATTGCTATCCATGGAGGAGGAGGATGATTAATCGAATGAGGACGGTGCAATCTCCTTCTTCTTCTTCCCCTTCTCGGCTTAGTGCCACTCCCCTTGGTTGGCTCCATGGCTCTTCTACAATGCCTTCAAGTTGTGTTTCATGTAATTCCATAGTAGAAAAGAATTCCTCTAGAGTATTTACCTCTAGATTCTTCGAAATGTAGAAGGAGTCCACCATGGAGCTCCACTTTGAGGACCGGGGAAAGGCATCTATAGCCTTCATAATCATATCCCAGTTGGATAGATTCTCACCTACACTTGACAAACAGGTTATAATTTCCTTGAAACGAGAATGTAAAGAAAGTATATTTTCTCCCTTTTCTAGTTTAATGTTGTTGAGTTGGGAGCGGAGAAGGTCCCTTCTTGCAAGCTTTGCCTCGGAAGTGCCTTCATGAAGTTCTATCAATTTTTCCTACATTTCCTTGGTGCTTGCATACTCTCCAATTTGGTTTATTTCTTGTTGGGGGAGAACGTTGAAAAGGTGGTTCTTGGCCTTTGAGTTTGCAAGGTGCTCCTCCCTTTGCTTCTTGGTCCACCTTGATTTTTCTATTGGCCTCCCCTCTTCATCCCAAGGTAACTCGAAACCGTTCTCCATTATAAGCATAATATCAAAGTCGGTCTCGAAGAATACCTCAATTCTCTTCTTCCACCAAGAGAATTCGCCTTCAAACTTTGGCGGATGGATGCTAGAGCTAGCCATCGTTGTTGTTGTGCTTGTTGTGGCGGTTAGTCTGGTGACAAGCGACTTGGATCTGATACCACTTGTTGGACCGTCAGTAGCTGGCTAGAGGGGGTGAATAGCCCTCTTTCATGTACAGTGAAATTGCTCGCTTAATTGTCTATGAATTATAGTTAGCGCAAGTGAAAATATAAAGCTAAAGTAAAAGCAATTAAGACAAAGCAATAAGAAATGAGACAAACGCTAACACAGCGATGTAACGTGGTTCACAACCCTTGCCGCTAATCCACGACCGATTTGTCCAAGGTGAATCATGCCTACACAATTCCACTAATCTCTCCTTTGCACAAAGCTAGGTGGAGATAACCTTTCTTACAATCTCTCTTCTTACAATAGGATTGGAATAAATGCAAGTAAGAAGAGTGGAATTCGTTTGGGTACTTGGGAGGATGTTTAGGAATTAAGCATTAGGCTCCCAAGTTGACCCATGGCTTCTTTTTATAGAGAAGAAGCCTTTCTTCCCGTTGGGTGCTTGGCAGTTGACTGATGCCTCGATAAGTCGACTGCCCCTGTAGTCATTGCCCTATAACGGCTTCTTCCACGTTTTATTTCATCCAACGCCTCCCACATCAGTCGACTGTTGGGACGATCAGTCGACTCATGGAGCCAACAGTCGAGTCCCACGAGCGAGCAGTCGACTAACAACCATTTTGTGCCGGAAACCCTCGTGACCAGTCGACTGCTGATGGCAGCAGTCGACTGATGGTTTCGACAGTCGACTGCCAACCCTTCACAGTCAACTATTGGCACAAAAATCAGACTCGAACACTAGTTGAGTCTAAGTCAACTTGGAGCAGTCGACTGCCATGGCATGGTAGTCGACTAATGTTGGGAAATCCCATCTGATACCTAGCCAATTGACCAAGTTTCACCTAAGCGCTACCTCGTCCCGGGTTACAATTGCTCACTCTCATTCCCTTGGAGTCCCTCGCCTTTGAAGTTGTCTTCGTCCGACCACGTCCCTCGAATGTGCCAAGCGCTCGGCTTTGCAGTGCCATCCCTCACGTCTCGCCCTGAATTCTACTTCCTCTAGCTTCACTCCAATGCTCCTCGTCTGGTGGTCCCTCGGATGCACCAAGAACATAGCTTCTGCAATGCATCTTTCACCGACTCAAAGACTGAGTCATGAGAGGTGAAACTTGCTAATGCTCCATGTGTGAATTACTAAGTTCTGCATGACTTCAACGCACACATCAAATCCAATACAATCCTAACTTAAACCCTTTGCCACACACATAAAAACCACATCAAATGGGTTTATTTCCCTAAAAAGTGATGTAGATGAGATCTATCCCTCTGATATGACAGGAGTGATATCTTTGGCCTCTTGATAGAGTATGACCACGAAATGCATGGTCATACTCAAATGAGTCAATATGAGATATTGAGCTCATTTGTTTGAGTGAGTATACTTGGGGATCAAGAAACATAAATATCGATAAGGGGATGACACGGTCTATGACTCATTGATCGATCTAAGATATCAAGGATAGAAGGACACCGTCATACATGATAATAGCCATGGAAAGGTTATCGGATCTTGACTTTCTTGTAACTTAGGTAGCAATGATGTATTGCAAGATACCGCTCATTGCTTATGCGTCTAAAAGGGGTTTTAGACACATTGCCAACGTTACAAGAGTCTATTGTGTCACACACAAATGACATTCTATTTTGAAGATGGTTTCTTTTAGTTGACTAAAAGAACAATTGAGCAAATGGTTGATAAATGTCATTTTGTTATATTATTTTGGTCCTTAATATTACTGTTTTTATCCTCTCGAGTGATTTATTATTGATTATTATCATGTTTTATGAGTTGGATATATTTTTGGACCTTATTGTAAATTCTCCTAATTTTTGGACTTATATGCAAATTTTATCTTTGTTTGTAGGAGATCGAGATGAGCCACTGGACTAGACTCAAGTTGGATCAAATATGGCTTCATCTGGGGTCATAATGGACATTTCAAGATGATTTAATCTGAGCCCTTCATCCAGATCAGAAGGCAAATGAAATCAAGGGTTCAGATCTGAGCATTATGGACCATCCGAGGAAAGTGATTGATTCTGAGTCATCCATCTGGATCTGGAGCGATCCGGCCCATACATTAAGATCTACACGTCTTGGCCGTTCATCCGGACCTTTGGATCTTGATTATACCTTCAGATGGATCAGATCTGTCCATTTCAAATCAGACTGATTTCATCCGTTGGATGGAGCAGCTTAATTAAGCAATTAATATATCCATCAAACCCTAGCTTGTTTGGACGGCTGGGATCAGATGAGGCTCAAATCGGACGGCTGGGAGAAAATCACTAAAACCTTACCTATCTTCCCAGAATCGGTAGAAGCGCAGAATCGCGACGAGCGCAGGCATTCTCTTCCTCGCGAGCGACGGCGGCAACCTCTTCTACTTCCGCGTGAGCGGCGGCGGGATTGCACAGGAGTTGCAGGCGACGCGCTGAAGGAGCTCCTTCAACATCGTGAAGAGCAGCACAACTTGAGCCTCAACATTTTTTTCCCCTTTTTCATGCGGCAGAGTGTCTTCTTCCCCACGAGCAGCGGCAACAATCCGGCAGCTTCTTCCGGCGACCTCCCTTCAGAGATCCGCCGACAATCCCAACCGATCCTCGACGGCAGATCCAGATGTGCTGATTGCAGCAGCTGATCCGAAGCGGGGTGAGGCAGGATTCTGGTGATTCACCTTCACCGGCGTTCCACTCCATTTCGGCTACTGGGATAGGCCTTTCCACATCGTCGGAGTCACCCACCAGCTGTGTCGGATTAGGGCAGTTCCATCTCCAACCGGTGAAGATTCCATTCACTGTCCGGTGCATTAAGATTGCCGAAATAGTGTTCGCGTTCCTCGGTATGTCCGTCCTCCCTGTTGCGCCGATCGGGGCAGCTTCGCATTCACCGTCGGAATGGTTGTTCAGGTTATTGTGGCCACCGTGGGGTTACCGATTACTTATATTTGAATTCAGTCCATTTAATTGGATAGTTTACTTTGTTATGTTTGTTCTGTTACGGTTAATTTGTTAGGCTATGTTTGTCATGTTTAGTTTTGTTTATTATGTTTGATCATGTTTACGTTAGTTTTCATTTACATTCGACGAGTGTGTCGTATAGTGACAGTGCGGTGCCTGGTTGAATTGCTTTCGTTATTAGTTTAGATTTCATTTACATTTGGCCAGTGTACCGTATAGTGACAGTGCGGTGCTTGGTTGAATTTCTTTCGTTTATTGCATTTCGTTTATTGCAATTTTTAGTGACTGTTTGACTACTGTACCGTATAGTGACAGTGTGGTGCTTGGTTGAATTGTTCACCTTTATTTCATAATCATTGTACCGTATAGTGACAGTGCGGTGCGTGATTACTTACTTTTGCGCATTAGGATAGTTACTTGTTAATTGTTATTTGGTAGTTAGATTTACTTTTTGCAGATTTAATTTCCATGTCTATTTACCAGAATTGTTTGACCATTACATCGTATAGTGACAGTGCGGTGCAAGGTTGAATCGTTCTTGCATTAGGTTAGCTTTGAATAATTGTTTTGATAATTGTAAAACCCCTAGTGTTTACTTCTGTTTAAAAACAAACGTCCAGCCATTAGGTTCATTGGGAGACGATCCAAGTCAGTCCTATACTGCATTAGTGTAGTTAGGGGGTTCGGTAAATAATTTGGGAACGGTATTGCGACAATTAAAAATCGTTCGATCAAATTTTGGCGTCGTTGCCAGGGAACTTTAATGGGTTCGTTTGTCTTTAAACTGTAGTTTCTTTGTTTGTTTTCTTTTTCTTTTGTTATTATTGTCTTTCTTATTATCTATATTTTTTCTCATTGTATTTGTTTGTGTGGATGACTAGGTCTTCAGGTGAGAATCTACTTGAATTTTGCAGCAGTTTTCTCTTCCCTCAGAGGCCCAGCCTAGGAAGGGGGTTGTTGAAGAAAAGGACAGGGAATTCCAAAAGCTAGCAGATTCCCAAGTATGCCAAGTTTTTTGTTTTAAAGATCTGTGTGTTCATAAGAAGTTATACTCTTGATATGAAGGTAGGAGATACTGTAGTTCGGTTTCGTATTTTGGACGCTATGAGGTACCCGATGGAGGATCATTATATTCTTAGCATGGTTATAGCTGATGAGTTGGACTGCAGGAACTTTATTTCTTAGTCTATTTTCCATTTGGATATCTCTGCACCTTCTACATTTCGTTGTGATTTTATTGATTCTGTTGATTCTGATGTTGATAATGATTTGTCATTGGACCTATCTGTGGGCCCTCTTTATGTAGACATGGATATGGAATGTATTGTTGGGTTTCCGGCACCGCGGCGTGTGTGTGTTCGATCATGTTTCGTAAACATGAGCACAGCGGAAGCAATTAAAAATAATAAATCTATATTTATTACAACACACACAACACACGCATGCATATTACAACAAGTGTAGACATAACCGTAAATTAAAATTTGCAATAAAAGAAAATTATCTACGTTATACCTTTCGTATGACGTGTAGCGGGAACGGCATCAACCGGAACGATCCTCGTAAGAATCGTCTCTATCCGTATCCATGCCGAGCTCCTCGGGATGACTTCGCTAAGCCACGAGCTTCGTCTTTGTACGGGTTACTAGCCTCGTGTTGAAGACAACGTGATCGAGAGATGATCACGATCCGAATCCAAATTCGGATCCAAAACCGAGTCCTCAAAACTCGATTCTCCGGAGAGGTATTCGTCAACCGTTTGACGAATCCTTCGTCCCCCACCTCAGAGGATTACCGGAGATCAAATCCCCGGTAAGTTAGCCGCTGTCGGAGCACTAACCGTCGTCCAAACGACGCTCCGACGAGAGGAGAAGAAGCTGTCCAGAAAACTGGACAGCTTGGTGGAGGAGATAGGCGCCGGCCAACAAAGGAAGCCAAGTGCTCACCTTGATGCCAAACCTAAGGAGGATCGCCGGAACTCTTCCGGCAGCAGCTCGATGCCGGCGAGGAGGAAGGAAGCAGCCTTCTGGACGCCGGTTGGAGGAGCTATGGGCTGGGCGGCAAGAAAAGTTGGCGCCAACTCAAAAGGGGAGATGAGGTGGGCGGCCAAACTAGGGTTGCCTCTTCATTAGGGCTTAACAAACCCTAAAACCCTTTTTTATAGAGAACTAATTCTCTTAATGGTTATTGGATCATAACCATTAGGCCCGTTAACCCGCTCCATTAAGATAAGTTAAAATAAACCAAACCATGATGGTTTATTTTAAGTTAAAACGAACCGAACAAACCTTTGGTTCATTCGTTTAATATAAACCAAACCCTTTGGTTTATTCTCATCCATTGGATTAGAACCAAACCATTTTGGTCCATCCATTATGTCTTCATAAGACACGGCCCATCCACGCTTCCATTGCGACTGAAACAATTTCATGCTCGCTTTATGTTTGGTCTAACCAAACATAGTTTCTCTCGGTCTGAGAATCCCATTCTCAAGCTCGTTTTAAATCCTTTGGATTACACTCGTTGTGCGTGTGACCAAATAGGTTCTCGGTTTATGTTGGCCGTCTATAATTAACCATTAATTATAGAACGATCATGAGTGGCACCTAGTAGTACATCATGATCCCCAATTAACCGAAAAGATCAACGGTTGATCCAGAACTATTTCTGAAACCCTTCAGTAGCTCGAATGAATCGTGCCCCATTCCCTTCACTCATCTTATACCCACTTGGTTCAGGACATGGTCTATTGTGTCAGTCCCCACTAGGCTGACTACGTCACACCTAGCCCAAGTATCATTTCCTCGTCCTACAGATTCTAGTTACTCCACATGTATCGAAGAGTACCTTACTCTAAACATGTAATGCTTTGGCCAAAGACTTTAGTAACAATCCGACGAGAGGCCATGGGTATACATCTCCTCTCAAGGAGTGGTGAATCCTTTATAGGCTATTCAAACACCTTCGATCACTTCGACTTATACCCAATCATCCCGGGTCCACATCTCCTTAGAGATGTTTGCTTAAGATGTCAAAGCATAAGTCTCCATGATCAAGATGACTTGAATACCGCAAGTCAAAGGAACATCGCACTTAAGCCACAGTAAGAACTTCATTGACATATCTATATATGCAGAGAACCATATGAAGTCTTACGGCTGGTCACTCCAATGAACTAATTACCATAACTAGCATCCACGATTAACTCCGGACATCACTATGTCTCCAGCCAGTGAGAATCAGCTGCTTGGATACACCAAGGAGTATACCTCGTGCTAGCCTCGACAGAATTGATGGTGTCCAATTCCATCAATTCATCGACTAGGGATAATTCCGATACATCACAATTACACATGTAGAGATACTCACTAGTTGTGATCCAATCACAAATTCTCTCATGCTGTGAATCGTATCGTGGACATTCAGTAAATGAGTTTAAGATCCAATCAAATACATAAAACATGTATACTCAAATAGTGAATCTTCATTTATCATATAAATGGTTCATACATAAGGCGATTGCCTTAGGACATCTCTCATATATTACTAACAGACTCCCACTTGGCCTAATGCCAATCGCTACGGTATCCAATACCATAAGCTCTAACATGACCCTCAAACTTACTTTGAGGTAATGCTTTAGTCAAAGGATCCTCTAAGTTCCTTTCAGTGGGAATTTTCTCGATTTGTATTTCGTTCCTCTACCGATGATCTCTCGATAAGATGATAGCGCGGAAGTACATGTTTGGATCGTTGATGAGACCTTGGCTCTTTCGCTCGCAATTGCTCCATTGTTGTCGCGAGACCGGTATTGCTTCAACAATGGCGGAATCACACCAAGTTCATGAAGCGAACTTCTTGATCCAAACCGCTTCCTTTCGCCCGGCGCAATATATTCTGCCTCGATGGTAGAATCCTCTGATCTCTTGTTTGGAACTTTTCCAACTCACTGCGCCCCATTCAAGGTGAACACGATTATCGGTGAGACACGGAATCATCCTTGTGTGTCCGGAAGCCGCATCCGTATACCCGCCATGTCCCTTCTCCATATATTAGGAACACATCCTTAGTTCTTCTCAAGTACTTAAGGATCGTCTTAACACCGCCAATGATCCATTCTGGATCGGATTGGTATCTGCGCCGTGACACTCGTGAGCGCATTTACGATACATCGGGCCTCGTACATAACATAGCATACATGATAGATCCTATTGCGGATGCATAGGGAATCTTACTCATGCAAATCCTCTCGTCTTCTATGCGCGGACACATAGACTTCGAAAGGTGTACCCCATGCCTGATGGGTAGGAAACCTTTCTTGGATTCCGACATTCTAAACCTCTTTAGCACTCGGTCTATATATGTAGACTGCGAAAGACCAAGCAACCGTTTCGATCTATCTCTATAGATCTTAATCCCAAGGATGTAGGTTGCTTCTCCCAGGTCTTTCATGGAGAATGTCTTGGATAACCAAACCTTAACTGACTGTAAGATTGAAACATCATTTCCTATAAGTAATATGTCATCAACATATAATACTAGGAACACGACTGCACTCCCACTAACCTTCTTGTACACACAAGGTTCGTCTGGATTTTGTGAGAAATCAAACTTTTTGATCGTCTCATCAAAACGGATATTCCAGCTCCTGGATGCTTGCTTCAATCCATAAATGGACCGTCGCAATTTGCATACCTTGGTTTTATCAACCGATGTGAAACCCTCAGGCTGTATCATATACACGTCCTCGAGTAGGTTTCCATTAAGGAAAGCTATTTTCACATCCATCTGCCATATCTCATAATCATAATGAGCCGCTATGGCCAGGAGCATCCGAATGGATTTAAGCATAGCTACAGGCGAATAGGTTTCGTCATAATCAACACCTTGCTTTTGACGATATCCTTTCGCCACCAATCTAGCCTTATAGGTAATCACATTACCATCCATGTCGATTTTCTTCTTGAAAACCCACTTGCTCCCTATAGGCTTTATGCCTTCAGGTGGGTCAACCAAGTTCCAAACTTGGTTTTCATACATGGAATCCATTTCCGACTTCATGGCATCAAGCCACTTATCCCTTTCTGAACTTGTCAGCACTTCTTCATAACTAGTAGGCTCCTCATCATCAATGAGTAACACGTCGTTCGATTCACTTACGAGAAATCCATATCTCTCGGGAATATTGCGTGCTCTACTAGATCTACGAAGATGTGGTGCCTCAATAGGTCCAGCCGATGGCTCATCACTATGAGTCATCGGTCATGGTGCTTGACCAGGTATCTCTTGATGTCATCAAGTCTCTTGAACCTCCTCAAGTTCAACGACACTCCCACTATTTTCTTGTAAGAGAAACTCTTTCTCTAGAAACACAGCATTCCTTGAAACAAACACCTTTTGTTCCAAGGGATGATAGAATTGGTAACCCCTCGTTTCCTTAGGGTATCCAATAAATAGACATTTATCAGACTTAGCATCCAATTTTGTCCGACACAAATCAGCTTCATAAGCAGGACAACCCCATATCTTCAAGTAAGATAAATGAGGTTTCTTACTAGCCCATATCTCATATGGAGTAGTAGAGACTACCTTGGTCGGGACTCTGTTTAACAAGTAAACAGCTGTCTGAAGTTCATAGCCCCAAAAGGACTTGGGAAGATTCGCATGATTCATCATTGACCTGACCATGTCCAACAAGGTCCGGTTTCACCTCTCAGATACACCATTAAGTTGTGGAGTATACGGCGGAGTCCATTGAGACAATATACCATTGTCCCTCAGATAATCTAGAAACTCTTGACTCAAGTATTCACCACCTCGATCCGATCGAAGTATTTTAATACTCTTGCCAAGTTGTTTCTCTACTTCATTTACAATTCTTTGAACCTTTCAAAGGCTTCAGACTTGTGTTTCATCAAGAACACATACCCAAACCGTGAGTGATCATCGGTGAAGGTGATGAAGTAGCTATAGCCTCCTAAAGCTTGAGTTGACATGGGTCCACATACATCAGTATGTATTAGACCTAGCAACTCTTCCACTCGTTCACCCTTTCCATTAAAAGGTAACTTAGTCATCTTGCCTTTTAAGCATGATTCGCATGTATCGTATGAATCCAATTCAAACGATTCCAGAATTCCACATCGGTGTAATTCGGACATGCGTTTCTTACTTGCATGGCCAAGACGACAATGCCACATATAGGAGTCTAATTGATTATCTTTTCGAGCACGCTTGTTGCTCGCTTCTATATTGAAAATGTCACTGGATACGTCCAACGTATAAATACCATTGCTTAAAGTTCCAGTCCCATAAAGAACTCCATTCAAAGTTATGTAACAACAATTGTTACTAAAAGTCAAATGGTACCCATTTCTATTTAAACAAGAAATAGAAATGATGTTCTTTATCAACGAAGGAACATAAAATCAATTGTCCAGTTCTAAGACAAGTCCTGTAGGGAGTCTCAAGAAATACGTTCCGATGGCGAGTGCAGCAACCTTTGCTCCATTCCCAACACGTAAATTTGACTCTCCCTTGACGAGTCTTCTTCTATTTCTTAGCCCATGTATGTCTTTACATATATGTGAGCCACACCCAGTATCCAATACCCAAGTGTCTGAGGAAATAGAATGACAATCAATAACGAAGATTTCTGAAGAAGATGGGGCATCCGATGCCTTATCCTTCTTCACGGACTCAAGATAAATCTTGCACTTTCTTCGCAAATGGCTCTCCTTGCCATAATGATGGCAAGTTTCCTTTTGTGCTAGTTCTACCTTCTTGGCCCTTCTCTTCTTTCCCTTCTGCTGTTCCTTTGACTTCCTCTTAGAACCTTTCTTCGAGGAATCAACTAACAGCACCGTCCCCTGCTCATGCTTTTCAGAAGGCTCCACAGTCTTCAGCATGTTGAGCAGTACCACAGATGAACCTTCTTGCATCTCAGAGGTGAAGAGAAGCTTGGAGACTTCGAACCTTTCGAATCTCACTTGCTCATCAAACAACTCATAAAGATGAAGGACTATGGTATGAGCATCCATATGCTCATGCTGCTTTCGCAGCTCGGGTACCATCGCCCCTAGCATGATGTAACTCACTTGCTCAGAATCACTCACATGTTTCTGATGGGCCAACAATTGGTCCGGTGTTGCATCATCACTAGACGGGGAAGAGACGCTGAGGACATACTGCTTTTCGCTTTGAGAATACCTCAAGTTTCTAAGCCACCCAAGAAGTTCGCCTACCAATTTATTCGAATTCAAAATAGAGCGCAAATTCAAAGACATCATGATCAAGAGATTAACCTAGAAATACAAAACGAGCATATATGAGAAAGATGATTTAAAATGCATCCACATACATTTACAAAATCCCATTCATTTTTCGAATTCAAAAACCCTTAAAATCACTTCGGGAGATCGTAGGTCCATCTCCGAATGGGCTGATATCCATCATAGATAAGAACAACCTTGGAGTGAGTCCAACAAGCCATTCTTAGCTATGATGGTGGGTATCAAGTATACCGATTACATATCATGTATATGTAACTATCACAATGTGCTATCAACTAATTGAATGTTTACACATACATTGGGTTGTTAACACATTAACAAGTATGCATCATATGCATAGCACCCAACTTCACCTCTCTTCACATCGACCTTGGAGTGAGTCCAACAAATCGATGCTCCAAGTTAAAGCCGACCCATTAATCGCGAAATAGTTTTAATATGGTTAGAGCGCATTCAACCAATTAGCCATGCTTGGTGTGAGTCCAATAACCCAAAATAACTATTGACCTCGACTCTTACCATATTAGAGTTAAACTATTCCAATGATTTGAACATGTTCAGTTCGAGGGCTTGGAGTGAGTCCAACAACCCAAACAAGAAACAGAACTCTGGTTCTAACCATATTAATGGAAGGTGTAGGCTTTAATATTGAGTTAGGGTTTTATGTCTCATCCTCTTTGCATGCAAATAACTATTATCTACATGGCATGGCATACATGGCATACATCTACATGTCATGACACGCATGGCATAATGTTATGCATCTAATGCAATTACATGGCATACAATTATGTCATGTATATAATTTCCTTATATGTCATAACTATTTATGGAAATAAAGTATGTTTAAGATTTGATTCTCCAAATCAAATCATAATTAAATTAGGAAACAAATTTCCAAATCTAATCACATATTTTATTCATGGAATTATTTGATTAAGGAAAATCTATTTAGGAAACCAATTTCCTAAATCATTAAAACTACTTATGGAAATAAAATATTTTAAGATTTGATTTCCCAAATCAAATCATGATTAAATTAGGAAACAAATTTCCAGAATCTAATCAAATATTTTATTTATGGAAAATATCAATTTCCATAAATACTTCTAACTTTCCAAAAGTGGAAGATTTCGATAAATACTTCTAGACTTTCCAAAATTGAAAAATTTCCATAAATACTTCTAAATTTCCAAAATTAGAAAATTTCCAGAAATACATTATGACTATCGCAAAACCATTTTACGATTATGTCGAAACACAACCTAGGCTCTGATACCACTGTTGGGTTTCCGGCACCGCGGCGTGTGTGTTCGATCATGTTTCGTAAACATGAGCACAGCGGAAGCAATTAAAAATAATAAATCTATATTTATTATAACACACACAACACACGCATGCATATTACAACAAGTGTAGACATAACCGTAAATTAAAATTTGCAATAAAAGAAAATTATCTACGTTATACCTTTCGTATGACGTGTAGCGGGAACGGCATCAACCGGAACGATCCTCGTAAGAATCGTCTCTATCCGTATCCAAGCCGAGCTCCTCGGGATGACTTCGCTAAGCCACGAGCTTCGTCTTCGTACGGGTTACTAGCCTCGTGTTGAAGACAACGTGATCGAGAGATGATCACGATCCGAATCCAAATTCGGATCCAAAACCGAGTCCTCAAAACTCGATTCTCCGGAGAGGTATTCGTCAACCGTTTGACGAATCCTTCGTCCCCCACCTCAGAGGATTACCGTAGATCAAATCCCCGGTAAGTTAGCCGCTGTCGGAGCACTAACCGTCGTCCAAACGACGCTCCGACGAGAGGAGAAGAAGCTGTCCAGAAAACTGGACAGCTTGGTGGAGGAGATAGGCACCGGCCAACAAAGGAAGCCAAGTGCTCACCTTGATGCCAAACCTAAGGAGGATCGCCGGAACTCTTCCGGCAGCAGCTCGACGCCGGCGAGGAGGAAGGAAGCAGCCTTCTGGACGCCGGTTGGAGGAGCTATGGGCTGGGCGGCAAGAAAAGTTGGCGCCAACTCAAAAGGGGAGATGAGGTGGGCGGCCAAACTAGGGTTGCCTCTTCATTAGGGCTTATCAAACCCTAAAACCCTTTTTTATAGAGAACTAATTCTCTTAATGGTTATTGGATCATAACCATTAGGCCCGTTAACCCGCTCCATTAAGATAAGTTAAAATAAACCAAACCATGATGGTTTATTTTAAGTTAAAACGAACCGAACCAACCTTTGGTTCATTCGTTTAATATAAACCAAACCCTTTGGTTTATTCTCATCCATTGGATTAGAACCAAACCATTTTGGTCCATCCATTATGTCTTCATAAGACACGGCCCATCCACGCTTCCATTGCGACTGAAACAATTTCATGCTCGCTTATGTTTGGTCCAACCAAACATAGTTTCTCTCGGTCTGAGAATCCCATTCTCAAGCTCGTTTTAAATCCTTTGGATTACACTCGTTGTGCGTGTGACCAAATAGGTTCTCGGTTTATGTTGGCCGTCTATAATTAACCATTAATTATAGAACGATCATGAGTGGCACCTAGTAGTATATCATGATCCCCAATTAACCGAAAAGATCAACGGTTGATCCAGAACTATTTCTGAAACCCTTCAGTAGCTCGAATGAATCGTGCCCCATTCCCTTCACTCATCTTATACCCACTTGGTTCAGGACATGGTCTATTGTGTCAGTCCCCACTAGGGTGACTACGTCACACCTAGCCCAAGTATCATTTCCTCGTCCTACGGATTCTAGTTACTCCACATGTATTGAAGAGTACCTTACTCTAAACATGTAATGCTTTGGCCAAAGACTTTAGTAACAATCCGACGAGAGGCCATGGGTATACATCTCCTCGCAAGGAGTGGTGAATCCTTTATAGGCTATTCAAATACCTTCGATCACTTCGACTTATACCCAATCATCCCGGGTCCACATCTCCTTAGAGATGTTTGCTTAAGATGTCAAAGCATAAGTCTCCATGATCAAGATGACTTGAATACCGCAAGTCAAAGGAACATCGCACTTAAGCCACAGGAAGAACTTCATTGACATATCTATATATGCAGAGAACCATATGAAGTCTTACGGCTGGTCACTCCAATGAACTAGTTACCATAACTAGCATCCACGATTAACTCCGGACATCACTATGTCTCCAGCCAGTGAGAATCAGCTGCTTGGATACACCAAGGAGTATACCTCGTGCTAGCCTCGACAGAATTGATGGTGTCCAAATCCATCAATTCATCGACTAGGGATAATTCCGATACATCACAATTACACATGTAGAGATACTCACTAGTTGTGATCCAATCACAAATTCTCTCATGCTGTGAATCGTATCGTGGACATTTAGTAAATGAGTTTAAGATCCAATCAAATACATAAAACATGTATACTCAAATAGTGAATCTTCATTTATCATATAAATGGTTCATACATAAGGCGATTGCCTTAGGACATCTCTCATATATTACTAACATGTATAGGGACTAGCGCTCTTCAGGCGATGCCCCAAGAATCACTTCCATCAGATGTTTGTAAGAAATGTCATTTCATGGTCGAGCATGGGATAGTCTTACGTCATATCTTCTCTGTGTATGGTATTGAAGTTGATCCTGCTAAAATTCATGTTACATCTTCTTTATCTTACCCCGCTTCTGTGCGGGAAATTTGTGCTTTTCTAGGTCATGCAGGTTTCTACAGACGTTTTATCAGAGACTTAAGCAAGATTACCCCTAACCTTGACCAACTTGTTGCTGAAGGAGGTGGTATTTCATTTTGACCAGAATTGTGAGGGAGATCGAGCCCACCTCCATAGCAGATTCTTTTCTAGATGAGCAACTTTTTCACCTGTAGGGTAAGACACCATGGTATGCAGATTTTGCTATTTATTTAGTTGTCGTGTTGTACCTTCACATTTTACTCATGCACAAGTCCAGAAATTGAAAAGTGATGCTAAGTATTATGTATGGGATGATCTTTATCATTGAAAATTTTGTAGAGATTAAATTATTAGATGATGTGGACTTGATTATGAGTTTCATTTCATACGTACTTATTTTTTGTTATTCTCTGGCTTGTGGGGGGTACTTTGGACCCCAAAAGAACTGCTAGGAAAGTTTTATAGTCTAGTTTGTATTGGCCCACCTTATCTCATGATGCCTCTGAATTCTACAAGTCTTGTTAGCGATGTCAATGAACAGGGAAAATAGGACGTAGAAATGAAATGCCTCAAAAACTTTTGTTATTCTGTGAGATTTTTGATATTTGGGGTATTGATTTTATGGGTCCGTGTCCTGTATCTTTTGGAATTCCATAAATTCTGTTGGCATATGATTATGTTTCCAAATGGGTGGAGGCCATCCCCACCAGGACTGATGATTCTCTAGTTGTTGTGGATTTTATTGGGTCTCACATATTTTGCAGATTTGGAGTACCCAGGGCGATCATTAGTGATCAAGGGTCTCACTTTCGCAATAGACGCAGGTCATTTTAAGCAGAGAGATCAATTCTATACTAGAGAATACAGTGGGGCCAGACATGATGATGCTTTTTCTCCGACTTGAAAGGGGAGTGTGTTCTTTTATTTACTACATTTATTTTCTTCCTTTCATGTTCAGAATAATTTGTGTTGTTGATTGCTTGTTTGCATGTTTACCTAGGTTTAGTGTTGTTGTTGAGTCAAATAATATTCCCTATGCATGCCTTAGTATCATTTCAGAGGTGGTAAAAATTAGTTAAGTTTGATCATCATATTGTGGATTTTTGTGTATGATAGGAGACTTCACTTGCATGCAGTCACTTGTTATGATGGTGAACTTTTTATTGATAGATTAAGCTTGATTTTGATTCACCTAGTGAGGTTGCAAGCCATTCTTATCATCTACCCACTTTTGTGTGATAACACATGTGATTCTTGTTACTCTAGAACTTGCTTTGAGTCTTTTCAAAACTGCAATAACATTTACTTGCATGAATATGATGAAGGTTTTCATTCTTGACTCTTTTCTGACTTGGTTTGCTTGTCTAATCCACTTGATACTTCCATCCTCCATGTCTTACTTGTCATATCTTTTCAATTGCTATCTATTGTCTTACTTGCTTTGAGTCACTTGTTATGATGGTGAACTTTTTATTGATAGATTAAGCTTGATTTTGATTCACCTAGTGAGGGTGCAAGCCATTCTTATCATCTACCCACTTTTGTGTGATAACACATGTGATTCTTGTTACTCTAGAACTTGCTTTGAGTCTTTTCAAAACTGTAATAATATTTACTTGCATGAATATGATGAAGGATTTCATTCTTGACTCTTTTCTGACTTGGTTTGCTTGTCTAATCCACTTGATACTTCCATCCTCCATGTCTTACTTGTCATATCTTTTCAATTGCTATCTATTGTCTTTGTATCTTTGTGGATTATCTTTTTCATATCTATTGTTTTCCATGTTGGAGGAATAGTTTGATGGGTTGTATTGTCCGAGACGGACAAATTTTTTAAGTGTGGGGGAGGAGCTATATTATTTTTGTTGGAAACATGATATGGAAGACATAGTTTTCAGAGGACATTGGTTCTGAGATGTATTTTTCTGTGATGAGTACTTGAGTTTCTGCAAAAAAAAAAAAAAAAGGCGCCATTGATGTTTCTTTTGTGTAAAAAAAATAGAAAAAGAAAAAAAATGTGTGCAATTTTAATGCAGGCAAATGGAATTGCAATGTGTTGGATAGAGCCATTTGATCCTGAATCCAATTATAAAGTTTCTAATTGTCCTAGTCTCTTCCCATAATGCTGGTTACTGAGCATTTCACAGAGCAACTCATCAGGTTTATTTCTCCAATTCTTCTCTTGTTCCCTATTCATTTGTACCTTTGTCTTGTACTTCTCTTTGCATACTTTATCTGCAATCTACTTTTGATCTTATTCTGATTCATGATAAATCCTTTTGATTCATGTATGAGATGTATTGATAGCAGTAGAGAAGTAGATGATAAGCAAGCATATGGTAGTATAGGATTGCAGGTTGTTTTGAGGGCGCCCCACTCCTACATTATTATGTGAGCATCAGTGCATGTATCCATTTTGGGAGGTTTTGTATCAGGCTTAGTCTATTTAATTTGACTGTAAATCATCATACATGTTGACTGTTGTAGGAGTCGGATATTTTGACTACCTAGGATCCGGATCGATTTGGTGATCCTAAATAACTTATTTTTTCTGTCTCTGAATTATTGATCTAGGTATTGTTTGGGGAATGACTGATGGAGTTAGTGTTTCTTTATTTTTATTATTGCTCAGGACGCGCAAAAATAAGTGTGGGGGAATTGATAACTGTCATTTTATTATATTATTTTGGTCCTTAATATTACTGTTTTTATCCTCTCGAGTGATTTATTATTGATTATTATCATGTTTTATGAGTTGGATATATTTTTGGCCCTTATTGTAAATTCTCTTAATTTTTGGACTTATATACAAATTTTATCTTTGTTTGTAAAAGATCGAGATGAGCCACTGGACTAGACTCAAGTTGGATCAAATATGGCTTCATCTGGAGTCATAATGGACATTTCAAGATGATTTAATCTGAGCCCTTCATCCAGATCAGAAGGCAAATGAAATCAAGGGTTCAGATATGAGCATTATGGACCGTCCAAGGAAAGTGATTGATTCTGAGCTATCCATCTGGATCTGGAGCGATCCGGCCTGTACATTAAGATCTACACGTCTTGGTCATTCATCCGGACCGTTGGATCTTGATTATACCTTCAGACGGATCAGATCTGTCCATTTCAAATCAGACTGATTTCAGCCGTTGGATGGAGCAGCTTAATTAAGCAATTAATATATCCATTAAACCCTAGCTTGTTTGGACGGCTGGGATCAGATGAGGCTCAAATCGGACGGCTGGGAGAAAATCACTAAAACCTTACCTATCTTCCCAGAATCGGCAGAAGTGCAGAATCGCGACGAGCGCAGGCGTTCTCTTCCTCGCGAGCGACGGCGGCAACCTCTTCTGCTTCCGCGCGAGCGGTCCGGGATTGCACAGGAGTCGCCGATGATGCGCTGAAGGAGTTCCTTCAACATCGTGAAGAGCAGCGCAACTCGAGCCTCAGCGTTTTTTTCCCCTTTTTCACGCGACAGAGTGTCTTCTTCCCCACGAGCGGCGGCGACAATCTGCAGCTTCTTCCTGTGACCTCCCTTCTGAGATCCGACGGCAATCCCAACCGATCCTCAACGACAGATCTAGATGCGCTGATTGCGGCAGTTGATCCGAAGCGGGGTGAGGCAGGATTCCGGTGATTCACCTTCACCGGCGTTCCACTCCATTCCGGCGACTGGGATAGGCCTTTCCACATCGCCGGAGTCACCCACCAACTATGCCGGATTAGGGTAGTTCCATCTCCAATCGGTGAAGATTCCATTCACTGTCCGGTGAATTCAGATCGCCGGAACAGTGTTCGCGTTCCTCCGTATGTCCGTCCTCCCTGCTGCGCCGATCAGGGCAGCTTCGCATTCACCGCTGGAATGGTTGTTCAGGTTATTGTGGCCACCGTGGGGTTACTGATTACTTATATTTGAATTCAGTCCATTTAATTGGATAGTTTACTTTGTTATGTTTGTTCTATTACGGTTAATTTGTTAGGCTATGTTTGTCATGTTTAGTTTCGTTTATTATGTTTGATCATGTTTACGTTAGTTTTCATTTACATTCGACCAGTGTGTCGTATAGTGACAGTGCGGTACCTTGTTGAATTGCTTTCATTATTAGTTTAGATTTCATTTACATTTGGCCAATGTACCGTATAGTGACAGTGCGGTGCTTGGTTGAATTGCTTTCGTTTATTACAATTTTTAGTATTTGTTTGACTCGCATCATAGTATAGTGTGATCGTTGCTTGGTTGAATTGTTCACCTTTATTTCGTGATCATTGTACCGTATAGTGACAGTGCGGTGTGTGATTACTTACTTTTGTACATTAGGATAGTTACTTGTTAATTGTTATTTGGTAGTTAGATTTACTTTCTGTATATTTAATTTCCATGTCTATTTACCAGAATTGTTTGACCATTGCATCGTATAGTGACAGTGCAGTGCAAGGTTGAATCATTCTTGCATTAGGTTAGCTTTGAATAATTGTTTTGATAATTGTAAAACCCCTAGTGTTTACTTCTGTTTAAAAACAAACGTCCAGGCATTAGGTTCATTGGGAGATAATCCAAGTCAGTCCTATACTGCATTAGTGTAGTTAGGGGGTTCGGTAAATAATTTGGGAACGGTATTGCGACAATTAAAAATCGTTCGATCAATGGTCAAGACTTGAGTTAGACTCAAGCTGGTTAAACTTGAGTTAGACTCAAGTTAAATCATGGAAGATGATTCATCATTCGGAAAATCCAAGGGTCATCTATCATCATGCGATTAATCATGCAAAGGAATACTAAGGGTCTTGGTATTCATGATGAGGAGATGAGAGGTTTTCATGCATTAATGAAAGGGAATACCAAGGGTCTGTTAGTGCAATCGACCCAAGTCATGATTGACCAAACTCGAGTAGTATTTTGATGTTTGACATTGATGTTCGACAATGTGTTGGGTAGATTGTTGGTGCAATCGACCCAGGTCATGATTAATTGTTTGATGATGGTTTGACCATTGTTTGACTATATGGTTGACTTGGGGTTACTATATGATGGAGAAGTCCAAGTGGGACACTTGGGAAAAGTCAAAGTCTTGTGTACTTGGCATGAAAAGTCCAAGCATGGGTCTTGGCAAGGGAAAGTCCAAGCTTGAGTCTCAGCAATTGGAAAGTCCAATATGAAGTTGGCATGGAAATTCTAAGGGTGTAGTCTTGGCTGTTGGATCGAGAAGCGTCGCTAGAGGGGGGGTGAATAGCGATCGTAAATCTTTTTGACGTTTCGTTCGAGTAGACAATTAAACGAGTAAGAGCAGCGGAAAATAAAGGAACACATTTATTTTTACTTGGTTCACAACCCAGCGGTTGCTACTCCAAGGCCCTATCGGTCCTAGACCGCGTACGGAGGGCAAAGCACTATAACGTCTCCTCCTCGTTGGAGGTAGGAGACAACGATCACAAAAACCGAATGTACGAGGATGAGGCAATAAGCCTACCTCACCTCGTTACGATTAAAATAAAGAATACAATAAAAATAATTACTTGCTACTGCTGCCGACGAAGGAGATTTGAACTTGTCGTCGCATCGGCGTTATGACGGCGTTGGAGCGTTGGCGTTGTAGGAGCACTTGATGAATAAACTTGATAATCCTTGGAGTTGGAATCCTCCCCTCCTTTTATAGATTTTGGCCTCTGAATATGTCTCCTCTTTTTTCGAAACAGATCACGAAGTTGTCTAAATTTTATCGCGAAGTGGTCGCGTCAAACGTTATCTATTTTGACCTAGCGCAAAGGCTGATTCGTCGCCATCACCGGTCGATGAGCATCACCGATCGCTTGATGTCCAAAGAATGATCGCCCGCCACTTCCGCATGAAGAGGTTAGCTCGGAAAATGATAAATGCGACGGTTTCTGACCGTCCGATCTCGACCTAGACCTTCCACGGGAAGTCTTAATCGGATCGCCACCTACGGTCATCCCCGTAAAGAGGACATGACCTTACAATCTCTCACTCACACGAGCTTACCTCGATAGTAGCTCTCGCTTCTGGCCTTCCACTCGATTCCTTCGGCTCCCTCCGAAGTCACTCGAGTGTTGCCCGACCACCGCGGCTTCCTCCGGGTGTCGCTAGCCTTCAGCTCCAGCTTTAGCACTTTTCTGCACACTTGATTTAGCTCGTGAGATAACGATGTAAACTTAACTTTGTGTCTTTGCTATAATCAAAACACAGGTTCGATTATCTAGTGCTCCTGCACCAACATTGGCCACATAAGTCCAAGGGTGTAGTCTTGGCAGTGAAAGTTCAAGTCATGGATACTTGACATTTGGGAAGTCCAAGGGTTGATATTAGCGGTATAAAGTCCAAGGGTGGAGTCTTGACAGCATAAGTCCAATGGTTGGCGGTGTAAAGTCCAAGCATGAGTCTTGGCAGCGTAAGTCCAATGTGCCTTGGTGGTGTAAACACCGTTAGCATGACAATAGTCGATGGAAGCACCTGAAAGTTAGCGTATGAATGAGCAAGTATGGGGGAACCATACTTTGGGTTAAACCTCATGTTTGAGGTTATCGGTTGACCGGGGCTTTATACTGGTCGGATGGTCAAGTGTTTGACACTTGCCAATCGAGTCGACCCTCAGCAGTCGACTGGAATTATGACCAGTTCAACTGTTGTGAGTCGACTAGTGCTCGACTATGGTTTAGGGCTGAATAAGCCTTGGTAGTCGATTGCTCATTGGAGCAGCCAACTGATGTCAGTCGACTCCCATTGATGGCAGTCGACTGATGGTTTGATGTCGTGAGCACAAAATGCTCTAGAGTGATCAGGCTCGGCTCACGGCATTGCTGATCGGAGTGATGTTGGCTGATCGCCAAGTGATCCGTTGTAGCTTTTCTAGTGTGGATCAAGCCGTTGTCTCACAACGGTAATGTTGGTAGTCGATTGGAGCCTTATGGCAGTCGATTGCCAGGCACGAAAATAGCTCGAGTGCAGGTTATAAAGGCAGCTAGAAGGGGAGGTTTTGCCAGCAATTTCTTGGGCTTTTTGAGGTGATTTGTTGGTGCAAATCAGGGTCTTCAAGTACGGTTCAAGCGATCATCAAGCAAGCATCCAAAGCAATAATTGTAAAGTTTTCTTTACATTGTCTTTGTGTATTTTCTTTGTATTTTCTTGTATTTGTTTCTTATTGTTGTAAGAATACTTGTACGAGGTTTCTCCGCCTCCAACTTGTTGTCGAGAAGGAGTATTTGTGATTAGTGGTGGAGTTTGCATCGCTAGGGCTCGTTCGAGCCCAATCCATGGAGTAGGAATCATACGGTTCCAAACCACGTTATATTCTCTCGTTCTTGTGTATTTGTGTGTTTGTACATTTCGTTATTGCTTTATTATTATTCTGCTACACATATTAACGATAATTGTAGACAAGCACGTAACAACGATCAAATTCCATGAATCGACGACAATGTTATTCACCCCCCCCCTCTAGCGAGCGCATAGGTCCTAACAAGTGGTATCAGAGCTAGGAGATCTTCAACGGATTAACAACCGGGATCAAGCGCACAAGAAGAAAAATTAGGAGTTTGAAGAAAAATTGGGATGGGATGTCAACACCCCAATTCCATACAATTTCTATGGACGAGAAGGCTTCAACCAATGGAAGGAAAGAATTGAAGACTTCTTGATGATGAGGGACCTTAAGGAATGGGCCATATTGATGGAAGCATTCCAATATCCAAGAGGGCCAAAGGAAGGATTCTTCAAGATGAAGAAGTGGACCGAAGAACAAATTCAAGAATTCGATAAAAAAAAAAGTGTTGGTGCAGGGTCACCAGATAATCGAACCTATGTTTTGATTATGGCAAAGGCACAAAGTTAAGTTTACATCATTATCTCATCAAGTGTGAAGGAATGCTAAGCTAAGCCAAAGGTCAGTGGCACCCGGAGGGAACCGTGGTGGTCTGGTGACACCAAGAGGGCTTCGGAAGGAGCCGAAGAACTCAGGTGGAGATCAAAAGCAAAGCTACAACAAAGGTAAAGCTTTAGGTAAGCTCGTGCGAGTGATTGATGCAAGGTCGAGTCCTCTGTATGGGGACATCCTTAGGCGATGATCCAACTAAGACATTGATAACGGGTATTTTGTCGTGTGGTACCATTATAAATTATTTATCGAACTTTCTCTACACTAATATAGCATAGTGAATGACCCGGATCGTTTCCCAACGAGTGTAATCGATAGAATAGTAAACTTAAGATTTCTAATTATTGCTAATCCTACTAAATGGGGGTTTAGAATTTACAGGACTAATCCTACTAAATGAAAGACAATGCAACTAATTAAAGCATTAATCTAACTAACTATGATGACAATGAAATTAAAGAAGATCTAAACTAAGCATGCAAAGGAAAGCATTCAAAACAAGAACATTAAAAACATAAAAAAAAAGTGCAGGAATTTGAACAACAATTGAAATGCAAACTAACATGCGTGTAAAGGAAAACATGAAATAAATCTAACCTAGTATTAAATATGTCTAACTAATGAAATAATACTTAAACAGACATGTAATCAAACTAACAAACAATTAAACTAAGCATCATAATTAAACTAAAACTAAACTATCAAATGAAACTACTAATTAACTCTAAGACAAACTACGAAATAGCTACAATGTAAACTACAAGACAACTACAAACTAACTACAAATTATACTACAGTTAAATTACAAACTAACTATAGATTAAACTACAAATTAACTACAACAACAATTTTGGGGGTTTTTGACAAGTTCAATTCACGAATCCAAACATAACATAAAGTAAACAAACAATGCAATAACTATAGTAAAATGTAGATGAAAATGAAATGTTAATTCCAAATATAAAAATCGATGATCCTCTACACACAGAGCAGGGACTTCCATCTCTGTCGAACAACAACAACCCAAACAGCTTCCTCTGACGGTGGATGTGGAATTTCTTGCCGAAAATCCTCCGACAAGTGCTGAATTGATGGATGAAGTGAGCCCTTTTCTCTGGTGGATGGTGCGGAGCTGCCGAAGGTTGGTGTGGTTGCCGAGATCCTAACTCGAGTCTCTCGGATGTCAGTTGAGTATACTCACCACTATACTACAACGGAATCGCCGGTGCTGCGTGGAGAGGATGGAACCGGAGCTGTGATCATCTAAAGATCTTCAACAGTGTTGGAAATGGAAAACTGCTGTCGGAAATGGGCAAATCAAAAGCTGCCAGAGCTGGAATAGGTGCTACCGTTACAACAACAATAGAAGATAACCCCAGCCTTCTGAAATCATGTCCAACTAGGTCGCTCAGCTTCGATTGCCAGGCATGAAAGGACCACTGGTGAAGATGTCGAACTCCCAGCCGCTCGGTGAAGCTGTAGTCTGCCCAAGTGCAGATCTCCGCTCCGTCGCTCGGTGAAGCTTCGGATGGGTGGAATGTAGAGGACCGTCGTCAATTGCTGTCGGAATTGTCGCCGCCTGCTGTGGAGGAATCATCGTCGCCGCCGCGCATGAAAAGGGGGAAGAAGACTATCGTGTGATTCTTGGAGGAACTTCTTTCTGCGCTCGCCGTCGGCACCTTCTGTGCGATCCTGCTTCCGCACATGGAAGAAGAAGAGGTCGTCGCCGGTTCACGAGGAAGAAGTCCCTATGACTACGCTGCGTGATTTTTGCCCGTCGCGCGATTCTCCTTTGCGGTGAGAAAATGTTGTATTTATAAGGCAAATTTCCATGGTCGTCCGATAGTCTTGTCCCACCAATCTCAGCTGTCCATTAAGCTAGGTTTAATTGTCATGATTAATCCATTAAAAAGGTTGTGCATCCAACGACTCAGATTCCTCCGATTTTGAATGAATGGATCTGATCAATCTGAAGGGATAATCATGATCGGTCGAATTTGGATGAAGGGCTTAGATGTCCAGATCTAAATGTATGGGCTGGATTTCTCCAAATCTGGATAGATGGCTCAGATCAACCGCTTTCCTCGGATGGTTCATATTGCTCAAATCTGGTCCCTTGATTGAATTGCCTTTGATCTAGATGAAGGGCTCAGATTAAGTCAGCTTGAAATGCCCTAGATGAAGTCATATTAGATCTAACTTGAGTATAGTCCATTGGCTCATCTCGATCTCCTACAAATAAAGACAAATTTTGCATATAAGTCCAAAATTTAGGAGAATTTATAATTAGATCCCAAAATAATCCAACTCATAAAACATGGAAATAATCAAAAATAAATCACTCAAGAGGATAAAACAGTGATATTAAGGACCAAAATAACATGATAAAATAATAGTTGTCAATTCCCCCACACTTATTCTTGCACATCTCGAGCAAGTAAAGAAAACTAAAAATAAACTGAAAGTATATTTCCCTGGCAATTACCAAGTATAAATAAAACATCATGAAAGAAAGTTACCTTGGATTGTTATATCTCAAAGACTAAAGAAATCATGGACTCAAATCCTACACAGGTTAACAAACATGGTGACTTCAATCCATCTTGAATAGACTATGAATGATTAAACCTCACAAGGTAAGAGGTGGTTTTTTTCGCTCTCAAAAGTATATAATAGTGGAGTTCCCTCAAGCTACATATGGTTTATGTACTACCATATGTTTGCTTTTCTTCTACCTTCACCACTATATACACATAAGAATGCACAATCACTGAAGGCTTATTAGGAATGTAAGGGAAACATGAATACAAGAAAAATGAAAATATGTGTGAAAGGAAAGAAAGATAAGAAATGAAATAGCTAAAGAAATACAAGAAGATATGGAAATATTGGAATTCTACATAGATGAGTACAAGAAAGCAATGCCCCAAAAGTTTTCATCCAAACTAGCTTTTCAAAAGTCACTACACATGTAAACAACCCCTATCACTTTCACAATACAAATCCATATATGATATACAATAATTCTCTCAATAGTTGCAATAAGGGATGTCTATCACAAATATAAAAAACTGCACATGTCAAAAAAAAATTTATTGCCTTTATTGTTTTGTCCAAATGATTTTTTTTTCAACTTTTTTATCCTTTTTATTTCTCAATTTTTTTTTTCATTTTTTTTGACATGCAGTGCACTCCCTATGCTCTAAAACATCAAGCTCAACTATAAAAATAAAAATAAAAAACATGGCAAGCTCATGGTGATCAAGCACAACTCGCCTATGCTTTCACTAAATTCTCCTGAGCTACTCTCTCCCCCACACTTAAACTTTTGTCCGTCCCGGGCAAAATACTCATCATGTAAAATTTAATATTTCACATCCAAAAATAGAAATGGAGAAAAAATGACATGATGAAAATGTAGGAATAGAAAGACAATAGAATAAATGATGAAAATGACATGACGTATGATAAGAAAATTATTCAAATAGCATGTGACAATAAGGGAAACAAGTGAGATTGCCTTCATACTAATCATGCAAACCTATGGTTGTGTGGTCTTGAAAGAATCAAAGCAAGTTCTAGAGTTACAATGACCTCAAGTGCACCACACACGAACAATAAAAACAGACACAATCCTCACTAGGAATGAAAAAAAAATCATCTTAATCTATCAACACAGAATCCATCACCAAGGAGTAACCATATGTAATCAAATAATCCATTCATGACAATAAATCTCCAAAACTCGACAATCAAATTTAACCAGCTTTCATGACTTCTAAGATGATATAAAGGAATGCATAGGAAATTTATTTGAAAGCACCAACAAAACAAAAACTCAACAAATGAAACCTAACAACTAAAACAAAAACAAATAAAGTAAAATAAAGTAAAAGAAGTGTATATACAATGAAAAGAAAAGTAGATGAGATAGAACAAACTCCCCTGAGGTCCTAGCAGTTGGAGGTGGTTCAGTAACAATATCCAGGTTGGGAGTGGGATGGATCGAATGGAGGTGAGTGCTCTCTTGATGTGATTAGGGTAGTTTCATGCTCTTCCCTCCAAAATGATCATCGCCTCATCATATGTACTCTCTGGTGGTCGGAGGCAAATCAGAAAAAGTATCCAACCTTGGGGCTGGATTACTGCACTTTTTATTAAGGGCTTCATCATCAACATTCTTGGAGACTCTATCTCAGGTGGGAGTACCCAGTTTCAGGGTGTCCAACTATCCACCACTCCTGTGTCAACATCCTCAACATCTAAAACAACAGCAACTTCATCAATGAAATCACATCCATCAGCGTCCAAAATCACATCACAACATAGTGGTTCATAGGAGTCCTATGGAGTAGTATGTCTATCACTCGCTCCACAATCCATCTCCCTAAGCGCGTCGATATCCACAGAAGTGGTCTTTGACGGAGGTTGAATGAACTCTTGTGTTGCATCTGGCTAAAGGATGTTGTAATTTGATCTAGTTGTTTGATCAATGATGCTAACTGCCACCGTAGTCTCCATACTACTTATTATACAGATCCATGTTTCTCAGAAAAGAGAATTCCTAGTCTTTCCTGAAACACCAACAAACAAATCAAAAGACACAAGAAGTAGACATGACAAAATACATGGATATACCAAAAATGAAATAATGAAGTCCTAAACATTTTTTTTATAGAAAAATGGGTAGACAATCCTAAGTTTACTAAGCATCATTACACTCCCCGGCAACGGCGCCAAAATTTGATAACGGGTATTTTGTCGTGTGGTACCATTATAAATTATTTACTGAACCCTCTCTACACTAATATAGCATAGTGAATGCCTCGAATCATTTCCCAATGAGTGTAATCGATAGAATAGTAAACTTAGGATTTCTAATTATTGCTAATCCTACTGAATGATGGTTTAGAATTTACAAGACTAATCCTACTGAATGATGGTTTAGAATTTACAAGACTAATCCTACTGAATGAAAGACAATGCAAGTAATTAAAGAATTAATCTAACAAACTATGATGACAATAAAATTAAAGAAGATCTAAACTAAGCATGCAAAGGAAAGCATTCAAAACAAGAGCATTAAAAACATAAAGAAAGTGCAGGGATTTGAACAACAATTTAAATGCAAACTAACATGTGTGTAAAGGAAAACATGAAATAAATCTAACCTAGAATTAAATATGTCTAACTAATGAAATAATACTTAAACAAACAAGTAATCAAACTAACAAACAATTAAACTAAGCATCATAATTAAACTACAACTAAACTACCAAATGAAACTACTAATTAACTCTAAGACAAACTACGAAATAGCTACAATGTAAACTACAAGATAACTACAAACTAACTACAAATTAGACTACAGTTAAACTACAAATTAACTACAACAACAATTTTGGGAAAATGAAATGTGAATTCCGAATATAAAAATCGGCGATCCTCTACACACGGAGCAAGGACTTCCCTCTCTGTCGAACAACAACAAGTGTTGAATTTCTTATCGAAAATCCTTCGGCAAGTGTTGAATTGATGGATGAAGTGAACCCTTTTCTCCGGTGGATGGCGCAGAGCTGCCAAAGGCTGGTGACGTTGCCGGGATCCGAACCCGGATCTCTCGGATGTCAGCCGAGTATACTCACCACTATACTACAACGGAATCGCCAGTGCTGCGTGGAGAAGATGGAACCAGAGTTGTGATCATCTAAAGATCTTCAACAGTGCTGGAAATGGAAAATTGCCACCGAAAATGGGAAAATCAAGGGCTGCCAGAGATGGAATAGGTGTTGTCGCGACCACGATAGTAGAAGATAACCCCAACCTTCTGAAATCACGTCCAACTGGGTCGCTTAGCTCCGATTGCTAGGCGTGAAAGGAGCACCGGTGAAGATGCTCAACTCCCAGTTGCTCGGTGAAGCTACAGTCTGCCAAGTGTAGATCTCTGCTTCATCGCTCGGTGAAGCTTCGGATGGGAGGAAGGTGGAGGACTGCCGCCAGTTGCTACCGGAACTGTCGTCACCTACTGTGGAGGAATCATCGTTGTCGTCGCACATGAAAAAAGGGAAGAAGACTATCGCGCGATTCTTGGAGGAACTTCTTTCTGTGCTCACCGTCGGCACCTTTTGTACGATCCTGCTTCCGCACGCGAAAGAAGAAGAGGTCGCCGTCAGTTCGCGAGGAAGAAGTCTCTGTGCCTGCACTGCGCGATTTTTGCCCGTCGTGCGATTCTCCTTTGCGGTGAGAAAATGTTGTATTTATAAGGCAAATTTCCATGGTCGTCCGATCATCTTGTCCCACCAATCTCAGTCGTCCATTAAGCTAGGTTTAATTGTCGTGATTAATCCATTAAAAAGGTTGTGCATGCAATGGGTCAAATTCCTCCGATTTTGAATGAACAAATTTGATCAATATGAGGGGTTATTCATGATCGGTCGAATCTAGATGAAGAGCTCAGATGTCCAGATCTAAATGTATGGACTGGATCTCTCCAAATCTGGATAGATGGCTCAAATCAATCACTTTCCTCAGATGGTCCATATTGCTTAGATTTGGTCCCTTGATTGAATTGCCTCTTATCTGGATGAAGGGTTCAGAATAAGTCAACTTGAAATGCCCTAGATGTAAGGTTCGAAGCTTCGCTTCTCGCTTTGCTTCGGTCGCTCATGCATGGCGATCCTATCATATGTCCCCGGATTAAAAAAATTAATCTAGAAGAATATGGATTACCCAAGCAACCGATCCATCATCGTGCTATTCGATTTGAGTGGTCGCTTGAACATCAACCTAACTCTTTTCCTCGATTAGCTGCGTAATAGAAGATGTACGGATTGCCGGTTTTTGTATTTATCATCGGGGTCCATGATCATACAATTGTAAACAATTACATAAAACAAAAAAGGAAGTTAAATAAAAATTATACCTCTTGTTTATCTCTTGATCTTTTATTGTATGACCTATCCTCTTCTTGGACGTTGTGTGGGCAATGTTCTTCCAAGAATCGAAGCCTCTTAGATCACGTATCTTCCTTTCCTTGCTCTCTCCGAACAAAGGAAGATACAAACTCCCTTCTTCTCCTATCTAGCGTCGACCACCAAGCCTCCTTGGTTGGTTCTTGCCGCCGGCCAAGGAGAGGGAGAGATGGCACCATCGGCAAAAGGATTAGTAAGAGGAGAAGCGCCAGCCAATTGGAGAGGAAGAGGCGCCAGCCAAGTGATGGAGTTGGCCCTAGTTGCCACCGGCCAAAGGAGAGGCTAAACCTAGGTTTCCACCACCCAAGAGGAGAAGCAAACCCTAGCCACCTCCAATGCCAACCAACAAACCCTAATATCTAAAGATTATGTTATTGCTGCCTAAGCCTCCTCCACTCGTTATATAGATTTCGCCCAAGCCTCCTTCTAATCATGTCCGTTGGATCTAGGCTTCATGAGGGTTTTAATAGGATACAATAGGGACCATGAGGAGGAGTTGGATCTTGGCCACCCAATGGATCCGGCCCACATAAAATCCAATCCATTAATGATAATCCATTCCACTAGAGAATTATCATTGATCTACCTCACCAACCCCCATAATTAAATATGGGCTCCATATATTGATTGTACAAATATCTTCCCATGTTTAAGATATCGAATGTCGGTTAATTAATTAATTTACTAACAATTAATTAATTAATATCTAACTCTATGAGTAGTACCACTCAACCTTATCATCATGCTGGACCAAGTCCACCTGCAGGATTTACATGATGATCCTTATGAGCTCCTTAAGGGGACATCATCATCCTAATACATAGAACACGGTTTCCTCCTATAATCAACGACACACATTGCAAATAATATTATTTCCCAACTTACCAAGCTTATCGATTTAATCTATAAATCTCACCCATTGATAAATCAAAGAAATAAATATTAATTATTTGTTCCCGTTATTATATCGAGATTAAGAGCATGTACACCATAATATCGGAGGTCTGATTCAATTATGTAGTCAGCAATAAATTGAATCACCTCTAAATCGGTCATGCTCAATACACACAAAGTGTACTAGTGTAATTCTATGGTCAAGAGAAACCAATACCAAATTACACTACAACCATGCCAATGGATTGTCCAAAACCATCTTGGTTGTGAGCCACTACTTATACTATACAAGAAACTGATAACATGATCTTCTGTGTGACATCACACACTATGTTATCTACAATGTAAAGTATTAGACAATATGCATAACTATAAATATGCAAACAATGATCATGTGATTCTTATTTCAAAATGAAGATGTTCATACAAAGGCTAGGGTTTCAGTATACATCCCAACAATCTCCCACTTATACTAAAAGACTATGCTGTCATCATACTACCATACATCTGATTCCCATTCCCTCCATATGCCAGGTTATCCTCTGATGCAATCTTGGCGACAACAACTTCTCTTTGTTTTACGATCTCTCGTATCAGGTAGTACTTGCGCTCTATGTGTTTACTCGCCTTATGGGCTCATCATTCCTTCATGTTTGCAATTGCACCACTGTTATCACAATAAATTGTGATAGTTCTGAGCGAACCAGGAATCACATCCAAGTCCATCAAGAAGTTCCTGAGCCATACAACTTCTTTGGCTGCCACAGACTCAACTTCCATGGTGGAGTCCGTCATGCATTTTTGCTTAACACTCCTCCAGACAATGGCTCCACCTCCCAAAGTAAACACAAAACCTGAGGTAGACTTACTGTTATCCCTATCTGATTGGAAGTCAGAATCTGTGTAACCCACAGGGAGTAATTGGTCTGCCTGGTATACAAGCATATAATCCCTAGTCCTTCTCAGGTACTTTAATATATGCTTTACCATAGTCCAGTGTCCCTATCCTAGATTACTTTGATATCTACTAACCATGCCCACGGTAAAGCAGATATCCGGCCTCGTACATAACATAGCATACATGAGGCTTCCTACCGCCGAAGCATAAGGAACCACCTTCATCTCCTCTATCTCTTTTGATGTTCTAGGACACATCTCTTTATATAAAGGTACTCCAAGCCTAAAAGGTAGAAAATCTTTCTTGGAGTTTTGCATGCTAAAACGAGCCAAAATAGTGTCTATGTATGAAGCTTGAGATAAGCACAACATTCTTTTCTTGTGATCCCTTATAACCTTGATCCCAAGGATGTGTCCCACTTCTCCCAAGTCCTTCATATCAAACTGTTTGGATAACCATACCCTTACGTCTGACAATACTTTAATATTGTTGCCAATGAACAAAATGTCATCTACGTATAGTACAAGAAATACCACTACGTTTCCGTCACAACTTTTGTATATACAAGACTCATCTGGACTTTGAATAAATCTATATGACTGGATTACCTCATCAAAGCGGATGTTCCAAGATCTCGAACCTTGCTTCAATCCATAAATGGACCGATTAAGCTTGCACACAAGATGCTCTTTGCCCTTTGCAATGAATCCCTCTGGTTGCTCCATATATATGTTTTCTTCAAGACGTCCATTAAGGAAAGCTGTCTTGACATCCATTTGCCAAACCTCATAATCCATATGAGCATCAATAGATAAGAAAATCCGGATAGACTTAAGCATGACTACCGGTGAAAAGGTCTCCTCATAATCGATACCCTCTTTCTGAGTATACCCTTTCGCAACAAGGCTTGCTTTGAAGGTCTCAACCTTCCCGTCTGTTCCTCTCTTTCTTTTGTAGATCCACTTGCATCCAATGGCTTTTACACCATTGGGTAGTTCTACTAGCTCTCATACCTGATTTGAATCCATAGATTCTATCTCAGAATTCATTGCCCTTTGCCAAGATACCGCATCTTTATCTTGGATTGCCTCATCAAATGTCCAGGGATCAAATTCATGTTCTCTAGGGACCAAATCAGAAGATTCTCCCGAGAACATAAATCTCTCAGGTTGTCTAAGAACCCTCCCACTACGATGAGGTATCACCTGTGTATCCTCTATGACACGCGGTGCAGTCACTTGTGGTATGTCCTCTTGTACCGTTGGTACTAAAGTAGTGACTTCCCCTCTCAATTCCTCCAAAACAATCTTGCTCATGGGCTTGTGGTTCATCACATAGTCTTCCTCTAAAAATAGGGCATTCGTGCTAACAATCACCCTCTGATCTCTAGGACTATAGAACAAATCACCTTTTGTTCCTCTAGGATAGCCTACGAATAAGCACACTTCTATACAAGGTTCAAACTTATCAGCATCTACCTTCAACACATGTGCTGGACTACCCCAAATCCAAATATGTCTCAGACTAGACTTTTGCCCAGGCCACAATTTTGTAGGTGTAGAAGGTACTAATTTAGATGGTACCAAGTTCAGAATATACACTGTCGTATCCAGAGCATACCCCCAGAACGAATCTGGTAACTCAGAATAACTCATCATCGATCTAACTATCTCCATAAGAGTCCTATTCCTTCACTCTGTCACACCATTCTACTGGGGTGTACTAGATGCAGACAGTTGGGATTGAATCACCGCCTCTGATAAGTAACTCCTAATCTCTCCCAAGAGGTACTCACCACCACGATCAGATCTTAGTGTCTTGATACTTTTACCTTGACATTTCTCTACATTAGCCTTGAATTCTTTGAACCTGTCAAAGTATTCAGACTTAAGATGCATCAAGTAAATGTATCCATATCTTGAATAATCGTCTATAAAAGAGACGAATTATTCAAAACCACCTCTAGCCTAGATAGACATAGGACCACACAAACCAGAATGAACCAATTCCAACACATCTTTGGCTCTATACCCCTTAGCCTTAAAAGGCCTCTTGGTCATTTTACCTTCCAAGCAAGATTCGCAGATTGGTAAATCTTCCACCACTAATGAACCGAAAGGTCCATCAACTATCAACCTTTGAATTCTACTCAGGTTAATATGACCTAACCTTAGATGCCAAAGATATGTTTGGTTCACTTTCGAAGGTTCTTTTCTCTTATTAGATTTAGAAGATGAGTTATTTATTTCTATTTGCATCGTGGGAGCTTTCGGTTCAAGAGTGTATAAATTTCTTATCAATGCACCAGAACAGATAATCTCCCTATTCCTTTTTATAACAACTCTGTCATTAAAATAAATAGAATATCCATCCAAAAACAATTTAGAAACTGAAATCAAATTCTTTCTAAATGAAGGTACATAAAGGTAATTTCTCAGAACCAAAGTTTTATTCCTATTAAAAGATAAATATACATCTCCCACTACAATAGCCGCCACCTTCGTAGCATTGCCCATATAGACGGTAATCTCCACCTCAGCTAGTCATCTGGTTTCCTGGAACCCTTGCAAAGAGTTGCAGACTTGATTAGTGGCTCCTGTATCTACACACCAAGTGCCGGTAGATAAGACCTCTAAACATGTTTCAACGACTAGACAAAAAGATATACCTTTGTTCTACTTCTGGTTGGGGCAGTCAGCCTTCCAATATCCAGTCTGCTTGCAAGTGAAGCACTTGCCTTTCGGCTTCTTCACTCCTCCTTGAGATCCTCCCACCACCTTTTATGCGCCTAGTTTTTTCTTCTTCTTGCCTTTCGTCTTAGAAGTAGAAACCTTCTGGGCAACCAAAGCCTGAGAACTCTGACAAAAAAGTCCCTCTGTCACCTAGAGTTCTGTTAGAAGCTCTGCCAACGAATACAACCTCTTATTCATGTTGTAGTTCAGGCGAAACTGCTCAAAACTCTTAGATAGAGATTGGAGAATGATATCGACCTGGGTTTCCCCATAGATCTCAGCTCCAAGGACTTCCATCTCATTCAAATGAGCCATCATCTTGAGAACATGATCCCTCATGGGTGTTCCCTCAACCATGGTGGTCGTGATCAAGTTTCTCATGGCTTCCTACCTTGCAGCTCGATTTTAGCATCCGAAAAGTTCCTTGAGATTGAGCATCATGTCATAGGCGGTGGTCATGGCCTGATGCTAATGTTGCAATACATTTTACATAGAAGCCAAAATGTAACACCGCGCCATCTCATCAGCCTTGATCCACTTCTTATAACTGTCTTTCTCCTTTTCCCTAGAATCATCCGTAGGCTTAGGAGGACACTCCTCGAGAAGTACATACTTGTACTCCTCAGCAGTCAATACTATGTCCAGATTCCTTTTCCAATCCACATAGTTAGGTCCAGTAAGTTTATTTTCATTTAGTATCACAACAAGTGGGTTGAAAGTCATTTTTGAAAAACCTAAGAATCACATATATCAAAACATTAGATTTCAAAAATTTATTGATTCCTCAAACAATAAAATTTTAAAATCAACCAACACCTCAAAACACCGAGAATATTGTATGCCACGGTAGTGTGGACGTATACAAATTCAACATTTGTAAGAGGAGGTTTTACCCATTAATTTTATTATCCTGTCAACCTTACTTTTTGACAAATAAAATTAATAGTTGGTTTCACTTCGGCCCTACAAATAAAAGCAGTAACTCCAATGGGGAGGATACTTTTATTTGCATCTAAGTGTTCACCATTACCCGATACTAAGGCGATTATCTCGGATTATGTGCCTTCCGATGGGGAAGTATGTTAGGGAAATCAATCCATGTGATGTGGTTTTGATGTGTGGGGCAAAGGGTTTAAGTTAGGATTGATATGGATTTGATGTGTGCGTTGAAGTCATGCAAGACTTAGTAATTCGCACATGGAGCATTGGCAAGTTTCACCTCTCATGACTCGGTCTTTGAGTTAGTGAAAGATGCATTACAGAAGTCATACGCTTGGTGCATCCGAGGGACCACTGGATGAGGAGCATTGGAGTGAAGTCGGAGGAAGTAGACTTCAGGGCGAGACACGAAGGATGGCGCTGCGAAGCCGTGCGCTTGGCGCATCCGAGGGACGTGGTCAGACGAAGACAACTTCAAAGGCGAGGGACTCCAAGGGAATGAGAATGAGCAATTGTAACCCGGGACGGGGTAGCTCTTAGGTGAAACTTGGCCGATTGGCTAAGTATTGGATGGGATTTCCTGACATCAGTCGATTGTCATGTTATGGCAGTCGACTGCTCCAAGTCGACTTAGACTCGACTGGTGTTCGTGTCGCGGCGTGCAGTAGTTGATCGCCAAGGGTTGGCAATGACTATCGAACCATCGACCGACTACGATGGCGCAAATGATTCGGCCGTGAGGGTTTCGAGCACAGAATGGTTTTTAGTCGATTGCTCACCAACGGGACTCGACTGTTGGCTCCATCAATTGACTGATGAGAAGATCAGTTGACTGATGTGGGAGCTGTTTGATGAAATCCAACGTGGAAGAAGCTGTTATAGGGCAACGACTATAGGGGCAGTCGATTGATCGGAGCATCAGTCGACTGCCAGGCACCCAACAGGAAGAATGAGCTCTTCCCTATAAGAAGGGGCCATTGGACACTTGGGGAGCCTAATGGTTCATTGCTAAACATCTCCCAAGTGCCCAAAATGATTTTCCTCCTCTTCCTTGTGTTTATTTTCATCTTATTGTAAGAGGAGAGAATTCTTGTAAGAAAAGGTTATCTCCACCTAGCTTTGTGCAAAGGAGAGATTAGTGGAAGGTTTAGGCGTGATTCACCTTGAACGAATCGATCCGTGGATTAGCGGCAAGGTTATGAACCACGTTATATCGGTTTGTTAGCATTACCTTTGTATTGCTTTTATATTTCCGCTTGCGCTAATCGATTTTGTAGACAATTCAACGAGCAATTCCACTGTATGCGAAAGAGGGCTATTCACCCCCCTCTAGCTAGCCACCGATGTTCCAACAAGTGGTATCAGAGCCAAGTTGCTTGTCACCGGACTAACCGTCATAACAAGCACAATCAAGAGATGGTTGGCTCCAACATTCATCCGCCGAAGTTTGAAAGAGAATTCACTTGGTGGAAAAAGCGAATGGAGGTATTTTTTGAAACTGACTTCGATATTATGTTGATAATGGAAAATGGTTTCGAGATGCCTATGAATGAAGAGAGGAGAGTACTAGAGAAGTCAAGGTGGACTAAGAAGCAAAGGGAGGAGCACCTTGCAAATTCAAAGGCCAAGCACCACCTCTTCAACGTGCTCCCCCAACAAGAGATCAATCGGATTGGAGAGTGTGCAAGCGCCAAGGAGATGTGGGAAAGATTGGTAGAGCTTCATGAAGGCACTTCCGAGGCAATGCTTGCAAGAAGAGACCTTCTTCGCTCCCAACTCAACAACATCAAACTCGATAAAGGGGAGAAGGTATTATCACTACACTCTAGATTCAAAGAAATAATTAATGGATTGTCTAGTGTAGGTGAAAAGATCTCCAACCGGGATATGGTAATGAAGGCTATATATGCCTTTCCCTGGTCCTCAAAGTGGAGCTCCATGGTGGACTCCTTCTACATTTTGAAGAATCTAGAAGTGAGCACCCTAGAAGAAATCTTTTCCACCATGGAGCTACATGAAACAAGGCTTGAAGGAATAATTGAAGAACCAAGCATCAAGCCATCAAGGGGAGTGGCACTAATGGCCAACAAGGGGAAGAAGAAGAAGGAGACTCCCTCCTCATCCGATGAAGACTCCTCCTCCACCTCCATGGATAGCACAGAAGAAGCATACATGGTAAGGAAGGTAAGGCGTGCTTTGAAAAATTTTAAATTTAACAAACCTAATGATAGGAGGAGAATGCCAAGGAGGAAGATAATTTGCTACAATTGCCAAGGAGAGGGATATATAAGGGATGATTGTTCTCTTTTGAACAAGAGCAAAGAAGAGAGGAGGAAGAAAGAAGAAAAGAAGAAGGGGAGCAAGAAGGAGGATGAAAAGAAGACCAAAGAGAAAGGGAAGGCAATGGCACACAAGGCTACATGGGATGATCCATCATCCTCATCATATGAAGAAGAAGCCTTCACAAACCTTGCTCTAATGGGGATAGATGATTTGGACTCCACCTCTATCACGCCCCGAGAGCATGCCGTGCCGAAGAGCAAACGGATAGCATCTCCCCTGTACGTGAAAACATTTTGGGTTAATACAAGGCTCGTAGGCCACAACAACAACAATATATATCTATATATGAAAACAACAACTACACAAAATACAACGGAAACATAATACAACATCTCACACTACACATGCATACCGGTATGACTAACACATCACAACATAACGAAACCTCGACAAAATCTGAATCCACAACATAGTACATCACGAAAACTCCAAATACAATACACTCATACGGAAAGCCCAACACGACCACCAGAGTCTCAGAGATGAGATGAGATGTCAACCAGCGGTGCTCCAAGCCGTCACGAAGACTTCTACCTGTTACCTGGGCAACAGAAAAACCCAGTGTCCATGGTGGTGGTGAGTAAAACTCAGCAGGTAATAGAAAAACATGTATATATGTAATATCAAATGTAATTCAACAACATAATCTAGAGGTACAACAGGTATATCAGCATAGTATATAAATACAAGCATATACCGTCTAACTAAATGAACAACGTAAAATGCAGACATACCTGAAGTCTGCTACGCTACTCTGATCCAACCTGAACATATATCCAACATATATATAACAGGAAGAGTAAGATCAACTAACAATATACTCAAGCTACAGGTCAAGGTATCTAATGGGCTGTCCAACACATATACCAGTATCCGACACAACCGTATAACATATGCAAGAAGCATGCATGAATATGATGTACAATCAAATGCAGCAAGCATAATACAATCAAATGCAACATCACAATAAGCATATATATATAGAGACTGCATCTATATATATATTAATCTGAACCATCCATATATATATATATATATATATATATATGCATATATGTATATATATATGGTAATATGCAAAGCGCCATCATATACGCCAATGCAGCATGCATGGTCATGCCTGCTCACCCCTACTCGCTACCACAACCCCAGTGTGGCCTAGGGGGCATGACATGACAACTATCCAAACTCACACCAACCACTGCTATAGAGTGGCCGAGTCGACAGTATGATCAAGTAGCATATGAGCGTAAATAGCTCGCTACGTAACGGGGCTCCCTGCTGCTGGACACTCCGACTAACACAACCAATGAGTAGTCGAGTGCCACGCACCTAGGACAACTGCACGCAACTCCAACTACAATCGTCTATAATGGTAGAGTGCGACACAACAAATGCTCAGCCCTCACACCAGTTACTCCTCTGAGAGTAACCTTGGAGGCAGGATGACTGACAACTCTCTCTACTCCAAGGGGAGACGATGTCGTCAGTATGCATGCAAATGACATGAATGCAATGTCTCACATACAGACATCCACCATAGACTCTCTATTCTACAGAAAGTCAACTAATCAGATCAACACACTCTCTATCCTGCAGAGAGTCGTACTCAACTGATCAACAGACTCTCTATCCTGTAGAGAGTCATACTCAACTGATCATAACTCACTATTCAATAGAGAGTCGTACTCAACTGATCGACGCACTCTCTATCCTGTAGAGAGTCGTACTTGACTGATCATAACTCTCTATCCAATAGAGAGTCGTACTCAACTGATCGACGAACTCTCTATCCTATAGAGAGTCATACTCGACTAATCATATCAAGCTGGGACCACCGGTCCGTAGCGACACACTAATCACCCTTCACTTAACTATTACACAACACATGGTTGGTAATAAGTATGCAACATACGGGTATTGGAAATAAATCCTACATTTAGGGCATTACCTACCCACAGATGACCTTTTTGCCAATTTATAAATTGGGTCATCACCCATACTAACATTTACACCCTACTAAACATCTAGGCCAATTTATATCACATCTATAACTCCTAAATCATGATAGGGAATATGTGATATCAACAATTGAGCAAAAATACATCCAACGATAATTCAAGCATAAGATAATAAGAGCAGGGTCAAGGTAACATGATCATATAAGATAATCATGCATCTAAATCTGTATGTATTAAAACTACCTGACCAGGGTAGGAATTACCCACCTGCTTTGTAGACACCAAACGTCTTCATGTCTGCGAATGCGCCTCGCATCAAAGTCATAATCTTTGCTTCAATCATAACCAACTTCATAATCCACTTATGGAATCTGATCTGCCCACCTTTTTAACTACAAATAAATCCCATGACAACACCCAAAATCTAAATATGATTTATACACCGATCTAATTATTCTAGCAACACAGTTGTGCATTCTCCTTCAAGAATTAAACATCTAATGTATAACATACAATTCAAGACTTACCTTCAACTGTTGAAATCAACCACAACTCATCTAGAAAACCTCCCACAGTGATCACCCAAAAATTCAATTCAAATCCAGCTTCTGTCCAAACCACCAATATCGATTCACACATAGCTGAGCTCTCTCTCGAGCACACAACTCATCCACAACAAAACAATATCTAATTAGCTATCAACAATTTGTGTTGAAGAATAGAAATCTGACAGCATCTATAGATCAATACAGAACTTACCCCAACTTCAATCCTCATCTCATAGAACCTTGGAGATCCCGACCGTAGCTACCAATCCATATTAGAAACTTGTCGTTGCAAAGATCGCAGAATAACAGCTCGCGATGAAAGGGAAATGAAGGCATAGTTGCAACCGTCTTCCCCCAATTTGTCGGAAAGCTCCCCCCACTGGCCGGAACGACCAACTACATTGACGACATCATCATGCTCTTCGCATGAGGAATAGCAAGTCGTGATGAAGGGATCGACTGAAACCTACAAATAATTGTGCCCTTACCTTTCTCCGGCGGCCATCGATAGAACACTCCCAAATCAAAGCGCTGTCGACGCCACCTCCCCACCCTAGCAACTCCACCGATGCAAATCTCCTCCTATCCCCTGTTCCTTGAAGCAAATCCATGCTCCATACCACTTGCTCCGGCAACGATCGGGAAGAACAACCCTCGATCGAAGTGTCGCCTACCCGAACTTCCCGACCATGCGCCCGCCCGTCGCCGGCACGTCCGTGGGCACCGTAAGGGTGGTCAGTCGTCGCTTGCAGAGGGGAGCCAGCCATGGTCAGCTTTCGCTTGCGGAGGGAAAGGAGGAGGCTGTGGCCAGCCTTCACTTGCCAAGAAGAGGAGGGAGCGACGAGAGGCAGAGAGATCGCGAGAAAAGGAGTCGGAAGGGGAAGAGAAATGACGCGATTGGGAAATAAGGGAAATGGAAGGAATATAAAGGGTTTTAATTAAACCCATAAATTCATAGCAGATAGTCTAAACAGGCTTTACAAAAGCTTATTCGCTTTATCCCCATGAAACATCCATAAACCTTCCGTTTAAATCCAGAAAAATTTCTAAAAATTTCTGGAAATTCCATATGGTATTCTCCTAATTACCCAACATTTTATTTTATTATATATATATATATATATATATATATATATATATATATATATATATATATATATATATATATATATATATATATATTTATATTCTCCCCCACTTATAATTCTGTGGTATTTTATATTCTCCCCCACTTATAAAAATTTGGTCCCCAAATTTCATACTAACATACAAAAATTTACTTCAAGCAAGTTTCCGAAAGTACCACATACATTCCTCAAGTGAACAGATGAGATTATCGAGTTCGGATATTATCTTCTAGCTCCCACATAGTCTCCTTATAGGTCGCATTAGACTGAGGTAGAATCAGAACTTCTTTCAGAACATGATCTGAATGCGGATCATATTTACTCAGTATAGAAACAGGAAATACATTGTGAGCACTCGCCAGTGTCGGAGATAAGGCCAACCGGTAAGCTACACCTCCAATCCACGCTAATATATGAACTGGACCAATGTAGTGTAGAGATAACTTTCCTTTTAGCCCAAATCGTTTCACCCTTTTTGTAGGTGAAACACGCAGAAATATTTGTTCCCTAACTGAGAACTCCAAAGGCCTTCGCCTCCAGTCTGCGAATCTCTTCTGTCGATCCTATGCCTCTAATAACCAACATCCGATGATGCGCACTAACTCCACATCATGTTTGATACTCTGTGGCCCCAAATAGTTGTCATTCCCCGACTTCCTCCCACAACATGGGAGATCTACAGGGTCTACCGTATAGGGTCTCATAAGGAGTCATCTGAATGGAGAAGTGATAACTATCACTGTAAGAAAATTCCAATACAAGAATGTGATCCTCCAGAGTCTGAATGTTATGACCAAACAGTCCATCAGTTCGCAGATGAAATGTTGCACTAAGCCGAAGCTCTGTGCCCATAGTCTGGTGCAGACTCTGCCGAAATTGCAAGGCAAACTGCGGGTCACTATCAGATCTAGTACTCAAAAGTACCCCACGCAATCCGATAATCTTCCAGCAATACAACGCTGTCGGATGGTCCAACAAGTACGACCCACGAATAGGAAGGAAATGAGCTGATTTGGTCAGTCGATCCGCAATCACCCAAATCGCATCACGTCCTTTATGGGTTCTAAGCAATCCCATAATGCAATCAATCGTGATATGCTCCCACTTCCATTCCGGAATCGGAATTTTCTAGAGCAATCCAGCGAGTTTCTAATGTTCAGCCTTCGCCTACTGGCATACTAAACATCGAGCAGCAAAATCTGCTATAACTCTCTTTATACAATTCCACCAGTATAAACGTTTCAACTCTCGATACATCTGAGTACCACCAAGGTATATAGCCCATCTCGAATGATGTGCTTTCTGTAGCAACTCTTCCTTAAACATTGCAACTCCGGAACCCACTATCCTTATCAGAGACGGGGAATTATTTTCTCAAGAGAGGAGTTCATCAACCATTCAAAATCCACTCTACCACACACTCTGTAATTGCATGGAAGACTATAGCGATCAATCTCACTTGTTACAGTTGTTTGCATACCAGCAACTCTATAGTAGCTACCCAGTAGCTAGTCAAAACTCCATGAGCACTTCTGCTCCATATCACTACAAATCCAAATAATAACTACTAAAGCCACGTCATGCATATGACATCCTATCTCGTAGTTTCTTAACTGTCGTAAGCATAAGGTACGCCTCATTCAACTGCATCGGAATCGCTCCGATCCCTGAAATGATGCATCTGTGTACAACCTCCTTTTTATCCACTCCGGAAGGATTAACTTATACTTGCGTAAAAGTTAACCGCCATCTAGGTCCTGTAAACTGGTTTCACCAGCTTCCGACTAAATGATTTCCAACATCACCTTTGTCAAACAAGTCTGTGGTATAGTAATGCTAAGACATTCTATCCACATCTACAGTACTAACCAAACCATACAAGGCAAACCACCACCTACGGTGGTCGAGTGCGCAACTCCAACTACCACAATCAACAGTGGTCAGGTTACGCAACTCCAACAACTACCAACTGATCCAATCATGTCCAGGATACACGATTCTCAAATCCAATGGCGACTAAATCGTTAATTAGTCTAACAACTTAATCAAAAACTCATATAATTCATACCAAGTATGAAATTGTCGTCTCTACACACCTGCATCCCCTTTACTCTACGCTGATGATATATATTAATCATCACAACAACATCAATAATTATATGACACCATGTCACTACAATATCAATGCTCCAGTCCCAAATCAACCTTAGAGTATACACAGGTGTCCTTAGCTGATCTAAGTAGATAATCTATCCACAACAAAGGATATTCATTCACAACGATTACTATCTACTATCATCGATAATCGATGCATAATCTCAAAGGTTCATCTCTCTTTCAACAAAGAGTTCCGGATCTTCTCAAGGAGGAATACTGGGATACATAAATATCCCTTCCAACTTCTCTTATAATTACAACTTACATTATTCCAATTTCTATAGTGTTTAGCAACACTGATACCAACAAAACTATCACTTGATATGTGATCTTCGATACTAGAACTATTTTCGCAATCATTTTGATTGCCTACTCCACTCGCATATGCAACGGCAAGCCTTGGAGTTCATCCGAAACAACATCCGAATACTCTCAGATTATACGCACATCCAAGCGACATATCATACCATAATCTCAACAATTTGACCATCCATAAGGATATGTCTATCCCAGTCTAAGGGCATCCCTTAACTTCTTAATTGTTGGTCCACATCTCACCTGACGGTAGAGATACCACCGACCCACAAGTCGATGTTTAGGAACCCTTCTAATCTAAACAAAGAATGTTCTAGACCAAGATACTCATAAACTACAAGTATCTCTCAATATATTAACCTTGAGGGTAAACTAAAATAATACCCTGAACGATCCATTATCTGCCGATCTGATTCAAAGGCTCCATGCAGGTCTCGACCTTTCTTCGAAGAGAAGAAGATCAGATCCAACAGTCCACGATAAAGCGGTCACATTTCTACGACGAATGCCTCGGGGATTTTTCCTAGATCATATGATCCCATCCCTAAATCCTACGAGCTGCAACTGTAGAATACAAAATAGATACGGCCATCGTCGTATACTCTCTCCTCTGTACAAATCAAATCACATCTGGAGGTAACTGTTGTTGTATGCATGAGTCTTCTACGATGTCTTCTGCTGATACTGCTGCGTAAATCACTTCCCTTGAAGGGAAGTATCACGGAACTCCACCCATGCCTAAGGTAGTACGTTGCTGCTGATGAGATAACTCAATCTTCTGTGTTGATCTCTGCTGTCGAGATGGAGCATCATCCTCCTAGAACACCATTGGTAGTCTTCAACTGAGTCTTCAAAGTATACCTCCTCAAATGTACTGGTTGCTTACAATAGCAATAGATGAACTGATCCAACGGATAATCTGACTTCACGTGTCTTCGTGATCTGCACTGCACACACACAATCCCTTCGAAGTCTTTGTTCTGATTTTGCTGATATCCACGAGAACATCCTGATAATCTGTGGTTGGTCTTCTATAATCGAAAAATAGCTCAAAGCCTATGACTCCGATCTTGCTCCTTTTATCCAACAGTCGGAGACTTCTGACTCTATTAAGTTGACCTGCAATATTTGCTTTTCAGTCTCCAACTCTTAAACCCTTGTACGGAGTCATTTCTAAACTCCTGTCTCAATCTAACGTCTTCCGACATGATCTGGTAGAAGATTCCAACATCCTAATCCAACTATAAGCCAATAACTCTGGGTGGCTTAAATCATCCATTCATCTTCTTAAGCTATTAGGTGGTCGTAACCTCTACAAGTCTCACGACTCTGCATAGTACACTATTACTAACCGATAACCCTTTCTTGAAGCTCAAGAATTCCTTACAATGTGTCACTAAAAGTGACACGGGGGAATACTCTCTCAAAACATCACTAACCATGATCAAGTGATGTTTTATTTCTCGAAGGTTATTTTTTGCATTTTCTACCAAATACCAACTTGATCCCGATAATAGTATACAAACAACTCTTCTTTCTCGGTATAACATGAGTTAAGTACTCAAAAGTACTCTCGAAGTTATACAACTCAGTACGAATAACTCAGGGATAAAATCCCTATGAAACACCGTAACCTAGCCTTCCGCTATCTGCATCAACAATAATTTATTTGTCTTGTCCATTACCCAATAGGTAATGATCTGACTAGCATAATTAGTGAAAATCTCTAAGACTGTAGTCTTTGATTTCCACAAGAAATGTGACGACTTGACCCCTATTTTCTGACTCGGTATCAGTCGTCCCTCAAAGGCAAATCACTTTTTCGACACAGATTCAAGACTCACAGACTTAACAGGTTGTTTTCGAGGTCAACTCATACCACGGTTACGAACAATAACCAACACACTACAGGTTATTCCCTGTTATTAACATTAAAAGCATAGTCAACTAAAACCGGGAGTATAAACCCTAAAGATAACTCCAGTTGGCCGCCTCAGTGGACGACCCCTACTACAAGTCTACACAGGTGTCATAACTCTACTGTATACATCTACTGATCAAGTTTAGATAAATATCTACTAAACCATAAATTTTTCAGGAATTCTTTCCTCATGCTGCTTGGAGCTCAGGTCACTGTCCATCTCATCTCGAAAAACCAAAACCGAATAAATAGACTCCCGAGAATCCAAGACTCGACTCAAAAACAACATTGTATGGCATTGCAGAACCTAGGCCTCTGATACCACTAAAGTTGTCACGCCCCGAGAGCATGCTGTGGCAAAAAGCAAATGGACAGCATCACCCTTATACGTGGCAACATTCTGGGTTAATACAAGGCACGTAGTCCACAACAACAACAATATATATCTATATATAAAAATAACAACTACACAAAACACAGCGGAAACATAATACAACATCTCACACTACACACATGCATACTGGTATGACTAACACATCACAACATAATGAAACCTCGACAAAATCCGAATCCACAACATAGTACATCACGAAAACTCCAAATACAATACACTCATACGGAAATCCCAACACGACCACCAGAGTCTCAGAGATGAGATGAGATGTCAGCCAGCGGTGCTCCAAGCCGTCACGAAGACTTCTACCTGTTACCTAGGCGATAGAAAAACCCAGGGTCCATGGTGGTGGTGAGTAAAACTCAGCAGGTAATAGAAAAACATGTATATATGTAATATCACATGTAATTCAACAATATAATCTAGAGGTACAACAGGTATATCAGCATAGTATATAAATACAAGCATATACCGTCTAACCAAATGAACAACGTAAAATGCAAACATACCTGAAGTCTGCTATGCTACTCTGATCCAACCAGAACATATATCCAACATATATATAACAGGAAGAGTAAGATCAACTCACAATATACTCAAGCTACAGGTCAAGGTATCTAATGGTCTGTCCAACACATATACCAGTATCCGACACAATCGTATAACATATGCAAGAAGCATGCATGAATATGATGTACAATCAAATGCAGCAAGCATAATACAGTCAAATGCAACATCACAATAAGCATATATATATAGACTACATCTATATATATATTAATCTCAACCATCCATATATATATATATATATATATATATATATATATATACACATGGATATATGTATATATATATGGTAATATGCAAAGCGCCATCATGTACGGAAATGCAGCATGCATGGTCATGCCTGCTCACCCCTACTCGCTACCATGATCCCAGTGTGGCCTAGGAGGCACGACATGATAACTATCCAAACTCACACCAACCACTGCTATAGAGTAGCCAAGTGGACAGTATGATCAAGTAGCATATGAGCGTAAATAGCTCGCTACGCAACGGGGGTCCCTACTGCTGGCCACTTCGACTGACACTACCAATGAGTGGCCGAGAGCCACGCACCCAAGAAACTGCACGCAACTCCAACGACCATCATCTATAATGGTAGAGTGTGGCACAACAAATGCTCAGCCCTCACACCAGTTACTCCTCTGAGAGTAACCTGGGAGGCAGGATGACTGACAACTCTCTCTCTACCCCAAGGGGAGACGATGTCGTCAGTATGCATGCAAATGACATGAATGCAATGTCTCAAATACAGACATCCACCATAGACTCTCTATTCTACATAAAGTCATACTAATCAGATCAACACACTCTCTATCCTGCAGAGAGTCGTATTCAACTGATCAACAGACTCTCTATCCTGTAGAGAGTCGTACTCAACTGATCATAACTCTCTATCCAATAGAGAGTCGTACTCAACTGATCGACGCACTCTCTATCCTGTAGAGAGTCATACTCGACTGATCATAACTCTCTATACAATAGAGAGTCATACTCAACTGATCGACGCACTCTCTATCCTATAGAGAGTCGTACTCGACTAATTATATCAAGTTGGGACCACTGGTTTATAGCGACACACTAATAACCCTTCACTTAACCATTACACAACACATGGTTGGTAACAAGTATGCAACATATGGGTATTGGAAATAAATCCTATATTTAGGGCATTACCTACCCACAGATGACCTTTTTGCCAATTTATAATTTGCATCATCACCCGTACTAACATTTACACCCTACTAAATATCTAGGCCAATTTATATCACATCTATAACTCCTAAATCATGATAGGGAATATGTGATATCAATAATTGAGCAAAAATACATCCAACGATAAGTTCAAGCATAAGATATTATGAGCAGGGTTAAGGTAACATGATCATATAAGATAATCATGCATCTAAATATGTATGCATTAAAACTACCTGACCATGGTAGGAATTACCCACCTGCTTTGTAGACACCAAACGTCTTCATGTCCGCGAATGCGCCTCGCATCAAAGTCATAATATTTGCTTCAATCACAACCAACTTCATAATCCACTTATGGAATCTGATCTTCCCACCTTTTTAACTGAAAATAAATCCCATGACAACACTCGAAATCTAATTATGATTTATACATCGATATAATTATTCTAGCAACACAGTTGTGCATTCTCCTTCAAGAATTAAACATCTAATGTATAACATACAATTCAAGACTTACCTTCAACTGTTGAAATCAACCACAGCTCATCTAGAAAACCTCCCACAGTTGATCACACAAAAATCCAATTGAAATCCAGCTTCTGTCCAAACCACCAATATCGATTCACACATAGCTAAGCTCTCTCTCGAGCACACAACTCATCCACAACAAAACAATATCTAATTAGCTATCAACAATTTACGTTGAAGAATAGAAATCTGACAGCATCTATAGATCAATACAGAACTTACCCCAACTTGAATCCTCAGCTCAAAGAACCATGGAGATCCCGATCGTAGCTGCCAATCCATATTAGAAACTTGTCGTTGCAAAGATCACAGAATAACAACTCGCGATCAAAGGGAAATGAAGACACAGTTGCAGTCGTCTTCCCCTAATTCGTCAAAAATCTCCCCCCACTGGCCGGAATGACCAACTGCATTGACGACATCATTGTGCTGCTCGCATGAGAAATAGCAAGTCATGATGAAGGGATCGACTGAAACCTAAAAATAACTATGCCCTTACCTTGCTCCGGCGGCCATCGACAGAACACTCCCAAATCAAAGCGTTGTCGACGCCACCTCCCCACCCTAGCAACTCCACCGATGCAAATCTCCTCCTATCCCCTATTCCTCGGAGCAAATCCACGCTCCATACCACTTGCTCTGACAATGATCGGGAAGAACAACCCCCGATCGAAGCGTCGCCTACCTGAACTTCCCAACCATGCACCCGCCCATCGCCAGCACGTCCGTGGGCACCGTAAGGGTGGTCGGCTGTCGCTTGCAGAGGGGAGCCATCCGTGTTCATCTTTCGCTTGCCGAGGGAAAGGAGGCGGCTGTGGCCAGCCTTCACTTGCCGAGAAGAGGAGGGAGCGGCGAGAGGCAGAGAGATCGCGAGAAAAGGAGTCGGAAGGGGAAGAGAAACGGTGCAATTGGGAAATAAGGGAAACGGAAGGAATATAAAGGGTTTTAATTAAACCCATAAATTCCTAGTAGATAGTCTAAATAGGCTTTACAAAAGCCTGTTCACTTTATCCCCATGAAACATCCATAAACCTTCCGTTTAAATCTAGAAATTTTTTTAAAAATTTCTAGAAAATTCCATAGGGTATTCTCCTAATTACCCAACATTTTATTTTATTTTATTATATATATATATATATATATATATTTTCTGTGGTATTTTACAACCTCATCCGAGGAAGAAGAAAGAAGCACTAACGAGGAGGAGAGCGTGAGTGAAGGGGGAGCATCCTCATCCTCATCATTGGAAGGGGATTTGGTAAGTGACGTAACAAATCTCCCTCCCAAGAAAATTATGTCCATGATATCTAGCTTAACTAAGGAATTCTTTAGGGGTAAAAAGGAAAACAAAAGCATGAAAAATGAAATTAAGGCCCTAGAAGAAAAGCTTGAAAAATCATGTTTAAATATTAATGATAATGTTTCTTCTAGTATCAATGATGCATGCTCACATGATGATTACATGCCTTTTAATGTTAATGATGCATGTATTGAAGAGAATAGGGTTTTAAGGGAAAAGGTAAACCATTTAACTAAGGCCCTAGAGAAATTCACCATAGGCTCAAATACTTTGAACATGATAATTGGGAGCCAAAGGGAAAGCTTTAATAAGAAAGGCCTAGGTTATAAAGGAAATAAAAATGAAAAGGTCTATCATTGCCTAATTGCTAGGGGTCAAGCCAAAAATAAAATAATATCTAGAAAATGGATCCCTAAAGAATATTTGGTGAACCCTCTAGGAAAGAATTTGTATTGGATTCCCAAATCTATCCTTAAGGGTTAGGAAAACCCTAGGATAGTCAACCATGAGGATTTTATTTATATCATATTATTTGGTTGACTTAGGATGGTATGGATTAAAATTTTTTAACATAGTGTTGGGTGATGATAATGTATAACCCATAAATTAGATGCTTAAATCATGATTCATGCTCAATTTTATAATTTACAATCATGATATGCAATAATTGATGATTTATGATCATGATTGATAATTCTTGATGCATGTTCATGTTTGGGTTGTTAGGATGATACTTAACCATGGGTAGAAATGCATGAAATTTTGGTTAAGTGTAAATACCATTAGGAACATCTCACATCCCACCATAAGGCTAACTTGATTGAGAACATAGCAATGGGTGAGATGATAGGATGATACAAATGGTCCACTAATGCTTATGGCAATTAGATGGGTCATTAAGTGTATCAATAGAGCAATAATAGACCAATCATGGGGAAAGCATATGTTTAATTTATAGACATATTGCCCAAAGATCATGGTTGGATATTTCAAATGATTTTAAAATCATTTTATGTTTCATAAACAGTGAGTTCATGTTTTGAAAATTTTTAAGGCAAGACTAGGCTTTAAAGTTGATACAAACTTTAGACATTTTGCAAGTTTTGAGTTTTTGCCTAATGTTCATAGATAAAATGAATTTTCATGAAAAATTTATTTTTTACTGATAGAGGAACTCACAAGAAATATGTACTTCAAATTTCATGATTTTTCGAATTTTTTTGGAATTTCTGGTGCATTTCTAAAATTGGAGTTCGAAAATCAGAAAATCTGAAAACTGAGTGCCAGTCGACTGATCCTCTAATTTAATCGACTGATGTACTGTGCACGAGCACAGTAACCTATTTTATCAGGTTTTGAGTGGGTTTTGGGTATTTTCTTCCATTAGAGTTGATGTCATACGTATATAACATTTGCATAATGTTTTTGATGGTGTCAAAGGGGGAGAATTGATAGGTTCAAGTTAATCATGCTAAAAGGGGAAATTTAGCATGTCTTAAGGGGGAGTTTTTATATTCATATTATTTACATGCTTTCTTGCCTTATGTTTTTATTGTTATTGTTTTTACCTAACTTAAACGGATTGCCACACATCAAAAAGGGGAAGATTGTTAGGGCAATCAACCCATGTGATGCGGTTTTGATGTGTGTGGCAAAGGGTTTAAGTTAGGATTGATATGGATTTGATGTGTGCGTTGAAGTCATGCAGGACTTAGTAATTCACACATGGAGCATGGGCAAGTTTCACCTCTCATGACTCGGTCTTTGAGTCGCTGAAAGATGCATTGTAGAAGCCGTGCACTTGGTGCATCCAAGGACCGCCGAACGAGGAGCATTGGAGTGAAGCTGGAGGAAGTAGACTTCAAGGCGAGACGCGAAGGATGGCGCTGCGAAGCCGTGCGCTTGGCGCATCCGAGGGACGTGGTCGTACGAAGACAACTTCAAAGGCGAGGGACTCCAAGGGAATGAGAGTGAACGATTATAACCTGGGACGGGGTAGCGCTTAGGTGAAACTTGGCCGATTAGCTAAGTGTCGGATGGGATTTCTCAACATCAGTCGAATGCCATGTCATGGCAGTCGACTGCTCCAAGTTGACTTAGACTCGACTGGTGTTCGAGTCTAGTTTCTGTGCTAGCAGTCGACTGCCAAGGGTTGGCAGTCGACTGGCAAAACCATTAGTCGACTGATCGCTCGCGGGACTCGACTGTTGGCTCCATTAGTCGACTGATGAGAAGATCAGTCGACTGATGTGGGAGTCGTTGGATGAAATCCAACGTGGAAGAAGTCGTTATAGGGCAACGAATACAAGGGCGGTCGACTGATCGGGGCATCAATCGACTGTCAGGCGCCCAACGGGAAGAATGAGATCTTTCCTATAAGAAGGGGACATTGGACACTTGGGAAGCCTAATGGTTCATTGCTAAACATCTCCCAAGTGCCCAAAACGATTTTCCTCCTCTTCCATGTGTTTATTTTCATCTTATTGTAACAGGAGAGAATTCTTGTAAGAAAAGGTTGCCTCCACCTAGCTTTGTGCAAAGGAGATATTCGTGGAAGGTTTAGGTGTGATTCACCTGGAACGAATCGATCCGTGGATTAGCGGCAAGGCCATGAACCATGTTATATCGGTTTGTTAACATTGCCTTTGTATTGTCTTTTATATTTCCACTTGCGCTAACCGATTTTGTAGACAATTCAATGAGCAATTCCACCGTATGCGAAAGAGGGCTATTCACCCCCCTCTAGCTGGCCACCGACATTCCAACAAAGTACTCACACTAAAAAATAATTTCCTATAACCATATTTGACCTAGTGATCTACAAAACAAACTCATCCGATATGGAGGAAGGCACTTAGAGCCAACACGTAAGTTTGTTCGCATCACTTGTCAAATTGTAATGGAGGCCGCAGGAATTTAAAAAAAAATATCCTTCTCCCACTTAGTAATTTAAAATTGAGGAATTTTAAATATATAACCACAACAAGCATATAAATCAAAAGCAATAAATATGAAAAATAAATTTTTCAACTATTATGTCTTTTGTTCTCCAATATGCCTCCAGTCGCGTTGCCACCTCGTTCGCTCCTCCCTATGCCATGTACAAGCCATCTGGAAATCCGAGCCGAGAAAAGATATTTTAATTTACATCCATCGATCCTATACTTCACAAAGGAGTGTATATAAAGTCTAGATAGAAAGTAAACTAAAATAAAAAAGTGGCTAAACAATGTCGTACTTGTTAGTAATATATGAGAGATGTCCTAAGGCAATCGCCTTATGTATGAACCATTTATATGATAAATGAAGATTCACTATTTGAGTATACATGTTTAATGTATTTGATTGGATCTTAAACTCATTTACTGAATGTCCACGATACGATTCACAGCATGAGAGAATTTGTGATTTGATCACAACTAGTGAGTATCTCTACATGTGTAATTGTGATGTATCGAAATTATCCCTAGTCGATGAATTGATGGATTTGGACACCATCAATTCTGTCGAGACTAGCACGAGGTATACTCCTTGGTGTATCCAAGCAGCTGATTCTCACTGGCTGGAGACATAGTGATGTCCAGAGTTAATCGTGGATGCTAGTTATGGTAACTAGTTCATTGGAGTGACCAGCCGTAAGACTTCATATGGTTCTCTGCATATATAGATATGTCAATGAAGTTCTTACTGTGGCTTAAGTGCGATGTTCCTTTGACTTGCGGTATTCAAGTCATCTTGATCATGGAGACTTATGCTTTGACATCTTAAGCAAACATCTCCGAGGAGATGTGGACCCGGGATGATTGGGTATAAGTCGAAGTGATCGAAGGTGTTTGAATAGCCTATAAAGGATTCACCACTCCTTGCGAGGAGATGTATACCCATGGCCTCTCATTGGATTGTTACTAAAGTCTTTGGCCAAAGCATTACATGTTTAGAGTAAAGTACTCTTCGATACATGTGGAGTAACTAGAATCCGTAGGACGAGGAAATGATACTTGGGCTAGGTGTGACGTAGTCAGCCTAGTGGGGACTGACACAATAGACCATGTCCTGAACCAAGTGGGTATAAGATGAGTGAAGGGAATGGGGCACGATTCATTCGAGCATCAAGGGTTTCGAATAGTTCGATCAACCGTTGATCTTTTCGGTTAATTGGGGATCATGATGTACTACTAGGTGCCACTCATGATCGTTCTATAATTAATGGTTAATTATAGACGGCCAACATAAACCGAGAACCTATTTGGTCACATGCACAACGAGTGTAATCCAAAGGATTTAAAACGAGCTTGAGAATGGGATTCTCAGACCGAGAGAAACTATGTTTGGTTGGACCAAACATAAAGCGAGCATGAAATTGTTTCAGTCGCAATGGAAGCGTGGATGGTCCGTGTCTTATGAAGACATAATGGATGGACCAAAATGGTTTGGTTCTAATCCAATGGATGAGAATAAACCAAAGGGTTTGGTTTATATTAAACGAATGAACCAAATGTTGGTTCGGTTCGTTTTAACTTAAAATAAACCATCATGGTTTGGTTTATTTTAACTTATCTTAATGGAGCGGGTTAACGGGCTTTATGGATATGATCCATTAACCATTAAGAGAATTAGTTCTCTATAAAATAGGGCTTAAACCCTAATCCAAAACGCTAATCTATTTTGGCCGCCCAACCTAGTTGCCGCCCACCCCTTGTTGGTGAATTCGGCGCCCAACCCTAAGTGCCGCCGCCCAGCTTTTGTGCCGCCGTCCAAGTCCTTGCCGGCGACCAAGCTTCAGCCGGTGAACACTCCGGCGACCCTCCGGTGATCCCCTATAGGTTTGGCATCAAGGTGAGGCTTTTCTTTCCTTGGTTGGCCGGCGCCTACATCCTCCACCAAGCTGTCCAGTTTTCTGGACAGCTTCTCCTCCTCTCGTCGGAGCGTTGTTTGGACGACGGTTAGTGCTCCGACAGCAGCTAACTTACCGGGGATTTGATCTCCGGTAATCCTCTGAGGTGGAGGACGAAGGATTCGTCAATTGGTTGACGAATACCTCTCCGGAGAAGCGAGTTTTGAGGACTCGGTTTTGGATCCGAATTTGGATTCGGATCGTGATCATCTCTCGATCACATTGTCTTCAACACGAGGCTAGTAACCCGTACGAAGACGAAGCTCGTGACTTAGTGAAGTCATCCCGAGGAGCTCGGCGTGGATACGGATAGAGACGATTCTTACAAGGGTCGTTCCGGTTGATGTCGTTCCCGCTACACGTCATACGAAAGGTATAACGTAGATAAATTTCTTTTATTGCAAATTTTAATTTACGGTTATGTCTACACTTGTTGTAATAGCATGTGTGTGTTGTGTGTATTGTAATAAATATAGATTTATTATTTTTAATTGCTTCCGCTGTGCTCATGTTTACGAAACATGATCGAACACACACACGCCGCGGTGCCAGAAACCCAACAGTGGTATCAGAGCCCAGGTTGTGTTTCGACATAATCGTAAAATGGTTTTGTGATAGTCATAATGTATTTCTGGAAATTTTCTAATTTTGGAAATTTAGAAGTATTTATGGAAATTTTTCAATTTTGGAAAGTCTAGAAGTATTTATGGAAATCTTCCACTTTTGGAAAGTTGGAAGTATTTATGGAAATTGATATTTTCCATAAATAAAATATTTGATTAGATTCTGGAAATTTGTTTCCTAATTTAATCATGATTTGATTTGGGAAATCAAATCTTAAAATATTTTAATTTCCATAAGTAGTTTTAATGATTTAGGAAATTGGTTTCCTAAATAGATTTTCCTTAATCAAATAATTCCATGAATAAAATATGTGATTAGATTTGGTAATTTGTTTCCTAATTTAATTATGATTTGATTTAGAGAATCAAATCTTAAACTTATTTCCATAAATAGTTATGACATATAAGGAAATATATACATGACATAATTGTATGCCATGTAATTGCATTAGATGCATAACATTATGTCATGTGTGTCGTGACATGTAGATGTATGCCATGTATGCCATGCCATGTAGATAATAGTTATTTGCATGCAAAGAGGATGAAACATAAAACCCTAACTCAATATTAAAGCCTACACCTTCCATTAATATGGTTAGAACCAGAGTTCTGTTTCTTGTTTGGGTTGTTGGACTCACTCCAAGCCCGGCTCGAACCTGAACATGTTCAAATCATTGGAATAGTTTAACTCTAATATGGTAAGAGTCAGAGGTCAATCGTTAGTTTGGGTTGTTGGACTCACTCCAAGCCTGGCTAATTGGTTGAATGCGCTCTAACCATATTAAAATTATTTCGCGATTAATGGGTCGGCTTTAACTTAGAGCATCGATTTGTTGGACTCACTCCAAGGTCGATGTGAAGAGAGGTGAAGTTGGGTGTTATGCATATGATGCATACTTGTTAATGTGTTAACAACCCAATGTATGTGTAAACATTCAATTAGTTGATAGCACATTGTGATAGTTACATATACATGATATGTAATCGGTATACTTGATACCCACCATCATAGCTAAGAATGACTTGTTGGACTCACTCCAAGGTTGTTCTTATCTATGATGGATATCAGCCCATTCGGAGATAGACCTACGATCTCCCGAAGTGATTTTAAGGGTTTTTGAAATTCGAAAAATGAATGGGATTTATAAATGTATATTGATGCATTTTAAAATCATTTTCTCATATATGCTCGTTTTGTATTTCTAGGTCAATAAATTGATCATGACGTCTTTGAATTTGCGCACTATTTTGGATTCGAACAAATCGACCGGGCCTAACTTCCTCGGATCGCTTAGAAACCTGAGAATTGTTCTCAAGGCGAAAAGCTTGCATATGTCCTTGAAGAGCCTCTTCCTGACCGTCCTAAGGACGATGCAACTCCAGACCAAATGTTGGTCTATCAGAAACATGTGGCAGATTCTGAGCTGGCGAGTTGCATCATGCTAGCGGCGATGGTACCTGAGCTGCAAAAGCAGCATGAGCATATGGATGCTAATACTATGGTCTTCCATCTTCATGAGTTGTTCGATGAGCAAGCGAGATCCGAAAGGTTCGAGGTCTCTAGGCTCCTCTTCACTACGAAGATGCAAGAAGGTTCGTCTGTAGTGCAGTTTGTGCTAAAGATGAATGGGTACATCGAGCGGCTAGCTACCCTCGGTTTTGTGATGGATCATGAGTTAAGTATTGACTTAATTCTGCATTGTTTGCCCAAGAGCTTCTCGCAATTTGTGATGAACTATCGGATGAACAAATTGGAATCCACCATTCCCGAGCTCCTTAATATGCTGAAGACTGTGGAGCCTTCTGTAAAGCATGAGGAGAAGGCGGTTCTGTTAGTTGATTCCTCAAAGAAAGGTTCTAAGAGGAAGGCAAAAGAACAGAAGAAAGGAAAGAAAAAGGCAAAGAAGGCGGAACCAGCGTAAAAGGGCACTTGCCATCACTGTGGCAAGGAAGGCCACTGGCGAAGAAACTGCAAGACTTATCTTGAGTCCATGAAGAAGAAGAAGGCATCCGATGCCCCATCCTCTTCAGGTATCTTCGTTATTGATTGTCATTCTATTTCCTTAGACACTTGGGTATTGGATACTGGGTGTAGCTCACATATATGTAATGACATACAGGGGCTAAGGAATAGAAGAAGACTTGTCAGAGGGGAGTCAAATTTGCGAGTTGGCAATGGAGCAAAGGTTGCTGCGGTCGCCATCGGAACTTATTTGCTGAAGCTCCCTAGTGGACTAGTCTTGGAACTGGACAATTGCTATTATGTTCCTTCTCTAATAAAGAACATTGTTTCTATTTCCTGCTTAAATAGAAATGGTTTCCATTTAACGTTTAGTAACAATTGTTGTTATATAACTTTGAATGGCGTACTTTATGGAACTGGAACTTTGAGTAATGGCATTTATACGTTGGACGTATCCAGTGACATTTTCAATATCGAAGCGAGCAACACGCGTGCTCGAAAGGATAATCACATAGACTCCTATATGTGGCATTGTCGTCTTGGCCATATAAGCAAGAAACGCATGTCCGAATTACACCGATGTGGAATTCTGGAATCGTTTGAATTGGATTCATACGATACATGCGAATCATGCTTAAAAGGCAAGATGACTAAGTTACCTTTTACTGGAAAAGGTGAACGAGTGGGAGAGTTACTAGGTCTAGTACATACTGATGTATGTGGACCTATGTCAACTCAAGCTTTAGGAGGCTATAGCTACTTCATTACTTTCACCGATGATCACTCACGGTTTGGGTATGTGTTCTTGATGAAACACAAGTCTGAAGCCTTTGAAAGGTTCAAAGAATTCAGAAATGAAGTAGAGAAACAACATGACAAAAGTATTAAAATACTTCGATCGGATTGAGGTGGTGAATACTTAAGTCAAGAGTTTCTTGATTATCTAAGAGACAATGGCATATTGTCTCAATGGACTCCGCCCTATACACCACAGCATAATGGTGTATCTGAGAGGCGTAACCGGACCTTGTTGGACATGGTCAGGTCAATGATGAATCATGCGACTCTTCCCAAGTCCTTTTGGCACTTCGCATACCGGTATTTACTTGTTGAACAGAATACCTACCAAGGTAGTCTCTACTACTCCATATGAGATATGGGCTAGTAAGAAACCTCATGTATCTTACTTGAAGATATGGGGTTGTCCTACTTATGTGAAGCGGACTGTATCAAACAAACTGGATGCTAAGTCTGATAAATGTCTATTTATTGGATACCCTAAGGAAACAAGGGGTTACCAATTCTATCATCCTGTGGAACAAAAGGTGTTTGTTTCAAGGCATGCTGTGTTTCTAGAGAAAGAGTTTCTCTTGCAAGAAAAAAAGGGGAGTGTCGCCGAGCTTGAGGAGGCTCGAGAGACTCAAATAGACATTGATGAGATACGGTGAAGCACAACAATGACAACTCATAGTGATGAGCAATCTACCGACTATTGTAACACCACATCTTCGTAGATCCGTAGAACACGCAATATTCCCGAGAGATATGGATTTCTCGTAAGTGAATCGAACGACGTGTTACTCATTGATGATGAGGAGCCTACCAGCTTATGAAGAACGACAAGTTCGAAAAGGATAAGTGGCTTGGTGCCATGAAGTCGGAAATGGATTCCATGTACGAAACCAAGTTTGGAACTTGTCGACTCCACCAAGGCATAAAGCCTATAGGGTGCAAGTGGGTTTTCAAGAAGAAAACCGACATGGATGGTAATGTGATTACCTATAAGGTTAGATTGGTGGCGAAAGGATATCGCCAAAAACAAGGTGTTGATTATGACGAAACCTATTCACTCGTAGCTATGCTTAAATCCATTCGGATGCTCCCGCCATAGCGGCTCATTATGATTATGAGATATGGCGGATGGATGTGAAAACGCTTTCCTTAATGGAAACTCGCCGAGGACGTGTATGATACACCGAGGGTTTCACATCGCTGACAAAACCAAGGTATGCAAATTGCGGCGATCCATTTATGGATTGAAGCAAGCATCCAGAGTCGGAATATCCGCTTTGATGAGACAATCAAAAAGTTTGATTTCTCACAAAATCCGCACGAACCTTGTGTACAAGAAGGTTAGTGATTCCTAGTATTGTATGTCGATGACATACTACTTATAGGAAATGATGTTTCAATCTTACAAATTAAGGTTTGGTTATCCAAGACATTCTCCATGAAAGACCTGGGAGAAGCAACCTACATCCTTGGGATTAAGATCTATAGAGATAGATCGAAACGGTTGCTTGGTCTTTCGCAGTCTACATATATAGACCGAGTGCTAAAGAGGTTTAGCATGTCGGAATCCATGAAAGGTTATCTGCCCATCAGGCATGGGGAACACCTTTCGAAGTCTATGTGTCCGCGCACAGAAGACGAGAGGATTTGCATGAGTAAGATTCCCTATGCATCCGCAATAGGATCTATCATGTATGCTATGTTATGTACGAGGCCCGATGTATCGTACGCTCTGAGTGTCACGAGCAGATACCAATCCGATCCAGGAATGGATCATTGGGCGGCTGTTAAGACGATCCTTAAGTACTTGAGAAGAACTAAGGATGTGTTCCTAATATATGGAGAAGGGGACATGGTGATACGCGGGTATACGGATGCCAGCTTCCATACAGACAAGGATGATTCCAGGTCTCAGTCTGGATACGTGTTCACCTTGAATGGGGGCGCAGTGAGTTGGAAAAGTTCCAAACAAGAGACTGTAGCGGATTCTACCACTGAGGCAGAATATATTGCAGCTTCGGAAGCAGCAAAGGAAGCGGTTTGGATCAAGAAGTTCGTTCATGAACTTGGTGTGATTCTGGCAATTGTTGAAGCAATACCGGTCTACTGCGACAACAATGGAGCAATTGCACAGGCGAAAGAGCCAAGGTCTCATCAACGATCCAAACATGTGCTTCGCCGCTATCATCTTATCATAGAGATCATCAGTAGGAACGAAATACAAATCGAGAAAATTCCCACTGAAAGGAACTTAGCGGATCCTTTGACTAAAGCATTACCTCAAAGTAAGTTTGAGGGTCATGTTAGAGCTTATGGTATTGGATACCATAGCGATTGGCATTAGGCCAAGTGGGAGTCTGTTAGTAATATATGAGAGATGTCCTAAGGCAATCGCCTTATGTATGAACCATTTATATGATAAATGAAGATTCACTATTTGAGTATACATGTTTAATGTATTTGATTGGATCTTAAACTCATTTACTGAATGTCCACGATACGATTCACAGCATGAGAGAATTTGTGATTTGATCACAACTAGTGAGTATCTCTACATGTGTAATTGTGATGTATCGAAATTATCCCTAGTCGATGAATTGATGGATTTGGACACCATCAATTCTGTCGAGACTAGCACGAGGTATACTCCTTGGTGTATCCAAGCAGCAGATTCTCACTGGCTGGAGACATAGTGATGTCCGGAGTTAATCGTGGATGCTAGTTATGGTAACTAGTTCATTGGAGTGACCAGCCGTAAGACTTCATATGGTTCTCTGCATATATAGATATGTCAATGAAGTTCTTACTGTGGCTTAAGTGCAATGTTCCTTTGACTTGCGGTATTCAAGTCATCTTAATCATGGAGACTTATGCTTTGACATCTTAAGCAAACATCTCCGAGGAGATGTGGACCCGGGATGATTGGGTATAAGTCGAAGTTATCGAAGGTGTTTGAATAGCCTATAAAGGATTCACCACTCCTTGCGAGGAGATGTATACCCATGGCCTCTCGTCGGATTGTTACTAAAGTCTTTGGCCAAAGCATTACATGTTTAGAGTAAAGTACTCTTCGATACATGTGGAGTAACTAGAATCCGTAGGACGAGGAAATGATACTTGGGCTAGGTGTGACGTAGTCAGCCTAGTGGGGACTGACACAATAGACCATGTCCTGAACCAAGTGGGTATAAGATGAGTGAAGGGAATGGGGCACGATTCATTCGAGCTACTGAAGGGTTTCAGAAATAGTTCTGGATCAACCGTTGATCTTTTCGGTTAATTGGGGATAATGATATACTACTAGGTGCCACTCATGATCGTTCTATAATTAATGGTTAATTATAGACGGCCAACATAAACCGAGAACCTATTTGGTCACACGCACAACGAGTGTAATCCAAAGGATTTAAAACGAGCTTGAGAATGGGATTCTCATACCGAGAGAAACTATGTTTGGTTGGACCAAACATAAAGCGAGCATGAAATTGTTTCAGTCGCAATGGAAGCGTGGATGGGCCGTGTCTTATGAAGACATAATGGATGGACCAAAATGGTTTAGTTCTAATCCAATGGATGAGAATAAACCAAAGGGTTTGGTTTATATTAAACGAATGAACCAAAGGTTGGTTCGGTTCGTTTTAACTTAAAATAAACCATCATGGTTTGGTTTATTTTAACTTATCTTAATGGAGCGGGTTAACGGGCTTTATGGATATGATCCATTAACCATTAAGAGAATTAGTTCTCTATAAAATAGGGCTTAAACCCTAATCCAAAACGCTAATCTATTTTGGCCGCCCAACCTAGTTGCCGCCCACCCCTTGTTGGTGAATTCGGCGCCCAACCCTAAGTGTCGCCGCCCAGCTTTTGTGCCGCCGTCCAAGTCCTTGCCGGCGACCAAGCTTCAGCCGGTGAACACTCCGGCGACCCTCCGGTGATCCCCTATAGGTTTGGCATCAAGGTGAGGCTTTTCTTTCCTTGGTTGGCCGGCGCCTACATCCTCCACCAAGCTGTCCAGTTTTCTGGACAGCTTCTCCTCCTCTCGTCAGAGCGTCGTTTGGACGACGGTTAGTGCTCCGACAGCGGCTAACTTACCGGGGATTTGATCTCCGGTAATCCTCTGAGGTGGAGGACGAAGGATTCGTCAATTGGTTGACGAATACCTCTCCGGAGAAGCGAGTTTTGAGGACTCAGTTTTGGATCCGAATTTGGATTCGGATCGTGATCATCTCTCGATCACGTTGTCTTCAACACGAGGCTAGTAACCCGTACGAAGACGAAGCTCGTGACTTAGTGAAGTCATCCCGAGGAGCTCGGCGTGGATACGGATAGAGACGATTCTTACGAGGGTCGTTCCGGTTGATGTCGTTCCCGCTACACGTCATACGAAAGGTATAACGTAGATAAATTTCTTTTATTGCAAATTTTAATTTACGGTTATGTCTACACTTGTTGTAATAGCATGCGTGTGTTGTGTGTGTTGTAATAAATATAGATTTATTATTTTTAATTGCTTCCGCTGTGCTCATGTTTGCGAAACATGATCGAACACACACACGCCGCGGTGCCGGAAACCCAACAGTACTTAATTACAAAAATTAAATACTAGCCTCGTCAACCCCGAGGATTCAAATAATATTACAATTACACACATCTGATCACATACACACACATATGGCCATAATTGTTGGATCTTATGCCTGCAACCAAAAAGTTAGCCTACTCACATCCTACTATTATCCGACACACATAATATATGATAAGTGCATAAAAGTAACCGAATACTAAACACACAAAACTAGAAACCGTGGCTCTAATACCACTTGTAAGGTTCGAAGATTTTCTTCTCACTTCGCTTCGGTCACTCATGCATGGCGATCCTATCATACATCCCCGGATTAAAAAAATTAATCCAGGCGAAGGTGGATTACCCAAGCAACCGATCCATCATCGTGCTATTCGATTTGAGTGGTCGCTTAAACAAACTTATTGTTCAAGCAACCTAACTCTTTTCCTCAATTAGCCGCGGAATAGATGATGTACGAATCGATGGTTTTTGTGTTTATAATCGGGGTCCATGATCATACAATCGTAAACAATTACATAGAACAAAAAAAAACTTAAACATGAATTATACCTCTTGTTTACCTCTTCATCTTCTATTGTATGACCTATCCTCTTCTTGGACATTGTATGGGCAATGATCTTCCAAGAATCGAAGCCTCCTAGATCACGTATCTTCCTTTCCTTGCTCTCTCCAAACAAAGGAAGATACAAACTCCCTTCTTCTCCTATCTAGCGCCAACCACCAAGCCTCCTTGCTTGGTTCTTGTCACCGCCCAAGGAGAGGGAGAGATGGTGCCACCAACCAAAGGATTAGGAAGAGGAGAAGCGCAGGCCAATTGGAGAGGAAGAGGCATCGGCCAAGTGATGGAGTTGGCCCTAGTTGCCTCCGGCCAAAGGAGAGGCTAAACCTAGGTTTCCACTGCCCAAGAGGAGAAACAAACCCTAGCCACCTCCAATGCCAACCAACAAACCCTAATCTCCAAAGATTATGTTGTTGCGACCCAAGCCTCCTCCACTCCTTATATAGATTTCGCCCAAGCCTCCTTTTAATCGTGTCCGTTGGATCTAGGCTTCATGAGGGTTTTAATAGGCTACAATAGGGACCATGAGGAGGAGTTGATCTTGGCCACCCAATGGATCCGACCCACATAAAATCCGATCCATTAATGATAATTCATTTCACTAGAGGTTTATCATTCATCTACCTCACCAACCCCCATAATTAAATATGGGCTCTATATATTAATTGTACAAATATCTCCCCGTGTTTAAGATATTGAATGTCCATTAATTAATTAATTTACTGAAAATTAATTAATTAACATCTAACTCCATGAGTAGTACCACTCAACCTTATCATCATGCTGGACCAAGTCCACCTGCAGGATTTACATGATGATCCTTATGACCTCCTCAAGGGGACATTATTATCCTAATACATAGGACACGGTTTCCTCCTATAATCAATGACACACCATGTAAATAATATTATTTCCCAACTTACCGGGCCTATCAATTTAATCCATAAATCTCGCCCATTGGTAAATCAAAGAAATAAATATTAAGTACATGTTCCTGTTATTATATCGGGATTAAGAGCATGTACACCATAATATTCGAGGTCTGATTCAATTATGTAGTCAGCAATAAATTGAATCACCTCTAAATCGGTCTCGTTCAATACACACAATGTGTACTAGTGTATTTCTATGGTCAAGATAAACCAATACCAAATTATACTACAACCATGCCAATGGTTTGACCAAAACCATCTTGGTTGTGAGCCTGTACTTATACTCTATAAGGAACTGATAACATGATCTTTTGTGTGACACCACATACCATGTTATCTACAATGTAAAGTATTAGACAATATGCATAACTATAAATATGCAAACAATGATCATGTGATTCTTATTTACAAAGGCTAGGCTTTCAGTATACATCCCAACACTAGATAAAGCCATATTTGATCCAACTTGAGTCTAGTCCATTGACTCATCTCGATCTCCTACAAATAAAGACAAATTTTGTATATAAGTATAAAATTTAGGAGAATTTACAATTAGGTCCCAAAATAATCCAACTCATAAAACATGGAAATAATCAACAATAAATCACTCGAGAGGATAAAAATAGTGATATTAAGGACTAAAATAACACGATAAAATGATAGTTGTCAGACATCCCATGGAAGGTCTATGTCGAGATCGGACAGTTAGTGGTCGTCGAAATCACTTATTTTCGAGCTAACTTTTTATTGCAGTCGAAAACCCTAGCCAGCAGTCGACTGATGGCTTGTAGCAGTCGACTGTTGGGCATCAGTTCGACTGGTAAGGCTTGCAGTTGACTATTGGTCAATGATCAACTTCAAGGAGAGTCAAAACTTATCACCATTTCTCAAGGGCTAGGTGGCATCATCTCATGAAACCTGATCTAAACATTTAGGGTTTCTCAAGGCTATAAAATAAGGAGTTTTCCACCCCATTTCCACCATTCAAAAGCTTCCAAAGTTCTCCTGCAACACCGTGACTCTCCGACAACTCTACGACGCCAAAGTGTTGTCGAAACACCGATGACACGAGCTCGTCCTTCACCTTCCTTAGTCGTTGGTATATATCTTATAGAGTTGTTATTTAATTTACTTCTATTCTACTTCTTTCCGAGTTTTATCGTAAACGTGGTGAGGTAGGTGTGTTACCTCATTCTCGAGCTTTTTGTATTTCCTTGTATTCATTATCTCCTACCTCCAACGAGGAGGACATCTTTAGTGATTTTCCCTCCGTACTGTTGGGATGTATACTGAAAAGTCTATCTTTTGTATGAACATCTTTAGTTTTGAAATAAGAATCACATGATCATTGTTTGCATATTTATGGCTATGCATATTGTCTAATACATTACATTGTAGATAACATGGTATGTAGTGTCACACTGAAGATCAGGTTATCAGTTCCTTGTAAAGTATAAGTAAAGGCTCACAACCGAGATGGTTTTGGACAAACCATTGGCATGGTTGTAGTATGATTTGGTATTGGTTTGTCTTGACCATAGAATCACACTAGTACACTTTGTGTGTATTGAGCAGGACCGACTTAGAGGTGATTCGATTTATTGCTGACTACATAATCGAATCGGACCTCAGATATTATGTTGTACATGCTCTTAATCCCGATATAATAATGGGCACATATACTTAGTATTCATTTCTTTGATTTACCAATGGGCGAGATTTATAGAGTAAATCGATAGGCTCGATAAGCTGGGAAATGATATTATTTATATGGTGTCGTTGATTATAGGAGGAAACCGTGTCCTATATATTAGGATGATGATGTCCCCTTGAGGAGCTCATAAGGTACATCATGTAAACCCTGCAGGTGGACTTGGTCCGACATGATGATGAGGTTGAGTGGTACTACTCATGGAGTTAGATGTGGATTAATTAATTGTCAGTAAATTAATTAATCGACGAACATTCGAGATCTTAAACACGGGGAGATAGATATACAAATAATATATGGAGCCCATATTAACTTATGGGGGTTGGTGAGGTAGATCAATGATAATCCTCTAGTTGAATGGATTATCATTAATGGATCGGACTTTATGTGGGCTTGATCCATTGGGTGGCCAAGATCCAACTCCTCCTCATGGTCCCTATTGTAGCCTATTAAAACCTCATGGAGCCTAGATCCGATAATGAAAAATAAAACTCTAGATCCGACGGTAGAGATTAAATCTCTAGACCCGACGGTTGAGATTAAATCTCTAGATCCGATGGTTGAGATTAAATCCCTAGAACCGACAGTGGAGATTAAAACAAGGCTTAATCCTAACTCTATAAAAGGAGGGATTAGGGTGGGCGGCAAGGGAAATTGGAGGCAAGGAGGGATTAGGGTTTGGGCGGCAAGGGGCTTGGAGGTTGGGCGCCCACAAATTAGGAAATTTTTTTCTTCTTCTTCCTTAGGTGGCCAGCACCCATCCTCTCCTCTCCTCTCTTTGGCCGACATCCAAAGCTCTTCTTTCTCTTCTCCTTGGTCGGTGGAAACAACGGTTAGGGTGATTCCTTGGAGCTCTTGACCAGTGCCCACCATCCCCTCTCTTTGAGCCGGCGTTAAGCTTCAAGTTGGGAGCTTGTTGGTTGGTTCTAGATAGAGGAGAGTTTTGATTATATACTTCCTCTTGTTCGAAGCGAGCAAGGAAAGGAAGATCGTGATCTAGAAGGCTTCGACTTTTGGAACATCGTCGCCCACACGACGTCCAAAAGGAGGAAGGATATACAATAGAAGATCGAGAGGTTTTTGCTTGTTTATATTCTTTTGTATTATGTCTATAATTGTTTTTCAATTATATGCATGTTGTATGTTTTGTTTTGTGGCTAAATTAACTTGGACCCCGAATACAAACACAAAAGTTGGCGATCCGTACATCGTCTATTCTACGGCTAATCGTAGAATAGAGGTTGGTTGATTGAATAACAAGTTTGTTCAAGTGACTACTCTAATCGAATAGCACGACGATGAAACGGTAGCTTGGGTGATCCCTCCTTGTCAAGGATAAATTTTTTTATCCGAGGACATAGAAGAGATCGCCATGAACAAGCGATCGAGTTGAAGTGGAAAGCGAAGTTTCCTACCTTCAAGTGGTATCAGAGCCACGATTTCCGGTTTTGTGTGTTTAGGATTCAGTTACTTTTATGCACTTTTCATATATTATATGTGTCGGATAATAGTAGGATGTGCATAGGTTAACTTTTTGTTTGCTGGCATAGGATCCAACTATTATGGTCATATGTGTGTATGTGATTGTATGTGTGTAATTGTATATTTTGTTGAATCCTCGGGGTTGACGAGGCTAGTATTTAATTTTTTTAATTAGATACGACATTGTTTAGACACTCCTTTTATTTTAGTTTACTTTCAATCTAGATTTCATGTACACTCCCTCGTGGAGTATAGGATCGATGGATGTAAATTAAAATAGTTTTTCTCGGCTCGGATCTCCCGATGGCTTGTACATGACGTAGGGAGGAGCGGACGAGATGGCGATACGACGGGAGGCATATTGGAGACAAAAGCCATAATAGTTGAAAAATATTTCTTTTTCATATTTATTGCTTATTGTTTGATATGCATGTCGTAGACTAGAAAATTCCTCAATTTCAAATTGCTAAGTGGGAGAGGGATATTTTTATAAATTCCCATGGCCTCCATTACGATTTGACATGTGATGCAAACAAACTTACGCGTCGGTTCTGAGTGCCTTCCTCCACATCGGATGAGTTTGTTTGCGAATCACAAGGTCGAATATGGTTATAGGAAATTATTAAGGAGCGTGTGTACTTTCCCATCGAAAGGCACATAACCCGAGATAATTACCTTGGTACCGGATAATGGTGAACACTTAGATACAAATATAAGTATCCTCCCCATCAGAGTCACTGCTTTTATTTGAATGGCCGAAGAGGAACCAACTATTAATTTTATTTGTCAAAAAGTTAGGTTGACAAGATAGTAAAATTAATGGGTGAAACCTCCTCTTACAAATATAGAATTCGTATACGTCCACATTATCATGGCATACGATATTCTCGGTGTTTTGAGGTGTTGGTTGATTTTAAAATTTTATTGTTTGAGGAATCAATAATTTTTTGAAATCTAATGTTTTGATCTATTTGATTCTTAGGTTGTTTTCAAAATGACTTTCAACCCTCTTGCTGTGATACTGAAAGAAAATAAACTTACTGGACCCAATTATGTTGATTGAAAGAGGAATCTTGACATTGTCTTAACTACTGAGGAATACAAATATGTACTCGAAAAGTGCCCTCCTAAGCCTGCAGATGATTCTGGGGAAAAGGAGAAGGAGAGTTATAAAAATTAGATTAAGGTCGTTGAGATGGAGCGGTGTTACATTTTGGCATTTATGTCAAATGTAATGCAACATCAGCATCAAGTCATGCCCACTGCTTATGACATGATGCTCATTCTCAAAGAACTTTTCGGACACCAGAATCGGGCTGCTAGGAAGGAAACCATGAAGAACTTGATGACGACCACCATGATCGAAGGAACACCCATGAGGGATCATGTTCTCAAGATGATGGCTCATTTGAATGAGCTGGAAGTCCTCGGAGCTGAGATCGATGGGGAAACCCAGGTCGATATCATTCTCTAGTCTCTACCTAGGAGTTTTGAGCAGATTTGCCTGAACTACAACATGAACAAGAGGTTGTATTCGTTGGCGAAGCTTCTGACAGAACTCCAGGCGGCAGAGGTGCTTTTTTTCCAGAGTGCTCAGGCACAAGCCATGGTTGCCCAAAAGGTTTCTACTTCTAAGCCAAAAGGCAAGAAGAAGAAGAAACAAGATGGGGCAAAGGTGGCGGGAGTAACTCAAGGAGGAGTGAAGAAGGCGAAAGGCAAGTGCTTCACTTGCAAGCAGACTGGACACTAGAAGAAGGACTGCCCCAACCAGAAGCAGAATAATGGTATATCTTTTGGTCTAGCCATTGAAACATGTTTAGCGGTGTTATCTACCGACACCTGGTGTGTAGATACGGGAGCCACTGATCATGTCTGCAATACTTTGCAAGGGTTCCAGGAAACCAGATGACTGGCTGAGGGGGAGATTACCATATACTTAGGTGATGCCACGAAGGTGGCGGCTATTGCAATGGGAGATTTTTATTTGTCTTTTGAGAGAAATAAAGTTTTGGTTCTTAAAAATTACCTTTATGTACCTCTATTTAGAAAGAATTTGATTTCGATTTCTAAATTGTTTATGGATGGATATTCTATTTCTTTTAATGATAGAGTTGTTATAAAAAGGAATAGGGTGATTATCTCTTCTGGTGCATTGATAGAAAATTTGTATACACTTGAACCAAAAGCTCCCACGATGCAAATAGAAGTGAATAGCTCATCTTCTAATTCCAATAAGAGAAAAGAATCTTTGAAGATGAACCAAACATATCTTTGGCATCTAAGGATTGGTCATATTAACCTAAGCAGAATTCAAAGGTTGATGGCTGTTGGACCTCTGAGTTCGTTAGTGGTGGAAGACTTCCCAACCTGTGAATCTTGCTTGGAAGGTAAAATGACCAAGAGGCCTTTCAAGGACAAGGGGTATAGAGCCAAAGATGTGTTAGAATTGGTTCATTCTGATTTGTGTGGTCCTATGTCTATCCAGGCAAGAGGTGGCTTTGAATATTTTATCTCTTTTATAGACGATTATTCAAGGTATGGATACATTTACTTGATGCGCCGCAAGTCTGAATGCTTTGACAAGTTCAAAGAATTCAAGGTTGATGTGGAGAAACGTCAAGGTAAAAGTATCAAGACACTATGATTTGATCGTAGTGGTGAGTACCTCTTGGGAGAGTTTAAGAATTACTTATTAGAGGCTGGTATTCAATCCCAATTGTCTGCACCTGGCACACCCCAATAGAATGGTGTAGCAGAGCGTAGGAATATGACTCTTATGGAGATGGTTAGATCGATGATGAGTTATTCTGAGTTGCCAGATTCGTTCTGGGGATATGCTCTAAATACGACAGTGTATATTCTGAACATGGTTCCATCTAAATCAGTGCCTTTTACTCCCATAGAATTGTGGACTGGGCGAAAGCCTAGTCTGAGACATATTCGGATTTGGGGGAGTCCAGCACATGTGCTGAAGGCAGATGCTGGTAAGTTGGAACCTCGTACAGAAGTGCGCATGTTCGTTGGTTATCCTAGAGGAATGAAAGGTGGTTTGTTTTATAGTCCTAGAGATCAGAGGGTGATCGTTAGCATGAATGCCAGATTTCTAGAGGAAGACTATGTGATGAACCACAAGCCCATGAGTAAGATTGTTCTGGAGGAATTGAAAGGGGAAGTCACTACTTCAGTACCACTGGTACAAGAGGATATACCACAAGTCACTGCACCACGTGTCACAGAGGATACATAGGTGATACCTCGTCGTAGTGGGAGGGTTGTGAGACAATGTGATAGATTCATGTTCTTGGAAGAATCTTCTGATTTGGTCCCTGGCGAACATGAACCTGATCCCTTGACATATGATGAGGCAATCCAAGATAAAAATGAGGTATCTTCGCAATGTGCAATGAATGCTGAGATTGAATCTATGGATTCAAATCAGGTCTGGGAGCTAGTAGAACCACCCAATGGTGTAAAAACCATTGAATGCAAGTGGATCTACAAAAGAAAGAGATGAATAGATGGGAAGGTTGAGACCTTCAAAGCGAGGCTTGTTGCGAAGGGGTATACTCAGAAAGAGGGTATCGATTATGAGGAAAAATTTTCGCCGGTAGCCATGCTTAAGTCTATCTGGATTCTCTTATGCATTGCTGCTCATATAGATTATGAGGTATGGCAGATGGATGTCAAGATAGCTTTCCTTAATGGAAGTCTTGAGGAAAACATCTATATGAAGCAACCAGAGGGATTCATTGTAAAGGGAAAAGAGCATCTTGTGTGTAAGCTTATTCGGTCCATTTATGGATTGAAGCAAGCTTCGAGGTCTTGAAACATCCACTTTGATGAGGTAATCCAGTCTTATGGATTTATTCAAAGCCCGGATGAGTCCTGTGTATACAAGAGATGTGACGAAAACGTAGTGGTATTTCTTGTACTATACGTAGATGATATTTTGTTAATTGGCAATAATGTCAAGGTGTTATCGGACGTAAGGGTATGGTTGTCCAAATAGTTTGATATAAAGGACTTGGGAGAAGTGGGACATATCCTTGGGATCAAGGTTATAAGGGATCGCAAGAAAAGAATGTTGTGCTTATCTCAAGCTTCATACATAGACACAATTATGGATCGTTTTAGCATGCAAAACTCCAAGAAAGGATTTCTACCTTTCAGGCATGGAGTTCCTTTATCTAAGGAGATGTGTCCTAGAACATCTGAGGAGATAGAGGAGATGAAGGCGGTTCCTTATGCTTCGGCAGTAGCAAGCCTCATGTATGCGATGCTATGTACGAGATCGGATATCTGCTTTGTCGTTGGCATGGTTAGCAGATATCAGAGTAATCCAGGACAGGGGCATTGGACTGCGGTAAAGCATATATTGAAGTACCTGAGAAGGACTAGGGATTATATGCTAGTTTACCAAGCAGACCAATTACTCCCTGTGGGTTACACAGATTTTGACTTCCAATCAGACAGGGATAACAGTAAGTCTACCTCAGGTTTTGTGTTTACTTTAGGAGGTGGAGCCATTGTATGGAGGAGTGTTAAGCAAAAATGTGTGGCGGACTCTACCATGGAAGCTGAGTATGTGGCAGCCTCTGAGGCGGCCAAAGAAGCTGTGTGGCTCAGGAACTTCTTGATGGACTTGGATGTGATTCTTGGTTTGCCCAGAACTATCACAATTTATTGTGATAATAGTGGTACAGTTGCAAACTCGAATGAACCACGAGCCAATAAGGCAAGTAAACACATAGAGCGCAAGTATCACCTGATATGAGAAATCGTAAAGCGAGGAGAAGTAGCTGTGGCCAAGATTGCATCGGAGGATAACCTGGCAGATCCTTTCACTAAGGCCCTTCCAGCGAGAGCTTTTGATAGGCATGTGGAGGGAATGAGAATCAGATGTATGGCATTTGAGGACAGCGTAGTCTTTTAGTATAAGTGGGAGATTGTTGGGATGTATACTGAAAAGTCTATCTTTTGTATAAACATCTTTAGTTTTGAAATAAGAATCACATGATCATTGTTTGAATATTTATGGCTATGCATATTGTCTAATACATTACATTGTAGATAACATGGTGTGTAGTGTCACACGGGAGATCATGTTATCAGTTCCTTGTAAAGTATAAGTAAAGGCCCACAACCGAGATGGTTTTGGACAAACCATTGGCAAGGTTGTAGTGTGATTTAGTATTGGTTTGTCTTGACTATAGAATCACACTAGTACACATTGTGTGTATTAAGCAGGACCGACTTAGAGGTTATTCGATTTATTGCAGACTACATAATCGAATCGGACCTCAGATATTATGTTGTACATGCTCTTAATCCCGATATAATAACGGACACATATACTTAGTATTCATTTCTTTATTGTCAGTAAATTAATTAATCGACGGACATTCGAGATCTTAAACACAAGGAGATAGATGTACAAATAATATATGGAGCCCATATTAACTTATGAGGGTTGGTGAGGTAGATCAATGATAATCCTCTAGTGGAATGGATTATCATTAATGGATCGGACTTTATGTGGGCTTGATCCATTGGGTGGCCAAGATCCAACTACTCCTCATGGTCCCTATTGTAGCCTATTAAAACCTCATGAAGCCTAGATCTGATAACGGAAAATAAAACTCTAGATCCGACGGTAGAGATTAAATCTCTAGATCCGATGGTTGAGATTAAATCTCTAGATCTGACGGTTGAGATTAAATCCCTAGAACCGACGGTGGAGATTAAAACAAGGCTTAAGCCTAACTCTATAAAAGGAGGAATTAGGGTGGGCAGCAAGGGAAATTAGAGGCAAGGAGGGATTAGGGTTTGGGCGACAAGGGGCTTGGAGGTTGGGCGGCCACAAATTACGAAATTTTTTACTTCTTCTTCCTTAGGTGGCTACGCCCATCCTCTCCTCTCCTCTCTTTGGCTGGAGTCCATAGCTCTTCTTTCTCTTCTCCTTGGCCGGTGGAAACAAGGGTTAGGGTGATTCCTTGGAGCTCTTGGCCGGCGCCCACCATCCCCTCTCTTTGAGCCGGCGGCAAGCTTCAAGTTGGGAGCTTGTTTGTTGGTCCTAGATAGAGGAGAGTTTTGATTTTATACTTCCTCTTGTTCGGAACGAGCAAGGAAAGGAAGATCGTGATCTAGAAGGCTTCTACTTTTGGAACATCGTCACCTACACGACGTCCAAAAGGAGGAAGGACAAACAATAGAAGATCGAGAGGTATAAATTTTGCTTGTTTATATTCTTTTGTATTATGTCTATAATTGTTTTTCAATTATATGCATGTTGTATGTTTTGTTTTGTGGCTAAATTAACTTGGACCCCGAATACAAATACAAAAGTCGGCGATCCGTACATCGTCTATTCCGCGGCTAATCGTAGAATAGAGGTTGGTTGCTTGAACAACAAGTTAGTTCAAGTGACTACTCTAATCGAATAGCACGACGATGAAACGGTAGCTTGGGTGATCCCTCCTTGTCAAGGATAAATTTTTTTATCCGGGGACATAGAAGGGATTGTCATGAACAAGCGACCGAGTTGAAGTGAAAAGCGAAGTTTCCTACCTTCAAGTGGTATTAGAGCCACGGTTTCCGGTTACTTTTATGGACTTTTCATATATTATATGTGTTGAATAAGAGTAGGATGTGCATAGGTTAACTTTTTGGTTGTAGGCATAGGATCCAACTATTATGGTCATATGTGTGTATGTGATTGTATGTGTGTAATTGTATATTTTGTTGAATCCTCGGGGTTGACGAGGCTAGTATTTAATTTTTGTAATTAGATATGGCATTGTTTAGACACTCCTTTTATTTTAGTTTACTTTTGATCTAGATTTCATGTACACTCCCTCGTAGAGTATAGGATCGATGGATGTAAATTAAAATAGTTTTTCTCGGCTCAGATCTCCGGATGGCTTGTACATGGCGTAGGGAGGAGCGGACGAGATGGCGATACGACGGGAGGCATATTGGAGACAAAAGCCATAATAGTTGGAAAATATTTCTTTTTCATATTTATTGCTTATTGTTTGATATGCATGTCGTAGACTAGAAAATTCCTCAATTTTAAATTACTAAGTGGGAGAGGGATATTTTTATAAATTCCCATGGCCTCCATTACGATTTGACATGTGATGCAAACAAACTTGCGCATTTTCTCTGAATGCCTTCCTCCACATCGGATGAGTTTGTTTGCGAATCACAAGGTCAAATATGGTTATAGGAAATTATTAAGGAGCGTGTGTACTTCCCCATCAGAAGGCACATAACCCGAGATAATTACCTTGGTACCGGGTAATAGTGAACACTTAGATACAAATATAAGTATCCTCCCCATCAGAGTCACTGCTTTTATGTGTAGGGTCGAAGAGGAACCAACTATTAATTTTATTTGTCAAAAAGTTAGGTTGACAAGATAGTAAAATTAATGGGTGAAACCTCCTCTTACAAATGTAGAATTCGTATACGTCCACACTATCGTGGCATACGATATTCTCGATGTTTTGAGGTGTTGGTTGATTTTAAAATTTTATTGTTTGAGGAATCAATAATTTTTTGAAATCTAATGTTTTGATCTATATGATTCTTAGGTTGTTTTCAAAATGACTTTCAACCCGCTTGCTGTGATACTGAAAGAAAATAAACTTACTTGACCCAATTATGTTGATTGGAAGAGGAATCTTGACATTGTCTTGACTGATGAGGAATACAAATTTGTACTCTTCGAAGAGTGCCCTCTTAAGCCTGCGGATCATTCTGGGGAAAAGGAGAAGGAGAGTTATAAAAAGTGGATTAAGGCCGATGAGATGACGCGGTGTTACATTTTGGCATCTATGTTAAATGTAATGCAACATCAGCATCAAGTCATGCCCACTGCTTATGACATGATGCTCAATCTCAAAGAACTTTTCGGACACCAGAATCGGGCTGCTAGGAAGGAAGCCATGAGGAACTTGATGACGACCACCATGATCGAATGAACACCCATGAGGGATCATATTCTCAAGATGATAGCTCATTTGAATGAGCTGGAAGTCCTCGGAGCTGAGATCGATGGGGAAACCCAGGTCGATAGCATTCTCCAGTCTCTACCTAGGAGTTTTGAGCAGTTTCACCTGAACTACAACATGAACAAGAGGTTGTATTCGTTGGTGGAGCTTTTGACAGAACTCCAGGCGACAGAGGGGATTTTTCATCAGAGTGCTCAGGCGCAAGCCATGGTTGCCCAAAAGGTTTCTACTTCTAAGCCGAAAGGCAAGAAGAAGAAGAAACAAACTGGGGCAAAGGTGATGGAAGGAACTCAGGGAGGAGTGAAGAAGCCAAAAGGTAAGTGCTTCACTTGCAAGCAGACTGGACACTGAAAGAAGGACTGCCCCAACCGAAAGTAGAACAAAGGTATATCTTTTGGTCTAGTCGTTGAAACATGTTTAGCGGTGTTATCTACCGGCACATGGTGTGTAGATACGGGAGCCACTGATCATGTCTGCAATACTTTGCAGGGGTTTCAGGAAACCAGATGACTTGCTAAGGGGGAGATTACCGTATACTTAGGCGATGCCACGAAGGTGGCGGCTGTTGCAGTGGGAGATGTTTATTTGTCTTTTGAGAGAAATAAAGTTTTGGTTCTTAAAAATTGCCATTTTGTACCCTTATTTAGAAAGAATTTGATTTCGATTTCTAAATTGTTTATGGATTGATATTCTATTTCTTTTAATGATAGAGTTGTTATAAAAAGGAATAGGGAGATTATCTGTTCTGGTGCATTGGTAGAAAATTTGTATACACTTGAACCAAAAGCTCCCACGATGCAAATAGAAGTGAATAGCTCATCTTCTAATTCCAATAAGAGAAAAGAACCTTCGAAGATGAACCAAACATATCTTTGGCATCTAAGGCTTGGTTATATTTACCTAAGCAGAATTCAAAGGTTGATAGCTGATGGACCTCTGAGTTCGTTAGTGGTGGAAGACTTCCCTGTCACGCCCGCCCTTTCCAGGGGTTCGGAGGGGCGGCGCGATGCGATCGTACATACATGCATTACAGCGGAAGACTGTTGGATCGAAAGTGTCGCTAGAGGGGGGGGTGAATAGCGATACGGTGTCGTTAAAAAAAACTTTTGCAATAAGTAAAAAGCAAGTAGAGAGTGCACAGCGGAAATATAAAGTAGACAAGATATTTTTACGTGGTTCACAATCTTTCGATTGCTAATCCACGGCCCTAGTGATCCTTGATCACGTACGGAGGGCAATTCACTAAAACCACTCCTCCTCGTTGGAAGTAGGAGCAACGATCACAAAAAGAAATCAAGGCAAAGGGACACTCCCCCTTTCCTTGTTACGATTAAAGCACAAAGACAATTTAAAGAAGTAGAACTTAAATAAATATACCGACAACTCTTATAAGTAGAAGATGTAGCTTTCGTTGTCGGCGGCACTTCGTCGTAGCAAATGTGAGTAGTAGTAGCGGCGTTACGACGGCGTGTTGAGAGCTCTTGATTTCTTATCTTTTTGCTTGGCGTGAACATGTCTATTTATGGATATTGATCTATGAATTTAGACATAGGTAGTGTCCAAGGTGAGGTTCTTATCCCCAAGTCTTGCTCATCCACATCCTTTGCCAACTCAAGGATGAGGTGCTTCATCCAACCACCTTGTGCCACCTCAAGGAGGCCTTCACGCCAACTTGTTGGAGCCATCCAACTTGTGCCACATCATGGGAGCCAACCATCTTGTGCCAACTCTCCTCATTTTGGGCGTCCAAGCTTGATGGTGGTTTGCCAACCATCTTGTGCCAACTCACCTCATTTTGGGCGTCCAACTTGATGATGGTTTGGATGTCCACCTTGATGCCACATCACCTAATTTTGGGGTCCAAGCTTGGTGATGGTTTGGATGTCCACCTTGATGCCACATCACCCTTTGTACCAAAACACGAGTCAAGTCCAAATTCACTTGAAATTCGAGCTCTTCTCGAGGCGAACTAGACCAGATTGGATGTAGTAGACATGGTCAAAGGGTTTTGATGATACAAGTTAGCTTAAAATATAAAGTACGATGGTTCTAACTAAGATCTCGACCTAGACCTTCCATTGGAGGTATTGGGTCGGATCTACGCTTAACGCCCTTGCCGCTTTCACGAGCTTACCTTGTAGCCTCGCTTCCGGTCTTCACCGAGTACCTCGGCTTCTCCGAAATCCCTCTCGGCATTGCGACCACCTCGGTTCCCACCGGGTGTCGCAGACCTTCCGCTCAACTTTAGCATTTCTGCACACTTAATTGAGCTCGTAAGATAACAAATATACTCTTAACTATTGAGCCTTTTGCCATAATCAAAATATCGGTTCGACTTTGGTGCCCACTGCACCAACAATCTCCCCCTTTTTGATTCATGGCAAACCGACACAAAAGTTAAGGAAAAATTAAGCTAGCATAAAGATTAAATATGAATGAGCTAGCATAATGATTAAATATGAATGAGCTAGCATAATGATTAAATATGAATGAGAAATATTATTGTTTCAAGTTCTCCCCTTTGAGGTAACCTCCCCCTTGACCGAAGGTGAGTTCTTGAAAAATAATTTTTACTCCCCCTTAATAGTTGCTTAAATAATTATACTCCATGGTTCATATCGATGCACTGAATCTACATCTGGAACCAGGAGTAAGGTCCTAACATCTCACGCATCTCACGTGGCTAAGTACACAAACACATTAGTCCTATGTGTTGTGAGAGGAGTTTGCTCCTTAACTCGATAGGTATATGATTTCTAAGGTAAGACTTAGGCTAATTTCATAAAAAGAAGCAAAAATAGAGTACATATATAGAAAAATTTAAATCCTACTCTATTACGCACATACCTAACTTTCGTCTTAATAAACTAAATTCGGCTTCGGGTAGTGGTTTGGTGAAGATGTCCGCTAGGTTTGATTTGGACTCAACATACTCTAGTTGTATAGTTCCATTAGTTACATGTTCCCTAATGAAGTGGTGTTTAACTTCTATATGTTTTGTCCTAGAATGACATATTGGATTTTTAGTTAAGTTAATTGAACTGATGTTATCTATGTAGGTTTTAATGTTGTTAAAGATTAAGCTAAAGTCTTGGAGAGTGTGCTTCATCCACAGGAGCTGAGAGACACACTCACCCATCGCAACGTATTCGGCAACGGTGGTAGATAAGGCAACGCAATCGCTTCCTATCGCACTAACTCACTAGACTCGAGCCGAGGATTTGACAACAACCACTCGTGCTCTTTCTATCGAGTTTACTAGCGGCATAGTCGGAGTCGGAGTAGCCGATTAGATTAAACTCGGTAGATCTAGGGTACCAAATACCTACGTTTAGCGTGCCCTTTAGATATCTAAGGATATGCTTGACTAGGGTTAGGTGAGACTCCTTAGCACAGGTTTGTAACCTTGCGCACATACTTACCGCGAATAAAATGTCGGGTCGGCTCGCGGTTAAGTATAGGAGACTTCCTATTGCGCTCCTATAGTATTTTAGGTCAACGGGTTTTCCTTCTACATCTTCGTTTATATTAACATTAGTTGCTATAGGTGTATTAATTATTTTAGCATCTTGCATTCCAAATCGATTTATTAAGTCCTTAGTATATTTTTGTTGATGTAAATATATTCCATCTTTAGTTTGTTTAATTTGTAAACCTAAGAAGAAACTTAACTCTCCTACTAAATTCATTTCAAATTCACTTTCCATAAGTGAGATGAATTCGTTTAGCAGGATCGAGTTGGTAGTTCCAAAAATTATATCATCTACATAGATTTGGGCTATAAAGATTTCTTTTCCTACGGTTTTTACGAATAAGGTTGGGTCGACTAAACCTTGGTTGAATCCTTTGGACTTAAGATAGATCGAAAGCCTTTCGTACCAAGCTCTTGGGGCTTGTTTGAGTCCATATAGGGCTTTCTTAAGTCTAAGGACATGGTCAGTTTATCTAGATTTTGAATCCGGAGGTTGGTAGCGTAAACTTCTTCCTTAATGTATCCATTCAAAAATGCTGACTTGACATCCATTTGAAACAATTTAAAACCTCGATGTGCAGCATATGCTAACAACATTCGGATGGACTCTAGTCTTGCTACGGGGGCGTAGGTCTCATCGTAATCTAAACCTTCGACTTGACTAAACCCTTTTGCGACTAACCTAGCTTTATTTCTAACTACTTCACCTTTATCATCAAGTTTATTTCGAAATACCCACCTTGTTCCAATAATTGATTTTTCTTTAGGTGGTGGTACTAATTCCCGGACTTCATTTCTAGTGAATTGAGCTAGCTCTTCTTGCATAGCAATAATCCAGTCGGGATCAAGAAGTGCTTGTTCAATAGTTTTGGGTTCGATTTTGGAAATTTGAGATTTGACTAATGTTTGTATGAAGCTCTAGTTGAACCCTAAATTTGGATCACCTATAACTTGATTGATAGGATGACTTGGGTTAGGGTCATCTATCACTTGGTCGATAGGATGACTTGGTTGGGACGAGATTCAAGTTCAAGATCAGAGTCGGGTTTGCTATAAGTTGATTTGCTAGTTGGTTTTGTTAAGGATTGAACGGGTTCGTGTCCTTCGTCGAAAACTATATTAATGGTTTCTTCGACTCTAAGAGTGTCGTGATTGTATACCCTATAAGCTCTACTGGTGGTTGAGTATCCTAGAAAGGTTCGATGAGGGTTTTGGATTTGAATTTCCTAGGTAATCCTTAGTGTTTAAGATATGTACCTTGCATCCAAATACCCTAAAGTATTTGATGTTTGGTATTTTATCGTGATAAATCTCGTACGAGGACTTTTGGTGCCTCTTTACCATAAGGATCCTATTTTGGACATAGCAAGCCGTACTAACGACCTCTGCCCAAAATCTATCGGGTAGGTTATACTCGTTTAACATTGTCCTAGCGGCTTCTTGTAGGGTTCTATTTTTCCGTTCGACTAACCCATTTTGTTGTGGGGTTCTAGGACATGAAAACTCATGGTGGTATCCGTTTAGGTTACAGAAATCTGTAAACTGTGGTTTTGAATTCACCACCATGATCGCTTCTAAGTCTTTTAATCTTAAGGTTCTTTTGATTTTCGATTAACCTACAAAGATTGATTAGTTGGTCTAGGGTATCATTTTTATGTTTGATAAACCTAACCCAAGTAAATCTAGAATAGTCGTCAATTATGACTAAGCAAAATTGACTACCATTGAGTGACTTAGCTCCATGTGAATCAAATAGATCCATGTGTAGGAGCTCAAGAACACTTTTGGTTCGTTCTTGATTAGTTAATTGATGTTGTGTCCTAGATTGTTTACCTTGTTGACAAGCATTACATATTTTATTATCCAAGTTGTTTAGTTTAGGCAAACCTATAACCAAGCCACTCGACTCATCTTGTGGGCGAGTCTTGGAGTGCAGTGTCAGTCTTGATTGCCATAACCAAGATTCCTCTTCTTTGTGTCATAAGACACTCGGTTGAGGAGTTGGGTAAATTTATTGTGTAGATGTTGCTATTCCTAGTTCCTTTAAGTATTATTTTAGATGTTGCATTTATCTTGATTACGCATTCATTTTCTAGAAATATGACCTTATAATTGTTATCACACAATTGGCTTACACTAAGTAAATTATATTGAAAGTTTTCTACTAATAAGACATTTTGAATTGTAAAGTTAGAGTTGAGCTCAATATCACGATCCGATGATTTTGAGCTTGCCGTTATTTCGAGCTACCGATCCTTGTCGTTTGAATCGTAACCCGAAAATTTGAGTTGATCCCGGTCATGTGTCGGGAGCAACCAGCATCAACATCCATTGATCCTACATATAAGGTAGTTGGATCGGATATTGGAATTACTAAAGGGTTGTTTGTAAGTTTTAAACCTAAATCATCTCACCAATATCTACATGATCAAAACATGTTATTCCTATGTGTTATTGTGAGATGACTTTCAATTTTACTTGATTAATTTTAATGAATTTAAATTAAACACATTATGTTAGATTCGGATTTATTCTAAGCTCATCAAGTAATATTTTCAAGAGATTAGCTTCCTTGTCTTGGCGAGGCACAGAGGCCTTCTTTGATCGGAACAACGACCACTTCCTTAGACAAAGCTAATTTCAAGAAATTGATAACTCGACTTACTTGTGACTACATCTTGGTCTAACTAGTTATTATTGAAAATAGGCTCCCCGAGGCTCAATCTATTCGTAGCATTTTAGTTGATTATGAGTCCTATCTAAAAATTCTAAAAATAAAGGAAAAACTAAGCATGCAATTTCTAATAATTAAAAAAAATAATTTTTTTTTTGGCTCCCCCTGGACCATTGAATCGTGTGGGTCTATTAACATATTTAATTTGGTCATTGTGAACCCAATACATGTTATATCCTAAAGTTGAAATCAAAGTGTTATTAGGGACACATGCTTGGAAATTTTTCTTATGTTGGTTTACTATAGACATTTATGACTTATTGGTTGTATTTGAGTTAAACCCGAGTCCGGCCTTGTTGTACACGGCCCTTTGTGATCCAAGTAAGAGGTCAAGTCCCTTGGATCCCAAAGTGAACCTTTCCAACGTGTTCCTAAGGTCTTGACTTGTGTTTTCAAAGCGAGTTCTCAACTTCAAGCTTTTCAGCAGGTTGAGTCCTCCTCTTGAATACAAGTAGTCGAAGAGGTTAGGGAGACCTCATGTTTGAGGAGGTTAACCTCCTCAATTAGGGTCTCGACCTTGGACTCGGACTTAGCTAGTTTCTTATTTAAAAATTTAATTGCACCATACAAAGTATTAAGTAACGACCGACTTACCCTTAATGATTCTTTTGAACCGGATACGGATCCGTGGCTTGTCTTGAATGGAAGCTCATCGCCAGTTCGGACTCGGACTCTTCTTGATTTGAGTCGTGCTCGATCGGCTTACCATTAGAGCTTGGATATCGTCTTCTTCCTCCAACTCCTCCCAAGTAGCGTTTAGCGCTTTCTTGGTCTTTGATCGTTATTCTTTAGCTTTGGGCACTTTCGGACTTGATGTGGCCGACACATGCACTCATAGCATCTAAAATTAGAAGTATTTGAATTAGGTTTAGGCTTACCTTGAGTTGTTGGTCGTTTTCGTCTCTTGATCATCTTAGAACTAGATTGACTAGTTCGGATTCTATTCGAGTCTACTTCCGATTCGGACTAAACGTCTTCTTCCTTGGGGTGGCTTGCTTGCGGGCTTCTTCTTCTTGGAACACGCAACTAACGCAATACTCTTCTCGGCTGGACCACGTTAGTTTGCTCATGTAATTCAAGTTCGAAAACAATTCGTCTAACCTAATTTTAGAAAGGTCCTTGGAGACCTTGTAGGCATCGACCATGGATGCCCACAAGGTGGTCCTAGGAAGCGAGTTAAGAGAATACGATAAGGTCGCGATTCTCGACCTTTTGTCAATGGCATGGAGTTGGTTGGCGATGTCTTGGATCTACGAGCATGTAGTTGAGTTGCGGTCTCGTTTTCCTGCATTTTCAAGTTATACAATTTATTTAAAAGTAAATCTCTTTTACATACCCTTACGTCGGTGCCTTCGTGTAGTTCCACTAGCTTGGTCCATAAGTCCTTTGCACTAATGAAGGGGCCGACGCGGTTGAGCTCTTCCTTGGACAACCCACATTGCAAGATTTGAGTTGCCTTGGCATCGGCTTCTACTTGTTTTTTCATGGAATTTGACCATTGATCGTAACCCAAAGATTCACCATCTTCATTAATAGGAAGTGTGAAACCGGTTTGGATTACGATCCACATATCGATTTGGGTTTTAAGAAAGCATTCCATCCGACCCTTCAAATAACGCAAGTCATTACGTTGTAAAGCGGGGTGGTGATGCTAAACCCTTCGAGATGGGCCATTTAAAAACAAGAAGAAGAGCGGAAAAGAATCTTGCAAAACACACACGAAAAGAATATTCCAAGACTTTCGTCTTGGATTAGTAGTCTTGAGAAGTAAAAAGAAAAATATATAAAAAATGTAACTTTCAAAAAGAAATAAACAATCAAATGCGAATGTCGTTGAAGTTACGGATGACAACCTTACTCGTGATATAACACGAAGGACAACCTTATCCGGATCCTAAAGCCTCTAATGCAATTCTATATGTAGGAGAAGATAAGCAAGTGAAATAATTATACGAAAACAGAAATAAATAAATAAAAAATCTGTGAAAAAAAGAAAAACAAAGCTAGATTGGTGGTTTCACCGAATCTTAGCGCCCCCGGCTCTGATACCAATTGTTGGATCGAAAGTGTCGCTAGAGGGGGGGTGAATAGCGATACGGTGTCGTTAAAAAACTTTTGCAATAAGTAAAAAGCAAGTAGAGAGTGCACAGCGGAAATATAAAGTAGACAAGATATTTTTACGTGGTTCACAATCTTTCGAGTGCTCATCCACGGCCCTAGTGATCCTTGATCACGTCACGGAGGCAAGTCACTACAACCACTCCTCCTCGTTGGAAGTAGGAGCAACGATCACAAAAAGAAATCAAGGCAAAGGGACACTCCCCCTGTCCTTGTTACGATTAAAGCACAAAGACAATTTAAAGAAGTAGAACTTAAATAAATATACCGACAACTCTTATAAGTAGAAGATGTAGCTTTCGTTGTCGGCGGCACTTCGTCGTAGCAAATGTGAGTAGTAGTAGCGGCGTTACGACGGCGTGTTGAGAGCTCTTGATTTCTTATCTTTTTTTCTTGGCGTGAACATGTCTATTTATGGATATTGATCTATGAATTTAGACATAGGTAGTGTCCAAGGTGAGGTTCTTATCCCCCAAGTCTTGCTCATCCACATCCTTTGCGCCAACTCAAGGATGAGGTGCTTCATCCAACCACCTTGTGCCACCTCAAGGAGGCCTTCACGCCAACTTGTTGGAGCCATCCAACTTGTGCCACATCATGGGAGCCAACCATCTTGTGCCAACTCTCCTCATTTTGGGCGTCCAAGCTTGATGGTGGTTTGCCAACCATCTTGTGCCAACTCACCTCATTTTGGGCGTCCAAGCTTGATGGTGGTTTGGATGTCCACCTTGATGCCACATCACCCTTTGTACCAAAACACGAGTCAAGTCCAAATTCACCCCCTTGAAATTCGAGCTCTTCTCGATTTGGAACTAGACCAAGTGATTGGTAGTAATGACAGTAGTCAAAGGGTTTTGGGCTGATACAAAGTTAAGCTTAAAATATAAAAAATGCGATGGTTCTAACCAGCGATCTCGACCTAGACCTTCCATTGGAGGTATTGGGTCGGATCTACGCTTAACGTCCTTGCTTCGCTTTCACACGAGCTTACCTTGTAGCCTCGCTTCCGGTCTTCACCCGAGTACCTCGGCTTCCTCCGAAATCCCTCTGGCGTTGCCCGACCACCTCGGTTCCCACCGGGTGTCGCAGACCTTCCGCTCAACTTTAGCATTTCTGCACACTTAATTGAGCTCGTAAGATAACAAATATACTCTTAACTATTGAGCCTTTTGCCATAATCAAAATATCGGTTCGACTTTGGTGCCCACTGCACCAACAAAGACTACATATACTTCTTACAGTGGAAGACTTTCGACTTATTTTTTTTCTTCTTTTAAATATAAACATGCATCATCATTTCATAGATACTTCTTTTGAAACATAGAGCATGCATCATCATTTCATAAGTACTTAGTTCAAGTTCATAAAAATCATCTTAAGGAAAAACATGCATAAGGAAACATAACAGATCTCCTCCACCATGCCACTACCACACACACTTTGCCCCTCCTGCTACTCCCTTTAGTTTAGCCACCCTTTACCCTTATTTGCAGTACAAGGAAACATAAACTATAAGCACATAGACTTAGTAAGATCCTGTCCTACTCACAAAAACCATACGTCAAGCATTAAACATAGAGTAGTGACATGATCATATAACACATATAAGCATAACATTCATATAAACATACCAAGACATATAAACAAACATAACATGCATATAAACATACAAGAACATAAGCAAACATAACATGCGTATAACATACCATAACATAAGCATAGCATTCATATAAACATCTAAGAACATAAGCAAACATATCGTGCATATAACATACCAGAACATAAGCAAGCATAACATACATATAGACATACAAGAATATAAACAAGCATAACATACATATAGACATACAAGAACATAAGCAAGCATAACATGCATATAAACATAAGCATAACATGAATATAACATCATAATGATCCAGACATGAACTAAGGATATATGCAGGATGCTCTTTGAAAACATATATTATAGGTATTTAAACATAATCTCAACATATTGGGCCCGGCATTGTACCACATCATCATCATCATAGTGCGCATCCCTAAATAGGCCTGAGGTAGCTAATCCCGAACCTACTAGGTTACTAGGCCCGTACTATGTCTGTCGACCTAGGGGCCATCATCATAACATAGAAGCCCATCCTAGGCCCGTACTTATGACCGTTGGCCTAGGGCATCTGGGAGCCCATCTCGTACTAGGTCCATACTATGACCGTCGACCTAGGGGCAATCATAACATAGAAGCCCATCCTAGGCCCGTACTATATCCGTCGGCCTAGGGCAACTTAGGAGCCCATCCCTTTGGACCTTGTTAGGGCCCGGTACAAGCCATGCAGAAAGTAAAATACTTATCATGCTTCATATCATAACATATCATATTTCTTTTCATAAACATATCATGTTCCTTATCATGGCATATCATGTTCCTTCTTCATAGCATATCATGTTCCTTCTTCATAACATATCATTTTTCTTTTCATAACATATCATTTTTCTTTTCATAACATATCATATTCCTTCTTCATAACATATCATATTTCTTTTCATACATATCAAGTTCCTTCTTTATAACATATAATACATTCACACAATTCACATGACAATGAGCATAACATGATCATACATTTAACATGGTAATGAGCAGAAATTTATCATGCATCCCTACTATTAACATAGACATATGGTAGTGACATAACATAGACATATAGTAGTGACATAAACCAATCATGCTAAACCACTTGAGCAAGGACTCCTTAACATCATGTTAACATCACACACATATAGGGCATGACATAAACATCATGAACAAGCATACATGGAGTGATCTAAACTTCATGGAGTTCTACCAAAGTTTTAAACCCTAAACAACTTATATATGATCTAACTAACCACATCTTAATTCTTTCACATATAAAGCATGGCATGGAAGGCACTTAGGAGTTTAGATAAGTCTTCGTCGAGAGTTTCAAGAAAACCTAAGATCCATTTCTTAAATCTAGATTAGCTTTCACATGTTACCTATATCTACATTCAAAACATAGCATGGCAATTTATAGATCATAGCATGATAGACCTAAATGGGTCTTGGCCGAATGGTTCAAAGAACTTAAAAGATCAACCACTTAAATCTAGGTTAGCCAACAACATGTTATCTTCATTTAACATCAAAACATAGCATGAACTCATCTATAGCATGCCATAGAACATGTTATCTTCATCTAACATCAAAACATGGCATGAACTCATTTAAAGCCTAGCATAGAACATGTTATCTTCATCTAACATCAAAACATATCATGAACTCATCTAGAGCATGGCATAGAAAAAACACATTAGGGGTCCAAAGGGGCTTGGTCGAGAGTCCTAGGAGGGTTTGAAGATCAACCACTTAACCAAACCCATCTAGAAACCTATCATCATCATATTCATATAAGGTATAGCATAGATCATCATGGAGAGCACAAGTAATGGTCTTGGTCGAAAGTTTCTTGGAGTTTTTAAAATCAAACACTTAACCAAACCTATCTAGCAACCTATCATCATCATATTCCTACAAGGTATGGCATGGTTCATCATTGAAAACACAAGTAAGGGTCTTGGCCGAATGGTTCATGAAGGGATTTACATAATAACATCAATCGAAAACAACTTGTATGCACGTGAGAGGATACTTACATCCTTCGCTTTGTTATTAGTTGGAAAATACCCTAAGGGATGCCAAACCTAAAGCCTTCTTCTTGCTTGGCTAGATTTCGGAAAATGGAAGAGAAGGAGAGTAGGTTTCGGTGAGGAAGAAGAAGAGGAGAAGTGGAGAATGAAAAATGGCTTTTCTCTTGTCTCCTCATTTCCTATTTATTCACTTGAAGGTGTCCCTTAGCCTCCCTTACCCTTATCTATCATTTCCCATATTCCTCTAATAGTACAACCCTACTGGGCTTCTGGTTATGGGATACATCTTAGGGCTTAGCTATCTACTAGAGGTTTGGGGTTCAATTCCTAGGCCATGCATCCTTTTTGGCTCTATTTCTTTTATTTCTTTGAAAGAGCCCACATAAAGCCCATTATAATCATGCGAAAATTCTTGTAAAATTGCTAGGAATTTTACGGGCGTTACATTCCCAACCTGTGAATCTTGCTTGGAAGGTAAAATGACCAAGAGGTCTTTCAAGGCCAAGGGGTATAGAGCCAAAGATGTGTTGGAATTGGTTCATTCTGATTTGTGTGGTCCTATGTCTATCCAGGCAAGAGGTGGCTTTGAATATTTTGTCTCTTTTATAGACGATTATTCAAGGTATGGATACATTTACTTGATGCGCCCCAAGTCTGAATGCTTTGACAAGTTCAAAGAATTCAAGGCTGATGTGGAGAAACGTCAAGGTAAAAGTATCAAGACACTACGATCTGATCATGGTGGTGAGTACCTCTTGGGAGAGTTTAGCAATTACTTATCAGAGGCTGGGATTCAATCCCAATTGTCTGCACCTGGCACACCCCAATAGAATGGTGTCGTAGAGCGAAGGAATTGGACTCTTATGGAGATGGTTAGATCGATGATGAGTTATTCTGAGTTGCCAGATTCATTCTGGGGATATGCTCTAGATACGACAGTATGTATTCTGAATATGGTTCCATCTAAATCAGTGCCTTCTACTCCCACAGAATTGTGGACTGGGTGAAAGCCTAGTCTGAGACATATTCGGATTTGAGGGAGTCCAGCACATGTGCTGAAGGCAGATGCTGGTAAGTTGGAACCTCATACAAAAGTGTGCATGTTCGTTGGCTATCCTAGAGGAATGAAAGGTGGTTTGTTTTATAGTCCTAGAGATCAGAGGGTGATCATTAGCACGTACGCCAGATTTCTAGAAGAAGACTATGTGATGAACCACAAGCCCATGAGTAAGATTGTCCTGGAGGAATTGAAAGGGGAAGTCACTACTTCAGTACCACCGGTACAAGAGGATATATCATAAGTCACTGCACCGCGTGTCACAGAGGATACACAGGTGATACCTCGTCGTAGTGGGAGGGTTGTGAGACAACCTGATAGATTCATGTTCTTGGGAGAATCTTCTGATTTGGTCCCTGGCGAACATGAACCTGATCCCTGGATATATGACGAGGCAATCCAAGATAAAGATGCGATATCTTGGCAAAGTGCAATGAATGTTGAGATAGAATCTATGGATTCAAATCAGGTCTGGGAGCTAGTAGAACCACCCAATGGTGTAAAAGTCATTGGATGCAAGTGGATCTACAAAAGAAAGAGAGGAATAGATGGGAAGGTTGAGACCTTCAAAGCAAGGCTTGTTGTGAAGGGGTATACTCAGAAAGAGGGTATCGATTATGAGGAAAATTTTTCACCGATAGCCTTGCTTAAGTCTATTCGGATTCTCTTATACATTGCTGCTCATATGGATTATGAGGTATGGCAGATGGAAGTCAAGACAACTTTCCTTAATAGAAGTCTTGAGGAAAACATCTATATGAAGCAACCAGAGGGATTCATTGCAAAGGGCTAAGAGCATCTTGTGTGTAAGCTTAATCGGTCCATTTATGGATTGAAGCAAGCTTATAGGTCTTGGAACATCCGCTTTGATGTGGTAATCTAGTTTTATGGATTTATTCAAAGCCCGGATGAGTCTTGTGTATACAAGAGATGTGACAAAAATGTAATAGTATTTCTTGTACTATACGTAGATGACATTTTGTTAATTGGAAACAATGTCAAGGTGTTATCGGACGTAAGGGTATGGTTGTCCAAACAGTTTGATATGAAGGACTTGGGAGAAGTGGGACACATCCTTGGGATCAAGGTTATAAGGGATCGCAAGAAAAGGATGTTGTGCTTATCTCAAGCTTCATACATAGACACAATTATGGATCGTTTTAGCATGCTAAACTCCAAAAAAGGATTTCTACCTTTCAGGCATGGAGTTCCTTTATCTAAGGAGATGTGTCTTAGAACATCTGAGGAGATAGTGGAGATGAAGGCGGTTCCTTATGCTTCGGCAGTAGGAAGCCTCATGTATGTGATGCTATGTATGAGATCAGATATCTGCTTTGTCGTTGGCATGGTTAGCATATATCAGAGTATTCCATGATAGGGACATTGGACTGCGGTAAAGCATATATTGAAGTACCTGAGAAGGACTAGGGATTATATGCTAGTTTACCAGGAAGACCAATTACTCCCTGTGGGTTACACAGATTCCGACTTCCAATCAGACAGGGATAACAGTAAGTCTACCTCAGGTTTTATGTTTACATTAGGAGGTGGAGCCATTGTATGGAGGAGTGTCGAGTAGAAATGCGTGGCGGACTCTACCATGGAAGTTGAGTATGTGGCAGCCTCTGAGACGGCCAAAGAAGTTGTATGGCTCAAGAACTTCTTGATGGACTTGGATGTGATTCCTGGTTTGCCCAGAACTATCACAATTTATTATGATAATAGTGGAGAAATTGCAAACTCAAAGGAACCACGAGCTCATAAGGCAAGTAAACACATAGAGCGCAAGTACCACCTGATATGAGAAATCGTAAAGCGAGGAGAACTAGGTGTGGCCAAGATTGCATCGGAGGATAACCTGACAGATCCTTTCACTAAGGCCCTTCCGGCGAGAACTTTTGATAGGCATGTGGAGGGAATGGGAATCAGATGTATGGCAGTTTGAGGACAACATAGTCTTTTAGTATAAGTGGAAGATTGTTGGGATGTATAACGAAAAGTCTATCTTTTTATGAACATCTTTAGTTTTGAAATAAGAATCACATGATCATTGTTTGCATATTTATGGCTATGTATATTGTCTAATACATTACATTGTAGATAACATGGTGTGTAGTGTCACACGGGAGATCATGTTATCAGTTCCTTGTAAAGTATAAGTAAAGGCTCACAACCGAGATGATTTTGGACAAACCATTGGCATGGTTGTAGTGTGATTTGGTATTGATTTGTCTTGACCATAGAATCACACTAGTACACTTTGTGTGTATTGAGCAAGACCAACTTAGAGGTGATTCGATTTATTGCTGACTACATAATCGAATCGGACCTCAGATATTATGTTGTACATGCTCTTAATCCCGATATAATAATGGGCACATATACTTAGTATTCATTTCTTTGATTTACCAATGGGCGAGATTTATAGAGTAAATCGATAGGTTCGGTAAGTTGGGAAATGATATTATTTATATGGTGTGCCATTGATTATAGGAGGAAACCGTGTCCTATATATTAGGATGATGATGTCCCCTTGAGGAGCTCATAAAGTTCATCATGTAAACCCTGCAGGTGGACTTGGTCCGGCATGGTGATGAGGTTGAGTTGTACTACTCATGGAGTTAGTTGTTGATTAATTAATTGTCAGTAAATTAATTAATCGATGGACATTCGAGATATTAAACACGGGGAGATAGATGTACAAATAATATATGGAGCTCATATTAACTTATGGGGGTGGGTGAGGTAGATCAATGATAATCCTCTAGTGGAATGGATTATCATTAATGGATCGGACTTTATGTGGGCTTGATCCATTGGGTGGCCAAGATCCAGCTCCTCCTCATGGTCCCTATTGTAGCCTATTAAAACCTCATGAAGCCTAGATCCGATAATGGAAAATAAAACTCTAGATTGACGGTAGAGATTAAATCTCTAGATCCGACGGTTGAGTTTAAATCTCTAGATCCGACAGTTGATATTAAATCCCTAGAACCGACGGTGGAGATTAAAACAAGGCTTAAGCCTAACTCTATAAAAGGAGGGATTAGGGTGGGCGGCAAGGGAAATTGGAGGCAAGGAGGGATTAGGGTTTGGGCGGCAAGGGGCTTGGAGGTTGGGCGGCCACAAATTAGGAAATTTTTTCCTTCTTCTTCCTTAGGTGGTCGGCGCCCATCCTCTCCTCTCCTCTCTTTGGCCGGCATCCAAAGCTTTTCTTTCTCTTCTCCTTGGCCGGTGGAAACAAGGGTTAGGGTGATTCCTTGGAGCTCTTGGTCGGCGCCCACCATCCCCTCTCTTTGAGCCGGCAGCAAGCTTCAAGTTGGGAGCTTGTTGGTTGGTCCTAGATAGATGAGAGTTTTGATTATATACTTCCTCTTGTTCGGAGCGAGCAAGGAAAGGAAGATCGTGATCTAGGAGGCTTCGTCTTTTGGAACATCGTCGCCCACATGACGTCCAAAAGGAGGAAGGACATATAATAGAAGATCGAGAGGTATAAATTTTGCTTGTTTATATTCTTTTGTATTATATCTATAATTGTTTTTCAATTATATGCATGTTGTATGTTTTGTTTTGTGGCTAAATTAACTTGGACCCCAAATACAAACACAAAAGCCTACGATCCGTATATCGTCTATTCCGCGACTAATCGTAGAATAGAGGTTGGTTTCTTGAACAACAAGTTTGTTCAAGTGACTACTCTAATCGAATAGCACGATGATGAAATGGTAGCTTGGGTGATCCCTCCTTGTCAAGGATAAATTTTTTTATCCAAGGACGTAGAAGGGATCGTCATGAACAAGCGACCGAGTTGAAGTGGGAAGCGAAGTTTCCTACCTTCACGTACACGATCTTGGATCGTAAGGGCCTTAGATTAGCAGCTGAAGGCTGTGAACCAAGTAAAATAAATTGTGTTCATTTATTTTCCGCTGTGTGTTTACTCTTACTCATGTTTTATATCGAACAAAAATGAAAAGTTTTTCTTGCGCTATTCACCCCCCTCCCCCTCTAGCGCTCATATTGATCCAAAAAGTGGTATCAGAGCCGGGCGCGCTACGATTTGGTGTAACCACCAATCTAGCATCTTGATTAAGTTTCTTTTAATATTAGCTTTTCAATTCGTAGCATTTTTCATTTCATTAAATTCCTATCTCCCGCACTACTAATCAAAGACGAGAGTCTTGGTACTTTCTTTTGTTTTTGTGTTTCCGAGGTTTTTTTTCTTTTCTTCTAAATGGCCCATCTCGAAGGGTTTAGCACCGTCTGACCTCCATTTTACAATGAAGACGATTTCCGTTACTGGAAGGGTTGAATGGAGTGCTTCCTAAAAACCCAAATCGAGATGTGGATTGTAATCCAAACCGGGTTCACACTTCCTACTAATGAAGTTGGTGAATCGTTGGATTACGATGAATGGACGAACGCCATGAAAAGGCAAGTGGAAGTCAAGTCCAAGGTGACCCAAATCCTTCAATGTGGCTTGTCCAAAGAGGAGCTAAACCGTGTCATCCCTTTCATAAGTGCGAAAGATCTATGGAACAAACTCGTAGAACACATCCTTAGGAACACATCCTTAGTTCTTCTTAAGTACTTAAGGATTGTCTTAATAGCCACCCAATGATCCATTCCTGGATCAAACTGATATCTTCTCATGACACTCAGAACATACGATACATCCAACCTTGTACATAACATAGCATACATGATAGATCCTATTGCGGATGCATCGGAAATCTTACTATTGCAAATCCTCTCGTCTTCTATGCGCGGACACATAGACTTCGAAAAGTGTATCCCATGCCTGATGGGAAGGAAACCTTTCTTGGATTCTGACATGTTAAATCTCTTTAGCATTCGGTCTATATATGTAGACTGCGAAAGACCAATCAACCATTTCGATCTATCACTATAGATCTTAATATCGATGATTTAGGTCCCTTCTCCCAGGCTTTCATGGAGAATGTTTTGGATAAGCAAATTTTAACCGACTGTAAGACAGATATATCATTTTCTATAAGTAATATATCATCGACATACAACACTAGGAACACGATTGCACTCCCACTAACCTTCTTATACACATAAGGTTCGTCCAGATTTTGTGAGAAATCAAACCTTTTGATTGTCTCATCAAAACGGATATTCCAGCTCCTAGATGCTTGCTTCAGTCCATAAATGGATCATCGAAGTTTGCATACCTTGGTTTTATCAACCAATGTGAAACCCTCAGGCTATATCATATACACATCCTCGAGTAGGTTTCTATTAAGGAAAGTTATTTTCACATCCATCTGTCATATCTCATAATCACAATGAGCCGCTATGGCTAGGAGCATCTGAATGGATTTAAGCATAGCAACTGGTGAATAGGTTTCATCATAATAAATACCTTGCTTTTGATGATAGCATTTTGCCACTAATCTAGCCTTATAGGTAATCACATTACCATCCATGTCGATTTTCTTCTTAAAAACCCACTTGCACCCTATAGGCTTAATACCTTCAGGTGGGTCCACCAAGTTCCAAACTTGATTTTCATACATGGAATCCATTTTTGACTTCATGGCTTCAAGTCATTTGTCCCTTTCTGAACTTTTCATAACTTTTTCATAATTAGTAGGCTCCTCATTCAATACACTTACGAGAAATCCAGATCTCTCATAAATATTACGTGTCCTACCAGATCTATGAAGATGTGGTGTCACAATTAGTTCAGTCGATGTCTCATCACTATGAGTTATCGGTTGAGGTGCTTGACTAGGTATCTCATTAATGTCTATTGGAGTCTCATGAACCTCCTCAAGTTCAACAATGCTCCCACTATTTTCTTGCAAGAGAAACTCTTTCTCTAGAAACATAGCATGCCTTGAAACGAACACCTTTTGTTCCACAGGATGATAGAATTGGTAACCCCTCGTTTCCTTAGGGTATCTAATAAATAGATATTTTTTAGACTTAGCATCCAGTTTGTCTAATACAGTCTTCTTCACATAAGCAGGACAACCCCATATCTTCAAGTAAGATAAATGAGGTTTCTTACTATTCCATATCTCATATGGAATAGTAGAGGCTACCTTGGTCGGAACTCTATTTAGCAAGTAAACAACAATCTAAAGTGCATAGCCCTAAAAGGACTTGGAAAGATTTACATGATTCATCATCGACCTGACCATGTCCACAAGGTCCAATTTTGCCTCTCAAACATACCATTAAGTTGTGGTGTATACGGTGGAGTCCATTGAGACAATATACCATTGTCTCTTCGATAATCCAGAAACTCTTGACTCAAGTATTCACCACCTCAATCAGATCAAAGTATTTTAATACTCTTGCCAAGTTATTTCTCTACTTCATTTCTGAATTCTTTGAACCTTTCAAAGGCTTCAGACTTGTGTTTCATCAAGAACACATACCCAAACCGTGAGTGATCATCAGCGAAGATAATGAAGTAGCTATAGCCTCCTAGAGCTTGAGTTGACATAGGTCCGCATACATCAGTATGTATTAGACCAAGCAACTCTCCCACCGATTCACCTTTTCCCGTAAAAGGTAACTTAGTCATCTTGCCTCTTAAGTATGATTCACATGTATCGTATGAATCTAATTCAAACGATTCCAGAATTCCACATCGGTGTAATTCGGACATGCATTTCTTAATCACAAGGCCAAGATGACAATGCAACATGTAGGAGTCTAATTGATTATCTTTTTGAGTACCTCGTTGCTTGCTTCGATATTGAAAATTATTGGTGCAATCAGCCCAGGTCATGATTGACCAGACTCGAGTTGGACTCGAGTAGTATTTTGATGTTTGACATTGATGTCTGACAAGTGTTGGAAAGATTGTTGGTGCAATCGACCCAGGTCATATTTGATGTTTGACGATGGTTTGACCATTGTCATGGGAGAAGTCCATGTCTTGTGTACTTGGAATGAAAAGTCCAAGCTTTAGTCTTGGCATGGAAAGTCCAAGCATGGGTCTTGGTAAGGAAAAGTCCAAGCATGGGTCTTGGCATGGAAAGTCCAACATGGGTTGGCAAGGGAAAGTCCATGCTTGAGTCTTGGCAATTGAAAAGTCCAAGGGGAATATTGGTGGCATAAATTCCAAGGGTGGAGTCTTGGTACCATAAGTCCAATAGTTGGCGGCGTAAAGTCCAAGCGGAGTCTTGGCAGTGTAAGCCCTGTTGGTGCAACAATGCCCCAAGCATTTATATGTTTTGATGTTTGGATAATCATCTAAGTTGGGCAATACTTTGTGATCTAATTGTGAAAGTGTTTAAGTGACAGGAAAATCCAAGTATGAAGACTTGGTAAAGGCAAAGTCCAAGTATGATCTTGGCAAGAGAAGTCCAAGGAAAAGGTTTGGCGATGTAAGACTAAGCATGTAGTCTTGGCAGCGTAAAGTCCAAATGGACCTTGGAAAAGGAAGTCCAAAGGCAAGTCTTGGTAGCGTAAGTCCAAGTATGTAGTCTTGGCGGCATAAAGTCCAAGCGCACTTTGGAAAAGGGAAACCCAAGACATGACAAAACCGAAGGAAGCTCTTGGAAGCAAAGCACAAAGGATGAACAAGTCACAGACTCGCAGGGATCCTGGAGGCACAAGGCTTAAGGAAGAGCTAGAAGGTTGAGTCTAGGTCTAGGGAGTCAATTTAAGTATAAATTATTCATACTTGATGAGTATCACGATCGTGATATGATGTATCGATCGGTAGTCGGTTGAAACCCCGGCGATTAGTCGAGCCGAGTTGGCGATCCGCGATGAAGGCAATCGATCGACTACGAGAGCTTGCGATCGGTGATCAAGATAAAGATGGGCACAAAATTGAGTCTTACTCGACTCCTCGCGGGGATCACTCGATTGATCGCTTCATCAGTCGACTGATAAAGTGATCAATCGACTGATCAGGCAGCCGTTGGAAATGGCGACTGCGTATCTCTGTGGATTCACTTCGTCAGAAGTCGTTGGCTTCGGCGGCAATTGACTGATGTTGTACATCAGTTGACTGATCAGGTCCCAACGGGAAAAACAACCCTCTCTCTATAAAAAGAGGGCTTGTGGTGGTTGAGAGGGTTAATGCTTACATTCTGATCTTTCTCTCAAGCCCCCCCCCCCCATAATTTTCTAAGCTTTCAAGTGTTTAATTCTCCTCCTCTTCTTAAATATTCATCTACATCCTTTGTAAGAAGAGGAGGGTTTGTAAAAGAGAAAGCTTCTTAGTGAAATCGCTTGGGTTGATCCACCTTAAGGATCGTCGTAGAGTAGGAGCGTTATCTCCAAACCACGCAAAGGCTTTGTGTTAGCATTGTGTTTTCATTTCTATTTATATTTTATTTATTGTGCTTATGCTAACCATTCTTGTAGAAACAAAAACGAGCTATTCACTCCCCCCCTCTAGCTTCCAAGGATCCCTTACACGTGGTATCATAGCCCGGATCGCTTCGGACAACTTAACCATCAACCAGAGCATAATGGCATTTCAAGAGGGGTATAGCACGGCGAGGCCTCCTTTCTTCGATGGCAACGATTTCGGCTACTGGAAAGGTAGGATGGAGTATTATCTTATGAATGATATTGATAATTGTTTTAGTGTTGTAGACGGATTTGAGAAGCCGATTGATGAACACGGAGCGCCCATACCGACCAAGGATTGGATGAGGGACAAGGCCAAGAAGGCTCAAGCCAACGCCAAGGCAACAACCATACTTCAATGTGGTTTGTCAAAAGAGCAACTAAGCAATGTGGGGCCTTTTGAATCGGTGAAGGAGCTTTGGGAGAAGCTAATTGAGCTCAATGAAGGATCAAAGGAAACAAGAAGAGCCAAGAGAGACCTCTTGATAGGCCAACTCCAAAGTTTCACAATGAAGACCAATGAGACCGTGAGCCAAATGCATGGTCGCTTCAAGGAAGTAGTCAACGGACTACATGTGATAGGTGAGAAGGTCGACAACCGAGACCTTGTGAGGTATATTCTCCAAGCCTTCCCTAGAACAACCTTGTGGGCTTCAATGGTGGATGCCTACAAGGTTTCTAGGGACCTTTCTTTGGTTAAATTAGATGAACTCTTTTGTAAATTTGAATTACATGAGCAAGCTAATACTTCATCAAAAGAGAAATGTGTAGCTCTCTTTGTAGGGAAGAAAGACAAAAAGAAGAAAGAAAAGAAAGAAGTATCTTCCTCATCCGAATCCGAGGATGAGTCATCAAGTAGCGACGAGGAGCTATCAGCTAGTGAGGTAGCTCACTATGTGAAGAAGTTTGGTGGGAGGTCAAGGAAACTCACCAAGAAGGATGTGAGGAGGATGTTCCAATCCTCCAAAGGTAAAACCTCATCTAGTTCAATTTCTACCTCTAACGTTACTTGTTATGGATGCAACAAGAAAGGGCATATCAAGCCAAATTGCTCGGAACTAAAGAAGAAGGAGGAGAAGGAAAATAAAAAGAAGGAAAAGAAGGAGAAGAAGAAGAAGGAGGCAATGGTGGCACAAACGTGAGACACACTAAGCTTGGAGTACTCTTCCGATGATGAAGAAATGTGTCATACCACCCGGAACCTAGCTCTCATGGCTTTGGAGGAGGAAGCCGGAAGTTCAAGTGAGGAGTCTTCATCCTCATCCTTAAGCGACGAATCATCATCAAGTGATGATGAGGTAAGAGACTCCCCTAGGATAAAGTTACTTTATAAAACCATTGCATGCCTTCAAAATGCCTTAAATAAATCAAAAACTAAAATTAAGGACTTAACAGTAGAAATTAAGTCACTTAAAAATGTAGAACCACTTTGTGATGATGCATGTACACTTAGGAATGAGAATGATGAACTTAGGAAGGAAATAGGTGATTTACATGCATGTTTAGAAAAGTTCACAAATGGGTCCAAGTATCTTGATATGATTCTTAGGGACCAAAGAGTAATTTATAACAAGGTCGGCATAGGATACAAGCCTAAGGAAAAAGAAGTAGCCTTCACCTCTCTAGTTAGTAGAAAACCAACTATTAGGAGCAAGGCTAAAAAGGCTTGGGTCCCCAAAAGTTATATAGTTGATGCTATTGGTCCTAAAATTTGGGTGCCTAAGGCTTACATTTTTCATGTTGTATAGGTAGAAGAACCAAGCTTATGGATTATTGATAGTGGGTGCTCAAAATGTTGGGTTTCCGGCACCGCGGCGTGTGTGTGTTCGATCATGTTTCGTAAACATGAGCACAGCGGAAGCAATTAAAAAATAATAAATCTATATTTATTACAACACACACAACACACGCATGCTATTACAACAAGTGTAGACATAACCGTAAATTAAAATTTGCAATATAAGGAAATTAAACTACGTTATACCTTCCGTATGACGTGTAGCGGGAACGGCATCAACCGGAACGATCCTCGTAAGAATCGTCTCTATCCGTATCCACGCCGAGATCCTCGGGATGACTTCGCTAAGTCACGAGCTTCGTCTTCGTACGGGTTACTAGCCTCGTGTTGAAGACGACGTGATCGAGAGATGATCACAATCCGAATCCAAATTCGGACCTAAAAACAAGTCCTCAAGACTTGCTTCTCCGGAGAGGTATTCGTCAACCGATTGACGAATCCTTCGTCCTCCACCTCAGAGGATTACCGGAGATCAAATCCCCGGTATGTTAGCGGCTGTCGGAGCACTAACCGTCGTCCAAACGACGCTCCGACGAGAGGAGAAGAAGCTGTCCAGAAAACTGGACAGCTTGGTGGAGGAGATAGCGCCCGGCCAACAAAGGAAGCCAAGTGCTCACCTTGATGCCAAACCTAAGGAGGATCAGCGGAACTCTTCCGGCAGCAGCTCGGCGCCTTGGCGAGGAGGAAGAGCAACCTTACGGATGCGGTTGGAGGACCTTTGGGGGTGGCGGCAGGTTAGGCGCCGAATAGGAGAGGGAGGTTGGCGTTTGATTAGATTTAGGGTTAGGGTTTAATCCTATTTTATAGAACTAATTCTCTTAATGGTTAATGGATCATATCCATAAAGCCCGTTAACCCGCTCCATTAAGATAAGTTAAAATAAACCAAACCATGATGGTTTATTTTAAGTTAAAACGAACCGAACCAACTTTTGGTTCATTCGTTTAAAATAAACCAAACCCTTTGGTTTATTCTTATCCATTGGATTAGAACCAAACCATTTTGGTCCATCCATTATGTCTTCATAAGACACTGCCCATCCACGCTTCCATTGCGACTGAAACAATTTCAAGCTCGCTTTATGTTTGTCAACCAAACATAGTTTCTCGATCGAGAATCCCATTCTCAAGCTCGTTTTAAATCCTTTGGATTACACTCGTTGTGCGTGTGACCAAATAGGTTCTCGGTTTATGTTGGTCTATAATTAACCATTAATTATAGAACGATCATGAGTGGCACCTAGTAGTACATCATGATCCCCAATTAACCGAAAAGATCAACGGTTGATCCAGAACTATTTCTGAAACCCTTCAGCAGCTCAAATGAATTGTGCCCCATTCCCTTCACTCATCTTATACCCACTTGGTTCAGGACATGGTCTATTGTGTCAGTCCCCACTAGGCTGACTACGTCACACCTAGCCCAAGTATCATTTCCTCGTCCTACGGATTCTAGTTACTCCACATGTATCGAAGAGTACTTTACTCTAAACATGTAATGCTTTGGCCACAGACTTTAGTAACAATCCGACGAGAGGCCATGGGTATACATCTCCTCGCAAGGAGTGGTGAATCCTTTATAGGCTATTCAAACACCTTCGATCACTTCGACTTATACCCAATCATCCCGGGTCCACATCTCCTTAGAGATGTTTGCTTAGATGTCAAGCATAAGTCTCCATGATCAAGATGACTTGAATCATAAGTCGAAGAACATCGCACTTAAGCCCGCGGTAAGAACTTCATTGACATATCTATATATGCGAGAGAACCATATGAAGTCTTACTGGTGTCATTATGAACTAGTTACCATAACTAGCATCCACGATTAACTCTCGGACATCACTATGTCTCGGCCCGGTGAGAATCTTGGATACACCAAGGAGTATACCTCGTGCTAGTCTCAGAATTGATGGTGTCCAAATCCATCAATTCATCGACTAGGATAATTAGATACATCACAATTACATGTAGAGATACTCACTAGTTGTGATCCAATCACAAATTCTCTCATGCTGTGAATCGTATCGTGGACATTCAGTAAATGAGTTTAAGATCCAATCAAATACATAAAACATGTATACTCAAATAGTGAATCTTCATTTATCGTATAAATGGTTCATACATAAGGCGATTGCCTTAGGACATCTCTCATATATTACTAACAGACTCCCACTTGGCCTAATGCCAATCGCTACGGTATCCAATACCATAAGCTCTAACATGACCCTCAAACTTACTTTGAGGTAATGCTTTAGTCAAAGGATCCGCTAAGTTCCATTCAGTGGGAATTTTCTCGATTTGTATTTCGTTCCTACTGATGATCTCTCTGATAAGATGATAGCGGCGAAGCACATGTTTGGATCATTGATGAGACCACATCAAGTTCAGAGATGAACTTCTTGATCCAAACCGCTTCCTTTGCTGCTTCCAAAGCTGCAATGTATTCTGCCTTAGTGGCAGAATCCGCTATAGTGTCAAGCTTGGAACCTTTCCAACTTATTGCGCCTCCATTCCAGGTGAATACATACCCAGACTAAGACATGGAATCATCCTTATGCATGCGGGTTAACATCCGTATACCCACGTATCACCATGTACCCTTCTCCATATATTAGGAACACATCCTTAGTTCTTCTCAAGTACTTAAGGATCGTCTTAACAGCCACCCAATGATCCATTCCTGGATCGGATTGGTATCTGCTCGTGACACTCAGAGCGTACGATACATCGGGCCTCGTACATAACATAGCATACATGATAGATCCTATTGCGGATGCATAGGGAATCTTACTCATGCAAATCCTCTCGTCTTCTGTGCGCGGACACATAGACTTCGAAAGGTGTTCCCCATGCCTGATGGGTAGATAACCTTTCTTGGATTCCGACATGCTAAACCTCTTTGCTTTTCGGTCTATATATGTAGGCTGCGAAAGACCAAGCAACGTTTGATCTATCTCTATAGATCTTAATCCCAAGGATGTAGGTTGCTTCTCCCAGGTCTTTCATGGAGAATGTCTTGGATAACCAAACCTTAACTGACTATAAGATGGACACATCGTTTCCTATAAGTAATATGTCATCGACATACAATACTAGGAACACGACTGCACTCCCACTAACCTTCTTGTACACACAAGGTTCGTCTGGATTTTGTGAGAAATCAAACTTTTTGATCGTCTCATCAAGCGGATATTCGACTCTGGATGCTTGCTTGATCCATAAATGGATCGTCGCAACTTGCATACCTTGGTTTTATCAGCGATGTGAAACCCTCAGTGTATCATATACCGTCCTCGAGCAGGTTTCCATTAAGGAAAGCTGTTTTCACATCCATCTGCCATATCTCATAATCATAATGAGCCGCTATGGCCAGGAGCATCCGAATGGATTTAAGCATAGCTACTGGCGAATAGGTTTCGTCATAATCAACACCTTGTTTTTGGCGATATCCTTTCGCCACCAATCTAACCTTATAGGTAATCACATTACCATCCATGTCGGTTTTCTTCTTGAAAACCCACTTGCACCCTATAGGCTTTATGCCTTCAGGTGGGTCAACCAAGTTCCAAACTTGGTTTTCGTACATGGAATCCATTTCCGACTTCATGGCACCAAGCCACTTATCCCTTTCTGAACTTGTCAGCACTTCTTCATAACTGGTAGGCTCCTCATCATCAATGAGTAACACGTCGTTCGTTCGATTAAACTACGAAATCCATATCTCTCGGGAATATTGCGTGTTCTACGGATCTCTGAAGATGTGGTGTTACTGATAAGTCGGACGATTGCTCATCACTATGAGTTGTCGGCTGTTGTGCTTCACCAAGTATCTCATTAATGTCTATTTGAGTCTCTCGAGCCTCCTCAAGCTCGACGACACTCCCACTGTTTTCTTGCAAGAGAAACTCTTTCTCTAGAAACACAGCATGCCTTGAAACAAACACCTTTTGTTCCACGGGATGATAGAATTGGTAACCCCTTGTTTCCTTAGGGTATCCAATAAATAGACATTTATCAGACTTAGCATCCAGTTTATACGATCTGATCAGCTTCACATAAGCAGGACAACCCCATATCTTCAAGTAAGATACATGAGGTTTCTTACCATTCCATATCTCATATGGAGTAGTTGAGACTACCTTGGTAGGCATTCTGTTTAACAAGTAAACAGCTGTCTGAAGTGCATAACCCCAAAAGGACTTGGGAAGAGTTGCATGATTCATCATTGACCTGACCATGTCCAACAAGGTCCGGTTACGCCTCTCAGATACACCATTATGCTGTGGTGTATAGGGCGGAGTCCATTGAGACAATATGTCATTGTCTCTTAGATAATCAAGAAACTCTTGACTTAAGTATTCACCACCTCGATCCGATCGAAGTATTTTAATACTCTTGTCATGTTGTTTCTCTACTTCATTTCTGAATTCTTTGAACCTTTCAAAGGCTTCAGACTTGTGTTTCATCAAGAACACATACCCAAACCGTGAGTGATCATCGGTGAAAGTAATGAAGTAGCTATAGGCTCCTAATGCTTGAGTTGACATAGGTCCACATACATCAGTATGTACTAAACCTAGTAACTCTCCCACTCGTTCACCTTTTCCAGTAAAAGGTAACTTAGTCATCTTGCCTTTTAAGCATGATTAGCATGTATCGTATGAATCCAATTCAAACGATTCCAGAATTCCACATCGGTGTAATTCGGACATGCGTTTCTTGCTTATATGGCCAAGACGACAATGCCACATATAGGAGTCTATGTGATTATCCTTTCGAGCATGCTTGTTGCTCGCTTCGATATTGCAAATGTCACTGGATACGTCCAACGTATAAACACCATTGCTTAAAGTTCCAGTCCCATAAAGAACCCCATTCAAAGTTATGTAACAACAATTGTTACTAAACGTCAAATGGAAACCATTTCTATTTAAACAAGAAATAGAAATGATGTTCTTTATCAATGAAGGAATATAAAAGCAATTGTCCAGTTCTAAGACAAGTCCTGCAGGGAGTTTCAACAAATACGTTCCGATGGCGAGTGCAGCAACCTTTGCTCCATTCCCAACACGTAAATTTGACTTTCCCTTGACGAGTCTTCTTCTATTCCTTAGCCCATGTATGTCATTACATATATGTGAGCCACACCCAGTATCCAATACCCAAGTGTCTAAGGAAATAGAATGACAATCAATAAAGAAGATTTCTGAAGAAGATGGGGCATCCGATGCCTTATTCTTCTTCACGGACTCAAGATAAATCTTGCACTTTCTTCGCAAATGGCTCTCCTTGCCATAATGATGGCAAGTTTCCTTTTGTGCTAGTTCTACCTTCTTAGCCCTTCTCTTCTTTCCCTTCTGCTGTTCTTTTGACCTCCTCTTAGAACCTTTCTTCGAGGAATCAACTAACGACCGTCCCTACTCATGCTTCTCGAGAAGACTCCACGGTCTTGACATATTGAAGCGATACCACAGATGAACCTCCTAGCATCTCAGAGGTGAAGAGGAGCTTTGAGACTTCGAACCTTTCGAATCTCACTTGCTCATCAACCAACTCACAAAGATGAAGGACTACGATATGAGCATCCATATGCTCATGCTGCTTTCGTAGCTTGGGTTCCATTGTGGCTAGCATGATGCAACTCATTTGTTCAGAATCACTCACATGTTTCTGATAGGCCAACAATTGGTCCAGAGTTGCATTGTCACTAGGATGGGCGGGAAGAGGCGCTTCGAGGACATACGCAAGCTTTTCCACCTTGAGAACAATTCTCAAGTTTCTAAGCTAGTCCAAGAAGTTCGGCCCAGTCAATTTATTTGAATCCAAAATGGAACGCAAATTCAAACACATCATGATCAATATATTAACTTAGAAATACAAAACGAGCATATATGAGAAAGATGATTTTAAAAATGCATCAATATACATTTATAAATCCCATTGATTTTTCGAATTTCAAAAACCCCAAAATCACTTCGGGAGATTGTAGGTCCATCTCCGAATGGGCTGATATCCATCATAGTTACGAACAACCTTGGAGAGAGTCCAACAAGCCATTCATAACTACGACGGTAGGTATCATCTATACCGATTGCATATCACGTATATGCAACTATCACAATGTGCTATCAACTATTTGAATGTTCACACATACATCGGGTTGTTAACACATTAACAAGTATGCATCATATGCATAGCACCCAACTTCACCTCCCTTTACATCGACCTTGGAGAGAGTCCAACAAGCCGATGCTCCAGGTTAAAGTCAACCCATTAATCGGGACATAGTTTTAATATGGTTAGAGCGCATTCAACCAATTAGCCCAGCTTGGAGAGAGTCCAACAACAAAAGCTAACGATTGACCTCTGACTCTTACCATATTAGTATTAAACTATTCCATGGTTTGAACATGTTCGGGTTCGAGCCGGGCTTGGAGAGAGTCCAACAACCCAAACAAGAAACGGAACTCTGGTTCAAACCATATTAATGGAAGGTGTAGGCTTTAATATTGTTTAAAGGTTTTATGTCTCATCCTCTTTGCATGCAAATAACTATTATCTACACATGGCATACATCTACATGTCACGACACGCATGGCATTATGTTATGCATCTAATGCAACTACATGTCATACAATTATGTCATGTACAATATTTCCTTATATGTCATAACTATTTATGGAAATAAAATATGTTTAAGATTTGATTCTCCAAATCAAATCATAATTAAATTAGGAAACAAATTTCCAAATCTAATCACATATTTTATTCATGGAATTATTTGATTAAGGAAAATCTATTTAGGAAACCAATTTCCTAAATCTTTAAAACTACTTATGGAAATAAAATATTTTAAGATTTGATTTCCCAAATCAAATCATGATTAAATTAGGAAACAAATTTCCAGAATCTAATCAAATATTTTATTTATGGAAAATATCAATTTCCATAAATACTTCCAACTTTCCAAAAGTGGAAGATTTCCATAAATGCTTCTAGACTTTCCAAAATTGAAAAATTTCCATAAATACTTCTAAATTTCCAAAATTAGAAAATTTCCAGAAATACATTATGACTATCGCAAAACCATTTTACGATTATGTCGAAACACAACCTGGGCTCTGATACCACTGTTGGGTTTCCGGCACCGCGGCGTGTGTGTGTTCGATCATGTTTCATAAACATGAGCACAGCGGAAGCAATTAAAAATAATAAATCTATATTTATTACAACACACACAACACACGCATGCTATTACAACAAGTGTAGACATAACCGTAAATTAAAATTTGCAATAAAAGGAAATTAAACTACGTTATACCTTCCGTCTGACGTGTAGCGGGAACGGCATCAACCGGAACGATCCTCGTAAGAATCGTCTCTATCCGTATCCACGCCGAGCTCCTCGGGATGACTTCGCTAAGTCACGAGCTTCGTCTTCGTACGGGTTACTAGCCTCATGTTGAAGACGACGTGATCGAGAGATGATCACAATCCGAATCCAAATTCGGACCTAAAAACAAGTCCTCAAGACTTGCTTCTCCGGAGAGGTATTCGTCAACCGATTGACGAATCCTTCGTCCTCCACCTCAGAGGATTACCGGAGATCAACTCCCCGGTATGTTAGCCGCTGTCGGAGCACTAACCGTCGTCCAAACGACGCTCCGACGAGAGGAGAAGAAGCTGTCCAGAAAACTGGACAGCTTGGTGGAGGAGATAGGCGCCGGCCAACAAAGGAAGCCAAGTGCTTACCTTGATGCCAAACCTAAGGAGGATCGCCGGAACTCTTCCGGCAGCAGCTCGACGCCGGCGAGGAGGAAGGAAGCAACCTTCTGGACGCCGGTTGGAGGACCTTTGGGCTGGGCGGCGGCAGCTTGGAGTTGGGCGCCGAATAGGAGAGGGAGGGGTTGGGCGGCCAAGTTTGATTAGATTTAGGGTTAGGGTTTAATCCCTATTTTATAGAGAACTAATTCTCTTAGTGGTTAATGGATCATATCCATAAAGCCCGTTAACCCGCTCCATTAAGATAAGTTAAAATAAACCAAACCATGATGGTTTATTTTAAGTTAAAACAAACCGAACCAACTTTTGGTTCATTCGTTTAAAATAAACCAAACCCTTTGGTTTATTCTTATCCATTGGATTAGAACCAAACCATTTTGGTCCATCCATTATGTCTTCATAAGACACTGCCCATCCACGCTTCCATTGCGACTGAAACAATTTCAAGCTCGCTTTATGTTTGGTCCAACCAAACATAGTTTCTCTCGGTCTGAGAATCCCATTCTCAAGCTCGTTTTAAATCCTTTGGATTACACTCGTTGTGCGTGTGACCAAATAGGTTCTCGGTTTATGTTGGTCGTCTATAATTAACCATTAATTATAGAACGATCATGAGTGGCACCTAGTAGTACATCATGATCCCCAATTAACCGAAAAGATCAACGGTTGATCCAGAACTATTTCTGAAACCCTTGATGCTCGAATGAATCGTGCCCCATTCCCTTCACTCATCTTATACCCACTTGGTTCAGGACATGGTCTATTGTGTCAGTCCCCACTAGGCTGACTACGTCACACCTAGCCCAAGTATCATTTCCTCGTCCTACGGATTCTAGTTACTCCACATGTATCGAAGAGTACTTTACTCTAAACATGTAATGCTTTGGCCAAAGACTTTAGTAACAATCTGACGAGAGGCCATGGGTATACATCTCCTCGCAAGGAGTGGTGAATCCTTTATAGGCTATTCAAACACCTTCGATCACTTCGACTTATACCCAATCATCCCGGGTCCACATCTCCTCGGAGATGTTTGCTTAAGATGTCAAAGCATAAGTCTCCATGATCAAGATGACTTGAATACACAAGTCAAAGGAACATCGCACTTAAGCCCACGTAAGAACTTCATTGACATATCTATATATGCGAGAGAACCATATGAAGTCTTACGGTGGTCAAATGAACTAGTTACCATAACTAGCATCCACGATTAACTCGGACATCACTATGTCTCCGGCCGGTGAGAATCGGTGCTTGGATACACCAAGGAGTATACCTCGTGCTAGTCTCAGCAGAATTGATGGTGTCGATTCATCAATTCATCGACTAGGGATAATTAGATACATCACAATTACACATGTAGAGATACTCACTAGTTGTGATCCAATCACAAATTCTCTCATCTTTGTGAATCGTATCGTGGACATTCAGTAAATGAGTTTAAGATCCAATCAAATACATAAAACATGTATACTCAAATAGTGAATCTTCATTTATCATATAAATGGTTCATACATAAGGCGATTGCCTTAGGACATCTCTCACAAAACACATGACCGGTGATGACCGGCTCAAAACCAAGCTTTGAACCAAGTGTCTTTTGGAAATAGTGGTAAACTTAAGATCCTAGGAAAAGGCACAATTGAGGTATCCCCAAATCTTGTCATTCATAAAGTATTATTAGTTAAAAATATAAAATTTAATTTACTTAGTGTAAGCCAACTATGTGATGCAAATTTTGATGTTCAATTTGACTCTTCAAAATGTTTTATAAGACACAAAACCTTAAATGATTGCATGCTAGTAGGTTTTAGAAAATCAAACATATACTATGTTGATTTATCCTATGCTACTAATGCTTCTACTAAGTGTCTTATTGCAAAAGAGGAAGAGAGTTGGCTTTGGCATTGGAGGCTAGGGCACATAAACATGAAGAACATAGCCAAAATAGCCAAAATGAAGTTAGTCAAAGGGTTGCCAAAAGTCAAGTTTCTCAAGGACAAAATGTGTGATGCATGCCGAAAAGGGAAACAATCAAAAACATCACACAAAGGTAAAACTTTACTTAGTACCGCTTTACCTTTAAAGCTATTGCATATGGACTTATTTGATTGTCATAGTACCCCTTCCACGATTGGTAGTAAACATTGCTTAGTGATAGTAGATGATTTCTCTAGATTTACTTGGGTATTTTTCATGCAAAATAAGGATGAAACCCTAGGGATAATCATAGGATTTAGCAAGAGAGTAGAGAATGAAAGAAAACTCAAAATCAACCGGATCCGTAGTGATCATGGTGGAGAATTTGAGAATTCTAATTTCTCAACCTTTTTCCTAGAACAAGGGTACAAGCACGAATTTTCTTGTCCTAGAACACCCCAACAAAATGGGGTTGTGGAAAGGAAGAATCGTGCCCTACAAGAAGCAGCTCAGACTATGCTTAATGCATATTCTTTACCTAGCTACTTATGGGCGGAAGCGGTTAATACCGCTTGCTATATCCAAAATAGGGTTTTAATTCATAGGTTTTTAGGAAAAACCCCTTTTGAACTATGGAATGGTACAATTCCAACAATTCACTATTTTAAGGTCTTTGGATGCAAAGTCTATATTTTAAATACCAAAGACAACCTAGGTAAATTTGAGTCCAAAGCGGATGAGAGAATCCTAGTTGGGTACTCATCCACTAGTGTAGGATATAGAATTTACAATAAAATAACTCAAAATTTTGAGGAACCTTCAAATGTCCAATTTGATGAAACCTTTAATACATACCCTAGGAAATCCCCCATTGATGATGATATCAATGACAAAAATCAAGAAATTACCCAAAAATTTCTAGATTTAACTTTAGGGGGTAATGATCAAGGGGGAGGGTTAAATAAAGGGGGAGTAAGAGGTGATTCCGATGATGAAAGAATGGTTGAGGATAATCATGATCAAACTCAATTTAACACACCTCCTAGAACAATAAGAGTTCATCAAAATCACCCTCTAGATCAAATTGTGGGTGAATGATCTCAAGGTGTTAGGACTAGGTCATTTCATAGGGATCCCTCTAGTCATATAGCACTAATCTCCCAAATTGAGCCCAAAACAATTAAAGATGCATTACTTGATCTGGATTGGATCTTAGCAATGCAAGATGAATTGGCTTAATTTGAAAGGAGTCGAGTTTGGGAGTTAGTTCCTAGACCTAATGATAGTACCATTATTACTACAAGATGGGTCTTTAGGAACAAACTAAATGATCAAGGTAATATCACTAGAAATAAGGCAAGGTTAGTTGCAAGGGGCTTCAATCAAGTTAAAGGACTTGATTATGATGAAACATATGCCCCGGTTGCTAGATTAAAGTCTATTAGAATCCTATTAGGATATGCCTCCCACATGGGTTTTAAAATTCATCAAATGGATGTAAAGTCGGCATTCCTAAATTGGTTCATTAAGGAGGAAGTTTATGTAGAACAACCTCCCATGTTTGAAAGTGATGACTATCCAAACCATATATACAAGCTTAAGAAAGCTTTGTATGGTTTGAAACAAGCTCCCCGGGCTTGGTATGAAAGATTATCATCTTTCCTAATCTCCAAAGATTTTAGAAGGGGTAATGTAGATCAAACTCTATTTATAAAATCAACACCTAAGGACATCTTTGAAGCCCAAGTATATGTTGATGACATTATCTTTGGGTCAACAAATGATGAACTTCTTCAAGATTTTATCAAGAATATGGAAAATGAGTTTGAGATGAGTCTAGTTGGGGAACTAAATTTCTTCCTAGGATTACAAGTCAAACAAACAAGTGAAGAAATGTATGTTTACCAAACCAAATATGCTAAAGAAATAACTAAGAAATTTGGTTTGGAAAATGCTAAGGTAGTGTCAACACCTATGGCAACCAATACTAAAATAGATAATGATAATGAAGGAAAATCAATAGATTCAAAGCTTTATAGAAGCATGATTGGTAGCCTCCTCTACTTAACCGCTAGTAGACCCGATATTTTATTTGCGGTTGGTATGTGTGCTAGGTACCAATCATGTGCAAAAGAATCTCATTTAGTTGTCGTTAAGAGGATCTTAAGATATATTAAAGGCACACAAAATGTAGGACTATGGTACCCTAGGACTAGGTCTTTTGTTTTGGTTGGGTACATCGATTCCGATTATGCCGATTGCAAATTGGATCGGAAGAGCACTAGTGGTGGATGCCAATTCCTTTGGTCCTCCCTAGTTAGTTGGAGTAGTAGGAAGCAACCTTGTGTTGCCCTATCCACCACCGAGGCCGAATATGTAGCTATGGGTGATTGTGTAGCTCAACTACTATGGATGAGACATACTTTAGAAGACTATGAGCTACTTTACTCCAACATCACAGTATTTTGTGATAATGTGAGCACTATAAATTTGACCAAAAATCCAGTGCATCACTCTAGGACCAAGCACATTGAAGTGAAGCATCACTTAATTAGAGATCATGTGGCTAAGGAGGACATTGAGCTAAATTACATTGAATCTAAGTCCAATCTAGCTGACATCTTTACCAAGCCTCTCCCCGAAGTAGAATTTTCATCACTTAGGAGAGAATTTGGAATGTGCTTAGTTGAATAGAGATGTAGGTTTGCATGATCCTATAGAAAATCTAGGTTTTATACCTCTATACATCTCACAAAAGACCTAAGAAACCATGACTTTTGTATTTAGACACTTAGACATCATGTGAGATGTTAGGAAGATGCACTTGGTTCATCATGCTTGTTATGATGCATTACTATGAACCAAAGTGTCATCTAGAGACATTAATCCTTCATTGGACCAATCATTGGGAAGACTTATACACAATTAATGTGGAAATGTCAAACAAAACATAATTTAAACTATGTTTATCATATTTTGAAAAATAGTTTTCAAGTGGAATAAAAAAGTGATACAAAGTTTGACAAAACATTAAAACTTTTATTAGTTTCCAAGTTTGTATCAATCTTCAAATCTGGAAAACATATATTTTTCAAATTATTTTTCTTTGATAAATGATTATTTAATAAATGTGTACACAAAATTTCGTGATTTTTCGAGGTCTCTAGAATTTTTAACGTATTTTTGAAGTTAGACTGAAAAGATTGAAATTCGGATTTCAGGCATATCAGTCGACTGACTCAGAAATCAGTCGACTAATACTCTAATTTTTCTGCAAATTCAGCCCATTTCTTGGTTTTGGTTGTAATTCTTAAGTGTCCTAACCCTAAGTATGATAATCTTCAGCAACAAGAAGGTTTAGGACTAATTGATGCAGTGTTTTAGGGGGAGAATCATAATCTATATATTTTTTCATTCCCTACACTCATATATTTAGCTAAGAGTCCATGGTTCAAAATAGATTTTTAAAAAAAACATTTTAAAATTACTTTAGAAAGCCTTGGTGGAGTCTATCTTTTGATAGCAAAGACTATTGAAGAAGTTGATACAAAGTATATCAAAAACTTTAAAGTTTTAATGGTTTTTGAACTTTGTATCAATCTCCTATTTTAATGGTTAAAATATTTTTCCAATATTTTTCACTGATTGTATGTGTTATAAGTATTATACATATGAAATTTCGTGATTTTTTTCAAGCTATGTATAATTACTTAGGATTTTTTAAACTCGGATTCTGATAACTGAAAAATTGGGTTTTTCAGTTATCAGTCGACTACACCTACAGGCGCCGATCGATGGGCGACATGTGCTGGCGCCGCATAACCGCCGCGAAACCATACCGCAAAGAAACCCGCTCGCAAATCGCCGACGACGATCGCTCGCGTAAAGCTCGCGAAAATTGCCTGGCGTAAAATCGTCTAGTAGAAGTGCCTCGCCAAACCGCCTAAGCGCAAGACGATTATCACGACCGCTTCTCGGTGGGCCGATCGATGGGCACTTGATCGATCGGTTTCGAGGGACTCATCGCTATGCTGGGTTTTCTGAAAAATATCTCCATTTCCTGGTATTTAGTGTACTTTTGATGTCCTAAATCTATGGCATGATACTATTCATTATAGAAAAGTTTTAGGACTGTTTTATGTAATGTTTTAGGGGGAGTTTCCTCATTTCAAACTTTTTCATTCCCTTAACTTATATTGTTAGTGCAAAGTTAGGATTTAACCTCCAATTCTTTGTTAGGCTTTGCTCCACATGTTTGTCATTCATCATGAACCATATCTTGGATTAGGGGGAGCTTAATTTTAATTTTATGCCTTAATTCAAGATACACCAAATTTCACTCTTTTATGCAAATTTATGTTTTATTCTCTTTTTGATGTATGTCAAAGGGGGAGAAGGAATGTTTAAGTTAGAATTCATATTGGAAATATGATGGAAATATGATTATGTTCATAAATGTTTAAGTGTGCATGAATGTTTAAGATAGAATTCATATTGGAAATATGATTATGTGCATGTGTTAAAGACCTAACTTAAATTATTGCCAAACATCAAAAAGGGAGAGATTGTTGGTGCAACAATGCCCTAAGCATTTATATGTTTTGATGTTTGGATAATCATCTAAGTTAGGCAATACTTTGTGATCTAATTGTGAACGTGTTTAAGTGACAGGAAAATCCAAGTATGAAGATTTGGTAAAGGCAAAGTCCAAGTATGATCTTGGCAAGAGAAGTCTAAGGAAAAGGTTTGGCGGCGTAAGCCAAGCATGTAGTCATGGTAGCGTAAAGTCCAAACGGACCTTGGCAAAGGAAGTCCAAAGGCAAGTCTTGGAAGCGTAAGTCCAAGCATGTAGTCTTGGAGGCGTAAAATCCAAGCGCACTTTGGCAAAGGGAAACCCAAGACACGACAAAATTGAAGGAAGCTCTTGGAAGCAAAGCATAAACGATGAACAAGTCGCGGACTCAGAGGGATCCTGGAGGCGCAAGGCTTAAGGAAGAGCTAGAAGGTTGAGTCTATGTCTAGGGAGTCAATTCAAGTATGAATTATTCATAATTGATGAGTATCAATCGACTGATACGATGTATCAGTCGACTGATAAGGTGCTCGACTGAGTCAGGTTGAAACCTTGACGATCGATCATTGCCGAGTAGCGATCGGTGATGAATTAGTCTCGAAGCTTGCGATTGGTGATCAAGATAAATATGGGCACAGAATGGGTATCACTCGACTCCTCATGGGGATCACTCGACTGATCGCTTCTTCAGTCGACTGATAAAGTGATCAGTCAACTGATCAGGCAGCCATTAGAAATGGCGACTGCGTATCTCCGCAGATTCGCTTCGTCAGAAGTCGTTGCCTTCGGTGGCAGTCAACTGATGTTGTACATCAGTCGACTGATCATGTCCTAATGGAAAAAATAACTCTCTCTCTATAAAAAGAGGGATTGTGGTTGTTGAGAGGGTTAATGCTTACATTCTGATCTTTCTCTCAAGCCCCCCCCCCCCCCCCACAATTTTCTAAGCTTTCAAGTGTTTAATTCTCCTCCTCCTCTCTAATCTTCATCTACATCCTTTGTAAGAAGAGGAGGGTTTGTAAAAGAGAAAGCTTCTTAGTGGAATCGCTTGGGTTGATCCACCTTAAGGATCACCGTGGAGTAGGAACGTTATCTCCGAACCACGTAAAGGCTTTGTGTTAGCATTGTGTTTTCATTTCTATTTATATTGTATTTGTTGTGCTTCCGCTAACCATTCTTGTAGAAACAAAAACGAGCTATTCACCCCCCCCCTCTAGCTTCCAAGGATCCCTTACAAGCCCAATGTGCCTTGGCGGTGTAGACAACATTAGTATGACAATACCTGATGGAAGCATTTGAAGGCTAGCATATGGATGAACAAGTCATGGATAACTTGGAGGGATCCGATAGGCGTGAGGCTGATGGAGGTGGCTAGAAGGCTTAGGTCTTGGCTAAGGGTGGTCTAGCAAGTATGGGGACACCATACTTGGGGTTAAAACGTCATCGATGAGGTTATCAGTCGACTGATATTATGGTTAGTTGACTGGTGTGAGTCAACGGGAGTTCAACTATAGGAATTGGCCTGGCGATCAGCCCGGCATTAGCGACGGCGTTGGCCGAGTAGTCAATCGCTCATCGGTATTCGAACCGAAGCTTCCTCGATCATTGTTAGGATTTGGCAGTCGAGTGAAGGCTCTATCAGTCGACTGATGTTCTATCCGTTGGACTTATCTGACGTGGTTCATGCCATTGTGAGATAATGACTACAGGGGCAGTCGACTGATGGTCCCGATCAGTCGACTACTAGGTGGAATCCAGCCCAAGGAGAAGCTTTAAAGGGAGCTCATGGAGGAGCTTTTGTCCATCATCTCTTGGACATTTTTAAGGCGATTTTCTAGTGCAAATCAGGGTCTTCAAGCACGGTTCAAGCGATCAACAAGCAAGCATTCCAAAGTAATAGTTGTAAAGTTTTCTTTACGTTGTTTTGTATATTCATTTTGTATTTGCTTATTTTACTTTGTATTACTTATTGTAATTTATTGTACGAGGTTTTCTCCACCTCTGACGTGTTGTCGAGAAGGAGTATTATTGTGTAGTGGTGTTGTTTGCATCGCTAGAGCTTGTTTGAGCTCGATCAGTGGAGTATGAACCATTTGGTTCCGAACCATGTTATATTTGGTGTTGTGTTTATGTGCTTGTATTCGCGTTATTGTTTTTATTATTATTCTATTGCACACTAACCAAATTGTAGCAAGCACACGATCATAATCCATCGACAAGCAACGACGCTATTCACCTCTTCTAGTGGGCACCGAGGTCATAACAAAAATATTGTTGGATACATCCAACGTATAAATACCATTGCTTAAAGTTCCAGTCCCTTAAAGAATGTCATTCAAAGTTATGTAACAATAACTGTTACTAAAAGTTAAATGGTACTCATTTCTATTTAAACAAGAAATAGAAATAATGTTCTTTATCAATGAAGGAACATAAAAGAAATTGTCCAGTTCTAAGATAATTCCTGTAGGGAGTTTCAACAAATACGTTCTGATGGCAAGTGCAGCAACCTTTGCTCCATTCCCAACACGTAAATTTGACTCTCCCTTGACGAGTCTTCTTCTATTCCTTAGCCCATGTATGTTATTAAATATATGTGAACCACACCTGGTATCCAATACCCAAGTGTCTAAGAAAATAGAATGACAATCAATAACGAAGATATCTGAAGAAGATGGGGCATCAGATGCCTTCTTCTTCTTCATGGACTTTAGATAAATCTTGCAGTTTCTTCGCCAATGACCTTCCTTACCACAATGATGGCAAGTGCCCTTTTGAGTTGGTTCTGCCTTTTTAGCCTTTTTCTTCTTCCCCTTTTGTTGTTCCTTTGACTTCCTCTTAGAACCTTTCTTCGAGGAATCAACTAACAACACCATCCAATGCTCATGCTTCACATAAGGCTCCGCAGTCTTCAGTATGTTGAGCAGTACCATAGATGAACCTTCTTGTATCTCAGAGGTGAAGAGGAGCTTGGAGACTTCGAACCTTTCGGATCTCACTTGCTTATTAAACAACTCATAGAGATGAAAGACTACAGTATGAGCATCCATATGCTATGTTGCTTTTACAGCTCGGGTACCATCACAACTAGCATGATGCAACTCACTAGTTCAGAATCACTCGCATATTTCTGACGGGCCAACAATTGATCCGGAGTTGCATCATCACTAGGACGGGCGGGAAGAGGCACTTCGAGGACATTCGCAAGCTTTTCAACCTTGAGAACAATCCTCCAGTTTCTAAGCCAGTCCAAGAAGTTTGGCTCAGTCAATTTATTTAAATCTAAAATAGAGTGAAAATTCAACGATATCATGATCAATCAATTAAACTAGAAATACAAATCAAGCATATATGAGAAAATGATTTTAAAATGCATCAACATACATTTACAAAATCCCATTCATTTTTCAAATTTCAAAAACCCTCAAAATTAATTCGGGAGATCATAGGTCCATCTCTGAATGAGTTGATATCCAATATAGATAAGAACAATCTTGGAGTGAGTCCAGCAAGTCATTCTTAAATATGATGGTAGGTATCAAGTATACCGATTACATATCACATAAATGTAACTATCACAATGTGTTATCAACTAATTGAATGTTCACACATACATTGGGTTGTTAACACATTAACAAATATGCATCATATGCATAGCACCCAATTTCACCTATCTACACATCGACCTTGGAGTGAGTCTAACAAATCGATGCTCCAAGTTAGAGCCGACCCAATGATCGTGAAATAGTTTTAATATGGTCAGAGCGCATTCAACCAATTAGCCAGGCTTGGAGTGAGTCCAACAACCCAAACTAACGATTAACCTCTGACTCTTACCATATTAGTGTTAAACTATTCCAATGATTTGAACATGTTCAGGTTTGAGCCTAGCTTGGAGTGAGTCTGATAGCTTCATTTTTATCACGCTGTTTTACTTCATGGATTAGATATTTTAGGCTCTTTGATGGGATACTTAGTGTCATTCAGTATGTTTTTGCATATTGGATCTATTTGCAATTAATCATTAATTTTTATAACTTCAGTATTATTTTTCACTAGTTGATCTGATTTTATAGGAAACATGAAAAGGGGCCTAATTGGAGAAATCAGAGCCATTAATCCAAATCTTGATCCATCATTTGTTGCTTAGTCATTGAATTAAAAGAGAGCCAGATCAGCGTTGGATTCAAGATAGATTAATCTTAGTCGTTGGATTGGAAAAGGGTTAGAAGCAGCAATCAAAGCCTTAATCAAAGAAATAAACCCTAGCTTTCATCAATGGCTAGGATGTGGTGGCTTATTGGATCAGACGGTCACCCCAAATCACTCAAGCTTTCTCCATCGCACAGACTCTAGAACAAGAAAATTGCGCATTCAAATCGCGGTGTTCTTCTTCTTCTCCATGCGCGGCGATGACGATTCCTCCACAGTAGAAAATCGGTGATTGTTCCGCCAATAACCATCGACACTCCTTCCACTTTCCACCCATTCCGAAGCAAGCTTGATCAGCAAGGCACAAGTTCTGCACTTGGGCAGACGCAGCTTTGCCGAGCATCTGCGTTCCTCCTTCAGCTTCACTGGTGTTCCACGGTAGCTTGGCGGTTGGAGCTGAGACAACCCAGTTGGATGGGATCCCATAAGACTAGGATTATCTTCTACTGGCGCGATCACGACAACATCTTCATCCAGATCTGGCAGCCTTCAATTCCTAAATTCCGACGGCATAACCCCATTTCCAACATCGGTGAAGGCTTGTAGACGATCACAGATCTGGTCCCTTCCACTATCACGGTCGTGAGTATGCTTCGTTCCAGTTACGTATTGCTACGTTCTCCCTTAAGATTCAGCATTATATTCCTCCATCGAGTTGTGATCAGGTTCCATCCATTCCATTAAATGATTTGTGAGTTATTGACTATTAGGTAATGAAGAGAATTGGTTCCTTCGGAGTTGTGACGAGTTGGTTAATTTTTACTCTGTGGTTCATTTTGTGTTTTTATTTGTATTTGCACTTGTGTTTTTATTTGTATTTGCACTTGTGTTGTCACTGGTGTTCTTACATTGTGTTGCATTAGTGTTTTCAATTGTGTTTTCGCTAGTGTTTTTAATATGTGCTTTCACCAGTGGTCTTGAATTGTGTTTTTACTAGTGTTTTTAACTTGTGTTTTAATCTGGGGTTTACCTTGTATTTTATTCTGTATTCTAACTTGTGTTTTAACTCGAGTCGTAGTTAGAGTTTTAACTGTGTTATGTTTGATTATGTTTAGTTTAGTTTCAGTTAATGTTTGACTAATGCACCGTATAGTGACAGTGCAGTGCTTGGTTGAATTTCTTTAGTTATTAGTTTAGTTTTCATTTACACTCGACCATGTGCTGTATAGTGACAGTGTGGTGCTTGGTTGAATTTCTACTTTCCTTGAATTTAATTTTTAGTTAGCCTTCGACCATTGTGTCATATAGTGACAGTGCAGTGCTTGGTTGAATTATTTTATGTTTGTTAGTTTAGTTTTTAGTGACTGTTTGACCATTGTGCTATATAGTGATAGTGCGGTGCTTGGTTGAATTGTTCACATTTGTTTCTGTTAGTAATATATGAGAGATGTCCTAAGGTAAACACCTTATGTTTGAATCTTTTATATGATAAATAAAGATTCACTATTTGAGTATACATATTTTCATGTATTTAATTAGATCTTAAACTCATTTATTGAATGTACACAATACAATTCATAGCATGAGAGAATTTATGATTGGATCACAACTAGTGAGTATCTCTACATGTGTAATTGTGATGTATTGGAATTATCCCTAGTCAATGAATTGATGGATTTGGACACCATCAATTCTGTTGAGACTAGCACGAGGTATACTCCTTGGTGTATCCAAGCAGCTGATTCTCACTGGCTGGAGACATTGTGATGTCCGGAGTTAATCATGGATGCTAGTTATGGTAACTAGTTCATTGGAGTGACCAGCTGTAAGACTTCATATGGTTCTCTTCATATATGGATATGTCAATGAAGTTCTTACTGTAGCTTAAGTGCGATGTTCCTTTGACTTGCGGTATTCAAGTCATCTTGGTCATGAAGACTTATGCTTTGACATCTTAAGCAAGCATCTCTGAGGAGATGTGGATCTGGGATGATTGGGTATAAGTCAAAGTGGCTGAAGGTGTTTGAATAGCCTATAAATGATTCACCACTCATTGTGAGGAAATGTATACCCATGGCCTCTCATCGGATTGTTACTAAAGTCTTTGGCCAAAGCATTACATGTTTAGAGTAAGGTACTCTTGGATACATATGCAGTAACTACAATCCGTAGGACGAGGAAATGATGTTGGGATGTATACTGAAAAGTTTATCTTTTGTATGAACATCTTTATTTTTGAAATAAGAATCACATGATCATTGTTTGCATATTTATGGTTGTACATATTGTCTAATACATTACATTGTAGATAACATGGTGTGTAGTGTCATACGGGAGATCATGTTATCAGTTCCTTGTAAAGTATAAGTAAAGGCTCACAACTGAGATGTTTTGGACAAACCATTGGTATGGTTGTAGTGTAATTTGGTATTGGTTTGTCTTGACCATAGAATTACACTAGTACACTTTGTGTGTATTGAGCAAGACCGACTTAGAGGTGATTCGATTTATTGCTGACTACATAATTGAATCGGACCTCGGATATTATGGTGTATATGCTCTTAATCCCGATATAATAACGGGCACATATACTTAGTACTTATTTCTTTGATTTACCAATGGGTGAGATTTATAGAGTAAATCAATAGGCTCGGTAAGTTGGGAAATGAAATTATTTATATGGAGTGTCGTTGATTATAGGAGGAAACCGTGTCCTATATATTAGGATGATGATGTCCCCTTGAGGAGCTCATAAGGTTCATCATGTAAACCCTGCAGGTGGACTTGGTCCGGCATGATGATAAGGTTGAGTGATACTACTCATGGAGTTAGATGTTGATTAATTAATTGTCAGTAAATTAATTAATTGATGGACATTCGAGATCTTAAATATGGGGAGATATTTGTACAAATAATATATGGAGCCCATATTTTTTATGGGGTTGGTGAGGTAGATCAATGATAATCCTCTAGTGGAATGAATTATCATTAATGGATCGAACTTTATGTGGGCTTGATCCATTGGGTGGCCAAGATCCAACTCCTCCTCATGGTCTCTATTGTAGCCTATTAAAACTCTCATGAAGCCTAGATCCGATGGTGGAAAATGAAACTCTAGATCCGACGGTTGAGGTAAAATCTCTAGATCCAATGGTGGAGATTAAATCTCTAGATCCGACGGTTGAGATTAAATTTTTAGATCTGACGGTGGAGATTAAAATGAGGTTTAATCCTAGCTCTATAAAAGGAGGGCCAAGGCTTGGGTTGTATCATCTTTTGGGAGATTAGGGTTTTGCTTCCTTGGCTTGGGCGGCAAGGCATTAGGGTTTTATTTCCTTTTGCTTTGGGCGGTGCCTATTGTCCAAGAGCTAGGGTCGATAGCAAGGTGGTTAGGGTTTAACCTCTCTTCTTCCTCTCTTGGCCGGAGCACCCTTTCCTCCTCTCCTTGGCGGAAACCCTTCCTTCAAGTTTGGCCGGTGCTCCTCTTCCTCTCCTTGGCCGGCGGCAAGGATCAAGCTTGAAGCTTGGTGGTCGGTTCTAGATAGGAGAAAGAGTTTTATTTTATTCTTCCCTTTGTTCGGAGCAATAAAGGAAGCGAAGAACGTGATCTAGGAGGCTTCGACTTTTGGAAGATCGTCGCCCACACGACGTATAAAAGAAGGACATACAATAGAAGACCTTGAGGTAAACAAGAGGTATAATTCTTGTTTATGTATGTTTTCTTATTCTATGCATGTTGTATGTATTATATGTGGCTAAATTACTTGGACCCCGAAGACAAACACAAAAACCGACAATCCGTACATCGTCTATTCCATGGCTAATCAAAGAAAAGAGGTAGGTTGCTTGAACAATAATTTTGTTCAAGTGACCACTCTAATCGAATAGCACGACGATGGATCGGTTGCTTGGGTAATCCCTCTTTGTCAAGGATTAATTTTTTTAATCCAGGGACGTAGATGTGATCGCCATGAACAAGCGACCGAGTTGAAGTGGGAAGCAAAGTTTCTCCCTTCAAGTGGTATCAGAGCTTCGGTTCCGCAAAACCTTCAAGTAGTATCAGAGCCACGGTTTTTGGTTTTGTGTGTTTAGGATTCGGTTAATTTTATGCACTTATCATATATTGTATGTGTCGGATGATAGTAGGATGTGCGTAGGCTAACTTTTTGTTTGCAGGCATAAGATCCAACTATTATGGCCATATGTGTGTGTATGTGATTGCTTGTGTGTAATATTATTTGAATCCTCGGGGTTGACGAGGCAAGTATTTAACTTTTGTAATTAAGTACGACATTGTTTAGCCACTCTTTTTATTTTAGTTTACTTTCGATCTAGATTTCATGTACACTCCTTCGTGGAGTATAGGATTGATGGATGTAAATTAAAATAATTATTCTCAGCTCGGATCTCCGGATGGCTTGTACATGGCGTAGGGAGGAGCGTACGAGATGGCGATACGACGGGAGGCATATTGGAGAACAAAAGCCATAATAGTTGGAAAATATTTTTTTTTCATATTGATTTCTTCTTGTTTGATATGCATGTCGTGTGCTAGGAAAATTCCTCAATTCTAAATTACTAAGTGGGAGAGGGATAGTTTTTTAAAAATTCCCACAACCTCTATTACGATTTGACATGTGATGCAAACAAACTTGCGTGTCGGCTCTGAGTGCCTTCCTCCCCATCGGATGAGTTTATTTTGTGAATCATAGGGTCGAATATGGTTATAAGAAATTATTAAGGAGCATGTGTACTTCCCCATCGAAAGGCACATAACCCGAGATAATTACCTTGGTACTGGATAATGGTGAACACTTAGATACAAATATAAGTATCCTCCCCATCGGAGTCACTGCTTTTATTTGAAGGGTCGAAGAGGAACCAACTATTAATTTTATTTGTCAAAAAGTTCGGTTGACAAGATAGTAAAATTAATGGGTAAAACCTCCTCTTACAAATGTAGAATTTGTATACGTCCACACGATCGTGGCATACGATATTCTCATTGTTTTGAGGTGTTGGTTGATTTTAAAATTTTATTGTTTGAGGAATCAATAATTTTTTGAAATCTAATGTTTTGATCTATGTGATTCTTAGGTTTTTCAAAAATAACTTTCAACCCACTTGCTATGATACTAAAAGAGAATAAACTTACTGGACCCAATTATGTTGATTGGAAGAGGAATCTTGATATTGTCTTGACTGCTGAGGAGTACAAATATGTACTCTTTAAAGAGTGTCCTCCTAAGCCTGCGGATGATTCTGGGGAAAAAGAGAAGGAGAGTTATAAGAAGTGGATAAAGGCTGATGAGATGGCGCGGTGTTACATTTTGGCTTCTATCTCAAATGTATTGCAACATCAGCATCAAGCCATGCCCACTGCATATGACATGATTCTCAATCTCAAGGAGCTTTTCGAACACCAAAATCGGGTTGCTAGGCAAGAAGCCATGAGGAACTTGATGACGACCACCATGATCGAGGGAACACCCGTGAGGGATCATGTTCTCAAGATGATGGCTCATTTGAATGAGCTGGAAGTCCTTAGAGCTGAGATTGATGGGAAAATCCAGGTCGATATCATCCTCTAGTCTTTACCTAGAAGTTTTGAGCAGTTTCGCCTAAATTAAAACATGAACAAGTTGTTGTATTCGTTGGCGGAGCTTCTGACAGAACTCCAGGCGACAGAGGGGCTTTTTCGTTAGAGTGCTCAGGCTCAGGCCATGGTTGCCCAAAAGGTTTCTACTTCTAAGATGAAAGGCATGAAGAAGATGAAACAAGGTGGGGCAAAGGTGGCAGAAGAATCTCAGGGAGGAGTGAAGAAGCCGAAAGGCAAATGCTTCACTTGCAAGCAGACTGGACATTGGAAAAAGGACTGCCCCAACCGGAAGCAGAACAAAGGTATATCTTTTGGTCTTGTCATTGAAACATGGTTAGCGGTGTTATCTACCAGCACCTGGTGTGTAGATATGGGAGCCATTGATCATGTCTGCAATACTCTACAGGGATTCCAAGAAACCAGACGACTGGCTGAAGGGGAGATTACCGTTTACTTGGGTGATGCTACGAGGGTGGCGGCTGTTGCAGTGGGAGATATTTATTTGTCTTTTGATAGAAATAAAACTTTGGTTCTAAGAAATTGCCTTTATGTTCCTTTATTTAGAAAGAATTTGATTTCGGTTTCTAAATTGTTTATGGATGGATATTCTATTTCTTTTAATGACAGAGTTGTTATAAAAATGAATAGGGAGATTATCTATTCTGGTGCATTGAAAGGAAATTTATATACCCTTGAACCAAAAGCTCCCACGATGCAAATAGAAATAAATAACTCATCTTCTAATTTTAATAAGAGAAAAGAACCTTCGAAAATGAACCAAACATATCTTTGGAATCTAAGGTTAGGTCATATTAACCTAAGTAGAATTCAAAGGTTGATAGCTGATGGACCTTTGGGTTCATTAGTGGTGAAAGATTTCCCAACCTGCGATTCTTGCTTGGAAGGTAAAATGACCAAGAGATCTTTTAAGGACAAGGGGTATAGAGCCAAAGATGTGTTGGAATTGGTTCATTCTGATTTGTGTGGTCCTATGTCTATCCAGGCAAGAGGTGGTTTTGAATATTTCGTCTCTTTTATAGATGATTATTCAAGATATGGATACATTTACTTGATGCGCCACAAGTCTGAATGCTTTGACAGGTTCAAAGAATTCAAGGTTGATGTAGAGAAACGTCAAGATAAAAGTATCAAGACACTACGATATGATCGTGGTGGTGAGTACCTCTTGTGCGAGTTTAGGAATTACTTATCAGAGGATGAAATTCAATCCCAATTGTCTGTACTTGGCACACCCCAGTAGAATGGTGTAGCAGAGCGAAGGAATTGGACTCTTATGGAGATGGTTAGATCGATGATGAGTTATTCTGGTTGTGAGAATCGTTATGAGGGTATGCTCTAGATACGACAGTGTATATTCTGAACTTGGTACCATCTAAATCAGTGTCTTCTACTCCCACAGAATTGTGGACTCGGTGAAAGCCTAGTCTGAGAAATATTCGGATTTGGGGGTGTCCAGCACATGTGCTGAAGGCAGATGCTAGTAAGATGGAACCTCGTACAGAAGTGTGCATGTTCGTTGGCTATCCTAGAGGAACAAAAGGTGGTTTGTTTTACACTCCTAGAGATCAGAGGGTGATCATTAGCATGAATGTCAGATTTCTAGAGGAATACTATGTGATGAACCACAAGCCCATGAGTAAGATTGTTCTGGAGGAATTGAGAGGGGAAGTCACTACTTCAGTACCACTGGTACAAGAGGATATACCACAAGCAACTGCACTGCATATCACACAGGATACACAGGTGATGTCTCGTCGTAGTGGGAGGGTTGTGACACAGCCTGATAGATTCATGTTCTTGGGAGATTCTTCTGATTTGGTCCCTGGCGAACTTGAATCTGATCCCTGGACATATGACGAGGCAATCCAAGATAAAGATGTGGTATCTTGGCAAAGTGCAATAAAATCTGAGATAGAATCTATGGATTCAAATCAATTTTGGGAGCTAGTAGAACCACCCAATGGTGTAAAAACCATTGGATGCAAGTGGATCTACAAAAGAAAGAGAGGAATAGACGGGAAGGTTAAGACCTTCAAAGCAAGGCTTGTTGCAAAAGGGTATACTCAGAAAGAGGGTATCGATTATGAGGAAACCTTTTTGTCGGTAGCCATGTTTAAATCTATCCAGATTCTCTTAAGTATTGTTGCTCATATAGAGTATGAGGTATGACAGATGGATGTCAAGACAGCTTTCCTTAATGGAAGTCTTGAGGAGAACATCTATATGAAGCAACCAGAGGGATTCATTGCAAAGGTTAAAGAGCATCTTGTGTGCAAGCATAATCGGTTCATTTATGGATTGAAGCAAGCTTCGAGAAGCCAACCCTAGGTTGCCGCCCAAGATGAGAAGCAAACCCTAGCCACCTCCTAGTTGCCGCCCAACAAACCCTAGCCTCTCTTAGTTGTCGCCCAAGCCAAGGGAAGCAAAACACTAATCTCCCATCCATTATTGCCACCCACCCCTTAAGCCTCCTTTTATAGAGCTAGGCTTAAGCCTCCTTTTAATCTCCACCGTCGGATCTAGGGATTTAATCTCAACCGTCGGATCTAGAGATTTAATCTTAACCATCAGATCTAGAGATTAAATCTCCACCGTCGGATCTAAAGATTTAATCTCCACCGTCAGATCTAGAGATTTAATATCCACCGTCGGATCTAGAGTTTCATTTTCTATCATTGGATCTAGGCTCCATGAGGTTTTAATAGGCTACAATAGGGACCATGAGAAGGATTTGGATCTTGGCCACCCAATGGATCAAGCCCGCATAAAGTCTGATCCATTAATGATAGTCCATTCCACTAGAGGATTATCATTGATCTACCTCACCAACCCCTATAAGTTAATATGGGCTCCATTTATTATTTGTACATTTATCTCCCCGTGTTTAAGATCTCGAATGTCCATCAATTAATTAATCAACATCTAACTCCATGAGTAGTACCACTCAACCTTATCATCATGCCGAACCAAGTCCACCTGCAGGGTTTACATGATGAACCTTATGAGCTCCTCAAGGGGACATCATCATCCTAATATATAGGACACGGTTTCCTCCTATAATCAACGACACTCTATATAAATAATTTTCATTTCCCAACTTACCGAGCCTATCGATTTACTCTATAAATCTCGCCCATTGGTAAATCAAAGAAATGAATACTAAGTATATGTGTCCGTTATTATATCGGGATTAAGAGCATGGACAACATAATATCTGAGGTCCGAATCGATTATGTAGTCAGCAATAAATCGAATCGCCTCTAAGTCGGTCCTCCTCAATACACACAAAGTGTACTAGTGTAATTCTATGGTCGAGACAAACCAATACCAAATCACACTACAACCATGTCAATGGTTTATCCAAAATCATCTCGGTAGTGAGCCTTTACTTATACTTTACAAGGAACTAATAACATGATCTCACATGTGATACTACACACCATGTTAACTACAATGTAATGTATTAGACAAAATACATAACCATAAATATGTAAATAATAATCATGTGATTCTTATTTCAAAATAAATATTTTCATACAAAAGATAAACTTTTCAGTATACATCCCAACAATCTCCCACTTATACTAAAAGACTATGCTATCCTCATACTGTCATACATCTGATTCCCATTCCCTCCACATGCCTATCAAAAGCTCTCTCTTGAAGGGCCTTAGTGAAAGGATCTACCAGGTCAACCCCTGATGCAATCTAGGCGACAGCAACTTCTACCTCCTTTACGATCTCTCGTATCAGGTTGCACTTGCGCTCTATGTGTTTACTTGCCTTATGTGCTCGTGGTTCCTTCGAGTTTGCAACTGCACCATTGTTAGCACAATAAATTGTGATAGTTTTGGGCAAACCAGGAATCACATCCAAGTCCATCAAGAAGTTCCTGAGCCATACAACTTCTTTGGTCGCCTCAGAGGCTGCCACATACTCATCTTCCATGGTAGAGTCCGCCACGCATTTCTGCTTGACACTCCTCCATACAATGGCTCCACCTCCCAAAGTAAACACATAACCTGAGGTAGACTTACTGTTATCCCTGTCTGATTGGAAGTCGGAATCTGTGTAACCCACAGGGAGTAATTGGTCTGCCTGGTAAACTAGCATATAATCCCTAGTCCTTCTCAGGTACTTCAATATATGTTTTATCGCAGTCCAATGTCCCTGTCCTAGATTACTCTGATATTTGATAACCATACCGACGGCAAAGTAGATATCCGATCTCGTACATAGCATAGCATACATGAGGCTTCCAACTGCCGAAGCATAAGGAACCGCATTCATCTCCTCTATCTCCTCAGATGTTCTAGGACACATCTCCTTAGATAAAGGAACTCCATGACTGAAAGGTAGAAAACCTTTCTTGGAGTTTTGCATGCTGAAACGATCCATAATGGTGTCTATGTATGAAGCTTGAGATAAGCACAACCTCCTTTTCTTGCGATCCCTTATAACCTTGATCCCAAGGATGTGTCCTACTTCTCCCAAGTCCTTCATATAAAACTGTTTGGACAACCATACCCTTACGTCCGATAACACCTTGACATTGTTGCAAATTAACAAAATGTCATCTACAAATAGTACAAGAAATACCACTACATTTCCGTCACATCTCTTGTATACACAAGACTCATCCGGACTTTGAATAAATCTATAAGACTGGATTACCTCATCAAAACGGATGTTCCAAGACCTCGAAGCTTGTTTCAATCCATAAATGGGCCGATTAAGCTTGCACACAAGATGCTCTTTGCCTTTTGCAATGAATCCCTCTGGTTGCTTCATATAGATATTTTTCTCAAGACTTCCATTAAGGAAAGTTGTCTTGACATCCATCTGTCATACCTCATAATCCATATGAGCAGCAATTCATAAGAGAATCCGGATAGACTTAAGTATGGCTACCGGTGAAAAGGTCTCCTCATAATCGATAACCTCTTTCTGAGTATACCCCTTCGCAACAAGCCTCACTTTGAAGGTCTCAACCTTCCCGTCTATTCATCTCTTTCTTTTGTAGATCCACTTGCATCCAATGGTTTTTACACCATTGGGTGGTTCTACTAGCTCCCAGACCTGATTTGAATCCATAGATTCAATCTCAGCATTCATTGCACATTGCGAAGATACCTCATTTTTATCTTGGATTGCCTGATCATATGTCCAGGGATCAGGTTCATGCTCGCCAGGGACCAAATCAGAAGATTCTCCCAAGAACATGAATCTATCAAGCTGTCTCACAACCCTCCCACTATGATGAGGTATCACCTGTGTATCCTCTGTGACACGCGGTGCAGTGACTTGTGGTATATCCGCTGTACCGGTGGTACTGAAGTAGTGACTTACCCTTTCAATTCCTCCAGAATAATCTTAATCATGGGCATGTGGTTCATCACATAGTCTTCCTCTAGAAATCTGGCGTTCATGCTAACGATCACCCTATGATCTCTAGGACTATAAAACAAACCACCTTTCGTTCCTCTAGGATAGCCAACGAACATGCGCACTTCTGTACGAGGTTCTAACTTACCAGCATCTGCCTTCAGCACATGTGCTAGACTCCCCCAAATCTGAATATGTCTTAGATTTGGCTTTCGCCCAGTCCACAATTCTGTGGGAGTAGAAGGCACTGATTTAGATGGTACCAAGTTCAGAATATACACTGCCGTATCTAGAGCATATCCCCAGAACGAATCTGGCAACTTAGAATAACTCATCATCGATCTAACCATCTCCATAAGAGTCATATTCCTTCGCTCTGCTACACCATTCTGCTAGGGTGTGCCAGGTGCAGACAATTGGGATTGAATCCCAGCCTCTGATAAGTAATTCCTAAACTCTCCCAAGAGGTACTCACCACCACGATCAGATTGTAGTGTCTTCATACATTTACCTTGACGTTTCTCCACATCAGCCTTGAATTCTTTGAACTTGTCAAAGCATTCAGACTTGTGGCGCATCAAGTAAATGTACCCATATCTTGAATAATTGTCTATGAAAGAGAAGAAATACTCAAAACCACCTCTTGCCTGGATAGACATAGGACCACACAAATCAGAATGAACCAATTCCAACACATCTTTGGCTCTATACCCCTTGGCCTTGAAAGGCCTCTTGGTCATTTTACCCTCCAAGCAAGATTCGCAAGTTGGGAAATCTTCCACCACTAATGAACCTAGAGGTCCATTAGCTATCAATCTTTGAATTCTGCTTAGGTTAATATGACCTAGCCTTAGATGCCAAAGTTATGTTTGGTTCATTTTCGAAGATTCTTTTCTCTTATTGGAATTAGAAGATTAGTTATTCACTTCTATTTGCATTGTGGGAGCTTTTGGTTCAAGTGTATATAAATTTCCTATCAATGCACCAGAACAGATAATCTCCCTATTCCTTTTTTATAATAACTTTGTCATTAAAAGAAATAGAATATCCATCCATAAACAATTTAGAAACCGAAATCAAATTCTTTCTAAATAAAAGTACATAAAGGCAATTTTTAAGAACCAAAACTTTATTCCTATCAAAAGACAAATAAACATCTCCCACTGTAACAGTTGCCACCTTTGTGGCATCGCCCAAGTAAACGGTAATCTCCCCTTTAGCTAGTCGTTTGGTTTCCTGGAAACCCTGCAAAGTATTGTAGACATGATCAGTGGCTCCCGTATCTACACACCAGGTGCCGGTAGATAACACCGCTAAACATGTTTCAACGACTAGACTAAAGGATATACCTTTGTTCTGCTTCCAGTTGGGACAGTCCTTCTTCCAATGTCCAGTCCGCTTGTAAGTGAAGCACTTGCCTTTCGACTTCTTCACTCCTCCCTGAGGTCCTCCTACCACCTATGCTCCACCTTGTTTCTTCTTCTTCTTGCCTTTTGGCTTAGAAGTAGAAACCTTCTGAGCAACCATGGTCTGAGCCTGAGCAAGCCCTTCTACCGCTTGGAGTTCTGTCAGAAGCTCCGCCAACGAATACAACCTCTTATTCATGTTGTAATTCAAGCGAAACTGCTCAAAACTCCTAGGTAGAGACTGGAGAATGATATCAACTTGGGTTTCCCCATCGATCTCAGCTCCAAGGACTTCCAGCTCATTTGTCGGCTTAAGAGGATATTCTTCGAAGAGTACATACTTGTACTTCTCAGCAGTTAAGACAATATCTAGATTCCTTTTCCAATCAACATAATTGGGTACGGTAAGTTTATTTTCCTTTAGTATCACAGCAAGTGGGTTGAAGGTCATTTTTGAAAAACCTAAGAATCACATAGATCAAAACTTTAGATTTCAAAAATTTATTAATTCCTCAAACAATAAAATTTCAAAATCAACCAACACCTCAAAACACCGAGAATGTCGTATGCCATGATCGTGTGGACGTATACGAATTCTATATTTGTAAGAGGAGGTTTTACCCATTAATTTTACTATCTTGTCAACCTAACTTTTTGACAAATAAAATTAATAGTTGGTTCCACTTTGGCCCTACAAATAAAAGCAGTGACTCCGATGGGGAGAATACTCTTATTTGCATCTAAGTGTTCACCATTACTCGGTACCAAGGCAATTATCTCGAGTTATGTGCCTTCCGATGGGGAAGTACACACACTCCTTAATAATTTCCTATAACCATATTCGACCTTGTGATCCGCAAACAAATTCATCCGATGTAAAGGAAGGCCCTCAGAGCCGACACGCAAGTTTGTTTGCATCACATGTCAAATCATAATGGAGGCCGTTGGAATTTATAAAAATATCCCTCTCCCGCTTAGTAATTTAAGATTGAGGAATTTTCTAGCCTACGACATGCATATCAAACAATAAGCAATAAATATGAAAAAGAAATATTTTCCAACTATTATAGCTTTTATCTCCAATATGCCTCCCGTCGTATTGCCATCTCGTCCGCTCCTCCCTATGCCATGTATAAGCCATCCGGAGATCCGAGCCGAGACTAACTATTTTAATTTACATCCATCGATCCTATACTCCACGAAGGAGTGTATATGAAATCTAGATCAAAAGTAAACTAAAATAAAAGAGTGGCTAAACAATGTCATACTTAATTACAAAATTAAATACTAGACTCGTCAACCCCGAGGATTCAAAAATATATAATTACACACATACAATCACATACACACATATGGCCATAATAGTTGGATCCTATGCCTGCAACCAAAAAGTTAACCTACGCACATCCTACTATTATCTGGCACATATAATATATGAAAAGTGCATAAAAGTAACCGAATCCTAAACACACAAAACTAGAAATCGTGGCTCTGATACCACTTGAAGGGTAGGTGAAACATCGCTTCCCACTTCAACTCAGTCGTTTATTCATGGCGATCTCATCTACGTCCCCGGATAAAAAACATTTATCCTTGACAAAGATGGATTACCCAAGCTACCGTTTCATCATCGTGCTATTCGATTAGAGTGGTCACTTAAACAAACTTGTTGTTCAAGCAACCTACCTCTATTCTTCGAATAGCCGCAGAATAGACGATGTACGGATTGCCGGTTTTTACGTTTGTATTCGGGGTCCAAGTATATTAGCCACATAACAAAACATACAACATGCATATAATTGAAAAACAATTATAGATATAGTACAAAAGAATATAAACAAGCATTATACCTCTCGATCTTCTATTGTATGTCCTTCCTCCTTTTGGACGTCGTGTGGGCGACGATCTTCCAAAAGTCGAAGCCTCCTAGATCACCAATCTTCCTTTCTTTGTTCACTCCGAACAAAGGAAGATCATAAAACAAAACTCTTCTCCTATCTAGAACCGGCCACCAAGCCACCTTGCTTGGTGGTTGCCGTCGGCCAAGGAGATGAAGATTGAAGTGTAGGCGCCGACCAAAAGCTCCAAGGGAAGAATCCCTAGCTCTTGCCGCCGGCCAAGGAAGAGGAGAAGAGGGTGGCGCCGCCGGCCATAGGATAAGATGTTAGTAATATATGAGAGATGTCCTAAGGCAATCGCCTTATGTATGAACCATTTATATGATAAATGAAGATTCACTATTTGAGTATACATGTTTTATGTATTTGATTGGATCTTAAACTCATTTATTGAATGTCCACGATACGATTCACAGCATGAGAGAATTTGTGATTGGATCACAACTAGTGAGTATCTCTACATGTGTAATTGTGATGTATCGAAATTATCCCTAGTCGATGAATTGATGGATTTGGACACCATCAATTCTGTCGAGACTAGCACGAGGTATACTCCTTGGTGTATCCAAGCAGCTGATTCTCACTGGCTGGAGACATAGTGATGTCCGGAGTTAATCGTGGATGCTAGTTATGGTAACTAGTTCATTGGAGTGACCAGCCGTAAGACTTCATATGGTTCTCTGCATATATAGATATGTCAATGAAGTTCTTATTGTGGCTTAAGTGCGATGTTCCTTTGACTTGCGGTATTCAAGTCATCTTGATCATGGAGACTTATGCTTTGACATCTTAAGCAAACATCTCCGAGGAGATGTGGACCCGAAATGATTGGGTATAAGTCGAAGTGATCGAAGGTGTTTGAATAGCCTATAAAGGATTCACCACTCCTTGCGAGGAGATGTATACCCATGGCCTCTCGTCGGATTGTTACTAAAGTCTTTGGCCAAAGCATTACATGTTTAGAGTAAGGCACTCTTCTATACATGTGGAGTAACTAGAATCCGTAGGACGAGGAAATGATACTTGGGATAGGTGTGACGTAGTCAGCCTAGTGGGGACTGACACAATAGACCATGTCCTGAACCAAGTGGGTATAAGATGAGTGAAGGGAATGGGGCACGATTCATTCGAGCTATCAAGGATTTGAAATAGTTCGGATCAACCGTTGATCTTTTCGGTTAATTGGGGATCATGATGTACTACTAGGTGCCACTCATGATCGTTCTATAATTAATGGTTAATTATAGACGGCCAACATAAACCGAGAACCTATTTGGTCACACGCACAACAAGTGTAATCCAAAGGATTTAAAACGAGCTTGAGAATGGGATTCTCAGACCGAGAGAAACTATGTTTGGTTGGACCAAACATAAAGCGAGCATGAAATTGTTTCAGTCGCAATGGAAGCGTGGATGGGCCGTGTCTTATGAAGACATAATGGATGGACCAAAATGGTTTGGTTCTAATCCAATGGATGAGAATAAACCAAAGGGTTTGGTTTATTTTAAACGAATGAACCAAAAGTTGGTTCGGTTCGTTTTAACTTAAAATAAACCATCATGGTTTGGTTTATTTTAACTTATCCTAATGGAGCGGGTTAACGGGCTTTATGGATATGATCCATTAACCATTAAGAGAATTAGTTCTCTATAAAATAGGGCTTAAACCCTAATCCAAAGCTCTAATCAAGTTTTGGCCGCCCAACATAGTTGCCGCCCACCTCCTTGGAGTTTTCGGCGCCCAACCCTAAAGTGTCGCCGCCCAGCTTTTGTACCGCAGTCCAAGTCATTGCCGGCGACCAAGCTTCAGCCGGTGAACACTCCGGCGACCCTCCGGTGATCTCCTATAGGTTTGGCATCAAGGTGAGCCTTTTCTTTCCTTGGTTGGCCGGTGCCTATATCGTCCACCAAGCTGTCCAGTTTTCTGGACAGCTTCTTCTCCTCTCGTCGGAGCATTGTTTGGACGACAGTTAGAGCTCCGACAGCGGCTAACTTACCGGGGATTCGATCTCCGGTAATCCTCTAAGGTGGAGGACGAAGGATTCATCAATTGGTTGACGAATACCTCTCCGGAGAAGCGAGTTTTGAGAACTCGTTTTAGGATCCGAATTTGGATTCGGATTGTGATCATCTCTCAATCACGTCGTCTTCAACACGAGGCTAGTAACCCGTACGAAGACGAAGCTCGTGGCTTAGCGAAGTCATCCTGAGGAGCTCGGCGTGGATACGGATAGAGAGGATTCTTACGAGGATCGTTCCGGTTGATGTCGTTCCCGCTACACGTCATACGGAAGGTATAACGTAGATAAATTTCTTTTATTGCAAATTTTAATTTACGGTTATGTCTACACTTGTTGTAATATGCATGCGTGTGTTGTAATAAATATAGATTTATTATTATTTTAATTGCTTCCGCTGTGTTCATGTTTACGAAACATGATCGAACACACACACGCCGCGGTGCCGGAAACCCAACAGTGGTATCAGAGCCCAGGTTGTGTTTCGACATAATCGTAAAAATGGTTTTGCGATAGTCATAATGTATTTCTGGAAATTTTCTAAATTTTGGAAATTTAGAAGTATTTATGGAAATTTTTTAATTTTGAAAAGTCTAGAAGTATTTATGGAAATCTTCCACTTTTGGAAAATTGGAAGTATTTATGGAAATTGATATTTTCCATAAATAAAATATTTGATTAGATTCTGGAAATTTGTTTCCTAATTTAATCATGATTTGATTTGGGAAATCAAATCTTAAAATATTTTTATTTCCATAAGTAGTTTTAATGATTTAGGAAATTGGTTTCCTAAATAGATTTTCCTTAATCAAATAATTCCATGAATAAAATATGTGATTAGATTTGGAAATTTGTTTCCTAATTTAATTATGATTTGATTTGGAGAATCAAATCTCAAACATATTTTATTTCCATAAATAGTTATGGCATATAAGGAAATTATATACATGACATAATTGTATGTCATGTAATTGCATTAGATGCATAACATTATGCCATGCGTGTCGTGACATGTAGATGTATGCCATGTATGTCATGCCATGTAGATAATAGTTATTTGCATGCAAAGAGGATGAGACATAAAAACCCTTAATCAATATTAAAGCCTACACCTTCCATTAATATGGTTAGAACCAGAGTTCTGTTTCTTGTTTGGGTTGTTGGACTCTCTCCAAGCCCTAGCTCGAACTCGAATATGTTCAAACCATGGAATAGTTTAATACTAATATGGTAAGAGTCGAGGTCAATCGTTAGCTTTGGTTGTTGGACTCTTCCAAGCTGGGCTAATTGGTTGAATGCGCTCTAACCATATTAAAACTATGTCCCGATTAATGGGTTGGCTTTAACCTGGAGCATCGGCTTGTTGGACTCTCTCCAAGGTCGATGTAAAGGGAGGTGAAGTTGGGTGCTATGCATATGATGCATACTTGTTAATGTGTTAACAACCCGATGTATGTGTGAACATTCAAATAGTTGATAGCACATTGTGATAGTTGCATATACGTGATATGCAATCGGTATAGATGATACCTACCATCGTAGTTATGAATGGCTTGTTGGACTCTCTCCAAGGTTGTTCATAACTATGATGGATATCAGCCCATTCGGAGATGGACCTACAATCTCCCGAAGTAATTTTGGGGTTTTTGAAATTCAAAAAATGAATGGGATTTATAAATGTATATTGATACATTTTAAAATCATCTTTCTCATATATGCTCGTTTGTATTTCTAAGATTGATCATGATGTCTTTGAATTGCGTTCCATTTTGGATTCAAATAAATTGACTGGGCCGAGCTTCTTGGACTGGCTTAGAAGCTTGAGAATTGTTCTCAAGGTTGAAGAGCTTGCAAATGTCCTCGAAGCGCCTCTTCCCGCCCGTCCTAGTGACAATGCAACTCTGGACCAATTGTTGGCCTATCAGAAACATGTGAGTGATTCTGAACAAATGAGTTGCATCATGCTAGCCGCGATGGAACCCAAGCTACGAAAGCAGCATGAGCATATGGATGCTCATATCGTAGTCCTTCATCTTTGTGAGTTGGTTGATGAGCAAGTGAGATTCGAAAGGTTCGAAGTCTCAGAGCTCCTCTTCACCTCTGAGATGCTAGAAAGGTTCATCTATGGTACTGCTCAATATGCTGAAGACTGTGGAGTCTTCTGAGAAGCATGAGCAAGGGACGGTGCTGTTAGTTGATTCCTCGAAGAAAGGTTCTAAGAGGAAGTCAAAGGAACAGCAGAAGGGAAAGAAGAGAAGGGCTAAGAAGGGAGAACTAGCACAAAAGGAAACTTGCCATCATTATGGCAAGGAGAGCCATTTGCGAAGAAACTGCAAGATTTATCTTGAGTCCATGAAGAAGAAGAAGGCAACTGATGCCCCATCCTCTTCAGGTATCTTCGTTATTGATTGTCATTCTATTTCCTTAGACACTTGGGTATTGGATACTGGGTGTAGCTCACATATATGTAATGACATACAGGGGCTAAGGAATAGAAGAAGACTTGTAAGAGGGGAGTCAAATTTGCGAGTTGGCAATGGAGCAAAGGTTGATGCGGTCGCCATCGGAACTTATTTGCTGAAGCTCCCTAATGGACTAGTCTTGGAACTGGACAATTGCTATTATGTTCCTTCTCTAATAAAGAACATTGTTTCTATTTCCTGCTTAAATAGAAATGGTTTCCATTTGACGTTTAGTAACAATTGTTGTTATATAACTTTGAATGGCGTACTTTATGGAACTGGATCTTTGAGTAATGGCATTTATACGTTGGACGTATCCAATGACATTTTCAATATCGAAGCGAGCAACACGCGTGCTCGAAAGGATAATCACATAGACTCCTATATGTGGCATTGTCGTCTTGGCCATATAAGCAAGAAACGCATGTCCGAATTACACCGATGTGGAATTCTGGAATCGTTTGAATTGGATTCATACGATACATGCGAATCATGCTTAAAAGGCAAGATGACTAAGTTACCTTTTACTGGAAAAGGTGAACGAGTGGGAGAGTTACTAGGTCTAGTACATACTGATGTATGTGGACCTATGTCAACTCAAGCTTTAGAAGGCTATAGCTACTTCATTACCTTCACTGATGATCACTCACGGTTTGGGTATGTGTTCTTGATGAAACACAAGTCTGAAGCCTTTGAAAGGTTCAAAGAATTCAGAAATGAAGTAGAGAAACAACATGACAAAAGTATTAAAATACTTCGATCGGATCAAGGTGGTGAATACTTAAGTCAAGAGTTTCTTGATTATCTGAGAGACAATGGCATATTGTCTCAATGGACTCCGCCCTATACACCACAGCATAATGGTGTATCTGAGAGGCGAATCGTAGGACCTTGTTGGACATGGTCGTCAATGATGAATCATGCAACTCTTCCCAAGTCCTTTTGGGGTTATGCACTGACATTGCTTACTTCTTAAATGTAATGCCTACCAAGGTAGTCTCAACTACTCCATATGAGATATGGAATGGTAAGAAACCTCATGTATCTTACTTGAAGATATGGGGTTGTCCCGCTTATGTGAAGCGGTGCATCGACAAATTGGATGCTAAGTCCGATAAATGTCTATTTATTGGATACCCTAAGGAAACAAGGGGTTACCAATTCTATCATCCCGTGGAACAAAAGGTGTTTGTTTCAAGGCATACTGTTTCTAGAGAAAGAGTTTCTCTTGCAAGAAAACGTTGGGAGTGTCGCTGAGCTTGAGGAGGCTCGAGAGACTCAAATAGACATTGATGAGATACCGGTGAGATACACGGTAAACTGACAACTCATAGTGATGAGCAATCTTTGGACCTATTGTAACACCACATCTTCGTAGATCTGGTAGAACACGCAATATTCCTGAGAGATATGGATTTCTCGTAAGTGAATCGAACGACGTGTTACTCATTGATGATGAGGAGCCTACCAGTTATGAAGAAGTGCTGACAAGTTCAGAAAGGGATAAGTGGCTTGGTGCCATGAAGTCGGAAATGGATTCCATGTACGAAAACCAAGTTTGGAACTTGGTTGACCCACCTGAAGGCATAAAGCCTATAGGGTGCAAGTGGGTTTTTAAGAAGAAAACCGACATAGATGGTAATGTGATTACCTATAAGGCTAGATTGGTGGCGAAAGGATATCGTCAAAAACAAGGTGTTGATTACGATGAAACCTATTCGCCTGTAGCTATGCTTAAATCCATTCGGATGCTCCTGGCCATAGCGACTCATTATGATTATGAGATATGGCAGATGGATGTGAAAACAGCTTTCCTTAATGGAAACCTGCTCGAGGACGTGTATATGATACAGCCTGAGGGTTTCACATCGGTTGATAAAACCAAGGTATGCAAATTGCGACGATCCATTTATGGATTGAAGCAAGCATCCAGGAGCTGGAATATCCGTTTTGATGAGACGATCAAAAGGTTTGATTTCTCACAAAATCCAGACGAACCTTGTGTGTACAAGAAGGTTAGTGGGAGTGCAGTTGTGTTCCTAGTATTGTATGTCGATGACATATTACTTATAGGAAACGATGTGTCAATCTTACAGTCAGTTAAGGTTTGGTTATCCAAGACATTCTCCATGAAAGACCTGGGAGAAGCAACCTACATCCTTGGGATTAAGATCTATAGAGATAGATCGAAACGGTTGCTTGGTCTTTCGCAGTCTACATATATAGACCGTGTTATTAAGAGTTTTAGCTTGTCGGAATCCAAGAAAGGTTATCTGCCCATCAGGCATGGGGTACACCTTTCGAAGTCTATGTGTCCGCGCACAGAAGACGAGAGGATTTGCATGAGTAAGATTCCCTATGCATCCGCAATAGGATCTATCATGTATGTTATGTTATGTACGAGGCCCGATGTATCGTATGCTCTGAGTGTCACGAGCAGATACCAGTCTGATCTAGGAATGGATCATTGGGCGGCTGTTAAGACGATCCTTAAGTACTTGAGAAGAACTAAGGATGTGTTCCTAATATATGGAGAAGGGGACATGACGGATGCGGCTTCCGCAGGCAAGGATGATTCGTGTCTCACCGATACGTGTTCACCTTGAATGGGGGCGCAGTGAGTTGGAAAAGTTCCAAACAAAATACTGTAGCGAATTATACCACTGAGGCAGAATACATTGCAGCTTCGGAAGCAGCAAAGGAAGCGGTTTGGATCAAGAAGTTCATTTATGAACTTGGTGTGATTCCAGCCATTGTTGAAGCAATACACATCTCTGCGAAAACAATGGAGCAATTTCACACGAAAGAGCCAAGGTCTCATCAACGATCCAAACATGTGCTTCCGCTATCATCTTATCGGAGAGATCATCGAGGAACGAAATACAAATCGAGAAAATTCCCACTGAAAGGAACTTAGCGGATCCTTTGACTAAAGCATTACCTCAAAGTAAGTTTGAGGGTCATGTTAGAGCTTATGGTATTGGATACCGTAGTGATTGGCATTAGGCCAAGTGGGAGTCTGTTAGTAATATATGAGAGATGTCCTAAGGCAATCGCCTTATGTATGAACCATTTATATGATAAATGAAGATTCACTATTTGAGTATACATGTTTAATGTATTTGATTGGATCTTAAACTCATTTATCAATGTCCACGATACGATTCACAAAGATGAGAGAATTTGTGATTGGATCACAACTAGTGAGTATCTCTACATGTGTAATTGTGATGTATCGGAATTATCCTAGTCGATGAATTGATGGATTTGGACACCATCAATTGCCGAGACTAGCACGAGGTATACTCCTTGGTGTATCCAAGCGGTGATTCTCACCGGGAGACATAGTGATGTCCGGAGTTAATCGTGGATGCTAGTTATGGTAACTAGTTCATTGGAGTGACCAGTAAGACTTCATATGGTTCTCTGCATATAGATATGTCAATGAAGTTCTTACGTGGCTTAAGTGCGATGTTCCTTTGACTTGCGGTATTCAAGTCATCTTGATCATGGAGACTTATGCTTTGACATCTTAAGCAAACATCTCAGGAGATGTGGACCCGGATGATTGGGTATAAGTCAGTGATCAAGGTGTTTGAATAGCCTATAAAGGATTCACCACTCCTTGCGAGGAGATGTATACCCATGGCCTCGTCGGATTGTTACTAAAGTCTTTGGCCAAAGCATTACATGTTTAGAGTAAGGTACTCTTCGATACATGTGGAGTAACTAGAATCCGTAGGACGAGGAAATGATACTTGGGCTAGGTGTGACGTAGTCAGCCTAGTGGGGACTGACACAATAGACCATGTCCTCAACCAAGTGGGTATAAGATGAGTGAAGGGAATGGGGCACGATTCATTCGAGCTGCTGAAGGGTTTCAGAAATAGTTCTGGATCAACCGTTGATCTTTTCGGTTAATTGGGGATCATGATGTACTACTAGGTGCCACTCATGATCGTTCTATAATTAATGGTTAATTATAGACGGCCAACATAAACCGAGAACCTATTTGGTCACACGCACAACAATTGTAATCCAAAGGATTTAAAACGAGCTTGAGAATGGGATTCTCAGACCGAGAGAAACTATGTTTGGTTGGACCAAACATAAAGCGAGCATGAAATTGTTTCAGTCGCAATGGAAGCGTGGATGGGCCGTGTCTTATGAAGACATAATGGATGGACCAAAATGGTTTGGTTCTAATCCAATGGATGAGAATAAACCAAAGGGTTTGGTTTATTTTAAACGAATGAACCAAAAGTTGGTTCGGTTCGTTTTAACTTAAAATAAACCATCATGGTTTGGTTTATTTTAACTTATCCTAATGGAGCGGGTTAACGGGCTTTATGGATATGATCCATTAACCATTAAGAGAATTAGTTCTCTATAAAATAGGGCTTAAACCCTAATCCAAAGCTCTAATCAAGTTTTGGCCGCCCAACATAGTTGCCGCCCACCTCCTTGGAGTTTTCGGCGCCCAACCCTAAAGTGTCGCCGCCCAGCTTTTGTGCCGCAGTCCAAGTCATTGCCGGCGACCAAGCTTCAGCCGGTGAACACTCCGGCGACCCTCCGGTGATCTCCTATAGGTTTGGCATCAAGGTGAGCCTTTTCTTTCCTTGGTTGGCCGGTGCCTATATCGTCCACCAAGCTGTCCAGTTTTCTGGACAGCTTCTTCTCCTCTCGTTGGAGCATTGTTTGGACGACGGTTAGAGCTCCGACAGCGGCTAACTTACCGGGGATTCGATCTCCGGTAATCCTCTGAGGTGGAGGACGAAGGATTCGTCAATTGGTTGACGAATACCTCTCCGGAGAAGCGAGTTTTGAGAACTCGTTTTAGGATCCGAATTTGGATTCGGATTGTGATCATCTCTCGATCACGTCGTCTTCAACACGAGGCTAGTAACCCGTACGAAGACGAAGCTCGTGGCTTAGCGAAGTCATCCCGAGGAGCTCGACGTGGATATGGATAGAGATGATTCTTACGAGGATCGTTCCGGTTGATGTCGTTCCCGCTATACGTCATACGGAAGGTATAACGTAGATAAATTTCTTTTATTGCAAATTTTAATTTACGGTTATGTCTACACTTGTTGTAATATGCATGCGTGTGTTGTGTGTGTTGTAATAAATATAGATTTATTATTTTTAATTGCTTCCGCTGTGTTAATGTTTACGAAACATGATCGAACACACACACGCCGCGGTGCCGGAAACCCAACATAAGATGGTGGTGTTGTTGCCTCCGGCCAAGAGGACAAGCCAACCCTAGGTTGCCGCCCAAGATGAGAAGCAAACCCTAGCCTCTCTTAGTTGCCGCCCAAGCCAAGGGAAGCAAAACCCTAATCGCCCATCCATTAGTTGCCGCCCACCCCTTAAGCCTCCTTTTATAGAGCTAGGCTTAAGCCTCCTTTTAATCTCCACCGTCGGATCTAGGGATTTAATCTCAACCGTCGGATCTAGAGATTTAATCTTAACTGTCGAGTCTAGAGATTTAATCTCCACCGTCGGATCTAAAGATTTAATCTCCACCGTTGGATCTAAAGATTTAATCTCCACCGTCGGATCTAGAGTTTCATTTTCCATCGTCGGATCTAGGCACCATGAGGTTTAAATAGGCTACTATAGGGACCATGAGGTGGAGTTGGATCTTGGCCACCGAATGGATCAAGCCCACATAAAGTCCGATCCATTAATGATAATCCATTCCACTAGAAGATTATCATTGATCTACCTCACCAACCCTTATAAGTTAATATGGGCTCCATATATTATTTGTACATTTATCTCCCCGTGTTTAAGATCTCGAATGTCCGTCAATTAATTAATTTACTGACAATTAATTAATCAACATCTAACTCCATGAGTAGTACCACTCAACCTTATCATCATGCCGGACCAAGTCCACCTGCAGGGTTTACATGATGGACCTTGTGAGCTCCTCAAGGGGACATCATCATCCTAATATATAGGACACGGTTTGCTCCTATAATCAATAGCACACCATATAAATAATATCATTTCCCAACTTACCGAGCCTATAGATTTACTCTATAAATCTCGCCCATTGGTAAATCAAAGAAATGAATACTAAGTATATGTGTCCGTTATTATATCGGGATTAAGAGCATGTACATCATAATATCTGAGGTCTGATTCAATTATGTAGTCAGCAATAAATCGAATCACCTCTAAGTCGGTCCTGCTCAATACACACAAAGTGTACTAGTGTAATTCTATGGTAAAGACAAACCAATACCAAATCACAATACTATTATGGCCAATGGTTTGTCCAAAACCATCTCGGTAGTGAGCCTTTACTTATACTTTACAAGGAACTAATAACATAATCTCACGTGTGACACTACACACCATGTTATCTACAATGTAATGTATTAGACAAAATGCATAATCATAAATATGCAAACAATGATAATGTGATTCTTATTTCAAAATAAAGATGTTCATACAAGAGACAGACTTTTCAGTATACATCCCAACACTACCTTTTAGGCATGGAGTACCTTTATTAAAAGAGATGTGTCCTAGAACATCAAAGGAGATAGAGGAGATGAAGGAAGTTCCTTATGCTTCGGTAGTAGGAATCCTCGTGTATGCTATGTTATGTACGAGACCGGATATCTGCTTTGTTTTGGGTATGGTTAGCAAATATCAGAGTAATCCAGGACAAAGACATTGGACTGCAGTAAAGCATATATTGAAGTACCTGAGAAGGACTAGGGATTATATGCTAGTTTTCCAGGCAGACCAATTACTCCCTGTAGGTTACACGGATTCCGACTTCCAATCAGATAGGGATAACAGTGAGTCTACCTCAGGTTTTGTGTTTACTTTGGGAGGTGGAGCCATTGAATGGAGGAGTGTCAAGAAGAAATGCATGGCGAACTCTACCATGAAAGCTGAGTATGTGGCAGCCTCTGAGGCGGCCAAAGAAGTTGTATGGCTGAGGAACTTCTTGATGTACTTGGTTGTGATTCCTAGTTTGCCCAGAACTATCACAATTTATTGTGATAACAGTGGTGCAGTTTCAAACTCGAAGGAACCACGAGCTCATAAGGCAAGTAAACACATAGAGCGCAAGTACAACCTGATACGAGAAATCGTAAAGCAAGGAGAAGTTGTTGGGGCCAAGACTGCATCAGAGGATAACCTGGCAGATCCTTTCACTAAGGCTCTTCCAACGAGAGCTTTTGATAGGCATTTGGAAGGAATGAAAATCAGATGTATGGCAGTATGAGGACAGCATAGTCTTTTAGTATAAGTGGGAGATTGTTGGGATGTATACTGAAAAGTCTATCTTCTGTATAAACATCTTTATTTTTGAAATAAGAATCACATGATCACTGTTTGCATATTTATGGTTATGCATATTGTCTAATACATTACATTGTAGATAACATGGTGTGTAGTGTCACATGGGAGATCATGTTATCAGTTCCTTGTAAAGTATAAGTAAAGGCTCACAACCGAGATGGTTTTGGACAAACCATTGGTATGGTTGTAGTGTAATTTGGTATTGGTTTGTCTTGACCATAGAATTATACTAGTACACTTTGTGTGTATTGTGTGTATTGAGCAGGACCGACTTAGAGGTGATTCGATTTATTGCTGACTACATAATTGAATCAGACCTCGAATATTATGGTGTACATGCTCTTAATCCCAATATAATAACGTGCACATATACTTAGTACTTATTTCTTTGATTTACCAATGGGCGAGATTTATAGAGTAAATCAATAGGCTCAGTAAGTTGGGGAATGATATTATTTATATGGTGCGTCGTTGATTATAGGAGGAAACCATGTCCTATATATTAGGATGATGATGTCCCCTTGAGGAGCTCATAAGGTTCATCATGTAAACCCTACAGGTGGACTTGGTCTGGCATGATGATAAGGTTGAGTGGTACTACTCATGGAGTTAGATGTCGATTAATTAATTGTCAGTAAATTAATTAATTGGTGGACATTCGAGATTTTAAACACGGGGAGATATTAGTACAAATAATATATAGAGCCCATATTTATTTATGGGGTTGGTGAGGTAGATCAATGATAATCCTCTAGTGGAATGGATTATCATTAATGGATCAGATTTTATGTGGGTTTGATCCATTGGGTGGCTAAGATCCAACTCCTCCTCATGGTCCCTATTGTAGCCTATTAAAACCCTCATGAAGCCTAGATCCAATGGTGGAAAATGGAACTCTATATCCAACGGTTGAGGTAAAATCTCTAGATCCGACGGTGGAGTTTAAATCTCTAGATCCGACGGTTGAGATTAAATCTTTAGATCCGACGGTGGAGATTAAAAGGAGGTTTAATCCTAGCTCTATAAAAGGAGGGCCAAGGCTTGGGCGTGTATCATCTTTTGGGAGATTAGGGTTTTGCTTCATTGGCTTGGGTTGCAAGGCATTAGGGTTTTGTTTCCTTTTGCTTTGGGCGGCGCCTATTGTCCAAGAGCTAGGGCCGGCAGCAAGGTGGTTAGGGTTTAACCTCTCTTATTCCTCTCTTGGATGGAGCACCATTTCCTCCTCTCCTTTGTCCGGTGGAAACCCTTCCTTCAAGTTTGGCCGGTGCTCCTCTTCCTCTCCTTGGCCGGCGGCAAGGATCAAGCTTGAAGCTTGGTTGTCGGTTCTAGATAGGAGAAAGAGTTTTATTTTATTCTTCCTTTTGTTTGGAGCAATCAAGGAAGGGAAGAACTTTTGGGATGTATACTAAAAAGTCTATCTTTTGTATGAACAGCTTTATTTTGAAATAAGAATCACATGATCATTGTTTGCATATTTTTATGGTTATGCATATTGTCTAATACATTACATTGTAGATAACATGGTGTGTGATGTCACACGCGAGATCATGTTATCGGCTCCTTGTAAAGTATAAGTATAGGCTCACAACCGAGATGGCTTTAGATAAACCATTGGTATGGTTGTAGTGTGATTTGGTATTGGTTTGTCTTGACCATAGAATCACACTAGTACACTTTGTGTGTATTGAGCAGGACCGACTTAGAGGTGATTCGATTTATTGCTGACTACATAATCGAATCGGACCTCAGATATTATATTGTACATTCTCTTAATCCCGATATAATAACTTAGTATTATTTACTTAGTATTATATACTTAGAGGTGATTCGTTTTATTGCTGACTGCATATACTTAATATTCATTTCTTAGATTTACCAATGGGCGAGATTTATAGATTAAATTGATAGGCTCAGTAAGTTGGGAAATGATATTATTTATATGGTGTGCCATTGATTATAGGAGGAAACCGTGTCCTATATATTAGAATGATGATGTCCCCTTGAGGAACTCATAAGGTTCATCATGTAAACCCTGCAGGTGGACTTGGTCCGGCATGATGAAAAGGTTGAGTGGTACTACTCATGGAGTTAGATGTTATTTAATTAATGGTCAGTAAATTAATTAATCGACGGACATTCGAGATCTTAAACACGGGGAGAAAATGTACATATAATATATGGAGCCCATATTAACTTATGGGGGTTGGTGAGGTAGATCAATGATAATCCTTTAGTGGATTGGATTATCATTAATGGATAAGACTTTATGTGGGCTTGATCCATTGGGTGGCCAAGATCCAACTCCTCCTCATGGTCCCTATTGTAGCCTATTAATACCTCATAATCCCTATATCCAATGGATGGAAACAAAACTCTAGATCCAAAGGTAGAGATTAAATCTCTAAATCCGACGGTTGAGATTAAATCTCTAGATCCGACGGTTGAGATTAAATCCCTAGAACCAATGGTGGAGATTAAAACAAGGCTTATCCCTAAACTCTATAAAAGGAGGCTTTAGGGCTGGCATGGAGAGCAAGAGGCAAGGGGAGAGGCTAGGGTTTTGGGTGGCAAGGCGAATAGGGGTTGGCGGCACCAAATAAGGAAACTATTTCCTTATCTCCTTCTTCCTCAAGCTTGTCGGTGCCCATACAGCCCCTTCCTCACTTTGGTCGGCGTCCAAACTCCCTCAATCTCTTCTCCTTGGCTGGTGGAACCAAGGTTTAGGGTCCTCCCTTGGAGCTCTTGGCCGGCAACCATCCTTTTCTCCCTTCTCCTTGTTGGCCGGCGGCAAGCAACTTGCTTGTTGCTTGTTAGTTGGCTAAAGGAAGGAGAAGAGTCTTGTTTCTATTCTTCCTCTTGCTCGGAATGAGCAAGAAAGGAGATTGGTGATCTAGAAACTTCAACTTTTGGTAGATCGTCACCCACACGACGTCCGAAAGGAGGAAGGTCATACAATAGAAGATCGAGAGGTATATCGATTCTCTATTTTCATTTGTTACATGTTTATATTTGCTTTTCAATTATATGCATGATATATATTCTATTTTGTGGATAAATATACTTGGACCCCGAACATAAATACAAAAGCCGACGATCCGTACATCGTCTATTCCGCAGCTATTCGTAGAATAGAGGTTGGTCGCTTTAACAATAAGTTTGTTCAAGTGACTACTCTAATCGAATAGCACGACGATGAAAAGGTTGCTTGGGCAATCCCTCTTGTCAAGGATAAATTTTTTTATCTGGGGACATAGAAGGGATTGCCATGAACGAGCGACCGAGTCGAAGTGGGAAGCGAAGTTTCCCCTACCTTCACATGGTATTAGAGCTTCGGTTCCAAAACCATCACGTGGTATCAAAGCCACAGTTTCCGATTTTGTGTGTTTAGAATTCGGTTACTCTTATGCATTTTTCATATATTATATGTGACGGATAATAGTAGGATATGCGTAGGTTAACTCTTTGGTTACAGGCATAAGATCCGACTATTATGGCCATATATATGTATGTGATTGTATGTGTGTAATAGTATATTTTGTTGAATCCTCGGGGTTGATGAGGCTAGTATTTAATTTTTTGTAAATTAGATATGGCATTATTTAGCCCCTCTTTCTATTTTAGTTTACTTTCGATCTAGATTTCATATACACTCCCTCGTGGAGTATAGGATCGATGGATGTAAATTAAAATAGTTTTTAGTCTCGGCTCAGATCTCCGGATGGCTCGTACATGGCGTAGGAGGAGCGGACGAGATGGCGATGCGACGGGAGACATATTGAAGACAAAAGCCATAATAGTTGGAAAATAATTTACTTTTCATACTTATTGCTTATTGTTTGATATGCATGTCATAGGCTAGAAAATTCCTCAATTTTAAATTACTAAGTGGGAGAGGGATATTTTTATAAATTCTCACGGCCTCCATTACGATTTGACAAGTGATGCAAACAAACTTGCGCATCGGCTCTGAGTGCCTTCCTCCCCATCGGATGAGTTTGTTTACGGATCACAAGGTCGAATATGGTTATAGGGAATTATTAAAGAGTGTGTGTACTTCTCTATCGGAAGGCACATAACCCGAGATAATTACCTTGGTACCGAGTAATGGTGAACACTTAGATACAAATATAAGTATCCTCCCCATCGGAGTCACTGCTTTTATTTGTAGGGCCAAAGAGGAACCAACTATTAATTTTACTTGTCAAAAAGTTAGGTTGACAAGATAGTAAAATTAATGGGTAAAACCTCCTCTTACAAATGTAGAATTCGTATACGTCCACACTATCATGGCATACGATATTCTCGGTGTTTTGAGGTGTTGGTTTATTTTAAAATTTTATTGTTTGAGGAATCAATAATTTTTTGAAATCTAATGTTTTGATCTATGTGATTCTTAGGTTTTCTTTCAAAATGACTTTCAACCCGCTTGCTATGATACTGAAAGAGAATAAACTTACTGGACCCAACTATGTGTATTGGAAGAGGAATCTTGACATTGTCTTGACTGCTGAGGAATACAAATATATACTCCTCGAAGAGTGCCCTCTTAAGCCTGCGAATGATTCTGGGGAAAAGGAGAGAGAGAGTTATAAGAAGTGGATAAAGGCAGATGAGATGGCGCGGTGTTACATTTTGGCATCTATGTCAAATGTACTACAACATCAGCATCAAGCCATGCCCACTGCTTATGACATGATGCTCAATCTCAAAGAGCTTTTCGGACACCAAAATCGGGCTGCAAGGCAGGAAGCCATGAGGAACTTGATGACAACCACCATGATCGAGGGAACACCCGTGAAGGATCATGTTCTCAAGATGATGGCTCATTTGAATGAGTTGGAAGACCTCGGAGCTGAGATCGATGGGGAAACCCAGGTCGATATCATTCTCCAGTCTCTACCTAAGAATTTTGAGCAGTTTCGCCTGAACTACAACATGAACAAGAGGTTGTATTCGTTGGCAGAGCTTCTGACAGAACTCCAGGCAGAAGAGGGGCTATTTTTTCAGAGTGCTCAGGTGCATGCCATGGTGACCCAAAAGGTTTCTACTTCTAAGCCAAAAGGCAAGAAGAAGAAGAAACAAACTGGGGCAAAGGTCGTGGGAGGAACTCAGGGAGGAGTGAAGAAGCCAAAAGGCAAGTGCTTCACTTGTAAGCAGACTGGACACTGGAAGAAGGACTGCCCCAATCGCAAGCAAAACAAAGGTATATCTTTTGGTCTAGTCGTTGAAACATGTTTAGCGGTGTTATCTACCGGCACCTGGTGTGTAGATACGGGAGCCACTGATCATGTCTGCAATACTTTACAGGGGTTCCAAGAAACTAGACGACTGGCTGAGGGGGAGATTACCGTGTACTTGGGCGATGCCACGAAGGTGGCTATTATCTTTTGAGAAAAATAAAGTTTTGGTTCTTAAGAATTGCCTTTATGTACCTTTATTTAGAAAGAATTTAATTTCGATTTCTAAATTGTTTATGGATGGATATTCTATTTCTTTTAATGACAGAGTTGTTATAAAAAGGAATAGGGACATTATTTGTTCGGGTGCATTGATAGGAAATTTATACACAATTAAACCAAAAGCTCCCATGATGCAAATTGAAGTTAATAACTCATCTTCTAATTCCAATAAGAGAAAAGAACCTTCGAAGATGAACCAAACATATCTTTGGCATCTTAGGCTTGGTCATATTAACCTAAGCAGAATTCAAAGGTTGATAACTGATGGACCTCTGGGCTCATTAGTGGTGGAAGATTTCCCAACCTGCTAATCCTGCTTTGAGGGTAAAATGACCAAGAGGCCTTTTAAGGCCAAGGGGTATAGAGCCAAAGATGTGTTAGAATTGGTTCATTCTGATTTGTGTGGTCCTATGTCTATCCAGGCTAGAGGTGGTTTTGAGTATTTCGTCTCTTTTATAGACGATTATTCGAGATATGGATACATTTACTTGATGCGCCGCAAGTCTGAATTCTTTGACAAATTCAAAGAATTCAAGGCTGATGTGGAGAAACGTCAAGGTAAAAGTATCAAAACACTACGATCTGATCGTGGTGGTGAGTACCTCTTGGGAGAGTTTACAAACTACTTATCAGAGGCTGGGATTCAATCCCAATTGTCTACACCTGACACACCCCAACAGAATGGTGTAGTAGAGCGAAGGAATAGGACTCTTATGGATATGGTTAGATCAATGATGAGTTATTCTGAGTTGCCAGATTTGTTCTGGGGATATGCTCTAGATACGGCGGTGTACATTCTGAACTTGGTTCCATCCAAATCAGTGCCTTCTACTTCCACAGAATTGTGGACTGGGCGAAAGCCTAGTCTAAGACATATTCGGATTTGGGGGAGTCCAGCATATGTGTTGAAGGCAGATGCTGGTAAGTTGGAACCTCATACAGAAGTACGCATGTTCGTTGGCTATCCTAGAGGAATGAAAGGTGGTTTGTTTTATAGTCCTAGAGATCAGAGGGTGATCGTTAGCACGAACACCAGATTTCTAGAGGAAGACTATGTGATGAACCACAAGCCCATTAGTAAGTGTTGGTGCAGTGGGCACCTAAGTCGAACCTAAGTTTTGATTATAGCAAACGATATAAAGTTAAGCTTATATTGTTATCTCACGAGCTAAATCAAGTGTGCAGAAAAGTCTCAATGCTGGAGCTGAAGGCTAGCGACACCCGGAGGAAGCCGCGGTGGTCGGGCGACACTCGAGTTACTTCGGAGGGAGCCGAAGGAATCGAGTGGAAGGCCGGAAGCAAAAGCGACACGTAAGTATCGAGGTAAGCTCGTGTGTGTGAGCGTAAGTGAGGTCGTATCCTCTTTACGGGGATGACCTTAGGCGACGATCTGACCCAAGACTTCCCATGGAAGGTCTATGTTGAGATCGGACGGCAAGTGGCTGTCGAATCCACTTATATTTTGAGCTAACTCTTTATTGTAGTCAAAAATCCTAGCCATCAGTTCAACCGGCCAGTTCAACCGGCGCCAGTTCAACCGGCCAGTTCAACCGGTGGTCAAAAATCAGCCTCGAGGAGTCAAGCTTTATCACCATTTTTCAAGGAGTTTAGTGCCCATTTGTGATTGGTTGAAGACCCATTCGTTGAGGGGCTTAAAGGCTATAAAAGGAGGGTCAAACCTAGGGTTTCATCCTCAATTCTAAGTGCTCAAAAGCCTCCGTTACGCTGCAACTCTCCGACGACTCTACAACAACGAAGTGCTGCCAACAACCCTAGCTTAAAGTTTCTTTTGTTTAGTTGTTGGTATAATCTTAATTTATTATTGCTTTCAATATTGCAATTCTTTTTAATCGAGGCTTTTCGTTGCATTTTACTTTAATAGAAGAGAGGGTTTGTCTCTCTATCTTTTTGCTTCGAAGGCTTTTTGTAATCGTAAAACTCCTACCTCCAACGAGGAGGAGTGTTTTAGTGAATTGCCCTCTGTACACGGTCTAGGACCGTTAGGGCCTTGGAGTAGTAGCCGAAGGCTACGAACCAAGTAAAAAAACTATTTGTCTCATTTAGTTTTTATTTACATTTCCGCTGCGTTTAATTGTCTATCGAACGATTTAAAAGAAAAGTTTTTATCGCTATTCACCCCCCCCTCTAGCGATCCGCTTCGATCCAATAATTGGTATCAGAGCCGGGGGCGCTTAGATTTGGTGAAACCACCAATCTAACATTTTTTACAGATTTGTTTTTCGTTCGTTTAAATTTTCCTCCCGCACTACTAATCCAAGACGAAGTCTTGGTACTCTTCGTTTGGTTTTGTTTTACAAGTATTCGCTTTTGGAGTAGCCGACGGTCAAACGGGCATAACTTTTCGTACAAGTTGACCCACGACACGGTCTACCTACCAAATCGAAGCCCTCGCAGATATCTACACTTCTTATCGGGTTTTACCCCTGTAACGAATTGTGTTCATCCTCAAAAATCGACATTTAGTAGCCTTTCGGGGACATCGAAGGTTGTGAGTACTTACTTTTTATTTAGTTTCTTATTTCTTTGCTTAACTTTCTATTTTTCGTTTGTTTCTTTTTATTTCCCACACTACTAATCCAAGACGCAAGTAGACCTGGCCACGGTCCGGGTTCGGTCCGGGTCCGGGTCGAAACCGCCGGGTCCGGGTTGACAAAATACCGACCCTTAACCGGCCCGCTCGTGGCCGGTTACGGTCCGGGTCGTGGAACCGCCGGTTCCGGGTCCGGGTCAAGTCCGGGTCGGGTCCGGTTCTTTTTCTTTAGCAATTATCGCGGCGACACGTCCGCAGTCAGGACGGAGTGCAACACGCGCAGTCGCCACGAGGAAAGCGACACGCTCGGCGCCGGCGGCGACACGCCTGTCGTGCTTTCGGGTTCAGTTTTTTTGGACCGACCGCTTAATAGGCGGTCCGGACTTTCGTGTGTTTTATCGTTGCTAGGTCTTTTTAGTCTCCTTGTTTTTTGTTCTAATGGCCCATCTCGAGGGTTTTAGCATCGTCGACCTCCGTTTTACAACGGAGATGATTTCCGTTCGAAAGGTCGGATGGAATGCTTTCTCAAAATCCAAATCGAGATGTGGATCATAATCCAAACGGGTTTCACACTTCCGACTAATGAAGTGGGTGACTCCTTGGATTATGATCAATGGACCGTTGCAACAAAACGACAAGTCGAAGCCGATGCCAAGGCAACACAAATCCTCCAATGCGGCTTGTCCAAGGAGGAGTTAAATCGCGTCGGCCCCTTCATAAGATCTTTGGACAAAACTAGTGGAGCTACACGAAGGGACCGATGAAGCCAAGGTATGTAAGCGCGACCTCTTATTCAATAAATTATATAATCTAAAAATGCAGGAACACGAGTCCGCGACGCAACTTCACACCCGAGTCCAGGACATCGTCAACAACCTACACACAATCGGGCAAAAGGTCGAAAACTGCGACCTTATAAGGTATGTTCTAAACTCTTTTTCGAGGACTACCTTGTGGGCATCCATGGTCGATGCCTACAAGGTTTCCAAGGACCTTTCTAAACTTAGATTAGATGAACTTTTTTCCGATTTTGAACTTCATGAGCAGTCTAACTCGGAACCCGAGAAAGGTATAGCCTTGTTTGCAGGTTCAAAGAAGAAGAAAATCGCAAGCAAGCCACCACCAACCGAGGAGGAAGACGAATCCGAAGAAGAAATTGACCCAGAGTTGACTGCCGAACTAATGAACCTAGCTCGAAGGATAGCCAAGGGACGAAAGCGAACCACGACTCGACCCAACCAAGGTAAGCCTAAAAGTTCTAATATTAGGTGTTATGAGTGTAACAGGTTTGGACATATCAAGTCCGAGTGCCCCAAGCTCAACCACCAAGCTCCTAAGCACAAGAAGGCCCTCAACGCGACATGGGAAGAAGCATCATCCGAAGAAGACGAAGACCACGTCTTCATGGCGAAATCAATTGAGTCGTCGACACTCGAGAGATCGAACGAGGATGACTTCAGTCGAATACAGGTTCAAGATACCCTTAAAGTGAGTCGAACTTTATTTAATACTTTGCATAATACGGTTAGGTTTTTGTTTAGGAAATTAGTTAAATCCGAGTCCAAGGTCGAGACCCTGGTTGAGGAAGTTAAACTCCTCAAACACGAGGTCTCCCTAACCTCTTCGACTAGTCAAGTTCAAGAGAAGGACTCAACTCGGGTTGAAAAACTCGAAGTTGAGAACTCACTCTTGAAAAGTCAAGTCGAAGATCTTAGGAATACGTTGGAAAGGTTTACTTTGGGATCCAAAGGACTTGACCTCCTACTTGGATCGCAAAGGGCCGTGTACAACAAGGTCGGACTAGGGTTTAGCTCAAACATGACCAATAAGTCGTATATGTCAATCGTAAGTAGACATAAAAAATGTGTCCAAGCATGAGTCCCTAAGACCACTTTGATTTCAACTCTAGGATCCAACTCGTACTGGGTTCCCAAGGACCAAATCCACTATGTGGATAGACCGAACCGATTCAACGGTCTAGGGGGAGCCAATACAAAACATGTTTGTGTTTTAACTTAGAAATTGCATGCTTAGATTTTTTTTGTTTTTTTTTCTTTCGTGAACTCACTTAGAACACGTAAATAACCAACTAAAATCCTTCGAAAAGATTGAGCCTCGGGGAGCCTCCTTTCAAATAACCAACTAAAATCCTTCGAAAAGATTGAGCCTCGGGGAGCCTCTTTTCAAATAACCAACTAAAATCCTTCGAAAAGATTGAGCCTCGGGGAGCCTCTTTTCAAAAATAACTAGTTAGACGAGATAATAATTTTAGGTGAGTCAAGTCATCATTTTCTTGAAAATGGCTTTGTCTAAGGAAGTGGTCGATGATCCGATAAAAGAAGGCCCCTGTGCCTCGCCACGACCTGGAAGCCATGATCTTGAAAAGGTAAACTTGACAAGCCTAGGGTCAAATCCAAATCTAACATTACTTAAACATAAATGCACTTAATCAACTTAATTGGAAGTCATCTCACAAAGAACACATAAGTATAATATGCTTGATCATATAGACTCCGGTGGGATGACCTAGGTTTAACAACTTACAACCAATTTTTTTTAAAATATATATATATATATATATATATATATATATATATATATATATATATATATATATAAATATATATATATATATATATATATATATATATATATATATATATATATATATATATATATATATATATATATATATATATATATATCTAACATCCAATCCAACCACCTGTGTGTAGGATCAATGGATGTTAGATCTCCCGACACATGACCGGGGATCAACTCAAATTCGCGAAGCTTCGATTCAAACGACAAGGATCGGTAGCCTTTGGGAATAATGGCAAGCTCAAAATCATCGGATCAGGTGATATCGAGCTTAACTCGAATTTTGTTATTAAAAATGTATTACTTGTAGAGAATTTTGAATATAACCTGCTTAGCGTAAGCCAATTATGTGACAATAATTATAAGGTCGTATTTTTAGAAAATGAATGTGTAATTAAAACAAATGAAACAGCTAAAACAATACTCAAAGGAACTAGGACAAATGACATTTATACAATTAACTTAATCAAATCCTCAGCCAAATGTCTTATGACACAGGAAGAGGAATCATGGTTGTGGCACCGACGACTCGGTCACTCGCACCCAAGACTCGTCCACAAGATGAGTCAGAGTGGCCTAGTCAGAGGCTTACCCAACCTTAACAATTTGGTTAATAAAATCTGTAATGCTTGTCAACAAGGAAAACAACCTAGGACACAACACAAGTTAACTAACCAAGAACGAACCTCAAGTGTACTTGAGCTCCTGCATATGGATCTATTCGATTCACATGGAGCCAAGTCACTCAATAAAAGTCGATATTGCTTAGTCATAATTGACGACTACTCCAGGTTTACCTGGGTTAGGTTCATCAAACATAAAAATGATACCCTAGATCAATTAATCAATTTATTCAAATTAATCGAGAATCAAAAAAACCTTAAGGTTAAAAGAATTAGAAGCGATCATGGTGGTGAATTCAAAAATCAAAGGTTCACCGACTTCTGTAACCTAAACGGATACCACCATGAATTCTCTTGCCCTAGGACCCCTCAACAAAATGGCCTAGTGGAGCAGAAAAACCGAACTCTACAAGAAGCCGCTAGGACCATGTTGAACGAATATGACCTACCCGATAGGTTTTGGGCAGAAGCCATGAGTACGGCATGCTATGTCCAAAATAGAATCCTTATGGTAAAGAGGCACCTTAAGACCTCATACGAGATTTATCATGATAAAATACCTAACATCAAGTACTTTAGGGTATTTGGGTGTAAGGTACATATCCTAAACACTAAGGATTACCTAGGGAAATTTACATCCAAGACCACGACCGGAATCTTTCTAGGATACTCGACTACAAGTCGAGCTTATAGAGTATATAACCACGACACCCTCAGAGTCAAGGAGACTATCAATGTAGTATTTGATGAAGGACATGAATCTACAAAACCCCCGGCAACCCCAATTAGCGAGCCGATTCATACTAGACCTAACTCTGATCCGGAGATCAGGTCTAGTGTTAATCCTAACCTAAGTCAACCAAGTCACTCTATTGATCAAGTGATAGATGACTCCAACCAAACTAATGTTCAACCAAGTCACCCCATTGATCAAGCATTAGGTGACACAAACCCAACCCAATCTAGGATTCAGACTAACCACCCTATCGATCAAGTGATAGGAGATCCTAATCTAGGAGTTCGAACGAGAGCATCCTATAGGAACCTTAGTCAAATTTCCTTAATTTCAAAGATAGAACCCAAATCAATTGAACAAGCTCTTCTTGATCCCGATTGGATTATTGCAATGCAAGAAGAGCTACCTCAATTTACTAGGAATGAAGTGTGGGAATTAGTACCACCACCTAAAGACAAAACGATAATTGGAACAAGGTGGGTGTTTCGAAATAAGCTTGATGATAAAGGTGAAGTAGTTAGAAACAAGGCTAGGTTAGTCGCCAAAGGGTTTAGTCAAGTCGAAGGCTTAGATTACGACGAAACCTATGCCCCAGTAGCTAGACTCGAATCCATTCGAATGTTGCTAGCTTATGCCGCACATCGAGGATTTAAGCTGTTTCAAATGGATGTTAAGTCGGCATTCTTAAATGGATACATTAAAGAAGAAGTTTATGTTAGCCAACCCCCCGGATTCGAAAATCTAGATAAACCCGACCATGTTCTAAAACTTAAGAAAGCTCTCTATGGACTTAAACAAGCTCTTCGAGCTTGGTACGAGAGACTTTCAATCCATCTTAAGTCAAAAGGGTTTAACCAAGGCTTAGTTGACCCAACTCTCTTCGTAAAAACCTTAGGTAAAGAAATATTCATAGCTCAAATTTACGTAGACGATATAATTTTTGGAACCTCTAACTCAGCCTTACTAAACGAGTTCGTTTCACTCATGGAAAGTGAGTTTGAAATGAACTTGGTAGGCGAGTTAAGTTTCTTTTTAGGTCTACAAATTAAACAAACTAAGGATGGTATATACCTATATCAACAAAAATACACTAAGGAGTTAATTAAAAGATTTGGAATGCAAGACGCTAAGATAATAAACACCCCAATGGCGATTAATGTTAACATAGGAGAAGACCTAGAAAGTAAGTCCATTGACTTAAAGTACTATAGGAGCGCGATAGGAAGTCTCCTATACTTAATCATGAGTCGACATCCTATTCGCAGTATGTGCGCCAGGTTTCAAACCTGTGCTAAGGAGTCTCACCTAACCCTAGTTAAGCGTATCCTTAGATATCTTAAGGGTACACTTAACGTTGGTATTTGGTACCCTAGATCTACGGAGTTCGAACTAATCGGCTACTCCGATTCGGATTATGCCGGTAGTAAACTCGATAGAAAGAGCACGAGTGGTTGTTGTCAACTACTCGGCTCAAGTCTAGTGAGTTGGTGCAGTAGGAAGCAACATTGTGTTGCCTTATCTACCACCGAAGACGAATACGTTGCGATGGGTGAGTGTGTAACTCAGCTTCTTTGGATGAAGCACACTCTCCGAGACTTTAGGTTGGACTTCACCAAAACTAAAATTTTTGTAGACAACATAAGTTCGATAAATATAACTAAGAACCCTATATGTCATTCAAGGACAAAGCATATAGAGGTAAAACACCATTTCATTCGAGAACATGTAGCCAACGGCTCCATACAACTCGAATATGTTGACTCAAAATCTAACCTAGCAGACATATTTACTAAACCACTACCCGAAGCCGAATTTAGTCTCTTGAGACGAAGATTAGGCATGTGCGTAATAGAATAGGAACTTGCAAATTATATTTTCTTACTACTATTTCTTACTTTTTTTTTCATGGATCTAGCATAGGACATACCTTAGATATCATGCACCTATAGATTTAAGGAGCCAATACATCTCACAACACATAAGACTAATGTGTTTGTGTACTTAGCCACGTAGATGGGCGTGAGATGTTAGGACCTTACTCCTGGTTCCAGATGTAGAGCTAGTGCATCGCTATGAACCATGGAGTATAATCATACATACTAACCGACTCTGACCAGGACTGGTTGATCCTTCATATCAATCAAGCCAAATATGAGTCGAACATTTTATAGATGAACTTATTTTCAGTATATTATTTTTAAAAATAAAAATGTGGAACATGCTTGGACTTTAAATTTAACATTTATTTTGTTTTCCACACACCCCTTACTCTTTTCGATATACAGCAAAAGGGGGAGAAAAAGGAGAAAAAGGACAAAAGTTAAGGGGTCAACAAAATTTTTTGATAACTTAACTCTTACTTCATAATTAAACCAAAAGTTAACTTTAAGTTTTGAAAACATATTTAAACTTTTAACAAAAGGCCAAGGTTAAGAAATCATTTGGTTTCTTAACTTAAAACTTATTTTAAACACTATGGCCAATATTAAGTAATTTCGGTTACTTAATTCTTTTCTTAGTAGCACATATCAAGGGGAGAGTTAAAACCTTTCTCAAGTACTCACCCTCGGTCAAGGAGGATTCCTCAAGGGAGCACTTGAAAAGAATTTTATATACTCCTACTCATTCATGCATAATCTCATACTTATTTTTGTCTTAACTTTGTATGTGGGTTTGCCATAAATCAAAAAGGGGGAGATTGTTGGTGCAGTGGGCACCTAAGTCGAACCTAAGTTTTGATTATAGCAAACGATATAAAGTTAAGCTTATATTGTTATCTCACGAGCTAAATCAAGTGTGCAGAAAAGTCTCAATGCTGGAGCTGAAGGCTAGCGACACCCGGAGGAAGCCGCGGTGGTCGGGCGACACTCGAGTTACTTCAGAGGGAGCCGAAGGAATCGAGTGGAAGGCCGGAAGCAAAAGCGACACGTAAGTATCGAGGTAAGCTCGTGTGTGCGAGCGTAAGTGAGGTCGTATCCTCTTTACGGGGATGATCTTAGGCGACGATCCGACCCAAGACTTCCCATGGAAGGTCTATGTTGAGATCGGACGGCAAGTGGCCATCGAATCCACTTATATTTTGAGCTAACTCTTTATTGTAGTCAAAAATCCTAGCCATCAGTTCAACCGGCCAGTTCAACCGGTGCCAATTCAACCGGCCAGTTCAACCGGTGGTCAAAAATCAGCCTCGAGGAGTCAAGCTTTATCACCATTTTTCAAGGAGTTTTGTGCCCATTTGTGATTGGTTGAAGACCCATTCGTTGAGGGGCTTAAAGGCTATAAAAGGAGGGCCAAACCTAGGGTTTCATCCTAAATTCTAAGTGCTCAAAAGCCTCCGTTACGCTGCAACTCTTCGACGACTCTACAACAACGAAGTGCTGCCAACAACCCTAGCTTAAAGTTTCTTTTGTTTAGTTGTTGGTATAATCTTAATTTATTATTGCTTTCAATATTGCAATTCTTTTTAATCGAGGCTTTTCGTTACATTTTACTTTAATAGAAGAGAGGGTTTGTCTCTCTATCTTTTTGCTTCGAAGGCTTTTTGTAATCGTAAAACTCCTACCTCCAACGAGGAGGAGTGTTTTAGTGAATTGCCCTCCGTACACGGTCTAGGACCGTTAGGGCCTTGGAGTAGTAGTCGAAGGCTACGAACCAAGTAAAAAAACTATTTGTCTCATTTAGTTTTTATTTACATTTCCGCTGCGTTTAATTGTCTATCGAACGATTTAAAAGAAAAGTTTTTATCGCTATTCACCCCCCCCCCTCTAGCGATCCGCTTCGATCCAACAGTAAGATTGTTCTGGAGGAATTAAAAGGGGAAGTCACTTCTTTAGTACCACCGGTACAAGAGGATATACCACAAGTCACTGCACCGCGTGTCACAGAGGATACACAGGTGATACCTCGTCGTAGTTGGAGGGTTGTGAGACAGCCTGATAGATTCATGTTCTTGGGAGAATCATCTGATTTGGTCCCTGGCGAACATGAACCTGATCCCTAGACATATGACGAGGCAATCCAAGATAAAGATGCAGTATCTTGGCAAAGTGCAATGAATATTGAGATTGAATCTATGGATTCGAATCAAGTCTGGGAGCTAGTAGAACCACTCGATGGTGTAAAAACTATTGGATGCAAGTGGATCTACAAAAGAAAGAGAGGAATAGACGGGAAGGTTGAGACCATCAAAGCGAGGCTTGTTGCGAAGGGGTATACTCAGAAAGAGGGTATCGATTATGAGGAGACTTTTTCGCCGGTAGCCATGTTTAAGTCTATCCGGATTCTCTTATGCATAGCAGCTCATATGGATTATGAGGTGTGGAAGAATGATGTCAAGACAGCTTTCCTTAATGGAAGTCTTGAGGAAAACATCTATATGAAGCAACCAGAGGGATTCATTGCGAAGGGCAAAGAGCATCTTGTATGTAAGCTTAATCGATCCATTTATGGATTGAAGCAAGCTTCGAGGTCTTGGAACATCCGCTTTGATGAAGTAATCTAGTCTTATGGATTTATTCAAAGTCCGGATGAGTCTTGTGTATACAAGAGATGTGACGGAAACGTAGTGGTATTTCTTATACTATACGTAGATGACATTTTGTTAATTGGCAATAATGTCAAGGTGTTATCGAACGTTAGGGTATGGTTGTCCAAACAGTTTGATATGAAGGACTTGGGAGAAGTGGGACACATCCTTGGGATCAAGGTTATAAGGGATCGCAAGAAAAGGATGTTGTGCTTATCCCAAGCTTCATACATAGACACGATTATGGATCGTTTTAGCATGCAGAACTCCAAGAAGGGTTTCTACCTTTCAGGCATGGAGTACCTCTATCTAAGGAGATGTGTCCTAGAACATCTGAGGAGATAGAGGAGATGAAGGCGGTTCCTTATGCCTCGGCAGTAGGAAGCCTCATGTATGCGATGCTATGTACGAGATCAGATATCTACTTTGTTGTGGGCATGGTCAGCAGATATCAGAGTAATCCAGGACAGGGACATTGGACTGCGGTAAAGCATATATTGAAGTACCTGAGAAGGACTAGGGATTATATACTAGTTTACCAGGCAGACCAATTACTCCCTGTAGGTTACACGGATTCCGACTTCCAATCAGATAGGGATAACAGTAAGTCTACCTCGGGTTTTGTGTTTACTTTGGGAGGTGGAGCCATTGTATGGAGGAGTGTCAAGCAGAAATGCGTGGCGGACTCCACCATGGAAGCTGAGTATGTGGCAGCCTCTGAGGCCGCCAAAGAAGTTGTGTGCTTCAGGAACTTCCTGATGGACTTGGATGTGATTCCTGGTTTGCCCAGAACTATCACAATTTATTGTGATAATAGTGGTGCAGTTGCAAACTCGAAGGAACCACGAGCCCATAAGGCAAGTAAACACATAGAGTGCAAGTACCACCTGATACGAGAAATCATAAAGAGAGGAGAAGTTGTTGTGGCCAAGATTGCATCGGAGGATAACCTGGCAGATCCTTTCACTAAGGCCCTTTCGGCGAGAGCTTTTGATAGGCATGTGGAGGGAATGGGGATTAGATGTATGGTAAGTTGAGGATAGCATAGTCTTTTAGTATAAGTGGGAGATTGTTGGGATGTATACTGAAAAGTTTATCTTTTATATGAACATCTTTATTTTGAAATAAGAATCACATGATCATTGTTTGCATATTTTTATGGTTATACATATTATCTAATACATTACATTGTAGATAATATGGTGTGTGGTGTCACACGGGAGATCATGTTATCGGCTCCTTGTAAAGTATAAGTATAGGCTCACAACCGAGATGGCTTTAGACAAACCATTTGTATGGTTGTAGTGTAATTTGGTATTGGTTTGTCTTGACCATAGAATCACACTAGTACACTTTGTGTGTATTGAGCAGGACCGACTTAGAGGTGATTCGATTTATTGCTGACTACATAATCGAATCGGACCTCAGATATTATATTGTACATTCTCTTAATCCCGATATAATAACAGGCACATAAACTTAGTATTCATTTCTTTGATTTACCAATTTGCGAGATTTATAGATTAAATCGATAAGCTCGGTAAGTTGGAAAATGATATTATTTATATGGTGTGCTGTTGATTATAGGAGAAAACCGTGTCCTATATATTAGGATGATGATGTCCCCTTGAGGAACTCATAAGGTTCGTCATGTAAACCCTGCAGGTGGACTTGGTCCGGCATGATGAAAATGTTGAGTGGTACTACTCATGGAGTTAGATGTTGATTAATTATTGGTCAGTAAATTAATTAATCGATGGACATTCGAGATCTTAAAAACGGGGAGAAAATGTACATATAATATATGGAGCCCATATTAACTTATGAGGGTTGGTGAGGTAGATCAATGATAATCCTTTAGTGGATTGGATTATCATTAATGGATCGGACTTTATGTGGGCTTGATCCATTGGGTGGCCAAAATCCAACTCCTCCTCATGGTCCCTATTGTAGCCTATTAATACCTCATAATCCCAAGATCCAATGGATGGAAACAAAACTCTAGATCCAAAGGTAGAGATTAAATCTTTAGATCCCACGGTTGAGATTAAATCTCTAGATCCAACAGTTGAGATTAAATCCCTATAACCAATGGTGGAGATTAAAACAAGGCTTATCCCGAAACTCTATAAAAGGTGGCTTTAGGGTTGGCGTGGAGAGCAAGAGGCAAGCGGAGTGGCTAGGGTTTTGGGCGGCAAGGAGAATAGGGGTTGGCGGCACCAAATAAGGAAACTATTTCCTTATCTCCTTCTTCCTCAAGCTTGCCGGTGCCCATACAACCCCTTCCTCACTTTGGCCGGTGTCCAAACTCCCTCAATCTCTTCTCCTTGGCCGGTGAAACCAAGGCTTAGGGTCCTCCCTTGGAGCTCTTGGCCGGCAACCATCCTTTTCTCCCTTCTCCTTGTTGGCCGGCTGCAAGCAACTTGCTTGTTGCTTGTTGGTTGTCTAAAGGAAGGAGAAGAGTCTTGTTTCTATTCTTCCTCTTGCTCGGAACAATCAAGGAAGGAAGATTGGTGATCTAGGAGCTTCAACTTTTGGTAGATCGTCGCCCACACGACGTCCGAAAGGAGGAAGGTCATACAATAAAATATCGAGAGGTATATCGATTCTCTATTTTCATTTGTTACATGTTTATATTTTCTTTTCAATTATATGCATGATATATATTCTGTTTTGTGGCTAAATATACTTGGACCCCGAACATAAACACAAAAGCCGACGATCCGTACATCGTCTATTCCGCGGCTATTCGTAGAATAGAGGTTGGTCGCTTGATCAACAAGTTTGTTCAAGTGACTACTCTAATCGAATAGCATGACGATGACAAGGATGCTTGGGCAATCCCTCTTGTCAAGGATAAATTTTTTTATCCGGGGACGTAGAAGGGATCGCCATGAACGAGCGACCGAGTCAAAGTGGGAAGCGAAGTTTCCCCTACCTTCACATGGTATTAGAGCTTCGGTTCCAAAACCATCAAGAACATGATCTAGGAGGCTTCGACTTTTGTAAGATCATCGCCCACACGACATCCAAAAGAAGGACATATAATAGAAGACCTCTAGGTAAACAAGAGGTATAATTCTTGTTTATGTATGTTTTCTTATTCTATGCATGTTGTATGTATTATATGTGGCTAAATTACTTGGACTCCGAAGACAAACACAAAAATTGGCGATCCGTACATCATCTATTCCGTGACTAATCGAAGAAAAGAGGTAGGTAGCTTGAACAACAAGTTTGTTCAAGTGACCACTCTAATCGAATAGCACGATGATGGATCGGTTGCTTGGGTAATCCCTCTTTGTCAAGGATTCATTTTTTTTTAATCCAGGGGCGTAGATGGGATCGCCATGAACAAGCGACCGAGTTGAAGTGGGAAGTGAAGTTTCTCCCTTCAAGTGGTATCAGAGCTTCGGTTCCGCAAAACCTTTAAATGATACTTAGTCTAGGTGTGACGTAGTCAACCTAGTGGAGACTGACACTATAGACCATGTCATGAACCAAGTGGTTATAAGGTGCGTGAAGGGAATGGGGCACGATTCATTGTATCTGTTGAAGAGTTTCAGAAATAGTTATGGATCAACTATTGATCTTTCGGTTAATTAGGGATCATGATGTACTACTAGGTACCACTCATGATCATTCTATAATTAATGGTTAATTATAGACGGCCAACATAAACCGAGAACCTATTTGGTCACACGCACAATGAGCGTAATCTGAAGGATTTAAAACGAGCTTGAGAATGAGATTCTCAGACCGAGAGAAACTAGGTTTGGTTGGACCAAACAAGGATTGAGCATGAAATCGTTTCAGTCGCAATGAAAGCATGGATGGGTTGTGTCTTATGAAGACATGATAGATTAACCAAATTGGTTTGGTTTTAATCCAATGGTGAAGAATAAACCAAAGGGGTTTGGTTTGTTTTAAAAGAATGAACCAAAGTTGGTTCGATTCATTTTAACTTAATATAGACCAACTCGGTTCGATTTATTTTAACTTAAGTTATTGGAGCGGGTTAGTGGGTTTTTGGTTATGAACCAATAACCGTTAGGAGAATGTGTTCTCTATAAAAACAGAGCTTAAGGGTTTTGGAAAAACCTAATTAGTCTTGCCGCCCAACCTCTCTTCTCCTTGCTTGCCGTCGCCGCCCAAGCCTCCACGCCACCAACCTTGTGGTGTCGTCCACCTTGCTGCCAGCATCCAAGCTTGTGTCCGCAGGGGAGGCAAGGCTTCTGTAGCCATAATTCGTAAGGGAAGGTGTGGGCGAACTCCCGGTGTCGGTGGTCATACCCGATGTTCTTTGGGCAGGAAGGGCCTGACATAGATAGGAGGGGGGTTCCTCTCTGTCGGAGTAGAAACATGCTTCTTCTCTGCCCTTCTCACTCTCAGCCCTTCTTCTTCATTAATATATTCTTCATCTCAGCTCAGGAGATCTTCATAATTGGTAGTTGGCTTCCTTAACAAGGAGCTAAGAAAGGATCCCTCCTTCAACCCATGAGGAATAGCCACCTTCAAGATATCAGGCATTACCGAGGGGATTTCCCTAGCGGTGGCAGTGAAGCGATGGATGTAACTCCTCAGGGACTCTGAATATTCTTGTTTCAAATGAAGTAAAATAGAAGCATCATGTTTATAGTTTTTACAACTAGCGAACTGTTGAAGAAAAACTCTCTTAAAATTAGCAAAACATGTAATTGAACTAGGGGCAGAGACTTAAACCATCTTTGTGATGAGGCAACCAACGTGATGTGATAAGCTCTGCACTTAAGGGCATCAAAATAGCAATAGAGAGAAGTTGCATGTAACACCCCCCCCCCCCCCTCTCTCTTTACTCTAGTAAAGGAGGTGTTACAATCATACTTTAATTATAACCCAAACATGTCTCAATTATTCCATGAACTCACTTACACTATTTACTAATTTAACTAATACCTGATTTAAAGATAAGGGTGTCAACAACTCGTAACAAGATCTAAACATGGTTTTGATAACAAGCATCATAATACTCTTAACTTGAAACAGCGGAAGATAGAGAAATAACTCAACCCATAAAACAGCGACACATGGTCGTGTTGAAAAACACGGCCTGGCCATGTTCACTACCCACGACCGTGTTGAAAAACACGGCCTGGTCGTGTGCACCTCTGTTCACCCCAGAACGTTAGTCAAGCACATAACATGAACTCTAGCACACTAGCATGTTCCAAGGTCTTAACATAACATAATACTAGCACGTTCAAAGGTCTTAAAATACATGATACTAGCAAGTTCAGCATTCTTAAACACAACATAACCATTAGTAAATTCAGAGTTCTTAACATAACATAAATTCTAGCAAGTTCAAAATCGTAATCCACTGTTCCGCCGCCACACACACCAAGCACTTCATCCGCTACCCCCTCTTACTCAAGCCTTGCTTTGCCCTTATCTGCAGTATAAGGAATGCAAACTATAAGCAATGAAGCTTAGTAAGTACCTCCTATTCTCACAAAACATCGCATTAGGAAAACATGCTATTAGAATGCTTGCATGGAACATGTGCTCATACTTGCATTTAAGAAAAATTCTGCATTAACATTTAGAAATACTTGCACATAATACGATGGTTCAACTTGAAATGCATGAACTTTCTTCATTAAACATTTAGAGACCCTTGTACGTATCACAATGGTTCAACCTGAAATGCATGAACTTGAAATACACAACTTGCAAAATATGCTTCGCTTGTAGAAACATGCACATGAGATATACTTAAGCTTGTAACCCTTGTGCATTGGTTAACTTTAGAAACCATATATACATATATACTTTAAAATACTAATCATCCTTGTTTGGCAGCCCAGTATAGTACCAATTTTCGCACAACCCTAATAGAATTCGGGGTAGCTAGCCACCGAACTTATTAGGGCAACTTACTAAGGGCGGTCTAGGGCCCATGGGCGATCTAAGGGCCCGGTACATGCCACTTTTAAAGTAAAATACTTTCCTTATATATGACATACTGATTTTGCCATATAATAACATTTAACATAATCATACTCCAAAAAATCATATAGGAAGCCTTTCAAGACATTTGATCATGCTCTTTGTCTCCCGAAACTCGTAGGGGAAGCATCCTTGCGATCTTATGTCTTGCTTCTAAAGAAATATACCTAAAATACCCATAAATCCGAACAACCATAATCTGAATAGAAACATATAAATCTGAACAAAACATGATAATAGAAGCTAGATAAAACAATCAAAGAGCTACTTATACTGCATGTCAGAAATACTTACATCCACTCGCTATCTTACCAATATATCGCTAGGGTTTTTGTGAGATGAAGACCTTCCCTTGTTCCTTAGCCTTAGGAGTCATACTCTAGCATATACTAAGCCCTTGAAACCTCTCTTGAGAACCCCAACCAAGAGCCCTAAGGGTTCGGATGAGAAGGCAAAACAAGGAGATGGAGTTTCTAGGTTTCGGTGGAGAAGGAGGATGAAGGATGAAGAAAATTTTCGGTGGAGAGGAGAGGAGGAAGAAAATTTCAGTTTTCCCTCTCTTAATTCCCCTTTAATACTTAGGGAGATGAAAGAAAACTCCTCATCTTCTCATACTTTTATTATATAATCTTTGTACATTCTAGACAAGAATTATCCTATGGCCTAGTGGTATCAAGGCTATCTCCCAATTTAAAGGATCATGGTTCAAATCCTAGCTATAGCGAACCATATTTTATTTTATTATTATTTTTTTCTGAACCTTTTACGGGCATTCAAACTCTACATAACCACTTTGAATAGCTTAGAATTTTACGGGCGTTACAATCCTTCATACCTTATAAAAGTTTTGTCCTCGAAACTTAGAACAACTCTGGATACTTTTGTTTCATGTCATCCTCGCGTTCCCAAGTTGCTTCTTCAAACTTTTGATTTTTCCATATGACTTTCACTAAGGGTACTTCTTTGTTTCTCAATTTCTTAATTTCTCGATCTATTATCTGAATAGGTCGACTTTCATGACTCAAATCTTCTTGAACTTGTACCGTCTGTGGCTCAATCACATGGTTTGCATCAAGAACGTACTTTTTCAGCATTTAGACATGAAATACATTGTGAATCGCTGACATTTCTTGAGGTAGCTCTAACTCATAAGCTACTTTGCCAACTCTTTTTGTGATCCGGTAAGGTCCTACATAATGTGGACTCAGCTTGCCTTTTTTCCCAAATCTCATCACCCCTTTCATAGGAGCTACTTTAAGAAATATAGAATCCCCGGCTTCAAATTCAAGTGGCCTACACCGTACATCGGCATAACTTTTCTGCCGACTCTGAGTAGTCTCTATTCTTTGGCGGATGCTCTTTATAACTTTGGTGGTGTCATCTATAAAGTATGTCTTGAGCCACATTTCTTTCTTCTCCCCACCTTCATACCAACAAATAGGAGACCTACATTTTCTTCCATATAAAGCTTCATAGGGTGCCATTCCAATTGTAGCTTGGTAGCTATTATTGTAAGCAAACTCTGCCAGACATTGGTATTTGCACCAGCTTCCTTTAAAATCGAAGGCATAAGCTCGTAGCATGTCCTCTAGAATTTGATTTACTCATTCGGTTTGCCCATCTGTTTAAGGATGAAATGTTGTTCTGAATCGTAACTTAGTGCCAAGGGCCTTCTGAACACACTCCCAAAAGTGTGAAGTAAATCGGTTATCCCTATCAGAAATGATGGTCTTAGGAACTCCATGTAATTTGATCACCTCCTTAACATACAACTGAGCTAGTTGTTCCATTGAGTACGATATTTTGATTGTCAAAAAATGAGCAAATTTTGTCAATCTATCAACAATAACCCAAATAGCATCATAACCATTAGTTGTTTTGGGTAGTCCTACTATGAAATCTATAGCTATATCTTCCCACTTCCATTCTAGGATCTGAATAGGCTGCAGTACTCCTCCAGGTCTCTGATGTTCTGCTTTGACTCTTTGACACGTCAGACAGGTGCTAACATATTTTGCCACATCCCTTTTCATACCGAACCACCAGAACTTTTCTTTCAAATCTTGATACATCTTGGTAGATCCAGGATGCATTGAATATGGGATCCCATGAGCTTCTTCTAAAATTCTCTTTCTTAATTATGGATCGTTGGGAATACATAAGCGTTCACCGAGATATAGTACTCCACTATTAGAGACACGAAATCCTTCATCGTTTCCTTCTTGGTTCTCTTGCTTAATCCTTTGGATGCTTGGATCTTCATCTTGCTTTGCTAGTATATCATCAAATAGTGTTGGCGCTATCGTCAGGGTAGAAAGCTTTTCAGAAATAATCTCAACCCCAAAATTCAACATCGCTTTCTCCAATGGTTGGGATAATGAAGATAAGGACATTAAGGTGGCACAGGATTTCCTGCTCAGTGCGTCTGCTACTTTGTTTGCCTTTTCAGGATGGTAGAAGATTTCACAGTCATAACTTTAACCAGCTCAAGACATCTACGTTGTCTCATGTTTAAATCCTTCTGAGTGAAGAAATATTTCAGACTCTGGTGATCTATATAAATCTTGCACTGGACTCCATACAAATAATGTCTCCAAATTTTGAGAGCGAAGACCACAGTTGTCAACTCAAGGTCATGAGTGGGATAATTCTTTTCATAATCCTTGAGTTGTCTAGATGCGTAGGCAATGACTTTACCATTCTGCATAAGCACAGCTCTGAGTCCCACTTTTGATGCATCACTATACATATCAAAGCTTGCATTACTTTCTAGAAGGGTAAGAATTGGAGCACTTGTTAATCTCCTCTTTAGTTCAAGGGAACTTTTCTCACAATCCTCAGTCCATTCAAACTTTCTGTTGTTTCTGGTAAGAACCATCAGTGGTGAAGTTATCCTTGAGAAGTCTTCTACAAATTTTCTATAGTACCCTGCTAATCCAAGGAAACTTTTGATTTCACTGACATTCTTTGGTCGACTCCAGTTACTAACAACTTTTATCTTTGTCAGATCTACCATAACCCCATCTTTTGAAATAATGTGACCCAAGAAAGATACTCGATCGAGCCAAAATTACACTTGGAGAACTTTGTAATGCCCATAAAATTCTAAACTGTTCAAAGTAATTATATGGATATTAACGCCCATAAAAGGTTTAAAATAAAATAAAATAAAAGATGGTTATAGCTAGGATTTGAACCATGAACCTCCTAATAGGGAGGTAGCCTTGATACCACTAGACCATAGGATGATTCTTGGCTAGGATATATAAAGAATATACAAAGAGTATAAATGGAAGATGAGGAGTTGGTTCATCCTCCCATGAGATGAAGAGGAGTGTTCATCTTTCTAGGTATTAAAGAGGAGATTCAAGAGAGAAGGAAGAACCAAACCTCATCTTTTCCTTCTTCATTCTCCTCCTTCCTTATTCTTGGCCGAAATCTATCCCTCTCCTTCCTCCCTTTTTGCATCCCAAGCTATAGGGCTTCTTGTGTTGGGATCCTCAAGAGGGTTTTTCAAGAGGAGTTTCTCACCAAGCTTGGTGTTTGCTAGAGGATCAAGCTCCACCTTCTTCCTCCTCCACCGAAATTCCTCCTCCTTCCTCCAACTCCATCCGAAACCCTAAAGCTTAGGGTTGGTGTTCTCAAGGGAGTTTCAAGGGGATACAAAGGCTTAGTATATGCTAGAGGACCACTCCTAAGGCTAAGGAACAAGGAAAGGTCTTCATCTTACAAAAACCCTAGCGGTATACAAGTATGATAGCGAGAGGAAGTAAGTATATCTCACCTGCAGTATAAGTAGTTCTTCGATTGTTTTATATAGCTTCTTTTCCTATGTTTTGATAGATTATATGTTTGGATCAGATGATATATGTGTGTGTTCAGATTTATAGTTAAGGTATATATCTTTTTAAGCAAGATCTAAGATCACAAAGATGCTATCTCTCACCTATAGCATAAGTAACTTTTTGATTTGCTCATCTAGCTTCTAGTGTCATGTTTTTATTCAGATTTATAGGTTCTATCCAGATTGTGTTTGTTTGGATTTTTAGGTATTTTAGGTATATTTATTGTGGGGCAAGATGTAAATATTGCAAAGATGCTTTCCCTACGAGTTTTGGGGACAAAGAGCATGATGGGTGCCATCAGTCGACTGATGCCAGTACCATTGGATAGTATCCAACGTGGAAAGCGGCCGTTATTGGGCAACGGCTACAGCACCAGTCGACTGATGGGTGCCATCAGTCGACTGATCCTGTGTCAACGGGAAGAAACCCTCTTCCTCTATAAAAAGGAAGGGGGTAAGGCTTTGGGAGACTAATGCTTATACTCTAACACTCTCCCAAAGTTCCCTAAAGCTTTCCATCCTCTTACCCAAGCTTATTTTCATTATATTTGTAAGAGGAGTGTTGTTGTAAAGAGGTTACCTCCACCTAGCTTTGTGCAAAGGAGAGATCTAGTGGATAGATTGCGGAGTGATTCACCGTGGACGAATCGAACCGTGGATTAGCGGCGTAGCCGTGAACCACGTTACATCTCCGTGTTTGTATTGTCTTTGTTTTATGTCTATTTGCTTGTCTTAGTTTATTGCTTCCGCTTGTGCTAACGTTTTGTAGACGAGCAAAATACGACGACCAACGAAAGAGGGCTATTCACCCCCCTCTAGCCGGCCAATAGATCAACCGATCCGACCTAACAAGTGGTATCGTAGCCAAGGAAAGCTTGTCGAGGACTAACCGCCACAACAAGCAAATTTTCAAAATGGCCGGCTCAAATATCCATCCACCGAAGTTCGACGGCGAATTCTCTTGGTGGAAGAAGTGAATGGAGGTATTCTTCGAAACCGACTTTGAAATTCTATTAATAATGGAAAACGGTTTCGAGTTGCCTAGGAACGAGGATGGGGAGCCATTGGAGAAATCGAGGTGGAGCAAAAGGCAAAGAGAAGAATACTTGGCAAATTCAAAGGCCAAGCACCACCTATACAATGTCCTCCCCCAACAAGAAGTCAATAGGATAGGGGAATGTTCTAGTGCTAAGGAGATGTGGGAGAAGCTAGTGGAGCTTCATGAAGGTACCTCGGAGGCTAAGCTAGCAAGAAGAGACCTCCTCCGCTCCCAACTCTCGAACATCAAATTAGAAAAGGGAGAAAAGGTAACTTCCCTACATTCTAGAATTAAAGAAATATTAATTGGGCTAACGAGTGTAGGAGAGAAGCTCTCCAACCGGGATATGGTAATGAAGGCCATAGATGCTTTCTCCCGGTCCTCAAGATGGAGCTCCATGGTGGACTCATTTTACATCTCCAAGAACCTAGAAGTGAGCACCTTGGAGGAATTCTTTTCAACCATGGAGCTTCATGAGACAAGGCTTGAAGGTATACAAGAAGAGCCTAGAGTCCAAAATTCACGGGGAGTAGCCTTGATGGCAAACAAGGGGAAGAAGAAGATGGAAGTCCCTTCCTCCTCATCCGATGAAGCCTCTACCTCCTCCATGGATAGCACGGAAGAAGCCTACATGGTAAGGAAGGTAAGGCGTGCATTTAAGAATCTTAGATTTGATAAATCTCATGATAGGAATAGAAGACCAAGGGGGAAGGTCATATGCTATAATTGCCAAGGAGAGGGGCACATAAGGGACAATTGTCCCCTCCTAAACAATAGCAAGGAAGATAAGAAAAAGAAGGAAGAAAAGAAGAAGAAGAAGGGGAGCAAGAGAAAGGAAGAAGATAAGAAGGCAAAAGGAAAAGGGAAGGCCATGGCACTCAAAGTCAAGACATGGGATGACCTTGCCTCTTCATCCTCATCCGAAGAAGAAGAGCATGTCTACTCCAACCTAGCACTAATGGCTCTTCATGACTCGGATTGCTCCTCCTCCTCCTCAAATGAAGAATCAAGCTCAAGTGGGGAGAGCTCAAATGAAGGGGGAGCTTCCACATCCTCCTCATCCGAAGAAGAAGAGGACATGGAAACTATGGTAACAAATCTAACTCCTAAGAAAATAGTTTCCATGGTTTCTAGCTTAACTAGAGATTTATTTAGAGCTAAGAAGAAAAACAAAAGCATGCTAGATCAAATTAAGGACTTAGAAAATAAACTAGAAAAAGCATGCTTAAATGATAATGTTTCTTCTTGCCATGATGATGCATGCTCACATGACTATATGCCTTTGGATGTTAATGATGCATGCATAGAGGAAAATAGAGCTTTAAGGGAAAAGGTAGATTATTTAACAAAAGCCCTAGAGAAATTCACGATTGGCTCCAACACATTAAATATGATCATAGGGAGCCAAAGAGCAAGTTTTAATAAAAAAGGCCTAGGCTACAAGGAAAAGAAAAATGAAAAGGCCTACAAATGTCTAATAGTTAGGGGACAAGATAAAAAGAAAGTAATTGCTAGAAAATGGATCCCCAAGGAATATCTAGTGAACCCAATAGATAAGAACTTATTTTGGGTTCAAAAATCCATCCTTAAGGGTTAGAATAACCCTAAGGTAGTCAACCACATGGACCTAGCCTATATCATATTTTGGTTGACTTAGGATGACGGGACAACATTTTTTAGATAGTGTTGGGTGATGATAACGTACCCATAAATAGATAATGATGCTTAAATCATGATTATTGATGTAATTCCTATGTATATTTGCAATCATGATTTATGTTTTTGAAATTTGGCACGTTATCATAAGAAATAGGTTTGAATCATGCTTTGGGTAATACTTTGTTTGTTATCATCATATAATACCTAATGCATGACTATTATTTAATGAATACATGAGTTTCATGATCATAATGTGAAATTAATTCATATATGCCTTTATGATCATGAGGATTATTAGGTTGATACTTAACCTTGATAGAATGGCATGGATATATTGGTTAAGTATATACAAATACCCCCTAGGATGCATCTCACACTCACCATAGGCTACCTTGATTGAAAACTTAGCATGAGTGAGATGTTAGGATGATACAAATGTCCACTAATGCCTATGGCATTTAGATGGTCATTTAAAGTATCAAAATAGCAATAATAGACCAATCGTGGGGAAGGCTTATGTTTAATTCATAGACATATTGCCCAAAGATCATGATTGGATATTTCATATGTTTTCAAAACAATTTCTTACTTTAAAATATATGTATTCATGTTTTGAAACAATTGGATGCAAGACTAGGTGTTAAAATGGATACTCTTATGATCAAAATCTAGTAGTTTTTAAAGCTTTTGGATTTTTGGCAAATACGTGGAAATATAATGATTTTTCATGAAAACATATTTTTCACTGATAGATATACTTAAAAGAAATGTGTTCCCCAAATTTCATGATTTTTTGAATTTTTTGGAATTTTTAATGCATTTCTGAAATTCGGTCTGAAAATCAGAAAATCCCGAAATTCACGTGTCAGTCGACTGGTATCTGAACCAGTCGACTGATGGCCTGAATATCAGACCAGTAAAGGCTGAATTCCGAATTTTAAATCAACTTGTGGTATTTTCTTTCTATTAGACTTGATGCCATGTGTTTTTAACTTAGTGATAATCTTTTTGATGGTGTCAAAGGGGGAGAAAATATTATGTTTAAGTTAATTATAAAAGGGGGAAAAATCTATGATAGGGAGAAATTTACATAGAGAGTTTCATGGATTAAGGGGGAGTTGCATGTTGCTACATCATGATTATGTTTACATGCTTTCTTTCCTTTAAAATTTATTATCAAATGTTTTTACCTAACTTAAACGGATTGCCACACATCAAAAAGGGAGAGATTGTTAAGGCAATCTCTTGCCGTAATATGGTTTTGATGGTGTGGCAAAGGGTTTAAGTTAGTTTGATATGTTGATTTGATATGTGCGAGAAGTCGTGCAGGACTTAGTAATTCGCACATGGAGCCATGGCGAGTTTCACATCTCATGACTCGTGCCTTGAGTCGGTGAAGGATAGCTTTGCGGAAGCCGTGCGCTTGGAGCATCCGAGGGACCGCCGGACGAGGAGCTTGGAGTGAAGCCGGAGGAAGTAGACTTCGAGGCAAGAGACGCGAAGGAGCATTGCAGTCAGTCGCTGATGCCAAGGGGCGTGGCGTGAACGAAGAGAACTTTGGGCGAGGACTCGAGGGATGAGAGTGAGCGATTGTAACCCGAAGGGTAGCTCTTAGGTGAAACTTGGCCATTTGGCGAGTGTCGGATGAGTTTTTCGACACCGGTCATTGCCATGTCATGGCGATCGATCTCAGTCGATGGTTCGATCGACCGGTCTAAAGTGAATCAAGTTGATCGATCGGCATGGCGCATGGCGATCGATCGATGCTGATCGATCGGCGCTAAGGATCGGTGATCGATGTCTGCGCACGCAGAATGGAGTCGACCTCGTTGAGGACTCGGTGGTTGACATCGGGCCGATCGGTGATGGGTGCCATCACCGATCGATGCGATCGATCTGGATGGATAGTATCCAACGTGGAAAGCGGCCGTTATTGGGCAACGGCTACAGCACCAGTCGACTGATCCTGTGTCAACGGGAAGAAACCCTCTTCCTCTATAAAAAGGAAGGGGATAAGGCTTTGGGAGACTAATGCTTATACTCTAACACTCTCCCAAAGTTCCCTAAAGCTTTCCATCCTCTTACCCAAGCTTATTTTCATTATATTTGTAAGAGGAGTGTTGTTGTAAAGAGGTTACCTCCACCTAGCTTTGTGCAAAGGAGAGATCTAGTGGATAGATTGCGGAGTGATTCACCGTGGACGAATCGGACAGTGGATTAGCGGCGTAGCCGTGAACCACGTTACATCTCCGTGTTTGTATTGTCTTTGTTTTATGTCTATTTGCTTGTCTTAGTTTATTGCTTCCGCTTGCGCTAACGTTTTGTAGACGAGCAAAATACGACGACCAACGAAAGAGGGCTATTCACCCCCCTCTAGCCGGCCAATAGATCAACCGATCCGACCTAACAAGTGGTATCGTAGCCAAGGAAAGCTTGTCGAGGACTAACCGCCACAACAAGCAAATTTTCAAAATGGCCGGCTCAAATATCCATCCACCGAAGTTCGACGGCGAATTCGCTTGGTGGAAGAAGCGAATGGAGGTATTCTTCGAAACCGACTTTGAAATTCTATTAATAATGGAAAACGGTTTCGAGTTGCCTAGGAACGAGGATGGGGAGCCATTGGAGAAATCGAGGTGGAGCAAAGGCAAAGAGAAGAATACTTGGCAAATTCAAAGGCCAAGCACCACCTATACAATGTCCTCCCCCAACAAGAAGTCAATAGGATAGGGGAATGTTCTAGTGCTAAGGAGATGTGGGAGAAGCTAGTGGAGCTTCATGAAGGTACCTCGGAGGCTAAGCTAGCAAGAAGAGACCTCCTCCGCTCCCAACTCTCGAACATCAAATTAGAAAAGGGAGAAAAGGTAACTTCCCTACATTCTAGAATTAAAGAAATATTAATTGGGCTAACGAGTGTAGGAGAGAAGCTCTCCAACCGGGATATGGTAATGAAGGCCATAGATGCTTTCCCCCGGTCCTCAAGATGGAGCTCCATGGTGGACTCATTTTACATCTCCAAGAACCTAGAAGTGAGCACCTTGGAGGAATTCTTTTCAACCATGGAGCTTCATGAGACAAGGCTTGAAGGTATACAAGAAGAGCCTAGAGTCCAAAATTCACGGGGAGTAGCCTTGATGGCAAACAAGGGGAAGAAGAAGATGGAAGTCCCTTCCTCCTCATCCGATGAAGCCTCTACCTCCTCCATGGATAGCACGGAAGAAGCCTACATGGTAAGGAAGGTAAGGCGTGCATTTAAGAATCTTAGATTTGATAAATCTCATGATAAGAATAGAAGACCAAGGGGGAAGGTCATATGCTATAATTGCCAAGGAGAGGGGCACATAAGGGACAATTGTCCCCTCCTAAACAATAGCAAGGAAGATAAGAAAAAGAAGGAAGAAAAGAAGAAGAAGAAGGGGAGCAAGAGAAAGGAAGAAGATAAGAAGGCAAAAGGAAAAGGGAAGGCCATGGCACTCAAAGTCAAGACATGGGATGACCTTGCCTCTTCATCCTCATCCGAAGAAGAAGAGCATGTCTACTCCAACCTAGCACTAATGGCTCTTCATGACTCGAATTGCTCCTCCTCCTCCTCAAATGAAGAATCAAGCTCAAGTGGGGAGAGCTCAAATGAAGGGGGAGCTTCCATATCCTCCTCATCCGAAGAAGAAGAGGACATGGAAACTATGGTAACAAATCTAACTCCTAAGAAAATAGTTTCCATGGTTTCTAGCTTAACTAGAGATTTATTTAGAGCTAAGAAGAAAAACAAAAGCATGCTAGATCAAATTAAGGACTTAGAAAATAAACTAGAAAAAGCATGCTTAAATGATAATGTTTCTTCTTGCCATGATGATGCATGCTCACATGACTATATGCCTTTGGATGTTAATGATGCATGCATAGAGGAAAATAGGGCTTTAAGGGAAAAGGTAGATTATTTAACAAAAGCCCTAGAGAAATTCACGGTTGGCTCCAACACATTAAATATGATCATAGGGAGCCAAAGAGCAAGTTTTAATAAAAAAGGCCTAGGCTACAAGGAAAAGAAAAATGAAAAGGCCTACAAATGCCTAATAGCTAGGGGACAAGATAAAAAGAAAGTAATTGCTAGAAAATGGATCCCCAAGGAATATCTAGTGAACCCAATAGGAAAGAACTTATTTTGGATTCCAAAATCCATCCTTAAGGGTTAGAATAACCCTAAGGTAGTCAACCACATGGACCTAGCCTATATCATATTTTGGTTGACTTAGGATGATGGGACAACATTTTTTAGATAGTGTTGGGTGATGATAACGTACCCATAAATAGATAATGATGCTTAAATCATGATTATTGATGTAATTCCTATGTATATTTGCAATCATGATTTATGTTTTTGAAATTTGGCACGTTATCATAAGAAATAGGTTTGAATCATGCTTTGGGTAATACTTTGTTTGTTATCATCATATAATACCTAATGCATGACTATTATTTAATGAATACATGAGTTTCATGATCATAATGTGAAATTAATTCATATATGCCTTTATGATCATGAGGATTATTAGGTTGATACTTAACCTTGATAGAATGGCATGGATATATTGGTTAAGTATATACAAATACCCCCTAGGATGCATCTCACACTCACCATAGGCTACTTTGATTGAAAACTTAGCATGAGTGAGATGTTAGGATGATACAAATGTCAACTAATGCCTATGGCATTTAGATGGTCATTTACAGTATCAAAATAGCAATAATAGACCAATCGTGGGGAAGGCTTATGTTTAATTCATAGACATATTGCCCAAAGATCATGATTGGATATTTCATATGTTTTCAAAACAATTTCTTACTTTAAAATATATGTATTCATGTTTTGAAACAATTGGATGCAAGACTAGGTGTTAAAATGGATACTCTTATGATCAAAAACCTAGTAGTTTTTAAAGCTTTTGGATTTTTGGCAAATACGTGGAAATATAATGATTTTTCATGAAAACATATTTTTCACTGATAGATATACTTAAAAGAAATGTGTTCCCCAAATTTCATGATTTTGAATTTTGGAATTTTTAATGCATTTAAAATTCGGTCTGAAAATCGAAAATCCCGAATTCACGTACCGGTAGAGTATCGAACATCTGATCGATGGCCTGAATATCAGACCAGTAAAGGCTGAATTCCAAATTTTAAATCAACTTGTGGTATTTTCTTTCTATTAGACTTGATGTCATGTGTTTTTAACTTAGTGATAATCTTTTTGATGGTGTCAAAGGGGGAGAAAATATTATGTTTAAGTTAATTATAAAAGGGGGAAAAATCTATGATAGGGAGAAATTTACATAGAGAGTTTCATGGATTAAGGGGGAGTTGCATGTTGCTACATCATGATTATGTTTACATGCTTTCTTTCCTTTAAAATTTATTATCAAATGTTTTTACCTAACTTAAACGGATTGCCACACATCAAAAATGGGGAGATTGTTAAGGCAATCTCTTGCCGTAATATGGTTTTGATGGTGTGGCAAAGGGTTTAAGTTAGTTTGATATGTTGATTTGATATGTGCGTGAAGTCGTGCAGGACTTAGTAATTCGCACATGGAGCCATGGCGAGTTTCACATCTCATGACTCGTGCCTTGAGTCGGTGAAGGATAGCTTTGTGAAAGTCGTGCGCTTGGAGCATCCGAGGGACCGCCGGACGAGGAGCTTGGAGCGAAGCCGGAGGAAGTAGATTTCGAGGCAAGAGACGCGAAGGAGCATTGCAGAGTCGTGCGCCTGATGCTGCCGAGGGACATGGCCGCGAACGAAGAGAACTTCGAAGGCGAGGGACTCCGAGGGATGAGAGTGAGCGATTGTAACCCGGGAAGGGTAGCTCTTAGGTGAAACTTGGTCATTTGGCCAAGTGTCGGATTAGTTTTTCCGACACGATCGCCATGTCATGGCGATCGGCTATCCGAGTCGATGGTTCGATCGAGGTCTAAAGTGGTGAATCAAGTTGATCGGTCACGGCATGGGCGATCGATCGATGTTGATCGATCGGCCGACGGGCGGCGATCGCCGATATCGCGCCGCACGCGCAGAATCGGAGTCGACCTCGTTGAGGACTCGGCCGGTTGACATCGATCGGTCGATGGGTGCCATCGATCCCGATGCGATCTGGATGGATAGTATCCAGCGTGGAAAGCGATCGTTATTGGGCAGCGGCTCGACCACCGATCGGTGATGAGTGCCACCGTGATCTGTGTCAGCGGAAGAAACCCTCTTCCTCTATAAAAAGGAAGGGGGTAAGGCTTTGGGAGACTAATCCTTATACTCTAACACTCTCCCAAAGTTCCCTAAAGCTTTCCATTCTCTTACCCAAGCTTATTTTCATTATATTTGTAAGAGGAGTGTTGTTGTAAAGAGGTTACCTCCACCTAGCTTTGTGCAAAGGAGAGATCTAGTGGATAGATTGCGGAGTGATTCACCGTGGACGAATCGGACCGTGGATTAGCGGCGTAGCCATGAACCACGTTACATCTCCGTGTTTGTATTGTCTTTGTTTTATGTCTATTTGCTTGTCTTAGTTTATTGCTTCCGCTTGCACTAACGTTTTGTAGACGAGCAAAATACGATGACCAACGAAAGAGGGCTATTCACCCCCCTCTAGCCGGCCAATAAATCAACCGATCCGACCTAACAAAAACATATGACAATGTGATTGTCATGGTAAAGTCCAAGTCTTGAGTACTTGGCATGTAAAGTCTAAGCATGGGTCTTGGCAAATGAAAGTCCAACATGGGTTGGTAAAGGAAAGTCCAAGCATGGGTCTTGGCATGGAAAGTCCAACATGGGTTGGCAAGGGAAAGTCCAAGTTTGAGTCTTGACATTTGGAAAGTCCAAGGGGAATATTGGCGGCGTAAAGTCCAAGCGGGAGTCTTGGCAGCATAAGTCCAATGGTTGACAGCGTAAAGTCCAAGCGTGAATCTTGGAAGCGTAAGTCCAATGTGCCTTAGCGGTGTAGACACTGTTAGCATGACAATAGCCGATGGAAGTACCTGAAGGCTAGCGTATGGATGAACAAGTCATGGATGACTTGGAGGGATCCGATAGGCGCGAGGCTGATGGAGGTAGCTAGAAGGCTTAGGTCTAGGCTACGGGTGGTCTAGCAAGTATGAGGGCACCATACTTGGGTTAAAATCTCATGTTTGGGTGTATCAGTCGACTAGGACTAGGGTTCGTCGACTGATGGTGTTGGGTTTCCGGCACCGCGACGAGTGTGTGTTCGAACATATTTCGTAAACATGTGCACAGCGGAAGGAATAAAATAATAAATCTAATTTATTACAAGACACACATCACACGCATGCATAGTACAACATGTGTAGACATAACCGTAAATTTATATTTTGTAATAAAAGGAAATTTATACTACGTATACCTGACTTATCACGTGTAGCGGGAAAGGCATCAACTGGAACGATTCTCGCTAGAATCGTCTCTATCCGTATCCACGCCGAGTATCTTCGGGATGACTTCACAAAGTCACGAACCTCGTCTTCGTATGAGTTACTAGCCTCGTGTTGAAGATGATGTGATCGAGAGAAGATCACGATCCGAATCAAAATTCGGATCCAAAACGAGTCGTCAAAAACTCGCTTCTCCGGAGAGGTATTCGTCAACCGTTTGACGAATCCTTCGTCCTCCACCTATAAGGATTATCGGAGATCAAATCTCCGGTAAGGAAGGCGTTGTCGGAGCTCCAAATGTCGTCCAAACGATGCTCCGACAAGAAGGAAACAAGCTGTCCAGAAAACTGGACAGCTTTGGTGGAGATCTTGCGCCGGACAAATAAGGAAAGCAATGTGCTCACCTTGTCGCCGGAGCCAAGGAAGATCACCGGAGCTCCTCCGGCAGCAGCTCGACACCGGCAAGAGGGCTGGTCGGCAGCAGCTGGACGCCGGTTGAAGGAGCTAGGCGGCGGCAAGGTGGTTGGCGCCAACCACTTGGAGAAGAGGGAGAGGGTGGGCGGCCAAAACAATTAGGGTTGCCTCAATTAGGGTTTAACAAAAACCCTTAAGCCCTATTTTATAGAGAACAAATTCTCTTAATGGTTATCGGATCATAACCATAAGGCCCGTTAACCCGCTCCATTAATTTAAGTTAAAATAAACCAAACCATGATGGTTTATTTTAAGTTAAAACGAACCGAACCAACTTTGGTTCATTCGTTTAAAACAAACCAAACCCTTTGGTTTATTCTCCTCCGTTGGATTAGAACCAATCCAATTTGATTCATCCATCATGTCTTCATAAGACACGGCCCGTCCACGCTTCCATTGCGACTGAAACGATTTCATGCTCGCTTCATGTTTGGTCCAACCAAACCTAGTTTCTCTCGGTCTGAGAATCTCATTCTCAAGCTCGTTTTAAATCCTTCAGATTACGCTCGTTGTACGTGTGACCAAAAAGGTTCTCGGTTTATGTTGGCCGTCTATAATTAACCATTAATTATAGAATGATCATGAGTGGCACCTAGTAGTACATCATGATCCCCAATTAACCTAAAAAATCAACGGTTAATCCAGAACTATTTCTGAAACCCTTCAGCAGCTCGAATGAATCGTGCCCCATTCCCTTCACTCATCTTATACCCACTTGGTTCAGGACATGGTCTATAGTGTCAATCCCCACTAGGCTGACTACGTCACACCTAGCCCAAGTATCATTTCTTTGTCCTACGGATTCTAGTTACTGCACATTTATCGAAGAGTACCTTACTCTAAACATGTAATGCTTTGGCCAAAGACTTTAGTAACAATCCGACGAGAGACCATGGGTATACATCTCCTCGCAAGGAGTGGTAAATCCTTTATAGGCTATTCAAACACCTTCGATCACTTCGACTTATACCCAATCATCCCGGGTCCACATCTCCTTAGAGATGCTTGCTTAAGATGTCAAAGCATAAGTCTTTATGATCAAGATGACTTGAATACCATAAGTCAAAGGAACATCGCACTTAAGCTGCAGTAAGAACTTCATTGACATATCTATATATGCAGAGAACCATATGAAGTCTTACGACTGGTCACTCCAATGAACTAGTTACCATAACTAGCATCCACGATTAACTCTGGACATCACAATGTCTCCAGCCAGTGAGAATCAGTTGCTTGGATACACCAAGGAGTATACCTCGTGCTAGTCTCGACAGAATCAATGGTGTCCAAATCCATCAATTCATCGACTAGGGATAATTTCGATACATCACAATTACACATGTAGAGATACTCACTAGTTGTGATCGAATCACAAATTCTCTCATGTTGTGAATCATATCGTGGACATTCAGTAAATGAGTCTAAGATCCAATCAAATACATGAAAATATGTATACTCAAATAGTGAATCTTCATTTATCATATAAATGGTTCAAACATAAGGCGATTGCCTTAGGACATCTCTCATATATTACTAACAAACTCCCACTTGGCCTAATGTCAATCGCTACGGTATCCAATACCATAAGCTCTAACATGACCCTCAAACTTACTTTGAGGTAATGCCTTAGTCAAAGGATCCGCTAAGTTCCTTTCAATGGAGATTTTTTCGATTTGTATTTCCTTTCTACTGATGATCTCTCTGATCAGATGATAACGGTGAAGCACATGTTTGGATCGTTGATGAGACCTTGGCTCTTTCGCCTATGCAATAGCTCCATTGTTGTCGCAGTAGACCGGTATTGCTTCAACAATGGCTGGAATCACATCAAGTTGATAAATGAACTTCTTGATCCAAACCGCTTCCTTTGTTGCTTCCGAAGCTGCAATGTATTCTGCCTCAGTGGTAGAATCCACTACAGTGTCTTGTTTGGAACTTTTCCAACTCACTGCGGCCCCATTCAAGGTGAACACGTATCCAAACTGAGACCTGGAATCATCCTTGTCTGTCTGAAAGCTTGCATCCATATACCCGCGTATGACCATGTCCCCTTCTCCATATATTAGGAACACATCCTTAGTTCTTCTCAAGTACTTAAGGATTGTCTTAACAGCCACCCAATGATCCATTCCTGGATCAGACTGGTATCTACTCGTGACACTCAGAGCATATAATACATCGGGCCTCGTACATAACATAGCATACATGATAGATCCTATTGCGGATGCATAGGGAATCTTACTCATGCAAATCCTCTCGTCTTCTTTGCGCGGACACATAGACTTCGAAAAGTGTATCCCATGCCTGCTGGGTAGGAAACCTTTCTTGGATTCCGACATTCTAAACCTCTTTAGCACTCGGTCTATATATGTAGACTGCGAAAGACCAAGCAACCGTTTCGATCTATCTCTATAGATCTTAATCCCAAGGATGTAGGTTGCTTCTCCCAGGTCTTTCATGGAGAATGTCTTGGATAACCAAATCTTAACTGACTGTAAGACTGAAACATCGTCTCCTATAAGTAATATGTCATCGACATACAATACTAGGAACACGACTGCACTCCCACTAACCTTCTTGTACACACAAGGTTCGTCTGGATTTTGTGAGAAATCAAACTTTTTGATTGTCTCATCAAAATGGATATTCCAGCTCCTGGATGCTTGCTTCAATCCATATATGGACCGTCGCAATTTGCATACCTTGGTTTTATCAACCAATGTGAAACCCTCAGGCTATATCATATACACATCCTCGAGCAGGTTTCCATTAAGGAAAGTTGTTTTCACATCCATCTGTCATATCTCATAATCATAATTAGCCGCTATGGCCAGGAGCATCCGAATGGATTTAAGCATAGCTACGGCGAATAGGTTTCGTCATAATCAACACCTTATTTTTGACGATATCCTTTCGCCACTAATCTAGCTTTATAGGTAATCACATTACCATCCATGTCGGTTTTCTTCTTGAAAACCCACTTGCACCCTATAGGCTTGATGCCTTCAGGTGGGTCAACCAAGTTCCAAACTTGGTTTTCATACATGGAATCCATTTCCGACTTCATGGCTTCAAGCCACTTATCCCTTTCTGAGCTTGTCAGAACTTCTTCATAACTGGTAGGCTCCTCATCATCAATGAGTAACACGTCGTTCGATTCACTTACGAGAAATCCATGCGTGCTCTACTAGATCTACGAAGATGTGGTGTCTCAATATGTCCAGCCGATGGTTCATCACTATGAGTCATCGATCGAGGTGCTTGACCAGTTATCTCTTCAATGTCTATTGAAGTCTCTTGAACCTCCTCAAGTTCAACGACACTCCCACTGCTTTCTTGTAAGAGAAACTCTTTCTCTAGAAACACAGCATTCCTTGAAACAAACACCTTTTGTTCCAAGGGATGATAGAATTGGTAACCCCTCGTTTCCTTAGGGTATCCAATAAATAGACATTTATCAGACTTAGCATCCAATTTGTCTGACATAGTCCGCTTCACATAAGTAGGACAACCCCATATCTTCAAGTAAGATAAATGAGGTTTCTTACTAGCCCATATCTCATATGGAGTAGTAGAGACTACCTTGGTCGGGACTCTGTTTAACAAATAAACAGCTGTCTCAAGTGCATAGCCCCAAAAGGACTTGGGAAGATTCGCGTGATTCATCATTGACCTGACCATGTCCAACAAGGTCCGGTTTCGCCTCTCAGATACACCATTAAGTTGTGGTGTATACGGCGGAGTCCATTGAGACAATATACCATTGTCCCTCAGATAATCTAGAAACTCTTGACTCAAGTATTCACCACCTCGATCCGATTAAAGTATTTTAATACTCTTGCCAAGTTATTTCTCTACTTCATTTCTGAATTCTTTGAACCTTTCAAAGGCTTCAGACTTGTGTTTCATCAAGAACACATACCCAAATCGTGAGTGATCATCGGTGAAGGTAATGAAGTAGCTATAGCCTCCTTAAGCTTGAGTTGACATGGGTCCACATACATCAGTATGTATTAGACCAAGCAACTCTTCCACCCGTTCACCTTTTCTAGTAAAAGGTAACTTAGTCATCTTGCCTTTTAAGCATGATTCGCATGTATCGTATGAATCCAATTCAAACGATTCCAGAATTCCACATCGGTGTAATTCGGATATGCGTTTCTTACTTGCATGGCCAAGACGACAATGCCACATATAGGAGTCTAATTGATTATCTTTTCGAGCACGCTTGTTGCTTGCTTCGATATTGAAAATATCACTGGATACGTCCAACGTATAAATACCATTGCTTAAAGTTCCAGTCCCATAAAGAACTCCATTCAAAGTTATGTAATAACAATTGTTACTAAAAGTCAAATGGTACCCATTTCTATTTAAACAAGAAATAGAAATGATATTCTTTATCAGCGAAGGAACATAAAAGCAATTGTCCAGTTCTAAGACAAGTCCTATAGGGAATCTCAACAAATACGTCCCGATGGCGAGTGCAGCAACCTTTGCTCCATTTCCAACACGTAAATTTGACTCTCCCTTGACGAGTCTTCTTCTATTTCTTAGCCCATGTATGTCATTACATATATGTGAGCCACACCCAGTATCCAATACCCAAGTGTCTGAGGAAATAGAATGACAATCAATAACGAAGATATCTGAAGAAGATGGGGCATCCGATGCCTTATTCTTCTTCACGGACTCAAGATAAATCTTGCACTTTCTTTGCCAATGGCTCTCCTTGCCATAATGATGGCAAGTTTCCTTTTGTGCTAGTTCTACCTTCTTAGCCTTATTCTTCTTTCCCTTCTGTTGTTCCTTTGACTTCCTCTTAGAACCTTTCTTCGAGGAATCAACTAACAGCACCATCCCTTGCTCATGCTTCTCAGAAGGCTCCACAGTCTTCAGCATGTTGAGCAGTACCACAGATGAACCTTCTTGCATCTCAGAGGTGAAGAGGAGCTTGGAGACTTTGAACCTTTCGAATCTCACTTGCTCATCAAACAACTCATAAAGATGAAGGACTATGGTATGAGCATCCATATGCTCATGCTGCTTCCGCAGCTCGGGTACCATCGCACCTAGCATGATGCAACTCACTTGCTCAGAATCACTCACATGTTTCTAATGGGCCAACAATTGGTCCGGTGTTGCATCATCACTAAGACGGGCGGGAAGAGATGCTTCGAGGACATACTCAAGCTTTTCCGCCTTGAGAACAATTCTCAAGTTTCTAAACCAGTCCAAGAAGTTCGGCCCAGTCAATTTATTCGAATTCAAAATAGAGCGCAAATTCAAAGACATCATGATCAAGCGATTAACCTAGAAATACAAAACGAGCATATATGAGAAAGATGATTTAAAATGCATCCACATACATTTACAAAATCCCATTCATTTTTCGAATTCAAAAACCCTCAAAATCAATTCGGGAGATCGTAGGTCAATCTCCGAATGGGCTGATATCCAATATAGATAAGAACAACCTTGGAGTGAGTCCAACAAGCCATTCTTAGCTATGATGGTGGGTATCAAGTATACCGATTACATATCATGTATATGTAACTATCACAATGTGCTATCAACTAATTGAATGTTTACACATACATTGGGTTGTTAACACATTAACAAGTATGCATCATATGCATAGCACCCAACTTCACCTCTCTTCACATCAACCTTGGAGTGAGTCCAACAAATCGATGCTCCAAGTTAGAGCCGACCCATTAATCGCGAAATAGTTTTAATATGGTTAGAGCGCATTCAACCAATTAGCCAGGCTTGGAGTGAGTCCAACAACCCAAACTAACGATTGACCTCTAACTCTTACCATATTAGAGTTAAACTATTCCAATGATTTGAACATGTTCAGGTTCGAGCCGGGCTTGGAGTGAGTCCAACAATCCAAACAAGAAACAGAACTCTGGTTCTAATCATATTAATGGAAGGTGTATGCTTTAATATTATATAAGGGTTTTAAAGTCTCATCCTCTTTGCATGCAAATAACTATTATCTAGATGGCATGACATACATGGCATACATCTACATGTCATGACACGCATGGCATAATGATATGCATCTAATGCAATTACATGACATACAATTATGTCATGTACAAAATTTCCTTACATGTCATAACTATTTATGGAAATAAAATATGTTTAAGATTTGATTCTTCAAATCAAATCATGATTAAATTAGGAAACAAATTTCCAAATCTAATCACATATTTTATTTGTGGAAATAGTTGATTAAGGGAAGTCAATTTAGGAAACTAATTTCCTAAATCATCAAAACTACTTATGGAAATAAAATATTTTAAGATTTGATTTCCCAAATCAAATCATGATTAAATTAGGAAACAAATTTCCAAAATCTAATCAAATATTTTATTTATGGAAAATATCAATTTCCATAAATACTTCCAACTTTCCAAAAGTAGAAAATTTCCATAAATACTTCTAGACTTTCCAAAATTAAAAATTTCCATAAATACTTCTAACTTTCCAAAAGTAGAAAATTTCCAGAAATATCATTATGACTATCGCAAAATAATTTTACGATTATGTCGAAACAAAACCTAGCTCTGATACCACTGTTGGGTTTCCGGCACCGCGACGAGTGTGTGTTCGAACATGTTTCGTAAACATGTGCACAACGGAAGGAATAAAATAATAAATCTAATTTATTACAACACACGCATCACACGCATGCATAGTACCACATGTGTAGACATAACCGTAAATTTAAATTTTGCAATATAAGGAAATTTATACTACGTATACCTGACGTATCATGTGTAGCGGGAAAGGCATCAACCGGAACGATTCTCGCTAGAATCGTCTCTATCCGTATGCATGCCGAGTATCTTCGGGATGACTTCACAAAGTCACAAGCCTCGTCTTCGTACGGATTACTAGCCTCGTGTTGAAGACGATGTGATCGAGAGAAGATCACGATCCGAATCAAAATTCGGATCCAAAATGAGACCTCAAAAATTCGCTTCTCCGGAGAGGTATTCGTCAACCGTTTGACGAATCCTTCGTCCTCCACCTATGAGGATTACTAGAGATCGAATCCCTGGTAAAGAAGGCGCTGTCGGAGCTCCAAACGTCGTCCAAACGATGCTCCGACAAGAAGGAAACAAGCTGTCCAGAAAACTGGACAGCTTTGGTGGAGACCTTGCGCCGGCCAAATAAGGAAAGCAATGTTCTCACCTTGTCGCCAGAGACAAGGAAGATCACCAGAGATCCTCCGGCAGCAGCTCGACACTAGCAAGAGGGCTAGTCGGCAGCAGCTGGACGCCGGTTGAAGGAGCTAGGCAGCGGCAAGGTGGTTGGCGCCGACCACTGGGAGAAGAGGGAGAGGGTGGGCGGCCAAAACAATTAGGGTTGCCTCAATTAGGGTTTAACAAAAACCCTTAAGCCCTATTTTATAGAGAATAAATTCTCTTAATGGTTATTGGATCATAACCATAAGGCCTGTTAACCCGCTCCATTAATTTAAGTTAAAATAAACCAAACCATGATGGTTTATTTTAAGTTAAAACGAACCGAACCAACTTTGGTTCATTCGTTTAAAACAAACCAAACCCTTTGGTTTATTCTCCTCCGTTGGATTAGAACCAAACCAATTTGATTCATCCATCATGTCTTCATAAGACACGGCCCATCCACGCTTCCATTGCGACTGAAACGATTTCATGCTCGCTTCATGTTTGGTCCAACCAAACCTAGTTTCTCTCGGTCTGAGAATCTCATTCTCAAGCTCGTTTTAAATCCTTCGGATTATGCTCATTGTGCGTGTGACCAAATAGGTTCTCGGTTTATGTTGGTCGTCTATAAGTAACCATTAATTATAGAACGATCATGAGTGGCACCTAGTAGTACATCATGATCCCCAATTAATCGAAAAAATCAACGGTTGATCCAAAACTATTTCTAAAACCCTTCAGCAGATCGAATGAATCGTACCCCATTCCCTTCACTCATCTTATACCCACTTGGTTCAGGACATGGTCTATAGTGTCAGTCCCCACTAGGCTGACTACGTCACACCTAGCCCAAGTATTATTTCCTCGTCCTACGGATTCTAGTTACTGCACATGTATCGAAGAGTACCCTACTCTAAATATGTAATTCTTTGGCCAAAGACTTTAGTAACAATCCGACGAGAGGCCATGGGTATACATCTCCTCGCAAGGAGTGGTGAATCCTTTATAGGCTATTCAAACACCTTCGATCACTTCGACTTATACCCAATCATCCCGGGTCCACATCTCCTTAGAGATGCTTGCTTAAGATGTCAAAGCATAAGTCTTTATGATCAAGATGACTTGAATACCGCAAGTCAAAGGAACATCGCACTTAAGCCGATGTAAGAACTTCATTGACATATCTATATATGCGGAGAACCATATGAAGTCTTACGGCTGGTCACTCCAATGAACTAGTTACCATAACTAGCATCCACGATTAACTCCGGACATCACAATGTCTCCAGCCAGTGAGAATCAGCTGCTTGGATACACCAAGGAGTATACCTCGTGCTAGTCTCGACAGAATCCATGGTGTCCAAATCTATCAATTCATCGACTAGGGATAATTCCGATACATCACAATTACACATGTAGAGATACTCACTAGTTGTGATCGAATCACAAATTCTCTCATGCTGTGAATCGTATCGTGGACATTCAGTAAATGAGTCTAAGATCCAATCAAATACATGAAAACATGTATACTCAAATAGTGAATCTTCATTTATCATTTAAATGGTTCAAACATAAGGGGATTGCCTTAGGACATCTCTCATATATTACTAACAGATGGGAGTCAACTGGGGTTTGACTACAGGAAGTGCCTTGGCAGTCGACTGTCAGAGTTGGGCAGTCGACTACTGGCCTGAGCAGTCGACTGATATGGTGATCAATCAACTAATGGTCGGGATTTTGGGCACAGAAGGCTCTCCAGTCGAGTAATCGGCCCAAACACTCGACTGATTGAGCCATCAGTCGACTGATGGTCAGTCTGTTGGAACTTATCCAACGTGGCACATGTCGTTGTCTCACAATGGCAACAGGGGCAGTCGACTGATAGTCCCGATCAGTCGAATGCTAGGTAAAATTCAGCCTAAGGAGCAGCTTTAAAGGGAGCTCGTGGAGGGAGGATTTGGCACCAGTTCTTGGACGTGTTTGGGGAAATTTGTTGCTGCAAATCAGGGTCTCCAAGTGCAATTCAAGCAACCAAAGATCAAGCAATCAAAAGAGCATTTGTAAAGTGTTTTTCCTTTACTTGTAGTGTATTTCATATTTGTATTTACTTGTATCTATTTGTTTACTGTTGTAATCACTTGTACGAGATTTCTCCACCTCCGGATTGTTCCGAGAAGGAGTTTATTTGATTAGTGATGTTGTACACATCGCTAGAGCTCATTTTAGCTCGATCCATGGAGTAGGAATCATTCGGTTCCGAACCACGTTATATCTTCGTATTGTGATTGTGTTTGTGTGTTTGCATTGTATTATTTCTATTTTCGCTGCATACTAATATATTTATAGCAAGCACGATCAAATTCTATCATCCTACGACGAAAGCGCTATTCATCCCCCCTCTAGCGGTCACGAAGGTTCCTACATTCTTAAGCCAATAGGAACACATAAACAATCAAAATTAAGGCACAAGTTCAACATTGAACTTCCATACACCTTAAAATTGATACTCACCCTAAACACTTCTCCTAATCCATATCCAATGGATTTCCACCCTTTCTAATACTCTCCAAAGCATGTCCTAGGGTTAGGAGTAGTTAGGGAACCAAAACATAACTGAACATGGGCCTAACAAACATTGTTTACCCAAAATCAGCCTGGCAGTCGACTCTGACAGTAATCAGTCGACTTCCACACACATCAGTCTGTAGGGGATCGATTGGCCAGCTAGAGGGGGGGTGAATAGCCCTCTTACGATGGATGTCGGAATTCTCTCGTTCATTTGCTCGTCTACACAATCGTTAGCGCAAGCGGAAGCATAAACAATAAAGACAAAGCAATAAACGAAAATACAAACGCTAACAAAGAAGATGTAACGTGGTTCACGGCTACGCCGCTAATCCACGATTCCGATTCGTCCGAGGTGAATCACTCCTCCAAAGCCAATCACTATTGGTCTCTCCTTTGCACCAAGCTAGGTGGAGGTAACCTTTACAATCAAGATCACTCCTTCTTTTACAATAGATGTGAAATAAAGCTAAGAGAAGGAGTTTGAATCTTGTGGAGCACTTGGATGGTCGTTTAGAACTTGAGCATTAACCTCCCAAAGCTCCACACCCTCTCTTTTTATACAGAGGGCTGATTTCTTCCCGTTGGCCACCACGGTCATCGCTTCCCTTGCGGATCGCCGCCACTCCAGCGGCCTCACGAACATGTCGGATCCCGGACCGTTGTAGTCAACGGAATACTTGGCGATCGTGATGGACTCACCAATCATTCGCCTCGTAGTCGCGCGATCGGCTCTGGCCGGTTGCGCGACATCCTCCGACGATCAGCCGCCGGCCCATCGATCGGATACCGATCGAACACACTCGACTCGGAAGCGATCATTGCCATTACATGGTAGTCGGCGGTGTGTGAAACTCAAACTTAACATAAGTTTGAGCTTGATCGGGTAAACCTTAACCCTTGTGGTCAAGTCTCGCCCATTCGGCCAAGTTCACCTAATGAGCTACTTACATTTCACTCATTCTCTCATCTCACTCGAAGTCCCTCGCCGAAGCTCTCTTCGTTCGCGGCCACGTCCCTCGGCAGCATCAGGCGCACGGCTCTGCAATGCTCCTTCGCGTCTCTTGCCTCCGAAGTCTGCTTCCTTGGCTTCACTTCAAGTCATCTCGTCCGGCGGTCCCTCGGCAGCATCAAGCGCACGGCTCTGCAATGCTCCTTCTCCGACTCAGGCACGAGGTTGTGAGGGTGAACCCGCCAAGGCTCCATGTGCGAATTACTAAGTCCTGCAAAACTCCAACGCACATATCAAATAACAATATCATCCTAACTTAAACCCTTTGCCACACACATCAAAATCTTATCATGGCAAGAGATTGCCCTAACAATCTCCCCCTTTTTGATGTGTGGCAATCCGTTTAAGTTAGGTAAAAACATTTGATGAAAATTCTAAGGTAAGAAGGCATGTAAACATAAACATGATATAGCAACATGCAACTCCCCCTTAATCCATGAAACTCCCCATAAAAATTTTCTCCCCCTATCATAAGCATAATCATTTCTCCCCCAAAATATATTCCCGATTACTTAAACATACATTTCACCCCCTTTAACACCATCAAAAAGATTAATCCTAATTTATAAACTCGTGGCATCAGGTCTAATAGAAAGAGAACACCAAAAACATGATTAAAATCTGAAATCAAAAAATATTGGGTTGTTTTCAGGTGAGCAGTCGACTGCTATCAGTATGGCAGTCGACTGGCACAATGGTTTCCGAAATTCTGATTTTCTGGGCGAATTTCAGAAATGCATTAAAAATTCTAGAAAATTCAAAAAATCATGAAATTTGGGGAACATATTTATTGTAAGGTTCTTTATCAGTGAAAAATAATTTTTCATGAAAAATCATCATATTTTTACGTTTTTGCCAAAAATCCAAAAGATGTAAAAATTACTAGGTTTTTGACCATTCTAGTATCAAGTTTAACACCTAGTTTTGGTTCCAATTGTTTCACTACATGAATACATAGATTTTGGATTAAGAAATTGTTTTGAAAACATATGAAATATCCAACCATGATCTTTGGGCAATATGTCTATGAATTAAACATAAGTCTTCCCCATGATTGGTCTATTATTGCTATTTTGATACTTTAAATGACCATCTAAATGCCATAGGTATTAGTGGACATTTGTATCATCCTAACATCTCACCCATGCTAAGTTTTCAATCAAAGTAGCCTATGGTGAGTGTGAGATGCATCCTAGGGGTATTTGTATGTACTTAACTATTAAATTCATGCAATTCTATCAAGGTTAAGTATCACCCTAACAATCTACATGATCACAAAGACATATATGAATTAATTTTACATTATGATCATTAAACACATGTATTCATCAAATAATAATCATGCATTAGGTATTATATGATGATAATAAACAAAGTATCACCTAAGGCATGATTCAAACCTATTTCCCATGATTATGTGCCAAATATCAATATCATAAATCATGATTGCAAACATGTGTAACAATTACATTAATCATCATGATTTATGCATTATTATCTATTTATGGGCACGTTATCATCACCCAACACTATTTAAAAATGTTGTCCCGCCATCCTAAGTCAACCAAAATATGATATTGGTCAATTGCATATGGTTGACTACCCTAGGGGTTTTCTAACCCTTAAGGATGGATTTTGGAACCCAATACAAATTCTTGCCTATAGGGTTCACAAGATACTCCTTGGGGATCCATTTCCTAGCTATTATCTTCTTTTTATCTTGTCCCCTAGCAATTAAACATTTATAGGCCTTTTCATTTTTCTTTTCTTTATAACCTAGGCCTTTTTTGTTGAAACTTGCCCTTTGGCTCCCAATTATCATGTTCAAGGTGTTGGAGCCAATTGTAAACTTTTCTAGGGTTTTTGTCAAATAATCTACCTTTTCCCTTAAGGCCCTATTTTCATTTATACATGCATCACTAACATCTAATGGCACATAAAGATCATGTGAGCATGCATCATTTAAGCTAGAAGAAATATTATCATTTAAGCATGCATTTTCTAGCTTATTTTCCAATGCCTTAATTTGATTAAGCATGCTTTTATTTTTCTTTTTCATTCCAAATAAGTCCTTAGTTAAACTAGAAATTATGGAAACTATTTTCTTAGGAGAGGCATTCGTTACCATAGTTTCCATATCCTCTTCTTCTTCTTCGGATGAGGAGGATTTAGAAGCTCCCCCTTCACTTGAGCTCTCTCCTCTTGAGCTTGATCCTTCATTTTCGGAGAAAGAGCAATCCAAGTCATCAAAGGCCATCAAGGCCAAATTGGTGACAAAGGCATTCTCCTCATCCGATGATGATGAGGAGGATGGGGATGGGTCAGCCCAAGTCCTTGCCTTTAGAGCTTTGGTCTTCCCCTTTTCTTTTGTCTTCTTCTCCTCTTCCTTATTTTTCTTGCTCCCCTTTTTCTTCTTCTTTTCTTCTTTCTTTTTCTTCTCTTCCTTGCTCTTGTTTAGGAGGGGACAATTATCCCTTATGTGCCCCTCTCCTTGGCAATTGTAGCATATGACCTTCCCCCTTGGTCTTCTATTCCTATCATTTGATTTATGAAAATGAAAACCTTTTAAAGCACGTCTTACCCTCCTTACCATATAGGCTTCTTCGGTGCTATCCATGGAGGAGGAGGAAGACGCTTCGTCATCGGAGGAGGAGGAGATCTCTATCTTCTTCTTCCCCTTATTTTCCAACAATGCTACTCCCCTTGAAGGTTGTATTTTTGGCTCTTCTTGTATTCCTTCAAGTCTAGATTCATGTAATTCCATAGCGGAGAAAAATTCATCTAGAGTACTTACCTCTAGATTCTTTGAAATGTAAAATGAGTCCACCATTGAACTCCACTTGGATGATCAGGGGAAAGCATTTATGGCCTTCATTATCATATCGCGATTGGAGAGCCTTTCTCCTACACTTGTTAGTCCAATTAAAATTTCTTTGAATCTAGAATGCAAAGAAGTTACCTTTTCTCCCTTTTCTAATTTAATGTTGGATAGTTGGGAGCGGAGGAGATCTCTCCTTGCTAGCTTCGCCTCGGATGTGCCTTCATGAAGCTCAATTAGCTTCTCCCACATCTCCTTGGCACTTAGGCATTCTCCTATTCGGTTGATTTCTTGTTGGGGGAGCACATTGAAGAGATGATGCTTGGCTTTTGAATTTGCAAGGTGCTCTTCCCTTTGCCTTTTGGTCCACCTAGATTTCTCTATTGGCTTCCCCTCTTCATCCCTAGGCAAAACGAAATCGGATTCCATTGTAATCATAATATCAAAATCCGTTTCGAAAAATACCTCCATTCGCTTCTTCCACCAAGCGAATTCTCCTTCAAACTTCGGTGGATGGATGTTTGAGCCGGCCATTTTGATGTAGAGCTTGTTGCGGCGGTTAGTCCTCGACAAGCGACTTGGCTCTGATACCACTTGTAGGGGATCGATTGGCCGGCTAGAGGGGGGGTGAATAGCCCTCTTACGATAGATGTCGGAATTCTCTCGTTCGTTTGCTCGTCTACACAATCGTTAGCGCAAGCGGAAGCATAAACAATAAAGACAAAGCAATAAACGAAAATACAAACGCTACCAAAGAAGATGTAACGTGGTTCACGGCTACGCCGCTAATCCACGATCCCGATTCGTTCGAGGTGAATCACTCCTCCAAAGCCAATCACTATTGGTCTCTCCTTTGCACCAAGCTAGGTGGAGGTAACCTTTACAATCAAGATCACTCCTTCTTTTACAATAGATGTGAAAGAAAGCTAAGAGAAGAAGTTTGAATCTTGTGGAGCACTTGGATGGTCGTTTAGAACTTGAGCATTAACCTCCCAAAGCTCCACACCCTCTCTTTTTATAGAGAGGGCTGATTTCTTCCGTTGCCGCCACGGTCATTCTTTGCCCTTGCGGTCATTGCGCCACTCAGCGGCCTCCGAACACGCGTCGGATCCCGACCATTGTAGTCAGCGGAACACTTGGCGATCGTGATGGACCTCACCGTCATTCGCCGCCTCCGTAATCGTCGCCCGATCGGCTACGAGCGATTTTGTGCCCGTGACATCCTCGGCGATCATTGTCATTCCATGGCGATCAGCTGGCGCTAAAACCCATCGATCGGATACGGTCGAACACACTCATCAGCGGAAGCGGTCATTGCCATTACATGGTAGTCGGATCGTGAAACTCAAACTTAACATAAGTTTGAGCTTCCGACGGTCGGGTAAACCTTAACCCTTGCGGTCAAGTCTCCGACACTCAGCCATTCGGCCAAGTTCACCTAATGAGCTACTTACATTTCACTCATTCTCTCATCTCACTCGAAGTCCCTCGCCGAAGCTCTCTTCGTTCGCGGCCACGTCCCTCAGCAGCATCAGGCGCACGGCTCTGCAATGCTCCTTCGCGTCTCTTGCCTCCGAAGTCTGCTTCCTTGGCTTCACTTCAAGTCATCTCGTCCGGCGGTCCCTCGGCAGCATCAAGCGCACGGCTCTGCAATGCTCCTTCTCCGACTCAGGCACGAGGTTGTGAGGGTGAACCCGCCAAGGCTCCATGTGCGAATTACTAAGTCCTGCAAGACTCCAACGCACATATCAAATAACAATATCATCCTAACTTAAACCCTTTGCCACACACATCAAAACCTTATCATGGCAAGAGATTGCCCTAACACAGTCGACTACCATTAAGCGGTAGTCGACTGGTAACTGAAAAATCCGAATTTCAGTTATCAAAAATGATTTTCAAAAATTCATAAGTAATTACACATACAGTGAAAAATTATGAAAATTCATATGCTTAATACTTATAACAATCAATATGGGTGAAAAATATTTGAAAATTATTTTACCCACAAAATAGTGATATTGATACAAAGTTAAAAAGATGAGAAAAGCTTCAATATTTGAGTCATCTTTGTATCACCTCATTCAATAGTAATTGCTATCAAAAGATAGACTTCACCAAGGTTTTTCAAAATATTTTTGAAATATTTTTAAAACCTTTAAATTTATTTTTCTAAACATCTCACTTGTATCTAAATGTGCGAAACACATACAAGTCAAGTATTTTAGTGAGATGTGGGTTTTGGTTAATTAGGGTCTCATGCATTTATCTAAGCAACACTATTTGACTCCCTTATGCATGGGACTTCAAATCATGTCATAGCCCTTGAATCCATTTTATTTATGCATGAATGATGATTATGGCATAATGATAATATAAGCAAGCATGTGCCAATAATCATGATGTCATGGCATGTGAATGAATTCTAAGCATACATGACATATATAAATAACCCTAAATATGATCATGACATTTTACATGGTAAAAATGAATATGATGTCATGACATAGTATATGGCAAACAAATATGGAAAGTAAAAGATAAAGGTATGAAATACCTAGATTTTAGTATTCAATGCCATTTGATATAATTAAATCCATTTTTCCATAATATAACCCATTTCCCTAGTGTGCCAAAAACCCAAAATGGCACACCATGACCTCTAAACCTAAAGTGCCAATTTTAATCAATTTTTAACTTCTCAAAACACATTGGCACATCCTAAAGTATCAAATCTACCATGGCTAGATTAACTACCCATCCACTTAGGGTTGACACACCCTAACCCATCTAGCGTGAATCGATCACACTTCTAGGAACCCAATATCTATTGGAGCTCCTTGGGTTAACTAGGTATTCACTAGGGATAACTTTCCTAGATACTTTCCTAATGACCTTTTTTGGCTTTGAAGCCTTAGTCAATTGGGTCTTTCCTAGGTCAACTCTAGAGGTGACCCCCCCTTTGACCTTCTTAGTGGCTACCTTGGAATTCTCTGAATTTTGAGCCACTAGACACTTACCATGGTTAGTCTTAGGGATGACTTTCCTATTAATCTTGGTTTTGCTAGACCTAGATTTAGTTCCATAATCAAATGGAACATTGTGATAGGACTTAGGTTTGTGACCCAAACCTTTCTTGCCCTTAACCGGATCTTGTCTCCTAGGTCTTAGATTTTGATCATTAGACCGCTTAAATGATTTTGTCATTCTTGCTAGGATCTTCTCCAATTTTTTAAGCCTTGACCTTAAGGCTTGGTTTTCTAATTCTAATTTTCCCAATTTTGAATTTTCATTCTTTCTTTGGGAGGGACTTTTCTTAGGCATATGCCTAGACTTCTTGGGGTTAATATCCAAATTTTCTTCAATTCTCCTAATGGACTCCCTAGGTAGAATTGGTCTAGAGTTATGGTGTCTAGGTTTGTCCTTAGGTAAATCAACATGCTTGGCACCTAGGCAAAAGTATCTATTCCTACTAGCATGCTTTTCATGATGAACAATAGAAATATTACTAACATGCTTCTTAACTCTAGAAATTGAAGGTGCATTAATTAAATTTACCTTAGGGTTAGCTTTGGAAGCTCCCCCTACATGAGATGCCCCTTCTTGCCCCTTCTTCCTCTCCATAAGGCATTGTCTCCTATTGTCGCTTTTTATGGCATTTGAAGCACACCACGTGCTCCTTGCTTCTAATTGTGGGGACACCGGCATTTTTCACCTTTGGCACCGGTTGAGCCTTCTTAATCTTCTTAGGACATTTGCTTTTATAGTGTCCTTGCTCCCTACACTCAAAGAATATGATGTTGCTTTTATTTTTAAGTACAATACATGAGTTACCTAGGGAGGTGGAAGCCTCTTGATCTTCACTTCTCCCAGATGTAGATGTTTCTTCTCGTTCTTGCTCCGGGATAGAAGATCTCTCCTCCCCCTCAATGCTAGAGGTGGAGGTTGTAGGATCGAGTGAACCGAGAGAGGAGGGTGAATCTCGGTATTTTATAATTTTAAACTAATTTTATATTATTTATACTAATCAAAGTACACAGCGGAATATAAAGACAATTATCAACACAGGCAATTTACTTGGTTCACAACCCGGACTGGGTTGTTACTCCAAGGCCCGTAGCTCTCCATGAGCTACCTTGATGGGCAATTCACTAAATACCCTCCGACTCGAGAACTCTCGACTTCGGAGGGTTTCGCTTTTTACAAATGATGAAAAAGGGTAACACACTACCCACTCTTCTTAAAATTAAGTGCAGAAGTGAAATAATAAAATACAAGACTTTATATCGACACTAAAAGATTGTAGAGGTAGTTGCAGTGTGTCGGAAGGTCGCCTTGTTGTGGAATGAAAATTTAGTGGACGAGCAAGTATTTTGGCAGCACTTCGATGTTGATTGAATGTTCTTTTTGAGTTCTGGTTGAGCACGACTTTTATAAACTCTTTCCAGTCGACTGGAATGCCTTCCAATCAACTCCACATCAGCCCATCGATACGGAATTCGTGGTCTTTTAGTCGACTGAATCCCCTTCAATCGACTCCACATCACTCGGCTCCGCATCGGGAAATTTCTCTCTTCAGTCGACTCAAACTCTTCAGTCGACTCAAGCCCTTTCCATCTGCGTCAAACGATCTTTGATCGATCACCAGCTAATCCTGCCAAATAGGTATCCAGTCGACTTGAATCCATTCAGTCGACTGATTCCTACAAAATAGGATTAGCACAAAACAAATAATATGAAATGCAATAGCAGTAGTAATACTGCTTGATCTCGACTACTAAGTCCCACGTGGACTTTTCGTCAGATCGATGCCTAGCTTTGTTCCCCGACCATTGTAGTCCAACGGAACACTTGGCAGTCGACTGATGGACCTCACCAGTCGACTGCTGCCTCCGTAGTCGACTGCCCAGTCGGCTACGAGCGGTTTTGTGCCCGTGACATCCTCTGGCAGTCGACTGTCATTCCATGGCAGTCGACTGCTAGGCATAAACCCATCAGTCGGATACCAGTCGAACACACTCAACTCAGAGCAGTCGACTGCCATTACATGGTAGTCGACTGGTGCCGTGTGAAACTCAAACTTAACATAAGTTTGAGCTTCCGGCGGTCGGGTAAACCTTAACCCTTGCGGTCAAGTCTCCGACACTCAGCCATTCGGCCAAGTTCACCTAATGAGCTACTTACATTTCACTCATTCTCTCATCTCACTCGAAGTCCCTCGCCGAAGCTCTCTTCGTTCGCGGCCACGTCCCTCGGCAGCATCAGGCGCACGGCTCTGCAATGCTCCTTCGCGTCTCTTGCCTCCGAAGTCTGCTTCCTTGGCTTCACTTCAAGTCATCTCGTCCGGCGGTCCCTCGGCAGCATCAAGCGCACGGCTCTGCAATGCTCCTTCTCCGACTCAGGCACGAGGTTGTGAGGGTGAACCCGCCAAGGCTCCATGTGCGAATTACTAAGTCCTGCAAGACTCCAACGCACATATCAAATAACAATATCATCCTAACTTAAACCCTTTGCCACACACATCAAAACCTTATCATGGCAAGAGATTGCCCTAACACAGTCGACTACCATTAAGCGGTAGTCGACTGGTAACTGAAAAATCCGAATTTCAGTTATCAAAAATGATTTTCAAAAATTCATAAGTAATTACACATACAGTGAAAAATTATGAAAATTCATATGCTTAATACTTATAACAATCAATATGGGTGAAAAATATTTGAAAATTATTTTACCCACAAAATAGTGATATTGATACAAAGTTAAAAAGATGAGAAAAGCTTCAATATTTGAGTCATCTTTGTATCACCTCATTCAATAGTAATTGCTATCAAAAGATAGACTTCACCAAGGTTTTTCAAAATATTTTTGAAATATTTTTAAAACCTTTAAATTTATTTTTCTAAACATCTCACTTGTATCTAAATGTGCGAAACACATACAAGTCAAGTATTTTAGTGAGATGTGGGTTTTGGTTAATTAGGGTCTCATGCATTTATCTAAGCAACACTATTTGACTCCCTTATGCATGGGACTTCAAATCATGTCATAGCCCTTGAATCCATTTTATTTATGCATGAATGATGATTATGGCATAATGATAATATAAGCAAGCATGTGCCAATAATCATGATGTCATGGCATGTGAATGAATTCTAAGCATACATGACATATATAAATAACCCTAAATATGATCATGACATTTTACATGGTAAAAATGAATATGATGTCATGACATAGTATATGGCAAACAAATATGGAAAGTAAAAGATAAAGGTATGAAATACCTAGATTTTAGTATTCAATGCCATTTGATATAATTAAATCCATTTTTCCATAATATAACCCATTTCCCTAGTGTGCCAAAAACCCAAAATGGCACACCATGACCTCTAAACCTAAAGTGCCAATTTTAATCAATTTTTAACTTCTCAAAACACATTGGCACATCCTAAAGTATCAAATCTACCATGGCTAGATTAACTACCCATCCACTTAGGGTTGACACACCCTAACCCATCTAGCGTGAATCGATCACACTTCTAGGAACCCAATATCTATTGGAGCTCCTTGGGTTAACTAGGTATTCACTAGGGATAACTTTCCTAGATACTTTCCTAATGACCTTTTTTGGCTTTGAAGCCTTAGTCAATTGGGTCTTTCCTAGGTCAACTCTAGAGGTGACCCCCCCTTTGACCTTCTTAGTGGCTACCTTGGAATTCTCTGAATTTTGAGCCACTAGACACTTACCATGGTTAGTCTTAGGGATGACTTTCCTATTAATCTTGGTTTTGCTAGACCTAGATTTAGTTCCATAATCAAATGGAACATTGTGATAGGACTTAGGTTTGTGACCCAAACCTTTCTTGCCCTTAACCGGATCTTGTCTCCTAGGTCTTAGATTTTGATCATTAGACCGCTTAAATGATTTTGTCATTCTTGCTAGGATCTTCTCCAATTTTTTAAGCCTTGACCTTAAGGCTTGGTTTTCTAATTCTAATTTTCCCAATTTTGAATTTTCATTCTTTCTTTGGGAGGGACTTTTCTTAGGCATATGCCTAGACTTCTTGGGGTTAATATCCAAATTTTCTTCAATTCTCCTAATGGACTCCCTAGGTAGAATTGGTCTAGAGTTATGGTGTCTAGGTTTGTCCTTAGGTAAATCAACATGCTTGGCACCTAGGCAAAAGTATCTATTCCTACTAGCATGCTTTTCATGATGAACAATAGAAATATTACTAACATGCTTCTTAACTCTAGAAATTGAAGGTGCATTAATTAAATTTACCTTAGGGTTAGCTTTGGAAGCTCCCCCTACATGAGATGCCCCTTCTTGCCCCTTCTTCCTCTCCATAAGGCATTGTCTCCTATTGTCGCTTTTTATGGCATTTGAAGCACACCACGTGCTCCTTGCTTCTAATTGTGGGGACACCGGCATTTTTCACCTTTGGCACCGGTTGAGCCTTCTTAATCTTCTTAGGACATTTGCTTTTATAGTGTCCTTGCTCCCTACACTCAAAGAATATGATGTTGCTTTTATTTTTAAGTACAATACATGAGTTACCTAGGGAGGTGGAAGCCTCTTGATCTTCACTTCTCCCAGATGTAGATGTTTCTTCTCGTTCTTGCTCCGGGATAGAAGATCTCTCCTCCCCCTCAATGCTAGAGGTGGAGGTTGTAGGATCGAGTGAACCGAGAGAGGAGGGTGAATCTCGGTATTTTATAATTTTAAACTAATTTTATATTATTTATACTAATCAAAGTACACAGCGGAATATAAAGACAATTATCAACACAGGCAATTTACTTGGTTCACAACCCGGACTGGGTTACTACTCCAAGGCTCGTAGCTCTCCCGCAAGCTACCTTGATGGGCAATTCACTAAATACCCTCCGACTCGAGAACTCTCGACTTCGGAGGGTTTCGCTTTTTACAAATGATGAAAAAGGGTAACACACTACCCACTCTTCTTAAAATTAAGTGCAGAAGTGAAATAATAAAATACAAGACTTTATATCGACACTAAAAGATTGTAGAGGTAGTTGCAGTGTGTCGGAAGGTCGCCTTGTTGTGGAATGAAAATTTAGTGGACGAGCAAGTATTTTGGCAGCACTTCGATGTTGATTGAATGTTCTTTTTGAGTTCTGGTTGAGCACGACTTTTATAAACTCTTTCCAGTCGACTGGAATGCCTTCCAATCAACTCCACATCAGCCCATCGATACGGAATTCGTGGTCTTTTAGTCGACTGAATCCCCTTCAATCGACTCCACATCACTCGGCTCCGCATCGGGAAATTTCTCTCTTCAGTCGACTCAAACTCTTCAGTCGACTCAAGCCCTTTCCATCTGCGTCAAACGATCTTTGATCGATCACCAGCTAATCCTGCCAAATAGGTATCCGATGACTTGAACCATTCAACACTGATTCCTACACAAAATAGATTAGTACAAACAAATAATACGCAATGTAATAGCAGAGTAATATCGCCGATCTCGACTACTAAGTCCCACGTGGACTTTTCGTCAGATCGACGCCTAGCTTTGTTCCCCTACAGAGGACTCGGCCTCACCTCTTCACTCGAGGCTTACCTGCTAGCTACCTGCTGGACTTACCATCCTTGACATCCAATCTGACCCACCAGGGCTTCCACCAGCTGCCTGGTCTACCTGACCCAGCTGGACTTTTTGTCGATTGTCCGGTCTCCTGACCCAACCGGTCTTCATGCCAGATGTCCGGTCCACGCGACCCATCTAGACTTCATGCCTGGTGTCCGGTCCTCCTGATCTATTAAGATTCATGACTAGTATCCGGTTAACATGACCTACTAGGACTTCCTGTTAAGCCTGCACACTTAACACTTATATTAGATCACACGTGAGTCCTGACTATTAACTGTAGTTCATATACCAAAACTAAGGAGTAATGTTTACTACATCAAAAATCTCTCCCTTTTTGATGTATGACAACACATCAGTTAAAGTTAGAAGAATCAAATACCAATCTCCATATTTAACATGTATAAGAAATGAACTTATAACTTTTGTAATGAATATAGATGCATAAATTTAACCATGTATGACATGCATTAATCCTTATTAAATTTTTGCATCTTCTCTAATTTTATCTCTCTTCTTCTTAAATTTATATCTTACAATATTATATCTCTTCTCTCCCCCTTTGGCATACACCAAAATAAGGGTGAAATTAAAGATATAAACATAATATATTGGAGAGTTGTTATGATACTTTATCAAGAAACATTTGAAAAAACTTTCACTGAATAATTCAAAGTTTTCAAAATTTTTAAAATTTTTAGAACATTCTCCTTGAAAAATTTAAAAAATTTCAAAAATTTTCAAAACTCCCCTTGAACAATTCAAAAATTTTCAATACTCCCCCTAAATAATTCAAAAGTTTCAAAAAGTTTTCAATACTCCCCCTAAATAATTCAAAAGTTTCAAAAAGTTTTCAATACTCCCCCTAAATAATTCAAAAGTTTTCAATACTCCCCCTGAATAATTTAAAATTTTCAAGTTTTTCAAAAATTTTAAAACTCCCCTTGAATAATTCAAAACATTTTCAGAAACTCCCCCTGAAAAATTTAATAATTTAAAAAAAATCAAAGTATTCACAAGTCCCCATGAAAAATTCAAAAAATTTAAACATTTTTTTTAAATTTAAATTTGATGCACAAATGACAGGGAGTAAGTCCAAGCATGAATTCCTATTGCATTTAGCTTTTGAAGATACACATCTAAATATTGTCCTTAAAGCAAATGTCCAACTTTTTCTAGCTCAAGTGATATAGAGTAAATCATTAAGCTTTGAATTGCAGTCAGTCACCGAAGTGATCAATTTGCTTTTGTAGACCCCATGTTGATTCATGTCGATGCACTTGATCTACATCTGAAACCTAAGGGTGCAGTCCTAACATCTCACGCCCATCTTCGTGGCTTAGTACACAAACAGGTAAACCTAGGTATTTGTGAGATGCAAAGGCTATCTAGATCTATAGGATCATGAATTCTAGATTGACCTAATCTAGAATAATTTTTTAATTTTCTTACAAAAATAATATAATATTACTTTTCAAAATAATTCAAAATGGTAAGAAAAAAGAAATTTGCTAGTCTACCAAGCATAACCCAATTCACTACACAAGATTTTATTAATAAAATTTCATTAAGTTCCAGTATTACAATACTCCTAATCAGCAGATGGAGGATGAGAGGGACCCATGCCCCAAGACCTAAGAAGATCCATCATCTTTCGATGGTCCTCTCTCTGCTCCTGCAAGATCTGCATCATCTCAAGATGTTGCTGCTGCACCGTGTCCTCCAACCTGGATAATCTCTCTGCTATGGTCAGAGCTGCTGGAATCCCAAGAAATGGTGATAAACTATCAAATCCTGGTGCCTCCTGATGCTCGACCTTGGAGTGATGGTCTTGGTCGATCTCTGGCTCATGCTCCTGCTCCGGATCAGGCTGGGGCTGAGGTTGAGGTCCATCTCTCTTCCATACAAGGATATTATTGTCATCTAAACCTACTTTTGCTAACCCAAACTGCCTAGATCCTATCATGTCGTACTCAGTAAGTTGTTTGATGTTACCTGTGGTAACATCAAACCCTAATGCATCTAAGAGGGATGTGATGACATGGCAGTAAGGCAAGTATGTCTTCCTGCTAGTGACTGACCTGGAATGATAGAATAAAACATCTGTAGGGTAATATCTATATCTAACCTATGACTAAGTACATAAAGTAAAAATGAATGAAAAGGGTGCATCATAGCGATGTCCCTAGTGGTGAGTGGTAAAATGCAGTTTACTATAACTCGATACAGGGCATAGTCCTGTACTCGAAGTCTAGTAGAACTAAAGATACTCACAAACGGAGTTCTTTCTTCACTAAAAAGATGCATGTGAATCCTATCTAATGTAATATGAGAGTAGGGGTCACCATATGGTAACTCTGATGATGGAAAACATGCAACAGGATATGTCGAATGCAATAGTCCTAAATGCTCTCTCAATATGTCAGGGGTAAAGACGAAGTCCCTACCTTGTACCCTAGTTGAGTATGAAAGGTCATCAATCTTGGTAAAGTTATTGAAAAATTCCGCACATACGTCTATGTTAACAGAATTTTTACAATAGACTAGTTTCTCTAATCCATAGTGTGCAATGACCTCCATACTTAGTATGCATGCATTACTAAAATATGATCTACTGATATACCTAATGGGCATAGGAATGTAAGTAATACTCTCGAATCTAATCCTATGTCCCTCAGTAGGGAACCTAACATCTGTGCATGGAGTTGATGATTCAACCTTGATAGCTCTTCTTTTACCCCTAATTAAATTACAAATATTAAATATTTATTGAAAATAATTGAAATTTGAGTTTAAAAATTATTACCTCGGCATTTCGAATGATATGACGACCTTAGTGCTTTGAAAGATTTGAATTAGGGTTTTCCAGTTGGGATTTCGACTGTGGTGAATGGTTTTGGCGTGGTTCGGTATTGTTCTTATAGATAGAATTCAGTCGATTGAAGATACTCCAGTCACCTGAATATGAGTCAACTGAAAGTGTTTCAGTCGACTGTTTTAGTTATTACCATTTACTTCGCCGCCTAAACTTTATCTACCGGTTCATTTCAGTCGACTTAATTGACTTCAGTCGACTGAATTTGTGTTTTACCTTCCCGATACTTGGAGGCAACTGATTTTGATTCAGTCAACTCTCATTGAGTCGACTGAAAACAATTCAGTCGACTGAGTTATCGTATTTATGATTTAATATTATTTAATTATCCTTATTGTTCAAATTTCGTAGATTAATTAATTTGGCGATTAAATTTATTTAGTTTCATTTATTCAATTTAAGTATAGTAAATTAGCTTGAGTTGACTTAAATTAGGTTAACATAATTTGTTTTAGTTAGGTATATTTGTTTAGTTTGAGTTAATTAAGGGAGGTTAACTAGAGTATGTTATTAAAAAATTGGTTGAAGTGTATTTTAATCCTAAATCATCTCACCCAGCTAGGTTTTAAATACACTTATCCTTATGGGTTTTGTGAGATGAGGATTTCTTTTATCTTTATTAAATTAAATGAGCACTTTCAAAGTGTTTAAACTTGTGTTAGATTAAGGCTTGGTCTGAGCTAGTCAAGTAGGTTTTTCCAATATTAACTTCCAGGTCATGGCGAGGCACATAGCCTTCTTGATTATCGGAGTAACGACCACTTCCTAGACAAAGTCAATAAAGGAATCAAGTACTTGATTCACTTTAGGTTAAGCCTTGGTCTAACTAGTTAAAGACTTAGTGAGTTAGCTTCGGTCAGTTCCACTCGACTTAGTGCACCAGGTCGTGGCGAGGCACATGGCCTTCTTGATTATCGGAGCAACGACCACTTCCTAGACATGCACTTCGAAGAGCTTCCCCAACTTACTATCAGTTCACTTGTCTTAGTACTAGGTTGTTCAAGTTTAAGCTACTTTATTTCCTATCTAGTCCATTCTACATTAAGCAAGTAAACTAGACTAAGACATTCAAGTGTTTAATTAAAACAAGGAAGGTACACTAAAGCAACCAAGTGTTAAACAAGAAAAGTTAACTAAAACATGCAAGTGTTTAACTAAACAGGGAAACAAGCAAGGTGTTAGCTCCCCCTAAATGGTAGCTAGTTTGAGTTTTGTTCACTAAATGAACTTGACTCTTGGAAACCCAAAATTGATTTTTCCAACTTGGTTGACTAAGCTAGACTTAGGAACTCATGCTTGGACTTGATTCTTAGCATTTTGGCTAAGTAATGACATGTAAGATTTATAGGTGGACTTAGCCTTATACTCGAGTCCGGATCTGTTGTACACAGCTCTCTGAGATCCAAGCATCATGTTGAGATACTCGGAACTCGAAGTGAACTTTTCCAAAGATCCAATTAGATCTTCTACTTGCCTTTTTAGGACTGAGTTCTCTTCCTCAAGCTTTCCAACTTGTGTTGAGTCTCTATCCTTAAATTGGCAAGTCGAAGTCTTCGAGTTGACTTGCTCCTTAAGTATTTGGACTTCCTTAAGTAGTGAGTCGACTCGATTTTCGGACTTAGCTAACTTCTTACCTAAGCATGCAATGATATTATATAATTTATCTTCTAATGGAGAAGTTACCTCATTTGAACCTTCGGAAACGGATACGGATCCGTGGCTTCTCTCAGATTCGAAATCTGACTCATATTCAGAACTCGACTCGGCTCCGGATCTTGATTCGGCCATAAACGCGATGAAGCTTCTCTTTGTCTCTTCCGCATCCGACTCCTCAGATGACGACTCATCCCATGTTGTCTTAAGAGCCTTCTTCTTCTTTTCCTTTTTTGGTTTTTCTTCCTTTTTTAAATTTGCGCACTCCGACTTGTAATGTCCTTTTCCATTACATTCGTAGCAGGTTACTTCCGATCGAGGTATCGGCTTGTTGTCGGCCACCTTTTTGGTGTCTTTCTTTGTAAATCTTTTCTTTCGGTTGAACATTTTTCTTACCATGTTTATAATCTCCTCTTCTCCATTTGTTTCTGACTCTGACTCGTCTTCAGACTCAACCTTCACTTTTCTTTCCTTTTTAGTTGAACCTGCCATCAAAGCTATACCATTCTCGGTTTGACCCGAGTTAGCTTGTTCATGTAGTTCAAGTTCACAAAATAGTTCATCCAACCTAATTGTGGAGAGATCCCTAGATACCTTATAGCCATCGACAATCGATGTCCATAAGGCATTTCTCAGAAATGCCTTAAGGGTATACCTAATTAAATCCCTATTCTCTATTTGGTGTCCTATTAAATGTAATCCATTTAATATATCTTTAATCCTAGTATGAAGTTGACTAGCGTTTTCATTTTTGTTCATTTTACAATTAAATAATTTATTTAAAAGCATGTCCCTTTTGGCTATCCTAGTATCATTTGTACCCTCATGCAATTCAATTAACTTCTCCCATAATTCTTTAAAATTTTCAAATGGACCTACCCTATTTAGCTCTTCTTTAGTAAGTCCGCATTGCAAAGTGTTAAGTGTCTTGTAATCGACTTGAGCTCTCTTCCTAATATCCAAGGTTCATTTCTCCGGTTCTAACAACTCCCCCGAGTCGTCTACCGGAGCTATAAATCCTTTCCTAATTGAAAACCAAACCTCTAGGTCGGTCTTCAGATAGCACTTCATTGGCCTTGTCTAGTAGGAAAAGTCCTCTCTGTTAAAGAGAGAAGGGCGAACGGTACTGTATCCCTCTAAGTGTGACATTATCAATGAAATATTTTCTAACGACAAAAATTGATTCTAAAAAGAATCTAATATGTAGAAAACTATTTTACCGAATATAAATATGTTGAAAATGAATTTAAAATACAGAAAATTATTTTAATAAATTTTAAAATGTAGAAAATGAATTTAATATGCAGAAAATTATTTTAACTAATTTTAAAATGCAAAAAATAAATTTAATATGCAAAAAATTATTTTAACTAATTTTAAAATGCAGAAAATTATTTTAACTAATTTTAAAATGCAGAAAATGAATTTAATATGCATAAAATTATTTTAACAAATTTTAAAATACAGAAAATGAATTTAATATGCAAAAAATTATTTTACCTAATTTTCAAATGTAGACAATGAATTTAATATGCATAAAATTATTTTAACTAATATTAAAATGCAGAAAATTATTTTAACTAATATTAAAATGCAGAAAATGAATTTAATATGTAGAAAATTATTTTAACTAATATTAAAATACAGAAAATTAATTTAATATGTAGAAAATTATTTTAACTAATATTAAAATGCAGAAAATAAATTTAATATGCAAAAAAATTATTTTAACTAATTTTAAAATGTAGAAAATGAATTTAATATGCAGAAAATTATTTTAATTAATTTTAAAATGCAAAAAATGAATTTAATATGCAGAAAATTATTTTAACTAATATTAAAATGTAGAAAATGAATTTAATATGTAGAAAATTATTTTAACTAATTTTAAAATACAGAAAATAAATTTAATATGAAGAAAATTATTTTAATTAATATTGAAATTCAGAAAATTAATTTAATGTGAAGAAAGTTATTTTAACTAATTTTAAAATACAGAAAATTAATTTAATGTGTAGAAAATTATTTTAACTAATTTTAAAATGTAGAAAATTAATTTAATGTAATAAAAATTATTCTACTGTAATAAAATTTATTCTAAAGCAATAAAAATTATTCTAAAACAATAAAAATTATTCTAAAGCAATAAAAATTATATTAAAGCAATAAAATTTTTTCTAAAGCAATAAAAAGCTCACGATGGTGGTTTCACCAACTCGGAGCACCCCTACTCTGATACCAATTGTAGGATCGAGTGAACCGAGAGAGAGGGTGAATCTCGTTATTTTATAATTTTAAACTAATTTTATATTATTTATACTAATCAAAGTATGCAGCGGAATATAAAGACAATTATCAACACAGGCAATTTACTTGGTTCACAACCCGGACTGGGTTGCTACTCCAAGGCCCGTAGCTCTCCCGCGAGCTACCTCGATGGGCAATTCACTAAATACCCTCCGACTCGAGAACTCTCGACTTCGGAGGATTTCGCTTTTTACAAATGATGAAGAAGGGTAACACACTACCCACTCTTCTTAAAAGTAAGTGCATAAGCGAAATAATAAAATACAAGACTTTATACCGACACTAAGAGATTGTAGAGGTAGTTGTAGTGTGTCGGAAGGTCGCCTTGTTGTGGAATGAAAATTTAGTGGACGAGCAAGTATTTCGGCAGCACTTCGACGTTGATTGAATGTTCTTTTCAAGTTATGGTCGAGCACGACTTTTATAAACTCTTTCCAGTCGACTAGAATGCCTTCCAGTCGACTCCACATCAGCCCGTCGATATGGAATTCGTGGTCTTCCAGTCGACTGAATCCCCTTCAATCGACTCCACATCACTCAGCTCCGCATCGGGAAATTTCTCTCTTCAGTCGACTCAAACTCTTCAGTCGACTCAAGCCCTTTCCATCTGCGTCACACGATCTTTGATCGATCACCAGCTGATCCTGCCAAATAGGTATCCAGTCAACTAATACATCTCCAGTCGACTGGACTTCAGTCAACTTGAATCCATTCAGTTGACTGATTCTTGCAAAACAGGATTAGCATAAAACAAATAATATGAAATACAATAGCAGTAGTAATACTGCTTGATCTCGACTACTAAGTCCCACGTGGACTTTTCGTCGGATCGATGCCTAGCTTTGTCCCCCTACAGAGGACTCAGCCTCACCTCTTCACTCGAGGCTTACCTGCTAGTTACCTATCGGACTTACCATCCTTGACATCTGATCTGACCCACTAGGGCTTCCACCAGCTGTCCGGTCTACCTGACCCAGCTAGACTTTTTGCCGATTGTCCGATCTCCTGACCCAACCGGTCTTCATACCAGATGTCCGATCCACGTGACCCATCTAGACTTCATGCCTGGTGTCTGATCCTCCTGATCTATCAAGATTCATGCCTAGTATCCGGTCAACATGACCTACTAGGACTTCCTGTTAAGCCTGCACACTTAACACTTATATTAGATCACACGTGAGTCCTAACTATTAACTGTAGTTCATACATCAAAACTAAGGAGTGATGCTTACTGCATCAACAAAGGTTTCCTCCAATTCTTCAACATCCTCGGATCCGGATGTTGATGGACATTTTACTTCAGCTTTCTTCTCTACTTGTGCCGATTCGAAATTTTCGTGGAATTTGACCACCTTATCCCACAATTCCTTGACATCCCCATATTCACCTATATTACACAAGACATGGTTAGGTATTAATTTAATTAACATTTTTGTTACCTTAACCGTTGTCTTGAATTGTTATCGTTGCTCTTCGATCCACCTTGATTTTACCAACGGCTTGTTGTCCTCACCCCTAGGTACTTCAAAACCATTTTCAAATGTTAGCATCATATCGAAATCGATTTCGAAATATACCTCCATCCTTTTCTTCCACTAAGAAAAATCTCCTTCGAATTTCGGTGGACGGATGTTGATGTCGGCCATCTTGTCGTGCTTGTGTTGGTGATTAGTCCGCGACAAACTCCTCGCTCTGATACCACTTCTTGGAGGATCGATGGCTAGCTAGAGGGGGTGAATAGCCCAATACGCGTGTACAGTGGAAATCGTCCATTCGTCGCGTGCTCGTTTACAATACTCGTTAATGCGCAGTGGAAATAATAGTAATACGAATACAAAAGACAAGCACACACAAATACACACAATATATGTGGTTCGGAATCTCGTGTTATGTGCACAGCACTAAAAAAAACTCCTTCTCGATAATAAGTCGGAGGTGGAGAAATCTCGTATAAGCAATCACAAGATGTAATACAATAAGTACAAGTAAATATAAAGACAAAAAAAAATACACGTAAAGAACACTTTACAATGCTTGCTTTGAATCCTTTGCTTGTTGCTTGCTTTGGTTTGCTCTTGAAGGACTGGAATGCAGCAGCAATTCCCCTCCAAAATCTTCCCAAAAACCTTGGCGAAACCCTCCATCTTGAGCTCCATTTATAACCTGCATCGAGCTAATTTCGTGTCAATCAGTCAACTAATCGAGACCATCAGTCGACTGCTTCTGTAGTCGTTGTCTCACAATGACTCGATCCACATTGGACAAGTTCCAACAGATCCATCATCAGTCGACTGATCATGCCCATCAGTCGACTGATGAACCCATCAGTCGAGTGCTCAATGTAATCACTCGACTGGAAAACATTTTGTGCCCAAATTCACCCTGATCACGATCGTTCATCCTCGACAATAATCACATCCTCGCAGCTTGATCGTATTGGCCAAACTCAGATCAGTCGAACTCATTCGACTTAGAGCAATCAACTGGCACCTATGTCAGTCGACTGATGTCGGGTAAAACCTCAAACACCAAGTTGTTTGAGCATCCGACACTCAGTCTTAGCCACTTGGCCAAGTCCACCTCATCCTCTCATGGAGTTCCCCACCGAAGCTCTCTTCCCTCAACCTACGTCCCTCGGATGCACCAAGTGAACGACTTCGAAATGTCATCCTTCACATCTCTTGCCCTCGAAGTCTACTTCCCTTGGGCCTTACTCCATTCGTTCCCCGTCCGACAGTCCCTCGGATGCACCAAGCGCATGGCTTCACAATGTCATCCTTCACCGACTCAAGGACCCCGAGCCTACGAGACTAGTGACCTTGCCAAGTCCTCAAAACTTCCCATTACAAAGGCTACACACTTGGACTTACCAACACCAAGCCCTATGCTTTGATTTTCCCAACACCAAGCCCCATGCTTGGACTTTTCACCACCAAGGCTACACACATGGATTTTCGTGGCCAACCCATGTTGGACTTCCCATGACAATCCCATGTCATACATTTTGTCTAACATCAAAAATACAGTTCGAGTCAAACTCGAGTCCGATCAATCGTGACCTAGGCCGATTGCACCAACAATTCTTGGAGATCTGCTCGACGATGAAGATAAATGGAGTCCCTGCAAATGCGATTCACCTGAGCCTATTCTCATTCTCATTGCGGGATAAGGCTAAGGCATGACTTCACTCCCTGCCTTTGGGAAGCATTACTACATGGGAGCAATGTGAGCAGCAGTTCTTGAACAAATACTTTCCACCAAGCAAAACTGCTCACATGCGCCATCTGATCACAAGCTTTCGTCAGAATGAGGGGGAGTCCCTATTTGAAGCTTGGGATCGCTACAAGGGGTTACTTTACCAATGCCCTCACCATGGACTAGAAAAGTGGTTGGTGATCCACATCTTCTACAATGGGATCACGTACACCACAAAGATGTCCCTCGATTTTGCCGTAGGAGGAGCACTTATGAACAAGACTATCGAGGAAGCAGAGGAGCTAATAGAAGAGGTGGCCTAGAACCACCATCAATGGGCTTCCGAATGTAGTCACCCAACTCCTGCAGTGGTACGATATGCTATCAACTTCGTGGACCACCTAGCAGTGTATCGAGAGGACTACTGTGGAGGGTAGGGTAGCCTAAAAGAGCAGATTGAGCATTGTAATGCGGTTGGCGACCTAAATTGAAAGGCCAATAACCCATACTCCAGCACTTCCAATTCCGAATGGAGGAACCACCTAAATTTTTCCTATAAGAATAATTCAGGAAGTTTCCAACAATCGGGAGGAAATGGGCAGCCACAACCGCCTAACACCCGTTTGGAGAATATGCTAGAGAGCTTCATTCGAACACAACGGGAGGTGAATATTGAATTTCAGCAGCGACATTCTCAGACAGATACGATGATCGAAGAGTTAGGATCTTCTGTAAGGGATCTTGCCAATAGTCAAAAGTTGTTAGAGATTCAAGTAGCTCATATTGCAAACCATATCTCCAGGGTACCAGGGAAGCTACCAGGAAAGACAGAGGTTAATCTGGTAGAGCAGTGCAAGGCAGTGATGCTACGAAGTGGGAGGGTTCTGAAAGAGATGCCAGGTCGGTCGGTTGCTAAAGAGGGGCTAAGACCCGAAATGCGGGAACCTTTGAGGGAGACCGAGAAGGAGAAGCCAGAGAAATAAATCGGGAACCTGCCGCAAAAACTCAACTTCCCCTTACTGTACCATTCCCACAGCGGTTGACTAATGCTAATAAGGACGCTGAGTTTGGTAAATTTCTAGACATGCTAAAGTCGATCTCAGTAGAGGTACCGATACTCGAAGTGCTTCACCAAATTCCAATTCCTACTCCACGGAAAGAGCTCTAGAGCGAACTTCGGTGCTAGAAACCTTCACTATCAAATCCCTCCTTTTCGGAAGTGCTTCCGGAAGTGGAGAAAACCTCTTACAATCAAGAAGTGTGTACAATGTAGAGGCAATAAATCAAGATGCTAGAATTATCCGCCCTCTCGCGTCCTTGACAATCTTACTCTCCTGAAGAATGATCATCATTCAGCCAACCCCTTCACCTCCGACGGTCCGTCGATTCGTCTGGGTGAGAACCAGAGGGTGAGAGCCCAGAAAAACCCGAGAACTAGTGTGTAGAGATGTTTCTTCAATGGGAGTGATCCCCTTTTTCTTCCTCCCTTCCTCCTTTTTATCTCCGTTACTCCTGGAGCCAGTTTGTGATGTCACAGACTACCTGAATCACCATCCATGTGGCAGGCTCTCTCTCCTGAGGAATAATTTTATTACAATATCAATAAGCGAAAACCCTTGAAAATATTATGTGAGGTTCTAATTTGTTATGTCGCGTAACAAACTCTTGCGAAAGAGCATGGCGAGGAGCACCTTCCCCTTTTCTCTACCCTCGCTCCCTCTTAAGGGCCTTATTTTCCCTAATTACTTCCTCTGATCTTTACATTAACTCGGCTCTATTTCCCGAAGTGCCCTCAGCTTGCTCCTTTGATTTACTTCCTTCCACCCTTCTAGTTTATGTAGGCCGAGATGTATATGTGACCCAACTAGGCTCGTGCGAGTTGATATTTGGCCCTGCTTCGGCCATGAAACCCCTACATCTACAACTCCCTTAATTTTCTGAGTCATTTCCCGACTTACTTCTCTGGGCTACTCATCCAGTTTCTTTCTGACCATTAGGCTTCTCCATCCTATCCCAGGTTGTCACCTCATCAACTTGGTTTATTTCCCCGAGTTAGGTCTGCTCGGACCAGGTCGCATATCCTACACTATATTCCCTTCCTCAGACTTTACCTTATCGCTCATAATTTCTTTCTTCAACTCTTAAGTCATATTACAACAGTATCACCCATAATTCCTTAGTGTCGTTAAATGGGCCAACCTGATTGAGTTCCTCCTTCTTAGTCCACATTGGAGGGTGTTAAGGGCCTTTGAGTCATTTTGAGCTTTCTTCCTCATCTCTAAGGTCCACCTTGTTGGTGCAACAATGCCCCAAGCATTTATATGTTTTGATATTTGGATAATCATCTAAGTTAGACAACAAATTGTGATCTAATTGTGAACGTGTTCAAGTGACAGGGAAATCCAAGTATGAAGACTTGGTAAAGGCAAAGTCCAAGTATGATTTTGGAAAGAGAAGTCCAAGGTAAAGGTTTGGCGGCATAAGACCAAGCATGTTGTCTTGGCGGCATTAAGTCCAAACAAACTTTGGCAAAGGAAGTCCAAAGGTAAGTCTTAGCAGCGTAAGTCCAAGCATGTAGACTTGGTGGCGTAAAGTCCAAGCAAGTTTTGGCAAAGGAAAACCCAAGACATGACAAAACCGAAGGAAGCTCTTGGAAGCAAAGCGCAAAGGATGAACAAGTCGCGGACTCGGAGGGATCCTGGAAGCGCAAGGCTTAAGGAAGAGCTAGAAGGTTAAGTCTAGGTCTAGGGGGTGAAATCAAGTATGAAATAGTCATATTTGATGAGTATCGACCGATCGATATGATGTATCGATTGATCGCAGTGCTCGACCCGATTCTGTGGTGAAACCCACGATGATCGATCGTAGTTGTGGCGATCGATTCTACAATCGATCGACTACCATACAAGATCGATCGGTCGATCAAGGTTAACGTCGCCGAATGCACGCGTCTCACTGATCGCGACTTTGATCACTCGACTGATCACTACATCAGTCGACTGATGGAAGGATCAGTCGACTGATGAAAGTGTCGTTGGATGAAACGACTCTGAATCTCGCGAATCCGGCTATTCAGAAGTCGTTAACCACGCCAGCAGTCGACTGATATTGTACATCAGTCGACTGATCGTGCTCCAACGGGAAAATCAGCCTTCTCTCTATAAAAAGAGAGTTGATGGAGGTTTTTGGGGTTAATGCTTATTCTCTGATTCTTCCCAAAGCCTCCACGAATTTTCAAGCTCTCTAAGTGATCTTAAATTCTTTCCTCCTCTCTCTCTAAGCTAAAACTTCATTCTTTGTAAAGAAGAGGAGGTCTTGTTGTAAAAGAGAGTTTCTTAGTGGAATTGCTTGGATTGATCCACCTTAAGGATCGCCGTGGAGTAGGAACGTTATCTCCGAACCACGTAAATACTTTGATAGCATTGGTTTTCATTTCTACTTATATTATCTTTGTTTTTGCTTCCACTAATCATTTTTGTAGAAACGAAAAACGCTATTCACCCCCCCCCTCTAGCTTCAAACGATCTCCAACAAGTGGTATCAGAGACCGGATCACATCGGAAGATCTAGCAATCAACCGGAGCAAAGATGGCTTTTCAAGAGGGGTATAGCACGGCGAGGCCTCCGTTCTTCGACGGCAACGACTTCGGATATTGGAAAGGTAGGATGGAGTATTACTTAATGAATAATATTGAGAATTGGTTTAGTGTTGTAGATGGTTTTGAGAAGTCGGTCGACGAATTCAGAGCACCACTACCGACAAAAGATTGGACAAGAGAGATGGCCAAGAAAGCACAAGCAAATGCAAAAGCAACGACCACACTTCAATGTGGTCTATCCAAGGAGCAACTCTCTAAAGTCGGGCCCTTCAACTCCGTAAAATAGCTTTGGGAGAATCTCATCGAACTCAACGAAGGATCCAAAGAGACAAGAAGGGCCAAGAGGGATCTTTTGATTGGCCAACTCCAAAGCTTCACTATGAAGACAAACGAGACCGTGAGCCAAATGCACGAGCGTTTCAAGGAAGTAGTCAACGGACTACATGTTATATGTGAGAAGGTCGACAACCGAGACCTTGTAAGGTATGTGTTACAAGCTTTCCCTAGAACCACCTTATGGGCTTCAATGGTAGATGCCTATAAGGTCTCTAGGGATCTTTCATTAGTTAAATTAGATGAGCTATTTTGTGAATTTCAATTACATGAACAAGCTAACACTTCATCCAAAGAGAAGGGTATAGCTCTTTTTGTAGGAAAGAAGGAGAAGAAGAAGAAGGAAGTGTCCTCCTCATCCGAATCCGAGGAAGACTCATCAAGTAGTGAAGATGAGTTATCGGCAAGCGAGGTGGCACACTACATCAAGAAGTTTGGTGGGAAGTCAAGAAGACTCACCAAGAAAGATGTGAAGAGGATGTTCCAATCCTCAAGAGGTAAATCTTCAAACAATTCAAATTCTACCTCTAACGTGACTTGTTTTGGTTGCAACAAGAAAGGGCATATAAAGCTAAATTGCCCGGAACTAAAGAAGGAGGAGAAGGAAAAGAAAAAGAAGGAAAAGAAGAAGAAGGAGGCGATGGTGGCACAAACATGGGATACTCTAAGCATGGAGGAGTCTTCCGACGATGAAAAAGTTTGCCATGCAACCCGGAATTTAGCCCTCATGGCATTGGAAGAAACCGGGAGCTCAAGCGAGGAGTCTTCTTCCTCTTCGAGCGATGAATCATCATCAAGTGATGATGATGAGGTAAACAACTCACCCAAAGTAGATTTACTTTATAAGACTATTGCATGTTTACAAAATTCTTTAAATAGATCGAAAACTAGGATTAAGGATCTAAAATTAGAGATCAAATCATTTAAGAGTGTAGATTCATCATGTGGTAAACCATCTAGTGATAATGATGAATGTACCCTTAGGGATGAAAATGATGAGTTAAGAAAAGAAATAGGTAAATTAAGAGCATGCTTAGAAAAATTCACCAATGGGTCAAAATACCTAGACATGATTATTAAGGATCAAAGGGCTATCTACAACAAGGCCGGATTAGGATATAGACCTAAAGAAAAAGAGGTAGCATTTACATCTCTTGTGAGTAGAAAATCAACAATTAAAAGCAAGGGGAGAAAGGCATGGGTACCAAAGAAATTTATAATTGATGCTAGTGGTCCTAAGATTTGGGTACCTAAGGATTGTGTTTTTTATGTGATATAGGTAGAAGAACCAAGCTTGTGGATAGTTGATAGTGGGTGCTCAAAGCATATGACCGGAGATGAGAGAAAATTCTCCACTATCAACCACACTAGCAAAGGAAAAGTGTCATTTGGTAATAGCAGCAAACTTAAGATTCTAGGAAAAGGCACCATTGAGGTATCTCCCAATCTTGCCATTCATAAAGTGCTATTAGTTAAAAATATGAAATTTAATTTACTTAGTGTAAGCCAATTATGTGATGCAAACTTTGATGTTAAATTTGATTCCTCAAAATATTTTATAAGACATAAAACTATAAATGATCGCATGTTAGTAGGTTTTAGGAAATCAAATATTTATTATGTTGATTTATCCTATGCTACTAATGCTTCCACTAAGTGTCTTTTTGCAAAAGAGGAAGAAAGTTGGCTTTGACATAGGAGGCTACGACACATAAATATGAAGAATATAGCCAAAATAGCGAAATTGAAGCTAGTCAAAGGATTGCCTAAAGTCAAATTTCTCAAGGACAAGATGTGTGATGCATGCCAAGAAGGGAAACAATCAAAAACATCACACAAAGGTAAAAATTTACTTAGTACCACTTTTCCGTTAGAATTACTACATATGGATTTATTTGATTGCCATAGTACCCCCTCTATAATTGGTAGTAAATATTGCTTGGTAATAGTAGATGATTTTTCTATGTTTACTTGGGTATTTTTCTTGAAAAATAAAGATGAAACCTTAGGAATAATCATAGAATTTAGCAAAAGAGTAGAAAATGAAAGAAAACTCAAAATCAACCGGATCCGTAGTGATCATGGTGGAGAGTTTGAAAATTCTAATTTTTCAACTTTTTGCTTAGAACAAGGGTACAAGCATGAATTTTCTTGTCCTAGAACACCTCAACAAAATGGGGTTGTGGAAACGAAAAATCGTGCCCTACAAGAAGCGGCTAGGACAATGCTTAATGCATACTCCTTACCTAGCTACTTGTGGGCGGAAGCGGTTAATACCGCTTGCTATATCCAAAATAGGGTATTAATTCATAGGTTTTTAGGAAAAACTCCATTTGAATTATGGAACGGTACAATTCCAACAATTCATTATTTTAAGGTCTTTGTGTTAGTAATATATGAGAGATGTCCTAAGGCAATCGCCTTATGTATGAACCATTTATATGATAAATGAAGATTCACTATTTGAGTATACATGTTTCATGTATTTGATTGGATCTTAAACTCATTTACTGGATGTCCACGATACGATTCACAGCATGAGAGAATTTGTGATTGGATCACAACTAGTGAGTATCTCTACATGTGTAATTGTGATGTATCGGAATTATCCCTAGTCGATGAATTGATGGATTTGGACACCATCAATTCTGTCGAGACTAGCACGAGGTATACTCCTTGGTGTATCCAAGCAGCTGATTCTCACTGGTTGGAGACATTGTGATGTCCGGAGTTAATCGTGGATGCTAGTTATGGTAACTAGTTCATTTGAGTGACCAGCCGTAAGACTTCATATGGTTCTCTGCATATATAGATATGTCAATGAAGTTCTTACTGTGGCTTAAGTGCGATGTTCCTTTGACTTGCGGTATTCAAGTCATCTTGATCATGGAGACTTATGCTTTGACATCTTAAGCAAACATCTCTAAGGAGATGTGGACCCGGATGATTGGGTATAAGTCGGTGATCGAAGGTGTTTGAATAGCCTATAAAGGATTCACCACTCCTTGCGAGGAGATGTATACCCATGGCCTCTCGTCGGATTGTTACTAAAGTCTTTGGCCAAAGCATTACATGTTTAGAGTAAAGTACTGTTCGATACATGTGGAGTAACTAGAATCCGTAGGACGAGGAAATGATACTTGGGCTAGGTGTGACGTAGTCAGCCTAGTGGGGACTGACACAATAGACCATGTCCTGAACCAAGTGGGTATAAGATGCGTGAAGGGAATGGGGCACGATTCATTCGAGCCATCAAGGGTTTCGTAAATAGTTCGATCAACGATCTTTTGGTTAATTGGGGATCATGATGTACTACTAGGTGCCACTCATGATCGCTTCTATAATTAATGGTTAATTATAGGCGGCCAACATAAACCGAGAACCTATTTGGTCACACGCACGCGTGGCGTAATCCAAAGGATTTAAAAGCGAGCTTGAGAATGGGATTCTCGGAGAGAAACTATGTTTGGTTGGACCAAACATAAAGCGAGCATGAAATTGTTTCACCGCAATGGAAGCGTGGATGGGCCGTGTCTTATGAAGACATAATGGATGGACCAAAATGGTTTGGTTCTAATCCAATGGATGAGAATAAACCAAAGGGTTTGGTTTATTTTAAACGAATGAACCAAAAGTTGGTTGTTCGTTTTAACTTAAAATAAACCATCATGGTTTGGTTTATTTTAACTTATCTTAATGGAGCGGGTTAACGGGCTTTATGGATATGATCCATTAACCATTAAGAGAATTAGTTCTCTATAAAATAGGGCTTAAACCCTAATCCATAAACCCTAATGGTAGTTGCCGCCCACCTCACCCTTGGTGATTTCGGCGCCCAACCCTAAGCTGCCGCCGCCCAGCCCAAAGCTCCTCCAATCGGCGTCTAGAAGGCTGCTTCCTTCCTCCTCGCCGGCGTCGAACTGCTGCCGGAAGAGTTCCGGCGATCCTCCTTAGGTTTGGCATCAAGGTGAGCACTTGGCTTCCTTGTTTTTGGCCGGCGCCTACTCCTCCACCAAGCTGTCCAGTTTTCTGGACAGCTTCTTCTCCTCTCGTCGGAGCGTCGTTTGGACGACGGTTAGTGCTCCGACAGCGGCTAACTTACCGGGGATTTGATCTCCGGTAATCCTCTGAGGTGGAGGACGAAGGATTCGTCAAACGGTTGACGAATACCTCTCCGGAGAAGCGAGTTTTGAGAACTCGTTTCAGGATCCGAATTTGGATTCGGATCGTGATCATCTCTCGATCACGTCGTCTTCAACACGAGGCTAGTAACCCGTACGAAGACGAAGCTCGTGACTTAGCGAAGTCATCCCGAGGAGCTCAGTGTGGATACGGATAGAGACGATTCTTACGAGGATCGTTCCGGTTGATATCGTTCCCGCTACACGTCATACGAAAGGTATAACGTAGATAAATTTCTTTTATTGCAAATTTTAATTTACGGTTATGTCTACACTTGTTGTAATATGCATGTGTGTGTTGTGTGTGTTGTAATAAATATAGATTTATTATTTTTAATTGCTTCCGCTGTGCTCATGTTTACGAAACATGATCGAACACACACACGCCGCGGTGCAGGAAACCCAACACTTTGGATGTAAAGTTTATATTTTAAATACCAAAGACAACCTAGGTAAGTTTGAGTCCAAAGCGGATGAGGAAATCCTAGTTGGATACTCATCCACTAGTGTAGGGTATAGAGTGTACAATAAAAGGACTCAAAAGATTGAAGAATCTTCAAATGTCCAATTTGATGAAGCTTCCAATACTTACCCTAGAAAATCCCCTATTGATGATGATATTAATAATGAAAATCAAGAAATTACCCAACAATTACAAGATTTAACCTTAGGGGGTAATGATCAAGGGGGAGGATTGGATCAAGGGGGAGTAAGGAATGATTCCGATGATGAGCATAGGATTGAGGTTGATCATGATCAAAATCAAATTAATACACCTCCTAGAACCATAAGAGTTCATCAAAGTCACCCCTTAGATCAAATTGTGGGTGAATTATCTCAAGGAGTTAGGACTAGGTCATTCCATAGGGATCCTACTAGTCATATAGCTCTAATTTCTCAAATTGAGCCTAAAACAATTAAAGATGCATTACTTGATCCAGATTGGATCTTAGCAATGCAAGATGAATTGGCTCAATTTGAAAGGAGTCAAGTATGGGAGTTAGTTCCTAGGCCAAGTGAAAACACCATTGTTACTACGAGATGGGTTTTTAGGAACAAACTAGATGACCAAGGAAATATCACTAGAAATAAAGCAAGATTAGTTGCAAGGGGGTTTAATCAAGTTGAAGGACTTGATTATGATGAAACATATGCCCCGGTTGCTAGGTTAGAGTCCATTAGAATACTTTTAGCATATGCCTCCTATATGGGTTTCAAACTCCATCAAATGGATGTCAAATCGGCATTCCTAAATGGGTTTATTAAGGAAGAGGTGTATGCAAAACAACCTCCCGGGTTTGAAAATATGGACTACCCAAACCATGTATACAAGCTTAGGAAAGCTTTATATGGGTTGAAACAAGCTCCCCGGGCTTGGTATGAAAGATTGTCATCTTTCCTAATCTCTAAGGATTTCAAAAGGGGTAGTATAGATCAAACTCTCTTTATAAAGTCAACATCTAAGGACATCTTTGTAGCCCAAGTATATGTTGATGACATTATCTTTGGGTCAACAAATGATGAACTCCTTCAAGACTTTATTCAAAATATGGAAAAAGAGTTTGAAATGAGTCTAGTTGGAGAATTGAACTTCTTCCTAGGACTACAAGTCAAACAAATAAGTGAAGGAATTTACATTTATCAAACCAAATATGCTAAGGAAATGATTAAGAAATTTGGTTTGGAAAATGCTAAGGTAGTTTCAACTCCAATGGCAACCAATACTAAAATAGATAGTGATAGTGAAGGAAAACAAATAGATCTTACCCTTTATAGGAGCATGATTGATAGCCTCTTGTATTTAACCGCTAGTAGATCCGACATATTATTTGCGGTTGGTATATATGCTAGGTATCAATCATGTGCTAAGGAATCTCATTTAGTTGCCGTTAAGAGAATTTTAAGATATGTTAAAGGCACACTAAATGTAGGTCTATGGTACCCTAGGACTAGGTCTTTTGATTTGATTGGGTACACCGATTCCGATTATGCCGGTTGCAAATTGGATCGGAAGAGTACTAGTGGGGGATGCCAATTCCTTGGGTCCTCCCTAGTGAGTTGGAGTAGTAGGAAGCAACCTTGTGTTGCTCTATCCACCACCGAGGCCGAATATGTGGCTATGGGTGGTTGTGTAGTTCAACTATTATGGATGAAACATACCTTAGAAGATTATGAGTTATCTTACTCCAACATGAAAGTATTTTGTGATAATGTGAGCACCATTAACTTGACCAAAAATCCGGTGCATCACTCTAGGACCAAGCACATTGAAGTGAAACATCACTTCATTAGAGACCATGTAGCTAAGGGGGACATTGAGCTCAATTACATTGAATCCAAGTCCAACCTAGCTGACATATTTACCAAGGCTCTCCCCGAGATAGAATTTTCATCACTTAGGAGAGAACTTGGAATGTGCTTGGTTGAGTAAAGGTATAGGTTTGCATGACCCTATAGAAATACTAGGATTTATACCTTTAAGCATTTCACAAAATACCTAAGAAATCATGATTTTTGTATTGAGCCACTTAGACAACATGTGAGATGTTAGGAAGATGCACTTGGTTCATCATGATTGTTATGATGCATTACTATGGACCAAGGTGTCATCTAGAGATATTGATCCTTCATTGGACCAATCATTGGGAAGGCTTATACACAATTGATGTGCATATGGCTCCAAGAACATGATTGGAAATGTCAAATAAAACATATTTTAAACTATGTTTATCATATTTTGAAAAACAGTTTTCAAGTGAAACACAAAAGTGATACAAAGTTTGCAAAAACATTAGAACTTTTATGAGTTTCCAAGTTTGTACCAATCTCGAAATCTGGAAAATATATATTTTTCAAAATATTTTTCCTTGATAAAGTATGATTTCAGAAATGTGTGCGTAAATTTTCGTGATTTTTCGAGATTTCTGGAATTTCTGACGCATTTCTGAATTTGGACTGAAAAGACTGAATTTCAGATATAGACATATCACCGATCGGTTCGAAACCAGTGATACATAATCGTGTTTTCGGAAAAATAGCTCCATTTTCTGATATTTAGTGTATCTTTGATGTCCTAAAACTCTAGCATGATAATATTGGGTATAAACAACTTGTGTAGCTGGTTAATGTGGCGTTTTAGGGGGAGTTTCACAATTTTATCTTTTTCATCCTAAATGAACATTGTTGGTGCAAAGTTAGGATTTAAATCTTTAAATTGTTTGATAGACTTTTTCTCCACATGTTTTTGGTACTCATCATGAACTATATCTTGGATTCAGAGGGAGCTAATTTTCAATTCTATACCTTAGTTCAAGATTTCAATATTTTCAATTCTTCTATGGAATATATGATTTCTTCTCTTTTTGATGTATGTCAAAGGGGGAGAAGAAATGTTTAAGTTAGAATTGGATATATGATCATATGATTATGTGTGTATCTTTAAAAAAGACCTAACTTAAATGATTGCCAAACATCAAAAAGGGGAAGATTGTTGGTGCAACAATGCCCCAAACATTTATATGTTTTGATGTTTGGATAATCATCTAAGTTAGGCAACAAATTGTGATCTAATTGTGAACGTGTTCAAGTGACAGGGAAATCCAAGTATGAAGACTTGATAAAGGCAAAGTCCAAGTATGATCTTGGCAAGAGAAGTCCAAGGTAAAGGTTTGGCGGCATAAGACCAAGCATGTTGTCTTGGCGGCATTAAGTCCAAACAAACTTTGGCAAAGGTAAGTCTTGGCAGCGTAAGTCCAAGCATGTAGACTTGGCGGCGCAAAGTCCAAACACGTTTTGGCAAAGGAAAACCCAAGACATGACAAAATCGAAGGAAGCTCTTGGAAGCAAAGCGCAAAGGATGAACAAGTCGCGGACTCGGAGGGATCCTGGAAGCGCAAGGCTTAAGGAAGAGCTAGAAGGTTAAGTCTAGGTCTAGGGGGTGAAATCCAGTATGAAATAGTCATATTTGATGAAACCACGATGATCGATCATCGCCTTGGTTGTCGATCGGCGATTCGGCGACCGATCGGTATCGATCGATCGTCGATCGGATCGACCGATCAAGATTAACTCACGAGAATACATCTCACTCGATCATGCGGCTTTGATCACTGATCGATCACTACATCGATCGGTGATGGAAGGATCAGTCGACTGATGAAAGTGTCGTTGGATGAAACGACTTTGAATCCCGCGAATCCGGCTATTCAGAAGCCGTTAACCACGCCAGCAGTCGACTGATGTTGTACATCAGTCGACTGATCGTGCTCCAACGAGAAAATCAGCCTTCTCTCTATAAAAAGAGGGTTGATGGAGGTTTTTGGGGTTAATGCTTATTCTCTGATTCTTCCCAAAGCCTCCACGAATTTTCAAGCTCTCTAAGTGATCTTAAATCCTTTCCTCCTCTCTCTCTAAGCTAAAACTTCATTCTTTGTAAAGAAGAGGAGGTCTTGTTGTAAAAGAGAGTTTCTTAGTGGAATTGCTTGGATTGATCCACCTTAAGGATCGCCGTGGAGTAGGAGTGTTATCTCCGAACCACGTAAAGACTTTGTTAGCATTGGTTTTCATTTCAACTTATATTATCTTTGTTTTTGCTTCCGCTAATCATTTTTGTAGAAACGAAAAACGCTATTCACCCCCCCCCTCTAGCTTCAAACGATCTCCAACACACCTTTCTAGATGGAGGATTTCGTCAGACTCGTTTGTTAGAGTTGTGTACCCTCATTGGATGCTGAACTATTGCTCGATGTCGATCTTCAGATAAACTTTCATCATTTTCTTCGAGTAGGGAAAGTCATCCCTACTGAATAATAGAGGGATGAATGATATTGTATCTCTCATTTTGAGTCATGTTATCTTACACAAAAAAATTTATGCAAAAAAAAATCTAGAATGTTTATGGTCTTTTGTGAGTAGTGTGGTAGGAAAGTCTCTCCTAGTATTGATGTTGATGCCTCCGTGTCTTACATCATTGCACCTGTGCTTCCGCTATATCAATGCAATATCACTTAGATACAATACTGCAATGTGTACCTTAGTAAGGTCATCGATAACCCCCATCCACTAGAAGTATTGCTTAATGCTTCAAAGAAAATTATCAATGTCTCTAGCAACTCACTTCTCCATATAGGCCATTAACTTTGGCATGCGTACCCTCACTGGTGTTTGGGTAATGGTCCCTCCTCGCCCCATGTTAGCTTGTGATGTTGCAAGCTCAACCTTGAGCTTGTAATGTTTCGATCATGTCTTCTAAAACATCATCCCTCTTATGTAAATTATCAGCAACATCACTAAGAGCCCCTTGTAGTTCCTCGTGCAATTTCTTCTGAATTGTCTTATAGTGAAGTTGCTTCTTCTCGAAGTTGCTAAAGGGCAACTCCAATTTGGCTAGGTGAGAATCTAAGGTGCACAATGTAGGATCGAGTAAGCTGAGAGAGGGGGGTAAATCTCGGTGGTTAACAATTTAGACTAATTTTCTATTCTAATAAAAGTACACAACGAAATCTAAAGACAATTATCAACACAGACAAATTACTTGGTTCACAACCCTGACTGGGTTGCTACTCCAAGGCCCGTAGCTCTCCCGCGAGCTACCTCGGTGGGCAATTCACTAAATACCCTCCGATTCAAGAACTCTCGACTTCGGAGGGTTTTTCTTTTTACAAATAATAGAGTTAGGTGACAAACCACCCACTCGAAAAATTAAGTATACAAGCGAAATAATAAATTAAAGAGATTATAAGACTTTATATCGATGCTTGATAATCGTAGAGGTAGCCACAGAGTGTCGGAGGATCGTCTTGTCGTGGAATCAAAGTATAGTGGACGAGCAAGTATTTTGGCAGCACTTCGACGTATTTAAATTTTGATATCTGGATCTGGTCGAGCATAACTTTTATAAACTTTATCCAGTTGACTGGAATGACTTCCAGTCGACTCCACATCAGCCCGTCGATATGGAATTGATGGTCTTCTAGTCGACTGAATCCTCTTCAGTCGACTCCACGTCATTCGGCTCTGTATCGGAAAATTTCCCTCTTCAGTTGACTCAACCTCTTCAGTCGACTCAAGCCCTTTCCATTTGTGTCGCATGATCTCCATTTGATCACAAGCTGATCTTGCCAAATAGGTTTCCAGTCGACGATACATCTCCAGACGACTAGACTTCAGTCGACTCGAATTCATCCAGTCGACTGGACCCTGCAAAATAGGATTAGCACAAAATATATGAATTACGATAGCAGTAGTAATACTGCTCAACCTCGACTACTAAGTCCCACGCGGACTCTTTGTCGGACCAACACCTAGCTTTGTCCCCCTAAAGAGGAATCGGCCTTACCTCTTTACTCGAGGCTCATTTGCCGGCTACCTGTCGGACTTACCATTCTTGACATCCGATCTGACCCACCAGAGCTTCCACCAGCTGTCCGGTCTGCCTGACCCAGCTGGACTTTTTGTCAATTTTTCGATCTATTGACCCAACCGGTCTTCATGCCAGATGTCCGGTCCACGTGACCCGTCTGGACTTCATGCTTGGTATCCGATCCTCCTAATCTATCAAGATGTGTGCCTAGTATCCGGTCAACACGACCTACTACGACTTCCTGTTAAACCTGCGCACTTAATACTTATATTAGTTCACAAGTGAATCCTAACTCTTAACTGTGGTCCATACATCAAAACTGAGGAGTGATGCTCACTGCATTAATAATCTCCCCCTTTTTTATGTATGACAACACGTTAGTTAAAGTTAGGAGGATCAAATATCAATCTCCATATTTTGACATTTATAAGAAATGAACTAACAACTTTTGTCATGCATATATTTAACCATGTATGAAATGCATAGGTCCTTCTCAAATTTTGCATCCTCTTAACTTTATATTTCTTTTTAAAACTATATCTCTTCTCTCCCCCTTTGGCATACATCAAAATAAGGGTTAGGTTTGGAGTTTCTCAAAAAATTTCAAAATTCTTCAAAGTTTTTCAACACTCCCCATGAATAAATTAAAAGTTTTCATTTTTTTTAAGTTTTTCAGAATTCCCCCTAAATAATTCAAAAGTTATCAAAATTTTCAAACTTTCCAAAACTCCTCTTTAAATAAAGCTTTATAATATTTAATTATTTTCTTCCCATACATCAAAACCTAAGTAGTAATTTTAAAAATATTTAATCTTTTTAAGACTTAATCCTTTCAAAGTAAGTTTTTCTCCTCCTTAATTTAAGTCTACTAAACTTGAAATTATTTAAGCTTTTCAAAGAGCATTCAAGCTTAAGCTTTTCTCCCCCTTAATTAACATCTTGAAACTTCTCCTTAATTATTTTCTCCCCTTAAGAATATTTCTTATCCAATTCCAGCATAATTTTAGAGAATATCATAATTTAGCACAATATTTTAGGTTCCTCCTAGACTCTTGATCTCCCCCTTAAAGTAACATTGCTATACTTATACATAATTTCTTTTCAAAATAAAATTTTAAATGTTTAACACCCCCTAGAATTATAATATATCTTAACTCTCCCATAATTATGTTGATTCTCTTAGAATTAAAGTTGATTTGATTAAAATTGAGTTGAATATGTTGATTGAGGTTGAATTAGTTGATTAGGGTTGAATCAATTAAATTGGTTAGGCTAGGTTGTTTAGTTAAGTTTAGTTAGGTTAAGTTAAGTTTAATTGTTTAGTTAAGTTGTTAAGTTTAGTTGTTTAGTTAAGTTGTTAAGTTTAATTAAGTTGTGATTAAGTTATTGTTAAGGTTAATTAAGTTGTTAAGTTTAATTACGTTGTTGTTAAGTTTAATTAAGTTATTGTTAAGTTTAATTAAGTTATTGTTAAGTTTAATTATGTTTTTGTTAAGTTTAATTGAGTTGTTGTTAAGTTTAATTACATTGTTGTTAAGTTTAATTAAGTTATAGTTAAGTTTAATTAAGTTATTGTTAAGTTAATTGTATTTAACTAATTAAGCTTTATTAAATTCTAAATCATCTCACCCAAGCTAGATTTTAAATACACTTATTCCTATGGATTTTGTGAGATGAGGATTTCTTTTATGAGCAATTTCAAAGTGTTTAAACTTGTGTTAGATTCAAGCTTGGTTTGAGCTAGTCAAGTAGATTTTTCTAGTATTGACTTTCAGGTCGTGGCGAGGCACATGACCTTCTTAGTTATCGGAGTAACGACCACTTCATAGACAAAGTCAATAAAGGAATCAAGTACTTGATTCACTTTAGACTAAGCCTTGATCTAACTAGTTAAAGACTTAGTGAGTTAGCTTCGGTCAGTTCCACTCAACTTAGTGCACCAGGTCGTGGCGAGGCACATGACCTTCTTGGTTATCGGAGCAACGACCACTTCCTAGACATGCACTTCGAAGAGCTTCCCTAATTTACTATCAGTTCACTTATCTTAGTACTAGGTTTTTCAAATTTAAACCACTTTGTTTCCTATCTAGTCCATTCTAAATTAAGCAAGTAAAGTAAACTACAACATACAAGTGTTTAACTAAACAAGGAAACAAGCAAAGTGTTAGCTCCCCCTGCATAGTAGCTTTGTTGGGTCTTATTCACTAAGTAAACTTGTTCTTTGGGAATCCAAAATTGGTTTGGTTCATTAAGCTAGTCTTAGGAACCCAAGCTTGGACTCGACCCTTAGCATTTCTATTGAACAAGGACATGTATGATCTATATGTATCCTTAGCCTTGTATCCGAGTTCGGACTTATTGTACACGGCTCGTTGAGACCCAAGCATCATATTGAGATACTTGGATCCCGACGTGAACCTTTCCAACGATCCGGTGAGATCTTCTACTTGCCTATTTAGGACAGAGTTCTCTTTCTCAAGCTTTACAACTAGAGTTGAGTCTCTATCCTTAATTTGACAAGTCAAAGTCTTCGAGTTGACTTGCTCCTTAAGTACTTGAACTTCCTCAAGAAGCGAGTCGACTCGATTCTCGGACTTAGCTAGTTTCCTACCTATGCATGCAATTATGTTATACAATTTATCTTCTAGGGGAGAGGTTACCTCATCAGAACCTTCGAAAACGGATGCGGATCCGCGGCTTCTCTCGGACTCAGACTCAGACTCAGACTCAGACTCGGAGTTTGTCTCGTCTTCGAACTCATTCGCTACCATGAGTGTTATGAAGCAATTCGTTGATATTTCCGCGTCCGACTCTTCCGATGATGACTTGTCCAATTTTGCCTTAGATGTTTTCTTCCTTTTCCTCTTTCTTGATTTGAATTTCTTTCCTTTTGTGTTCGTTCTTGTCATCAAAACTAAACCATCCTCGGGTGGACTCAAGTTAGCCTGTTCATGTAATAAAATTAATTTATCCCATAATTCTTTAGCGTTTTTACTAACCCAACTCGACTTCGCTCCTCATTCGTAAGTCTGCATTGTAAGGTGTTTAAAGCCTTGTAATCGACTTGAGCCTTTTTCCTAAAGTTTGTGGTCCATTTCTCCGGATCTACCAACTCACCCGAGTCATCTACCAGAGCTACGAACCATTTCCTAATTGAAAACCAAACCTCTAGGTCGGTTTTCAGAAAACACTCCATTCGCCTCTTCCATGAGGTAAAATCCTCTCCGTTAAAGAAAGAAGGGCGAACGGTGCTTAAACCCTCTAAATGTGACATTATTAATGAAATACTTTCTAAAAACTATATTAAATTAAATGAAATAAATCTAATATGCAGAAAATGATCCTAATATGCAAAAAATTATTTTAATAAATCTTAAATATATAGAAAATTAATTTAATATACTAAAAATTAATTTAATATGCTGAAAATGAATTTGATGAGTTTTAATATGCAGAAAATGAATTTAATAAATTTTAAAATACAGAAAATGACTTTAATGAATTTTAAAATGCAGAAAATGAATTTAATGAAATTTGATATGCAGAAAATCAATTTAATGAATTTTAAAATGTAGAAAATAAATTTAATGAATTTTAAAATGCATAAAATGACTTTAATGAATTTTAAAATGCAGAAAATGAATTTAATGAAATTTGATATGCAAAAAATGAATTTAATGAATTTTAAAATGTAGAAAATAAATTTAATGAATTTTAAAATACAAAAATGACTTTAATGAATTTTAAAATGTAGAAAATGAATTTAATTAAATTTGATATGTAGAAAATGAATTTAATGAATTTAAAAATGCAGAAAATAAATTTAATGAAATTTTAATATTAATCTACTGTAATAAAAATTAATCTGAAGCAATAAAAATTATTCTAATACAATAAAAATTATTCTAATGCAATAAAAATTATTCTAATGCAATAAAATGCTCATGATGGTGGTTTAACCAACTCGGAGTGCCCCCATTCTGATACCAATTGTAGGATCGAGTAAGGCGAGAGAGGGGGGATGAATCTCGGTGATTAATAATTTAGATTAATTTTCTATTCTAATAAAAGTATGCAGCGAAATCTAAAGACAATTATCAACACAGGCAAATTACTTGGTTCACAACCCTGACTGAGTTGCTACTCCAAGGCTCATGGCTCTCCCGCGAGCTACCTCGATGGGCAATTCACTAAATACCCTCCGATTTGAGAACTCTCGACTTCGGAGGATTTTGCTTTTTACAAATAATAGAGTTAGGTGACAAACCATCCACTCGGAGAATTAAGTATGCAAGCGAAACAATAAAGTAAAGAGATTACAAGACTTTATGCCGACACTTGATAATCGTAGAGGTAGTCACAGAGTGTCGGAGGATCATATTGTCGTGGAATCAAAGTAAAGTGGACAAGTAAGTATTTTAGCAGCACTTCGACGTATTTGAATTTCGATATCTAGATCTGGTCGAGCACAACTTTTATAAACTTTATCCAGTCGACTGAAATGGCTTCCAGTCGACTCTACATCAGCTCATCGATATGGAATTCATGGTCTTCCAGTCGACTGAATCCTCTTCAGTCGACTCTACGTCATTCGGCTCTGTATCGGGAAATTTCCCTCTTCAGTCGACTCAACCTCTTCAGTCGACTCAAGCCCTTTCCATCTGTGTCGCACGATCTCAATTTGATCACAAGCTGATTCTGCCAAATAGGTTTCCAGTCGACTGATACATCTCCAGTCGACCGGACTTCAGTCGACTCGAATTCATCCAGTCAACTGGACCCTGCAAAACAGGATTAGCACAAGATATATGAATTATGATAGCAGTAGTAATACTACTCGATCTCGACTACTAATTCCCACGCGGACTCTTCGTCGGACCGAAGCTTAGCTTTGTCCCCCTAAAGAGGACTCGACCTTACCTCTTCACTCGAAGCTTACCTGCCAGCTACCTGTCGGACTTACCATTCTTAACATCCGATCTGACCCACCAGGGCTTCCACCAGCTGTCCGGTCTGCCTGATCCAGTTGGACTTTTTGTCGATTGTCCGGTCTCCTAACTCAACCGGAATGTATGTTAGATGTCCGGTCTGTTGGGTTTCCGGCACCACGGTGAGTGTGTGTCCGAACATGTTTCGTAAACATGTGAACAGCGGAAGGAATAAAATAAAAAATCTAATTTATTACAACACACACATCACACGTATGCATAGTACAACATGTGTAGACATAACCGTAAATTCAAATTTTGCAATAAAAGGAAATTTATACTACGTATACCTGACGTATCACGTGTAGCGGGAAAGACATCAACCGGAGCGATCCTCGCTAGAATCACCTCTATCCGTATCTACATCGAGTATCTTCGGGATGACTTCACAAAATCACGAGCCTCGTCTTCATACGGGTTACTAGCCTCGTGTTGAAGACGATGTGATCGAGAGAAGATCACGATCCGAATCAAAATTGGGATCTAAAACGAGTCCTCAAAAACTCGCTTCTCCGGAGAGGTATTCGTCAACCGTTTGACGAATCCTTCATCCTCCACCTATGAGGATTACCGGAGATCGAATCCCAGGCAAGGCTACCGTTGTCGGAGCTCCAAACATCGTCCAAACGATGCTCCAACAAGAGGGAAACAAGCTGTCAAGAAAACTGGACAGCTTTGGTGGAGGAATATGGGTCGGCCAAATAAGGAAGGTTGAAGCTCACCTTGTTGCCGAACCCAAAGGAGATCACCGGAGCTCCTCCGACAGCAACTCGATGCCGGCAAGGGGAGAGGACGGCAGCTGCTAGACGTCGGCAAGGGAGATTGGGTGGTGGTGGGCGGCAACAAAGGGAGGGCACTAACTACACCAAGGAGAAGTGGGCGGCAACAAATAGGGTTGCAAGGATTTGGATTAGAGCTTAACAAAACCCTTAAGCCCTATTTTATAGAGAACAAATTCTCTTAATGGTTATCGAATCATAACCAAAAGCCAGTTAACCTGCTCCATTAATTTAAGTTAAAATAAACCAAACCATGTTGGTCTATTTTAAGTTAAAACGAACCGAACCAACTTTGGTTCATTAGTTTAAAACAAACCAAACCCCTTTGGTTTATTCTCTTCCATTGGATTAGAACCAAACCAATTTGGTTCATCCATCATGTCTTCATAATACATGGCCCATCCATGCTTCCATTGCGACTGAAACGATTTCATGCTCGCTTCATTGTTTGGTCCAACCAAACCTGTTTCTTTCGGTCTGAGAATATCATTCTCAAGCTCGTTTTAAATCCTTCGGATTACGCTCGTTGTGCGTGTGACCAAATAGGTTCTCGGTTTATGTTGGTCGTCTATAAGTAACCATTAATTATAGAACGATCATGAGTGGCACCTAGTAGTACATCATGATCCCCAATTAACCGAAAAGATCAACGGTTGATCCAGAACTATTTCTGAAACCCTTCAGCAGCTCGAATGAATCGTGCCCCATTCCCTTCACTCATCTTATACCCACTTGGTTCAGGACATGGTCTATAGTGTCATCCCACTAGGTCGACTACGCCACACCTAGCCCAAGTATCATTTTCGCCCTCTGATTCTAGTTACCGCACATGTATCGAAGAGTACCTTACTCTAAACATGTAATGCCCAAAGACTTTAGTAACAATCCGACGAGGCCATGGGTATACATCTCCTCGCAAGGAGTGGTGAATCCTTTATAGGCTATTCAAACACCTTCGATCACTTCGACTTATACCCAATCATCCCGGGTCCACATCTCCTTAGAGATGTTTGCTTAAGATGTCAAAGCATAAGTCTTTATGATCAAGATGACTTGAATGCCGCAAGTCAAAGGAACATCGCACTTAAGTTGCAGTAAGAACTTCATTGACATATCTATATATGCAGAGAACCATATGAAGTCTTACGGCTGGTCACTCCAATGAACTAGTTACCATAACTAGCATCCACGATTAACTCCGGACATCACAATGTCTCCAGCCAGTGAGAATCAGCTGCTTGGATACACCAAGGAGTATACCTCGTGCTAGTCTCGATAGAATTAATGGTGTCCAAATCCATCAATTCATCGACTAGGGATAATTCCGATACATCACAATTACACATGTAGAGATACTCACTAGTTTTGATCCAATCACAAATTCTCTCATGCTGTGAATTGTATCGTGGACATTCAATAAATGAGTTTAAGATCTAATCAAATACATGAAAATATGTATACTCAAATAGTGAATCTTCATTTTTTATATAAATGGTTCAAACATAAGGCGATTGCCTTAGGACATCTCTCATATATCACTAACAAACTTCCACTTGGCCTAATGTCAATCGCTACGGTATCCAATACCATAAGTTCTAACATGACCCTCAAACTTACTTTGAGGTAATGCCTTAGTCAAAGGATCCGCTAAGTTCCTTTCAATGGGGATTTTCTCGATTTGTATTTCCTTCCTACTGATGATCTCTCTGATAAGATGATAGCGGCGAAACACATGTTTGGATTATTGATGAGACCTTGGCTCTTTCGCCTGTGCAATAGCTCCATTATTGTCGCAGTAGACCGGTATTGCTTCAACAATGGCTGGAATCACACCAAGTTCATAAATGAACTTTTTGATCCAAACCACTTCCTTTGTTGCTTCCGAAGCTGCAATATATTCTGCCTCAGTGGTAGAATCCGCTACAGTGTCTTCTTTGGAACTTTTCCAACTCACTGCGCCCTCATTCAAGGTGAACACGTATCCAGACTGAGATCTGGAATCATCCTTGTCTGTCTGGAAGCTGGCATCCATATACCCGCGTATCACCATGTCCCCTTCTCCATATATTAGGAACACATCCTTAGTTCTTCTTAAGTACTCAAGGATTATCTTAACAGCCACCCAATGATCTATTCCTAGATCAGACTAGTATCTACTCATGACACTCAGAGCATACGATACATCGGGTTTCGTACATAACATAGCATACATGATAGATCCTATTGCGGATGCATAGGGAATCTTACTCATGCAAATCCTCTTGTCTTCTATGCGCGGACACATAGACTTCGAAAGATGTATCCCATGCCTGATGAGTAGGAAATCTTTCTTAGATTTCGACATGTTAAACCTCTATAGCACTGTTGGGTTTCTGACACCGCGGCGAGTGTGTGTTCGAACATGTTTTGCAAACCTGTACACAACGGAAGGAATAAAATAATAAATCTAATTTATTACAAGACACACATCACACGCATGCATAGTACAACATGTGTAGACATAACCGTAAATTTAAATTTTGCAATAAAAGAAAATTTAACTACGTATACCTTACGTATCACGTGTAGCGGGAAAGACATCAACCGGAACGATCCTCGCTAGAATTGTCTCTATCCGTATCCACGCCGAGTATCTTCGAGATGACTTCACCAAGTCACGAGCCTCATCTTCGTACGGGTTACTAGCCTCGTGTTGAAGATGATGTGATGGAGAGAAGATCACGATCTGAATCCAAATTCGGATCCAAAAACGAGTCCTTAAAAACTCGCTTCTCCGGAGAGGTATTCGTCAACCGTTTGACGAATCCTTCGTCCTCCACCTATGAGGATTACCGGAGATCGAATCCCCGGCAAGGCTACCACTGTCGGAGCTCCAAACGTCGTCCAAACGACACTCCAACAAGAGGGAAACAAGTTGTCTAGAAAATTGGACAGCTTTGGTGGAGGAGTAGGGGTCGGCGAAAAAGGGTAGGATGAAGCTCACCTTGATGCCGAACCCAAAGGAGATCACTGGAGAGTTGTCGGAGGATCACCGGCCGAAGCTTGGACGCCGGCAACAATTTGGACGGTGGCACAAGGGGGTGGGCGGCGGCAATGGATGTTGGCGCCGACTTCTACAAGGGGAGGAGGTGGGCGGCAACTCTTGGTTAAGGGAATTGGATTAGAGCTTAACAAACCCTTAAGCCCTCTTTTATAGAGAACTAATTCTCTTAATGGTTATTGGATCATAACCATAAGGCCCGTTAACCCGCTCCATTAATTTAAGTTAAAATAAACCAAACCATAATGGTTTATTTTAAGTTAAAATGAACCGAACCAACTTTGGTTCATTCGTTTAAAATAAACAAAACCCTTTGGTTTATTCTCCTCCATTGGATTAGAACCAAACCATTTTGGTTCATCCATTATGTCTTCATAAGACACGGCCCATCCACGCTTCCATTGCGACTGAAACGATTTTATGCTCGCTCCTTGTTTGGTCCAACCAAACCCAGTTTCTCTCGGTCTGAGAATCTCATTCTCAAGCTCATTTTAAATCCTTCGGATTACGCTCGTTGTGCGTGTGACCAAATAGGTTCTCGGTTTATGTTGGCCGTCTATAATTAACCATTAATTATAGAACGGTCATGAGTGGCACCTAGTAGTACATCATGATCCCCAATTAACCGAAAAAATCAACGGTTGATCCAGAACTACTTCTGAAACTTTTCAGGAGCTCGAATGAATCGTGTCTCATTCCCTTCACTCATCTTATACCCATTTGGTTCAGGACATGGTCTATAGTGTCAGTCCCGACTAGGCTGACTATGTCACACCTAGCCCAAGTATTATTTCCTCGTCCTACAGATTCTAGTTACTGCACATGTATCGAAGAGTACCTTACTCTAAACATGTAATGCTTTAGTCAAAGACTTTAGTAACAATCCAACGAGAGGCAATGGTATACATCTCCTCGCAAGGAGTGGTGAATCCTTTATAGGCTATTCAAACACCTTCGATCACTTCGACTTATACCCAATCATCCCGGGTCCACATCTCCTCAGAGATGCTTGCTTAAGATGTCAAAGCATAAGTCTTCATGATCAAGATGACTTGAATACCGCAAGTCAAAGGAACATCGCACTTAAGCTGCAGTAAGAACTTCATTGACATATCTATATATGCAGAGAACCATATGAAGTCTTACTATTTGGTCACTCCAATGAACTAGTTACCATAACTAGCATCCACGATTAACTCCGGACATCACAATGTCTCCAGCCAGTGAGAATCAGCTGCTTGGATACACCAAGGAGTATACCTCGTGCTAGTCTCGACAGAATTGATAGTGTCCAAATCCATCAATTCATTGACTAGGGATAATTCCGATACATCACAATCACACATGTAGAGATACTCACTAGTTGTGATCCAATAACAAATTCTCTCATGCTGTGAGTCGTATCGTGGATATTCAGTAACTGAGCTTAAGATCCAATCAAATATATGAAACCTTGTATACTCAAATAGTGAATCTTAATTTATCATATAAATGGTTCATACATAAGGCGATTGCTTTAAGACATCTCTCATATATTACTAACAGACTCCCACTTGGCCTAATGTCAATCCCTATGGTATCCAATACCATAAGCTGTAACATGACCCTCAAACTTACTTTGAGGTAATGCCTTAGTCAAAGGATCCGCTAAGTTCCTTTCAGTGGGGATTTTCTCGATTTGTATTTCTTTTCTACTGATGATCTCTTTGATAAGATGATAGCGGCGAAGCACATGTTTGGATCGTTGATGAGACCTTGGCTCTTTCGCCTGTGCAATTGCTCCATTGTTGTCGCAGTAGACCGGTATTGCTTCAACAATGGCTGGAATCACACCAAGTTCATAAATGAACTTCTTGATCCAAACCACTTCCTTTGCTGCTTTCGAAGCTGCAATGTATTCTGCCTCAGTGGTAGAATCTGCTACAGTGTCTTGTTTAGAACTTTTCCAACTCACTGCGCCCCTATTCAAGGTGAACACGTATCCAGACTAAGACCTGGAATCATCTTTGTTTGTCTAGAAGCTGGCATCCGTATACCCGTGTATCACCATGTCCCCTTCTCCATATATTAGGAACACATCCTTAGTTCTTCTTAAGTACTTAAGGATCGTCTTAACAACCACCCAATGATCCATTCCTGGACTAGACTGGTATCTGCTCGTGACACTCAGAGCATATGATACATCAGGCCTTTTACATAACATAGCATACATGATAGATCCTATTGCGGATGCATAGGGAATCTTACTCATGCAAATCCTCTCGTCTTTTGTGCGCGGACACATGGACTTCGAAAGGTATATCCCATACCTGAAGGGTAAGAAATCTTTCTTGGATTCCGACATGCTAAACCTCTTTAGCACTCGGTCTATATATGTAGACTGCGAAAGACCAAGCAACTGTTTCGATCTATCTCTATAGATCTTAATCCCGAGGATGTAGGTTGCTTCTCCTAGGTCTTTCATGGAGAATGTCTTGGATAACTAAACCTTAACTGACTGTAAGATTGAAACATCGTTTCCTATAAGTAATATGTCATCGACATACAATACTAGGAACACGACTGCACTCCCACTAACCTTCTTGTACACACAAGGTTCGTCTGGATTTTGTGAGAAATCAAACTTTTTTATTGTCTCATCAAAATGGATATTCCAACTCCTGGATGCTTGCTTCAATCCATATATGGACCGTCGCAATTTGCATACCTTGGTTTTATCAACCGATGTGAAACCCTCAGGTTGTATCATATACACGTCCTCGAGCAGGTTTCCATTAAGGAAAGTTATTTTCACATCCATTTGCCATATCTCATAATCATAATGAGCCGCTATGGCCAGGAGCATCCGAATGAATTTAAGCATAGCTACAGGCGAATAGGTTTCGTCATAATCAACACCTTCTTTTTGACGATATCCTTTCGCCACTAATCTAGCTTTATAGGTAATCACATTACCATCCATGTCGGTTTTCTTCTTGAAAACCCACTTGCACCCTATAGGCTTGATGCCTTCAGGTGGGTCAACCAAGTTTCAAACTTGGTTTTCATACATGAAATCCATTTCCGACTTCATGGCATCAAGCCACTTATCCCTTTCTGAACTTGTCAGCACTTCTTCATAATTGGTAGGCTCCTCATCATCAATGAGTAACACGTCGTTCAATTCACTTACGAGAAATCCAAATCTCTTAGGAATGTTGCGTGTTCTACCAGATCTACAAAGATGTGGTGTTACAATAGGTCCAGTCGATTGCTCATCACTATGAGTTGTCGGCTGTTGTGCTTCACCAGGTATCTCATCAATGTCTATTTGAGTCTCTCGAGCCTCTTCAAGCTCTACGACACTCCCACTGTTTTCTTGCAAGAGAAACTATTTCTCTAGAAACACAGCATGCCTTGAAACAAACACCTTTTGTTCCACAGGATGATAGAACTGGTATCCCCTTGTTTCCTTAGGGTATCCAATAAATAGACATTTATCAGACTTAGCATCCAATTTGTCTAATACAGTCCGCTTCACATAAGTAGGACAACCCCATATCTTCAAGTGAGATACATGAGGTTTCTTACCATTCCATATCTCATATAGAGTAGTAGAAATTACCTTGGTTGACATTCTGTTTAACAAGTAAACAGTTGTCTGAAGTGCATAGCCCCAAAAGGACTTGGGAAGATTCGCATGATTCATCATTGACCTGACCATGTCCAACAAAGTCCAGTTACGCCTCTCAGATACACCATTATGTTGTGGTGTATATGGCAGAGTCCATTGAGACAATATACCATTGTCTCTTAGATAATCAAGAAACTCTTGACTTAAGTATTCACCACCTCGATCCGATTGAAGTATTTTAATACTCTTGTCATGTTGTTTCTCTACTTCATTTCTGAATTCTTTAAACCTTTCAAAGGTTTCAGACTTGTGTTTCATCAAGAACACATACCCAAATCGTGAGTGATCATCGGTGAAGGTAATGAAGTAGTTATAGCCTCTTAAAGCTTGAGTTGACATAGGTCCACATACATCAGTATGTATCAGACCTAGTAACTCTCCCACTCGTTCACCTTTTCCTGAAAAAGGTAACTTAGTCATCTTGCCTTTTAAGCATGATTCGCATGTATCGTATGAATCTAATTCAAACGATTCCAGAATTCTACATCGGTGTAATTCGAACATGCGTTTCTTGCTTACATGGCTAAGACGACAATGTCACATGTAGGAGTCTAATTGATTATCCTTTCGAGCACGCTTGTTGCTCGCTTTGATATTGAAAATGTCACTGGATACGTCCAACGTATAAATGTCATTGCTCAAAGTTCCAGTTCCATAAAGTATGTCATTCAAAATTATATAACAACAATTGTTACTAAACGTCAAATGGTAACTATTTCTATTTAAACAGGAAATAGAAACAATGTTCTTTATTAGAGAAGGAACGCAATAGTAATTGTCCAGTTCCAAGACTAGTCCGCTAGGGAGCTTCAGCAAATAAGTTCCTATGGCGACCGCAACAACCTTTGCTCCATTGTCAACTCGCAAATTTGACTCCCCTCTGACGAGTCTTCTTCTATTCCTTAGCCCCTGTATGTCATTACATATATATGAGTCACACCCAGTATCCAATACTCAAGTGTCTAAGGAAATAGAATGACAATCAATAACGAAGATACCTGAAGAGGATGGGGCATCGGATGCCTTTTTCTTCTTCATGGACTCAAGATAAATCTTGCAGTTTCTTCGCCAGTGGCCTTCCTTGCCACAATGATGGCAAGTGCCCTTTTATGCTGGTTCTGCCTTCTTTGCCTTCTTGTTCTTCCCTTTCTTCTGTTCCTTTGCCTTCCTCTTAGAACCTTTCTTTGAGGAATCAACTAACAGAACCGCCTTCTCCTCATGCTTCACAAAAGGCTCCACTGTCTTCAGCATATTGAGGAGCTCAGGAATAGTGAATTCTAATTTGTTCATCCGATAGTTCATCACAAATTGTGAGAAACTCTTGGGCAAACAATGCAGAATTAAGTCAATACTTAATTCATGATCCATCACAAACCCGAGGGTGGCTAGCCGCTCGATGTACCCGTTCATCTTTAGCACAAACTGCACTACAGACGAACCTTCTTGCATCTTCGTGGTGAAGAAGAGCCTAGAGACTTCAAACCTTTCGGATCTCGCTTGCTCATCAAACAACTCATGAAGATGGAAGACCATGGTATTAGCATCCATATGCTCATCGCTTTGCGACTCGGTACCATCGCGGCTAGTATGATCTGACTCGCCCGATTCGAGAATCGCGCGTGCTTCGATAGACCAACATTTGATGCAGGTTGCATCGTCCCTAGGATGGTTGGGAAGAGACTCTTCAAGGACATATACTAGCTTTTCCGTCTTAAGAAAAATTCTCAAGTTTCTAAGTCAGTCCAGGAAGTTAGGCCCAGTCAATTTGTTTGAATCCAAAATAGTGCACAAATTCAAAGACGTCATGATCAATCGATTAACCTAGAAATACAAAATGAGCATATATGAGAAAATGATTTTAAAATGCATCAATATACATTCATAAATCTCATTCATTTTGCGAATTTCAAAAACCCCAAAATCACTTCGGGAGATCGTAGGTCAATCTCCGAATGGGCTGATATCCATCATAGATATGAACAACCTTGGAGAGAGTCCAACAAGCCATTCATAACTACGATGGTAGGTATCAAATATATTGATTGCATATCACATATATGCAACTATCACAATGTGTTATCAACTAATTGAATGTTCACACATACATCGGGTTGTTAACACATTAACAAGTATGCATCATATGCATAGCACCCAACTTCACCACCCTTAACATTGACCTTGGAGAGAGTCCAACAAGCCGATGCTCCAGGTTAAAGCCAACCCATTAATCGAGAAATAGTTTTAATATGGTCAGAGCACATTCAACCAATTAGCCCGGCTTGGAGAGAGTCCAACAACTAAAGCTAACGATTGACCTCTGACTCTTACCAAATTAGTATTAAACTATTCCATGGTTTGAAAATGTTCGGGTTCGAGCCGGGCTTGGAGAGAGTCCAACAACTCAAACAAGAAACGGAACTCTGGTTCTAACCATATTAATGGAAGGTGTAAGTTTTAATATTGAGTAAGGGTTTTTATGTCTCATCCTCTTTGCATGCAAATAACTATTATCTACATGGCATGACATACATCTATATGTCACGATACGCATGACATAATGATATGCATCTAAAGCAATTACATGACATACAATTATGTCATGTACAAAATTTCCTTATATGTCATAACTATTTATGGAAATAAAATATGTTTAAGATTTGATTCTCCAAATCAAATCATGATTAAATTAGAAAATAAATTTCAAAATCTAATCACATATTTTATTTGTGGAAATAGTTGATTAAGGAAAGTCAATTTAGGAAACCAATTTCCTAAATCATCAAAACTACTTATGGAAATAAAATATTTTAAGATTTGATTTTCCAAATCAAATCATGATTAAATTAGGAAATAAATTTCCAAAATCTAATCAAATATTTTATTTACAGAAAATATCAATTTCCATAAATACTTCCAACTTTCCAAAAGTAGAAGATTTCTATAAATACTTCCAGAATTTCCAAAATTAAAAAATTTCCATAAATACTTCTAACTTTATAAAAGTAGAAAATTTTCAGAAATATCATTATGACTATCGCAAAATAATTTTACAATTATGTCGAAACACAACCTGGGCTCTGATACCACTGTTGGGTTTCCGGCACCGCGGCGAGTGTGTGTTCGAATATGTTTCGTAAACATGTACACAGCGAAAGGAATAAAATAATAAATCTAATTTATTACAACACACACATCACACGCATGCATAGTACAACATGTGTAGACATAACTGTAAATTCAAATTTTACAATAAAAGGGAATTTATACTACGTATACTTAACGTATCATGTGTAGCGGGAAAGACATCAACCGGAGCGATCCTCGCTAGAATCGCCTCTATCCGTATCCACGCCGAGTATCTTCGGGATGACTTCACAAAGTCACGAGCCTCGTCTTCGTACGGGTTACTAGCCTCGTGTTGAAGACGATATGATCGAGAGAAGATCACGATCCGAATCAAAATTCGGATCCAAAATGAGTCCTCAAAAACTCGCTTCTCCGGAGATGTATTCGTCAACCGTTTGACGAATCCTTCGTCCTCCACCTATGAGGATTACCGGAGATCGAATCCTCGGCAAGGCTACCGTTGTCGGAGCTCCAAACGTCATCCAAACGACGCTCCGACAAGAGGGAAACAAGCTGTCCAGAAAATTGGATAGCTTTGGTGGAGGAATATGGGTCGGCCAAATAAGGAAGGTTGAAGCTCACCTTGTTGCCGAACCCAAAGGAGATCACCGGAGCTCCTCCGGCAACAGCTCGACGCCGGCAAGGGGAGAGGACGGCAGCTGCTGGATGTCGGCAAGGGAGCTTGGGTGGTGGTGGGCGGCGGCAAAGGGAGGGCGCCGACTACACCAAGGAGAAGTGGGCGGCAACAATTAGGGTTGCAAGGATTTGGATTAGGGCTTAACAAAACCCTTAAGTCCTATTTTATAGAGAACAAATTCTCTTAATTGTTATCGAATCATAACCAAAAGCCCGTTAACCCGCTCCATTAATTTAAGTTAAAATAAACCAAACTATGTTGGTCTATTTTAAGTTAAAACGAACCGAACCAACTTTGGTTTATTAGTTTAAAACAAACCAAACCCCTTTGGTTTATTCTCTTCCATTGGATTAGAACCAAACCAATTTGGTTCATCCATCATGTCTTCATAAGACATGACCCATCCACGCTTCCATTGCAACTGAAACGATTTCATGCTCGCTTCATTGTTTGGTCCAGCCAAACCTAGTTTCTCTTGGTCTGAGAATCTCATTCTCAAGCTCGTTTTAAAATCCTTCGGATTACGCTCGTTGTGCGTGTGACCAAATAGGTTCTCGGTTTATGTTGGCCGTCTATAAATAACCATTAATTATAGAACGATCATGAGTGATACCTAGTAGTACATCATGATCCCTAATTAACCGAAAAGATCAACGGTTGATCAAGAACTATTTCTGAAACCCTTCAGCAGCTCGAATGAATCGTGCCCCATTCCCTTCACTCATCTTATACCCACTTGGTTCAGGACATGGTCTTTAGTGTCAGTCCCCACTAGGTTGACTACGTCACACCTAACCCAAGTATCATTTCCTCGTCCTACAGATTCTAGTTACTGCACATGTATCGAAGAGTACCTTACTCTAAACATGTAATGCTTTGGCCAAAGACTTTAGTAACAATCCGACGAGAGGCCATGAGTATACATCTCCTCGCAAGGAGTGGTGAATCCTTTATAGGCTATTCAAACACCTTCGATCACTTCGACTTATACCCAATCATCCCGGGTCCACATCTCCTTAGAGATGTTTGCTTAAGATGTCAAAGCATAAGTCTTTATGATCAAGATGACTTGAATCGTAAGTCGAAGGAACATCGCACTTAAGGCTGCAGTGAATTTCATTGACATATCTATATATGCAGAGAACCATATGAAGTCTTACGGTGATCACTCGATGAACTAGTTACCATAACTAGCATCCACGATTAACCGGACATCACAATGTCTCCGACCCGGTGAGAATCGGTGCTTGGATACACCAAGGAGTATACCTCGTGCTAGTCTCGACAGAATCAATGGTGTCCAAATCCATCAATTCATCGACTAGGGATAATTCCGATACATCACAATTACACATATAGAGATACTCACTAGTTGTGATCCAATCACAAATTCTCTCATGCTGTGAATCGTATCGTGGACATTCAGTAAATGAGTTTAAGATCTAATCAAATACATGAAAATATGTATACTCAAATAGTGAATCTTCATTTATTATATAAATGGTTCAAACATAAGGCGATTGCCTTAGGACATCTCTCATATATCACTAACACGGTCCATGCAACCCGTTTGGACCTTATATCTGGTGTTCGGTCCTCCTGATTTGTCAAGATGCGTGCCTAATATCCGGTCAACACAATCTACTAGGACTTCCTGTTAAGTCTGCACACTTAACACTTATATTAGTTTACAAGTGAATCTTAACTCTTAACTATGGTTCATACATCAAAACTGAGGAGTGATGCTCACTGTATCAACACACAAGACACTAAAATGTCCTATGACTTGTCTTTACATTCCTTAATTGTTTGGAATTGTCTTTCTTGTGGCTCTTTGATTGCTTGATGACGTGATATAAAGATAACCTTGCTTTGATGTCACGAGCTAAATCTTTGAGTTGATAATACTCAAGTGTTCTTCCTTGCAAAATATTAAATAAACCTAATTTAAGCAGGTAAAGAACTCAGAGAGCTTGGCGGAAAAAATTATTTTACAATACTTGGATACTTATATATAAGTTATATGGCAAGCAACCTAGAAATGGATGGCTAAGATATAATAAATTCTACGACGGAGATTAAGAGAGCATTTGGTTCGTAGAAAATTTTTTATTTTTCGTTTTATTTTTTTTTTTCAAAAAATAGAAAATATTTTTTTTGTATTTTTTAATTTTCAAAAACAAAAATGAAAACAGAAAACGATTTTTTTATGTTTTCTAATTTTTCAAAAAATACTCCTTTATTTTATAGAAATCGAAAATGAAAAATACCAATCAAACATCATTTCCTATATTTTTTTATTTTCTCAAAAAATAAAAAAATTTCTACCAATCAAACACTCCCTAATTTTTTTTTAGAGTATTCTATAAGATTTGAGAGGAATAATCTTATGATATTTTAGATAATTTCAGAATGATAGAAATACAGCTGGGAACCCTCCGAAATCTTCTTCGGATCTTCAATTTTGATTTACGTTCGGAGAATTATATATCATTATTTATTTTAAATATCTGTTTTTAATTTTAGAAAAAAATTTATAGATAAATATTAGGTTGCATGACCGTTCCAATTTCTGCTTGTTGGCATCCATATTTCCACGTCGACTCCGGGGAGCTTTGGCAATTAGGTCGTATGACTTACAGCTACCGAGGCGCCGGATCCCACGCTATGGGCCCCTCTCCCGTGTCTCTTGGGGAAGAAGAAAGTCCTGGAAAGTCATAAATATACTTATGTCACTCCAGCTTGTTCTCCTAATCCCTAAGCACAAATCCCAGCTTCGGTGAGATCGACAGGGAGGCAGAACGCAGGCGATGCATCTCTACAACGCATGGCTTCCTCCGCCAGTGGCTGCCGAGACGAGGCGGGAGGCGGAGTCCTTCGCGGCCGTTGTGAGATCAGCGAAGGAAACGTGGCGACGGGACGACCCCGACTCCGTTTTTGCCACCCTTAAGTGGATCGCCATAATCGAAGTGTAAGTACTTTCCTCGTTCGTCGTTTCCAATTCTTTTGAGTCCGTTGCTTGGTTTGATGGGTGCTGTTGTTTAGTTCATTTGGTATTTGGTGTTGGAGCTCTAATAGTCACTTTTATGAACGTTTTAACTTTTAAGTTTCGCGAACTCGCTGTGCTATGGTTGAATATGTCTATTTTTTTTTTTTTACTAATTTAACTTTACCCTTTCTGGCTAATCATTTTCTATCTTTTTTCCCCTTCGTTGAACTTGACTGAATTTTACTTGATGCTGAAAATTTTAGTTCGATAAAGATTGTTGATATTGTTAATTTTTAAATGATTTTTGATGCGAACCCATGGGAGTGGATTTCGATGACTGTTTCATTTATCTTGTTAATTTCAGTGCTTGAAACTCGCCATTTTGATTGACTTTTAGCTATAACCTATCCTGATAGTTTCGTTAAAGCAAAGAGTGAAGTTTCTCCAGAAGACGTGGGGGAGCTCCTGGTGTTTGGTTTGGATTTGTTTCATTCATCGCAGAACAAACTACATGTCCAGGTGATGATGCTGATGATAATATTGAAATTTATGATTTTGAAAGGAAATGCAATTCTTTATGTTCTTGTTTAATTGGTGGCTGCAAGTTGTTTCATGATTTTAGCATTGCGTTTCTCATAATTAGGTTAGATGGGGAAATGTCTTGGTCAAGCTTTTAAAGAAGCATGGGAAGAAGCTAGAATTAAGCATTGAATGGAGACCCTTCTACGACTGTTTGACACATACACATTTTAAGAGGTGATTTAGTTTCTATAATTGATGATGTTGGGTTTTCACTCTTTCTATCTCTATAGTTGTGTGTGTATATATTTTTCTCTTGTGTTAATTGTTGGGGATCAGACAACTGAGCTAGAGGGAGGTGAATAGTGAACATCCTTGATTTTTAAGACTTCACAACACTCACTTAAGGATTAGCTTGGTTAGTTCAAATAAAATGCAATGGGAATAAACTAAAAACAATCAAACCATCAACACCGAGATTTAATGTGGTTAGGTGACCTCCTCAGCTCATGATCTATCAACCCTTCAGGTGGATCCCACTCCAAACAAGCACTAATCCTTTCCATGAAGACTAAAGAAAATTACAATGAGCTTAGGAATTGCTTGTATGCATGTTAGAAACGTTAGCCTTCAATCCTGCCCCATCTTCTCCGCTTATAACTTCTGATTTGGCTATTTACCATTGATGTCTAACGCCTAATAACAACAACCAAGTCTTTTTCCATATAATGGAGTCGATTATATGAATCCTTCTACGTTATTGGACTCAATCCAATATTATATCATCATTTATATTTAAATGAATTTCATCCTATTTTATTGTTGCTAATCAAGTCTTCTTTGGTTTTCTTCCTCTATTAATTTGCGTATTTGTCATAATTTACATCGCTTAACTGCCTTATTTATTGGATGTATCATGGTAACATGTCTTGGGCAGATGCATCTAATGTGTTCATCTATGATTAGTGTAAAAAAATATAGACTTAGAGTTGAACCTTAACGTGACTCTATTTTTATAAGAAATGCTTTAGTTAATCCACCTAGAGTCTTCACTCTTATCATTATATCCTCGTATATATCCTTAATTGTTTCAATATACACGACTCTAACATTTTTCTTTTCAAGAATTCTCTATATAATTTTCCTCGGAATTTTATAATAAGTTTTTTCTAAATCAATAAATACCATGTGTAATTCTTTCTTTTTTCCGTGATACTTTTTAATATGTTATTTGAGAAGATATATAGTTCTATTATCGACCTTTAAAACATGAATCCAAATTAATCTTTGGTAACCTTGATCTCTTTTCTTAATCTTTTTTCTATCACTCTTTCTCATAATTTTATGATATGGTTCAATAGCTTAATGTCCTATAATCTATATAATTTTGTACACCTCTTTTGTTTTTATATAGAGGATTAGAGTACTTATCTTTAATTGGTCAGATATTATTAGGTTAAATAGCTTCGTAAGCTATTCAATACTCTATTCTTTAAATACTTTCATACCTTTATTGAAATATCATTCAATCCAATTACTTTTTCATTTTATATTCCATTTAATGTCTATTCTACAACAACAACAATCAAGCCTTATTCATTAGATAGGGTCAACTATATGGGTCCTTCTATGCCATTGAGCTTTATCACCTATTATATCATTATCTATATTTAAATAAATTTTATCTTATTTTATTATTAACTATTTTTTTTTGATTTTCCTCTTCCTCATTTGATGTGCGTATTTGTTATCGTTTCACATTGCCTAACTGGAGCATTTATTATTCATTTAAGTATATATCTGTACCACCTTAAATATGTTTTTCGGTGTTTTTCCTTAATAGATACAATCTTAACTTTCTTTCTAATGCTTTCATTTCTTATTCTGTTCATCCTCGTATGTCTACACATCCACCTTAATATCTTCATCTCTGCAACTCTTATCTTCTGCTCATGTGCTCAAGTCGTAATTCAACATTTAACACCATATAAAATAGCAGATCTAATCGTCGTTTGTAGAATTTTTCTTAAGTTTTAGAGGTATTTTACGATCATATAAAATACTCGATGTTCTCCTCCATTTCAAACATTTTGTTTGTATTCTATATAAGATATTTTCTCAATTCCTCCATCGTCTTATAAAAATGATCATAAATACTTAAAGCTTTCAATTTCAGAAAACTCGTCACCTCCTATCTTAACATCTGTCACATTACGTCTAATATTGCTAAATTTAAATTTTATATATTTTGTTTTTATTCTATTAAGCCTAAAACTCACTTCTAATATTTTTCACCAAGATTCTATTTTAATATTTACTCCTTTACGTGTCTTATCTACCAAAACAATATCATCTGTAAACAACATGCACCACTGTACTGTATCTTGAATGTGTCCATGATTAGTGTAAAACAATAATGACTTAAAGTTGATTCTTGATGTAACCCTATTATTATTGGAAATGCTTCAGTTAATTTTCTTGAAGTCTTTACTCGGATCGTTACTTTTTCATACATATCCTTAATTAGTTCAATATATGCTACGCTAACACCTTTTTTTTATAGAATTCTCTATATAGTTTTTCTCGTTCTTACAAATATATAATTCCTTATAGTCTGTTTGTTTTTTCTTTCACTCTCATTCCACCACCAAGATTTCTTAATTGGTGATGCATGCCCCTTTGACTCACCGAGTACATTCTTGACTATTATCTTATCCCATGTTGTATTAGGGTGTATATATTTCACGTAATACTTATACTCCTATCTTCTCCTTAAATATATTTTGTTTTTTATTCTTTAACTTCCATTATTTAATTTTAGGAGTTGTGTATATTTTTCTTTTATTAATACTATATTTGAGGCATATATTCGATACTACTAATCTATGTTGGATAGTTAAACTTTGTCCAGGGATGACCTTACAATCTTTATCTCTCTCTTCCTAACCATAAGAAAATTAATTTGCAATTTATTATTCCCACGTTTGAATGTGACCAAGTGTTTTTCTCTTTTCTTAAAAAACGTATTAGCTAGTATAAGATTATATGTTATCGCAAAATCCAATATGGTTTTGCCTTATTCATTTTTTGTTCCAAACCCATAACCCTCATGCACTCTCTTATATTCCTCATTTTTCTTTCTGATATATCTATTTAGATCGTATTCTATTAAAATAATTTCATTTAACAGAATATTTTGTAATACTTCAGTTAGGTCATCTCAAAACCTTGATTTGATTTCTTCGTCTAATCTTACTTGAGGTGTATATATGCTAATTACACTCTTAGTTTTTTTCTCCATTACTATTTTGAGAACTATAATTTTATCCCCCTTTTTAACTACTCTTACAACTTCATCATTTAACGAACTATCTACAATAATACCTACTTCATTTCTTATTTTACTTTTTTCTGTATATCATAATTTAAAACCTGAGTTCTCCATCATCTTTTTTGCCTTCTCGTCTACCCATTTTAGCACACACAAAATATTAATTCTTCTCTCAATTATCGTATCTACTACCATCATTGCTTTATCAGTGAGAGTTCTTATGTTTCATATTCTAAATTTTAAACTATTAATTTTTTTATAATATTTGTTCTTATTCAACTTATGGTGTGAGACCTCGTGCTTATTTACTACTACACTCAAATTTTCATGGAGATGTAGGGGTCCTTGTCGATATGTTGCAGTTGGACCCTGAAATGTGAACTCTTATATATTTATCATTACACTCGAGTTTTGAAAATGTAACGGTAATTGCCGAGACATTACAGTTGGACCCTGTAATGCATTTCTTCCGGTAAACAATTCAGTATTAACAAAATAGTTTGATGGGTCTATTTATTGAATATTTGTCTTAGTTTAACGCTGGCTGACAACCTAACGCAATCCTCATCCTTGGGATCGACCACGATAGGAAGTCATCATGTCTATTCTAGTTTTGAAATTTAACTTTTTTTTTTATAAAAAAATAAATTTTTATATTCCTTTGATCTACTTAAATTTCCTAAGCTAAGTTAGTCATCTAAGTTTTTATTAAAAAAAGGATGAAAATAGCTCTTTCATTGTTCCTTTATTTTCTCATCCTTTACTAATGCATTTTATTTGGGAAAACTCTCTTATTTTCCGCTCCCTTGTTTGCCTATTCTATTGATGTTCATTTCCCTTCTTTTGTATTAAGTTGTCAAAAGCTTTATTTTTGGCTTCATTCACTACCTTCTTGATCTCATTCTTGGCTACTACATATTATTCTTCGTTCTTATAAGTGCATAATAACTTATAGGTTTTTTTTATTTTTTTTACCGAGTATGATATAGTCACCGCTTTCAAATTTGATATCATCTTACTCTATTTGTATTCGAGTTGCTATGTATTTTTCTTATTATTTGTGCTCTTATTTTCTCCTTAAAGATGTTTTATTTCTCATCCTTTAACTTCCACCACTTGATTCTAAGAGTTATGCATGTTTTCCTTCTATTGATACTATACTTGAGATGTGTATGTAACACCACTAACTTATGTTGGCTGTTAAATTTTCTCCAACACTTTACAAATTTTTTTATTCCTCTTCTTGACTATAAAAGTTAATTTGTGTCGTATTGTTCACATTTTTTAACGTAACTAGGTGTTTTTTTTTCTCTTCTTGAAAAATACATTAACTGTTCATGTGCTGCAGCAAAAAACAGCATAGCTTTTTCTTCTTCGTTTCTTAGTCCAAAACCATGACTCCATGGTTAGGAGTTGAGGCTATTGAACTGCATTAAATTTCAGTGTTGATGGTTTGCTTGTTTTTACTTTATTTTTGGCTGATTGCATGGGTTTAACTTGTTATGTCAGTTTCGTCCACAAAAACATCTCGTTTACTCGATGCTGCTCACTTGGCTACTTTTGGTCAGCCATACACCCTTTCAGGTTGACCAATCAATCAGTCAATCTAGATCTCTAATCGCATGGTTCGATCTGATTTGAATTATGCGATTGACTAAGTTGGCACCTTCCCAATCGATTAGAACCTTTTTTTTTTCAATCTATTGAACCTAACGCCTCTCCCCAATTTGATTTGAATTTTGATCAGGTTTATTGAATTCTATTTTAGGTTGGATAACCCCTTCCGATTGTCCAAAAACTCCAGTCTACTAATTTTTCGCCTAATTACATGTTCACTAAACTTATTTCACAACAACTCATCTATATAGGTTTTCTCTCTATTTTTTGTTCCTAGGATGCACTGACCCCTTTCAACTCACCTTTTATATTTTTTTCTCGCTTTATCAGTGTACTCTTCCGTTCGATTTCTTGTCTCGGATGCATCGAGCCCATCTTTTTTCTGTGTCATTCTTCTCCCTTGTCCTTCAATTCTTCGGGTGTCTCATGCTAGCTATCTTCTCCTCAACTATTTGGGGTATTTACAGCATCTCTCTCTTTTATATTAGACAAAAAATCATTTAACTTATGGTAAATTAACAATAAAATAAATAATGCATAATCATGTAAAAATAAGAATCTAATCATAGCTCCCTTACATTCATCCGCCTCCTAGATCAAAATTTAAATTTTTGATCATTTACCTTTTTTTTTATAGTCGACTCTATTAGTGGGATAAAATTTGGTTGTTATTGTACCTTACTTTTTTATTTGTCACTTCTCTCCCCCTTTGATAACATGAAAAACGAGGGCAAACCGATCTAGGAGTTAAAACTATAGATCATGCCATTTTCTCATTTACTATTTTTTAAATTTCAAAAATCCAACATCCACTTTGTTATCTGAATTTCATAAAATTATATAAAAATTTCTAAAATTTGAATTTTTTGAAATCTGACCATTTAAAGTTAGCATGCCCATTCTTTTATAGAAAAATAATTTTCACAAAAATCTATCTTAAATTTTTGAAATTTAAGCATCTAATTTTAACACTGAGTTCAACATACATGATTTTCTTTAGAAAATTATCAAAAATTTCTAAATTTCAAAAAATCATCTCCTGATGACATGACATATTTCTTGGAAAATTAATTTTCAAGAAAAATTCTGCCAAATTTATAATACTAACATGTATACCTCAACTATACATTATAAAACGTCTTAACCTCTATGGTTGACCATCCTAGAATTTTTCCTAAAATTTCAAACTTGATTTTAGCACCCATAACAGATTTATGCTAACATAATTTATCAAATATTTTTTAAGAATTAAACTTTTTCAAACTCTTCTAATTTGGCCCCTAGAGTTTCTAATATTATGTTTAGCTCCTTCTTATGGTAAGCCTTCCTTTGCAAAACCAAATTTTTGATTGTTAATCAATAAGTTAAGATTTTTAGAACTAATAGAAAATTTTTCAAGGGTTAATTTTAAGGTTCTTAGCCTTATATTTTCTTCATTTAATTTTTTAAAGTCGTCCTTTGAATAAGAAAAACTCTGTCCATGATGAATTAATCTTGTTGTGGTCGGTCCCAAGTCCGAATAAAGGAGGAGGGTTACGTTAGGTTGTTAGCCAACATTGAACTAAGGTAAATGTTTAATGAATGAATGAATCAGACTATTATCCTTTGAATAAGAAGCCATTAATTATTTTTCCAAATCAATTTTTATTTGTTTTAAATCCAAATATTTGTTTTTAATTTTACAAAGAGATCTAGTAAGCATTTTTATGGAGCCATGTAATTTAATAGAAGGTAAGTTACATACCTCACTTGCCTTGTTGAATTCATAGGCTGATGCTCCCCTTCACCATTGTTTCCTTCATTTTTGTCAAATGAGATGTTGGTAGTGGATCGCCATGAATGCCACTCTTCCTGTGATGCTCTGAATCTTCTGACTCGTCTAAAGATGGCGTGTCACTCCATGTCGCCTTATGATTCTTTACTTTGGAATTTGATTTCACCTTTTCTTTGGTCGTCTTCTTAAGTTTTGGGCATTGGTCCTTTATGTGGCCTTCCTCATTATAGCTTTCTGCTTCTTCTTCTTTCTCAGCAGTTTGCTAACCCGTTGCTTATCAAAATTCTTATTAGTAAAAAACTTCTTTTTTTTACCAGATATGCTTTTTGGTTGTTATCCATCGATGAGTTTTCAGACTTTTCCTGAGTTGCTGCTAAGATCAAGTTATCACCCTTGCACACTTTGTCTTCCTTGTTTGCTAAATCTGATGCAAGTCAAGATTCATGCAATTCCGTAGCTGTAAAGAAATCATCAAGGTACTTACTTCTATATCCTTAGACATGTAGTACGAGTCTATTATAGAGACCCATTCTTATGTTCTTGGAAAAATTTTAATTGCGCTTCTTAGCATGTCCTTGTTAGATATAGATTTACCAATATTTAATAAACTATCAATTAGTTCAAACTTGGTATGCTGTTAGACAGTTGATTCTCCTTTATCGATCTTGTGGTTATTGCTTTGACTTTTGAGTAGATCCCTTTTCACCAATTTAGCTTTTGATGACCCTTCGTGTAACTCCACTAGTTTGTCCCACAAGTTTTTAGTGGATTTATAGCTAACAATCTGGCTATTTTCATTTGGTGGTAGGACACTTAGGAGATGGTATTATGCTTTGTTGTTTGCCATGTACTCCTCTCTTTGCATTTTTGTCCACCTATGGTCGAGTTCTTCTTCATTTATGTCTCTGGGCACTGGAAGCCATATTTGATAATAACCATTATATCAAAATCAATTTTAAAGAATACCACCGTTATTCTCCTTTATATTGTGGATTATCTCTTGAATTTGATCGATGAATGTTTGATCCATTCCGTTGAATTCGATTCTCCTCCCTTAAATTTTATTGCTTAGTTGGATATTTTTACTATGATACCACTTTATAGGTGTTGAGTATCTCAAGTTATGATCGCTAGAGGGGAGGGGTGAATAGTACACCTAAAAATTAAAATTGTTTTTTCTCTTATTGTGTATTTAGCAAGGACCAACACACCTTAGTCAAAACATAAACTAATAGGACACATGCATACCAAGGAGACATGATGATTTACATAGTTCATAATCTTTATATTGCTAGTCCCTATGCACACTTCTCCACTAACTTTTTTCTCTTTAATAAAATGATGGAGGTGGAGAAACCTCTAAGTTCAATAATTACAAAGTTAGCAATAAGTAAATACAAAGCTAAGGCACTAAGCAATGGAAGCTTACATGAGGATAGTATAAATGTGTATTCATGTGTTGATATCTCTGCCCCGAGCCTCCTAGTCTTAGGCTCTCTTCCTGAGGTGATTTGTTATATTTTACAATTGATGTGACACAATTTCGATTGATTGCATTGGTTTAATTCGTTATGTTGACTTCATCCACAAAATGTCTCGTTTACCTAGTATTGTTGACTTGGCTTGTTTCAGCCGATTGGATAACCCTTCTAATCACCTAAAACTTTGACTCCAGTCTATTAAGGCTGAGTTAGACTAAATTGCATTTTACCCTTTCCCTAATTACAGGTTCACTCAATCCATTTCACAATAGTTTACTTGTGCATACTTTCTTTTGATTTCTCGTCCGTCGAATACATCGGGTCTTTTCAACTAACTCCCCATGCTTCCTTCTCACTCTACCTATTACGCCTCGAGGATGTATATCTTTATCAAATCGGAAGGTATCCGCTAGTGATAATATAGGAGAAAGATGAATCAGAACTAGTCGTGCAATCACATATATAATGAAAACTAATAAATTAAATAAAGTACTGAACATAAGTGCTAGTACAAGAGTATATAAAAACCTAAAACTGGAATTTAAAAGACTTTCTAAACAATAAATGCAAAAAGGAAAGTCAAAACAACAAAAGAAACATAATTTTTTTTTTTATGTCGAGTGAAATTGGTAAGTCATTATCTCTGAGCGACGCTAGAGCAACAATATGACTATGTAGACATATAACTCCTTATTTGTCAATTTGAAGGTCAAAGAAAATAGTAGCGAGTATTAATTTATTTAGTGGATAATAAAGAAATGGATGAGTAAGGTATTTTCAGAGGCAAAAGGAAATCTAAGATAATCAAACGTTACAACTAGTTGTCAATTACCTTAAATACCTAGGATCATATAATGAAACTGGATAATGTTAACTAAAAGTATCCATATCGTCAATCTCTGATTCAGCTCGAGAATGACAAGTTATAATACAAACATAGTAAAATGAAAATAATTAAAAACCATGCATTAATTATATACTGATTACGGGCGAACCACACTACCTATGACGTCTAGTGGGCAAGCAGATAGATAAAATACTAACTATGGGCAAACCATACTACTACGATCTGTCTCGTGAGAAGTCAGAGAAGATAGATAAAATATTGACGACTAGCGAACCACGCTACCAAGACCTGTCTTGTAGGTAATCAGGGCAAATAGATAAAATAGTAACTGTGAGTGAACCACGCTACCATGACCTATCTCGTAGGCAATCAGAGCAACAACAACAACAACAACAAAGCTTGTCTCGTAGGCAATCAGAGCAAATAGATAAAATAGTGACTATGAGTGAACCACGCTATCATGACTTATCTCGTGGATAGTCAGGACAGATTAAATACTAACTGTAGGCGAACCACGCTACCATGACCTATCTTTTGAGTAGTCAAGGCAGATAGATAAAATATTGACTGTGTGCGAACCATGCTACCACGACTTGTCTTGTGGACAGTTAGGGCAGAATAAATAAAATTCTGATTGCAGGTGAATACACTACCACGATCTGTCTCGTGGGCAAGTAAGGTATTCTAATATTAAGCTCAAAGTTTTTCCGTATTAATTATTGGAATTATACTATGTCAATAACAAAGGGAACATAATTGCCAATAATACATGTTCTTTTTAGGTTTTAGGACAATTTATCCACTAAAAATTCTCATCAAGCTAATAATAATCATCTACTTATAAAATCTTAACTAATTTAATATGGTGTCAAGATAAATACCGTAAGAGTAGTAAAATATGAATTGTAATCGAGGATACATAGATATCAATCAATAATGGATGGATAAGCTAGTAAAATTGAAGAAAAGATTGGGAAGAAAAATAATTTTTTCACTCTTATTCTTTCAACTAGAAAATACATCAATAAATAGGAGATACAAGATGCTAGCTTCCTTAAATCAAGGAGCAGAAACATAGTAACAAATAAAAGAAAGGAAACTTAAGAAATAGGAATTATTAAAATCAAAGATTATTTCTTGATTTTATGCAATCTAGATCTCCTAATTTTCTAACACTCCCCCTTAAGTTGGTGCATAAATATCATTCATGCCTAACTTGCTTATTATGTGTTCAAAGTTGCCTCTTGCAAGTCCCTTCGTCAAGATGTTAGCTATTTGTTAGATAGAAAGCACAAATGGCAAACAAATGGTTCCAGTTTTAAGTTTCTCCTTTATAAAATGTCGGTTAATCTCAATGTGTTTCGTTCTATCATGCTGGATAGGATTATGAGCAATGCTTATTGCAGCCTTATTATCACAGTATAACTTCAATGGAAGTTCTATAGTCTTTTTGAGCTCTTCAAGAATTTTGTATATCCATAACACCTCATGGATTCCTTAAGTCATTGCTCTAAATTCGGCTTCTACACTACTTCTGGCTACAACACTTTGTTTCTTACTTCTCCAGGTTACTAGGTTTTCCTACACAAAGGTGCAGTATCTTGAAACGAATCTCATGTTATTAACTGATCCTGCCTAATCTGAATCAGTAAACACATCAACACTTCTTTGATTAACCTTTCTGAAAAATAGACCTTTTCCAAGAGCAGCCTTAAAATATCTCAGAATTTTGTAGATAACCTCAAGGTGTTCTTTAAATGGTGCATGCATAAACTGACTCAACACTGACTGAAAAGGCAATGTCAGGTCGAGTATGAGATAGGTAAATCAATTTCCTAACTAACCTTTGGTATCTGTCGGTATCAACATGAACACTTCATTTTTTCAAAGTTTTATGTTAGGATCCATGGGGGTCTATGTGGGTTTGCAACCATTCATTCCTGTCTCCTCCAAGAGATCAAGGATATACTTTCGTTGAGAGACAACATTACCTTTTCTAGAGCGAGCAACTTCCATCCCAAGGAAATACTCCCAAATCCTTGATGTTAAATTCAGCATTGCTCTTTCCATCTCAATCATATCACTACCCGTGAGAATAATTTCATCAACATACACTATTCGTACTCCTTCAGTGGAAAATTTTAAGAACAATGTATGATCTGAGTGCCCTTGAGTGTATCCATGCTTCTTGATTGATTAACTTTCTCAAACCAAGCTCTCGGAGATTGCTTGAGGTTGTACAAAGACTTTCTTAATTTATACACCTTTAAGCCAAATCTTTCCTTGAAGCTCGGTGGACTATCCATGTACACCTCCTCTTCTAAATCCCCATTGAAGAAGGCATTTTTTACGTCTAACTGCTGTAAAGGCCAGTCTAGATTAGCAACGATAGATAAAAGTAATCTCATCGTATTTAGTTTTGCAACGGGAGCAAATGTCTCAGAGAAATCAACACCATAGGTTTGAGCGAACCCTTTGACTACCAATCTAGTTTTATATCTCTCCATTGATCCGTTTGAGTTATATTTCACGGTGAAGACCCACTTACATCCCACAGTACTTTTCCCTACTGGTAATGTAATAATCTTCCAAGTATTATTCTTCTCAAGAGCTCTCATCTCTTTAAGCACAACATCCTTCCACTTTGGAACTTGTAGGGCTTCCTGTACATTTTTAGGAATTTCTACATTGGATAATTGAGAATAAAAGGCAATAAGAGATGAAGACAAATTTGCATATGACAAACTTTGAAATAGGGTGTTTAGTACCAGATCCGACACCTTTTCGAAGAGCTATTGGCATGTCAGACTCAGATTGACTATCAGACTTTAGAAGAGAATTACCAGTATTAGTTTCAGAATAAAGATTTTCCCTTGGTTTGGAATCATGGTTGTGCTATAGAGTCGATTCATCTTTCCCTTTCTTATGATTCTTTTCAAGTAGACCATTCACTTCCAAGTTTGTTCACCTTCCTTGAATCTATTACCTGTGTTGTCATGTTGTGGCATTGTACTAGGTTTTTCATAATTTTCGACTTTTCATTTTCAATTGTAGGCCTGAATTCAGTGGAAACATCACTCATTATAAGAGGAGTTTCAAAGAATGATCCTTGACCATTTGTTTATGGTGCAAAGGTAGTAGACTCAAATTCAAACATATCATTTGACAAAAACACATCATTAAAGTTAGTAAATGGATATTTCCTTGAACTCTTCCCTTGAAGATGAATACCCTTAAAAAAAGGTTGTTTCAAAAAATGTGACATCCATTGTTATAAAAAACTTTTGTGATATCAAATCAAAACACTTATATTCTTTTTGTGTACGGGAGTAACCCACGAAGACACATTTTTTGGCCCTTGGCTTAAGTTTTCCAATTTTCCCATGTTCGTGAACAAAAGTTGTGCAACTAAATATTTTTAATGGTAGATTAGCTGAAAGATGAGCAATAGGAAACCATTTTGTAAATGTATTGAATGGAGTCTTAAATTGTAGAACTTTAGATGACATTCTATTAATTAAATATGCAGTAGTTAAAACAGTTTAATCCCATAAATACTTTAGTACTTTAGTCGAAAAATGTAATGCTCGGGCTACATCCAGTGGGTGTTTATTTTTTTTTCAGCAATACTATTTTGTTGATGTGTATCTTTACATGAACTGTGATGAACTATCCATTTTTCGAGGAAAAAATTTCCTAAGATCATGTTAGAATGAAGGAATAGTTTTGATGGTGAACGGTTTTGGCGGCTTGTATGATTGTGAAGGAAAAAAAATGTGTGATGGTGTTTTGCAATTTCATAGACTTCACAATGAAATAAAGATGGATCTTTATTGTGAAATAATTTAGAAAACAAGTTCTTTAAATATCGAAAACTAGGATGTTCCAATCTAAAATGCCACAATATAATATTATTGTTCGAAACATAAAATAGATTCAAAGCTGGAACCACTTGGTTGAGATTTAGATCTATCCTCAAGGAAGAAGAGTCTTCCACTCTGTTTAGCACTACCAATCATCCTCCCTGAGATCAAATCCTGGAATATATAGTGAGAAGAAAATAAATTAGCTTGACAATTTTATCACGAACTAATTTACTGAATGATAAAAAGTTACTAAACAATTTGAGAACATGAAGAACATTATTTAGAGTGAGCGTTGGTGACACTACAATAGAACCTTTTCCTACTGTTAGAGTATAGATAATTTTATCCCCAAATATAGTTAGGGATAATTATTTCTTAGGATAAGATTTGATTTATTCATAGGATAGAATTTGATTTATTCTTTTGAATAAGTCCTAACTTTGTATATAAATAGGGCATCTTCCATGTAATAAAGTAGATTCTCTTTTTATGAAAATAACATGGTATCAGAGCCGTTAGGAGAGCATTAGGGTTCTACATCATCCCCTTCGCGACTTTCTTTCTTCCCAGCGCGATTCCTGATTCCTCACGGGCGCCAACCTTGTGTCTGCCTTCGAAGCCAATCCTGTGAGCGCCAACCTCGCGTCTGCCTTGCCTCGTCGGCTTCTACATCCACATGCAGAAGCTCACACATCTCCTCTGCAAGCTGCTACGCAACAGGATTTTCGCGCGTTTGGCATTCCTCCAGCGCGTCTGCTTCGCCTCGCTCCGTCAATCCTCCCCACCTCCAGCGCCGCCTTCAGTAAAAATCGTTGGTTTCGCACCACGTCCAATGTCGCCTTCAGCAACAATCGTCGGTTCTGCACCGCCTCCAGTGCCTCGCTCCGTCGCCCCTCCCGCGAGCGTATTCCTCCACTGCGCGACAAGATTTCAGCGACCGCCTTCGCGACGGACGCCTTCAACCTAGACCTTTGCCCCTCATGAAAATGGCTCGTTGGAGAACCGGAGAGATGAACCATCGCAGTTGGAGGTACTGAAGATCCGACAGAAGCTACTTATTGATTTGGCTCAGTTGCTTTCTGGTCCGCATGGTCACCCGCCACCTCCTCCGCCATCACCCTCTTTCGCTCGCTAAACCCACTGACAGCAGTCTTTCTCCGACACTTTGAAGTCGGACCGTCCAACCCTCATCTTCTCATCTATTCAACACCTGCTTCATTCGTCTCTTCCATTTCCCGACGGCGCCTCCCACTACCTCGAGCTCGCGGTGTTCCAGAAGCATGCGGTTGACCTCTTCTATGACCTCTCTTCCATTTTCCGGGTTTGCTGTGCCTTGGACCCTTCATCTGCCTTCGGAGGCAGCTCTCCCGACGCCGTTTGTAGGTCCACCTGCATCTCAGCCGTTTGGAAGGATGCCTATCTCTCAATCACCCTTTTCCGGACCTCCACCTCGTAAGAGTGGCAAAAGACGTCCTTGGTGTGATCATTGTCATCGACCAGGACACACGATTGATAAATGTTGGAGTCTCCATGGTCGATCTCCTCGTGTTGCTCAGATCACCTAGAGTTCGGTCACTTCTTCAGCTTCCACTTCACAGTTGACACCGGATCCGACTTCACCGCCTTCCTATGATGACTTTCTGAAATGGTATGAGGATCGACGGGATTCTAATTCCCCTGTTGCTGTTATACAAGCTGGTAATTCCTTTGCTAGCATATCTCACTCTTCAAGTCCTTGGGTACTTGACTCTGGGACCACCGATCATATCACTGGTAATTAATCTCTTTTTTCTTCACTATCTACTTTCGGTTATTTATCCTTTGTCACCATGGCAAATGGTTCTCAAATTCAGTCCCAAGGTATTGGTGTTGTTCATCCTTCTCCATCTCTTTCCATTCATAATGTTCTTTATGTTTTCGGAGCTCCCTTTAATTTATTATCAATAAGTCAATTTACTCGATCTCTTGATTGTGTCATTTCGTTTACTAAATCTTCTGTGTCATTACAGGACCGGAGTACGGGGAGGATGATTGGCTTCAGATATGAGTCTTATGGCCTATATCGACTTCACCAAGCCTCTCTTGTTGGTTCGGCGGCAGCATCTCCGCTTGTTATTCATGCTCAGTTGGGACATTCTAGTCTTGATAAATTAAAACAATTACATCCTAGTCTTTCTCACTTAGAGTCTTTATCTTATGAGTCGTGTTAGTTAGACAAACATATTCGTAGTTCGTTTTCTCCTCGCATTATAAGTCGGGCTACGTCTCCCTTTTCTTTGGTTCATTCCGATGTTTGGGGTCCGAATCGTGTTTTTTCTACATTGGGATCACGATATTTTGTTACCTTTATAGACGATTTTTTTCGTTGTACTTGGTTATATCTGATGAAGGATCGTTCGGAATTGTTTTATATTTTTCAATCTTTTTTTAATGAAGTCAAAATACAATTTGGTATCGCTCTTTGATCCTTGCAGAGTGATAATGCACGTGGGTATCTATCTACTCCATTTCAGACCTTCTTGGCATCTCATGGCGTGTTACATCGGATGTCTTGTCCTCATACTCTCCAACAGAATGGAGTTGTAGAGCGCAAGAATCGTCATATTCTCGAGACCACCCAAACTCTTCTCTTCCACTCTCACGTTCTTCTTCGTTTTTGGGGTGATGCCGTACTTACTGCATGTTATCTAATCAATCGCATGCCTTCCTCTACTTTACAAGGTCAAATACCTCATCATGTACTTTATCCAAATCGGTTCCTTCATCCTTTACCACCTAGGGTCTTTGGTTCTACATGTTTTGCTCATGCTCTTGATCCTGACATTGATAAACTCTCTCCTCGGTCGCATAAATGTATTTTCCTTGGATACACATGGTCTCAGAAAGAGTACAAGTGTTATTCTCCTACTTTTCGTCGGTATTTCATCTCTGCTGATGTCACGTTCTTTGATTCAATTCCTTTCTTTGGGCCTCCAGAGTCATCGTCCGAATTTCCTCTTTCTATGCCTGCGCCCGTCTTTTATCCTCCGGAGGATTCTCTATCACCCCCAGCCCCAATTTCTCCTCCGTTGCAGGTTTATCAGTGTCGTCCCCAACATGCTTTGCCGCTGCCAACACTGACTCTGCTATGGAATCATCTCTGGAGCCAGGTCCTCCGCTCCTTCCTCCAGTACAGTTTTCTGAATTTGATATTCCCATTGCACTTCGAAAAGATATACGTTCCACTCGTAATCCTTCTCCTCATTATGTGTCTTTGAGTTATCATCGTCTTTCTCCTTCCTATTATTTTTGTCTTTCCTCCTTGTCGTCTGTTTCTCTTCCGAAGACTGCAGGAGATGTATTTGTCCATCCAGGATGGAAATAGACTATGCTCGACGAAATGAGTGCCTTACGGAGCTGTAAGACTTGAGACCTCGTTCCTCTACTACTAGGAAAGTCAGTTGTTGGTTGTGGATGGCTATATATTGTGAAGGTTGGTTCAGACGGAATGGTTGACCAACTTAAGGCTCGTCTCGTTGCTAAAGGTTATACTCAGATCTTCAGATTAGATTATGGGGACACCTTTTCTCTTGTTGCCAAGATGTCCTCTATACGCTTATTCATGTCCATTGCTGCGATTCGACACTTACCTCTTTATCAGTTGAACATTAAGAATGCGTTTTTATATGGTGACCTGCTTGAAGAAGTCTACATGGAGCAACCTCTATGTTTTGTTGCTCAGGAGGTCTTCTGGTCTTGTGTGCCGCTTGCGGAAATCTTTATATGGTCTTAAGCAGTCACCCAGAGCATGGTTCGGTAGATTTAATATTATAATTCAACAGTTCGATATGACTCAGAGCGAGACTGACCATTCTGTTTTTTATCGCCACTCATTTACTGGTTGCATCTACTTAGTGGTTTATGTTGATAATATTGTCATCATAGGTAGTGATCATTTCGGGATCTCACAGGTGAAACATCTTTTCAAACATTTCTAGACAAAAGATCTCGGCAAACTTAAGTATTTTTTGGGGATAGAAGTAGCACAGTCTAGAAATGAGATCATTATATCTCAAAGGAAATATGCAATGAATATTCTAGAAGAAACTGAAATGTTAAACTCAAAGACAGTTGACAACTCTATGGATCATAATGTCAAGCTTCTGCCAAATCAGGGGGAGTCTCTACCAGATCCTGTACCATATAGGCGATTAGTAGGGAGACTAAACTACCTTACTGTTACTCGTCCAGATATCTTATTTGCAGCAAGTGTAGTAAGTCAGTTTCTCAACTCTCCATGTAAAGAACATTAGGATGCTGTGATTTGCATTGTTCGATATATCAGAGGCGCTCTAAGAAAGGGTCTTTGAAGACAAAGGACATACTCGAGTCATAGGGTATTCTTATGCAGACTGGGCAGAATCTCCCATTGATAGGAGATCTACTTCTGGTTTTTGTATATTTATCGGAGATAACCTTGTTTCTTGGAAAAGCAAAAAGCAGAATGTTGTGGCGAGATCTAGTGCAGAGGCAGAGTATCGAGAACTTATATGACTCAAATAGTTCCTTCAGGAGCTAAGATTTGGAGATGTTACACAAATGTCATTTATATGTGATAACGAGGCCGCCATATATATTGCCTCAAATTCAGTTTTTCATAAGAGCATAAAGCAGATTGAAGTTGATTGTCACTTTGTCAAAGAGAAAGTCATATATGGAGAAATATTTACTAGTTTTGTTAATTCACATGATCAGCTAGCAGATATACTTATTAAGTCACTGAGAGGTCCCCGAATTGACTACATATGTGTTAATTTGTAATTCAGAGATATCCAACTTACATGAAAGAAGCCCTATTTATAGATAAGATTAGAGCTTATTCAAAAGAATAAATCAAACCCTATCCTAGGAATAAATCAAAACTCTATCCTAAGAATTAATTATTCCTAATGATATTTAGGGATAACAATTATCCCTATTTATATCTACAATATTCTAACACTCCCCCTCAAGCTGAAGAATATAAATTATATGCACTCACATTACGTATATAGTAATCGATTGGGGACCTCTCGGTGACTTAGTAAATATATCCGCTAGTTGATCATGTGAGTTAACAAAACTAGTAGATATTTCTCCGAATATGACTTTTCTCGAAAGTGATGACTTCTATATGCTTTGTCTCTCGTGAAAAAGCTGGATTTGAGGCGATATGTGGCGGCTTGATTATCACATAAGTGACATTTGTGTAACGTCTCAATTTTAGCTCCAAAGCTGTTTGAGCATATAAGTTCTTGGTGGCTAAGGCCGTAGCTCGATACTCTGCTCTCTGCTGGATCTTGCCACAACATTCGCTTTTTGCTTTTCAAAGCAAGGTTATCTCCGAAATATACAAAACCGTAGATCTCCTATCGATGGGAGATCCGCGATCTGCGTCGAGAATATCCTATAACTCGAGTATGTCCTTTGTCTTCATACAAAAGACCCTTTCTGGGCGCCTCGATATATCGACAATCACGAATCACAAGATCCCAATGTTCTTTACATGGTGAGTTGAAAGCTGACTTACTACACTTACTGCAAATGAGATATCCGACGAAATGCGAAGGTAACTTAGTCTTCCTACTAATCGCTGTATCGTTCGAGGATCTAGTAGAGGCTCCCCACGATTTGGTAGGGCTTGACATTAGGATCCATAGGGTTGTCATTGTCTTTGAGTTTAACATTCCTGTTTTCTTACAGAATATCCATCGATACTTCCTTTGAGATATAATGATCCCATTTACGGATTTGTCTACTTATTCCCAAGAAGTATTTAAGTCTGAGATCCTTTTCTGAAATGTTTGAAAAGATGTTGTTTCACCGCTGTGAGATCCCGAGATGATCACTACCTGTGATACAATATCATCAACATAAACCACTAGGTAGATGCACCCAAGGTAGTGGCGATAAAGATGAAAGAATGGTCGCCTCGCTCAGTCATGCCAATCATTGAATTACAATACTAAATCTACCAACCGTACGCCAGGTGATCGCTGAGACCGTATAAAGATTTTCGCAAGCGCACAAGACCGAAGACTCGAGATAAAACACGGAGGTTGCTCCGTATGACTTCTTCGGCGGTCGCCACCATGTAAGAATGCATTCTTAATATCTAATCGATAAAGAGACCGGTGTTGAATCGCGATGGACGTGAGTAAGCGTATAGAGGACATCTTGGCAACGGGAGAAAACGTGTCCCGTAATCTAATCCAAGATCCGAGTATAACCTTTTTAGCGACGAGGCAGCCTTCAGCCGATCCTCCGTCCCGTCTGGACCAACCTCAACTGTCTATACCCAGCGACAACCAACAACTGACTTTCCTTGTGGTAGAGGAACGAGATCCCAAGTCCCACAACTCTGTAAAGCACTCATTTCGTCTATCATAGCTTGTTTCCATCCTGGATGGATAAATGCATCTCCTACAGTCTTTGGAAGAGAAACAGGCGCAAAGAGGAAAGACAAGAATAATAGGAAGGAGATGAAGCGATGGTAACTCAAAGAAACATAATGTGGAGAAGGATTACGAGTGGAGCGTATACCTTCGAAGAAGCGATGGGAATATCAGTTGAGAATCTTTGGGCCGGAGGAGGGGCGGAGGATCGCTCGAGAGATGATTCATGGCGATCGGTGTTGGCCGTGTAGCGAGCAGGGCGGCGATAAACTGCTGTGGAGGAGGAGGTGGGGTGGGGTGATAGAGAAACTTCAGGAGGATCAGGTCTGAGCGTAGAAGGATGAAACTGGATGATGACTCTAAAGACCCGAAAGGCCGAATCGAAGAGCGTGGCGTGGCGAGATGAAATCTGAAGCGGAGAGTAGGGAATAACACTTATACCCTTTACGAGGCCGTGGGTACAGAAAAACACATTTATGCTGGCCAGGAGAGAGTTTATCGATGCGAGGATCGAAGCGTAAATGAGCATGTAGAACCAGACCACTAGGTGGTAAGGATGAAGGGGCTTTGGATAAAGTCGTGATGAGTGTATTTGACCTGTAAAGTAGAGGAAGGCATCGATTGATGAGATAACATCACGATGAAATCTGGCGTCGCCCAAAATGAAGGAATGTGAGAGTGGAGGAGAAGAGTCAGGGTGGTCTCGAGAAGATGGCGATTCTTGCGTTCTGCGACTCTCCGTTCTGTTGGGGGTATGAGGATGAGACTTAGATGTAATATCTTGGTGAGATGCGAAAGATTTGAAGCGAGTAGATAGATATTCACGTGCGTTATCACTCTGCGAGGATCGAAGAGGATGCACTGTGTTTTGACCGTTAAAATGATTGAAAAATAGAAAACAATTGAGCGATCTTTCGGATATAACCCAATCTGGCAGAAAAATCGTCTACAAAGTATGAAATATCGTGAGATGTAGAGGTAACACGACTCGGACTCGAATATCGGAATGAACTAAAGCGAGGAGGCGTGGCGACTTATAATGCGAGGAGAAAATGAACTACGTATATGCTTACTGGCGGCGTGACTCGCGAGATAAAGACTACAAGTGAGGCGGACTAGGATGTAATTGTTTTAACTTATCGAGACGGAATGTCCCATGAGCGTGGATAACAAGTGGAATCTTGTTGCTTAGAGTTTTGGTGAAGTTGATATAACCGTGAGATTAGCGTCCAGACGATCATCCTCCCGTACTCGGTCTATGATGAAACAGAAGATTTAGTGAATGAGATGACCTGATCGAGAGGCCAAGGTGGTGGCTTATTGATAATAAATTAAAGGGAGCTCAGGAGCATAAAGAACATTACAGATGGGAAGAGATGGAAGAATGAGCAATACCAACACCTTGGGGGTGAGTCGAGAACCGTTTGCCGTGGTAATGAATGGTAAATAACGAAGTAGATAGTGAGGAAAAAGAGATCTATTACAGTGATATGATCGGTGGCCCAGTCAATACCCGAGGACCGAAGAGCGAGATATGCGTGAAGGAATTCTGAAGCGTATAGCAGCGTGAGAATTAGACTCTGTCGACCCTCGTACCACTTGAAAGTCATCGTCATGGGAAGGCGGTGGAGTTGGGTGGTATTGGTGGCCCGGTGGAGTTGGGTGATGTCATTGTGGTGGAGTAGAAGATGTGTGGGAGCTGAGCGATCGAAGCGATGCGAGGAGTCGACCATGGAGACTCACATTTATCGAATCGTGTGTCTGGTCGGTGTGATGATTACACGGGGCGTCCTTTGCCATTCTTCTGCGGTGGAGGTTTGTTGTTATTTCGAGACCCGATCTTTGAAGAGTCAGTGGAGCGGAGGATGGTCTTGTCGAGACTTTAGTAGGGACCACGAAGGAGAGTCGCGGTAGAGTCCGTGGTTGTATGTTTGCCCGAGGATCGATCACGAACATGAGAGTAATCGTGGGCGGACCGTATAATGCGAGGCGTAAAAATTTCTTCCGATTTTGAGCTCTGCGATAGGAGTAGGCTGCGGTGGGAAGCGGTCGTTGAACTCGAAGACTAGGCGATCCCGAATAAGTTGACATAGACTCCTTGATCGAGCGGGCATTAAGAATGGTCGTGAGTCATCCTGAGCTTGATAAAGTCGTCGAAGTGTTCGTAAAAGTTGTTGAGCTTGTATCGAAACATCCTTGCAGTCTTATGAGTTACGAAGACATCCGAAGAGATGGATGGATCGTGGCTCGGATAATGCAACCTGTGAGCATCGACTTTTCTCCATAAAGGGCGATCTGCCACTTGAATATCCTCTTGATTTGTGTAAGATGCTTTTCATGCGTCCAAATGACAAGCTCGATATAAGAAGCCCGAGGAGTAGTTCTTACCATCGAGAACTTCGGGCCAGCGGTGCCGTCACATGGTTGGTAAAAATCGGAAACTCCGGCTTCGAAGTATTGGAGGTAGTCATGACGAATGACACAAGTATTGACTACTCGATCGGGTCTGACAGAGATGGGGAATGAACTGCACAAATCTGCGACCTTAGTAACAGAAGAGGATCGGGTAGACCTCGGGTAGCGCCTTGTGGTGAGCGAGGAGGAAGATCTTGGCGGAGTAGAGTTAGGGGCAGCGGATGGGAAGCCCGTGGGACGAAGGAACGGATGGCTGGGGCGTCGTCCTCCTCTTCAGCGGCCCGGGTCGCGGCAGAAGGCGGCGGCGGTGGATGTTCTGGCAGTCACCCAGCCGCGTCGCGTGCGGAAGAAGCGATGGAGAAGAAGACGGAGAAAGAACGCTGCTCGTCGCGCTGCTGAACGAACGCTGCTCGTCGCGCGTGAGGAAGCTAGGATCTCGGCAGGTAGAGTTAGAGCGGCGTGATGAGGGCCGTGAGACGAAGGAACGGATGGCACTGGGGCGTCGTCCTCCTCTCCCTTGGCCAGGGCGGCGATCGCGACGAAGAGGCCGGTGAAGATCGAGAGGAAGGCAGCCGAGATCGCGAGCGGCGGCTGGCCTTGGCTAGAGAAGGGACGGCAAGTCTGGCCCCGGCGTAATATGACCTTCTTCTTGTGAGAGGAGGTAAAGCCGGTTCAAGCGGTGGTGAGTGCGGCGTGATGGTCAGCGAAGGAATCTGCGTTCGGAAAGGCAGCGGCGAAGGAAACGTCGCGTTCGGAAAGGCGCAGTAGTGACGGAAAAAAAAAAAAAACTGGGGAAAACCTAAAGCTCTGATACCATGTTAATTTGTAATTCAGAGATATCCAACTTACATGAAAGAAGCCCTATTTATAGATAAGATTAGAGCTTATTCAAAAGAATAAATCAAACCCTATCCTAGGAATAAATCAAAACTCTATCCTAAGAATTAATTATTCCTAATGATATTTAGGGATAACAATTATCCCTATTTATATCTACAATATTCTAACAATATGTAACAAACTGGGTGCATATAATTTATATTCTACAGTTTGAGGGAGAATGTTAGAGTATAGATAATTTTATCCCCAAATATAGTTAGGGATAATTATTTCTTAGGATAAGATTTGATTTATTCTTAGGATAGAATTTGATTTATTCTTTTGAATAAGTCCTAACTTTATATATAAATAGAACATCTTCCATGTAATAAAGTAGATTCTCTTTTTATGAAAATAACACCTATGATGGTTGAAAGAGAGCCATCTGCAATCTTAATTTTTTGGTTACCTGCATAAGGACTATATGTAGAGAAAAGGTTTGACATTCTTGTCATATGATCCCTTGCGCTTGAATTAATGATCTAGCCACAATTAGAATTGACACTAAGGAAGCTTGTTGTCATGCAATTACCTTTTTGAGCTATTGAATAAGGAGTTTGTACAGTTGATCTATTTGTTTCTTGGTGAAAGGAAATAAGCTTGGAGTAGACTGCCACTCTTGATCTGAGATAGTAGCTTGAAGTGCATGACCTTCACCGCTAATTCTTTTTTTTTTTTTTTTTTCAATTTTTTTGTTTCCTATGGATTTTCCAACATGTTTCGCGTGTGTGCCACGGGCGTTTACAATGGTCGCAGCATGTTCTTTCAGAATTTTTGCCATCTTTCTTTGCTTCTTCTTGAAAACCTTTAGTAACAGGGGCAGAACCTTCCAAATTTGAGTTAGTAGAAGCTGAGGCAAATTTGTTAAACATAACAGTTTGTTGAGCTTCGTCTCTCCGGACTTTTGAAAATGCCTCACGGATCGTTGATAGAGGTGTCTTTCCCAAGATTCAACACCTTCATCTAGATCCTTGTTGAGCCCCACCAAAAACATAAACACTCGATCATTCTCTAGCCATTTCATAAACTGAATATTATCATCAATACACTTCCAAACATCATCATAGCATAGATCTAGTTCTTGCTACAATGTCATCAACTCATTATAGTAAGGAGTCACGTTGCGTTCCCCTTGCTTCACGTGCCATGAAATTTGGTTATACTAGACATGACCTCTTAAGAGCTTAAATAAAGTGATTATCTGTGCCATTGTCATATTTTTATTTGCTTAAACTCATAGGTCATCTTGTGATCAGTAATAATCTTAGGGTTCGTTTTATTTTTTCTGAAAAAAGGGGATGATGAAGAAAAGTTCATTAACATACAGAATTTGATGAAGTCATTCTTTCATTTGACTTCTAAATTGATCTTAGGACGTTGCCCTATGGAATAATAATTTTTCAATCTTATTATATTTAAATGAACATATAGGAGTAAAAAAAGACGAATATAATAGATGACATGTGGGTTATAGATTTGGAGCAAAGATAAGGGAGGAAAATTTTTGATTTTGCGATAGCATATGAACTTGTACTAGATAATACATTTTCCGAAAAAAGAGAACACTCAGTCATATTTAAAAGTGAGAATAATAAATCGTCAATTGACTTTCTTATGATGAGGAAAAGGGATAAAAAGATATGTAAAGATTTTAGGTCATTCTGGGAGAAAATTTAACTATCTAACATAAATTGGTAATGTTGGATATACACTTTAAACATAGTATTAATAAAAAAAGTGTGTATGACTTCTAGAATTAAATGATGGAAATTAAAAAATGAGAAACAAAAAGATATTTAAAGAGAGAATAAGAGTATAAGTATTAGGAGAGATATATGACGACTCGAATATAACATGGATAAGATGATATTAAAGTTGAAAATGATAACCAAAGGTGTACTTAGTGAGTCAAAAGGATGTGCACTGCCAAATAAAAAATTTTGATGGTGGAATGAGAAAGTATAGGAGAAAGTGAAGGAAAAACAAATAGTTTATGAGATATTATACACTTATAAGAATGAAAAAATTTAAAAAAAATATAATAGTAAAAAAAAAGAGGCTAAAAAAGTATTAAATGATGCTAAGAATGAAATTTTTAAACGCTTATATCGACAACTGGATAAAAAAGAGAAAGAAATATTTATAGAATAATTAAAGCTAGAGAGAGAAAGATTAGAGATTTTATCCACATAAGATACATTAAAGATGAATGCAATAGGGTATTATTGGACAATGAAGAAATAAAAAATTGATAGAAAAGGTATTTTAATCAAGTTTTCAATCAAGGTTTAGATGATTAATTTAACTTTATTTAAGTAGGTTAAAAGAGTATAAAAATTTAAAATTTTATTATAGAATTCAATTTCAAATGTAGAATAGATTTTAATGGGATGCAAAATGAAAAAATAGTTAGATTAAATGTATTTCAATAGAGGGGTGAAAATATCTAGGCTAGTAAGGTATTGAATGACTTATAAAGTTATTCGACCTAAAGTTGTAAACAAAAAGAGAAATGTAGAACTGAAAGAAAAAATATATTTGAATTAAGTGCTGAAAAGAAAATATTAGAATTGAATATGACAAGTGTCATAATTAGATCTTGACAAAATTTAAGAGAAATGTTGAACTGAAAGAAAAAATATACTTGAAATAAGTGTGAAAAGGAAATTTGTTAGAATTTAATCTAGATAGGTGATATTAGAATTTAATCTTGATAAAATTTAAAAGAAATGCTGAATTGAAAAGTAAAAATAAAATAAGTATTGAAAGGAAATTTATCAGAATTTAATCTAGATAAGTGGTGCTAAAATTTAATCTTGACAAAACTTAAAAGAAATGCAGAATTGAAAAGTAAAGATTAAATAAGCATTAAAAGAAAATTTATCAGAATTTAATCTAGGCAGGTGGTGCCAAAATTTAATCTTGACAAAATTTAAAGGAATTGCAAAATTAAAAAGTAAAGATAAAATAATCACATAAATTTATCAGAATTTAATATAGACAGGTGCAAGAATTTAATCTAGATAAATGTCAAAATTTAATCTAGGTAGAAATTTAAAGAAATGTAAAAATGAGAGTTAAAGGGCAGTAGAAAAAATATTTCCACATCTCTTTTCTTTTCTTCTTTTTTTTTTAATTTTGGCCTCCCTTTTTTTTTCATTTTTTTTGCTAAAATCACAGTTTTCTTCTCTTTTCTCTCTCTCTCTCTCTTTTTTTAAATAGCAACCATCATGGTTTTAAATCTCGGCCTATGTTGGATGGTATGGGCAAAATTTACCATTTCGCTTGTCGTTCGACATCGGTACGAGAGGTATCGACAGTCGAGCGACCTCGTGAGATTACGACGGTCTCGCAGGGCCTCAGCGGAGTTGCGACTACCTGGTGGGGCTACGACGACTTGGCGAGGAGCTTCCGTGGGGTTGCGGCTACCTCGCATGGCCACGGGAGGCCTCCGCGGAGGTGCGAGTTGCACAATAATTTTAATTAAAGTTAAATTAATAATTTCAATCAACTTGTAGCTATAATTTAGATACAAATTTAATAAAATTATTCCATTAATATATTATGAATAATAATTTTATTATTATTAAATTTTATTTTATTTTTTTAATCCTATACAATCAAAATTAATTAAATTAATTTTATTATTATAATTTTTTGATATCTTTTCTTTTTAAAATTATTTTTAATTTTAATTTATTAATATTTAAGTTAAATTTTTTATTTAATTTATTTATTTTATATTTAAAAATTATCGAAACTTATCGACACGGTACGATATGATATCGAAATCATATCTTTTCGGTTGTGGACCGAAACCTCGATACGGATTGAGATTTTAAACCTTAACAACGATGTAAATAAGACCTATTAAGATTAGAATGATAAGGGAAAAAAATTAAAAGCTAAACAAAATAGATGAAAAGTGTAGTAAAGATTCAAGTACAGAAAGAAAAGATAACTAAATCGATTTAAAAGGAATTTATGCTTTGATACTAATTGATCTGGATTTGATGAGAAGAAAGCCTCGTGAACCCACAACAAATTGAAAAAAGAAACACGAAAAGTCTATATCGATAAGATAGATGAAAAGAACCTCGAGTCAATGCTTAGCAAAGCATGAACCTTAGTATAGAAGATAGGACGACGTCATAACTTTGAGATTTAGATTGATAAGCCTTGTTACAAGGAATTGCTTTGATAAGTTCTAGTTTAATGAAGAATAACGAGAGTCTCACCATGCTATATATTGAAACAAACCAAAGATTAAATGTGTGGCTATCCCCTTTATTTATGCTATAGGGTGATCTAAAAATTCTAAAAGGCCAAAAGGAAGCCCATTTAGAAAGACTATATAGTTAGATTGAGTTTATGCCACAATTACAACCCAAATAAAGATAGAAATTGCGCCTAAACATGAGAATTGTCCCATTGCATAAAAATAGGACTTTAGAGCTTAATTAAACCCATTTAAGGTTTGAATTAGGTTAACTAAGCTAATATGACTCGTTCTTTGTCAAATCTGCTTCAGTTGTAATTTTAGCCTTAACATCTTCAATTAACCCATAAATGTTTCCTTCATCTTCTTACCCTTAGTTCATGCAACAAGGTCTTCATTAATATGTAATAAATCTAGGGTGTAATGCCCTTTCTTTTCATGGCCTTAACTTGATCTTGATCATTAACTTGTTGATCCATAACTTGTTCTCCATCTTTGACTCCTTTAGCTGAAACCTCGTTGGAAAGGACCGTATCAAATACTCGAGAATTTGAGCTTGGGGGCTTATTATCTGCAGGAATTGAGAGGAAGATTTCTAGATTGTCTCAGGAATGTTTTCCATCTCATACCCTACAACACCTAAGGGAGTAGACTTCTTGTGGAGGGTCTGCCAGGGTACCATGGCCTCTAAATCCAAACTATCAACATTACCTCTATCAGGGATAGAGTCTCCTATAACATTTCCATGGTCAGAGACAGAGTCACCACTGACAATTCCTTTGTCAGGGACAAAGTTGCTACCAACATTTTCTTTGTTAGGAATAGAGTCGCCTATATATTCCTTTGCCAAGGACACTAACATTTCCTCTGTCAGAGACAAAGTCACCATCAACATTTTTGACGCAGGTGGAATAGCGGAATAAGCGAATTTTTTCACATGTGCTATTAGAATAGAGAGGGGCAGAGAGAATCGAAGGAGGGAACTTCGATAAACAAAGAGGATCCACCTCTAGGTTTAAACAAAAATAAATAATTTTATTAATCTAAAATAAAATGTTTGTACAAGAGCCATAGCCTATGTTTAAATAGGCTAGAGGAGAAAAGTTCGAACAAACAAAAAATTAATAAAAATTTATTATCTAAATAGAAAAAGGAAAAAAAACTAAATAGGAAATTTTTAAAACTAAATAGAAAATTCAAAATAAAAAAAATAATAAAATATTAACGAAATCCTAATTACTGATGGACCGTGCCACGATCATGATATGGATCACGACCTGGTCGTGGTGGTGGGGACCATGACCATAGTGGGGACCATAGGCAGGCCGAGCTATGGTGGGGACCATAAGCAAGCTGTGGTCCTTACTGGATGACTCCTGTGAGGCCACCGAATAGCCCATGCTCGTTTCGGTCTCAGAATGAAGTACACTTGTGTCATGAGGCCATGGGGGTATTGAGATCCTTGTTGATGACATCAATTGCTTTAATCATGGCTCAGAAGAAGGCAAGGTCGCGTTACAAGATAAAAATCGATCAAACTGTGAGATGTACCGGCATCAATTTTTTATGTTAGGAGCAAAGTCGCCTCTTAAAACTCCTCTATTAGAGAGACAGAGTCACCATCAACATTTCCTATCAGGGATAAAGTTTGGAAGTCATGGGGCCAACTCATGCTCTCTTGGCTTGGATATAGTCGCGGAAAGATTGTCTCTAGAAGACCTTCCCCATCAAATCCCCTGACCATCGCAGTGCCTCCATCTGTCACCTGCGGGGTATGTCGTATTCTTCTTGCGCTTCTCGATCTCCCCTTTCTTTGAGAAGATCTCGATTTATTTTGGAATCTCTCTCAACCAACTAACTCCCAACTCTTTTCGATTTTTCTGTGGAGTTGTGGTTGTCTTCAACATCTATTATATCTCGCATTCCTCATCATCGTTCACTACTTCGATCCGAAGAGTGAACTCAGGATGTTTTACTTCACGGCTCGACCTTCCTCCCACTTCTTATAGAATCATTCGACCTCCCATTAATATCGGAAGACTCACTCTCAGCTAGCGGATAGATTGCCTCCTCAGCCAAACCTGGGCTGCTATAAGGGAGATTCGACCTACATGAAAACTACCTAGCTTCTCCATAATCTCCACTTCGACGACAACTTGTTGATAGAGGAGGACCTACTTTATCACTTTGAGCTGAGCCTAGTTGAGAGTGAGCTTGCTCTTCCTTTCGATATCCAATTCAGACCCAAACTCTTGCTGTGATTATTAACTTACTTTTTTTTCTTCTTTTTTAGCTGACAAGATGTGGCACGTCGCTATGTATAAACATCTGAAACGGTTATAGTAGAGTTGAGAGTCAACTCCCACACTCGAGAATCCGATCCCAGCAGAGGTTGTTGCAGATGAGTTGCTTCCAAAACTCAACCACCTTTTTACATATAAAATGTGTTTAATTAAAAAAATATGATTATCAATATTTGATTGCTATAAATGCTTACTATTAAGTTAAATTAATATTTTAAAATTTAGGACCGAGTAAAAGTCAATTTAGGATTAACTAAAGTCTAAATATAATGATTAGTGTCGAGTAGGTTTAGACTAAATGGAATTTACATTTTTTTTATCAGTTTAAAATTAAAGTCTAGATATGATGATTAGTATCGAGTAGGGTTTAGACTAAATGGAATTTAATTTATTTTGATTAGTTTAAAATTAAATTAAATTTATGTGTATAATAATTTAATTCAAATCATAGTATTATTTAGAAATTATATTATTGATATTTTCATAAAAAGAGCGCCACTTATTATATGGAAGACGTCCTATTTATATACAAAGTCAGTGCATATTCAACGGAATAAATTAAACCCTATCCTAAGAATAAATCAAACTCTATCCTAGGAAATAATTATCCCTAACCATATTTAGAGATAACAAATTATCCCTAGTCATATTTGCAATATTCTAACACTCCCCCTCAAGCTAAAGAATATAAATTATATACACCCAGCTTGTTACATATGTAGTCAATTCGGGGATCTCTCAGTGACTTAGTAAGTATATCTGCTAGCTGATCATGTGAGTTAGCAAAACTAATAGATATTTCTCCAGATATGACTTTCTCTCTGATAAAGTGACAGTCGAGTTCAATATGCTTTGTCCTCTCATGAAAAACTGGATTTAAGGCGATATGCATGGCGACCTGGTTATCACATATAGGTGATATTCATGTAACATCTCCAAACCTTAGCTCCTGAAGCAACTGTTTGAGTCATATATGCTCTTGACTGGCTATGACCATAGCTCGATACTCTGCTTCTGTACTGGATCTTGTCACAACATTTGACTTTTTTCTTTTCCAAGAAACAAGGTTATCTTCGATAAATATACAAAAACTAGAAGTAGATCTCCTATCAATAGGAGATCGTGTCCAGTCTGCATCAGAATACCTTATTTCTCGAGTATGTCCTTTGTCTTCGTACAAAAGACCCTTTCCTAGAGCGCCTCTGATATATTGAACAATGCGAATCACAACATCCCAATATTCTTTACATGGAGAGTTGAGAAACTGACTTACTACACTTATTGCAAATGAGATATCTGAACGAGTAACAGTCAGGTAGCTTAGTCTCCCTACTAATCGCCTGTATCGTTCATGATATGGTGGAGGCTCTCCATAATTTGGTAGGAGCTTGATATTAGGATCTATAGGGTTGTCAACTGTCTTTGAGTTTAACATTTCTGTTTCTTCTAGAATATCCATTGCATACTTTCTTTGAGATATAATGATTCCATTTCTGGACTGTGCTACTTCTATCCCCAAGAAATACTTAAATTTGCAGAGATCTTTTGTCTAGAAATGTTTGAAAAGATGATGTTTCACTTGTGAGATCCCGAGATGATCACTACCTATGATGACAATATCATCAACATAAATCACTAGGTAGATGCAATCAGTAGATGAGGGCGATAAAAAACAGAATGGGCAGCCTCGCTCTGAGTCATGCTGAACTGTTGAATTACAATACTGAATCTACCGAATCATGCTCTGGGTGACTGCTTGAGACTATATAAAGATTTTCATAAGCGACACACAAGACCAGAAAACTCCCTCTGAGAAACAAAACATGGAGGTTGCTCAATGTAAACTTCTTCGAGCATGTCACTATGTAAGAACACATTCTTGATGTCGAACTGATAAAAAGGCTAGTGTCGAATCGCGACAATGGATATGAATAAGCGTATAGAGGACATCTTGGTAACAAGAGAAAAGGTGTCTCCATAATCCTATCCGAAGATCTGAGTATAACCTTTAGCAACGAGATGAGCCTTAAGACGATCAATTATTCCATCTGGACCAAACTTCACCGTATATAGCCATCGACAACCAACAACTGACTCTCCTGGTGGTAGAGGAACGAGGTCCCAAGTCCTACAGCTCCGTAAGACACTCATTTCGTCCAGCATAGTCTGTTTCCATCCTGGATGGGCAAATGCATCTTCTGCAGTCTTCGGAAGAGAAACAGACGATAAGGAGGAAAGACAAGAATAATAAGCAGGAGAAAGACGATGGTAACTCAAAGAAATATAATGAGGAGAAGGATTACAAGTGGAACATATACCTTTTTGAAGTGTAATAGAAATATCAGATTCAGAAGACTGGACCGGGGGAAGGAGTTGAGGACCTGGCTCCAGAGACGATTTTATGTCAGAGTCAGTGTTGGGCGGCAACAAAGCAGGATGAAGACGACGCTGATAAACCTATAAAGGAGGAGGAATTGAGGTTGAGGGTGATAGAGAATCCTCTGGAGGATAAAAGACTGGTACATGTATAGAAGGATCAAACTCAGGCGGTGACTCTGAAGATCCAAAGAAAGGAACCGAATCAAAGAACGTGATATCAGCAGAGATGAAATACCAACGGAGAGTGGGAGAATAACACTCACTTGTACCTTTCTGAGACCGTAGGTACCCAAGAAAAATACATTTATGCTATCGAGAAGAGAGTTTATCAATGTCAGGATCAAGAACATAAGCAAAACATGTAGAACCAAAGACCCTCGGTGGTAAAGGATGAAGAGACTGATTCAGATAAAGTACATAATGAGGTATTTGACTCTGCAAAGTAGATGAAGACATGCGATTGATGAGATAACATGCAGTAAGTATGACGTCACTCCAAAAATGAAGCGGAACGTTAGAGTGAAGGGGAAGAGTCCGGATGGTTTCGAGAAGATGACGATTTTTGTGTTCTGCAACTCCATTCTGTTGAGGGGTATAAGGATATGACATCTGATGTAACACGCCATGAGATGCCAAGAAGGTCCGAAACGGAGTAGATAAATATTCACGTGTATTATCACTTTGCAAGGATCAAATAGGGATACCAAATTGTGTTTTGACTTAATTAAAAAAAGATTGAAAAATAGAAAAGAATTTCGAACGATCCTTCATCAGATATAACAAGTACAATGGGAAAAATCATTTATAAAAGTAACAAAATATCTTGACCCCAATATAGAAGAAACACGACTTGGACCCCAAACATCGGAATGAACCAAAGCAAAGGGGGATGTAGCTCGACTTATAATGTGAGGAGAAAACGAACTACAAACATGCTTGCCTAACTGACACGACTCACAAGACAAAGACTCTAAGTAAGAAAGACTAGGATGTAATTGTTTTAACTTAACAAGACCAGGATGTCCCAACTGAACATGAATAACAAGTGAAGATGTCGCCGCCGCACTAACAAGAGAGTTTTGTTGAAGTCGATATAGGCCATGAGACTTACATCCGAAGCTAATCATCCTCCCTGTACTCCGGTCTTGTAATGAAACAAAAGGATTAGTAAACGAGATGACACAATCAAGAGACCGAGTAAGCTGACTTATTGATAACAAATTAAAGGGAGCTCCGGGAACATAAAGAACATTATAAATGGGAAGAGATGGGGAAGGATGAACAATACCAACATCTTGGGACTGAGTTTGAGAACCATTTGCCATGGTGACACGGGGTAAATAACCGGAAGTAGATAGTGAAGAAAACAGAGATCTATTATCCGTGATATGATCGGTGGCCCCAACGTCAAGTACCCAGGGACTCAAAGAGCGAGATATGCCAGTAAAGGAATTACCAGCTCGTGTAACGACAGCAAAGGAATTAGAATCCCGTCGATCCTCATACTATTTCAAAAGTCATCGTTCGAAGGCGATGGAGTTGGATCCGATGTCGGCTGTGAAGTGGAAGTTGAAGAAGTGACAGAACTCTGGGCGATCTGAGCAGCACGAGGAGGTCGACCATTGAGACTCCAACATTTATCAATCGTGTGCCTTGGTCAGTGACAATGATCACACCAAGAACGTCCTTTCTCACCCTTATGAGGTGGAAGTCTATTGTTGTTTCGAGAGACCAAAGTTGAAGAGTCAACAAGAACGGAAGATGATAATGTCAAGACTTTGGTAGGGACACGGAGGAGAGACGCCCAGGTATAGTCCATGGTAGCCTCTATGGGGCTGCCCAGGATATGATCACGAATATGAGAGTAATCTGTGGGCAGACCATATAAGGCCAGAGACATAAAAAATTTCTTCCGATTTTCAAGCTTTGCAACAGGAGTGGCCGCAGGTCATTGAACTCACATAAAAGGCTAGAGACTGATCTCAGATAAGTTGACATAAAATCCTTGATTTGATAGACATTAAGGATGTTTATGAGGTCTTCATAAACTTAATAGAGTTGTCGAGAAGTGTTCTGAAAAAGTTGTTGAGCCTGTGTCCAAACATCCTTGCAGATCTTATGAGTGCGGAAGACATCCTTGAGAGATGGATGGATGATGGCTCGGATAATGCAACACAACTGAGGATTAACTTGTTTTCATAAAGGACGATCAACGATTTGAATATCCTCTTCGGTTTGGGTGAGATGTGTTTCATAACCCTATTCAACAAGCCAAAGCTCAATGTGAGAGGTCCAAGAGGAGTAGTTCTTACTATCTAAGAGTTTAGACGAGAGCAGTGCCGTGACGTGGTTGGTAAAGATTGAAAAATTCGGCTTCAAAGTGCTGGAGGTAGCCATGACGAATGAAACAGGTGTTGATCAGGTTGCGTCTGCGACGATGGTGTTATATGGTCTGGGCAGAAGTTTGCGGAGAAGAGGGAGAGCTTGCGCGTGGAGCAGGCGGTCGACGAGCTGGGCTGCCGGTGAAGGCTGACCGCGACGAAGGATGCAGGCGCACAATGCTGCGAGAACCCCCTTTGTGTTGAGCTCTGCCTCTGGCGAAGGATGCAGTAGGGAGGGCGACTGCGTTGGCGCTGTGTGCGTGCTACGACGGCGGCGAAACCGAGGGCTCGGTTGGGCGGGGGCATGAGCGGCTCAGGTGAACAACGACAGAAGAGGTGGGATGCAGCGGCTGACAAGCAGGATGCCCGCTTGTCGTGCAGTTTTGGCGATCCCACGAGCGGTGAGGCATAGTGGAATCCCGCGGAGAAGAAGCCCGTAGTCGAGAAACCGGTGGAAGAGAAGAAAAAAAGGGGGGGGGGGTGTAGCAGCCCATGTGGTGTGCGATCTTTGTGATGGTGTTCTGCAAGGCGAGGCGGATGCGCTGGAGGAAGGTGGCCGCGAAGTTGGAGCTCGCGAGGAATCGCGCTAGGAAGAAAGAAATTGCGATGGGGATGCGGCGTGGAACTCTAATGGCTCTGATACCATGTTATTTTCATAAAAAGAGAGTCATTTATTACATGAAAGATACTCTATTTATATACAAAGTTAGGGCCTATTCAGCGGAATAAATCAAACCCTATCCTAAGAATAAATCAAACTCTATCTTAGAAAATAATTATTCCTAACCATATTTAGAGATAAGAAATTATCCTTAGCCATATTTATAATATTCTAACGATTATATTTAATTTTTGATATCTTTTTAAGAATCTGTTTCTTTTATTTTTAGTATTCTTAAAAAGCTAATTTTCCTTTAAGAGATTCTTTTGTTAAATTTTGTATTTGTTCATGTGAAAGGTGAATGAAAGAGAAATTATCGGAGAAAAAAAATTAATATTCTCAAGAATTTTTTTTTACAAAGAAAGGAATAAGAAAAGGAAATAAAGGGAGAGAGAATGAAGAGGGCAAAATTTATAGTATAAAAAATAAAAGTGAAAAAAATAAAGAAAAAATTTAGGGAAAAAAAGGGTTTGCATGTTCGCAGGGCCTCTATGAGGCCATGTGCAACCGTAGGGTCTCCTGCGAGGGCTCACCTTGCTACAGGGCTTTGCCTTCCATGAGTGCACTCGTAGTGCCGATGTTCCTTGCCATACCGATTGGTTGGCGGAATGTGAAATTTCGTCTATGCTGGTACGATACATTATTTTAAACCATGGTTGGTTGTGAGATTTTGGATGAGTTTGCTCCATCCTATCCACTCATAGGAGATGGCATTTTCTTTTAGAAGAGTTGGCTTGTCAACACTTCAACCGGATAATGAGTTTTTGACTCTTCCATTCTTGTATGTCATAGTTTTATCTTTTATGATATGTTTGCAATGTTTTTTTTTCTGTCCATTAGTTATTTTTTCTCTTGATTTTGATAGCTTTAGTTCAAACCATCTATTCCGTCTATACCTGCATTATATCTTACATTCACATGGTTGGGCTGAGCAGAAATATTGGTCCTGAAGGATGGAGGTTGAGGCAACGCCATTTTGAGATGGTGACATCTCTTGTTCGATCCTGTAGGAAGTTCTTTCCTGCAGGTGCTGCAGCTGAGATTTGGTCAGAGTTTAAGTAAGTATTCTCTCTTTTTTTTTTTTGAGATGAGCTTGGCTTCATACATAACCTATGTTATGAAATTGAGAAAGTCATTGTTGCTTTTGAGCTGTGAAATAAGTTTGCATTCTTAGAACACGTTTGATTAAAGTCATAGATACAAAAGGGAAACACCACCAGTTGCTTGACTTGTTTAAAGAGTTGAGACAGGTTGTCATATTTGGGAACCAATTCTTAAACTGATGCTTGGATGTAAAATTCTTTTCTGATCTGGACCAAGCCTTGATTGGAACTTCCTTTCTTTTGCTGGTAACTCATTCTTCATAAAAAAAACACTAACTTTGACAATTCTTTATTTCACTCTAGTTTCACAAGCAGAAGTTTAAATGCTTTCTAATTCATCCTGTAAGACATTCTAAACAGCTGGGCTTTGTCTACTCCTTTAAGAATAAAGACTGATCTGTGATCCCACCCAAATATGTTACAGAAAGTTACTTGGGTCATTCTTTCTATCATTTTGGATAGTGCAATTCTGTCTTCTATTTTCTTCTTCTCTTTTGATTTTTAATTACTTATTGAGTCTAATTTTGAATGTTGTGCTACAATTCAATCAGAAGATGTTTTAAATTCATTGGATAAGTTTGATCAGAGAAAAAAATAGCAAGGATTGTTAAGAGTAACTAGAGTTGTTATTTTAGGTTCATATTTTCCTGCTTTTTTGTTGTCTATTTATGTTTGATTTTCATCTGCAACATCAAATAGAAACTTTGAAGTTGAGCAATTTACTCAACCATAATTTTATTCCTTGTGGATTTTATATTGAGGTTGTGAATTTATGAGATGTCGAGGAAGGTTCTTAATGTTGTTGGATCTCAACTAGCCTATTTGTACTTCTTTCTAGTTGTATGCCTTTCAACTGCCAATTTTTCCTGCTGCTTTTTGAAATTGAGTATTCAAATTCTAGGTAACTATTTGTAGGGTGTTAATGGAAAACCCATGGCATAACTCAGCATTTGAAGGTTCAGGATTTGTGCAACTATTCCTTCCTCTTAACTTGGAGAATCTGAATTACTATACAAGGTATAATGCTTGATTTTTATTACTTAAACCAATAATGTTGTCTTGCAATATTTTCAGATTTTTTCCTCCTGTTGCAGCTGTTGGATTAAGGAGTGCCTTGATCTTTGGGAGACAATACCAAACTGTCAGTTTTGGGATATTCAGTGGACTTCTATTCTTGCACGTTGCATAAAGACTTGCAAAGCTATTGACTGGGAACAATTTTTACCTACACTTTTTTCACGATTTTTGAACATGTTTGAGGTGCGAAATAACTAATCAATTTGTGATGTAGATGATAGGCTTCTGAAATCAAGCCGATCAATGTTTTTCTTTCTTCCTATAAAGTTATCAATGCTTTTCTTTCTTCCTTTTCATGTTTGCCTCATATTTTGTCTAAAATCAAGTTTGTGGGGCATCGTAAAAAGACAGCAACATAGTGGTAAAATTGTTCTCCTTCGAAATATTTTTGTTTGCCATGTTTATCTGGATCGGACATCACTGAATATGTCGAGGACAACTCGTTATGAGGTTTCTGTGAGTGGAGCAAATTGAATATTTGTTCTTTATTTGACTTTCTTTTACAAAGCATCATAAAAAGACAGCAACATAGTGGTCAAATTGTTCTCCTTCGATTTTTTTTTGTTTGCCATGTTTATCTGGATTGGACATCACTGAATATGTCGAGGACAACTTGTTATGAGGGTGCTGTGAGTGGAGCAAATTGAATATTTGTCCTTTTTTTGACTTTCTTTTACATTATCAGACAATGCATCCGGGGTGTTACTAGAAAGGATCAAATAAAACAAAATTATTACTTGTGAGTTATGAGAACATTCAAAGATGGCCAATACATTTTATTGTTTGATGAGCTAAATCATTTAGAGTGGAAGGTATAAGGTGCAGAGGGAAATCAAAGAAAAAAATCTAATTCAATAAAATAAAATTGATTTAATTAATTTAAATATTATTAGAGAAATAACTTTATGTAAAGTTCAATAAAGAATAAGATACACATAGCCAATCTCAAATACTTATATATAGAATATATGCTCCTTTATTATGTATTTTTCTTAAACATCATCTATTGCAGCTGTTACTTGAGAATGACTTTCTTATATTGCATTAAATTTAAGGATAATTCCTTGTTATTATTACTTGATTTTTTCCAGTTATTCCTGTTTTCATATTATAGAATAATAGATGCAAACTTTGCTTCATACTCTTTCCTATATCTAATATTTCTGTGCTTAAGGTTCCTGTATTGAGTGGTAGCGGTTCACATCCCTTTCCTCTCGAAGTCCCAAGAAATATGAAGTTCCTGTTTTCTAGCAAAAGTGGTGGACCTGCTAAGGCTATTGCGAAGTCCATTGTAAGCATTTTAGTATCATTTTCTACTTTAATCTTTTCATAGTGAACTCTATCTATATTATCACTGCAGGTATATCTTTTGAGGCCAGTTAGCTCAGCACAAGGGCACTTTGAGCGCTTGGCAAATCTTCTAGAACAGTATTGTCTATGTTATCCTAATTTCTCAGTTTTATTTTTCTGAATTTTATTTTTTATCATTCTGCTGCTGATAAATTCTTTGATTTTCTAGATATTATCATCCTTCAAATGGGGGCCGATGGACTTACTCATTGGAACGATTTCTTCGATACTTAGTAATTTATTTCCAGAAGCGTCTCCAACTTGAGCAACTGTATGATATTCATATAAATGAAGAAAATTATATCAAATTACCTTCTAGAAGCATTTAGCTCTAATCAAAATTGTTTCTGCTCAGTAACTCAGGCCAAAGTAAATCCCCTGACTTGTGCTTGGGAAAGTTGGAAAGGGCTTTGTTTGTTAAAGTGATGCTAAAACTAATAGATCGGGGTCAGTATAGCAAGAATGACTCCCTTGCTGAAACTGTTGCTGCTGCAACTTCAGTGTTATCTTATGTGGAACCCTCCTTGGTTCTTCCATTTGTTGCATCTAGGTTTCAGATGGCCTTGGAAACTGTGAGTAACTGTTATTATACCGCACTTCAAAAAATTGGATTATCTAACTGAGCTTAGAAGCATGCCCTTGGGCATTAGTAGCACTCAAAAACATTCTTTCCTTTTACTCTTCTGTGAAATTTGCTTCTTCATGTTACAGCATGAGCCGAGTGAGATAAATCCATTTGCCTTGGTGAATCTCACAGTTTGGTGCTTCAATAAATGGCTTTCTAGGAAGAATTATGGAGGAACAAATTTTCATTCCTGATTAAATAAATTATCCAAAACAAAGGAAAGGTTCCTCATATAAGGGATCTAATAATCTCATATTCTGAGACTTGGTGCAACATAAACTAAATTATCTAGAAACAATAAAATAAAAACGATAACATTTTAAAATTTAAACCATGATCTGGTTTATTTTATTGGATTGGTGTACTTCAATTGGTCTATATTTGTTTGCATCATCCTTCTCTACCTAGGTGAACTTGACTCCTAAACAAGTTGGTGCCATCTTTACGTTGGTTGTTTTATCCAATAAGAAACAATTGCATCTTCACTTTCATGTAGGTTGTCTTATCCTATGAGCGAGGAACAATTGCATTTTTGTCTTGACTTCAGCTTCTAAGGAACATAGTTTCTTTGTGTGTGTCTTTTGTTTTTCTTTTTCTCTCGAATTCCTCTATGTGAAGAGCCGATTTGCATTCTCAATGAAACTTTCAGTTAGGTTGACGTTAGACAAGAAAAAATAATTTAGATTGACAAACTTTAGACTCATAACTAGCTACAAAATTAATTTGCTACATAAATGAGTTTTTTCTTTCTACTGCTCTCTCACTATAGCAAGGTTGGGTCTCAGTTGATCGAGATTGACTTCAATTTGTGATTTGCACACGGATGGACCTCAGGACCAAGGTTCTAAAAGTCGACTTGTACTGGACGAAGCCGACGAAACATTTTGTTCTGACGTGGGTTCGAAACAGAACACGCACGAGATTTCGGTAAAACGCGCACACCGACGGTGGAGGAGAAGGGAAGAAGCGTACCTGGAAGCAACGACGAAGGCAGAGGCGGCGATGACGCAGAGGCGGCGATCGTGCGATTCCGAACGCGCACGGGATCGCGATCACCACGAGCGCTCGGGATTGCGATCGCGATCACTGTGCGATCCCGCATTAATTAAAAATTGAATTTATATAATTAACTAATATAGAAATTATAATATAATTATAATTAAATAAATTATTAATTAAAATTTTATATATAATATAAATTAATTAAACCGTAAATTTAATTAAATAAATTATTAATTAATTTATATTATCGAAATAGTATCGGCACGCACGATACGATATCGAAATTGTATCATTCTGGTCACCGATCGAAACTTCGGTATGGCTCGGTATTTAAAACCTTGCTCAAGACGACATCACAAGAGATGACCAAAGCCATCGGTCATTTGAACAGGCAAGAGAGATAATTTTGGTGCTGGTCCTTGGAGTGAAAAATCATAAAAGGGGGCAGGTGGGGAGGGGGGACATTGTGGAAGGGTCCAACCCATTGATTGAGGATGTGACACATTGATTAAGGGTGCAACACAGACAGTTACAATGATGAGGAAGGTGGAGAAGAAGCGAATGATTGCTTTGCGGTGGATGCCAGTGATTGTGTTTGGAGGCTTTAGTGTGCGACATTTAATAAGAGAAACAAACTTCTGTGTTGTGGATAGGCGTGATGAAGAAGGCACCTAATAAGTGGTGCTCTTGGCATCAACGCTGTGGAGTGGCTTGGAGGCACTTGTTGAGACTTGGTGCCAAAGTTCAAGGTAGTGGAGGTGCGACAGAGGGTGTTGGGGCATTGCTGATATTAGAAGTGATATTATGTTTGGGTGGTGGCACAGGATATGGGTCTTTTTCTATAGGATGCTGATGAACCTTTAGTGGGTTGCACAGTGTGTCACCCGCCCTTTGCTTTTTTGGTTTGTGGTCGTTGACATGAGGGAAGGGCTGCAAACTGTGGCTAGAATCTAATGAGTGGGGGAGATATTGATGGCTACTGTTTGATGACAAACAACAAAAGATGAGAGGATAAAAGAAATATAAATAGAACAACAGATGTTAGTAAACAAGTAAGCAACGCTAAGATTGAACCCAAACTTAGAATTTGTCTGAATTAACGTGACATAAAAGATAACTATCTCATACAAAGCAATATACAATTTCATGTAGAAAATGAAAAATCACAGAGAGAATTATTCTTAAAATATTCATGCATAAAAGTTTATTTATATTGGGTTTGAGATCCTTTTAGAGACTCCGACCTAAACAAAATTTAAAATAAATTAACTACAATTTAAGGAAAAAGATAATGATAGAAGAGAGCTTTGGCACAACGGTAATGTTGCTGCCTTGCGACCAAGAGGTCATGAGTTCAAATCTTGAAAATAGCCTTTTGCAAAAAAAGCAAGGTAAGACTGTGTACAATGAATTCCTTCTCCGGTACCTCGCGTGGCGGGAGCTCCGTGCACCGGGTTATAGTTTTTTTTAAGGAAAAAGATAATGATAGATATTACCTATTTGGAAACCACCTTTAAAGACTTTATCCTCCCAAAGAGAAGAACTAACAGATTTTTTTTTAAAATCTAAAATTTCAAAAAATTTAATTGCCTAGCTTGCATTATGTAGCTTTTAGACACAGAATTGGGAGGTGGATGGGATCATGTGAAGTAGAAAGAAAATCAAGGGAATTTTATTCAATAGAAAAGAAAACAGTGAAGGAAGTAAGGAAAATATGAGGTTCCAATTTGTGCAGAAACGAAGAAGGAAGATGATATGATGAATTCAATGTTTAGTATGTGGTATATTATGCCGCTTGATGCAACATGAGTGGGATGGGATGAATTAGTGTTTCTCAGTCTGTGATTCTCATGGGATGCATGCCTCATTTAAAGTCTCACAAGTAAAAAGGAACTGTTATAGAGAAGCAGCATTTATTGATGACTGAACAAACCATGTAAGACAAAGTGGGAGACTTTCTTCTATAAGCCCTCCAACAATCCAAGGTCCTAAGAGTTAAAACTGTACAAAACAAATTAAGTTATTTATAAATAGTAAAACAAAGGGCAACCCACTGCACAAAGCTCTTGACAATCTGGGATCCCAAAGAAGGATCGGACTACATTGACTCTATTGTACACAATCTTACTCTGCATTGCAAAAGATTGATTTCACCACTCGAACCTGTGACCTCAAGGTCATACGATAACAACTTTACCATTGCACCAAGACTCTTTTCAGAAACAGTAAACCAGAATACTCTACCATTTTTGGTCTATTTTAATTGTTTGGATTCATTGGCATCATTAGGATTGTTACTAAAATAGGAAAGTATTTAAGGACATGCCCATTTTTAGCACTTCATCTGGCATCATCTTCTGTTCTTGTATTTGAACAAGTTATTAACTTTGAACTAATTTTTCTGCGTTAGATTTTCACTGGATCTTTATCTTGCATTTTTTAGAAACTGAGTCTAATCGTTCTTTATTTTGCAACAGTTGACAGCCACTCACCAATTAAAATCTGCTATCACATCCATGGCATTTACTAGTCGGGCATTCTTTCTTGCTTCTCTCTGTGCTTCTCAAACAGATGATGAGGTTTGTTACTATGAGTCATTTCCGGATCTGATAGTAGTATCACTATCCAATGCACTACTCGGCATGGATGCTAATGATCCTCCAAAAACAATGGCAACAATTCAGTTGATTGGTTCCATATTTTCCAGTGTAGGTGCCTCTGTTGATTCCTTTATACACACATGATTAGTAATGCTTTATTCTAACTGTAAATGAGCATGATTGATAGTGTTTTATTCTTACTGCAGTTCATTTATTTGTAGATAACTGTGTTTGCTGGTAATAATGATGGTCATTTGTTCTTGCAAAGCATCAATTTTTCGGAATGGCTAGATGAATTCTTTTGCCATTTGTTTTCTCTGCTTCAACATTTGGAACAGTCTAGTGTGACGTAAGGAGTTATAGTAATTTTTTTTGGTGTTCCTTTTGGATGCCATTGTGGTGATCTATTGGTGATTCTTTCAGCAATGATGTTCCACTAAACTCAACATCGTCAAGAACATTTCTTGTAGAGGAGAGTTCATACTACTTTTGTATGCTCCAAATCCTGCTTGGAAAATTGCCAAAAACACTATCTGATCAGGTTTGTGCCATTTTTTCTTCAGAAACTACTTGAATGCAGTGATTTGCAGTTTTCTTCTGTGCTCATGTGAATTCTCACTTTTAGATAATTTTTAGGCCTTGAGGAAAATATCCATCTTTGTGAACTCAAATATTCTTCCTGGAGCTACCACTGAAGTTGGGCTTCTTTGTTGTGCCTCTGTTTTGTCAAACTCTGAAGAGGCAGCAATCCACCTTATTAAACCAATCTTAATGACCATATTATCCTCTTTTGAAGGTTCCTCGGTTACAGGTTTTGGTGGTCAAAGAGATTTTAATGTATCTCTAACTAGAAAGGTTTGTTTATACTTTTTATGTTTGTTTAGTTTTCATATGCACTCTCTGAATTATTGTACATGCAGGCTATGCTTTCGCCTGCACTTGAAACAGCATTGGAGTATCATCTAAAAGTTCTTGCAATAGCCATAACTTATGGAGGATCAGTGCTATTGCAGCTTCGGGATGAACTGAAGTTAGCAATTAGATGTGCATTTCAGGCCCCATCATGGAAGGTCTTAAAATAATTATTATAGTGAACTTCATTTTGTAGCCTGACAACTAGTTTAACTTTTTTTATACTCAAGGTTGGTAAAAATGATTTAGTTGTTGTATAACAGGTAAATGGAGCTGGCAATCATCTTCTTCGCTCTCTTCTTGCAAGTCTGATTCTCTATTACCCTATTGACCAGTTTAAGTATGCAGGAATTTCTCCCCTTAGTATTAAGGCTTATGTAGGTATTTCTTATGTATTGCTTGCTTATTTGTTGTGGATGTGTAGGTCGTCTTCTAGTAAGCCTGCTATTTCATTGATAGAAGGATGGCTTTGTAGCAAAGTTAGTGAGAATGAAGTGCATGAAAAAGTGGTATCTCTTCCTCGGTGGCATATTCCTACTCATGGTGAACTTTCCTTTGTAACTGAACTCTTGGATATTCATTTCCAATCCGCTCTTGATGATCTTTTCAAGATTTGCCATGCAAAAATGCCCATGGAGGCAGGTGAGATAAACATGCCTTTAATTCCTAATCATCCAGCTGCTGTTTGTTTTTGTCAACCAACTTACATATTCGAGCAAGTTTTTTAAGGTTAATGGCTTAAATTTGGCCTGAAATTTGAGTTCCATGTCCTGATCTTGACTCTATTCTCTGTACATTATGATAACATGGCTGGTATACATTGCACAGGGGATGAGAAGGAACATTTGAAGGTGACACTATTACGTATTTACTCTTCTTTGCAAGGTATAATGTCATGCTTGCCTGATATGCACCCTTCCTGCAAAAATAGAGAAGCCAAAGTAGTTGATTTTGATAGTTCTGTTATTGCTGGGGCCGTTGGACCAAGTATTGGTAGTGCAGAAATGAGGGAGAGGGCTGCTCAGCAGATACATGCAGCGTGCAGGTATGCCCATATCTAGCGATGTGTATCTATCTTGACCTAATTTTCTGCTGTAATTTTGACAGATATTTACTGAAAGAACGGTCTGAAGATAGTGTAGTACTAATCCTTATCATTCGTATAATAGATGCTTTAGGAAATTTTGGTAAGTTGTCAGCACTGTAGAGAGATATCTAACAATTCCTTAACATGAATGATATCTTACTGATAAAAATGGTCTGCCATTATGTCCTTTCCTTTTCATAATGTAGGAAGCTTGGAATATGAAGAATGGTCAAGTCACACTCAGGCATGGAAATTGGAGTCAGCTGCTATAATTGAGCCTCCATGTAACTTCATTATATCTTCTCATGCTAGAAGGAAAAAAAGGTACTTGCTCTTAACTATTCTTGTCTCTTTGGAATACTGAACTCAATATTATTGAAACTTTATACTACTGCATTCTTGTAGGCCAAGATGGGCACTTATTGACAGGGCATACATGCATAACATGTGGAGATCATCACAATCATCATATCACCGGTTTCGTACAGATGGCAATATATCTCCATCAGAGTACTTGCTCCTATTGATGGAGGATCTTCTAGATCTCTCTTTGCACAACTATGAAACTATTCGCTCGTAAATTTTCTCTCATGGATTTTCTGCTGGTTATAATTTCTCTATTTATAAAGATTTGAGTGTGTATTGTTTCAGTCTGCTTCTATTGCTTAAAATATTCTGTAAGCTTAAATTAATTAGTACTGCAACAACTAATTGTTCATGTTTGGGTGCACTTTCTTTTAAGTAACTTTGTCTGTCTACCAACTTGGGTCCTGTATAATCGGTCTTAACACCATTAACAGAAAACTGAAAAGACATTTAGTTAGAATTGGAAGAACTAAGGTTCATGACTATCATTTAATAAGAGTGGAGAGAGCAGGGAGGGATTTGGAACCTGTCCATTCCTTTGGAGGGAATTTAAGGGAGGGAATGAAATTGTGAGAGAAATGCTCTCCCATTCTCTTGGGCATAAACAAACAATCAAGCTGCAGTCCATTGGTTACTAAAAATAATTAATAAGTCTTTTTTATATTTTTTATTTTCACCTAAACTTAATAATTTGTGTATTTATAGTTTTTGAGAAATAAAAAAATTGATAATAAAGTGAGAGAATTACTACAACCACCGCCCCTCCTCCCTGTGCATATGTCAGAATAATCACGGCAATGATGTTGATGGTTTGAGACTGACCACTGACCCAGGAGGAACCATTTAGCTTTGATTAACCAGTCAAGGAGTGTGAAATTATTATCATCGAGCTTACCACCCAGTGGCAATGTTACTTGGACTCAGGTACTAGTGTTTGATACAAATGTGGATCCAGTTGTTCCGCACACCTATTTCTTAAAATTCTTAAACATGATCAATAGTGATATCAAGCGTCCACTCGGAGTCTCTGTTTGTGTTAACATTGAACACAGGTATGGTGGTGGGTAGATGAAGAGTACACTGTAAAGTAAACCCTTACTAGTTAAAGTGCTTAAGTTTATTAGTTCATTAATTTCTGTTCAGACTATTGTATGTGTTGTGTGCTGGCACTTCTAAAATTAAGCAGGAGAATGTGATTTTCTCATTTGACTGATGATCTTGTTGATGTTAAAACAATCAATTCAGCTAATTTTTTCATTGTTTCTATTCTTTAGGCTTGCTGGAAGATCTCTTTCAAAAATGTTGAAGCGATGGCCGTCATTAGTTTCCAAGTGTGTCCTCACTCTGAGTGCAAAATTGCAGGATTCAAAAGTTCCAGAACATTTAGTACTAGGTTCTTGCTCAGTTCTTTCAACTCAAACTGTTCTCAGGCATTTGGCAGTGGTAGTGTATTCTTCTACTGTCTTGTTTATGTTGTTTGTCTTAAATTCATTGCTTTAACCATGCACATTCATTCCTTCACTTATGTCTATATTTAGGATGCAGTTTCATTCTCAGCATTTATCATTGGTCTGCTAACTAGGTTAGTTTTTAATATTATATCTTCCCCATGTTATGATTTTAACTGCTGCAGTATTTGAATCTCACCCACACTGCTTATCTATGAAGCTCCCACCATGAGTCGTGGAAAGCTCAAAAAGCTATTGTTGAGGTATAGGCCATTGTACAATTACTGGGCATCTCATAAGTTAATGCATTTATATTTTCCCTCGGATTCAAGTTTCGCATTCTTTCAGTTGTTTGTTAAATACAACATTCATTTCTCTGGAATATCAAGAAGTTTTTTCAAGGCTTCCGGTGCTGAATCAGGGGAATTAGAAATTATTAAGTTAATTTCCCAAATCAGTTCCCTGGGCTTTGAGAACACAGGCTTGCATTGGAGGTAATGGCTATGCTTTCCTTTACATATTTATTTGATGAACATTTTTTGTGCTATGAATTGTGATTGCGAAGGTTTCGTGGCCTCAAAATTTTTCTTTGATTTTTTTACTCATGTGGTCATTTATTTCTTTGAAAATTTTGATCATATTCTCATTTCCTTTTCATTGCTGTCTGTATGCTAAATGTTTCAGGTATAATTTGATGGCTAACAGAGTACTGCTTTTGCTTACTTTGGCTTCTAGAAGTGATTCACATCTATTTTTAAAAATCTTAGGGGAAACTGCAGGTCAGTAATTGGAAACTTTGTTTGCTAAAATTGATATGGTATCCTGATGAATATTGTTTACTTGGTATAATTTGAACACATGTGCTTGATATATTTTACACTTGCAATCTGTTTTTATGTAAAATATCGTTACTACAGGTCATTTTCTCAGAAATTTGAAAAGTCAACTTCCTCAGTCAAGAATACTTGCAATATCTGCCTTAAACACTTTATTACAAGGCCCACCTCACAAAATCCTGAGTCAGGAGCCGCTACGAACTACTGGAGGAGTATTGACTGAAATACTAATGGAGGATGGATTTTTCCATGACATACTTAGTAACCTTTCCCATGTCCATATAATTTCTGATGAGATGTTGATGAACAGAGGGAGCCAAGGAGAGTCATCATTCCAAAGCCTTGCTGATAAAGCCATCACTGTTTTCTATTTTGATTTCTTAGCATCATGGCCACGAACCCCAAATTGGATATCGTTTTACGGAGGAGATAGTTTCTATTCAAACTTTGCAAGAATTTTTAAACGACTGATACAGGAGTGTGGGATGCCAGCTCTGAAGGCCTTTCAACACACTTTAGATGAATTTTGTAGTGCAAAAGAGAGACCAAAGCAGTGTGTCGCTGCTGAAGTGATGGCTGGTATTCTTCATTCTGATGTTAATGGCCTTTCAGAGGCATGGAATGAATGGCTGATGGATCAACTGCACAAGATTATGGTGGCCCCCTCTGTAGAGACAATACCTGATTGGGCAGCTTGTATACGCTATGCGGTCACAGGAAAAGGGAGATATGGCACAAAAATTCCCCTTTTGAGGCAGCGGATATTAGACTTCTTAAAAGCACCTTTACCCCAAACGAGAGCAACTAGTGCAGTTTCAAAAAGGTATGCTTTCCTGTCAGTTGCACTTGCTGAAATATCTCCACCCAGAATGCCCATTGGTGAATTTCACTTCCATTGCCAACTTTTGGAAGAATTATTGGAGAATATGAGCCATCCATCTGCCCAAGTATGTTATAATTACCTTTAACAGTAGTACAAGGTTTTGCTCCATTAATTTTTATTTATTTTTATGTGCTCTTAGCAATGGCTGTGTTTTAAAAAAACTGTCACCTGTTTTTTTTTTCCGTAGAAAAACATCAACTTTTATTGTATCCTTCTATTTGCACTATTTCTGAATATTACTAGCAATATGTCATTGCATCGAGTTCCATGGAGAAATAAGATGTGTAGAGCTGACCACAAATGTGGCTTGATGATGTTTATCAATGGAGAAACAGATGCATTTATATAAAAACAAGCTTTTCTTTTCTTCAAATCTATTAATATAGAGTTCTGCATTCCTTATGTTTTTCAAGGATCTTGGGGACATTTTTTTGCATGCACATCTTATCGATTATCATAAGACTAGCATCTGTGCTGTCCAGGTCAGTACAAAGTTGACACTGTATGTGTTGGCACCGTGCTATTCTTTATACAAGGGTAAATTAAACTAAAACCTAAATAGTTGTTCCAATAATATGGTTTAAGCTCTATTCATACGTAATACCTGTTTTTCTGTTATGCCATCATGCCATCTTTCAGAAGCTGGAGCATTAACATTTGGTATTGAATAGATGGAGTTCCCAGAATTCCAGTCAAATTTTTATAATGCTACTTAGCATGGGCTTATTTTACTGTTAGTTGTTTGTCAGTATTTTCTAGCTCGACATGACTTAAATTAAATTCAAAAGGATTAAACTCATTAAATTATTGAACTACTTCCAAATATCTGTTTAACAGAGCACTTGTAAGAGCAATATAACTTGACATTGAGTGGTATTTGCAAGTTAATTTTACTGATACAAAGATTCTTAATTAAGCTACCATGATGTAATGATGGTTCTTTCTGAGATGTTATCTGTTGTGAGATTATCTATTGTTTTGACATAATTAATCTAAATTAATATTTCATCCTTGAATGTCACCTAAAAGACTTGGTTGATTTTATTTTAGATAGTACAGTTTCTGAGAATAATCTTATGAATTATATGACTGAGGCAGGTGAGGGAAGCCATAGGTGTAACACTTTCAGTCCTGTGTTCGAATTTAAGGCTTAATGCAACCTTAAGGGATCCTTCCTTTAATAAGGTTGACTATGTAAGGGTTCTTGAATTGCCACAAAAAGAAGCTTGGGTAGATGTCCTAACTGAGGGGGTTTCTGAGTTGGCTGTGAATAATCTAATCACAAATCATTTGGAAAGCATTGAGATCAGTGGAGAAGAAACTTTTGAGAATGCCTCAGTTAGTAAGGATGCTAAGGCAGTTGTCAGACAGACGGAGACGGTATGTAAATTAATTTTATTTTTAGAACCATTGCTACATTCAAAATCTGCTTTATTTATGCAAGTTATTTTCTTTGGAACTTTGCAGGTGTTCCATTTTCTTATTTCATCTTTGAAATCTGGAAGATCATCTTATATGTTAGATATAATTGTCAAGCTCCTCTATCCAGTTATTTCATTACAGGTATGAGGTTGGATGTGTGACAATCCATGGATTTCAATTGCTGTCCCGTTGCTTCAAGATTTCAGAATTCTCTCTCTTTTGAATTTAAGGATCCTATTACATAGGATTATGTTAGACAAATGATTATGCTGTAATAATCTAGGATGCTTCTAGTTATATTCATTTGAAATTTTTTAATTTTATTGCAGGAAACATCAAACAAAGATTTGTCAGTGCTGGCTAAAGCAGCTTTTGAATTACTGAAATGGATGCCATTACCTCAAGCTTTCCTGGAAAGTGCTGTTTCCGTGGTTCTTTCTTCAGTTATTAATCCCAATTGGCGAATAAGATCTGCATCTCTTTCATATCTCCGCATCTTTTTGTATAGGTATAATCCTACTCTCTTAGATTCCCAGTTATTCTCCTTTATTCAATTTGATGTCAAAATATTAATGTTTTTTTTTAATTTTGTTAATAATTTTTCTTGATTGGTGTTACTGGACATATGATTATAGCAACAGTTGAAGTGTTGGGCCGTGCTGATTGACGGGTGAAATTATTGTTCCATCCACCAATTGACATGTGAAATGCTTGGCACTGCCTCCGAAATTGAGAAGAGGGAAAAAAAAAAGTTAACAAGAAAGATCAAAGAAGGAGAAATAAATAACCTAATTAATTAATTAAATATTTTTCACTTTTATAAAAATATAACTAGCCTAATTAAATACAGTTGAACACTCTATTACTTTTAAATAGACCAAAAAAAGTCTTAATCGAGTTGATTTGAAATCCACGTGATCTTAATCACCATATCTACTTTATAAATTTTAGTTAACCCTAAACTAACTTTTGCAAGATTAAAAAACTCAAAATATTTATTTCATTTAATTTACTTAGATATCTAAAAATTATTTAAATTGTAAAAAAATTTCTATTCTTATCAAAAATAAAATCTTAAATTTAATTCAATTTAGTCTGAAACAAATTTCATATATTTAATTTTTGGAAATTTCATAATTATAAAATTAAGTAAATTTCATTAGAAAATTTAAAATATGCTTTAAATGTAAAATATAATATCTTAGATCTCAAAATTTAAAATTTTTTGAATCTTTTTATTTTCTGTCACTCTCTAATAATTATAATTAAATGTGTTTCATGTGAGCGTAAAATACCTCTTAAACTTAAAAGGAAGTTCTACGAAATGACAGTTAGACCTGCCATGTTATATGATATTGAATGTTGGGTTACAACTCGAGTATATGAGCGGAAGATGAGAGTTGCAGAGATGAGAATATTAAGATGGATATGAGGACATACGAGGATGGGCAGAATAAGAAATGAGAGTATTAGAGAGAAAGTTGGAGTTGCATCCATTGAGGGAAAACTTCTAGAGACACATTTAAAGTAGTACAAACATGTATTTAGACGACCAATAAATGCTCCAGTTAGGCAATGTGAAACTATGACAAATACACACATTAAACGTGGAAGAGGAAGACAAAAAAATACTTGTTAGTAATAATAAAATAAGATAAAATTTATTTAAATATAGATGCTAATATAGTCTGGAAATAACCTATTTCAAAGGCTGAGGTTGCATACAATAGACTCTTGTTCGGGATCCCGCATGGTGAGAGCTTTGTGCACCGGACTATTTTTTTTTATAGATTGTGCAAAAGGCTGGAACGGTCAGCCTAGCGGCTGTTTTTTTATAGATGATGATATAGTAGGGGATAGAATACAATGACGTAGAAAGATTTATATAGTCGACCTCACCTAGTGGGATAAGATTTGGTTGTTATTATTATTGTTCTCTAATAATTATAATTATACAAAACAAATAGAATTAGAATAAAGAAGTTTAAATTATTTCACTTAATCTCAAGGTTTAAAATCTCGACTTGTATCGGAATTTCAGTCTGCGACCGGAACGATACGGTTTCGGTATCGTATCGTCCGTGCCGATACTATTTCGGTATTTTTTTTAAATATTAATATTAATTATTTGATTTTTTTTAAAATTTTAGTTAATTTTTAAAAAAGAATTTAAGATTTAATTTTATCTAAATTATAAATTCGAATTTAGAATTTTAATTAAAATATCTTTTATTTTTTAATTTTTATTTAATAGATAAATTAATTAATAATTTATTTAATTAAATTTTACAGTTTAATATATATATATATATATATATATTCATAAATTTCACGCGATCGCGATCGCCTCTGTGTCGTCGACGCCGCCGTCGCCTCTGCGTCGTCGACGCCGCCGCTGCTGTCGCCTCTGCGTCATCGTCGTCGCCTCTGCGTCGTCGTCGTCGTCGTCGTCGCCTCTGCGTCGTCGCCGTTGCCTCTGTGTCGTCGCCGCCGCTTCCTTTCGGTACTGGTACGCGTTTCGGTTTCGGTGATTCGTCGGAACGAAATTTTTCGGCAATTTCGTCCGAAACTGTTCGGCAATTAAAACCTTGCTTAATCTAATAGTTATTTTTGTTATTTACTATTTTATCATGCTAAATAAAAAAAAAGATGATCAATGCTTAAAATTTTTATCAAATGTTTATAAATAAATTTTACATAATTACATAAAAATACCTGTTCATTTAAAAAAAAATTACATTATAAAAAATAAATTTTTCTAATTGAAATATGAACTCAATATTCAACACCTAAAGTATAAAATTAATAAGGAGCATATATAGCAATCAAATATTAACAAAAATAATTTTTAAATTATTATACACATTTAAAAAAGGTAAAGTATCAAAATAATATCGATACGGTACAATATGATATTGAAGCCATTTGTTCCAGTTCAGGACCAAAATAACGACATGACTCCATATTTTAAACCTCAGCTGATATTGCTCGCGTGTAATGTTATTGATGTCTACTATTGGTGGAAAGAATTGTGAGGAATGTTCAAAATTGAATTAGCACTAAATTATACTTACACCACATATAAAATGCACAAGCATAACAATGAAATATGTGGGGCTAAAATTCTTTTGATTTTTTTCTTTGTAGAGAGCATTGATTCCAATGATGCCCAACTTGTCACGCATGTCCTACTTATAAGCTTGGTTAAGATATCTCTTCAGAATTAGTGTTATTTTCTTGGATATAATAGTCTAGTGAAATGACTTCAAAAAATTTAGTTCATATGTCAATCGTGTTGCTTACAATATTAAAAATAACTATTCCTAGTGCATGCCCTTTGGTTTGGAATTTGAAAAGTCGATTTCCTTGAGCAAGGTTCAAAATTTCAAGCCGTGCCGAAATTTTGATTTTTGACAGGAACGATACTATTTCGGTATTGTGCCAATGTTTAGATGCATGATGTTGGTAATGGATTGGAGTTGAAGAAGGAAGAAGATGAAGTATAAGAAGGAGACATTGATTGTGTCAAACATAGTTTTAAATCTTGTACCATATCGGACGAAACAATCGAATCATATCATTCCAGTAAATTATTGAAACTCGATACTACTCACCACAGGCAATGTCTACTTCCTTTGCTTATCCTTCCTCCTTTAACATCTAATCTGTCACCAACTCAATGTATCAAAGCATCAACACAATATTAGAATAATATCTTTCCATATAAAGATCGAAACTACGACATAACTTGAGATTTTAAACCTTGGTGTCGAGTAGTATCAAATTTCAGTGGTTTACTAGAGCGATATGTTTTGACCATTTCGCTCAACACAAAACCATGTCCTTAAGCAATGTTAAATTCATAATATCTCAAAGTTGTATGACTAATGACATTTTATATACTACTAAGTGTTCGAGCAAGCTACGACACTTTTGCATTAGAGAGAGCTAAGCTACACATTGCATGTTGCCTTTTGGCATTATCAATGTTGATAAAATGACCTACCTACATATATCTTAGATGAATCATCTAATATAAAATATATGCCAATCAATAACAACAACAACAACCAAGTCTTTTATATATATATATATATATATATATATATATATAAATTTTATTATATTAGTAACATTCATAGCTTTAATATCTCAAGTTTTTCACTTACAAAACAGATGTTTAAATTAACCATTATAAGTTGTTAGCTTTCATCTGGAACCTAATAGTATTTTTGCAATCAATTAAACTTCTTTAGTAGAGAAAATCATCAAAGAAGTGGTCGTCAAGTTTGTGATCATCAAATGAATTAAACCTTTTGCCACATAGATGACCTACTAGCTTGTCTAGGCACTTAGGCTAGATTGTTTAGGCACCTGAACTTTCTTAATGACTACATATAACATATGGGGGCACCCCCTTCCTAAAACACTCTAAGCTATTTTTAAAAATATTGGATATTATAAGTTATCTCTAATATAAGTGTAATGTGCCAGAGTAAAAACATTTCATCAGTACTATTCCATCTGTTGTAGGACCTATATAGTTTGCATTATAAAATGCTTCAATCAAGTTTTTCAAGTGTTTCCAAACTACAAGAAATCAGTCTTCCACATAGTTTATAGGCGGTTGATATTAAGCAATGCTATACAATATTTATATAACAACAACAATAATCCTTTATATCGTTAAGTGAAGTTGGTTATATGGATCCTAGTATGAGGTCAAGATTGGTGGGTGAAGTCTTGTCAGATCAAGATTGGTCGGATGTTAAGTGGAAGAAGTCCCTGTAAATTGAGGTCAACTAGATACTAGACAAAGTGAGGATTCAATCTTTGGAAGGTTAAAACAAAGGTATTTGTCGACTGATATGAAATAAAATCGACTAATGAGCTCCAAACCCTTGAGATTGAGGTTAAAGGATTTACAGTTGGAGAAATTGATTGTTGGGTGTTAGCAGTCGATTGCTACATTACTTAATTGATGACACCGTGGAGTGAACAAAAAATTTTGAACTCGACTACAACACTTGATTACTACAAACAACAATCGTTTATTTTGGGCAGCAGTTGAGTGCTAACTTGATTATTGGAGATAGTTTTTTGGGCAATAGTGTTTTTGCAATCCAAAATCGAATAAAAGTTTTGCAATCGACTAGGGAACTCAACTGTTGCTTCAACAGTTGGCCGATGGTGAATAGCAGTTGACCATTATAGTCAATGTTGAGTTGGAAAGAGTTGTTCTACAGGTGCAACGTTCGAATTTAGCAGAGCAATCGATTAATGGTGCTAGCAGTCAACTATTGGCTGATTTTCAACCACGACTTGAAGCTTATAAGAGTGGGGTTTTTGAAAGATTTCAAAAGTGGGTTATTAGAAACTTTGAAAGAGAAGTGTTGCATTCTAAACCGTCAGGAAGTTATTCATGGCAATAAAACAATGAGAAAGCAACGACCATATGTGTAAATAGTTTATTTACATTGCATTTGTTTTTCATTCTTATCTTTGTATTTTGGTTTCTCTTGCTTGTAAATAATAGCGATTGCAAAAGATTTTTTTTCTTTCGGAAGTTATCCAAGGAGAAAGATTAGTGGCGGTAGTGCTAAAATCTGGGGTTTGGAACCATATTGAAAACTCAGATTTTGTGCTAGTGTTCTTTGTGCTGTTTTTTTTTTATTTTCCATTGCGGGTTAATTTTTTATAGACAAGTACAATGTACAACGAATTGAGAATCATTATTCACTCCCTCTAACAATGCTCAATCTTAACAATAATAATTAATACATTTTTCAAGGAGAGAGAAGAACACTTGTAACAAATAATAAGTCGCAAATTAATTTTCTTATGATATAGCAAAATTTGTAAAATTGCATGGTCATCCATGGAGAAAATTTAACTACGAAAGGTTAGTAATATTAGATACGTGTCTTAGTCATAGTATCAATAGAAGAAAAATATACATGACTCCTGTGATTAAGTGTTGGAAGTTAAAAGATGAAAAATAAAGTATTTTAAAGGAGAGGGTAGGAGCAAAAATATTAAAACTCGAATATGATATAGAATAAGATGACATTAAATTTAAAACTAGTAGCAAAAATTGTCTTCGGTGAGTTAAGAGCACATACACCATTAAATAATGAATTTTGGTGGTGGAATAAGGAAGTATTAAAGAAAGTGATGAGAAAAGGGACAAAATATAAGTTGCCATACACTTGTAAGAATGAAGAAAGCTTTAAAAAGTATGTAGTAGCCAAGAATGGAGTTTTCAAATGCTTGTATCAACAACTTGATATAAAAGGAGAAAGAGATATCTATAGAGTAGCTAAAATAAGAGCGAGAGAAATATAAGAGATCTTACCGAATAAGATGCATTAAAAATAAATCCAACAGGATACTAATGAAAGATAAGGAAATAAAGAAATGATGGAAGAAGTTTAAATGAGATGCAAAATGGAAAAACAGTTGAACTAGATGATTTTCCAATACAGGTATAAAAGTGTGGAGGGAAAGATTAAATGGTTTATAAAATTATTCAACTTGATATTCAAAATGAAGAAAATATCGGATCAATAGATGGTAAGTATTCTAGTTCTCTTATATAAAAACAAAAGACTTACAAAATTATATCGATTATAGAGGCAGTAAACTAATGAGCCATATCGTGAAACTTTGAGAAAGAGCAATTGAAAAAAAAAAAATGAAGAAAAGGAGACGATGATCTAAAATTAATTTGAATTTATATTCAAAAGGTTGATATTAGAAGCTATACATCATTTCAGATAATCCATTAAAATGTATTGAGAAAAAAGAGTAAGACTTACACAGGTGTTCATCGACCTAGAAATAACTTATGAAAGAGTTTTGAGAAAAATATTATGGAGAATTCCAGAAAAAAAGTGCTAGTGTAGTATATATTAAAATAATTATGGATATGTATGAGAATGTAATGACAATTACAAAGACTCTAGAAAGATTAATTCAAGCCTTTTCTATAAAGATAGGATACATTAAGGGTCAACTTTAAGTTCATATCCTTTTATATTAGTCATGGATAAACTCATTATACACATCTAAGGTACGTTACCATGGACATTGTTTTAGGCACTTTTACACTATTAAATGCTAAACTCTAATTTTGGCGGGAAACTTTAGAAATAAAGTCTTCTCCTTGATCTGCCCGTTTTGCTAACATGACATTGTTCCGAGCGCCTAGAAGTTTGTTGATGTGTCTCCTAACTTTATCCACGAACAGGTCGCCTTGGATATGCCTCACTAACTTGACACATCTCCAATCACTCGAGCTTGTTCCAGGCACTCGGAGAGACAACATCAAAATCCGATCTGCGATCTATACTTGCTTTCGATTGCTTGGACTTCTAAAATCCTTGGATCGTGTGCCTATTCAAATAGATAAGGTTACTGTGCCTAAGGCGTCCAGATCACATCCGGTTGCCCAGAGAGTTCTAATCGCTAGGAATTCTAGTTCAAATCAGCTATGATCGAGTCCGTCTAAATTGAGCTCCTACCCTCATCCTGCAGATCACTCAACTCATCACACAACTTACCTTTTGCATGCTTCCTCTTGGTTTCTCATCTTTCGGATGCACCGAGCCTTTTTGGCTCACTCTTCATGTATTTTTGCTCCATTGGAATACTCTTCCATGAGCTCCTCATACCTTTGATGCACCGAGCCTATTGGCTCCCTTCCGGTGTCATTCTTCTTGCTTTCTTATGTCTTCTACCAAAGTTTTATTGTCTTCGATACTTCTTGTTCTTTCTAATTCCTTGGATGACTCATACCATCTTTCTTCATACTTCAATGGACCTTTAGCTATCGGATACTTGTATATTTTTCTAAGTCCCTACAAACTTAGACACACATTAAAAACACAAGCAAGGCTTAACTCTAGCTTAGTTGACCACACATTAAAATTACTATAGCTTTACCACTTGGAGTTCTAGCCATCTCCCCCTCAATTACTTGGGGTACTAACACAAGTGACAAGTACGGAAAAGCAGCATACTAAAACAACACCAATGGTTGTAATGGAGACTCATGTTGTTGACCAAGAGCAAGGAAAAGATCGACCATTCCCAAGGATTATGAAGGTAGGTGAGCAACTTGAGGGTGGGAAATTAAAGGAGCTAGAATAAGGGATCCAACCACCAAATGGGAAGAGGGGGGAGTAATGGAGGGTTGACACTCTTTGAAAGCCAATCACAACCATCGGACATGGGTAGGAGAACAATTATGCAAGTGCTGGTATGACAATAGTAGAAATAGGGAAGCCAAGCTCCAAAAAAAAAGTAGTTGAGTAGGGAGCGTAGAATGAAGGAGAGAATCGAGCTCGAGTGGTCACTGAATTGGCCATGTTGGAGGGCCCAACCTGAGTACCAATGCTCGAGGAACCGATTATAAATGAGGAGCAAAAGGAATAAGAAGACCGAGCAAGTGGGCAATAGGTTGAGCAACAACAGGGAGAAGAGCAATACAATTGAGAGTGCCAGTCACTAGAACATGCCACTCGGGCTAGGTAATATGGGTCAAGTAACTAGACTGGGAAACAACTAGTGTACAACACTGGCAGCTTAGACAGAGATAGAGCACTAAATTGAATCGGACATGCTAGAGGACCAAACTCGAGTACCAATGCTTGAGGAGATGGTCACGCATGAGGACCAAAAGGAATACGAAGATTAAGCAAGTAGGCAACTGGCCGAGCAACAACAAAGAGAAGAGAAACACAATCGAGGTTACTGAACATTAATACATGCCTCTCAGGCTGAGCAACATGGGCTGAGTAATCAAAATGGGAAAACAATCAATGTACAACAACTCAATGCTCGAGCACAGAGGGTTGGAGATGGACAAGACGAGACCGCAGACGAGGAACTGGGGCAAACCTAGCCGAACCAAGTACGACATCAAACTACAACATAGGAGACTTCGGATGTCGATGGAACAAGGAGATGGAACCTAATGACAACAAGTAGTTCTGAAACTAGCTAGGGGACTGACAAGCTCCCATTATCATGGTTGTTTGTCAATAACCAATCAAAAAACATTGTGGGAAGAACTCAAATGTGTTGGCGCTAGCGTGGAGATGCCCTAGTTGGTGGTTGACAATTTCAACTCTCCCCTATCCCTAACTTACAAACAAGGTGGGTTGTGAATAGAATATGGTTGGAGCAAGATGTTAGGAGTATGATAGAATTTCAATCACCAGGAAGCCTTTTAGACCACTCGGCTTGTATTGTCACAGTTATGGGAGCAGGAGAGCGAACTAAGAAGCCTTTCACGTTTTTCAATATGTGGACCGCACATTCGGACTTCAATCAATTAGTGGAAAGAAGCAAATCCTAGAAGGCACGACACAACATAAAAAAACTCCAAATGTTAAAGGGTTGACTTAAACAACTATATAATCTACACTTCCAGCATATCAAGATAGCTCAGACGCGATAGCAATTAGAAGAAGTGCAACTAGCTAGACTCATAGAAGGCGAGATGGGGGTTGAATATTAGTCCCTGCAACAAATAGTTAGTAAACTAGTAACGTCGAGTACCTTTTCAGCCTGTAGCAGACAAGTACATATATTTCAAGGGTGTCGATAGGAATTCCTCTTATTATATGATAAAAAGAAACAACAGGAGAAGGGAAATTGTGGTGGTGGAGAAAGAAAATGGTAAAGTCTCAACATCTTTCACTGAAGTAGTGTAGGAATTTATTAGTCATTGCCAATGGTAGCTCGGAGGGTAGTTGGTGAGAGCGCCCATACAACAACCCTGCCTAAGTTATGGGAAAGGCCTTACACAGGAGCAATTGGCCAGCCCTGTTTTACTAACTATCGAGGAGGAAATCAAGGATGCCCTCTTCAGTATGGAGGACCAAAGGGCTTTGGGATCCAACGACAATCCTTCAATTTTTTTTAATAAGGCTCGGAGCATCATTCAAAGTGACTTCACGGTTACAGTTATGAAATTTTTCATAAATGGGAAGCTATTGAAGCAATAAAAACATACACATTTTCTTGGTCCCAAAGTTAGCTCATGCAAGTAAAGTTACATAGTACCGACCAATTGATTGTTAAAATCTTAGCATCCCACTGGCCGATATGGTTGGCAACCTTTTCCATCCGTGGCAAGCTTTTTTTGTCAAGGGTTGCACCATTATAAATAATATCCATCTTGCACAAGAACTATTGAAAAATTACACAAGGAAAAGAATATCACCATGCTGCATACTGAAGGTAGATCTTCAAAAAGCATTTGACTCTGTTCACTAGGAATTCATCTTGGACATCTTAGTCAAGCTCCAATTTCCAAGGGTGTTTGTCTCATGGATCATGGCGTGCATCACCACCACTTCTCACTGGCTATAAATGGAGGGATACATGGTTACTTTTGAGGTTTCAGAGGGATCAGACAAGGGGAACCCGTCATCGTATCTATTCGACATTGGCATGGAATATAACACATAACTAGAGCAGACATCCACTTTCATCCCAAATATGCACACCTAAGGATTACTCACCTTGTATATGTGATGATCTACTCCTACTATCTCAGGTAGATATCCCATTTGTAAACACACTAACTATTTGCTTGAAGTTATTTGCAGAGACGACAAGGCTTCATGTTGGCAGGGGTCACGAAACAAATCCGAAGAGAAATCTTGGAGAGCATGGGATTTCAGTAGGGGAACATGCCATTTTATTATCTGGGCATTCCGTTGGCCACCCGAAAGCTCAAAATAGCATACTACGCCCCTTTTATAAATTCTCTGATTAGGAGAATCAACTCATGGCCGAGAAATACACTCTCATATGTAGGGAAAATCTAGCTAATTGCCTCGGTACTATGGGGTGTTGAATGTTTCTAGATGTTTATCCTCCCTCTGTCGAGCAGTGTCATTGATTAGATCTACAACATCTGCCGAGGCTTCATGCAGACTTCTGAACATCCTCCAATTGCATGATCTGAGATATGTAAACTAAAGGAGGAAGGCAACATGGGATTCAGAGATCTTAAGGCTTGGAATTTGACTCTACCGGTGAAGGTGCTATAGCATATTCAAGCAAAGCAAGATACACTATGGATACATTGGGTCCATTATGCGTACCTTCGATAGGTGAATTTATGGAACTAGAGGGATGAGCACTTGGACTCCTCGCTCATTAAGATGCTCCTTCAAATTTGAGACATCCTTGCTGCAACAAGCTCCTACGAAGTAGCGGGACGGTGGTTGGACAACTAGTTTCAATAGCATTATATGAATACACACTATGAGAACATTCTTGAACGGAAACATCCTTGTACACTAGTATACATTATGGGAACATCCCTGACCAAGCACATCTTTGCACACTAGTACATACTAATGGAACATCTTCTCGAGTTGTCATACTCTAGGAACATTCTCGATTGGGAGTATCTCTGTGAGTTGGTACATATCAAGGGAATATTCCCGATCGACAACATCCCCGTAGAGCTAAACCCCATCGAGATGAACAATCCATCTCTTCTGCTAGTCGCAACCGATAGAATGGCGACTATAACTAATTGCAGTTGGAGGTGGCAAGGTGATAGTCAATAAGGGCTACTATGAGCAGCTAAGAGGTGACAGGCGTACATAGCAAATAGTGTCACCTTCACTACTTAACAAAGCTCCACAAACCGAACCGATAGGAGGTTGAGGTAGTAGCCCATGTGGATGCTCGGAAGGCTGAGTATGAAAAGGTAGATGGTCATGTGAATTAGCTATGCTCTCTATGCATGCGTACATCTCCATTAGATTCCTTTTGCCTCTTCGATTGAGGACTAACTTGAACATCGGAGGGGTTGAGTTGCCTATCATTTTGGCATTGTTTATGCGAAATGAAGTGAATTGTTACATAGAAGATGGTGAGCATGCGAAGGATGCAGGCAAACCAACCCATTAGAATCACTTGTCATGGGGGGGGGGGGGGGGGGGGAGGAACCCTCGACTACTTTTGATCGCCATAGGTCGGGGAGTACAATGGTCCTTCAGATCTAGAGGATCATCTATGTTGGTTCGAGAATGCAACCCTCTTGCAAGTGTTGGGTTTTCCTAACCATTCTGATTGGAACGTGCGTAGCAATGGTTCGACACTTTGAAGTTAGATTCCACTCGATCATTTGAGGACTTCTCTACCTTGTTTCTATCACGTTTCCCGTGCTAAAAGGTACCCACAAATACCCGTTAGCTTAATTTATTGCACTATATTCAAAGGTTTATCCAAGTAGTCTTGGAAGGCTCAATGCACAAAGCTCTTGTCAATATGGGTCTCAGGGAAGGGTTGAATCACATTGATTCTATTGTACACAGTCTTATCTTGTATAAAAAAAATGTTATTTTCACGACTTAAACTTGTGATATCAAGGATATATGACAATAATTTTATCATTGCACCAAGTCTGCATTAGAAGTTTCTTTAGAAATTTTGACCTGTGTTTTTGCCCAAGGCTTAAGGGAGGGCGACTTCTTTCGATCCCTTGCTAAGAGGCTACCCTGAGACTATGATGAGTTGCTTATTCGAGTGGAGAAACATATTAACATAGAGGCACAAAAGTTTCGGCAGGAACATTCAACACACCCACAAAAGTGGAGCGCCGATCGAAACACCGACCTCCATGGTAACCCGTGCCACAATGGTTCCCCCCTATATCATACCCTGTTGAGAGAATACAAAGAGAGCTTTGCAAATCTATAACGTGCATCATATCTGGAGGAGGCTACTCGGGGCTAAGTGGGGACCTCGTCGCCTCCAATTGACTACTTTTTTTTTCTTTCCACTAGGAGTACAAACATTCCATGTAGGATTGTCTTAAGTTGGACTAGGAGATAGAGCAAATCATTGGGGTTCACTCACATATCCAATCTATGCTGGTGGTAAGCGCTCCTTATAGAACCCCACCACTCCTCCCATCTCCTAGGGAACCAATAGGGCCTATTCTAGAGCAAGCAATGAAGATATAATGCCCCTTCTACTGAGTGGAGACTTGGTAGGGAGGCCAAGGAGCATAACCAACTCACTCAGTGGGTCATCAGTATGATCTCAGGGGGTGCTATCGACGGTGATTCTAATCGAGCACACAAGGTATAAAATAGGCAGGAATGCATGGAGTGCATGATAGGCCGATGATTGGATTCGATCCTCTAGATTTGGATGGGATGATGACACCCCATAAAGGTGCTCTAGTCATCTGGATGGCCGCGACTAATTATGAAGTGGTGCGGGTCTTCATTGATTCAAGTAGATTTATTAATGTACTTGAAAGCATTGGAGAAGATGGAGATGGGTCTAGAGGATTTACAGCTAGTAGTTACACCCCTGTTTAGGTTCTTCGGACATGAGGTTTAGATGTTGGGTCAGATTAAATTGTCCGTCTCCCTGGGTGTTACACCCTTGTTTGGGTTCTTCACAAGATTCTAAAAGCCGACTCGTACCGAGTGAAACCGACGAAACATTTCGTTTCGACATGGGACCGAAACGGAATGCGCGTGAGATTTCGGTAAAACGCGCACACTGACAGTGGAGAAGGGAAGAAGCATACCTGGAAGCAACGGCGAAGGCAGAGGCGGCGATCACGCGATCTCGAACGCGCATGGGATCGTGATCACCGCACGCGCTCGGGATAGCGATCGCGATCACTCCGCGCGCGGGGGATCGCGATCCCGCGATCGCGATCGCGATCCGCGATCCCGCGATCGCGATCCGCGATCCCACATTAATTAAAAATTGAATTTATATAATTAACTAATATAGAAATTATAATTAAATAAATTATTAATTAAAATTTTATATATAATATAAATTAATTAAATCATAAATTTAATTAAATAAATTATTAATTAAAATTTTATATATAATATAAATTAATTAAACTGTAAATTTAATTAAATAAATTATTAATTAATTTATATTATCGAAACAGTATCGGCACGCACAATACGATATAGAAATCGTATTGTTCTGGTCACTTACCGAAACTTCGATACGACTCTGTATTTAAAACCTGAGTTCTTTGAACATGAGGTCCAAATGTTGGGTCAGATTAAATTGTCCGTCTCTCTGGGTGAGCAGCAGACGATGGTTATGACCATTTTCCCAGTGGTAAACATACCTTTAGCGTACAATATTATCTTAGGTCGCTCGACCTTAGGTGCCTTCATGGTTGTTGCTTCCTTATACCATTAGAAAATCAAGTTTTCTATGGGAAAGGAGGTGTGGGAAGTTAAAGGAGAACAACAGGTCTCTCGAAGATGTTATATGGAGATCATTTGAACATACCAAAAGAGAGCTTGAAGGAAGATGTGCTTGATCGACATGAGGAGTTTACAGGGAGAAGTTCTTTTAGTGCAAGGTTCGGAGTTCGCCTTTATGGCCAAGGAAGAGCTAGAAGTTGTACCCATAGTGCTAAAAGATCCTGATAAAGTAACTCGGATGGATAAGGGGTTGGACCTCGAGCAAAGAAAGTAGTTAATCGAGTGCCTTGTCAAGAATCATGATTTGTTCACGTGGCCACCGCAGGCCACCAACGGAGGTTTTGGAGCACCACCTCCACATTTTGTCTACAACCTGCTCATTAAAGTAGAAGAGGTGTCATATTGGGCTGAAAAGGATAGAATCGTCTAGGAGGAGGTCCAGAAGTTGTCAGAGGCCTGATACATACGGGAGGTACACTTCCCTAGTTAATTGTCTAATGTTGTCTTAGTCCTAGAGTCCACAGGTATAGGGAGGATGCATGTGGATATCTGAGATCTCAATAAGGCATACTCGAATGATTGTTATCCCTTGTCGTGCATCAACTAGCTAGTGGATTTTATGGCGAGGCACAGGTTTATATCCGTGATGGGCCCGTATTAGGGATACCATCAAATCCCTTTGGCTAAGGCTGACCAGGAAAAAGTCAGCTTCATCACAGCTGAAGGGATCTTCTGTTACGTTGTCATGCCTTTCGGGTTGAAGATTATCGAGGCTATATACCAGAGACTTGTGGATAAGATATTTATCATGCACATTGGGCGGAATATGGAAGTGTACGCCCATGACATCCTTGTCAAGTCAGCGACTAGTGTTCCATTAAATTGACTTGGAAACATTAATGCTAACACTCACATTGATGGCTATGCTTACGACCTTATTTCTTGTCATATCCTATAGTTGGCATAATCGATGCCTCGCTCGGGAACATTCTTAGACATCTGAAGGTCATAGGGAGGTTGATCAAGTTGGTCACCAAGCTAAGTGAGTATAATATTGAGTACTAGCCTCGTCAGACTATTCGAGCACAAATGCTAGCGGACTCCATTGTTGAGGCAACTCATTCAGAGAAAATTAAACAATGGTTGATTTTTGTGGACTGATCTTCTAGTAGTGAAGGCAGTGGAGTGGGGATGATATTGATCTCCTCATATGGGGACGAGATGCAGTTGGCCGTGTGGTTCCATTTTCAGGCCTCTAACAATGAGTTCGAATAGGAAGCCTTACTGATAGGACTCCAAGCAGCGAAGAATGTGTTGACCATATGAGTCTTAGTTTACTTGGATTCCCAGTAGGTAGCTCAGCAAGTAAAGCAGGGCATTTGAGACCAAGGATGAGAAACTTCGGAAGTACATAAAAGCTTACAAGTAGGCTAAGGAGCACTTTCCGAAGGTGGTGTTCAAACAAGTATCGTGAGGGGGGAACCATCGTGCCAATGAGTTAGCGAGAATAACTAACTTTTTGAGCAAGTGGACCCACACGAGAACGACAAATGATAGTTACTCCGTTAAATTGAGGGACTATAGGGGCAGGAGAGGTCAGATTAGAGAACAAAGCTTTTAGCCTACCTCTGGGAGGATAGGCTTTCAACCGACCTTATTCAAACTCAGTAGTTAAGGCGCTGAGTAGCTCGCTTCACATTAGTGGAAGGAGTCTTGTACAAGCATTCTCTTATCCGACCTCTTTTGTGGTGCTTGTGAAAGGAGGAAATCGATTATGTACTTTAGGGAATACACAAAGGATACTATAATAACCACTTGGGAGGAAGGACCCACCCTTGCTAGGAAGGCCATGCTAGCTGGTACTTTTGGCCTATAATGGAGCAAGATACACTTCAGATGGTGAAGATTTGTCAAAGTTACTAAAAACATCACTCGTGATAGACGCACCCAACTGATTTCATGATGGCGATGGTCATGACTTGTCGTTCAACTTGTGGGGTGTGGATATTGTAGGGCCTTTCTTGACTGACTCTCTCAAAAGAAGTTTCTAATAGTTGTTATTAATTAAATGGATGGAAGTTGAGCCTCTTACTTGGATCATAGAGATGGTAACAGAGTTAAAATATAGTTTGTTTATCCAGGATCCCACGGTGGCTTATAACTCATAATGGGCGATAGTTCTTGGGAAAAAGAATACAAGATTGATGCTAAGAGTTAAAGATCCAACAAGTTTTTACTTTCGTGGCTTATTCCTAAAGTAATGAGTAGGTGTAGGTAACTAATAGGGATCTCGTACATGGGTTAAAGACAAAACTATAGTATATTAGGGGTACTTGGATGGAGGAGCTACTAAGCATACTGTGGTCCTTTCATATGACACCTCAAATAGCCACGAGAGAACCTTTTCAACACGGTGTATGGAGTGGAGGCGGTCCTCCCTGCAGAGATAGGAGTCGAGACCTCATAGGGGGTGCAGGCTTACAACCTGGAGAAGAATGACATACAAAGGGCCTTGGAGCTGGACTTGGTAAAGGAAAAGTCGGTGACAACCTTCTCAAGAATGGAGAAATACCCAATCACATCTGTTGGGCATACAATAAGCAAGTAGTTCCTTGGTCATTTCATGTGGGGGACTTAATATTATATAAAGTGCAACCGGTTGGAGGCATGAGCAAGCTAAGTTGTAAGTAGTAGGGACATTTCATGTGGTTAGGAGGCTTAGTATGGGTGCCTACTATTTGAGGGATGCCCGAGGGAAAATATCGTGGAGGTCTTGGAACACCTTTCATTTAAGGTCCTATTATAGTGGCTATTTGTGAGTCTAACCTAGACTTTTTTGAAAGCTAGTGTGTCATATTTCTTTTTTGTTAACATCATCTTAAATGAGGGTCCCTAAGGAGAGTTTGAATTGTTTGGCCCTAACGAGCTTGATATAGGGTGTTGTGGCAATAAATGTTCACTACCCTGCCCCCCTCGAGCGGGGAGCAAGAGTGTTCACTAAAAAAAGAAACAAAACAAGGGAGAGAAAAATAAAGAGAAAAGAGAGAGGTATGCATCATAGCAAAAGCATAGTTCAAGAGTCGAACTATGCAGGGCGGGTTGGGGCATGATCAGGTTAACATCATATGGCCGGTATAACTACATTTAATTACAACATTAGGTTTAAATTTAAAGTATTCCTTGGGGACTTGCGCCAAGGCATTTTTGTGATCAAGGAAGGACAAATCTTCCTTGGCCGGAGAGTAACCGTGTGCTTGGAATTGCTCAGTGCAATTCTTGAAGCCTAGTTTGAAGAAGATATAGGCTCGAATTCTTGCCTTTTTGAGTAGGCAGAGGAAGTCCAGAATCGGCCTCCCATCACTTCTTCCGCTCCTTTGTGTGGGCATGGCCAACCAATTCGGCCTGAAGCTGGGCCACAATAGTCTCTAGTTCTACTACTTGGCGTTAGGACTGATCTTAAGTGACTATAGTCTCAACATTGAGACCCCTCCGCCTTGACCTTAAGCAACCACAACTCTTCTTGGATTGCTGCTTCGGTGGGGATGTCTGATCGAGAACATCCTGCACACTAGTACATTTTGTGGAAACATCTCGACCATACATCCCCACACTTCAGTGGTCATTATGTAAACATTCTTAATTGGAACATCTTTGTATACCAGTACATACTAAGGAAATATCCCCGATCGAGAATATTCACGCACATCACTAATTTTCAACCAGGAACATCCTCGCACACCTATACATATACTAAGGGAACATCCTTGGTTGGAAACATCCCAGTGAATTGATGTACCCTTTGAACATCTTTGATTGGGAACATCCCAACGAATTGGTGTATCCTTTGAACATCTTGATTGGGAACATCCCATGAGCCGACACACACTAAGGAAACATCTCCAACTGGGAACATCCTTACAGAGCTAGATTCCTCCAAGATGGATAATTCATCTCCTTCGGCCATCCCTGAGCCATAGATGGTAGATTGGCGACTATCAGTAACCATCACTAGACATGGCCAAGTGGCAGTTGACGAGGCCTATTGTAGGCAGTGAAAAGTGTGGAGCTGATAGTGTCGCCTTCACTACTCGACAAAGCTCCACAAGCCAAGTTGCAAGAGGCTGAGGTGGCAATTCACGTGGATACTTTGAAGGTCGAGTATAAAAAGGTAGCTGGTCATGGGAATCAGTTACGCCCTCTACGCGCACGCACATCTCCATTCGATTCCTTTTATCTCTTTGGTTCGGGATTGACATGAGTATCGGAGGGGTTGCGTCAGCCACTATCGGTGCCCTTTTAGCTTGTGTTGATGTGTAGGCATAGTGGTGGGTGTTGCACAACAAGTAAGGTAGGATGGACATCGACTCTACTAGTCGGACCCATTGGGAGAGTAAGCAACAACATCAATAGGTTCACTTTTCAATATGTTCTTCGGAGTTTTCTTCCTGTTTTGGATTACATAAACATAAGAAGAGGAAAGGGGTATGCGGGCATGGGAGTACCTTTTAGTTTTGTATGCTGCAGTTAATTTCTCATCATTATATATCATGAATATATATTATACTCTAGTAGTTTATGCAGGTGTAGATTCTTTTTTCTCTTATGTTATTTTTTTATTCGAGGTTGTGCAGAACTGGAGTGGACTATCTTTCTCTAACGCTTATTGTTGATCGGCTGTAAGATCTAACTAATAGGGGTATCTAATTTGAGGGCTGTAATATTTTTTCGTTTCTTTTGACAGGCACATTTTTACCCTTTCAAGAGAACAGAAGAAAGAAATATGGGGCCATATTGAAAAGCTACTTGTGGACAACCAAGTTGAGGCAAGTTTGGTTTTAATTGTAGGATTTTGCTTTTTTGTCTTGATTATCAAAAATTTAATTATGTGAGATGATGATGTCTCTTAATAAAATGTGAATAAAAAAAGTGCATCAAAGTCCTCTTTGTATATCTCTTTGGTTATAGTTATTTGACGGATTTGTTCATCAAGGGAAAGCCTTTCATACTTCAATATTGTTCCTTATTCGTATCTTTATTATGTATCTCTATTCCTTTCCTTCTAGTTGCCAATTAACTCCTGTTTATTTTTTCGTTTCATGCTTTCTGTAATTCTCTACAAATGCTAATTTCTACATTACATACCATGTATAAAATCAATCCAATGAATAGGTATTTGTTTAACCACACGTGACCTTAGGTGACAAATTTCAACTCTCAACATTGTTGGTTCAATCGGCTCAGATCACGATTGACTATACTCAAGTGGGACTCCAGTAGGGTTTTGATTTTCGACAATGGTTTATAATATGATTTGACCATATGACTAATGGATGATATGAGACATTTAAGGTCATATGAAGAGAGATTATTGGAGAAATCCAAGTCGGTTAAGGTTGATTGGACACTTGGTATAGAAAAGTCCAAGTATGGTAACTTGGCAAGAAAAAGTCCAAGTATGGATACTTGGCAAGGGAAAATCCAAGTCGGTCAAGGGAGATCGGACACTTGGTGTTGGAAAGATCAACGGAGGGTTGGCGAGGGAAGTCTTTGTAGGTCTGGGAGACCGTGCTTGGCGAGTGAAGTCCCGGACGAGGAGTCTTGGCAAATGAAGTCTCGGACGAGGAGTCTTGGCAAGTGAAGACTCGGACAAAGAGTCTTGGCAGTGAAGTCCCGGAAGCATGACCTCTTTGCAATGGTAGACCCTAGAGCATGACGATAGCCGATGGAAGCACTTGAAGGCTAATGCAAGGATGAAGAGTCACAAACTCGAGAGATCCGGATGGCGTGAGACTGATGGAAGTTGGTTGAAGACTTAGGTCTAGACCTAGGGTGAGTATCAAGTATGAAGGGATCATACTTGGGATGTTAAACCTCAGTGTTAAGGTATAACAGTTGGCTGCCAGTTCGTTCCAGTCGACTGAGGCTCGTTTGTAGGCAAACAGAAGGAAGGTGATCTCGATCAACACCTCGACTGGGATAGTAGTCGAGGCGGCACCTCGACTAGGAAGGTGCACACTGACTCGGGGAGTCGGGTGCTCGACATTGGGACTCGGGAAGCCAGGATGGTGCTCGGGGAGCAAACCCAGTCGAGTCGGCACCTCGATTGGAAGTGGGTGGACGAGCGGAGCTTGGGTGCGTGGTGCTCTTGAAGTATTCAACTAGCACCTCGACTAGACTCGAGTCGAGGTGGTCCCTCGACTGGAGCACTCGATCAACACCTCGACTGGATCTGGGAGCAGACATGACAACAACCACTCAAAAGCGAGGCATGCTCGACCAGCACCTCGACTAGGTGCTAGTCGGGGTGGCGCCTTGACTGGATCACTCAACTAGCACCTCAACTTGATCTGGGACAAGCATGAAAATAACCGATCAGAAGCAAGGCAGACTCAACCAACACCTCAATTGAGGTATCAGTCGAGGTGACACCTCGATTGGCAAAGCGACCGTTGTGCTGCAACGTTCGGAATCAGGAGGTTTCAGTGGGGCTTATAAGAGGAGGCTTGTGGACGTCTTTTAGAGTCGGTTCCAAGGGCGATTTGAGGCGAAGTGCTGCTGCATTTCAGGGTCTTCAAAGTCATCCCAAAGCAACCAACAAGCAAACATTCAAAAATCCTAACTTGTAAAGTGTGTTCACTTGTTTTTCATTTGCTTTTGTAATTATTGTATTTGTTTATTGTACTTTGTTCTTATTGTTGCAAGAGACTGGTAAAAGGTTTCTCCACCTCCGGTGTGTCACCGAGAAGGAGAAGTTTGATAGTGGTGGTGTGCATCACTAGAGCTCACTAGAGCTCGCCCGTGGAATAGGAATCCTAGGTTCCGAACTACATTATATCGTTGTATTTGTGTGCTTGTTTTGTGTTTGTTGTTATTGTATTTTTATATTCCGTTGCGCATACTAACGATTGTAAACAAGCACACATCAAACTTCTCCTATTTTTTTTTTTTTTTTTTACTTGCGGAGTATAAGGCTTTGCTTATTGCACTCGATCTGAAGCTTTTTGCACTCCGGGTGGTCTGAAGTGTGGGTGCCATCTATGTCTTAGTTTATTCTGATTTGCAGTTGGTGACTTACCAGCAGAATGAGTCTTTCATAGTTAGAGAAGATAGGATGATAAAGTATCCAGAGGCTTTTGAGAAGGCCAAGGAAGACTTTACAAAGTTAGTCTTGCAACAAATCTCGCGAGAGGATAATTGCAAGGCAAATAAACTAAAGATGGCTAGCTATCAATTAGATGGTGTTCGTAGGATCCTATTGTGTAGGAAGCTGAACCATCGACAATTTAGTCAGATTGCAGGCTGTTATTTTACTTGCAGGGAAGTGTTTTACGTGTCGATCTAAATGCAGTAGGTTCTCTTCGGAGCTGGGCCCAATGGCTTATTTTGGTAGAGGGGACATTGTCTAAGAGATCTTTCACTCGCCCTTTGCCTACGGTGCCTTGAGCCGATAGAGGTCGAGTATGTGTTACGAGAAATTCACGAAGGGTGTTGTGGAAATTATTTACAGGGACAGGAGTTAGCTCATAAAGATATTTTGGCAAGTACTTTTGGTCAACTATAACCAAGGATGTTGCCTAATTGGTGAAGACTTGCCTAACTTGTCAACTGAACAACCAGATGTTCAGTAAACGAGTGGAGCTATTGAAAGCAGTGGTGACCTCATGCTTTTTCAACTAGTGGGGCATGAACATGGTTGGACCCTTCCCGTTAGCTCCTCTCTAGAGAAAGTGTATAATTGTAGCGATGGATTATTTTTTCTAAATGAGTTGAGGCTGAGTTGGTGTTCAAGATAACCCTTGTCAATGATAATAGATGACAATTTCAAAGTAACAAACTTTAAACTTGGTGTCAGGAACTTAAGATTGAGCAAGTATTTTACTTCGATACCATACTCTCAAGGCAATAGACAAGTGGAAGTGATGAACAAGATCTATGACAGAAGTGTTATGGGCACATAAGATACTGGAGAGGGACTCCTATTATAGTCTGATTTACAGAGCTGAAGCAATACTGCTAGTAGAGAGAGGGGTGGAAAGTGCTGGGGTGCAAGCTTATGGCCTTTGAGGCAATACTGAGCTTGCGAGGGCAGAGCTCGATTTGGTAGAAGAGTAGTGTGCATGGTGAGGTTGGCATTTGCATTGAAGCCTATCAGAAGCAAGTCCGCTGCATGTTTACTCGAAAGGTGGTGCCCCATTTTTTTCAGATGGGAATTTGGTATTATGCAAAGCCCGACTGGCTAGAGAGCTGGGGAAACAAGATCCTAAATGAGAGGGGTTGTTGAAGGTGATTTGAAAGCTGAGTGGTGGAGCTTATTATCTTTAAGGTGCTGAAGGAAAGACCCTCACGAGACCATGGAATCCTCTCCACCAATGACCTTATTTTCAATACTGTGCAGATTCCTTTTTCACTCAGTTAGTAGTTAATTTTAGCACCATGAAGTTTCTTTTCTCAATCTGTAGTGATAGAGCAGTGACCATATTTTACATTACTCTGTTTTCTTTAGAAAAACTAATCTATGCATTTTAAGCCCTCTTGATCTCTGTGCCGAGAAGGATTTTATTTCTCTTGATCTCTATGGTAGTCGAGCAATTCTCCCAGTCTCCAGGGCAGTGGAGTCCTCTTGGTCTCTCTGTGTGGATGGATATTATTTCGTTGAGCACTTTCTCCTGATCTCTATGTTGGTCGAGCCCTCATGGTCCTGTGTCGGAAAGAATTTTATTTCTCTTTGTCTCTAAGCCAGTCGAGCAATTTCTCTAGGTCATTGTGCTGGTCATGCCCTCTTGATCTGTGTCGGAATGGTTTTTATTTCTCATAGTCTCTGCGCTAGTCGAACAATTTCTCTCGCACTTCATGTAAATCTCCTTGTTTTTAGGTCGGTCGAGCTCTCCTAGTCTCTAGGTTGAGATAGATTTTATTTCTCTTGATCCTTGTGCCGGTTGAGCAATTTCTCCTATTCTCCACCTCGATCGAGCCCACTTGCTCTCTGTGCCAAGATGGATCTTATTGCTTTTGATCTCTGCATCGAACTAGTAATTTCTTTTTGTCTCTATCCCAGTTGAGCAAGTTCTTCTAATTTCTGTTTTGATGGCGCTCTCTCGGTCCTTGTGTCGAGGTTGACTTAATTTCTCGTAGTTTTTATATGGGTCGAGTCCTCAAGGTCTCTCAATTAAGATCATGAGTCACTTTTGAACACTTGGTTGTTGGATCGAAATGATATGCTAGAGGGGGTGAGGGTGAATAGCGCTAAACACTCTTCTTGAAAATATGTAAGAGTATGCAACGGAAATATAAAATACAAAACACAATTTTTTTTTACTTAGTTCATAGTCGAAGGCTGCTAGTCCAAGGCCCGCGATCTGAGATCGATATCGATGGACAATCACTAAAGATTTCTTTCTCGTTGGAGATAAGAGATTAGTTTCTTTACAAAGGAAATGAATCGGTAACAACCTTACCGCCCCTTTAAAGATTAAGTACAAAAGAAACAATGCAATATATATATTAAAATGTATATTGAGTTAAAATGATGATGATAGTTCAAGAAAAATAAATAATTTTTAAAGATTTAACAAATATGTTATCAGAATAAAAATTGCAAGAATAATTTCCGAAAGAATTTTTCAATGATTTTAAAGAATTTTGAATATTCAAAAGATTTAAAAAAAAAAAATTAAAGCAAAGTTGAAAATTTTGAAAGTATTGTCAATTTTTAATGCAATATTTTTCAAATCATGATTTTTCAAATGTATTTTAAAAACTCCTATAAATATTGATCTTTCAATCATGACCTCTCCCTTAACCTGATACACTTTTAGGACATCCTTTGGTCACTACAAAGAAGACTTACCTAAGTGTTTAGAGGGTATAGGAGTCTAAAGTTAGCCTAAGGATCTGGTCAACTCATTTTAAGAAAATATAGATTTTGGAAAATTATGTATATTACACACGACAATCATGAAAATCAATGAATATCAAAAAATAGTTTTAAAAGAATGTTTGTTCACAGATTTTGAAAACATTTTCAAAAATATTTTTAATTTGATTGTCCTTATCATTTCACCCATTCTATGTGTCTTAGTACAGACAATATATGTTAACCTTATAGGTTTTGTGAGATAGTTTTAATTTTACTTGATTAGATTTGAATTGAGAAGATTGTTTGACCTTGGATTAGATTCAAATTTAGCCTTTAGTCAATTAAGTGGACATTTCTAAAGTTAGCTTCCAGGTTGTCGTAAGGTATAGGGCCCTTCTTAATCGGATCAACGACCACTTCCTTAGACAAAGCTAGCTTAAAAAATTATTCACTTAGTTAACTTAATGAAAAATTCTGGACTAACTAGTTTAGGATGTGGTGAGGTAGCTTTAGTTAGTTCTACTTAAGCTAAGTGCATCAAGCCAGATACTCCTTATCCAACCCGAATACACTTGACTTAGTTTTCCCAACATACTATTATCTCACCGCGTCCTGATAATATATCGTCAAGTATGAATCAATCCTTTATCCTATCTAACCATTCTATAATAAACAATTAATTTAATGCTAACATGTATGACATGACATAAACAAACATGGTAAGTTATAATTAAGCAGGGTATAAATGTATGAATGAGCATCACATATTAAATCATTTCAAATCAACCAATTTAAAGTAGTAGGTTTCTAATAATGTACCAAATACTCAATTTGATACATTCGAGTTAACCCACGAATGTTCCAACCTACTTTGACACATTTTGAAATTAATTAATTTGATAGTTTTTTTTGGTAGAATTTTATTTATTCATAGTTATAGGGTACTATATGATAATTAGGTTTATGAATTTTAAGATATTGATTTTTGGTTGACTTAGACTTGTAACCTAAGTCAATGTTTTTAGTAATTTTCCTTTTCAAACTATTAATTGAATTTTCAAGAGTCGAAGGTTTAACTTTTAAATTATTAATTTGTGTATAATCAAATGGCAAATGGTACTCTGTTATAATTAATTTTATTAGTTTGATTATCTAATTTTGAATTCTTAATTAAGTTAGGTTTTGAAAATTTTTAAAATAGGATTTGTTAAATTAGATTTAGAATTTTTCAAATTTGAACTTTTCAAGATAGAATTGTTTAAAAATAGATTTCGAATTTTTTAAAATAAAATTTGATAGGTCATGCATTCCATGGCTCCACTTGAGCCAAAAGTTATTGCTATTTTAGTTCAGAGAAGTTATGGAAGGGACGGTGGTGATGCAACGTAGAGGTGAAGCGTCATCGATAGAGTAGGTCAGGTGATAGTCATGACATCATGAAGGGCTTTCAAAATAAACATAAGTATTATGAGAGAGAGAAGGGGTGAAAGAGAGGGGGATGTTAGGTACGGAATGTCAATGAGAGAAAGCCTACTTGTTCAACAACACCAACTTTCACTGTTAGACTCAGTACTAGAACTAAAGCAGGATGAGTATTCTCTGAACTGTGTCGAACCAGTAGTTTAACATACCTCGAGTGCATAGGAGCCCCAAATTGAGCGTTTGAAGGGCTCGAACTCGAGCTCGAGCACTGCGATGAAAGACAAAGGGCCAACGATTATAGAGAGAAGGGGATATTAGGTACAGTGGCCTGAAACAGGGGGCTAAGCCAAGACTCTTGGTATTCTCTTCATTTTGTTTTAGTTGCATTTCTTCTTGTTCTAGGAGGTGTCTTAAGCATCAAAAGGGCTTTGCTGGATCACTCCGGCACCCTTGACTTGTGTTGATCTTGGGCAGGACACAATCGCAAAGGTTAAAGTTGATCGGAAGTGTTCAGTAAAGGGGTGCAGAATTCAGGCGCAACAATAATCATTCCTAAAGTTGGGCAAGAGATTTTAAGTTCTATTGTAAATAGAGAAAGCAACCTGGCCTTGTTGCACTCTTGTACCATATTGATTCCATCATAATCTTTGTCTGAGTCTTTTCAACTGGTGCAAAGCTTGAGGTAGTACCAGATGTAGGACTGACATTATCTGTCAGTTCGGCGTGGGAATAAACCCTTTTGACATTATAGTGGCAGTGGTGCCGCACAGCCTGCATTAGATCCAAGTCTACTGTTATCTTATGTGAAGCATTTTAACTTTTTCTTTATTTCCGCCCCTGTTTGTAAAGGATTTTATCTTTATCTGTACACAAACAGGTTAGAGAACATGCAGCAGGTGTTCTTGCAGGATTAATGAAGGGTGGAGATGAGCACTTATCTAAGGCTTTCCGGGAAAGATCATATGCAGATGCTACACTAATCCTTATGAAGCGAAAGTTAAGGTTTAATCGATTAATTTTATGTTTATTTATTTATTTATGTTTATTTGACATAGATGAGGTGACTTTTTTATATTGTAGAAAATCTCGATCTGATCAATCTATAGCTTCTACACACGGTGTTGTTCTTGCATTGACTGCATCAGTGTTATCAGTTCCTTATGACATGCCGAGGTAATTGTATGCCCTTGCAGCTTTTAGTAATGCACTCTCTTCATCATTATCATCATCAAATAATTTTCTAGTGAATTATATTTATGCATGATAATTGTTTTACTTGTATTATAGCTACAAGAAGGTAAAAATTTATTTTCCATGGTTATTGTTAGAATATTGTAGATATGATTAGGGATAATTGTTATTCCTAAATATCATTAGGAATAATTATTTCTTAGGATAGAGTTTTGATTTATTCCTAGGATAGGGTTTGATTTATTCTTTTGAATAAGCCCTAATCTTGTCTATAAATAGGGCTTCTTTCATGTAAATTTGATATTCTGAATTACAAAATAACATGGTATCAGAGCATTAGGTTTCCTTTTAGGTTTCCCCGTTTTTTTTCTCTCTCCCGCGTTTCTCTCCCGAACGCGCCTCCTCTTCTTTCTTTTCCGCAGCAGCTCGACAGCTGCTCGCCTCTCGAATCTGAGATCGACGCTTCTTCGGCAGTTCCGCCGTCTTCTCCGACGACCTCGTCTCGACGGCGGCGAGAGCCAGTGGCCCTTCTTCTCCCGCCTTGACGCGCTCGTTGGATCTGCCCCGCCTCCATCATTCGAGCAGAACAGCGACGAGCTCCAGCGCCTTCGGCAGTTCCGCCGTCTTCTCCGACGACCTCGTCTCGACGGCGGCGAGAGCCAGTGGCCCTTCTTCTCCCGCCTTGACGCGCTCGTTGGATCTGCCCCGCCTCCATCCTCGAAGAAGCGCCGTTGCCGCCATCATACTGGCGCTCCCTTTTCATCGGAAAGCTTCTTCCTTGCCAGTGACCTCCGCGGTGCGATCAGCGGAGACGAAGAAGAAGCTCTCAATCTCTCAATCTCTCCGCAGGATCTCTCGGCTTAGAGCGGCCTCCAGCGCCAGGTCCGGGTGGTCTTCTCCTTCGGCAAGGTCTTCTCCTTCGGCCACCCATCCCTAGCTTGCCTTTTTCCTCCTCCCGGCAAGCCAAAGCTACACTGCTGGAACTGCCTTTCGACACAAGAAAAGGCTTTCGACCTGCTGGAATTGCTTTCAACCTGACGGTCAACAGAGAAGCGACACTGCTCTTCGTCGCCGGAGGGGAGTCCGTGACGCTTTGGTCGGTCCAAAAGACTCGCAAGTAGTAGCCAATACCTGTGTCATTCGTCATGACTACCTCCAATATTTTGAAGCCGGAGTTTTCGATTTTTACCAACCATGTGACGGCACCGCTCTCGTCTGAATTCTTGGATGGTAAGAACTACTCCTCTTGGGCCTCTTATATTGAGCTTTGGCTTGTTGGACAGGGTTATGAAAAGCATCTCACACAAACTGAAGAGGATATTCAAGTGGTCGATCGTCCTTTATGGAGAAAAGTTGATGCTCAGTTGTGTTGCATTATCCGAGCCACCATCCATCCATCTCTTCGGGATGTCTTCCGAACTCATAAGACCTGCAAGGATGTTTGGATACAAGCTCAACAACTTTTTACGAACACTTCTACGACTTATCAAGCTCATGATGACCTACGACCATTTTTAATGCCCGTCGGATCAAGGAGTCTACGCCAACTTATTTGGGATCAGTCTAGCCTTCGTGTGAGTTCAACGACCGCTCCCACTGCAGCCTCTCTATCGCAGAGCTTGAAAATCGGAAGAAATTTTTTATGTCTCTGGCGTTATATGGTCTGCCCACGGATTACTCTCATGTTCGTGATCAGATCCTGGGCAATCCCATAGAAGCAACCATGGACTCTACCTAGGCGACTTTCCTTCGTGTCCCTACCAAAGTCTTGACATTACCATCCTCCGTTCCAGTTGATTCTTCGGCATTGGTCTCTGGAAATAACAACAAACCTCCACCGCGTAAGAATGACAAAGGACGTCCTTGGTGTAATCATTGTCACCGACCAGGACACACGATTGATAAATGTTGGAGTCTCCATGGTCGACCTCCTCGTACTGCTCAGATCGCTCTTCGACTTCCAGTTCACAGTTGACATCAACTCCAACTCCACCGCCTCAGTCAACACCAGCTCTAACTCCACCGCCTTCCTATGATGACTTTCTGAAGTGGTATGAGGGTCGACAGGAGTCTAATTCCCTTGTCGCCATTACACAAGCTGGTAATTCCTTTGCTGGCATATCTCGCTCTTCGGGTCCTTGGGTACTTGACTCTGGGGCCACCGATCATATCACTGGTAATAGATCTCTTTTTTCCTCACTATCTACTTCTGGTTATTTACCATTTGTCACTATGGCAAATGGTTCTCAGACTCAGTCCCAAGGTGTTGGTATTGTTCATTCTTCTCCATCTCTTCCCATTCAGAATGTTCTTTATGTTCCCGAAGCTCCCTTTAATTTATTATCAATAAGTCAGCTCACTCGGTCTCTTGATTGTGTCATCTCATTCACTAAATCTTGTTTATCATAGACCGAGTATCTTGGGAGGATGATTAGCTCGGATGTGAATCTCGTCTATATCAACTTCACCAAAACTCTCTCATTGTGCGGCGGCAAAGATCTCCACTTGTTATCCATGCTCACTGGGACATCCTCGGTCTTGATAAGTTAAAACAATTACATCCTAGTCTGTCTCACTTGTAGTCTTTATCTTGTAGTCGTATCGATTCGGCATACGTAGTTCATTTCTCCTCGCATTATAAGTCGCCACGCCTCCCTTTGCTTTAGTTCATTCTCGATATTTTGGGGTCCGAGTCGTGTTACCTCTACATCAGTCACGATATTTTGTTACTTTTGTAGACGATTTTTCCGTTGTACTTGGTTATATCTCGATGAAAGATCACTCAATTGTTTTCTATTTTTCAATCCTTTTTAATGAAGTCAAACACATTTGGTATCCCTCTTCGATCCTTGCAGAGTGATAATGCACGTGAATATCTATCTACTCCGTTTCAAACCTTTTTGCAATCTCACGGCATATTACATCGGAAGTCTTGTCCTCATACCCCCCAATAGAATGGAGTCGCAGAACGCAAGAATCGCCATCTTCTCGAGACCACGGACTCTTCTCCTCCACTCATGTTCCTCTTCGCTGGGGTGATGCCGCACATCGTACTTATGTTATCTCATCAATCGCATGCCTTCCTCTACTTTACAGGTCAAATACCTCATCACGTACTTTATCCAAGTCCATTCATCCTTTACCACCTAGGGTCTTTGGTTACATGCTTTACGCTCTTGATCCCGACATTGATAAACTCTCTACTCGGTCGCATAAATGTGTTTTCCTTGGGTACCCACGGCCTCGTAAAGGGTATAAGTGCTATTCCCTACTCCGCTTCGGATTTCATCTCTGCCACGCCACGTTCTTTCGATTCCCCTTTCTTTCGGGTCTTTAGAGTCATCATCCGAGTTTCATCCTTCTACATGCCTGTATCGGCCTTTGATCCTCCTAAGTTTCTCTATCAACCCCACTCCAATTCCTCCTCCGTTGCAGTTTATCGCGTCCTCGCTCGCGCCGCCAACACTGACTCTGCCATGGAATCATCTCTGGAGCCAGATCCTTCGCTCCCTCCTCCGGTCCAGTATTCTGAATCTGATATTCCCATTGCCCTTCGAAAATGTATACGTTCCACTCGTAATCCTTCTCCACATTATGTTTCTTTGAGTTACCATCGTCTATCTCCTTCATATTATTCTTGTCTTTCCTCTTTGTCGTCTGTTTCTCTTCCAAAGACTGCAGGAGATGCATTTACCCATCCAGGATGGAAACAGGCTATGTTAGACGAAATGAGTGCTTTACAGAGTTGTGGGACTTGGGATCTCGTTCCTCTACCACCAGGAAAGTCAGTTGTTGGTTGTTGATGGGTATATACAGTGAAGGTTGGTCCGGACGGAACAGTTGATCGGCTTAAGGCTCGTCTCGTTGCTAAAGGTTATACTCGGATCTTGGATTAGATTATGGGACACGTTTTCTCTTGTTGCCAAGATGTCCTCTATATCGCTTACTCATGTATCCATTCTTGCGATTGACACCTGGTCTCTTTATCGATTAGATATCAAGAATGCGTTCTTACATGGTGACTGCTCGAAGAAGTCGTGGAGCGACCTCTGTGTTTTGTTGCTCGAAGTCTTACGGTCTTGTGTTGCGAAAATCTTTATATGGTCTCAGCGATCACCCGCAGCATGGTTAGGTAGTTTTAGTATTGTAATTCAACAGTTCGGCATGACTCGGAGCGAGGCTGACCATTCTGTCTTTTATCGCCACTCATCGGCTGGGTGCATCTACCTAGTGGTTTATGTTGATGATATTGTCATCACAGGTAGTGATCATCTCGGAATCTCACAAGTGAAACAACATATTTTCAAACATTTTGAATGAAGGATCTCGTGAGACTTAAATACTTCTTGGGAATAGAAGTACACCCGATCGAAATGGGATCATTATATCTCGAAGAAAGTATGCAATGAATATTCTAGAAGAAAGCGAGAATGTTAAACTCAAAGGCATTGACAACCCTGGATCCTAATGTCAAGCTCCTACCAAATCGGGAGCCTCTATTAGATCTGAACGATACAAGCGATTAGTAGGAAGACTAAGTTACATCTTGCTCGTCGGATATCTCATTTGCGATAAGTGTAGTAAGTCGCTTCTCAACTCACCGTAAAGAACATTGGGATCGTGATTCGCATTGTTCGATATATCGAGGCGCTCAGAAAGGGTCTTTTGTATGAAGACAAAGCACATACTCGAGTTATAGGATATTACGATGCGGTGGCAGAATCTCCCATTGATAGGAGATCTATACGGTTTTGTATATTTGTAGAGATAACCTTGTTTCTTGAAAAGCAAAAGCGAATGTTGCAAGATCCAGTCTGAGAGGCGAGTATCGAGCTATGACCTTAGCCATCAAGAACTTATATGGCTCAAACAATTGTTGAGCTAAAATTTGGAGACGTTACACAAATGTCACTTATATGTGATAACCAAGCCGCCATGCATATCGCCTCAAATCCAGTTTTTCATGAGAGGACAAAGCATATAGAAGTCGACTGTCACTTTGTCAGAGAGAAAATTATATTTGGAGAAATATCTACTAGTTTTGTTAACTCACATGATCAGCTAGCAGATATATTTACTAAGTCACTGAGAGGTCCCCGAATTGACTACATATGTAACAAGCTGGGTGCATATAATTTATATTCTTCAGCTTGAGGGGGAGTGTTAGAATATTGTAGATATGATTAGGGATAATTGTTATTCCTAAATATCATTAGGAATAATTATTTCTTAAGATAGAGTTTTGATTTATTCCTAGGATAGGATTTGATTTATTCTTTTGAATAAACCCTAATTTTGTCTATAAATAGAGCTTCTTTCATGTAAGTTTGATATTCTGAATTACAAAATAACAGTTATAAATTTCAAACTTCTATCAAGGTTCAATCTAACTCCCTATATCTTTTAGATTAGTATTCGTTGAACTAATCATATTTAAGGTGAACCTGTTAAATCATGTTAGATTGATGAGAGTTTAGGTGGATTAAATATGAAGCTTTAAAAATGGAGAACAAGTTCAAAGTTTTTAGGATTAGTCGAATAAAAATTATATATGAAGTGTAGTTTCAGCAATAAAAAATAATCAGTAGAATACTTAAGATGGATGGAAAAGAAATTCGTGTAAGTTTTAGATATCTTGAAATTTTCATTCAATGAGAAGTGGATATTGATGATGATACTAGAATGAGTTGTTGAGAGCAGGTAAAGCTACTGTAGTGATCTTTGTGCCTCTCTTATTAAAAGGAAAATTGTAGTGTTTGTAAGATTTGCAATATTTTATGGGTTGGAGCGTTGGGCTATTAGGATAAGAAGAGTATAAGATGAACATTTGGAGTCAGTAGTAAGGACAAAATAAAATATACTAATATTCAAGCAATAATTAGGGATAATTCTAATAATGATAAACTGAGAAAAAAGAAAAAGAGGTTGAGACGTTGTGTGGATATGTTATAATAAAAAGAAACAAAGAGGAGAGAACTTGGAGGATGTAAGGGGTAGAGGGAGGCTAACGAAAATGTTAATCATTGTAATAAAAATAATTTAATTGATTTGAAGATTTGGTCTTTGCATGGAGTACAATGGAACAATAAGATCAATGTTACAACCTCTAAATAGTTGACACATATTTGTTTTAAAAAAGTATTATCAAAGGGTTTTCGAGTGTTGATTTAGGCTACAAGCTGTAGGATCGAGAATTCCCGAGAGAAGGTTGGGTGGGGGGAGGATCTCGGAGATTGTAAAATTTTCTTTATTTTTTACTTTTATCAGAACAAAGTTTGCAGCGGAAATGTAAATTAATTAAAGTAAAATGCACGAAATCTTTTACTTGGTTCACAATCCTAGTCGGGTTGCTACTCTAAGGTCCGTAACTCTCCGAGAGTTACTTCGATGGGCAATCCATTAAAGTCCCTCTTAATTGAGAACTCTCAATCTCGAAGGGTTTCACTTTTTACAAAAAGTAAAAGATACGGTACAAGCTACCTATCCTCAAGATAGCGAAATTGTAAGCAATGAATAAAAGTTATATCGACAACTAAAGTAAGGAATGGAGCTCGGTAGTTGGGGTCGCAGAGTTGTGCCTTGATGACGATCTTGCGGACATTAAATGAAATGACAACACTTCGGAGTAGTGGTATTCGTATGTTCGGAGTTGGTCCTCCATTTCTTTTATAGGCCTTTTTCAGTTGACTCCAAATCAACCCATCGATTTGCTATTTCTAGCTTTCCAGTCGACTGGACCAAGTCCAGTCGACTCTAAGCTGGTTGGCTCTGCTCTGTAGTTTTGAAAATTTTCTATCCCAGTCGACTGGACCTCCCTAGTCGAATGAAGTACTTGCCATCTCGGTCGCACGATCTTCGATCGATCACCAATCTGGCTTGCCAACTTGGCATCCCAGTTGATTGGACCTCACCCAGTCGACTGAAAACCATCCAGTTGCCTGGATACCTGCAAAATCAGATTAGCACAATATACAGTATAATATGATGTGGTAGTAGTAATACTGTCCGATCTCGACTTTCGAGTCCAACACGAATCCTCTGTTGGATCGACGCCTAACTTTGTTCCCACTCGAGGACTCGACCTCTTCTCACTCGAGACTTACTTGTCGACTGTCCTGTCGGATTTACCATGCTTGACATCCGATCTGATCCACCAGGGCTTCATGTCAGTTGTCCGGTCTCCTGACCCAGTTGGGCTTCCTGTCGGTTGTTCGGTCTCTTGACCCAACCGGTCTTCTGCCAGATGTCCGATCCACTCGACCCATTTGGACATCATGTCTGGTGTCTGATCCTCCTGATCTGTTAAGACCTGTTTAGTATCCGGTCAACATGACCTACTAGAACTTTCCTGTTAAGCATGCACACTTAACTGTATGTTAGATCATAAGATGATCCTAACTTTAACTATGGTTTATACAACAAAACTAAGGAGTGGTGCTTTAAAATTAGGGGAAATATTGCAACAAGTTCAGAATGTACTATCAGGTTTGCATGCAATACAAGTTCGATCGCTCGCGTCAGTGGGTTGTTTAATGCTCTCGCTGGGCCACATTCTTCACTGCCTTGCTATCGCACCAAAGTCAGTGACCAGTCGTGATTTACTGTTTCTCATACTTGTGGGGTCGAGGTGAGAGGGCCCTTAGGTTGGCGATTCTAACCTTTTGCACAAAACTTGCATGCAATACATTAAGATTTAAGTTCAAGTTCATATGCAATGAAGTCATGAAATATATTCAAAATATACAAACTTTAAACCACTCTTTCACTCTCTCTCCTCCTTTGACATACATCAAAACATTATAAATTAACTTTCAATGCCAAAATTTAATATACAAAATTCAATCTACTAAGTGGAACAAGAGTTAAACCAGTGATTAGTTTTCAAGATAGAAGTTAAGTTGTGAAAATTGCTTAATTATGACAAAGAACATTAGTGTTACAAAGTATATTGGATTTTCAAAGTTCTTAAGCTTTTCATAAGCTTTTTAAAAATTTCAAAATACTCTAAGCTTTTTAAAATATTTCAAAGCATTTCAACATATTTAAACTTCTAAAATTTTTGAAAAATCTGAAATTTGATTCCAAGGATGAGTAAACTTTAACTTTTTAAAAAAATCCTGTTTAAATTTTGAAATTCTAATAAACCAAAAAATAATTTCTCCCCCTTAACAAAAGCTAAATGTTTAAAACTCTTTAAAAACTCCCCCTCGAAATTATTTTGAAAATCTTTAAAACTCCCCCTCAAAACCATATTTTTACATTTTTCAAAAAATGTAATAATGCAAACGTCGTAAAAGTTATCCAAGCATGAATCCCTTTTCATAATTGAGTAAATAATATATTTAAATTAAACATCTAAATAGTATCCCTAAAGCAAATGTCTAACTCTTGGTAAACTCAAATGATATAAGATTATCATTAAATTTTGGGTGAGAGTTAGTCACCGAAGTGATCGATTTACTTTTAACCTCTTTTGGTTTCCTAGGTGTTTATGAGATACGAAGGCTTGCCTAGATCTATAGGATCATAAATTCTAGATTTAAAAACTAGATCAATTTTAATTTTCTTTAAAATAATATTACTTAGTAAAAAATAAGTTTGGAATGGTAAAACATTAAAGAAACCTATTCTACCAAGCATAAACTCATTAACTACTAAGTCAACGATCAAGACTTTAAGATAAAATAAATATTAAAATATTAACTACATATATCCATAGTAAGTCAACTACTGCATCTAATAAAGACCTATTTTGAGAAAGAGGTAGGTGGATGAGGATGACTCATGCCCCAAGATCGAAGCATCTCCATCATCTCTTTGTAATAATCCCTTTGCTGCTGGAGCATCTGCATCATCTCTAGATGACGTGCCTGATGTTGCGGCTCCTGATATTGCATCGCATCCTCCAGTCTGGATAATCTCTCTGCTATGGATCTCATAGTCAGGTACCTCATTTCTATCTGGCTGATGCTCTGGGTAAGGCTCAGGTTCAGGCTGGGGCTGAGACTGTGGTCCATCTCTCCTCCAAGTCAGGACATTATTTTCATTTAAACCTATCTTAGTTAATGCAAATTGTCTTGAACCTATCATGTCATACTCAGTAAGTTGTTTAACATTACCTGCGGTAACGTCAAACTGTAGTGTAGCTAATAAAAATGTGATAATGTGACAGTAAGACAAATGTGCCCTACCGTTAATAATGTTCCTAGAATGATGAATGATAGACTGGAACATCTGCAAACTGATGTCTGTCTAATTGGTGAATGAATGCATCAAGAAAAATGAATGATAGGGGCGCATAATAGCGATGTCCGTAGTAGTGAATGGCAAAACATAATTCACTATAACTCTGTACAGGACATAGTCATATACTATGAGTCTAGTGGAACTGAATAAACTCATAGATGAAGTCCTCTCCTCACCAAAGAAATACAAATGTATCCTATCTAATATAATGTGAGAGTAGGGATCACCATAAGGTAATTCTCTCGGAGGGAAACAAATAACTGAACATGTTGAATGCATGAGACCCAGATGATCTCTCAGCATGGAAGGGGTAAAGATAATATCTCTACCTATACTCTGGTAGAGTATGTGAAGTCATTGATCCTAATAAAGTTATTGCAAAACTCAGCATATAAGTTTACATTCGAGTTTTTACAATAAACTAAGTTACTTAAACTATAATGATCTATAACTTCTACACTTGGTATGCATGATCTATTGAACAATGATCTCCTTAGGCGACTATATTAGATTAAGTCGATTGGGTTAGTCTTATCACTTAACTGCGGGGGGCATTTCAGTTGACTGGGATTGTGTTTTTCACCGTTGTAGTTAGTTTGACCTCCTCAGGCAACTAGACATGGTCCAGTCGCCTGAAGGTAGTCCAGTCGACTAGATAAGTAATTTTCGAAATTTTATTTAAGTGTATAAACTTTTGGATTTCCAAAGGTTTTGTTAATAATTTTTTCTTTTTCAACTCATGATAAACTTAAATGATTGATATTTGAGACTTTTAATTTTGAAGGTTTGAACTTTTTGAAAAATAATTAAACTTTTATAATAGTAATACATCGATTTTGGATTTTAACTTTCTTTAAAAAATAGATTTCATCAAATTATTTAATTGTTCTTAGGTTCCCTCCTTAATCATCTCACCCAATCTAGGTTATCAAAACATGTTAGCCTTATATATTTTGTGAGATGAGGATTTATTTTATCTTGATTAATTTTATTGAGAATTGAAAGTATTTAAATATGTGTTAGATTCAAGTTTAGCTTAGGCTAATCAAGTAAGTTTATTCAAAATCGACTTCGAGATAGTGGCGAGGCATATGACCTTCTTGGATATCACGTGGACCACTTCCTAAGACAAAGTCGATCAAGGAATCAAATATTTGATTCGCCTTGGACTAAACTTTCGTCTAACTATTTAAAGGCTTAGTGAGTTAGCTTCGGTTAGTTCCACTCAACTTAGTACACCATGTAGTGGCGAGACATATGACCTTCTTGGATATCAGGTGGACCACTTCCTAGATATGCACTTTGAAGAACTTTTCTAACTTACTATCAATTCACTTCGTCTTAGTACTAGATTGTTCAAGTTTAAACTACTTGTTTCATATCTAGTCCATTCTAAATTAAGTAAAACTAAACATGCAAGAGTTTAACTAAGTTTAGAAACAAGTAAAGATTTAACTCCCACTAAGTAATAGCTCATATGAGTTTTATTTACTAAGTGAATTTTATTCTTGGGGATCCAAAATTGGTTTGGTCCAACTTAGTTGACTAAGCTAGACTTAGGGATCTATGCTTGGACTCGACTCTTAGCATTTTGGTTAAGCAATGACATGTATGATTTGTAGGATAACTTAGCCTTGTATCCGAGTCCGGACTTATTGTACACGACTCGTTGAGGCCCAAGTATCATGTTGAGATACTTGGAGCCCGAAGTGAACCTTTCCAACGTTCTGATGAGATCTTCTACTTGCCTTTTCAAGACGGAGTTTTCTTCCTTAAGCTTTGCAACTTGAGTTGAGTCTGTCCTCAACGTGGCAAGTTAAAGTCTTCAAGTTGACTTGCTCCTTAAGTACTTGAACTTCCTTAAGAAGTGAGTCGACTCGATTCTCGGACTTAGCTAGTTTCCTACTTAGGTATGCTATGATATAATATAATTTATCTTCTAAGACAGAGTATACCTTATCTTGTCCTTCGGAAACGGATGCGGATCCGTTGCTTCACTCAGACTCGGACTCAGAGCATGATTTAACCTCGGACTCGTCTACGACCATGAATGCTACGATGCTTCTTTTGGGTTCTTCTGCATCCGACTCTTTTGATGACGACTCGTCCCAAGTTGCTTTCTTTTACTTTTCCTTTTTAGGCTTTTTTTCCCTTTTTAGGTTCATGCATTCCTACCTGTAGTGACCCTTTCCGTTGCACTCTTAGCACGTGACTTCCGATCTTGGTCTTGGTTTGTTTTTGACTACCTTTTTAGCTCGTAAGCCTTTTCTTCCGGTTGAACATTTTCTGGATCATGTTCACGATTTTGTTCTCTTCGTTTAGTTCCGTCTCCGATTCGTCTTCGGACTCACTCTTGGTTTTCTTTCATTTTTCGCTTCTAGTTAAACCTACCATTAGAGTTATACCATTCTCAGGTTGACCCGAGTTATCTTGTTCGTGTAGTTCAAGTTCGCAAAATAATTCGTCTAATCTCATTAAGGAAAGATCCTGGGAGACCTTATAAGCATCGGCGATGGATGTCTATAAGGCGTTCTAAGGAAATGCTTTAAGGGTGTATCTAATTATGTCCCCATTTTAAATTTGATGACCTATTAGGTGTAGTCCATTTAATATGTTTTTTTATTCTAGTGTGAAGTTGACTCGCACTTTCATTTCTAATATTTTATAATTAAATAATTTATTAAGTAACATGTATTTTTTTAGCTATTCTAGTGTCATTAGCGCCTTCATATAATTGTATTAGTTTATCCCAAAGTTCTTTAGAGTTTTTGAAGGGTTCGACTCTATTAAGCTCCTCTTTGGTTAGTCCACATTGCAAGGTGTTAAGGACCTTGTAATCAACTTGAGCTCTTTTCCTAATGTCTGCGGTTTATTTCTCCGGATCCAAAAACTCACCAGAGTCGTCTACCGGAGAAGTAAACCCTTTTCTAATTGAAAAACTAAATCTCTAGGTTGGTTTTCAAGAAGAATTCCATTTGCCGCTTACAATAGCTAAAGTTCTCTCCGTTAAAGAGAGGAAGACGAACGGTGCTATAACCCTAAGTGTGATATTTTTTATTTCAAAAAAAATTACAGAATATTTATTATTTAAAAATATTCCTAAAGTTATAAGAATAGAATAAGATTACACTAGTGCAAATATTGAACTTATACTAAAATAAGTATTAGAAAAATTGATCTTAGTGCATAATTTAATATTAAAGCAAGACATAAATATAAAAAAAAATTCTTAGAGCTCACTTTGGTGGTTTCACCAAAATCGGAGCACTCTTTCTCTGATATTGTAGAATCAAGAATTTCCGAGAGAGATGGGAGGGGGTGGGAAGGGGGGGGGGGGGCTTAAATCTCGTAGATTATAAACTATTCTTTATCTTTTACTTTTACTTTTATCAAAACAAAGTTGTAGTGGAAATATAAATTAAGAAAAATGCACGAGATCTTTTACTTGGTTTACAACTCTAGTCGATTACTACTCCAAGGCTCGTAACTCTTTGAGAGTTACCTTGATAGGGATTCTACTAAAATCCCTCTGAATTGAGATCTCTTAATCTCGAAGGATTTCACTTTTTATAAAAAGTAAAAGATAAGGTACAAGCTATCTATTCTTTTGAAGTTAAGTACAAGATAGCGAAATTACAAGCAATGAATAAAAGTTATACTGACAACTAAAGTAAGAAATGAAGCTTGATTGTTGGGGTTGTAGAGTTGTGACTTGATGGTGATCTTGTGAACAACAAATGAAACGACAGTACTTTGGAGTAGTGAAATTCGTATGTTCGGAGTTGGTCCTCCATTTCTTTTATAGGCCTTTTCCAGTCGACTGGAACACCCTCCAATTGACTCCAAATTAATCCGTTGATTTGGTATTTCTGGCTTTCCAGTCGACTCCAAGTTGGCTGACTCCGATCTTCCGCAGTTCAGAAAATTTTCTATCCCAATGGATTAGACCTCCCTAGTCAACTGAAGTACTTGCCATCTCGGTCGCATGATCTCCGGTCGATCACCAGTCTGGTTTGCCAACTTGGCATCCTAGTCGACTGGACCCCACCCAGTCGACTGGGTCTGAGTCGATTGGAAACCATCCAATCGCTTGGATACCTACAAAACCAGATTAGCATAATATACAGTATAATATGACGTGACAGTAGTAATATTGTCCAATCTCGACTTTCGAATCCAACACGGACCCTCCGTCGGATCGACACCTAGCTTTATCTCCACCTGAGCACTCAACCTCGCCTCTTCACTCGAGGCTTACCTGTCGGCTATCATGTTGGACTTACCATGCTTGACATTTGATCTGACCCACTAGCAATATGCCAGCTGTCCGGTCTCCTGACCCAGCTGAGTTTCCTGTTGGTTGTCGGGTCTTCTGACCCAATCGGTCTTCTGCTAGATGTCCAATCCACTCAACCCATTTGGACTTCATGCCTGGTGTCTGATTCTCCTGATCTGTCAAGACTTTTGTCTAGTATCCGATCAATACGACATACTAAGACTTTCTTGTTAGATCTGCACACTTAACTGTATGTTAGATCGTAAGATGATCCTAATTTTAACTGTCATACATCAAAATAAAAAAAGGATGCTTTCTGCATTAACACAAGCTAGTACAAAAAGATCCGGTAGAGAAAACAATCAAGTCAATAAGGATCCAAGTAGTATTGTATTTGTAAATAAACACATTTATGGTCTATTTTATGGAAAATGTTTTTTTTTTTAAAAAATTAATCCAAATTTTTTAGTGATTGATGTAATAGAAAAATGGAAGTTTTTAGCCAACAGAAAAGTCTTCCTTTGGCCGTGAACAGGAGATATTTTCTCCATCCATCCACGAGCCCTTCACACTAATAGTAGTCATTGAAAGAGAACCTTGATACAACGGTAAAATTATTGCTTTATGATTTAAAAATTACTAGTTCGGATTCTAGAAACAATATCTTGCAAAATTAAATAAAACTGTGTATAATGAATCCTTTCCTGAAACTCCATATGTCGGGACTTCCGTGCATCGGGATGCCCTTATTTCCTTGTCTATGCAAGTTAATCATTTCAAGCAGCCCAAACCATCAGTCAAGCAGGATGGGCAATGCTAGATATTCAAGCCGAAGCACAATGATTGGACCAATTAGGTTAGGCAAGCTAGTCACGTCAGTGGGCTGGGCGTACAAGGGAAAAGTTCTCTTCTTCCTCAAACACAAGAAAATATATTCCAATAATATATCCAAACAAAAGAAAATAATTTATTTTTTATATAGTGCATTTATGTCTTGGAGTACACCAACATTTATTCAAGCTCGATACAGATTTATATCTGTTGCGGGAAGCAGTCGCATAATTTAGTTATATACTTTCTGTTAGCATGTTATTCAAACTTTGTAGTTTTTCTGGTTATGGCTTGGAAATTGTTGAGGGGTCCAGTTACTTGGATAGAAAATAGAAGGAAGAGGAGTAATTGCGAAAAAAAAAATAAATTAAATTTGTGACCCTTTTTCTCCTCTTTCTTATATTTTCTGTACAAGTAACCGGACTTTATTTATAATACTCATATTTTCTGTACAATCGATTAATGTCGATGCTATAGTAGTCTTAGAATATTAAAATAACATATTGTACACTCATATATCTGAATCGATACTACTAGCTGGCTTCCACATCACTTAACACTAGTGGCCAAATTTATCGGTGAACCATCACCCATCAAATCCACCGTGGCAAAAGCAGTTGCAGAGTTTCAGAGAACTCATGCAGATACTTGGAACATTCACAAAGATGCATTTAGTGAAGAACAACTTGAGGCAAACCGTTCTGCTCTCCATTTCCTATTAAGAGAGAAAGTTTGTTCCTATATTAATTGTTTGCAAAATCTTATTCTTAACTTGGACTTTTGGGAGTGCACTTGCAGGTTCTTGCGGATGCTACTACTTCTTCATACTTTGCCTGATTGTGAAACAAATGTTGACTAGGAAATGAGACATTCGTGTTTGTTGTCATTTAATTGTAATCTGGTTAAGTTGACAAATCACCCGTAGAAATGTTCTGTACTTCTCATGCACTCATAAAAATCTCGTCTATTGTATTCACTTTTTTATCAAAAATTTTCAGGCAAGATAAAAGGAATATATAATTTTGATGATCCAAAAAAAAAAGAGGGTGGATCCATTCAATCCCGTTCATTTCAATGCTCTTTGTATTAGGTCGAATTTATGTCTGATAGATGGGAAGAAACCATTCTGGAATGGTACAATTCATCCCGAACTACTCAGTTGCGATACGTTGACTTATCTACAACTACAAAAGTCTCTACCTCACAGCTCGCCAACAACTTAGCAATTGTCTACGACCGTACTTGCCTTGCCTCTAAAGTCCACCTGAAGAACTTCAAGCTAATCCTTGAAGCCATTAACCGACTAGAGGCACGAATCAACATCCTAGAAGAAAACACCAAAATCCTCACCCATTTGCTCCTTAAGGAAGCAGGAACCCAGAAGCTCACAGGAGCAAGTTCCCAACCAGTTGAAGAAGCAATTATCCTTTCTTCATCTTTGGTATTGTAGCTTGGTCTTCCTGAGGCTGATGGTATCGTATATCTATCAAAGGACCTCCGGCCTTCGCGTTATCAGCACGATTCCTCCTGGCATTTCGAAGTTTAGCCCTGTTGAGATTTGTTTCTTTGTGTATCGGTTGATTTCACAATCTTCATCGGCCATCAGCGCATATCCTACAGCTCCGCTATGGTACTGTTTGGGCATTATCCGGGTCAATTTCATCAGGGCCATGCAAGGAGGCATTCGAATAGAAGGTAACACAGTAACCATATATAAAAATGTTACCACCATTCAGACGATGCCCACAACACACACCACGACGGCAATTGAGGAGCTGGATCTAGAGGAAGAAGAATACCTCCAGATAAAAGAAATCGTGCTGCAGAATGTTACAAGGGGATTAATAGGGCGGCTATCCAATACTCCCAATGTGGGCTTCCTCTACGAAGTCCAAAGGGTTGTCGATTACCTGGTAAGCCATGGAGTGAGAGCACTCCAAGGAAGGAGGTACTCTTCCTCGGCATTACAAGGACTTAGCTGGATCATCCAACCTGCGCGGACCACCTTCTCATTGCAGCCAACAGAAGTCACAAGCCGAAACTTGATTGATGGACGTATACGTCACCATCAGCCTCAGGAAGACCAAGCTACAATACCAAAGATGAAGAAACTCTAAGCGACGAAGAAGAACTAAGAGTACATTCAGTCGCGGTTCTGATAGAAGGAGACGTCGCCTACGTCCCTGAGCAAGAAGAACCAGGTATCCTGGTAAGACTACTATCACCTACAGCTCGTATGCCCAAACAGTACCATAGCGGAGCTGCTGGATATGCGCTGATGGCCGATGAAGATTGTGAAATCAGCCCGTACACGAAGAAACAAATCTCAACAGGGCTAAGCTTCGAACTGCCAGGAGGAATGTATGGCTAGATAACTGCAAGGTCTCTGTTTCACAAGGACAATTCGTTGAGCATTGAAACAAGCATCATCGACAGCTGCTACAACGGGGAGGCAAGGGTTTCTGCCTACAACTTAATCGACCGCAATACAGTGTCTACTGTGATGTAATTGCTCAATTAGTCACCCATTTTAGTTATAGTCACCCCTTGATATGGGCACCAAGAAATGAAGGCGGTGATAAGGAGGAATTTGACCCGGAAGCACACGACCCCAACTGCCTGGGGTGCATAATGTGCTATGATGGATGCAGCATCATAAGCGACCACAGCGCGAATGAGCCGTGTGAGAGATCCTCCGGAATAAGCAACTACGGAGAAGGAACCTCTACTGCTAACAACACACCAGCTATATTTGCACAACTACTACCCCGCGAGAAGGAGCCGCAGCCAGAAGTGACACCCCCACTACAAAGGACAGGATATAGAACACTGAGGGACCTAATGGAGAAACACTTGGCAATTCACACCTTCGTAGAAATGGCAGGACCATTATCTCTGAGAAATCAAGGAAGCAGCCATGCAGGAGCTACAAGCCCAGGGGCCACTGTACTCCAGCCCATGGCTGACGACCTTGAAGACTCGGACCAAGGCAATGAGTACCTGTATCTTGCTGACTTGGCAAAAGGAACGCTCCCAATTTGGGACAGATATACAAGTGAAGAAGAAGATAACTGGAGCAACCCATTTGCAAGATCTGAACAGGAGGAAGTACTTGCAGTAGGAGTAGATTCAAGCATGGAGTATTCGACACTAAGATGCCTGATCAACACACAGCCAGAAGGACAACAACATATCTACTCATCTAGCACAGTAGCATCCCCCTATATTCCGCCAGTACATGAAGCAAACATGGGACAACTAGGTTATGCACCTGCAAGGGCAGAAGCAGATCCAGGCATACCAACATTTACAAATCAAAGGCCATATAACGCAAGATTCAGGAGGGAGGAAAACAATGAGATGTGGTCATTACCCTCTGCACAACAAAAGGTAGGAGCACTGTTCATCATCCCTACACAACTGGGACTCTTTGACGATGTCTTCGCCCGATGGGAATCTATCATGAAGAACCATGTGTCATCACAAAGATTCACTGATGTCAGAGATAAAGCAGAATACATGGAGAACCTCCTAGGCGAAATTGAAAAACTCGCCTGGATTCAATGGAGGATGAGCTACCCCACTGAATACGATGCACTCTTAAACATGGCGGAAGGAAGGGAAGGTACACAAAATATCCTATCCCAAATGAGGAGGGTGTTCTCATCCGAAGATCCAATGCAAGGGTCAACCGCAATCCAAGATGCAGCATACAAAGACCTGGAGAGACTATCATGCGACAATGTGAAAGATTTGGTCAAATATATGAATGATTATATGAGGTTAGCTGCAAAAACAGGCAGGCTATACACAGGACCAGAACTTTCGGAAAAACTATGGATGAAGATGCCGGGAGATTTGGGGAACAGGATCAAGGCAGCTTTTGATAAAAATTCCTGTGCCTTACTGGCATGTCTTTCCCAGAATCCTCTTCTCCTACAAATACCTGGAGCAGGAATGCAAGGATGACGCCTTCCAAAGGTCACTAAAGAACTTGTCATTCTGCAGCCAGATACCAATACCAGGATATTACCAAAATGAAAGGAAGAAGTTAGGATTAAGAAGGTCTCGCACATACAAAGGGAAACCTCATGACTCCCATGCGCGCATAGAAAAACGAAAGCATCTCATAAGAAATAAGAAGTGCAGGTGCTACCTCTGTCGCCAGGAGGGCCACTTCGCCAGAGAATGCCCCAGTGACAACCGTAATATCAAAATACTTTCCAGACGACTGCGACATACTTTCGGTCCAAGAAGGGGAGGAACAAAGTGATGCCATTTTTAGCATCTCTGAAGGCGAAGATGATGAAGACCTCCACAGATCCATCCAGACCATTCGGATTGATGAAGCACTGTTTATGCTAGGCCATATCGATGGGGGATACCGACCACAAATCAAGGTAACGGAGGAAATTCTAAATTGCAATCACGAGTGGAAGGTCAATACAGTTATCCCATGGCCTCAGCCGAATATCTGCACCTGCTGTAAAAGACCAACCCTCCAGAGGGCCATAATACACTGTGAGCAGTGCCGCACGATCGCATGCAACCTATGTGGACCATACTACTTCAATAGGCAAGTACCAATAGCTCCGGTAGCTCCGACCCAATTCTTCCCAAATCAGCTAATTGAGCAGCAGATCCATTACATTGCATGGTGCCATGGAGAGATCGAAAGATTAAAGAAGGAAGTGACTTTCTACAAAGATCTGGCATTGGAAAGAGATTTAATACGAGATTTCCAGAGTTTCGGCCTGAACAAAGAGAGGGATGACTTAACTCAAAGCTTCCAAAACCTAGGCCTAAGGGAAGGCATCATAGAAGATTGCGATGACGAAGAAAATACCCTCAATGTGCTCATAAACGCAGCAACCCAAGAGAAGCGCATGTAAGACTCTGACAAAACAAGGGCCCAAGACTGGTAAAGAACATGCTCTATAACCTGAAAGTAGAAATTGAGATACAAGGAGTCCCAAGGTTCCCCCCTGAAAGCAATATTAGACACAGGAGCAACTACTTGCTGCGTGGATTTGAGGTCCGTTCCTAAGGCAGCCCTAGAAGAGATGGCATACGAGGTCCATTTCAGCGGGATAAATTCAAGGCAAACAGCCAAGATGAAGCTAAAGCCCGGCCGAATGCTGATAGAGACTAATACCTTCCGTATCCCATACACTTATAGTTTCCCCATGATGCTGGGGGACGCCATTCAAATGATTATCGGGGCCAATTTCATCAGGGCCATGCAAGGATTATGTTGCTGTCCTTCTGGCTGTGTGTTGATCAGGCGTCTTAGTGCCGGATACTCCATGCTTGAATCTACTCCTACTGCAAGTACTTCCTCCTGTTCAGATCTTGCAAATGGGTTGCTCCAGTTATCTTCTTCTTCACTTGTATATCTGTCCCAAATTGGGAGCGTTCCTTTTGCCAAGTCGGCAAATGGACAACTGTTTCAAGGGAACGCAGGATTTTATTGCCGTCTACATCGACGACATACTGGTATTCTCAAAAGACAAGGCATCACATACAAAGCACCTGAAGATAATGCTAGAAATATGTAAAACAAATGGGTTGGTCCTCAACCCAACAAAGATGAAGATTGTGGTGCCAGAAATTGAGTTCCTAGGAGCAATCCTAGGAAATCAAAAGATAAGGCTACAACCCCATATAATCTCGAAGATCTCAGACTTCGAGGAAAAGGAGCTCCTCAACAAAAAGGGTCTTAGATCATGGCTTGGACTACTGAATTACGCCAGAAATTATATCCCTAACCTAGGGAAATTACTAAGCCCCCTGTATGCAAAGACAAGCCCAACAGGCGATAAAAGGATGAATGATCATGACTGGACCTTAGTTCGACAGATTAAACACTTGGTAAGAAATCTGCCAGACCTAGAAGTACCCCCAGAAGACTGCTTCATAATTCTAGAGACAGATGGGTGCATGACCGGGTGGGGGGGCATATGCAAGTGGAAGGCCAGGAAGCACGACCCAAAATCCATCAAAATTTCCAGGCTTATGCGAGCGTAAGTTCAGCCCGCCAAAGTCAACAATTGATGCCGAGATCTATGCCGTCAGAATGAATACACCGAAGCCCCGAAAATATACTTCCTGACAAGCCCGATGTCATCATCGTGACAGATCGCTGTGCCATAATCGCCTTCTTTAACAAAACCTCAAGCAACAAGCCTTCCCGAGTTCGATGGTTAAACTTCACAGATACATCACTTGCACCGGGTCGCCAGAACCTTTAAACACATCAACGACCAAGATAACTAATCGCCGATGCTTTGTCTCGCTTAATTAATTTCTTAACTCTTATGCGGAATGGCGGGAAGGACATATGGAAGCGGCTTAGGCGATTCATCGACCCTAGAAGAAGTCGGGGCAGACCCGGACAGAAGTGCGAAGCGATTGTGAGCGCACTCAGCGGTTAGCGAGACAATATGAAGAGGTGTTACGGCACGGAGACCACCGTTGATTAGCCAACAATATGAGGCCCTACTTGATTGAGAGAAAAGAAGATTGGCGGGAGGATTGGACTCGAGGAAGACCAACTCATTAGGAACCAACTCCACCAACTCCAGAAACAAGCAGCCGATGCCACCGTTCAGGCGCTCTGGCAGCTTCGATCGCTCCACAAACTGAAGTTACAAGAGTGTACCAGGCTTAGCACCCTCGATAATTGGTGCCATGACTGGTACCCCACCACAAGGATGGTGGACACACAGCTGGAGGAGGCCATTGGGCTAATCAAAGACCATATCAGAACCATATCACATTTTCAGCTGTAGATTCCATTATGGTACTATTAAAGGTGGCAAATAGTGTGCCCTGTCACCATTAGTTTGCTTTTCAGAGGTGGCAAATAGTGTGCCCTGTCACCTTTAGTTTACTTTTCGTACTATCAGAGGTGGCAAACAGTGTGCCCTGTCACCTTTAGTTTACTTTTCGTACAAAGAGTGTACTGTAAAGAGAAAAGATTTTCAGAAGGAAGATCTTGCTTTCAGAAAAGCAGATCCGGGTGGAACCTTGTGAGTAAACCCTCACCCCTATAAAAGGACCCCTCGGTTACCATAGCAAGGCATTCAAGCATCTATCACTTGAGCCTTACTTTGGTTCTCTTACTTTGAGTGCCTACTCCTAGAGTCAAGCTTGTTCGCAATTCCCTTAGGAGCAATAAAATCTTGTGAGTTTTACTACATTCTGTTCTTACTTACGCTTCCATTCTGGTACACTGTGAGCAGTACCGCACGATCGCATGCAACCTATGTGGACCATACTACTTCAATAGGCAAGTACCAATAGCTCCGGCAGCTCCGACCCAATTCTTCCCAAATCAGCTAATTGAGCAGCAGATCCATTACATTGCATGGTGCCATGGAGAGATCGAAAGATTAAAGAAGGAAGTGGCTTTCTACAAAGATCTGGCATTGGAAAGAGATTTAATACGAGATTTCCAGAGTCTCGGCCTGAACAAAGAGAGGGATGACTTAACTCAAAGCTTCCAAAACCTAGGCCTAAGGGAAGGCATCATAGAAGATTGCGATGACGAAGAAAAGCTGTAACTGCTCAAACAGTGCTACCCTTTTGATATTACGGTTGTCACTGGGGCATTCTCTGGCGAAGTGGCCCTCCTGGCCACAGAGGTAGCACCTGCACTTCTTATTTCTTATGAGATGCTTTCGTTTAATTTCCCTAGGTTAGGGATATAATTTCTGGCGTAATTCAGTAGTCCAAGCCATGATCTAAGACCCTTTTTGTTGAGGAGCTCCTTTTCCTCGAAGTCTGAGATCTTCGAGATTATATGGGGTTGTAGCCTTATCTTTTGATTTCCTAGGATTGCTCCTAGGAACTCAATTTCTGGCACCGCAATCTTCATCTTTGTTGGGCTGAGGACCAACCCATTTGTTTTACATATTTCTAGCATTATCTTCAGGTGCTTTGTATGTGATGCCTTGTCTTTTGAGAATACCAGTATGTCGTCGATGTAGACGGCAATAAAATCCTGCGTTCCCTTGAAACAGTTGTCCATCTTTCTTTGAGAGATGGCAGGAGCATTCTTAAGCCCGAAGGGCATTGCCAGCCACTCATATAACCCATCAGGCACCCAGAACGTTGTCCATTCGATGGAGTCCGGGTGCATTGCGACCTGGTGAAAGCCGCTTTTCAAGTAAAATTTTGAGTAAATTCTGCTGTTACTGACCTTTTGTAGGATGGTGTTAATCCCGAGCAGACTGTACTGATCTTTATTTGTTAGGTCATTAAGCCTCTTGAAGTTAAAGACCATCCTCTCCTTCCCTTTCGTTTCTTTGCCTGTCTTAGGATCAATCGCTGTCCCTGAGTTGACAATTATGAAGACCCTTAGCCTTCCCCTGGTTTCCTTGGGCCTTTCTGTGGGGCCCAAGTTCAGGTTCTGGAGTTTGGTGACTAGGGCGTCAGGTAGAGACCCGGAGCCCGAGGGTCTCTTAGAGATGCTTTGCAGTTCTTCTTTGATATCCTTCAATGTTTCGTAGATCTGCACTAGTAGCTGTATCTGGGTGTTGTTTTGCTTGATGATAGCCGCTGTGACGGAGATGGCGCCTGGGTGATCACTTGGCTTGGTGATTCCCACGGCGGGGGGGTCGATTCCTTCTGTTGCTTGTAGGGCAGACTGGTAGGATTCCGTGCCCCTAGTATGTATGTAAACTCCCTTGCTCATGCAGAAGTCCACTCCTTGATGGATTTAAGGAGCTCTTCGACCTGGGTGAGTTTGGACGTGAGGTCTCCGGTTGCTTTGAGAATTGCTTCTTCAGCTGGTTGGGAACTTGCTCCTGTGAGCTTCTGGGTTCCTGCTTCCTTAAGGAGCAAATGGGTGAGGATTTTGGTGTTTTCTTCTAGGATGTTGATTCGTGCCTCTAGTCGGTTAATGGCTTCAAGGATTAGCTTGAAGTTCTTCAGGTGGACTTTAGAGGCAAGGCAAGTACGGTCGTAGACAATTGCTAAGTTGTTGGCGAGCTGTGAGGTAGAGACTTTTGTAGTTGTAGATAAGTCAACGTATCGCAACTGAGTAGTTCGGGATGAATTTGTTCTTGCCTCTCAATGAAAGCACCATGCCCCAGTGACAACCGTAATATCAAAAGGGTAGCACTATTTGAGCAGTTACAGCTTCCAGACGACTGCGACATACTTTCGGTCCAAGAAGGGGAGGAACAAAGCGATGCCATTTTTAGCATCTCTGAAGGCGAAGATGATGAAGACCTCCACAGATCCATCCAGACCATTCGGATTGATGAAGCACTGTTTATGCTAGGCCATATCGATGGGGGATACCGACCACAAATCAAGGTAACGGAGGAAATTCTAAATTGCAATCACGAGTGGAAGGTCAATACAGTTATCCCATGGCCTCAGCCGAATATCTGCACCTGCTGTAAAAGACCAACCCTCCAGAGGGCCAGAATACACTGTGAGCAGTGCCGCACGATCGCATGCAATCTATGTGGACCATACTACTTCAATAGGCAAGTACCAATAGCTCCGGCAGCTCCGACCCAATTCTTCCCAAATCAGCTAATTGAGCAGCAGATCCATTACATTGCATGGTGCCATGGAGAGATCGAAAGATTAAAGAAGGAAGTGGCTTTCTACAAAGATCTGGCATTGGAAAGAGATTTAATACGAGATTTTCAGAGTCTCGGCCTGAACAAAGAGAGGGATGACTTAACTCAAAGCTTCCAAAACCTAGGCCTAAGGGAAGGCATCATAGAAGATTGCGATGACGAAGAAAATACCCTCAATGTGCTCATAAACGCAGCAACCCAAGAGAAGCAGACAGAAGACTCCCGACAAAACAAGGGCCCAAGACTGGTAAAGAACATGCTCTATAACCTGAAAGTAGAAATTGAGATACAAGGAGTCCCAAGGTTCCCCCTGAAAGCAATATTAGACACAGGAGCAACTACTTGCTGCGTGGATTTGAGGTCCGTTCCAAAGGCAGCCCTAGAAGAGATGGAATACGAGGTCCATTTCAGCGGGATAAATTCAAGGCAAACAGCCAAGATGAAGCTAAAGCCCGGCCGAATGCTGATAGAGACTAATACCTTCCGTATCCCATACACTTACAGTTTCCCCATGATGCTGGGGGACGCCATTCAAATGATTATCGGGGCCAATTTCATCAGGGCCATGCAAGGATTATGTTGCTGTCCTTCTGGCTGTGTGTTGATCAGGCGTCTTAGTGCCGGATACTCCATGCTTGAATCTACTCCTACTGCAAGTACTTCCTCCTGTTCAGATCTTGCAAATGGGTTGCTCCAGTTATCTTCTTCTTCACTTGTATATCTGTCCCAAATTGGGAGCGTTCCTTTTGCCAAGTCGGCAAATGGACAACTGTTTCAAGGGAACGTAGGATTTTATTGCCGTCTACATCGACGACATACTGGTATTCTCAAAAGACAAGGCACCACATACAAAGCACCTGAAGATAATGCTAGAAATATGTAAAACAAATGGGTTGGTCCTCAACCCAACAAAGATGAAGATTGCGGTGCCAGAAATTGAGTTCCTAGGAGCAATCCTAGGAAATCAAAAGATAAGGCTACAACCCCATATAATCTCGAAGATCTTAGACTTCGAGGAAAAGGAGCTCCTCAACAAAAAGGGTCTTAGATCATGGCTTGGACTACTGAATTACGCCAGAAATTATATCCCTAACCTAGGGAAATTACTAAGCCCCCTGTATGCAAAGACAAGCCCAACAGGCGATAAAAGGATGAATGATCATGACTGGGCCTTAGTTCGACAGATTAAACACTTGGTAAGAAATCTGCCAGACCTAGAAGTACCCCAAGGCGCTTCATAATTCTAGAGGAGATGGGTGCATGGCCGGTGGGGGGCATATATGCAAGTGGAAGGCCGTGAAGCACGACCCAAAATCCATCAAAATTTGTGCTTATGCGAGCGGCAAGTTCAGCCCGCCAAAGTCAACAATTGATGCTGAGATCTATGCCGTAATGAACACACTGGAAGCCCTGAAAATATACTTCCTAGACAAGCCTGAGGTCATCATCAGGACAGACTGCCAGGCCATAATCAACTTCTTTAACAAAACCTCAAGCAACAAGCCTTTCCGTGTTCGATGGTTAAACTTCACAGACTACATCACTTGCACCGGGGTCGCCGTAACCTTTGAACACATCAACGGCCAAGATAACCAACTGGCCGATAGCCTGTCTCGCTTAATTAATTTCTTAACTTATGCGAGAATGGCGAAGGACATATGGAGCGCCTTAGGCGGATCCATCCGGCCCTAGAAGAAGTCGGGGCAGACCCGGACAGGAGTGCGAAGCGGTGACAAACACACTCAACCTAAGCAGGTTAGCATAATATGAAGAGGTGTTCGCACGGAGACCACCGCGTTCATTTAGCCAACAAAGATGAGGCCCTACTTCAATTCAGAAAAAGAAGGATTCGAGCAGGAGGATTCAGACTCGAGGAAGACCAACTCATCAGGAACCAACTCCACCCACTCCAGAAACAAGCAGCCGATGCCACCGTTCAGGCGCTCTGGCAGCTTCGATCGCTCCACAAACTGAAGTTACAAGAGTGTACCAGGCTTAGCACCCCCGATAATTGGTGCCATGACTGGTACCCCACCACAAGGATGGTGGACACACAGCTGGAGGAGGCCATTGGGCTAATCAAAGACCATATTAGAACCATATCACATTTCCAGCTGTAGATTCCATTATGGTACTATTAAAGGTGGCAAATAGTGTGCCCTGTCACCATTAGTTTGCTTTTTCAGAGGTGGCAAATAGTGTGCCCTGTCACTTTTAGTTTACTTTTCGTACTATCAGAGGTGGCAAACAGTGTGCCCTGCTACCTTTAGTTTACTTTTTGTACAAAGAGTGTGCTGTAAAGAGAAAAGCTTTTCAGAAGGCAGATCTTGCTTTCAGAAAAGCAGATCCGGGTGGAACCTTGTGAGTAAACCCTCACCCCTATAAAAGGATCCCTCGGTTACCATAGCAAGGCATTCAAGCAGCTATCACTTGAGCCTTACTTTGGTTCTCTTACTTTGAGTGCCCTACTCCTAGAGTCAAGCTTGTTCGCAATTCCCTCAGGAGCAATAAAATCTTGTGAGTTTTACTACACTCTGTTCTTACTTATGCTTCCATTCTGGTATCAGAGCCTTTACAAATGTTAGCCTGAACAAACAAGAGTCAGGGTAAAGCAATTCGAGTCGGGATAATTCTTATCTACCTAAGAAGACGTCAATCTGACCCATCACATTAAGAACAATTGCAAAAGGGTAGAGCCTAACCTGATAGAAGCAAAAGCTTATTCAGGGGCACCTCTGCATGAGCAAGAGTTCGGCATGTATTAGGTCGAATTTATGTCTGATAGATGGGAAGAAGCCATTCTGGAATGGTACAATTCATCCCGAACTACTCATTTGCGATACCTTGACTTATCTACAACTACAAAAGTCTCTACCTCACAGCTCGCCAACAACTTAGCAATTGTCTACGACCGTACTTGCCTTGCCTCTAAAGTCCACCTGAAGAACTACATGGAGAACCTCCTAGGCGAAATTGAAAAACTCGCCTGGATTCAATGGAGGATGAGCTACCCCACTGAATACGATGCACTCTTAAACATGGCGGAAGGAAGGGAAGGTACACAAAATATCCTATCCCAAATGAGGAGGGTGTTCTCATCCGAAGATCCAATGCAAGGGTCAATCGCAATCCAAGATGCAGCATACAAAGACCTGGAGAGACTATCATGCGACAATGTGAAAGATCTGGTCAAATATATGAATGATTATATGAGGTTAGCTGCAAAAACAGGCAGGCTATACACAGGACCAGAACTTTCGGAAAAACTATGGATGAAGATGCTGGGAGATTTGGGGAACAGGATCAAGGCAGCTTTTGATAAAAAATTCCCAGGCCTTACGGTGGGTGTCTTCCCCAGAATCCTCTTCTCCTACAAATACCTGGAGAAGGAATGCAAGGATGCCGCCTTCCAAAGGTCACTAAAGAACTTGTCATTCTGCAGCCAGATACCAATACCAGGATATTACCAAAATGAAAGGAAGAAGTTAGGATTAAGATGGTGCCCTCACGTAGGAGCTCCAGTTTGCTTTTTAGAGGTAGTAAACTAAAGGTGACAGGGCACACTATTTGCCACCTCTGAAAAGCAAACTAATGGTGACAGGGCACACTATTTGCCACCTTTAATAGTACCATAATGGAATCTACAGCTGGAAATGTGATATGGTTCTAATATGGTCTTTGATTAGCCCAATGGCCTCCTCCAGCTGTGTGTCCACCATCCTTGTGGTGGGGTACCAGTCATGGCACCAATTATCGGGGGTGCTAAGCCTGGTACACTCTTGTAACTTCAGTTTGTGGAGCGATCGAAGCTGCCAGAGCGCCTGAACGGTGGCATCGGCTGCTTGTTTCTGGAGTTGGTGGAGTTGGTTCCTGATGAGTTGGTCTTCCTCGAGTCTGAATCCTCCTGCTCGAATCCTTCTTTTTCTGAATTGAAGTAGGGCCTCATACTGTTGGCTAATTGAACGGTGGTCTCCGTGCCAGAACACCTCTTCATATTGCTCGCTAACCGGTTGAGTGCGTCACAGCGTTGTTTACGCACCCTCAGTCCGGGTCTGTGGACTTCTTCTAGGGCTGGATGGATCTGCCCAAGCTGCTCCATATGTCCTTCCTGCCATTCTGCACAAGTTAAGAAATTAATTAAGCGAGACAGGCTATCGGCCAGTTGGTTATCTTGGTCGTTGATGTGTTTAAAGGTTACGGCGACCCCGGTGCAAGTGATGTAGTCTGTGAAGTTTAACCATCGAACTCGGGAAGGCTTGTTGCTTGAGGTTTTGTTAAAGAAGCTGATTATGGCCTGGCAGTCTGTCCTGATGATGACATCAGGCTTGTCTAGGAAGTATATTTTCAGGGCTTCCAGTGTATTCATTACGGCATAGATCTCAGCATCAATTGTTGACTTTGGCGGGCTGAACTTGCCGCTCGCATAAGCACAAATTTTTTCAGTGGATTTTGGGTCGTGCTTCCTGGCCTTCCACTTGCATATGCCCCCCCACCCGGTCATGCACCCATCTGTCTCTAGAATTATGAAGCAGTCTTCTGGGGGTACTTCTAGGTCTGGCAGATTTCTTACCAAGTGTTTAATCTGTCGAACTAAGGCCCAGTCATGATCATTCATCCTTTTATCGCCTGTTGGGCTTGTCTTTGCATACAGGGGGCTTAGTAATTTCCCTAGGTTAGGGATATAATTTCTGGCGTAATTCAGTAGTCCAAGCCATGATCTAAGACCCTTTTTGTTGAGGAGCTCCTTTTCCTCGAAGTCTGAGATCTTCGAGATTATATGGGGCTGTAGCCTTATCTTTTGATTTCCTAGGATTGCTCCTAGGAACTCAATTTCTGGCACCGCAATCTTCATCTTTGTTGGGTTGAGGACCAACTCATTTGTTTTACATATTTCTAGCATTATCTTCAGGTGCTTTGTATGTGATGCCTTGTCTTTTGAGAATACCAGTATGTCGTCGATGTAGACGACAATAAAATCCTGCGTTCCCTTGAAACAGTTGTCCATCTTTCTTTGAAAGATGGCAGGAGCATTCTTAAGCCCGAAGGGCATTGCTAGCCACTCATATAACCCATCAGGCACCCAGAACGCTGTCCATTCGATGGAGTCCGGGTGCATTGCGACCTGGTGAAAGCCGCTTTTCAAGTCAAATTTTGAGTAAATTCTACTTTTACTGACCTTTTGTAGGATTGTGTTAATCCCGGGCAGACTGTACTGATCTTTATTTGTTAGGTCATTAAGCCTCTTGAAGTTAAAGACCATCCTCTCCTTCCCTTTCATTTCTTTGCCTGTCTTAGGATCAATCGCTGTCCCTGAGTTGACAATTATTGCTGTTGTTCTGTGGCGGCTGGAGCTTGGTCTAATTACTCCAATTTCGAGCAAAGCCTTAACATGCTTGGTGAAGGCTGCCTTTTGAGCTGGGGTGAGCTGTTTAAGTGGTCTATCTTCGATGGTGAAGTTTGGATTTTTGATATCGAGCCTGCAGGTTATCTTGTTTTTGGACCAATGTTGGAGTGGGTTATTACCGATATAACCTTGCTCTTTGAGTTCCTTGATCAGTGGCTCGAATTCTTTTGGGCAGGAAGATTTCCTTGCGTAGTACACGATTTCTTTTATCTGGAGGTATTCTTCTTCCTCTAGATCCAGCTCCTCAATTGCCGTCGTGGTGTGTGCTGTGGGCATCATCTGAATGGTGGTAACATTTTTATATATGGTTACTGTGTTACCTTCTATTCGGATGCCTTCTTGCATGACCCTGATGAAATTGGCCCCGATAATCATTTGAATGTCGTCCCCCAGCATCATGGGGAAACTGTAAGTGTATGGGATACGGAAGGTATTAGTCTCTATCAGCATTCGGCCGGGCTTTAGCTTCATCTTGGCTGTTTGCCTTGAATTTATCCCGCTGAAATGGACCTCGTATGCCATCTCTTCTAGGGCTGCCTTTGGAACGGACCTCAAATCCACGCAGCAAGTAGTTGCTCCTGTGTCTAATATTGCTTTCAGGGGGAACCTTGGGACTCCTTGTATCTCAATTTCTACTTTCAGGTTATAGAGCATGTTCTTTACCAGTCTTGGGCCCTTGTTTTGTCGGGAGTCTTCTGTCTGCTTCTCTTGGGTTGTTGCGTTTATGAGCACATTGAGGGTATTTTCTTCGTCATCGCAATCTTCTATGATGCCTTCCCTTAGGCCTAGGTTTTGGAAGCTTTGAGTTAAGTCATCCCTCTCTTTGTTCAGGCCGAGACTCTGGAAATCTCGTATTAAATCTCTTTCCAATGCCAGATCTTTGTAGAAAGCCACTTCCTTCTTTAATCTTTTGATCTCTCCATGGCACCATGCAATGTAATGGATCTGCTGCTCAATTAGCTGATTTGGGAAGAATTGGGTCGGAGCTGCCGGACCTATTAGTACTTGCCTATTAAAGTAGTATGGTCCACATAGGTTGCATGCGATCGTGCGGCACTGCTCACAGTGTATTATGGCCCTCTGGAGGGTTGGTCTTTTACAGCAGGTGCAGATATTCGGCTGAGGCCATGGGATAACTGTATTGACCTTCCACTCGTGATTGCAATTTAGAATTTCCTCCGTTACCTTGATTTGTGGTCGGTATCCCCCATCGATATGGCCTAGCATAAACAGTGCTTCATCAATCCGAATGGTCTGGATGGATCTGTGGAGGTCTTCATCATCTTCGCCTTCAGAGATGCTAAAAATGGCATCACTTTGTTCCTCCCCTTCTTGGACCGAAAGTATGTCGCATGATCCCGAAGTCAGAATCGCCAAATAGTGCTACCCTTTTGATATTACGGTTGTCACTGGGGCATGGTGCTTTCATTGAGAGGCAAGAACCAATTCATCCCGAACTACTCAGTTGCGATACGTTGACTTATCTACAACTACAAAAGTCTCTACCTCACAGCTCGCCAACAACTTAGCAATTGTCTACGACCGTACTTGCCTTGCCTCTAAAGTCCACCTGAAGAACTTCAAGCTAATCCTTGAAGCCATTAACCGACTAGAGGCACGAATCAACATCCTAGAAGAAAACACCAAAATCCTCACCCATTTGCTCCTTAAGGAAGCAGGAACCCAGAAGCTCACAGGAGCAAGTTCCCAACCAGCTGAAGAAGCAATTCCCAAAGCAACCGGAGACCTCACGTCCAGACTCACCCAGGTCGAAGAGCTCCTTAAATCCATCAAGGAGTGGACTTCTGCATGAGCAAGGGAGATTACATACATACTAGGGGCACAGAATCCTACCAGTCTGCCCTACAAGCAACAGAAGGAATGGACCCCCCCGCCGTGGGAATCACCAAGCCAAGTGATCACCCAAGCGCCATCTCCGTCACAACGGCTATCATCAAGCAAAACAACACCCAGATACAGCTACTAGTGCAGATCTACGAAACATTGAAGGATATCAAAGAAGAACTGCAAAGCATCTCTAAGAGACCCTCGGGCTCCGGGTCTCTACCTGACGCCCTAGTCACCAAACTCCAGAACCTGAACTTGGGCCCCACAGAAAGGCCCAAGGAAACCAGGGGAAGGCTAAGGGTCTTCATAATTGTCAACTCAGGGACAACGATTGATCCTAAGACAGGCAAAGAAACGAAAGGGAAGGAGAGGATGGTCTTTAACTTCAAGAGGCTTAATGACCTAACAAATAAAGATCGATCTGATGCAACGCTGATTAACACCACCATCCTACAAAGGTCGATGAATGTGAGAATTTACTCAAAATTTGAATTGAAGCGGCTTTCACGGTCATGATGCACCGGACTCCATCGAATGGACAACGCGTTACGGGTGCACGATGGGTTATATGAGTGGCTGGCAATGCCCTTCGGGCTTAAGAATGCTCCTGCCATCTTTCAAAGAAAGATGGACAACTGTTTCAAGGGAACGCAGGATTTTATTGCCGTCTACATCGACGACATACTGGTATTCTCAAAAGACAAGGCATCACATACAAAGCACCTGAAGATAATGCTAGAAATATGTAAAACAAATGGGTTGGTCCTCAGCCCAACAAAGATGAAGATTGCGGTGCCAGAAATTGAGTTCCTAGGAGCAATCCTAGGAAATCAAAAGATAAGGCTACAACCCCATATAATCTCGAAGATCTCAGACTTCGAGGAAAAGGAGCTCCTCAACAAAAAGGGTCTTAGATCATGGCTTGGACTACTGAATTACGCCAGAAATTATATCCCTAACCTAGGGAAATTAAACGAAAGCATCTCATAAGAAATAAGAAGTGCAGGTGCTACCTCTGTGGCCAGGAGGGCCACTTCGCCAGAGAATGCCCCAGTGACAACTGTAATATCAAAAGGGTAGCACTGTTTGAGCAGTTACAGCTTTTCTTCGTCATCGCAATCTTCTATGATGCCTTCCCTTAGGCCTAGGTTTTGGAAGCTTTGAGTTAAGTCATCCCTCTCTTTGTTCAGGCCGAGACTCTGGAAATCTCGTATTAAATCTCTTTCCAATGCTAGATCTTTGTAGAAAGCCACTTCCTTCTTTAATCTTTCGATCTCTCCATGGCACCATGCAATGTAATGGATCTGCTGCTCAATTAGCTGATTTGGGAAGAATTGGGTCGGAGCTGCCGGAGCTATTGGTACTTGCCTATTGAAGTAGTATGGCCCACATAGGTTGCATGCGATCGTGCAGCACTGCTCACAGTGTATTCTGGCCCTCTGGAGGGTTGGTCTTTTACAGCAGGTGCAGATATTCGGCTTCTTGAGGCTGATGGTGCCGTATATCTATCAAAGGATATAGACATACGTCCATCAATCAAGTTTTGGCTTGTGACTTCTGTTGGCTGCAATGAGAAGGTGGTCCGCGCAGGTTGGATGATCCAGCTAAGTCCTTGTAATGCCGAGGAAGAGTACCTCTTTCCTTGGAGTGCTCTCACTCCATGGCTTACCAGGTAATCGACAACCCCTTGGAGTTCGTAGAGGAAGCCCACATTGGGAGTATTGGATAGCCGCCCTATTAATCCCCTTGTAATCAGGAGGTTGGCTTCGCCATTGTGCATTGTTCATACCCCCTTGTAAGCACCGTTACCTGTATTCTTCGGTAGAAGTCTCCTATTGTCAGCATTAGGTCAGGGATTATGTATACCATTTGAGATCCATGTGACAAGTCCACCTCCATGGCTGCTATGATGGCGCGATCCTCGTGCCATCGGTTATCCCTAAACAGGATGAGTGCCATTGTTCCTTCTTCCTGGCAGTGGAGGGTTTGTATCCTAACCTGTAGGACGCCCAGGTGGATGAATCTCATTCTGCTTCGTTGTAATTGTTGGTGGCTTCTTTCTTGTATGAAGTTTCTGTCTTGTTGCTGGCCATCTATGCATAGTAGTGCTTCTTCAGATCTATGCATATAAACCCTGTGATGGGCGTCATCCCTCCTTGAGTGGTACAGTACTTCTGCGGGCACTATTGCAGCCCTCTCCTGCATGGACATTTGTAATTGTACCTGAGGGTCGAGCTGCTGTTCTAGTGTGTGGGTGGTATTCCTGCCTGCTATCTGCCTTCCGATTCTTCTGAAGGCCTGCTGGGCGTTGTACAAGCGCCTATGGTTTCTCCTGTACTCATTTATATGATCTTCAAAGAGGGGCTGAGCCTCTTCCTGCGTTATGGTTCGGGTTGCCATTGTTTCTTCAGCTTGACTTGTTCCTCCTTTAATATGCTGTAAGGGTCTTTGAAGACCCTTAGCCTTCCCCTGGTTTCCTTGGGCCTTTCTGTGGGGCCCAAGTTCAGGTTCTGGAGTTTGGTGACTAGGGCGTCAGGTAGAGACCCGGAGCCCGAGGGTCTCTTAGAGATGCTTTGCAGTTCTTCTTTGATATCCTTCAATGTTTTGTAGATCTGCACTAGTAGCTGTATCTGGGTGTTGTTTTGCTTGATGATAGCCGCTGTGCCGGAGATGGCGCCTGGGTGATCACTTGGCTTGGTGATTCCCACGGCGGGGGGTCGATTCCTTCTGTTTCTTGTAGGGTAGACTGGTAGGATTCCGTGCCCCTAGTATGTATGTAATCTCCCTTGCTCATGCAGAAGTCCACTCCTTGATGGATTTAAGGAGCTCTTCGACCTGAGTGAGTCTGGACGTGAGGTCTCCGGTTGCTTTGAGAATTGCTTCTTCAGCTGGTTGGGAACTTGCTCCTGTGAGCTTCTGGGTTCCTGCTTCCTTAAGGAGCAAATGGGAGTTCACACCTTCGTAGAAATGGCAGGACCATTGTCTCTGAGAAATCAAGGGGAAGCAGCCATGCAGGAGCTACAAGCCCAGGGGCCACTGTACTCCAGCCCATGGCTGACGACCTTGAAGACTCAGACCAAGGCAATGAGTACTTGGAACAGATACAATATCTTGCCGACTTGGCAAAAGGAACGCTCTCAATTTGGGACAGATATACAAGTGAAGAAGAAGATAACTGGAGCAACCCATTTGCAAGATCTGAACAGGAGGAAGTACTTGCAGTAGGAGTAGATTCAAGCATGGAGTATCCGGCACTAAGACGCCTGATCAACACACAGCCAGAAGGACAACAACATATCTACTCATCTAGCACAGTAGCATCCCCCTATATTCCGCCAGTACATGAAGCAAACATGGGACCACCAGGTTATGCACCTGCAAGGGCAGACGACACCATCAGCCTCAGGAAGACCAAGCTACAATACCAAAGATGAAGAAACTCTAAGCGACGAAGAAGAACTAAGAGTACATTCAGTCGCGGTTATGATAGAAGGAGACGCCGCCTACGTCCCTGAGCAAGAAGAACCAGGTATCCTGGTAAGACTACTATCACCTACAGCTCGTATGCCCAAACAGTACCATAGCGGAGCTGCAGGATATGCGCTGATGGCCGATGAAGATTGTGAAATCAGCCCGTACACGAAGAAACAAATCTCAACAAGGCTAAGCTTCGAACTTCTAGGAGGAATGTATGGCCAGATAACTGCAAGGTCTCTGTTTCACAAGGACAATTCGTTGAGCATTAAAACAAGCATCATCGACAGTTGCTACAACGGGGAGGCAAGGGTTTCTGCCTACAACTTAACTGACCTGCCAATACAGGTCTACCAGGGACAGGTAATTGCTCAATTAGTCACCCATTTTAGTTATAGTCACCCCTTGATATGGGCGCCAAGAAATGAAGACGGCGATAAGGAGGAATTTGATCCGGAAGCACACGACCCCAACTACCTGGGGTGCATAATGTGCTTTGATGGATGCAACATCATAAGAGACCACAGCGCGAATGAGCCGTGTGAGAGATCCTCCGGAATAAGCAACTACGGAGAAGGAACCTCTACTGCTAACAACACACCAGCTATATTTGCACAACTACTACCCCGCGAGAAGGAGCCGCAGCCAGAAGTGACACCCCCACTACAAAGGACAGGATATAGAACACTGAGGGACCTAATGGAGAACGCAGGAAGAACGCATCATATTTTGTGTACCTTCCCTTCCTTCCGCCGTGTTTAAGAGCGCATCGTATTCAGTGGGGTAGCTCATCCTCCATTGAATCCAGGTGAGTTTTTCAATTTCGCCTAGGAGGTTCTCCATGTATTCTGCTTTATCTCTAATGTCAGTGAATCCTTGTGATGACACATGGTTCTTCGTGATAGATTCCCATCGGGCGAAGACATTGTCAAAGAGTCCCAGTTGTGTAGGGATGATGAACAGTGCTCCTACCTTTTGTTGTGCAGAGGGTAATGACCACATCTCATTGTTTTCCTCCCTCCTGAATCTTGCGTTATATGGCCTTTGGTTTGTAAATGTTGGTATGCCTGGATCTGCTTCTGCCCTTGCAGGTGCATAACCTGGTGGTCCCATGTTTTACTGGCGGAATATAGGGGGATGCTACTGTGCTAGATGAGTAGATATGTTGCTGTCCTTCTGGCTGTGTGTTGATCAGGCATCTTAGTGCCGGATACTCCATGCTTGAATCTACTCCTACTGCAAGTACTTCCTCCTGTTCAGATCTTGCAAATGGGTTGCTCCAGTTATCTTCTTCTTCACTTGTATATCTGTCCCAAATTGGGAGCGTTCCTTTTGCCAAGTCGGCAAGATACTGTATCTGTTCCAGGTACTCATTGCCTTGGTCCGAGTCTTCAAGGTCGTCAGCCATGGGCTGGAGTACAGTGGCCCCTGGGCTTGTAGCTCCTGCATGGTTGCTTCCTTGATTTCTCAGAGACAATGGTCCTGCCATTTCTACGAAGGTGTGAATTGCCAAGTGTTTCTCCATTAGGTCCCTCAGTGTTCTATATCCTGTCCTTTGTAGTGGGGGTGTCACTTCTGGCTGCGGCTCCTTCTCGCGGGGTAGTAGTTGTGCAAATATAGCTGGTGTGTTGTTAGCAGTAGAGGTTCCTTCTCCGTAGTTGCTTATTCCGGAGGATCTCTCACATGGCTCATTCGCGCTGTGGTCGCTTATGATGCTGCATCCATCATAGCACATTATGCACCCCAGGCAGTTGGGGTCGTGTGCTTCCGGGTCAAATTCCTCCTTATCGCCGTCTTCATTTCTTGGCGCCCATATCAAGGGGTGACTATAACTAAAATGGGTGACTAATTGAGCAATTACCTGTCCCTGGTAGACCTGTATTGGCAGGTCAGTTAAGTTGTAGGCAGAAACCCTTGCCTCCCCGTTGTAGCAGCTGTCGATGATGCTTGTTTCAATGCTCAACGAATTGTCCTTGTGAAACAGAGACCTTGCAGTTATCTGGCCATACATTCCTCCTGGCAGTTCGAAGCTTAGCCCTGTTGAGATTTGTTTCTTCGTGTACGGGCTGATTTCACAATCTTCATCGGCCATCAGCGCATATCCTGCAGCTCCGCTATGGTACTGTTTGGGCATACGAGCTGTAGGTGATAGTAGTCTTACCAGGATACCTGGTTCTTCTTGCTCAGGGACGTAGGCGGCGTCTCCTTCTATCAGAACCGCGACTGAATGTACTCTTAGTTCTTCTTCGTCGCTTAGAGTTTCTTCATCTTTGGTATTGTAGCTTGGTCTTCCTGAGGCTGATGGTGCCGTATATCTATCAAAGGATATAGACATACGTCCATCAATCAAGTTTCGACTTGTGACTTCTATTGGCTGCAATGAGAAGGTGGTCTGCGCAGGTTGGATGATCCAGCTAAGTTCTTGTAATGCCGAGGAAGAGTACCTCCTTCCTTGGAGTGCTCTCACTCCATGGCTTACCAGGTAATTGACAACCCCTTGGACTTCGTAGAGGAAGCCCACATTGGGAGTATTGGATAGCCGCCCTATTAATCCCCTTGTAATCAGGAGGTTGGCTTCGCCATTGTGCCATTGTTCATACCCCCTTGTAAGCACCGTTACCTGTATGCTTCGGTAGAAGTCTCCTATTGTCAGCATTAGGTCAGGGATTATGTATACCATTTGAGATCCATGTGACAGGTCCACCTCCATGGCTGCTATGATGGCGCGATCCCCATGCCATCGGTTATCCCTAAACAGGACGAGTGCCATTGTTCCTTCTTCCTGGCGGTGGAGGGTTTGTATCCTAACCTATAGGACGCCCAGGTGGATGAATCTCATTCTGCTTCGTTGTAATTGTTGGTGGCTTCTTTCTTGTATGAAGTTTCTGTCTTGTTGCTGGCCATCTATGCATAGTAGTGCTTCTTCAGATCTATGCATATAAACCCTGTGATGGGTGTCATCCCTCCTTGAGTGGTACAGTACTTCTGCGGGCACTATTGCGGCCCTCTCCTGCATGGACATTTGTAATTGTACCTGAGGGTCGAGCTGCTGTTCTAGTGTGTGGGTGGTATTCCTGCCTGCTATCCGCCTTCCGATTCTTCTGAAGGCCTGCTGGGTGTTGTACAGGCGCCTATGGTTTCTCCTGTACTCATTTATCTGATCTTCAAAGAGGGGCTGAGCCTCTTCCTGCGTTATGGTTCGGGTTGCCATTGTTTCTTCAGCTTGGCTTGTTCCTTTGTAGGAGAAGAGGATTCTGGGGAAGACACCCACTGTAAGGCCTGGGAATTTTTTATCAAAAGCTGCCTTGATCCTGTTCCCCAAATCTCCCGACATCTTCATCCATAGTTTTTCCGAAAGTTCTGGTCCTGTGTATAGCCTGCCTATTTTTGCAGCTAATCTTATATAATCATTCATATATTTGACCAGATCTTTCACATTGTCGCATGATAATGGTGCCATGGAGAGATTGAAAGATTAAAGAAGGAAGTGGCTTTCTACAAAGATCTGGCATTGGAAAGAGATTTAATACGAGATTTCCAGAGTCTCGGCCTGAACAAAGAGACACAGGAGCAACTACTTGCTGCGTGGATTTAAGGTCCGTTCCAAAGGCAGCCCTAGAAGAGATGACATACGAGGTCCATTTCAGCGGGATAAATTCAAGGCAAACAACCAAGATGAAGCTAAAGCCCGGCCGAATGCTGATAGAGACTAATACCTTCCGAATCCCATACACTTACAGTTTCCCCATGATGCTGGGGGACGACATTCAAATGATTATCGGGGCCAATTTCATCAGGGCCATGCAAGGAGGCATTCGAATAGAAGGTAACACAGTAACCATATATAAAAATGTTACCACCATTCAGACGATGCCCACAGCACACACCACGGCGGCAATTGAGGAGCTGGATCTAGAGGAAGAAGAATACCTCCAGATAAAAGAAATCGTGTACTACGCAGGGAAATCTTCCTGCCCAAAAGAATTCGAGCCACTGATCAAGGAACTCAAGGAGCAAGGTTATATATGTGATAACCCACTCCAACCCTGGTCCAAAAACAAGATAACCTGCAGGCTCGATATAAAAAATCCAGACTTCACCATCGAAGATAGACCACTTAAACAGCTCACCCTAGCTCAAAAGGCAGCCTTCACCAAGCATGTTAAGGCTTTGCTCGAAATTGGAGTAATTAGACTAGCTTCACCGCCCGCAGAACAACAAAGAATAAGTGTCAACTCAGGGACAGCGATTGATCCTAAGACAGGCAAAGAAACGAAAGGGAAGGAGAGGATGGTCTTTAACTTCAAGAGGTTTAATGACCTAACAAATAAAGATCAGTACAGTCTGCCCGGGATTAACACCATCCTACAAAAGGTCAGTAACAGCAGAATTTACTCAAAATTTGACTTGGCGGCTTCACTAGTCGCAATGCACGGACTCCATCGAACGGACAACATTCGGGTGCCTGGCGGGTTATATGAGTGGTCGCAATGCCCTTCGGCTTAAGAATGTTCTCGCCATCTTTCAAAGAAAGATGGACAAATCGCTTTCAAGGGAACGCAGATTTTATTGCCGCTTCACATCGATTTACATACCGTATTCTCAAAAGACAAGGCATCACATACAAAGCACCAAGATAATGCTAGAAATATGTAAAACAAATGGGGTCCTCACCAACAATGCCAGAAATTGAGTTCCTAGGAGCAATCCTAGGAAATCAAAAGATAAGGCTACAACCCCATATAATCTCAAAGATCTCAGACTTCGAGGAAAAGGAGCTCCTCAACAAAAAGGGTCTTAGATCATGGCTTGGACTACTGAATTACGCCAGAAATTATATCCCTAACCTAGGGAAATTACTAAGCCCCCTGTATGCAAAGACAAGCCCAACAGGCGATAAAAGGATGAATGATCATGACTGGGCCTTAGTTCGACAGATTAAACACTTGGTAAGAAATCTGCCAGACCTAGAAGTACCCCCAGAAGACTGCTTCATAATTCTAGAGACAGATGGGTGCATGACCGGGTGGGGGGGCATATGCAAGTGGAAGGCCAGGAAGCACGACCCAAAATCCACTGAAAAAATTTGTGCTTATGCGAGCGGCAAGTTCAGCCCGCCAAAGTCAACAATTGATGCTGAGATCTATGCCGTAATGAACACACTGGAAGCCCTGAAAATATACTTCCTAGACAAGCCTGAGGTCATCATCAGGACAGACTGCCAGGCCATAATCAGCTTCTTTAACAAAACCTCAAGCAACAAGCCTTCCCGAGTTCGATGGTTAAAATTCACAGACTACATCATCGCACCGGTCGCCGTAACCTCAACACATCAACGACCAAGATAACCAACTGGCCGATAGCCTGTCTCGCTTAATTAATTTCTTAACTTATGCAGAATGGCAGGAAGGACATATGGAGCAGCTTGGGCAGATCCATCCAACCCTAGAAGAGAGGGTGCGAACAATGATGACGACGACTCAACCTAAGCAATGTACAATATGAAGAGGTGTTCGCACGAGACCACCGCTCAATTATCCAACAAGATGAGGCCCTACTTCAATTCAAAAGAAGGATTCGAGCAGGAGGATTCGGACTGAGGAAGACCAACTCATCAGAACCAACTCCACCAACAAACAAGCACTGATGCCACTGCTCAGCGCTCGCGCTGCATGATCGCTTCCACAAACCGAAGTTACAAGAGTGTACTGTGCTTAGCACTTCGATAATTGGTGCCATGACTGGTACCCCACCACAAGGATGGTGGACACACAGCTGGAGGAGGCCATTGGGCTAATCAAAGACCATATCAGAACCATATCACATTTCCAGCTGTAGATTCCATTATGGTACTATTAAAGCTGGCAAATAGTGTGCCCTGTCACCATTAGTTTGCTTTTCAGAGGTGGCAAATAGTGTGCCCTATCACCTTTAGTTTACTTTTCGTACTATCAGAGGTGGCAAACAGTGTGCCCTGTCACCTTTAGTTTACTTTTCGTACAAAGAGTGTACTGTAAAGAGAAAAGCGTTTCAGAAGGCAGATCTTGCTTTCAGAAAAGCAGATCCGGGTGGAACCTTGTGAGTAAACCCTCACCCCTATAAAAGGATCCCTCGGTTACCATAGCAAGGCATTCAAGCAGCTATCACTTGAGCCTTACTTTGGTTCTCTTACTTTGAGTGCCCTACTCCTAGAGTCAAGCTTGTTCGCAATTCCCTCAGGAGCAATAAAATCTTGTGAGTTTTACTACACTCTGTTCTTACTTACGCTCCCATTCAAAGGACAGAATATAGAACACTGAGGGACCTAATGGAGAAACACTTGGCAATTCACACCTTCGTAGAAATGGCAGGACCATTGTCTCTGAGAAATCAAGGAAGCAGCCATGCAGGAGCTACAAGCCCAGGGGCCACTGTACTCCAGCTCATGGCTGACGACCTTGAAGACTCGGACCAAGGCAATGAGTACCTGGAACAGATACAGTATCTTGCCGACTTGGCAAAAGGAACGCTCCCAATTTGGGACGGATATACAAGTGAAGAAGAAGATAACTGGAGCAACCCATTTGCAAGATCTGAACAGGAGGAAGTACTTGCAGTAGGAGTAGATTCAAGCATGGAGTATCCGGCACTAAGACGCCTGATCAACACATAGCCAGGTAAAATTGATTTATAATTGAAGAGCACTGTATTTATAATTTCGTCTCACTTATTAAGTACAGTTGGTATTCTAAAGTATTACATTTTGGCATAGTCGAATAAAGAAGACGTTATATCTCGGCATAGTCGAATGAAGAAGACATTATATCTCGGCATAATCGAATGAATAAGACCGTCTCAGCAGGAGGATGTATTGTATTTCGGCTACATTAATCTCGTCTCGGTTGCCTGACATTTCCAATTTATTTTATCTTGGCAAGTCAAGTGATGGGGCATTCATTAAAGTCAAGATGTCCAACGAGACATTCTTTGTCAGCAAGGAGACATATGCCCATGCCTACTTTAGGGAAATCTGTCTACCGTATTAATGGAGTCATGTCTTCCATCAATCACGCAGGAAGTATTAATTACGCTTCAAACATAGACATCATTTATGAAGATAATGTCGTTTATTATTTATTAAAAACAGGAGGCCATCCCTTCAAAGTGCCATGCTACCATATCCTTCGTATCGCTCCGTAGAGATATCTCCGTTTATATAAGGGTAATTTGAGGAGGTGATGAGAGGTTCGAAAAAAACATCTAAACTCTTGCACTTTTGCCTTCCTTCCTTCTCCTCTACACATTGATCTCTACCTTGAGCATCGGAGTAGTTTGGTCGAGATATCTTTCGGTGCCCTTAACCGCTTTTCTTCTTTATAGGGTTCATCTTGGCAAGTCGCAACACGTCATTCGGCTGGCGTCGTGATGACATCAAGTAATCTGAGACGACACACTCTCTACTCTGGCAATTCCCACGACATCAGCAAGTCATCTGAATCACTAGTCTTCGCCTCTTTCACCACTGGACACCTCAGCATCTCGGTCTCAGCTGGAACATAATTGACGTCATCTGTGGGAAACTTGTAAACACAACTGAGATAGAGATCGGAGATCAAGGAGCAAACTCCGGCAATTGGAACTCTACTAAAGGAAATATAATGAGGGAAAGCATTATCGCCCTTATCAAGACTACCATGGAGGACGTCCTGTGCGAACACTTCCCTAGGGGTCCTACTCCGATGTCGGCATCCCCTAGCCCGGTCTAAGCCCCAACACCAGCACCCGCTCCTTCGACTCCGACCCCATCAAAGATGATCCGAATAATATCGTTACCGGTCGAGTCATCTTCAATGACGTCTCTACAAGAGTCCTCCGAAGAGGTGCTCTCCTATACATTGCTTGAAAAAGATCCCAAAAAGGGAAAAGCTCATTTGATCAACACAGACTCCCCCCTCTCCCCCAGTATCATACCAGAGAGACTCCCCAAATACTTCAAGCTGTTGTTTGTCGGGGAGTATAATGGTTCCACCGACCCAGAGGAGTATTTAGGTCGATTTAAGAAAGTTGTCCTGCTGCATAACTATATTGATAGAGTAAAGTGCAAAGTCTTCTCCCTCAACCTAGTGGGATTCGTACAAAGGTGGTTTGACCGACTTCCTCAAAGATCAATCTGCTCCTTTGAAGAACTCTCTACTCTTTTCCTCCAATACTTTGTCAATAGCAAAAAGTACCGTAAAATTATTTAGTCCCTTTTGTCTATAAAACAAAGAAGTCATGAGTCCTTGAGGGAATATATACATCGGTTCAACTGGGTGGGCATGGACGTCTCGGTTGTCTCACCCGAGATGATAGTTAATGCCTTCTCTCAAGGCCTAGTGCGAAGAGATTTCTTAAAATTCTTGATGAAGAGACCTCCGCCTCATTTTGAAGCCTTACTTGGACGAGCAGAGGCATACATCAATTTAGAGGAGGCCGAGAGAGCAGTACATGAACAGAAAAGTGTGGGGGGAGTCTAGCAAACCTCATCCGCCATGGTTGAACAAAAAATCCCTCATCCTGACACCGACTTGTCCCCCTAGAATCCCTCACACCTATACTCCGCGGTTGGCCAGAGATAAGGTAATTCATGCAGTACAAGAGACTACTCGTCCATTAATAATGTCAAGTCAACACATTCTCTTCTGTGCCTTCCATCAAGTATATGGTCACTCCACCCGAGAATGGCGCAATTTGACCGAAGAAATCAGACAAGTAATGTCAGAGCAGTAGCAGATTTTTAATGCCCAACCTAAATGTCCTCGGATAGAAGCAAGGCCAGAGTTGAGGAACCATGCTCGGCATATCCCTTTGAGGCGGATTCACCAACCTTCATCGGAGGAGCCGGATACACGAGCCTAGGCTCCACGGAGGGACAGGGAGTCTTTCCCAAGGCAGCCAGCTCCTTGGCAAGATTTGCCGAGAGACCTCTCCAACACTCCACATTGGGGTACCATCAGTATCATCACAGGGGGAGCCATGAATGGAGATTCAAACTGAGCCAGGAAAGCTTATGGAAGACGATTGGAGAACATGAAAGTAAACACCAGTCGGAGACATGCCGAAGGACCCTCAATAAACTTCGGCTCCAGGGACTTGCGAGGAGTTTCTGTTTCGCACGACATTGCCTTAGTGATCCGAGCCACCATAGCTAATTATGACGTGGCCATAATCTTCGTGGACACATGTAGCTCGATTAATATTTTATTTAAAGAAGCTTTTGTCCGCATGCAGCTCAACTAGGCTCAACTTTAATCGATGAACACGACCCTATTCGATTTTTCGGGTCATGAAGTATCTCCACTCAGTTGGATTGATTTACCTCTATCATTGGGAGAAGAGCCCCTTTGTTGGACCAGAATTTTCACTTTTACGGGGGTAGATATTGCCTCTGCTTATAATGTCACCTTGGAAAGGCCAACGCTGCATTCCTTCGAAACTACCATATCTACTTATCATCAAAAGATCAAATTCCCCGTCAATGATCAAGTGGGTGAAGTTGCGGGGGACCAAAAGGTAGCTCGAAGATGTTACATGGAAGAAGTCCAGACGGGTCTCAGGAAGGGAAAGAGGATTAAAGCTGCAAAAGTTTACACCCTCCGAGAGGAGCCACTGGGGGAAGATGAAGATGTGCATATATGGCCAGATCAACCTAACCGTGTTGTCTGAGTCACTGTCGTCTTACCATCCGAGATAAAGCAAAGGGTAGTCAGCTGCCTTGTGGACAACCGAGACATCTTCACCTGGCTCGAGGAGCAAAACCGTAGCATCTCATCAAGTCTACCAAAGTAGAAGACATTGTTAAAGACATGGCTGAGACATTCGACACACTATGTCGATACGGAATCCAACTCAATCCTAGCAAATGCATATTCGGCGGCAGAAATGGTAGGTTTCTTGGATACATTGTGACTGAGCAGGGTATTGAAGTCAACCCCGAGAAAGCTCAAGCCTTGCAAAATATGGTTTCTCCCTGAAATACCAAAGAAGTGAAAAGGTTGTTCGGAAGAATAACAGCGCTCTCACGATTCATCCTTAAGTTGGCTGAGCGGAGTCTACCCTTTTTTAAGATACTCCATAAGTCGGTTCAGTTTTCATAGGATGAAAAATGTAAACGAGCCTTTATGGAGCTAAAACAATATATATTTGGACTACCTATGCTAGCGAAGCTAGTAGCAGGAGAAGGCTTGCAATTATACTTGGCTACATCTGAAGAAGTTGTGGCCTCCGTCCTAATCCGATAGGAAGAGGGTAAGCAACTCCCTATTTATTTCGTCAGCAACCTACTAAAAGATGCTAAAAACCGATATACCACACTTGAAAAAATAGCTCTGGCTCTGCTTATAATGACCTGGAGGTTTTGCTCTTATTTTTTATCCCATCTAGTCACAGTATTGACCAACAATGACCATAGAAGAATATTGACTAACCCCGAGGCATCCGGTCGCTTGATTAAATAGACTACGGAATTTGCCGAGTATGATATTCAGTACCAACCTCGGACAACTCTTAAGGGACAAGTATTAATGGATTTCTTAGCTGAGACACCGAGATTCGAGAAGAATGAGGTATGGAAAATATATGTTGATGACTCAGCTACTAAGCAAGGAAGCGGTGTAGGAGTGTTGTTAATATCCCCTCAATAAGACATGATCCAAATAGCTGTGCAGCTCAATTTCTGGGCCTCCAACAATGAAGCTAAATATGAAGCCCTATTGGCTGGTCTTCGAGCAACTCGGCATGTTGGAGCTTCTCGGATTGCCTTATATTCCAACTCATAGTTGGTTGTAGAACAAGTTAAAGGGTCATTCGACATCAACAATCAGTGGCTCCAACTCTACATATAGGCTTACCGCAAGTTGGCAGCTGAATTCCAAGAGATGATCCTTTATAAAATTCCTCGTCCAGATAATCAGAGGGATGACGAGTTAGCTTGCATGACCAACACACTTACCACCTGGAGCCTAGAGGACTCACTGGTCGAGGCCCAACTTGTCGCCCATATAGATCAAGAGTAGAATATGCCGAGAAGCCCTCCGAATTGGAGAGATCCTTTAATTGATTATCTAAAGAGGGGAATATTACTGGATGACCGAGCCGAGACGCAGATCATCAAGAAGAGAGGGACCCGATTTGTCTTAATTGGAGATACCCTGTACAAGCGGGCTTTCGTTCGTCCCTTTCTCAAGTGTCTCAGCCACGAGGAAGCCGATTATGTCATGAGAGAAGTGCATGAAGGCTGCTGTGGAAACCATTCGGGAGGAACATCTCTAGCACAAAAGATTATATTGGTAGGATATTTTTGGCCAACCCTCCAGAAGGATGCCGCTTGCTATGTCCGTATATGCCTCAGCTGTCAGAAGCATCAGAATTTCTCTCAATAACCAGCTGAGTTATTAAATGCGTCAGCAATATCATGCCCCTTTGACCAATGGAGAATGGACATAGTGGGTCCGCTACCAACCGGGTCAAATCAGAAAAAGTTCCTACTAGTCATTGTAGATTATTTCTCTAAGTGGATGGAAGTAGAACCATTGGCCAAAATAACTGAGAAAGTTGTACTGAAATTTCTTTGAAAAAATATAGTTTGATGATTCGGCATCCCGAGAAGAGTAGTCTCAGATAACGGGCGACAATTCCAAGGCCGAAGGATAAAAGAATGGTGTCAGTAGCTAAAGGTTCAACAGACTTTCACTTTAGTAGCTTATCCCCAAAGCAATGGACAAGCTGAAGTTACCAACCGGGAGTTAATTCGGGGGCTTAAAATCAAGCTAGACCATACAGGGGGAAGTTGGGTGGGGGAGCTGCCAAGTATTCTATGGGCATACCGAATAACTCCCAAAGATAGTAAATGCCTTACTCCTTTTCATCTAGTCTACGACTCTGAAGCCCTTGTCCCGATTGAAATTGGCATGAGGTCGCCAAGAGTTTCTACTTACGCCTCAAGTAGTGGCAATAATGATGAGAAAGGATTGACAGAGTTAGGCTTGGTCACCGGGACACGAGAAAGCGTTGCTAGCCGAATGGATATCTTTCGGCGAAAGATAGCCCAGGCCTACAACAAGAAGGTAGTACCTCGCTCCTTCCAACTAGGTGATTTTGTGTGGAAGAAAATCCAGCCAGCGGGGGAGGTTTGTAAATTGACACTCCGATGGGAGGGTCTCAGCTTGGGCTGCTAATTCCTCCCGTCGGGCTACCTCCGAGGCCGCTTGCGCTTGGTCGGCCTCAAGAAACTTTATCCGCAACCCCCTCCGCTTCCACACCTTGGGTCTGGAGTTCTTCTGCTTCGGGCACTTGGAGGCGCAGGTGCTTGATCTCTCGCACCTGACTCTGTAGATCATCCTCGTAACGGAGCGCCTATGACCGGAATACGGCTGCCTCGGCCTAGGCCATCCCAAGCTCCATCTCTTTGTCGCGGAGCTGAGCCGAGATAGTCGCCACCTGGGCCTGCATCCCCTGAAAGGTTGCGGTAATGGGGGGTAGGCGTGTCATCAACTATAGGTGATATCTCTAGAACTGCAAGACAATCAAGTTGGTTAGTAAAAAAAAAAAGAAACAACAAACAAAAAACACTTTTACTTACTTGCACTAGGTGGGTGTTCATCGCATCACATAATGCGGGAACAGATTTGTCCTTCGCGGACGATTCGACCGCATCATGGATTTCCTTAAGAAACCCTCGAGGAGCCGACCACTCCCTCCTCGACACGGAATGTTTCGATGATATCCTGGGGAGATAGGGACTTGGACTGTGTAGGCGAGAAGACGACAGCTCGGAAGGAGCGGGGGCCTCTGGGTATGCCTTTGCTGGTGGAGTCGGACTGCCAGATGGTCCGGTATTACTTAGCCTAGCCGAATCATGAGGGCTTGGGTTGGGGGACCTCCGGGAGGCACTCCCTTAGAGTGAAGAGAGTACCACCCGACTCCTCTTTTGGAGCTAACGCAACTCCTCAGAATTTTCGGAGTTAATCATCTTGGCCACCATGGATGGCCAAGGTGGCAGGAGTTGATCCGAGCCTGTTTCATTTGGCGTCTCGGCAGGAGCATCTGAAGGGGTAATCATTTGTGTCCGCTTCCATTTCATCCTCTTGTTAATGGATGCCTTAAACATGACTTCAGCTGCGAAAGACATAAAACAAGTTTGATGTTAGTAATAAAAGAGGAAAAGAACCAAGTTTTTACTTAAGGAGTCACTTAGTTCAGCTTCCATCGGGCTTAGACCATAGTGGTAAGTAGCCCCTCCTCCTATAGGACATTGACGTCAAAGTTTAAGCCAGAAAGCACTTCGACTATCTCTCTGGGGTTCCCTAAGTCTATAGGTGTGGGGAATATGAAAAGCGACCCTAATCTCACTGCGATCATAGGAAGTGATGGCGCTGTGAGTCCTCAGAAACTAAAGACCACAAGTCTCGACCATCAGAAAAAGGAAGAAGGAGAGGACTCACAGGAAGGAGATCATGCCGGAGGGGCGAAAGAAGAGAATCGTCGGAGGAGATGACACTGGAGAAGTCGCTAGCGAAAAAAGGTGGCCTTTAGGTTGTGGAGGCCATTTATAAAGGGGTGTTGCATCGGTTTGTCTCTCGAGAATCCGATTTAGGGATTCATGGGATGCGTGACGACGCAGGGTAGAGCCTCGGGAAGCGAGACAATCATATCAAATCTGCACATTTATGATCCACCCTTAAAAGTAGATCTTGTCCGTTCTCGAGGGAAAACCTTAAGCACTCTCCTCCATACCTTACTAAATCGAAAGATACAATCACCAGATTCCATATTGTGTTAAGGCTGGTCTAGTCAGTTATGTTATGCATGTCCTTCGACTAGACTTGGGGGGATGCCTATGATACCGAGTAGAACTGACTTATAATTGAAGATCACTATATTTAAATCTCATCTCACTTATTAAGTACAACTGGTATTTCAAGGCATTACATCTCGGCATAGCCGAACGAACAAGTCATTACATCTCAGCATAACCGAATGAAGAAGACATTATATCTCGGCATAGCTGAATAAAGAAGACCGTCTCAGCAGGAGGATGTATTACATCTCGACTACATTATATCCCTTCTCGTCTGTCTGGCATTCCCAATGTATTGTGTCTCGGCAAGTCAAGTGACAGGGTGTTCATTAAAGTCAAGATGTCCAACGAGGCATCCTCCGTCAGTGGTCCCACTCAACAAGGAGACATATGCCCATGCTTACTTCAGGGAAATATGTCAACTGCATTAATGGAGCCATGTCTGTCATCAATCATGCGGGAAGTATTAATTACGCTCTGTATACTGACAAAATTTATGAAGATAATGCCCTCTATTATCTCTAAAAATGGTAGGTCATCCCTTCAAAGCGCCATGTCGCCATACCCTCCGTACCACTCCATAGAGATATCTCCGTTATATAAGGGTAATTTGAGGTGGAGATGAGAGGTTCGAAAAAACATCTAAACTCTTGCACTTTTGACTCGAGTTTGACTCAAGTAGTATTTTGATATTTGACAAAATGATTGACAATGTGATTGGTAATGGAAAGTCCAAGTCATGGGTGTAGGACCGTAAGTGATGCGCTAGAGGGGGGGGGTGAATAGCGGTTTCAATTCAATGTTTGGAATTTGATCGTGTTTTCGTCTCTACAATTCGTTAGTATGCACAGCGGAAATACAAATAGAAAGCATAAACTAACACAAAGACAAACACACAAAACACACCCACAAACATAAGATGTAACGTGGTTTGAAACCTTGGATTCCTACTCCACGAGTTGAGCTCAAATGAGCTCTAGTGATGCAAACCACTATTAATCAATCTCTCATTCTCGGAAAACACTCTAGAGGTGAAGAAAATCACTTATAATAGTTCTTACAATAATAAGAATAAAATACAACAAGTATACTAAGCAATACACAAATACAAGTAAAGATAATTTTACACAAAGAACTTTGGATTGCTTGCTTGTTGATTGCTTTGGACTGGCTTTGAAGGACTGGAAAACACCAACTATTCCCCTTCAGATCTTCGTAAGAACCATGACCAAAATTGTCCTCTTCGAGCTCCTTATAAAGTTGTAACTCGGGCTAATTTTCACTTAGTAGTCAACTGCCCATACCCATCAGTCGACTGCTCTTGTAGCCGTTGTGAGACAACTTAATCCAAGCTGGAAAAATTCCAACGGATAGCCAAATTAGTCAACTTCCAAACTCTAGCAGTCGACTGCTCCCCCGTCAGTTGATTGTGGAACTTTCTGTGCTCGTGGTTGCAAATAATAGTCGACTTCCCAACATGACAGTCTACTGCTCGTCTAGTCGATCGTCAATCGCAATGATCGCTAAGTCCACACGGTCGAGCCGAGCTCGACTCTTGACCCGGATCGGGTCATAATCCCGATCAGCTCGAGTCGACTAGGTTGCCAAGTGTCAAAACACTTGACCAGTCTACTGGTCTGTAACCCTAGTCGACTGATGAACCTCAACCATGAGATTTACCCTAAGTATAATCCCCTCATACTTGCTAGGCCACCCTTAGCCTAGACTTAAGCCTTCTAGTCACCTCCATCAGCCTCGTGCCTATCGGATCCCTCCAAGTCATCCATGACTTTTTCATCCATACGTTGGCCTTTAGGTGCTTCTATCGGCTATTGTCATGCTAATCGGGTCTACATTGCCAATGTACATTTGTGCTTATGCTGCTAAGACACACGCTTGAACTTTACGTCATCAAACATTGGACTTATGTCGCCAAGACTACATCTTGGACTTTACGCGACCAATATCACACCCTTGGACTTCCCAAATGCCAACTCCATGTTAGACTTTCCAAATGCCAAGACCCATGCTTGGACTTTCCAAATTCCAACTACCCAAGACTTGGATTTTCCATGAAAATCACATTGTCATATGTTTTGTCGAACATCAAAATACTGTTCGAGTCAAACTCGAGTCTGGTCAATCGTGACCTGGGCCAATTGCACCAACAATGGGTACTTGGCAATGGAAAGTCCAAGTAATAGGTACTTGACAATTGAGAAGTCTAAGCATGAGTATGAAAAGTCCAAGCATGGGTCTTTGCAATGGTAAAGTCTAAGTCATGGGTACTTGGCAAGGAAAGTTCAAAGGTATAGTCTTGAAGGCATAAATCCAAGTGGGTCGTCTTGACGGCGTAAAGTCCAAATGAACTTTGGCAGTGAAAATCCAAGTATGGATACTTGACAATTGGGAAGTCCAAGGGTGTGATATTAGCGGTGTAAAGTCCAAGCTGTAGTATTGGTGACATAAGTCCAATGTTTGACGGTGTAAAGTCTAAGCGTTTGTCTTGGTGGTATAAGTTCAAATGTACCTTGACAAAGTAGACCCGGTTAGCATGACAATAGCCAATGAAAGCACCTAAAGGCTATCATATGAATGAACAAGACATGGATGATTTGGAGAGATCCGTTAGGTATGAGGCTGACGGAGGTGGCTAGAAGGCTTAGGTTTAGGCTAAGGATAATCTATCAAGTATGAGGGGATTATACTTGAGTTAAACCTCATGTTTGAGATTCATCAGTCGACTAGGGTTATGGATCAGTTGACTAGTCAAGTGTTTGACACTTAGTAGCCTTGTCAACTCAGAGTAGTCGATTGGGATTATGACCAGTCGACTGGTTAGTAGTCGATTGGAGGATTGACTACTGTTGTGTGCCACAATCAGTCGACTGCCATGTATGGATAGTGTGGATACAAGCATAGATTGTTTGACAATCGACTACCGAGCAACAGTCGACTGCTGGTAAGGTCAATCGAGTGCTAGGGTATCTGTTGGGTAGGTTCCAGCATGGATGGAGCCATTTTGAGACAATGGATGGGAGAGCATTCGACTGGTGCCTTTTAGCAGTTGACTGATAGGTGTGAAATCAGCTCGAGTTGGAGGATTTTACAGCAATTTTTGGGGTGATTTTGAAGGAGAATTGTTGTTACATTCCAAACCTTTAAGAGCAATCCAATGCAATGAACTAGTAAGCAATCAAATATTCTTTGTGTAAATTTTTTTTTACTTGTATTTTCTTATTGCTTAGTATACTTGTTGAATTTCTTGTATTAGTGTTGTAATCACTTTGTAAGAGGTTTCTCCACCTCCGGAGTATTTTTCGAGGAGAGATTTATTAGTGGTGGTGTACATCACTAGAGCTCTCTATTGAGCTCGCCTTGTGGAGTAGGAACCCTAGGTTCTGAACCACGTTACATCTTGTGTATTGCGAGTGTTTGTCGTATTTTGTTATTGCTATTTATTTCTGCTGCGCTAACAAGTTTTGTAGACGAACACGATCGAACGAATTCCAAGTGATGAAGTGAAATCGCTATTCACCCCTCTCTAGCGACGCCAACGTTCCTAATAAGTGGTATCAGAGTGATGATGCTCTTCAGGGACTAACCGCCAAGAGAGCAAAGCGCTAGAGGGAAGAAGGAAGATGGAGGAGCCAAGTTTTAGACTAGGCCGTGACATTAACACACCACCATTCTACGAAGACTATGGATTTGAGGGTTTCAATCAATGGAAAATAAGGATTAAGAACTTCTTGATGATGGTGGATATCAAGCTATGGTTCGTCTTGATAGAAGGTTACGATTTTTTAAGGACCGAGAAGGGTGGAATCCTTAAGGTTGAGAAATGAACCAAGGAACAACTCAAGGGGTTCAAGACAAATTATAAGGAAATCAAAATGCTAAGTGATGTAATACCTAATGATGTCTTATCCAAATTAGGTGACTATAAGGATGCCAAGGAGATTTGGAGTGAATTGACAAAGTACCATGAGAATCATTCACTTGCTAAAGAAGTAGAGGAGTGTTCATCCTCTCAAGCTCAAGAAGAAGAGAGTACATTATCATCTCAAGAGCTTGTAGAGTCGGAAGTTGAGAGTGATGTAATTGAGAGGTGTCCTAAGACAATCACCTTAGAAGTTATTAATAAAATTCACTATTTGAACATACATTATCTATGTATTTGATTGAATCTTAAACTTATGTACTAAAGTCCACAATACGATGTATAACATAAGAGAAATTATGATTGGATCATAGTTTGTAGGTATCTCATCATGTGTAAATATGTAAGTATTGAAACTATCCCTAGTCAATGAATTGATAAGATTGGACATCATAAATTTTGTGAGACTAGCATATATTATGCTCTTTGATTTATCTAAACATTCGGTACTCACTGAATGTAAGCATAGGTATGCTGAGAGTGAACATGTGGATGCTAGTTATGGTAACTAGTTCATTGGAGTGACCTGCTATGAGACTTCATGTGGTTCTATATATCGTTGAAGGTCTCATTGCAGCTCGAGTGTGAGCTTCCTTAGAATTGAGGTATTCATGTCTCCTTGATCATGACACCTTATACTTTGACTTATTTATAGCCATCTACATAGTAGATGTAACTCCGGGATGATTTGGTATGAGCCAAAGTGATCGAAGGTGTTTGAATAGCCCACAGAGGATTCACCTCTCTTGGTAAAGGAGATGTATACCCTAGGCCTCTTGTCAAGATTATTACTCAGAAGTCTCTAGCCAAAGCAACATGTTAAGAAGATGGTCTTTTTGGGAACATATAGGAGTAACTTGAATCTACAGGATAAGAAAACTAACTTAGGCTAGGTGTGACGTAGTCAACCCAGTGAAGACGAACACATAGACCATATCCTGAACCATGTGGGTGTTAGTGTCAACTCTTAGTGCCAATCATGAGATGATTGATTAGGGATTATATGTATCATATTTCATTAATAACAGGCAAAGATTGATTATTATATTTCCATTATGTGTGTGTCATTAAATAAATATAATAATATCCTTGAATAGTAGGTTCTAATCTACAGTATATCAATTGGTAGAATTGATTATGAGAAGCTGTAGAGAACACTATTCTTAAACATTCCTTATCAAGTATTAATAGACAAAGGTATATATTGATTGAGACTAACATGTAGGTCAATGGATGACTTGATCTCACAAGTCATGGATATGTGATATCACATTGACACATGGATATATATATTGGAGAATATATGTACTGAATTGACCCGCTATGAGAAAGTGTCATGGATCATTATATGAGTGTCATATACTTTCTCATGTGACAATTGGTATGAATAGTCCTTAAACCTGACGTAACTACGGTTCCCTACATAAGGAGTTATATACTTTGGTATCATCTAACTTCAAACCGTAACAGGGTGCACTATAACAGCGATTTCTGGGTATGTAACGAATTATGCAGAGGGATATGAGTGATGTAGATGAGATCTATCCCTCCCATATAACGGGAGTAATATCTTTGGCCTCTTGATAGAGTATGACCACGAAATGCATGACCATACTCAAATGAGTCAATATGAGATATTGAGCTCATTTGTTTGAGTGAGTCTACTTCGGGATCAAGAAACATAAAAATCGATAAGGAGATGACCCGATCTATGCCTCATTGATCGATCTAAGATATCAAGGATAGAAGGACACTGTCATACATGATAATGGTCATGGAAAGGTTGTCGGATCTCGACTTTCTTGTAACATGGGTAGCAACGATGTATTGCTAGATGCTGCTCATTTCTTATGTATCTAAAATGATTTTAGATACATTGCCAATATTACAAGAGCCTATTGGGTCACACACAAATGACATTATATTTTGGAGATGATTTCTTTGAGTTGGACTAAAAGAAAAATTGAACATATGACCAAGACTTGAGTTAGACTCAAATTAGTTAAACTTGAGTTAGACTCAAGTTAAACCATGGAAGATAAATCATCATGCAAGTGTCATCTATCATCATGCATGATTAATGTGATTAGTCATGCATGTGAATACCAATGGTTTAGGTATTTTTGATGAGAGGTTCATGCATTTTGATGAAGAATAAAATACCAAGGGTCTTGGTATTAAGAGTCATCTTAATGAGGAGTTAAGAGGGATTGATGGCAATGGTTGCTAGTGGCTTTAAGAGGTGTGGTTTTTGTGTTTTGGGCGTGCAAGCAAAAAACACCCAAGAGAAAGAGTTCTCTTCTTCCTTTCCTTCCTCTCCTTCTTCTTCTTCCAAGTGGTCTTGGCATTTTGCTAGGGTTGCTAGCACAATGTGACTCAAAACGGTTGAGTGTTAGTGTGAATACCTTAGAGATACGGTTATCCTTATCGTATTGTGATCCAACATCATTTGGAAAACCGAGATTGCGAAGGGCACGCATCAAAGGTATACTTCTCCTTCTAGATAAGATTTAGAAAAAGTAGGATACGAAACGACCAATATAGTTTTGCATGGATCTCTGGTGGGATCCGGTTTATATATTGTTGCTGCTGCGGTTGTGCGAAGTATTCGCCCGCGATGTTGTGAACATCACGAACCGGAATTTTTCTCAACAGTGGGTATAAGATGAGTGAAAGGAACAAGGCACGAACAACTGTAGCTGTTGAAGGGTTCAGAAATGTTCTGAAGTCGATTCAGACTTTTTGGTCAATTGAGGATCATGATGTACTGCTAGGTGACTCATGATCTATTTATAATTAAAGGGTTAATTATGAATGACCAATATAATCGGGAACCTATTGGGTCACATGCACTACGGGTGATCTCGAGATGTAAAATAAGTGTAAGAATAAGATTCTCGATGAGAGAGGATATATCTGGTTGGGCCAGACCAAGAGGGTGCGAAACGGAGGCTATGAAACCTCCTATGACCTTGTCAGACTTAGCACGGTCATATCACACCTAAACGAACTCAAACGGACCATGTAAGCCTCACATGACCATGCCTAGCTTTGGTTGAAAGCGACGAAAGTCTGGGTTGTGCCTAGAAGGACACACGACTAGCTGTGTGTCCTGGCACGGTCGGGCGTGTGTAAGACACACGACTGTGTTGAGGCTCCGTCGTTTTTGGAGATTTCTCTTATGAAATTTTTTTGGATTGTTCTTATCTTAATTATGGGATAATTATGGTAAGATAGGTTCCATTTAAGCCTTCTAAAATGCCCTAATCAAGAGATCTATAAATAGAACCCTTGATAATCTTTGAAGACAAGAGTTTTTCTTAGGTTTTCTTCCTTGGTAGCCGTCTTTCCTCTCTCTCCTTCTCTTGTCTTCGCCGGTTGGCTAGCACTAATCGGAGACAAAGACTTGCTGCTTTAGGAGTTGTCTTAGGTGATTCCGACATGGATACTGATAGAGGCAAGGTTCGTTGGTCTTTCTTGTGGTTTCGATGAATTCGAAAGAATCTCGAAGGTATAACTTCTCCTTCTCTTTTTGTGTATTTATATGTGATTATGTCAAAAAAAGTTTTCTTGCCCCCATGGGATGTCTGGGATGTAATAATAATTATTTTATTCGCTTTATTCTGCTGTGCATTATCCTAGAATCTCCAACAGAGAGGTGCTTAATATCCGAAGGAGAAGAAGTCGAAGGGGTTGGAGAAGCTACCACCTCTAGGATTGAGGGGGAGGAGAAACCATCCACTCTTGAGCAAAATCAAGAGGAAGTCTCTACTTTTTGAAAGAGAAGAAGAATCCAACCAAGAGCCTCCTACCACCATCCAAGAAGGTTACTCAAGCATGCCAAATAAAAATAAAAAACACATAACATGTTTTGAGTATAGGGAGCAAGGGCATTACAAGAGTAAGTGGCCAAAAAGAGTTAAGAAGGCTCAATCGACACTAAAGGTCAAGGAAGCTAGTGCCCAAAGTCAAAAGAGCAAGAAACATATTATTTGCTTCAAATGCCACCAAAGGAGACATTATTGAAGTAAATGTCCTAGGGGGAGCCATGCAACCAAGGGAAAAGGAGGAGTGTCAAACGTAGGGGGAGTTTCTAAAGCCCTAAGGTATCATTTATTAATGCACCTTTAAATTTTAATGTCAAAAAACATGTTAGGAATAGTTTTAATGCTTTTGCTATTATTCATATTGATAAAAGGCATGCTAGCAATAAATACTTTTGTTTGGGGTGCTAGAAGTTATAATACTTTGTTTAAGGATAAATCTAGAACCAACAATCCTATAACTATTCTACCTAAGAAAATTATTAGGAAGATAGAGAACAACTTAGGCATTAACCTTAAGAAGGGCATACATATGCCTATGAAGAACCATTCCCAAAGAAAGAATGAAAATTTAAAAATTGGACAATTGGAATTAGAAAATCAAGCTTTGAGGTCAAAGCTTGAGAAAATGGAAAAAAATCGTAGAAAGATGAAAAATACAATTTAAGGGTCAAATAGACAAAATCTAGGGTTTAGGAGGCAAAAGCCTTCCAAGGATAGGAAAGGTTTGGGTCACAAACCTAAGTCCAAGGAAGTCATGCCAACCTACCATAATGTTCCATTTGACTATGGGACTAAACCTAGGTCTAGGAGTGTCAAGGTTGCTAGGGAAGTCATTCCTAAGGCTAATCTTGACAAGTGTCAAGTGACTAAGGCTTTTAAGAAGTCTAGGAAAGTCACTAACAAGGTTACAAGGGGATTTACCCATAAGGTTAACCTAGATAAGACCCAAATGACCAAGACTTCAATGCCTAGGAGGGTCATAAGGAAGGTGTCTAGGGAGATCATCCATAGTGAATACCTAGTTAACCCAAGGAGCTCAAATAGGTTTTGGATTACTAGGAGCATGATTCTCTCATGCTAGATGGGTTAGGGTGTGTCAACTTGAATTGATAAGGTAGTTAGCTTAACTATAGCAAAGTTGACACCTTAAGTCATTTTCAAGGTTATGTGATACATTGTAAATGAGGTAAGAATTGTGATCCTAAGGAATTTATGATGTGCCAATAGAATTGAAGAAGTTCGAAAATTGATCAAAATTGACACAATTGGGGTAGAGGTATGATGTGCTGAAAAGGTTGATGATTTGACACACTCAAGGGGTTTAATTGTCATTATGTCAAATTTGGTATTTGGCATAATCCTAGATAATGAAAATTAGAATTATGTCTTAGATAATGTTGTTTCACTTCATACACTTGTCATGCTTCATATGTCATATCGTATGTTTGCATGAAAGGCGTGTTTGTGAAGTATCGCATCTCACAAAAATATAAGGCTTACCTTGATTGTGCATTTCAATATCTAGAAAGGGTGAGATGCTAGGAATAAATTTTTTTGGTTATTAATACTTGTGAAAATAGAATAAAATGTCAAAACACATTAACAAATACACAAATACAAGCATAATACTAGTATAACCAATACATATTGGTGTAATTGACCTAAGTCACGATTGACCATACTCGAGTTTGACTCGAGTAATATTTTGATATTTGACAATGGGTTGACCATTGTTTGACAATGGATTGACTAAATAGTTGACATGGGGTTGACCATATGATGGAGAAGTCCAAATGGGACATTTGGCAATGAAAAGTCCAAGCCTTGTGTACTTGGCATGTAAAGTCTAAGTCAATAGTACTTGGCATGGAAAGTCCAAGCATGGGTCTTGACAATGGTAAAGTCCAAGTCATGAGTACTTGGTAATTAGAAAGTTTAAAGATGAGTCTTGGCAATTGGAAAGTCCAACATGGAGTTGGTAATGGAAGTCCAAGGGTGTGATATTGCAGGCGTAAAGTCCAAGCTGTAGTCTTGGCAGTATAAGTCCAATGTTTGGCGACGTAAAGTCCAAGCATGTGTCTTCGCAGCGTAAGTCCAAATGTATCTTAGCAAAGTAGACCTACTTAGTATCACAACAGCTGATGGAAGCACTTGAAGGTTAGCATATGGATGAATAAGTCATGGATGACTTGGAGGGATTCGATAGACGTGAGGTTGATGGAGGTGGCTAGAAGGCTTAGGTCAAGACTAAGGGTGGTCTATAGAGTATGAAAGGATCATACTTGGATTAAACCTCATGTTTGAGGTGTGTCAGTCGACTGAGGTTATGCATCAGTCGACTAGCTGAGTGTTTGCCACTTGACAGCCTAGTCAACTTGGATAAATTGACTGGGGTTACGAACAATCAACTGATGGGAATCGATTGATGCTCGACTGTTGTTCTGTGGTCTAGCAGTCGATTGCTAGGGTTTAGCAATCGGCTGTTCAAGGTGGCCATGAGCACAAAAGCTTTGGTAGTTGACTGATCAGTAGACTGTTAGGCTAGTAGTCGGTTGTTGGTAAGGGCAGTCGATTACTAGTATATCTGTTGGAGTTTTTTCTGCGTGGATTGAGCCTTTGTGAGACAACGGTTACAAGGGCAGTCGATTGGTACCTTATGGCAGTTGACTGCTAGGCAAAAATCAGCTTGAGTTGCAACTTTATAAGGAACATGAAGAGGAGGATTTTGGCCATCATTTCTTGAGGAATTTGAAGGGGAATTGCTGCTGCATTCTAGATCTTCATGACATTCCAAAAGCAACCAAAGGTTAAACATTCAAAGTTCACTTTTGTAAAGTATTTTTCTTTACTTGTATTCATTTGCTTAGTGTAATTGTTTATATCTTGTTCTTATTGTTGTATTACTTTTGTAATTACTTGTATAAGGTTTCTTCATATCCAAATTGTTCCGAGAAGGAGTGTATTAGTGGTGGTTTGCATCACTAGAGCTCATTTGAGCTAAATCCGTGGAGTAAGAACCCTAGGTTTCGAACCACATTATATGCTTGTGTATTGCATGTGAGTGTTTGTCTTTATTTTGAGTTTAGGCTTTATTATTTCTGTTGCGCATACTAACGAATTATAGAGACAAATACGATCAAATTCCAAGTGTCAAATTGAAACCATTATTCACCCCCTCTCTAGTGCGTCGCTAACATTCCTACAAGTGGTATCAGAACTAGGAGCTCTTCTACGAACTAACCATCAAGGAGCATCGCTAGAGGTTGAAGAGAAGGATGAAGGTGCCAAATCTTGGACTAGGTCATAACATCAACACTCCATCGCCTTATGGTTTTTTTGGAATTGGGGGATTTAACAAATGGAAGGAGAGTATAGAAACCTTCCTTATGATGAACATCAAAGATTGGTTTATCTTGATGGAAGGATTGAAATATCCAAGAGGGCCGAAGGGAGGATTCCTCAAGATGAAGAAATGGACCGAGGAACAACTCCAAAAATTTGAAAAAATAAGAAGGTAATAAAATTTTTAGTTGATTTAATCCCTAATGATGTTTTATGTAGATTAGGTGAATATAAGGATGCCAAGGAGCTTTGGAGCGAAATGGTAAAATTCCATGAGAAGTCTCAACCGACCCAAGAGAATAAGGAGGAATCCAAGGAGGAGGAAGAAAGCTCATCCTCTCAAGAGAGTGAAGATTTGGAGGTTGAGAAGGAATCAACATCCAAATCGATAGAAGAAGTGGAAGAATTAGAAGAAGCCTCCACCTCTAGGATTGAGAGGGAGAAGAGACCTTCCACATCGGAGGAAGAGTAAAAAGAAGCATCAACCTCCGGGAGAAGTGATAAACAAGTTCAAGAGCCTTCTACTACCACTCTAGGTAACTAAAGCATACAAATTAAAAATAAAAATCATATTGTATGCTTTGAGTGTAGGGAGCAATGACACTACAAGAGCAAGTGTCCAAAAAGAGTCAAAAAGACTCAACCAATGCCAAAAATTAATGAAAAGCCTAAGGATGTCGATGCCTCAACAATTAAAAGCAAGGAGCACATTATTTTCTTCAAATGTCATCAAAAGGGGCACTATAGAAGCCAATGCCCTAAGGGAGGAGCTACACATGTAGGAGGAGCTAAGGCAAACCCTAAGGTATATTTTAATAATATTTTTTATTTACATAATAATCAAAAACATGCTAGGAGTTATTTTAATACTCTTGCTATTATTCATAATCATGAAAAGCATGCTAAAAATAGGTCTTATTGCTTAGGTGTAAAATCTTGCAATATTAGGGTTAAGGATAAATCTAGAACAAATAATCCTAAAACAATTTTACCTAAGAAAACTATTAGGAAGGTATATGATCATTTAGGCATTAACCTTAAGAATAGTAGACATAAACTTAAGAGAAAGAATCTTTCCCAAAGAAAATGAAAATTTCAAATTTGGAAAAATTAGAGTTAGAGAACCAAGACTTGAGGTCAAGGCTTGAGAAGTTAAAGAAGACCCTTAAAAATATGATAAATTAAATTAAGGGGTCTAGGAGTCAAAGTTTAGGTGTTAGGAGGCAAGAGCCTTCAAAGGATAGAAAAGGTTTGAGTTACAAATCTAAGTCCAAGGAAGTCATGCCAACCTACCATAATATTTCATTTGACTATGGAACAAGTTCTAGGTCTAGTAAAACGAAGGTTACTAGGGAAGTTATCACTAAGGCTAACCATGGTAGGTGCCTAGTGGCCAAGGTTTCCATGAAACTTAAGAAAGCCACTAAGAAGGTCACAAGGGAAGTTATCCCTAGAGTTGACCTAAGAAATATCAAATTGACCAAGGCTTCCAAGCCTAAAAGGATTATTAGAAAGGTACTAAGGGAGATATTCCTAGTGAGTACCTAGTAAACTCAAGGAGCTCCAATAGGTATTGAGTTCATAGGAGCGTGATTTCATCACGCTAAATGGGTTAGGTTGTGTCAATCTTAAATGGATGAGTAGTTAACATAACCATAGCAAAGTCAGAACTTTAGGTCATTTCCAAGGTAATGGGATACTTTAGAAATAAGTTTGGATTTATATCCTAAAAGAATTTAGGATGTGCCAAGAGAATTTGAGAAGTATGAAAAATTGATCAAAATTGGCACAATTAGGTTGAGGTCATGGTGTGCCATTTTGAGTTTTTAGCACACTTGGGAGATTGATCTATCAAGGCAAAATTGCTTAATTTTAAAAAAAAATGACAATTGGACCAAACACTTAGGTATTATATACCTTTGTATGTCATATACTTGCCATGCATCATATGCCTTATCATATATCTACCTGAAAGTTGTGTTTATGAAGTATTGCATCTCACAAGAATATAGGGTTCACCTTGATTGTGTATTTCAAACATCTAGAAAGGGTGAGATGCTAGAAATAAAATCTTTGGATGTTAATGCTTGTGAAAATAGAATAAAAATATCAAAACACATTAACAAATACACAAATACAAGCATAATACTGATGTAATCATTACACATGCATAAACACACTAAAATGAAACAAAATCACATGAACAAATCAAATCTAGCCAAGTAATCAGAGATCAGTCGACTGCTTCAGTTAAGCAGTCGACTGAAGTCACTGTAGCATGACATAGAAAGTTGAGCAGTCGACTGATGATCCCTATCAGTCGACTGCCATTACTGTAGCTCTGCACAGAAAGTTCAATAGTCGATTGTCGAACCCTAGCAGTCAACTACTAGCGTCGTGACCCGGTCATAGAACCTCGAGCAGTCGACTGCTTTTGCAAAGCAGTCGACTAATCGTCGTGATTTTATAAGGTTGAACCATAGTAGTTCGACTTCTTCACGCGGACTTTCTTCTTCTCGATGCTCCCGACGTTCTTGCCCCTCCTTGTCCGAGTGCACGTCGGTGATTCCAACCCTCGGTAAGCCATAGTCTTGAACCCTAACCGTTTTACTCTATTTCCGTCTTTCTATCATGCTAATGGAATCCTATTTTGCTCCTATTTTTGTCGATTCTGCCCAAGCTAGGGTTTAAGTGCAAGAGACCATTTCCTGCCTTTTTTTTTCAGCGTTTGCTTGTTCCGGTCATCTCCTACAACCTCAAATCAAATGACACCTATGTAACTTCTCTAACCCTAAACCCTAATCATTTTACTTATGCAATGCTTTGATTTAACCATGTTTTTGTGCTCTTTCATTGCATTCATTACATTCATATAGACAAAAACATAGGGTAGAGCTTGGTGAAGGATCCCAGGCACCATCCCGAATGTATCAGCCCATGGCTATACATTATTTGGGTGAGCTATTTTTATAGTCCTATTGTGGGGATGCCATCCAAATCATAATGCATTACCAATTTGTGAAATTAGTTTTTTACATGCATCCGGTTAACATTGACCTACTCATGGAGTTTTACTCCAACATTGACATATTAGACTTGCATTGCAAAACACAATCTGGAATTTTACTCCGGAGATCCTATGTGAATTTCTAGAGTGTCAACCATTGGATGACACGTTTATGTTTTATCATACCCTAGATCTGACACCCCCTGCACCATTTGATCATATTACTCTTGACATTATGCATCAACATTTCTTTAATCATCCTCATCGTTTAGGTCAAAACCTATTTTCCATCAATGACCTCTCAGCTCCACATAATGTCCTATATAAGGTCATTGTTGCATGCATCTTACCCATGGTGACTAGGGGTTTAGCCATGGTTAGACCTCATTTATTCTTGTTGTATGCCATGCATCACCTACTAGATATCAATGTGGCGCTAAACATTTTTCATTGCACTGTTCATTTTTTGTCCCCTACCCAAGGGAAGGTCCATATGTCTTTTGGCCATATCATCATTGCATGGTTAGTGTCTAGAGGCATAAACATATCTAGGGGGACCTTGAGTCCACTATCGGACTCCTACGACCGCATCACCCTGAGGCACTTTGCATTGGTTGGAATGCGAACTGGCTATGGACGAATGGAGTGGTAAGCGGAGCTGGTTCATCTAGTTGGGGAGCATGGAGAGCCAGCTGCGGAGCATGGCGAGGGAGCTGCTAAGGAGGATGACCCAATGCTACCAGATGCACTGGCGGAGGGTCTCTCGACATGCTTTGCAAGCTTGGAGACTAGATTTGAGGATATTCACGAGGAGGTTGACACACAATTGGAGGAGCTCAGCATAGAACCGTCCTCCATTGGCTATCAGCTGAGTCGGATAGAGCAGCATCAACTTGAGATGTTCGAGATGATGCGGAGTTGGACGCTGAGTCAGCAGCCTCCACCTCCACCACCTTCGGGCAATGACTCTAGTGGATGTAGTTAGGATGACACTTATGTATTTTCTTTTATTTTCATAGTGAGGCTGAGTGTCTGGACATCTATTTTTGCTTGTAGGAATGACTTTAAGATAAATGAAATGTTTTATTTTGCAAAATTATGTGTCATTTATCGCCTATTATTTGGTTGATGTGTGTGTTGATGTGTACGTTTATGTATTCCTATTATGCCATGTCATGACATCATGTTTCATTTAATCATTTTAAATGTCATTATAATGTGTAAGTTTTTAATGTCATGCTTGTATTTAGGTTATATCTTTATGTCATGACATCATGATTATTGGCACATGTTTATTTATGCTATCTTATATGCTATAATCATCTTTCATGCATTTTTGGTTAATCAAATTGATTTAAGGCAAATGTCATGATTTGAAGTCTCAAGTATAAGGGAATTAAATAGAGTTGCTTAGAAAATATATGAAACCCTAAGAACTAAAATCCATATCTCACATTAAATTGACATGTGTGTGTATTGATACACCCTAGACACATGTGAGATGTTAGAAAATTAGTTAAACTCATGTGCTTATTTAGTACATCATATTGAGTTTAGAACTCATTAAATGATAATGATGAATAATGAGGAAAGCTAATGTACAAGTCATGCACATCTAGTCCATAGTCCATGGTTCAAAATAGATTTTCAAAAATATTTTAGAAAACTTTGGTGAAGTCTATCTTTTTATAGCAATTATCATTGAAAAAGTTGATACAAAGTAGGTCAAAAACAATGAAAGTTTCAATGGTTTTGAACTTTATATCAATCTCTAATTTTAATGGGTATTTTATTTTAAAACTATTTTTTCACCCATTGTATTTCATGTAAGTAATGTACGTATGGACTTTCAATATTTTTTGATATACGTATTTTTACTTATGCATTTCCAAAGCTCGTTTTTGAAAAACTAATTTCTAAAAATCAGAGAGCAGTCGATTAATGATGCTAGCAGTCGACTACTTACTGATCAAGTCGACTACTGAGCTGCTTTGGGATAAACAAGATTTGTTTAGCCCATTTTCAGCTATCCCTAGGACATGCTTTAGAAAGCATTGGAAGGGTTAAAATCTATTAAAAATGGATTAGGAGAGTTGTTTAGGGTGAGAATCAAATTTTTAAGGTGTGTGAAAGTTCAAGTTTGAACTTTTGCCCTTAATTTTGATGGCTTAGTGTTATTTTAGGTTTAGAGACTCTTCAATAACATTGTTGGTGCAATGGTAAAGGGGGAGCAAGTCTTTAGGGGGAGGTTATCCATCATGGGATAATGAATGTCTTTTTCCTCAAAGGGAGAGAATTGGAGAATGAGCATTGTCTCTCATTTAGTGATATGCAATTTATTACTAGGAAGAGTGAAGGCATCCTGGATATTTTTGGACAAAGGGGGAGCTTGTAAGATCTCATTGAGATATGAGACATTGATACCCTTAGGGAGAGCCTTTTTGATGTATGTCAAAAAGGGGGAGAATTGTAAGAATTGATAGCTTAAGTTAGGTGGCCTAACTCAAAGGTTTTGTTAAACATCAAAAAGGGAGATATTGTTGGTACAATTTGCCCAGGTCATGATTGATCAGACTCGAGTTTGACTCGAGTAGTATTTTAATGTTTAATAATGGGTTGACCATTATTTGATAATAGGTGGACTATATGATTTGCTGGTGCAATCGGCCAAAGTCACGATTGACCGAACTCGAGTCTGGCTCGAGTAGTGTTTTGATATTTGACAATGTTTTGGGGAGATTGTTGGTGCAATCGACCCAGGTCATGATTGACCAGACTCGAGTTTGACTAGAGTGATATTTTGATGTTTTGACTATTGTTTTGACTATATGGTTGACATGGGATTGACCATATGATGGAGAAGTCCAAGCATGAGTCTTGGCAAGGGAAAGTCCAAGCTTGAGTCTTGGCAATTGGAAAGTCCAACATGGGTTGGCAAGGTAAGCCCAAGCATGAGTTTTGGCAAGGGAAAGTCCAAGATGGAGTCTTGGCAAATAGAAAGTCCAACATGGGTTGGCAAGGGAAGTCCAAGGGGTGATATTGGCGACGTAAAGTCCAAGGGTGGAGTCCTGGCAGCATAAGTCCAATGGTTGGCAATGTAAATCCAAGTGGAGTCTTTATAGTGTAAGTCCAATGTGTCTTGGCATTATAGACCAGCTTAGCATGACAATAGCTGATGGAAGCACTTGAAGGCTAGCATATGGATGAACAAGTCGTGGATGACTTGGAGGGATCCGATAGGCATGAGGCTGACAGAGGTGGATAGAAGGCTTAGGTCTAGGTTAAGAGTGGTCTAGCAAGTATGAGGAAATCTTACTTAGGGTTAAATCTCATGTTTAAGGTTATCAGTCGACTGGGGCTTTGGACCAGTCGATTGGTCAAGTGTTTTGACACATGACAGTCGAGTTGACTCGTGGCAGTTGACTGGGATTATGGACAGTCGAATTGCTCAGAGTCGACTGATGTTTGACTGTAGAAAATAGTCTGACAGTCGACTGCTAGCATTGGGTAGTCGAATGATGGCTTGAGCAGTCGACTACCATGGATGGAAGTCGACTGATGGTCGGGGTTACGAGCACAGAATGCTAGGTAGCCGACTAGTTAGTCAGCTACGACCCTGGCAGTCGACTGCTAGTGTAATCGTTGGCTTGGATGCCGATGTGGATTAAGCCATCTTCTCATAACGGTATTATTGGCAGTCAACTGGGGCCTTATGACAGTCGACTGTCAGACACAAAATCAACCCGACAAAGGTTATAAAAGCAGCTTGGATGGGAGGATTTGGCAGCAATTTTCTTGGGTGATTTGGAGGAGATTTGTTGATGCAATCCAGACCTTCAAGGCTAGTCCAAGGCGATGAACAAGCAAGCAATCTAAGCGAAGTGTTGTAAAATTTTTCTTTACTCATCTTTCGTATTTACTTTGTATTTGCTTATTGTATTTCATATTACTATTGTAATCATTTGTACGAGGTTTCTCCGCCTCCGACGTGTTGTCGAAAAGGAGTTTTATTAGTTGTGTTGTCATCACTAGAGCTTGTTGAGCTCACCCCGTGGAGTAGGAACCTTGAGGTTCTGAACCACATTATATCTTGTGTATTCGTATTTGCATGTTGTGTTTATATTTGCTTCTATAGTTGTATTTCTTTATTCCGTTGTGCTAATGACGATTGTAGAGATGCAAGAACGAATGATATCCATTAATGTTGAAATGCTATTCACCCCCCTCTAGCGACGGTCATTTCCCCAACAAGTGGTATCAGAGTGAGGCTGCTCTTCTTTTGGACAAACCGCCAAGGGAGCACCTCTAGAGGGTGAAGAAGAAGATGGAGTTTGAAGAAAAATTAGAATGGGACATCAACACACCTCCACCATATGACCAGGAAGATATTCCGACATGGAGGGAGAGAATGGAGACATTCATGATGATGAACATAGAAGATTGATTCATCATCATGGAAGGTTTTGAACCCCCTAGGGATAAGAAGGGAGATGTCCTAAAATTAAAAAAGTGGACCCAAAAGCAACGCCTAAAGTTCAAGACTGAAGTTAAGGTAACAAAACTTTTAGAAGGTTTGATACCTAATGATATTTTTTCAAGACTAGGTGAATATCAAGATGACAATGAGCTTTGTAGCAAATTGGCAAAGTTCCATGAAGGTCCATCATTGGCTCAATTGGAGGGAGAGACCGAAGAAGCAAGCTCATCCTCACAAGAAAGTAAGGATTCGGAGGTCGAGGAGTGTTCGACATTCGAGAAGGAAGAGGCGGTGGAAGAGGAAGAATTGGAGGAAGCCTCCACTTCAAGGTTTGAGGGGGAGGAGAGGTCATCTACTCCGGAACAAGAGAAATCTCAAGAGGAACCATCAACCTCCAATCGAGAAGATGAGCACGCTCAAGAGGCTTCCACCACCACCCTAGGTAACTCAAGAACATTAATTCAAAATAAAAATCATATTATGTGTTTTGAGTGGAGGGAAAATGGACACTACAAGAGCAAGTGTACTAAGAAGGTTAAGAAGGCTCCACCGATGCTAAAGGTCAAGGGGACTGGAGCCCTAACCATTAAGAGCAAGGAGTACGTGATGTGCTTCAAGTGCCGCCAAAGATGGTACTATAGAAGCCAATGCCCTAGGGGGAAGCCTAGCAAGGGCCAAGAAGGAGCATCACAAGTAGGGGGAGCTAAGGCAAACCCTAAGGTAAATTTAAATAATGCTCATTCTTTAAATAATAGGCAAAAGCATGCTAGAAGTAATCTTGCCATTTATCATAAAGAGCATGCTAGAAATAGTAAATCTTATTGCTTAGGTGCAAAGTCTTGTCATGTTAGCAATAAGGAAAAATTTGGGACTAATGCCCCTAAAACAATTTTACTTAAGGCAAGTATTAAGAAAATAGAAGATCATTTAGGCTTTAATGCTAAGTGATGTGAGCAAATCATATAGGGTTTTAGGAGTAGTTTTCGCTCACATCCCATTGTATTTTATACTTGTTTCATACATATTGTACTTTATTTTACAGGCATTTCCTATTTTTTGGTTCGGAGATCTGCTCTTTGTACTTTTGTGTGCAGGATAACATTTCATGGGAAAAAGGCGCACTTTCGGAGCAAAAGAAGGACATTTGGTAGCTGTACAAAGAAGGGGACATGACCAGGGTATGTGGCTACACATGACCGTATCTGAGGCTCGAGATCGACCACCACAGTGCCACACACGGCTTGGCCGTGTGGAAACACGCGGTCGTGTGGCACTGGGAAATTTCGACATGATTCAGTAATTTTCCTTATTTTGGGGAGATCTAGCTTGATGTCTAGGAGGGACGCACGACGACCAGGATGATCCTCCGACGCCCTAAAAAGCTTCGAGAACTCGCAACGGGGAGGAAGAAAGCCGCTCAAGGATCAAGTTATGCACCTCAATGCCAGGGAGAAGAGTCACATTGTATTGTAATTTACTTTCCGTGCATAATTTCCATTATATATCTGAACATGATGATGCTTTGTGTTTCTCCTCTCATATTCATGGAGTAGCTTTTTCGATTCTAGGACTAGGGAGTAGTTTGTGTGTGTAGAACATGTTATTCTAAATATATTTCTGATTCTTGAGTTCATATTTGCAATTGGTATTGGTTTAGATTGATAGTTACGTGTTTTGGTTTTCTCTCTACTCTTCGTAGCTGATATGAGGGGTGACAACCCTCGTATCTAAGATTTAGGAGAATTAAAGAGTCTAGGGGTTGCCTCATCTTCGGTAATCGTGGATAGAAAGATGTGATAGAGTAGGAAATAAGATATGTTTTGTCTCACCGTAGGGATTGATTCGACATCCTCGTACCGCCTACCCCATCCTAACGCCAGGGGTCGACCTGGTATGGCAGAGGTAGCTTTCGATAGATGCAAAATCTCATCGAGGGAGTGCATGATGTCCCTTCTACAAGGCCATAGTTAGACGTCTAGATAATACCCAATTGGTAGCGTGTTCTGCGACATACAAGCGAAACCGAAATCCTAGAATTCCTTCAAAAGACTCATAGAAACCCTTCTCTTTCTCCGTGTGACACCATACATGCCCTCTTAATCACAACCATTAGAACTGAACTCTGAACAATAACTTCCATTGAACAGATTAGTACTCGAATCTCAGTCCCTATGGGATCGATAATCTATTTATTACTTGACGACATCCATGCACTTACGGGTGTTGAGCGCGAGTGCGCGCTTCGAGTCCTTGATGACCTTCATCATGAGATTTAAGGTCGTGTTCGCGTGCATCAAGTTTTTAGCGCCGTTGTCGGGGACTGTTGATTCGATATCGAATTGGAAGTGGAAAGTTAGATCGGACTTAGGGTAGATTTGTTTTCTTATTATTATTATTTTAATTATTTTAGTTTTAGACTTTTAATTATTTAAATTTAGTTTAGATTAATTTTAGTAGACATCTTGCTTTATTTCAGTTTTTAGTTTTTCTTCATCTAGTTTAGTGCTCCAGTTTAATTTAGTACTAATTTAGATCTTAGTTTTCTGCACTGCTGTTCCTTTCCTTGTCTATATTTTCTTGTATATAAATATGCATGCTTTTACTCATGATTATAGTCAATTTAATGTTGTGAGTTTTGGTAACATTTATTGTGAGCATTGTGGTGAAACGTGACATACCATTAACGATTGTCCAGATATATTTGAACCTTCAAAATTTGAACTAGAAGATATCACCTATGATTACAACCAGTGGCCACGAGATGAATCCTATTTATATAGTTACGACCCTGGCTACTTGAACCCTTAATATTATTTCCCAAGTGAGCACGAGAGCTATGAATCACCATATGAATTTTATCTAGAACCAAGTCCCCGCTTAGAAGCCTTGCTAGCCAATTTTACTAGGGAATGCGAGGAGCATAGCAAACAATTTATGGAGATTATGCAACAAGATCTAGCAAGAGAAGAAACCAAACGTCGAGAAGGTGGCTTAGATGACTAGATTACCCCTAATATAGCAGAGACTCACTTTAAACGAACGGGAGAGGAAGACATAGTTAGCATGGGAAGTGAAGAAGGACAATCCATTCTATCAATACTTGAAGGAGAACTTGAGGATTATATAATTGATACTTTAATCGAGAAGTGCATTGCTTCAATCAAAGCACCTCCTAACCTCAAGGACCCAAAAGAGCCTGCCTTAACCCTTACCGAAACTTTAGTTACCAATAACGAAGCTCATCTAGTGATTTGTGATGATAAAATTTCATTCGACCTAATAGAGTCTACTAATCAATTTTTTGGTGAGGATGTATGTCGTGAGTTATATTATTCACAACATATGGAGGAAACAAAATATTATGACAAACTCTTGATGATTCTTTAAAGATAAACATGCTCACTCTCGAACCAAGGAAGACAGCTAATAAATATCTTACCCCTCCACGAGCAAGATTTAAGAGATATAGCGATGAAGGACTACAAGACAGGAGGCGTAAGGGGAGCAAATATCTTGCTCCCCCATGAGCAATATTCAAATGCATCAAGAAGGGGAGGAAGAAAAATCTCCTTGGGCCACTAGAGCCAAGATGATACATGGGGGTGCAGTCGAGCTAAATACCTTAAACAAGCGCTTCTTGGGAGGCAACCCAAGTTAAATTTTACATGTTTTTAATCTTTCTGCATTCATGTGTATAGTTTAGACTTTAATTTTTGTCCATTAGCATATTTTAAAATAGTTTAGGGTCGGAAAGAACTTGCTAAGTAGAAACAAAAATCATTTTGAGCCTACACGGTGGGGTGTGTGAGAGAATTCGGACCGTGGTGCACTTCGGGAGAGAAATAGGGGGCACATGGCCAGGTCATGTGGTTTCACACGGCCATGCTCTAAGATGATTCATCTCCCTGTGGTGCACACGACCAGGTCATGTGTTTATACACGGCCATGTCGTGCAAGGGATAAAAGGGTCGTACTGTGTGTTTATTTTTATAGGTATAGGATCCCACCTAGTCCACATAGAGAGCCTGCACCTGCACCACCATCTTTTTCTACCTTTGAGCATGATGCAGGTACATCAGCCTATGATTTCTTTGAGTTCTGATCGCGCTTCGACGATATTCACACCGAGCAGCAGACATAGGGGCAACGATGGGAGGAGCATAGGACCTATACACAGACAGAGTTTTAGGACCTCCGCGATCATTTTCAAAAGACCGAGGAGTTTTATGGCCATGCATAGCATTACTTTTAGGAGGAGGCTACTCATCGGTAGGAGGTCAGGCAGTATATAAGCGATGCCCTCTCACAGTGGGCCAGGGAGGAGCACAGAGCAATCGCTGCATCCATCAACTCTCAAATAGACCACATGTATATGTGGCATCAGCAGCTCAACACTAGGTTCTCCTAGGGGCTAGACATGCCGAGGCTACCAGACTTCCTGCCTCACACCCAAGTTTTGATTTATTTTGTTTCTAGTAGTAGTTTCTATCCTGATATTTGCATTTTAGTTAGCATTCATGCATAGGTTGTTTAGTTTCGTTCAACACTTGGTCTTTACTATCTATAAGCTGCCCTAGTAGTATGTTTAAAAGTTTTCTTCATGAGTTGTTTTCATGGGTAGTTTAATTTCATTTATCTCGTGATATTTTATTTGCTCTAATGGATGCTCTAGATTTACACTTGTTAGCTTTTATTTTACACCTACACATGACGAAAATTCTGAAAGGGAAAATCTAGTACATACCTAGTTATGATTCATTTTAGTAGTCTAGTACTTTGAAATCCATAAGTGACTCTAGATTTAGCATTTTAGTTACTGGAGATGCTTAGATTGTGGAAGCCCATTCGGAAAAATCAAAATCCCAAAAGAAAAAAAAAGAAAAGAAAAAAAATGGAATAAAAAAAAAAGAGGGATAGGAAAAGATAGCGAGAAAAATTGAAAAAAAAAGAGATTATGAGGCATAGAAAAATAGTTGTCGTGGGTGGAAATGGTTAGGTGCCCCTTTGAGACCGAGTTAGGTTACTGGGAAAACACCTACCAATTTTTTCAATACTGAGCACGCCTTTGAGACTTTGTGATAGATCTAGAGAACGACCCTCGCTTTGGGTAGGTAAGTGCCTAAGAGCTGGAGACCTTAGGAAAGCTATAGGATGACGAATTTACTTACCATGGAATGAGTATCCTCTAAGAAGATTCGCTTAGCACGTGCACGAGAAGCTAACTTAGTGAATTTCTAGAACATATCTATTTTGCTTTAATTGAAAATACCACTTGATAAATCTAGTTAACATGCTAAGCACAAAACAATTGCTTTTTAAAATTTCATGGCATTGAGGTTTGCTTGAGGAAAAGCAAAGATTTAAGTCTAGGGGGATTGATGTGATCAAAATGTATAGGGTTTTAGGAGTAGTTTTCGCTCACATCCCATTGCATTTTATACTTGTTTCATGCATATCGTACTTTGTTTTGCATGCATTTCCTATTTCCTGGTTCGGAGATCTGCTCTTTGTACTTTTGTGTGAAGGATAACATTTCATGGGGAAAACGATGCACTTTCAGAGCGAAATAAGGGCATTTGGTAGCTGAACATAGAAGGGGACACGACCAAGGCATGTGGCTACACACGGCCGTGTCCGAGGCTCGAGATCGGCCACCATAGTGCCACACACGGCTTGGCCGTGTGGAAACACATGACCGTGTGGCGCTGGGTGATTTCGACGTGATTCAATTATTTTCTAGGTTTCTGGGAGATCTAGCCTGATGTCTATATAAAGGAAGCTATGCTTAAATCCTAGGAGGGACGCACGATGACTGAGATGACCCTCCGACGCCCTAAAAAGCTTCGGGAACTTGCAATGGGGAGGAAGAAAGCCGCTCGAGGATCAAGTTCTGCACCTCAACGCCAGGGAGAAGAGCTACATTGCATTGTAATTTACTTTCCGTGCATAATTTTCATTGTATATCTGAACATGATCATGCTTTGTGTTTCTCCTCTTATATTCATTGAGTAGATTTTCCGATTCTAGGATTAGGGAATAGTTTGTGTGTGTAGAACATGTTATTCCAAATATATTTCTAATTCTTGAATTCATATTTGCAATTGGTATTGGTTTAGATTGATAGTTACGTGTTTTGGTTTTCTCTCTACTGTGCGTAGCCGATACGAGGGGTGACAACCTTTGTATCTAATATTTAGGAGAATTAAGGAGGAGCCTAGGGGTTGCCTCATCTCCGATGATCGTGGATAGAAAGATGCGATAGAGTCAGAAACGATATACGTTCCGTCTCATTGCAGGGATTGATTCGGCATCCTCTTACCGCCTACCCCATCCTAATGCTAGGGGTCGACCTGGTATGGCAGAGGTAGCTTTTGAACCGGATGCGTATTCATGGCTTGTCTTGAATAGTGTTTCGTAGTCCGACTCGTCTTCGGTTTCTGATTCTGGTTCCGATTCCGATTCCGTCTCCGATTCCACCGGTTTAGCCATAAGGACTCGATCGTTGTCTTCTTCCTCGGAGGCTTCTTCCCAAGTAGCGTTGAGTGCCTTTTTATGTTTTGGTTCCTTGCTCTTGAGTTTTGGGCACTCGGACTTAATGTGTCCAAACTTGTTGCATTCATAACATCTTATGTTTGAACTTTTAGGCTTACCTTCGTTGGGTCGAGTGACGGCTCGTTTTCGGCCCTTGACCATCCTCCGAACTAGGTTGACTAGTTCGGCTTCCATTTCCGAGTCGACCTCCGAATCCGACTCATCCTCTTCTTCCTTCGGAGGTGGCTTGCTAGCGGTTTTCTTCCTCGAACCTGCAAAAAGTGCTATACCCTTCTCGGGTTCCGAGTTAGACTGCTCATGAAGTTCGAAATCATAAAAAAGTTCATCTAACCTAAGTTTAGAAAGATCCTTGGAGACCTTGTAGGCATCGACCATTAATATAAGTTAAAATAAACCAAACCATAATGGTTTATTTTAAGTTAAAATGAACCGAACCAACTTTTGGTTCATTCGTTTAAAATAAACCAAACCATTTGGTTTATTCTCCTCCATTGGATTAGAACCAAACCATTTTGGTTCATCCATTATGTCTTCATAAGACACGGCCCATCCACGCTTCCATTGCAACTGAAACGATTTCATACTCGCTTCATGTTTGGTCCAACCAAACCTAGTTTCTCTCGGTTTGAGAATCCCATTCTCAAGCTCGTTTTAAATCCTTTGGATTACGCTCGTTGTGCGTGTGACCAAATAGGTTCTCGGTTTATGTTGGCCGTCTATAATTAACCATTAATTATAGAACGATCATGAGTGGCACCTATTAGTACATCATGATCCCCAATTAACCGAAAAGATCAGCGGTTGATCCGTAACTATTTTTGAAACCCTTCAAGAATCGAATGATTCGTGCCCCATTCCCTTCACTCATCTTATACCTCCCCACTAGGCTGACTATGTCACACCTAGCCCAAGTATCATTTCCTCGTCCTACGGATTCTAGTTACTCCACATGTATCGAAGAGTACCTTACTCTAAACATGTAATGCTTTGGCCAAAGACTTTAGTAACAATCCGACGAGAGGCCATGGGTATACATCTCCTCGCAAGGAGTGGTGAATCCTTTATAGGCTATTCAAACACCTTCGATCACTTCGACTTATACCCAATCATCCCGGGTCCACATCTCCTTAGAGATGCTTGCTTAAGATGTCAAAGCATAAGTCTCTATGACCAAGATGACTTGAATACCGCAAGTCAAAGGAACATCGCACTTAAGCCACAGTAAGAACTTCATTGACATATCTATATATGCAGAGAACCATATGAAGTCTTACGGCTGGTCACTCCAATGAACTAGTTACCATAACTAGCATCCACGATTAACTCGACATCACTATGTCTCCACCAATGAGAATCACCGCTTGGATACACCAAGGAGTATACTCGTGTTAGTCTCGGAATTGATGGTGTCCAAATCCATCAATTCATCGACTAGGGATAATTCCGATACATCACAATTACACATGTAGAGATACTCACTAGTTGTGATCCAATCACAAATTCTCTCATGCTGTGAATCGTATCGTGGACATTCAATAAATGAGTTTAAGATCCAATCAAATACATAAAACATGTATACTCAAATAGTGAATCTTCATTTATCATATAAATGGTTCATACATAAGGTGATTGCCTTAGGACATCTCTCATATATTACTAACAGACTCCCACTTGGCCTAATGCCAATCGCTACGGTATCCAATACCATAAGCTCGAACATGACACTCAAACTTACTTTGAGGTAATGCCTTAGTCAAGGGATCCGCTATGTTCCTTTCAGTGGGAATTTTCTCGATTTGTATTTCGTTCCTACTGATGATCTCTCTGATAAGATGATAGCGGCGAAGCACATGTTTGGATCATTGATGAGACCACATTAAGTTCAGAGATGAACTTCTTGATCCAAACCGCTTTTTCGCCTAAAGTCGCAATTTATTCTCGCTTAGTGGCAATCCGCTATAGCGTCAAGCTTGGAACCTTTCCAACTTATTGCGCTCCATTCTAGGTGAATACATACCCGCATCGAGACATGGAATCATCCTTGTCCGTCTCGAGTCCGCATCCGTGATACCCACGCATCACCATGTACCCTTCTCCATATATTAGGAACACATCCTTAGTTCTTCTCAAGTACTTAAGGATCGCCTTAATACCACCCAATGATCCATTCCTCGATCGGATCGTATCCGCCGTGACACTGTGAGCGCATACGATACATCGGGCCTTGTACATAACATAGCATACATGATAGATCCTATCATGGATGCATAGGAATCTTACTCATGCAAATCCTCTCGCCTTCTCACGACACATAGACTTCAAAGGTGTACCCATGCCCGATGGGTAAGAAACCTTTCTTGATTCCGACATGCTAAACCTCTTTAGCACTCGGTCTATATATGTAGATGCGAAAAGACCACAAACTGCTTCGATCTATCTCTATAGATCTTAATCCCGAGGATGTAGGTTGCTTCTCCCAGGTCTTTCATGAAGAATGTCTTGGATAACCAAACCTTCACTGACTGTAAGATTGAAACATCATTTCCTATAAGTAATATGTCATCGACATACAATACTAGGAACACGACTGCACTCCCACTAACCTTCTTGTACACACAAGGTTCGTCTGGATTTTGTGATAAATCAAACTTTTTGATTGTCTCATCAAAACGGATATTCCAGCTCCTGGATGCTTGCTTCAATCCATAAATGGACCGTCGCAATTTGCATACCTTGGTTTTATCAACCGATGTGAAACCCTCAGGCTGTATCATATACACGTCCTTGAGCAGGTTTCCATTAAGGAAAGCTGTTTTCACATCCATCTGTCATATCTCATAATCATAATGAGCCGCTATGGCCAGGAGCATCCGAATGGATTTAAGCATAGCTACAGGCGAATAGGTTTCGTCATAATCAACACCTTATTTTGATTTATATCCTTTCGCACTAATCTAGCCTTATAGGTAATCACATTACCATCCATGTCGGTTTTCTTCTTGAAAACCCACTTGCACCCTATAGGCTTTATGCCTTCAGTGGGTCAACCAAGTTCCAAACTTGGTTTTCATACATGGAATCCATTTCGACTTCATGGCACCAAGCCACTTATCCCTTTCTCAACTTGTCAAGACTTCTTCATAACTGTAGGCTCTCATCATCAATGAGTAACACGTCGCTCGATTCTCTTACGAAATCCATATCTCTCGAATATTGGTTCTACCAGATCTACGAAGATGTGGTGTTACAATAGGTCCAAGCCGATTGCTCATCACTATGAGTTGTCTACCGTCAGCAGGCTTCACCGTATCTCATCAATGTCTATTTGAGTCTCTCGAGCCTCCTCAAGCTCGACGACACTCCCACGCTTTCTTGCAAGAGAAACTCTTTCTCTAGAAACACAAAGATGCCTCAAACAAACACCTTTGTTCCACAGATGATAGAATCGTAACCCCTTGCTTTCCTTAGGTATCCAATAAATAGACATTTATCGACTTAGCATTCAATTTGTCCGATACATACCCGCTTCACATAAGCAGATAACCCCATATCTTCAAGTAAGATACATGAGGTTTCTTACTATTCCATATCTCATATGGAGTAGTTGAGACTACCTGTAGGCATTTTGCTTAACAAGTAAACACCGCTCAAGTGCATAGCCCCAAAAGGACTTGGGAAGAGTCGATGATTCATCATTGACCGACCATGTCCAACAAGGTCCTAAGTACGCCTCGATACACCATTATGTGTGGTGTATAGGGCGGAGTCCATTGAGACAATATACCATTGTCTCTTAGATAATCAAGAAACTCTTGACTTAAGTATTCACCACCTCGATCCGATCGAAGTATTTTAATACTCTTGTCATGTTGTTCCTCTACTTCATTTCTGAATTCTTTGAACCTTTCAAAGGCTTCAGACTTTGTGTTTCATCAAGAACACATACCCAAACCGTGAATGATCATCGGTGAAGGTAATGAAGTAGCTATAGCCTCCTAAAGCTTGAGTTGACATAGGTCCACATACATCAGTATGTATTAGACCTAGTAACTCTCCCACTCGTTCACCTTTTCCAGTGAAAGGTAACTTAGTCATCTTGCCTTTTAAGCATGATTCGCATGTATCGTATGAATCCAATTCAAACGATTCCAGAATTCCACATCGGTGTAATTCGGACATGCGTTTCTTGCTTATATGGCCAAGACGACAATGCCACATATAGGAGTCTATTTGATTATCCTTTAGAGCGCACTTGTTGCTCACTTCGATATTGAAAACGTCACTGGATACGTCCAACGTATAAACACCATTGCTTAAAGTTCCAGAACCATAAAGAACTCCATTCAAATTTATGTAACAACAATTGTTACTAAAAGTCAAATGGTACCCATTTCTATTTAAACAAGAAATAGAAATGATGTTCTTTATCAATGAAGAAACACAAAAGCAATTGTCCAGTTCTAAGACAAGTCCTGCAGGGAGTTTCAACAAATACGTTCCGATGGCGAGTGCAGCAACCTTTGCTCCATTCCCAACACGTAAATTTGGCTCTCCTTTGACGAGTCTTCTTCTATTCCTTAGCCCATGTGTGTCATTACATATATGTGAGCCACACCCAGTATCCAATACCCAAGTGTTTGAGGAAATAGAATGATAATTAATAATGAAGATATCTGAAGAAGATGGGGCATCCGATGCCTTATTCTTCGTCACGGACTCAAGATAAATCTTGCACTTTCTTCGCAAATGGCTCTCCTTGCCATAATGATGGCAAGTTTCCTTTTGTGCTAGTTCTACCTTCGTAGCCTTTCTCTTCTTTCCCTTCTGCTGTTCCTTTGACTTTCTCTTAGAACCTTTCTTCGAGGAATCAACTAACAAGCACCCCCCCTCGCCATGCTTCTAAGACTCCACACTTTCAAAGATATTGAGCAAGATCAGATGAGCCTTCTAGCATCTCAGAGGTGAAGAGGAGCTTTGAGACTTCGAACCTTTCGAATCTCACTTGCTCATCAACCAACTCACAAAGATGAAGGACTATGATATGAGCATCCATATGCTCATGCTGCTTTCGTAGCTTGGGTTCCATCGCGGCTAGCATGATGCAACTCATTTGTTCAGAATCACTCACATGTTTCTGATAGACCAATAATTGATCCGGAGTTGCATCGTCACTAGGATGGGCGGGAAGAGGCGCTTCGAGGACAAACGCAAGCTTTTCACCTTGAGAACAATTCTCAAGTTTCTAAGCCAGTCCAAGAAGTTCGGCCCAGTCAATTTATTCGAATCCAAAATGGAACGCAAATTAAAAGACAACATGATCAATTTTAGAAATACAAAACGAGCATATATGAGAAAGATGATTTTTAAAATGCATCAATATACATTTATAAATCCCATTCATTTTTCGAATTCAAAAACCCTTGAAATCAATTCGGGAGATCGTAGGTCAATCTCCGAATGGGCTGATATCCAATATAGATAAGAACAACCTTGGAGTGAGTCCAATAAGCCATTCTTAGCTATGATGGTAGGTATCAAGTATACCGATTACATATCATGTATATGTAACTATCACAATGTGCTATCAACTAATTGAATGTTTACACATACATTGGGTTGTTAACACATTAACAAGTATGCATCATATGCATAGCACCCAACTTCACCTCTCTTCACATCGACCTTGGAGTGAGTCCAACAAATCGATGCTCCAAGTTAGAGCCGACCCATTAATCGCGAAATAGTTTTAATATGGTTAGAGCGCATTCAACCAATTAGCCAGGCTTGGAGTGAGTCCAACAACCCAAACTAACGATTGACCTCTGACTCTTACCATATTAGAGTTAAACTTATTCCAATGATTTGAACATGTTCAGGTTCGAGCCGGGCTTGGAGTGAGTCCAACAACCCAAACAAGAAACAGAACTTTGGTTCTAACCATATTAATGGAAGGTGTAAGCTTTAATATTGAGTTAGGGTTTTTATGTCTCATCCTCTTTGCATGCAAATAACTATTATCTATATGGCATGACATACATGGCATACATCTACATGTCACGACACGCATGACATAATGTTATGCATCTAATGCAATTACATGACATACAATTATGTCATGTATATATTTCCTTATATGTCATAACTATTTATGGAAATAAAATATATTTAAGATTTGATTCTCCAAATCAAATCATAATTAAATTAGGAAACAAATTTCCAAATCTAATCACATATTTTATTCATGAAATTATTTGATTAAGGAAAATCTATTTAGGAAACTAATTTCCTAAATCATTAAAACTACTTATGGAAATAAAATATATTAAGATTTGATTTCCCAAATCAAATCATGATTAAATTAGGAAACAAATTTCCAGAATCTAATCAAATATTTTATTTATGGAAAATATCAATTTCCATAAATACTTCTAACTTTCCAAAAGTGGAAGATTTCCATAAATACTTCTAGACTTTCCAAAATTGAAAAATTTCCATAAATACTTCTAAATTTCCAAAATTAGAAAATTTCCAGAAATAACATTATGACTATTGCAAAACCATTTTACGATTATGTCGAAACACAACCTGGGCTCTGATACCACTGTTGGGTTTCCGGCACCGCGGCGTGTGTGTGTTCGATCACGTTTCGTAAACATGAACACAGCGGAAGCAATAAAAATAATAAATCAACATTTATTACAACACACACAACACACGCATGCATATTACAACAAGTGTAGACATAACCGTAAATTTAAATTTGCAATAAAAAGAAATTTATCTACGTTATACCTTTCGTATGACGTGTAGCGGGAACGACATCAACCGGAACGATCCTCGCTAGAATCGTCTCTATCCGTATCCACGCCGAGTTCCTCGGGATGACTTCGCTAAGCCACGAGCTTCGTCTTCGTACGGGTTACTAGCCTCGTGTTGAAGACGACGTGATCGAGAGATGATCACGATCCGAATCCAAATTCGGATCCTAATACGAGTTCTCAAAACTCGCTTCTCCGGAGAGGTATTTGCCAACCAATTGACAAATCCTTCGTCCTCCACCTCAGAGGATTATCGGAGATCGAATCCCCGGTAAGGTAGACACTGTCGGAGCTCTAACCGTCGTCCAAACTATGCTCCGACGAGAGGAGAACAAGCTGTCCAGAAAACTGGACAGCTTTGGTGGAGGAGATAGGCGCCGGCCAACCAAGGGAAGATAAATCTCACCTTGATGCCAAACCTAAAGGAGATCACTGGAGTACCAACCGGCAGCAGCTCGACGCCGGCGAGGGGGAAGGTCAGCACCTTCTGGACGCCGGTTGGAGCCTCAAGGTGGGCGGCGGCAAGGAGGAGGAGAGTTGGCTCCGAATTTCTCCAAGGAGAGGTGGGCGGCAACTTAGGGTTGTGGATTAGGTCTTAACAATCCCTTAAGCCCTTTTTTATAGAGAACTAATTCTCTTAATGGTTATTGGATCATAACCATGAGGCCCGTTAACCCGCTCCATTAATATAAGTTAAAATAAACCAAACCATAATGGTTTATTTTAAGTTAAAACGAACCGAACCAACTTTTGGTTCATTCGTTTAAAATAAACCAAACCATTTGGTTTATTCTCCTCCATTGGATTATAACCAAACCATTTTGGTTCATCCATTATGTCTTCATAAGACACGGCCCATCCACGCTTCCATTGCGACTGAAACGATTTCATGCTCGCCAATGTTCGTCCAACCAAACCTAGTTTCTTCTGGCCGAGAATCCCATTCTCAATCTCGCTTTAAATCCTTTGGATTACGCTCAGCGTGTGACCAAATAGGTTCTCGGTTTATGTTGGCCGTCTATAATTAACCATTAATTATAGAACGATCATGAGTGGCACCTAGTAGTACATCATGATCCCCAATTAACCGAAAAGATCAACGGTTGATCCAGAACTATTTCTGAAACCCTTCAGCAGCTCGAATGTTTCGTGCCCCATTCCCTTCACTCATCTTATACCCACTTGGTTCAGGACATGGTCTATAGTGTCAGTCCCCACTAGGCTGACTACGTCACACCTAGCCCAAGTATCATTTCCTCATCCTACGGATTCTAGTTACTCCACATGTATCGAAGAGTACCTTACTCTAAACATGTAATGCTTTGGCCAAAGACTTTAGTAACAATCCGACGAGAGGCCATGGATATACATCTCCTCGTAAGGAGTGGTAAATCCTTTATAGGCTATTCAAACACCTTCGATCACTTCGACTTATACCCAATTATCCTGGGTCCACATCTCCTTAGAGATGCTTGCTTAAGATGTCAAAGCATAAGTCTCTATGACCAAGATGACTTGAATACCGCAAGTCAAAGGAACATCGCACTTAAGCCACAGTAAGAACTTCATTGACATATCTATATATGCAGAGAACCATATGAAGTCTTACGGCTGGTCACTCCAATAAACTAGTTACCATAACTAGCATCCACGATTAACTCCGACATCGAGAATCAGCTGATACACCAAGGAGTATACCTCGTGCTAGTCTCGACAGAATTGATGGTGTCCAAATCCATCAATTCATCGACTAGGGATAATTTCGATACATCACAATTACACATGTAGAGATACTCACTAGTTGTGATCCAATCACAAATTCTCTCATGCTGTGAATCGTATCGTGGACATTCAGTAAATGAGTTTAAGATCCAATCAAATACATAAAACATGTATACTCAAATAGTGAATCTTCATTTATCATATAAATGGTTCATACATAAGGCGATTGCCTTAGGACATCTCTCATATATTACTAACAACACTCACCCATCGCGATGTATTCGGCTCAGGTGGTAGATAAGGCAACACAGTGTTGCTTCCTACTGCACCAACTCACTAGACTCGAGCCGAGAAGTTGACAACAACCACTCGTGCTCTTTCTATCGAGCTTACTACCGGCATAGTCCGAATCGGAGTAGCCGGTTAGTTCGAACTCGGTAGATCTAGGGTACCAAATACCGACATTAAGTGTACCCTTTAGATATCTAAGGATACACTTGACTAGAGTTAGGTGAGACTCCTTGGCACCAGTTTGGAACCTTGCGCACATACTTACTGCAAATAGGATATCAGGTCGGCTTGAAGTTAAGTAAAGGAGACTCCCTATTACTCTCCTATAGTATTTTAAATCAATTGAGTTTCCGATTAAATCTTCTTCTATATTCACATTAGTTGCCATTGGGGTATTAATAATTTTAGCGTCTTGCATTCCAAAGCGTTTAATTAATTCCCTAGTATATTTTCGTTAATGTAGGTATATTCCATCTTTAGTTTGTTTAATTTGTAGACCTAAGAAGAAACTTAACTCGCCTACTAAATTCATTTCAAATTCACTTTCCATAAGTGAAATGAACTCATTTAGTAGGATTGAGTTGGTGGTTCCGAAAATAATATCATCTACGTAGATTTGGGCTATGAATATGTCTTTACCTAAGGTTTTTACGAAAAGGGTTGGGTCAACTACACCTTGGTTAAAGCCTTTGGACTTAAGATAAATCGAAAGTCTCTTGTACCAAGCTCGCGGAGCTTGTTTAAGTTCATAAAGAGCTTTCTTTAATCTAAGGACATGATCAGGTTTGTCTAAACTTTCGAAACCGGGGGGTTGACTAACATAAACTTCTTCTTTAATGTATCCATTTAAGAATGCAGATTTCACATCCATTTGAAACAACTTAAATCCTCGATGTGCTGCATATGCTAATAGCATTCGAATGGACTCTAATCTAGCTACTGGGGCATAGGTCTCGTCGTAATCTAAACCTTCGACTTGACTAAACCCTTTAGCGACTAGTCTAGCTTTATTTCTAACCACTTCACCTTTATCATCAAGTTTATTTCTAAACACCCACCTTGTTCCAATGATTGTTTTATCTTTAGGTGGTGGTACTAATTCCCATACTTCGTTCCTAGTGAATTGAGCCAACTATTCTTGCATTGCAATAATCCAATCGGGATCAAGAAGAGCTTGGTCAATAGTTTTGGGTTCAATTTTAGAAATCAAAGATATTTGACTAAGGTTTCTGTATGAGGCTCTAGTTCGAACTCCTAGACTTGGATCACCTATCACTTGGTCGATAGGATGATTCGTTTGAGTCCTAGTTGGATTTGGGTTTGAGTCTACAACTTGATTTATAGGAAGACTCGTTTGAGTTCTAGTTTGGTTGGAGTCATCTATCACTTGGTCGATAGAGTGACTTGGTTGACTTAGGTTAGGATTAACACTAGACCTGATCTCCGGATCAGAGTTAGGTCTAGTATGAATCGGCTCGCTAATTGGGGTCTGGGGTTTGTAGGTTCGTGTCCTTCATCAAAACTACATTGATAGTCTCCTCGACTCTAAGGGTGTCGTGGTTATATACTCTATAATCTTGTAGAGTAGTATCCTAGAAAGATTCCGGTCGTGGTTTTGGATGTAAATTTCCCTAGGTAATCCTTAGTGTTTAGGATATGTACCTTACATCTAAATACCCTAAAGTACTTGATGTTAGGTATTTTATCGTGATAAATCTCGTATGAGGTCTTAAGGTGCCTCTTTACCATAAGGATTCTATTTTGGACATAGCATGCCGTACTCACGGCTTCCGCCCAAAACCTATCGGGTAGGTTATACTCATTTAACATTGTCCTAGCGGCTTCTTGTAGGGTTCTATTTTTGCATTATACTAGGCCATTTTGTTGTGGAGTTCTAGGGCAAGAGAACTCGTGGTGGTATCTATTTAGGTTACAGAATTCTGTAAACCTATGATTTTCAAATTCACCACCATGATCAGTCCTAAGTCTTTTGATTTTAATGCTTTGTTGATTTTCTATTAACTTAAATAGATTGATTAATTGATCTAGGGTATCATTTTTGTGTTTGATGAACCTAACCCAAGTAAATCTAGAATAGTCATCAATTATGACTAAGGTAATTTACTCTGCTATGACTTAGCTGTGTGAATCAAATAGATCCATGTGTAGGAGCTCAAGCACACTTTTGGTCTGCTCTGACTAGTTAGTTGATGTTGTGTCCTAGATTGTTTACCTTGTTGACAAGCATTACATATTTTATTATCCAAGTTGTTGAGGTTAGGCAAACCTCTGACTAAATCACTCTGACTCATCTTGTGGATGAGTCTTGGGTTTGAGTGACCGAGTCGTCGGTGCCATAACCATGATTCCTCTTGCCGTGTCATAAGACCCTTAGTTGAGGAGTTAGTTAAGTTGATAGTATAAATGTTGTTATTTCTAGTCCCTTTAAGAATTGTTTTAGAGGTTTCATTTATATTAATTACGCATTCATTTTCTAGAAATATGACCTTATAGTTATTATCACACAATTAGCTTACACTAAGTAAATTATACTGAAAATTTTCTACTAATAAAACATTTTGAATAACAAAATTTGAATTGAGCTCAATATCACCTGATCCGATGATTTTGAGCTTGCCGTTATTTCCGAAGGCTACCGATCCTTGTCGTTTGAATCGAAGCTTCGAAAACTTGAGTTGATCCCCGGTCATGTGTCGAGAGTAACCACTGTCCAACATCCATTGATCCTACACGCAAGGTAGTTGGATCGGATATTGGATTTATTAAAAATTGGTTGAAGATTATTAACCTAAATCATCTCACCTATGTCTATATGATCAAACATGTTAATCCTATATGTTCTTGTGAGATGACTTCCAATTTTTTTAGTTGAATTAAGTTTAATGACTTAAACACTTGTCAACCTTGCGTTAGATTCGGATTTGACCTTAGGCTCATCAAGTCACCTTTTCAAGATCATGACTTCTAGGTCGTGGAGAGGCACAGAGGCCTTCTTTGATCGTAACAACGACCACTTCCTTAGACAAAGCCATTTTCAAGAAAATAGAGACTTGACTCACCTAAGACCACTTCCTGGTCTAACTAGTCTAGGATACGGCGAGGTAGCTTCAGCTAGTTTCGCTCGGTCAAATGCACCGAATTAGATATGCCTTATCTAGCACGAATACACAAGACTCCGCTTTCCTAGCGTACTATCATCTCGCCGCGTCCTGGTACTATGTTATCAAGTATTGACGAGTTATAGTCCTATCTAACCATTCTAAAAAGGAAAATCAAACTAAATAAAAACCTAAGCATGCAATTTCTAAGTTAAAACACAAACAAATTTCGTACTAGCTCCCCCTGGACCGTTGAATCGATTCGGTCTCTCCACATAGTGGATTTGGTTTTTGGGAACCCAGTACTGGTTTGATCCTAAGTTTGAAATCAAGGTGGTCTTAGGGACCCATGCTTGGACACATTTTCTATGTCTACTTACGATTGACATATACGACTTATTGGTCGTGTTTGAGCTAAACCCTAGCCCGACCTTGTTGTACACGGCCCTTTGCGATCCAAGTAGGAGGTCAAGTCCTTTGGATCCCAAAGTAAACCTTTCCAATGTATTCCTAAGATCTTCGACTTGACTTTTCAAGAGTGAGTTCTCAACTTCGAGTTTTTCAACTCGAGTTGAGTCCTTCTCTTGAACTCGACTAGTCGAAGAGGTTAGGGAGACCTCGTGTTTGAGGAGTTTAACTTCCTCAACCAGGGTCTCGACCTTGGACTCGGACTTAACTAACTTTTTATTTAAAAACTTAATTGCACTATAAAGAGTAGTAATAAGAGACCGACTTACCTTGAGTGTATCTTTTGAACCGGATGCATATCCGTGGTTTGTCTTGAATAGTATTTCGTAGTCCGACTCGTCTTCGATTTCTGATTCTGGTTCCGGTTCCGATTCCATCTCCGATTCCACCGGTTTATCCATAAGGACTCGATCGTTGTCTTCTTCCTCGGAGGCTTCTTCCCAAGTAGTGTTGAGTGCCTTTTTATGTTTTGGTGCCTTGCTCTTGAGTTTTGGGCACTCGGACTTAATGTGTCCAAACCTGTTGCATTCATAACATCTTATGTTTGAACTTTTAGGCTTACCTTCGTTGGGTCGAGTGACGGCTCATTTTCGGCCCTTGACCATCCTCCGAACTAGGTTGACTAGTTCAGCTTCCATTTCCGAGTTGACCTCCGAATCCGACTCATCCTCTTCTTCCTTCGGAGGTGGCTTGCTAGCGGTTTTCTTCCTCGAACCTGCAAAAAGTGCTATACCCTTCTCGGGTTCCGAGTTAGATTGCTCATGAAGTTCAAAATCAGAAAAAAGTTCATCTAACCTAAGTTTAGAAAGATCCTTGGAGACCTTGTAGGCATCGACCATGGATGCCCACAAGGTAGTCCTCGGAAAAGAGTTTAGGACATACCTTATAAGGTCGCGGTTTTCGACCTTTTACCCGATTGCATGTAGGTTGTTGACTATGTCTTGGACACGGGCGTGGAGTTGCGTCGCGGACTCGTGTTCCTATATTTTTAGGTTATATAGTTTATTGAATAGAAGATCACGCTTACATACCTTGGCTTCATCGGTCCCTTCGTGTAGCTCCACTAGTTTTGTCCAAAGATCCTTTGCGCTTATGAAGGGGCCGACACAATTTAGCTCCTCCTTGGATAGGCCGCATTGAAGGATTTGAGTTGCCTTAGCGTCGGCTTCAACTTGTCTTTTTGTCGCAATGGTCCATTGGTCATAATCCAAGGATTCACCCACTTCGTTAGTCGGAAGTGTGAATCCCGTTTGGATTATGATCCACATCTCGATTTGGGTTTTAAGAAAGCATTCCATCCGACCCTTCCAATAACAGAAGTCATCTCCGTTGTAAAACGGAGGTCGGACGGTGCTAAAACCCTCGAGATGGGCCATTTGGAAGGAAAACCTTGCACAAAAAAATACAAAAAACACGAAAAAGGGTTCCAAGACTTCGCCTTGGATTAGTGGTGCGGGAAATAAAAAGAAACAAACGAGAAATAGAAAGTTAAGCAAAAAAATAAGAAACTAAATAAAAAGTAAGTACTCACAACCTTCGATGTCCCCGAAAGGCTACTAAACGTCGATTTTTGAGGATGAAAACAGCTTGTTACGGGGGTAAACCCCAGTAAGAAGTGTAGATCTCTCAGAGAGCTTCGATTTGGTGGGTAGATCGTTTCGTGAGTCCCCTTGTAGCAAAAGTTATGCTCGTTTGATCGTGAGGTACTCCGAAGGCGATTAGTACTTGCAAAAAACACAACCAAAAACTATGTACCATGACTTGGTCTTGGATTAGTAGTGTGGGAGAAATCTTAAAACAATAAATACGAAAAGAAAATTGCTCGATTGATGGTTGCACCGAATCTGAGCGCCCCCGGCTCTGATACCAATTGTTGGATCGATCGGATCGCTATAGGGGGGGTGAATAGCGATAGAAATTTTTTGTTAAAATGCGAGTAGACACCGCGGAAGATAAAAACAAAAATAGACACAATAGACACAAAGGTTTTACTTGGTTCGTAGCTGAAGGCTACTACTCCAAGGCCCTAGTGGTCCTTGACCACGTACGGAGGGCAAACTACTAAAAAGCTCCTCCTCGTTGGAGGTAGGAGTTAGACGGATACACAAGATGATAAAAGCTCAAGGTAGAGGGACACTCCCCCTCTCCTTGATATGATTTAAAGCTCGAAATAAGAACAACTTATAAACTGAAATATGATTCAAACTTGGCCAAAGGATGGAGGTTGAAGCTCTAGTCGTCGTCTCGGCAACGCTTCGTCGTAGGGATGTCGGAGAGTCGGAGCGTATCGGAAGCACTTGGAAGCTTTTTAATTGATGAAAAACCCTAAGACAATCCCTCCTTTTATAGCCTTTGAGCCCCTCATCGAATGAGTCTTCAACCAATCACAAATGGACACAAAAACTCCTTGAAATGGGGTGATAAGCCTTGACTCCTCGAATCTGATCATTGACCATCAGTCGACTAATGGCCATCATCAGTCGACTGATGGAAGCATCATCGATCAGTCCGACCTTCTAGCCGATCGATCGACGGCAATGAGTCCTCCAAGTCGGCAATGATCGATGCTTGCTGCAAGTCAAAGTTAGCTCAACAAAAACATAATTTCGACGGTCGTCGACCGTCCGATCTCGACCTAGACCATCTATATGATGTCTTTGGTTGGATCTACGCTTAAGATCATCCCCGTAACGAGGATACGACCTCACTTACGCTCGCACACACGAGCTTACCTCGATACTTACGTGTTGCTTTTGCTTCCGACCTTCCACTCGATTCCTTCGGCTCCCTCTGAAGTCACTCGAGTGTCGCCCGACCACCGTGGCTTCCTCCGGGTGTCGCTAGCCTTCAGCTTCAGCTATAGCAATCTTCTGCACACTCGATTCAGCTCGTGAGATAACGACATGAGCTTAACTTTGTATCGTTTACTATAATCAAAACTCAGGTTCGACTTAGGTGCCTACTGCACCAACAACCCCTAGAGTTAACCTAGGCAAGCCCAAATGACCAAGTCTACCAAGCTTAGAAGGGTCATTAGGAGGGTATCTAAGGAAGTTATCCCTAAGGAATACCTAGTAAACCCAAAAAGCTCCAATAGGTATTGGGTGTAGAAGATTTGAGGCCGCTAAAGAGGGGGTGAATAGCGTTGACCGTACGTAGATGGAAAACGTTCGCGATCGTCTCTACAAATCTCGTTATGCGCAGCGGAATAGAAATAATAAAAGCAATAATGAAAAGATACAATCACGAACGCAAGCACAACACGAGGATATAACGTGATTCGGTACCGTAACAGTTCCTACTCCACGGATTGGGTTCGTACGAACCTTAGCGATGCCACAAACACCACTAAGAAATAAAACTCCTTCTCGACAACAAGTCGGAGGTGGAGAAACCTCGTACAATGAATTACAACAAGTAATACAAAGTAAACAAGCAAATACAAGTGAAAAATCTAAAGAACACTTTACAAACTAGGGTTTTGAGCGCTTGCTTGTCGGTTGCTTGGATGAGCTTGAAGGACCCTGAAATGCACCTGCAAATCGCCTTCAAATCGCCTCACCAAAGCCCCCAAAGAACTGATGCTTGAGTCTTCCACGAACAGCTGCTTTTATCCTCCATCGGGATTCCGCAGGATCGCCATAAGTCCCTAGTCGACTACCAGCACTGTAGATGTGAGACAACGGCTCAATCCACATTGGACAAGTTCCAATGGGACTCTTGCGATCAATGCTCGTAGTCAGTGACCGATCATATTATGGCCGCTTCGCGGCTCGACATGTAACTAGCGTGATCGCCGACCCTTAGCCGATCATCAGAGACATCACCGATCGCTTCCTCGAGCAATTGCCGTGAGCAATTCCATCTCTAAATTGGCAAATCGAACTCGTCAACTCACACAATGAACCGCCATGCTACAATGACCGCCAACCTCAAACGTGAGGTTTTAACCCAAGTATGGTGCCCCCATACTTGCTAGACCACCCTTAGCCTAGACCTAAGCCTTCTAGCCACCTCCATCATCCTCACGCCTCTCGAATCCCTCCAAGTCATCCATGACTTGTTCATCCATCGCGCTAGCCTCCAGGTGCTTCCCTCGGCTATGTCATGCTAACGGTGTCTACACCGCCAAGGCACATTGGACTTACGCTGCCAAGACTCCGCTTGGGCTTTACGCCGCCAATATCAATCCCCTTGGACTTCCAAATGCCAAGACTCAAGCTTGGACTTTCCCTTGCCAACCCATGTTGGACTTTCCATGCCAAGACCCATGCTTGGACTTTCCATTTGCCAAGACCCATGCTTGGACTTCTCATTTGCCAAGACCCATGCTTGGACTTCTCATGCCAAGTACACAAGACTTGGACCTTCCCAATTGCCTTTCCCATAATCACATGGTCAACCCCAGTCGACCATCAAAGTCTCCCTCGAGTCAAACTCGAGTCTAGTCAATTATAACCTGGATCGATTGTATAAACAATCTCCCCAACATATTAACCGACATCAATGTCAAACATCAATGTCAAACCACTTTGTCAAATCCCTTTGTCAAACATCAAAACATCACTCGAGTCAAACTCGAGTCTGGTCAATCGTGACCTGGGCCGATTGCACCAACATTGGGTTCCTAGGAGCATGATCGATTCACGTTAAATGGGTTAGGGTTTGCCAACTTTAAATGGATTGGTAGTTAACCTAACCATGGTAAAGGTGACACTTTTGGTCATCTTCAAGGTTATGTATATCTTGGAAATATGTTTGAATTTTAAATCCTAAAAGATTTTAGGATGTGCCAATATTATTTAAGAATTATGAAAAATCAATCAAATTGGCACAAACTAAGTTTAGAGGTCATGGTGTGCCATTTTGGGTTTTTGGCACACTTGGGGGATTAGTAGTAATATGGCAAAATGAATTTAATTCTAACAAATGACAATTAATACTAAAATTTAGGTATTATATAACTTTAAATTTTATTTACCATGATTGATTTACCATATACCATGTCATGACATCATATTTACTTTTATCATTTATATGTCATGATCATGCTTAGATTTATGTCATGTATATTTAAATTTAATCATATGCCATGACATCATGATCATTGGTCATGCTTATTTATGTTATATTTATGCCATGATCATTTCATGCATTAATAAAATTGATTTAAGGACTATGACATGACTTAAAGTCCCATGTATAAGGGAATTAAGTAGTGTTGCATAGAAAATACATGAGACCTTAGATTAGGATGAACCAAAATTCACATCTCACATCAAATTGACTTGTGTGTGTTTTCATACACCTTAGACATATGTGAGATGCTAGGAAATGAGTTAAGTTCAAGGTGCATAGTTTTTGCATCTAGATGAACTCAAACTCATCTTATATCATGAGTGGATCATGGGGAAAGCTAATGTGCAAGTCATGTGCATTGAGCCCATTGATCATGATCCAATATAGGTTTTCAAAAATATTTTAAAATTATTTTAGAAAACCTTGGTGAAGTCTATCTTTTGATAGCAATCACCATTGATGGAGTTGATACAAAGTAGGACCAAAACATTGAACTTTTTAAGGGTTTTGAACTTTGTGTCAATCTCCTAATTTTATGAGTAAATTAATTTTCAAATATTTTTCACCTATTGTATTTATCATAAGTATTATACATATGAATTTTCGTGATTTTTCATATTATGTATAATTACTTATGAATTTTTGAAATTCATTTTTGATTTTTGATTTTTGCATTTTGCAGATATCGATCACGCTTGATGGCAATGATCGATGCATAGTAGTCGATTCGAGTTGTGAGTCATCGCGGTGATTGTAAACAAGGATGTTTAGCCCATATTTTAATTATGTTAGGTTACCCTAACTGCTCCTAATCCTAGGATATGCTTTGGAAAGCATTAGAAAGGGTGAAAATTCATTGGATATGGATTAGGAGAGTTGTTTAGGGTGCGTATCAATTTTAAGGTGTGTGAGAGTTCATGTTTGAACTTTTCCCCTTAATTTTGATGATTTAGTGTTCCTAAAGGCTTAGGGACTCTCCAAGGGCATTGTTGGTGCAATGGTCAAGGAGGAGCAAGCCTTTAGGGGGAGGTATCCATCATGGGATGATGAATGTATTTTTTCTCATGAGGGAGAGAATTTTAGGAGAATGTGAGATGCCCAATTTGCAAATTGGGAGAGTTTATAGGAGGGCCTCTCTTAAGTGATATGAGACTTATCACTAGGAAGAGTGAAGACATCCTAGGTGCTTTTGGACCAAGGGAGAGATTGTAAGATCTTATTGGGATATGAGATATTGACCTCCTTGAGGAGAACCTTTTTGATGTATGTCAAAAAGGGGGAGAATTTATGAAATGACCAATTTGGAAGAATTGGTAAGGAGATTTGAGTTAGTTAGCCTAAGTCAATGGTTTTGTGGTTTTTTGTCAAACATCAAAAAGGGGGAGATTGTTGGTGCAATCGACCCAAGTTATGATTGACTGGATTTGAGTTTGACTCGAGTAGTGTTTTGATGTTTGACAATCTTTTGGGGAGATTATTGGTGTAATCGACCCGGGTCATGATTGACCGGACTCAAGTTTGACTCGAGTGGTATTTTGATGTTTGACGATGGTTTAACCATTGTTTGACTATATGGTTGACCATTATTTTGGGGAGATTGTTTGAGTGGTATATGATGGAGAAGATCAAGTTTTGTGTACTTGGCATGAAAAGTCCAAGCATGTGTCTTGGCATGGGAAAGTCCAAGATTGAGTCTTGGCAATTGGAAAGTCCAACATAGGTTGGCAAGGAAAGTCCAAGCATGGGTCTTGGCAAGGGAAAGTCCAAGCTTGAGTCTTGACAAATGGAAAGTCCAACATGGGTTGGCAAGGGAATTCCAAGGGGCGATATTGGCAGTGTAAAGTCCAAGGATGGAGTCTTGGCAGCATAAGTCCAATGGTTGACGGCGTAAATCCAAGCGGAGTCTTGGCAGCGTAAGTCCAATGTGTCTTGGCGGTATAGACCAGCTTAGCATGACAATAGCTGATGGAAGCACCTGAAGGCTAGCGTATGGATGAACAAGTCATGGATGACTTGGAGGGATCCGATAGGCATGAGGCTGATGGAGGTGGATAGAAGGCTTAGGTCTAGGCTAAGAGTGGTCTAGCAAGTATGAGGGCATCATACTTAGGATTAAATCTCATGTTTAAGGTTATCAGTCGACTGGGGATTTGGACCAGTCAATTGGTCAAGTGTTTTGACACATGACAGTCGAGTTGACTCGTGGCAGTCGACTGTGATTATGGACAATCGAATCGCCGTAGTCGATCGATGTTCGATCAGAGAAAATAGTCCGGCAAATGATCGCATTGGGTAGTCTCATCGATGAGTTTGAGCAAATGACTATAATGGATGGAAGTCGACTGATGGTTGGGATTATGAGCACAGAATGCTAGGCAACTGACTAGTCAGTCGGCTATGATCCTGGCAGTCGACTGCTAGTGTAACCGTTGGCTTGGATGCCGACTTGGATTAAGCCATCTTCTCACAATGGTATTGTTGGCAGTCGACTGGGGCCTTATGACAGTCGACTGTCAGGCGCGAAATCAACCCAATGAAGGTTATGAAAGCAACTTGGATGGGAGGATTTGGCAGTGATTTTCTTGGGTGATTTGCAATTTGCAATCCAGACCTTCAAGGCTAGTCCAAGGCGATGAACAAGCATAAGTCCAATGGTTGGCGGCGTAAATCCAAGCGGAGTCTTGGCAGCATAAGTCCAATGTGCCTTAGCGGTATAGACCAGCTTAGCATGACAATAACCGATGGAAGTACCTGAAGGCTAGCATATGGATGAACAAGTCATGGATGACTTGGAGGGATCCGATAGGCATGAGGCTGACGGAGGTGGCTAGAAGCTTAGGTTTACGCTAAAGGTGGTCTAGCAAGTATGAGGACATCATACTTGGGGTTAAATCTCATGTTTGAGATTATCAGTCTACTGAGACTTTGGACTAGTCGATAGGTCAAGTGTTTTGACATTTGGCAGGCGGGTTGACTAGTGGCAGTCGACTAGGATTATGGATAGTCAAACTACTTAGAGTCGACTAATGTTCGATTGTAGGAAATTGCCTGGCAGTCGACTGCCAACATTGGGTAGTCGATTGATGGCTTGAGCAGTCGACTGTCATGGATGGCAGCCGACAACTGGTTAGGGTTACGAGCACAACGCTCGATAACTGACTAGTCAGTCAACTACGACCCTGGCAATCGACTGATGGGTTATTGCAGTCGACTGCTAGTGTAACCATTGGCTTGGATGCTAACGTGGATTAAGCCGTTGTCTTACAATGGTACTGTTGTCAGTCGACTGGGGCCTTCCAGTAGTCGACTGCTAGGTGCAAAATCAACCCGATGAAGGTTATAAAAGCAGCTTGGATTGGAGGACTTTGCAACGATTTTCTTGGGTGATTTTGAGGGGATTTACTGCTGCAATCCAGACCTTCAAGGCTAGTCCAAGGCGATCAACAAGCAAGCTTTCTAAGCAAAGTGTTGTAAAGTTTTTCTTTACTTGTCTTTCGTATTTACTTTGTATTTGCTTGTTGTATTTTGTATTACTGTTGTAATCGTTTATACGAGGTTTCTCCGCCTCTGATGTGTTGTTGAGAAGGAGTTTTTTTAGTGGTGTTGTCATCACTAGAGCTTGTTGAGCTCACCCCGTGGAGTAGGAATCTTGAGGTTCCGAACCACATTATATCTTGTGTATTCTTATTTGCATGTTGTGTTTGTATTTGTTTCTACAGTTGTATTTATATATTCTGCTGTGCTAACAATGATTGTAGAGATGCAAGCACGAATGATATCCATTAACGTCAAAATGCTATTCACCTCCCCTCTAGTGATGGTCATTTCCCCAACATGATTAACAAGGGGTTGCCCATATGATGAAGTTCAAATGAGACACTTGACATTGAAAAGTTCAAGTCTTGTGTACTTGGCATGTAAAGTCTAAGTCATGAGTACTTGGTATGGAAAGTCCAAGCATAGATCTTGGCAATGGCAAAGTCCAAGTCATGGGTACTTGGTAATTGAAAAGTCCAAGCATAGGTCTTGGCAATTGGAAAGTCCAACATGGAGTTAGTAAGCGAAGTCCAAGGGTGTGATATTGGCGGCGTAAAGTCCAAGCGTGTATCTTAGAAGTGTAATTCCAAATGTATCTTGGCAAAGTATACCTGCTTAGCATGACAATAGTCGATGGAAGTACCTGAAGGCTAGTGTATGGATGAACAAGTCATGGATGACTTGGAGGGATCTAATAGGTGTGAGGCTGATGGAGGTGGCTAGAAGGCTTAAGTCTAGGCTAATGGTGGTCTATAGAGTATGAAGGGATCATACTTGAGTTAAACCTCATTTTTGAGGTGTGTCAGTTTACTGGGGTTATGAATCAATCGACTAGTTGAGTGTTTGACACTTGACTACCTAGTCAACTTGGATCAGTCGACTTGGGTTACGAGCAGTTGACTAACGACAGTCGACTGATGCTCAACTGCTATTCTTTGGTCTAGCAGTCGACTGCTAGGGTTTAGCAGTCCACTGCTATTAAGGGCAGTCGACTGTTCAAGGTGGACACGACCACAAAATCTTTGGTAGTTGACTGATTAGTTGACTATCAGGCCAGCAGTCGACTGCTAGTGTATCCGTTGGAGTTTTTTCAGCGTGGATTGAGTCGTTGTGAGACAACGACTATAGGGCAGTCGACTGGTGCCTTATGATAGTCGACTGCTAGGCGAAAATCAACCCAAGTTGCAGCTTTATAAGGAGTACGAAGAGGAGGATTTTGTCTAGCATTTCTTGAGGAAATTGAAGGGGAATTGCTACTGCATTCTAGACCTTCAAGGAATTCCAAAAGTAACCAAAGATAAAGCATTGAAAGCTCACATTTGTAAAATATTTTTCTTTACTTGTATTCATTTTCTTAGTGTAATTGCTTGTATCTTATTCTTATTGTTGTATTACTTTTATAATCACTTGTACGAGGTTTCTCCACCTCCGGATTGTTCTGAGAAGGAGCGTATTAGTAGTGGTATGCATCACTAGAGCTCATTTGAGCTCAACTCATGAAGTAGGAACCCTAGGTTCCGAACCACATTATATGCTTGTGTATTGCATGTGAGTGTTTGTCTTTGTTTTGAGTTTATGCTTCATTATTTCCGCTATGCATACTAATGAATTGTAGAGACAAACACGATCAAATTTCAAGCATCGAATCGAAACCACTATTCACCCCCCTCTAGCGCGTCGCCAATGGTCCTACAATACACATGTGACAAACACCCAAAATATAACAAAATTGAGTTTAACAAATCAATCCTCAAAAATTTCAGTTGAATATTCAGATATCACTCAACTACATCAGGCAATCAGTCGACTGAAGTTATTGTAGCACGACAGAGAGAGTTGAGTAGTCAACTGTTGAACTCTAGCAGTTTACTGCTAATGTTATAACACAACAACATAACCATGATCAGTTGACTGCTTCGGGACAACAATTGACTGATGGCCATGATTTTATAACGTTGAACCCCAGCGATTCAGCTTCTTCACGCGAACCCTCTCTTCTACAATTCTCTCCTTCTTCCCTTCTGAGCTTCTTCGACGATCTTGGCCTCCGATAAGCCCTAAAACTCCAAACCTAGGACTTTTAGGCTACTCTTTTGCTTTATCAAGCTAATGGAAGCCTTTTCTCTTCCTAATTTCACTAATTCTGTGCAAGCTAGGTTCCTAGGCTAAAGGGTGTTGGGTTTCCGGCACCGCGGCGTGTGTGTGTTCGATCATGTTTCGTAAACATGAGCACAGCGGAAGCAATTAAAAATAATAAATCTATATTTATTACAACACACACAATACACGCATGCTATTACAACAAGTGTAGACATAACCGTAAATTAAAATTTGCAATAAAAGAAAATTATCTACGTTATACCTTCCGTATGACGTGTAGCGGGAACGGCATCAACCGGAACGATCCTCGTAAAATCGTCTCTATCCGTATCCACGCCGAGCTCCTCGGGATGACTTCGCTAAGTCACGAGCTTCGTCTTCATACGGGTTACTAGCCTCGTGTTGAAGACGACGTGATCGAGAGATGATCACGATCCGAATCCAAATTCGGATCCTAAAACGAGTTCTCAAAACTCGCTTCTCCGGAGAGGTATTCGTCAACCAATTGACGAATCCTTCGTCCCCCACCTCAGAGGATTACCGGAGATCAAATCCCCGGTAAGTTAGCCGATGTCGGAGCACTAACCGTCATCCAAACGACGCTCCGACGAGAGGAGGAGAAGCTGTCCAGAAAACTGGACAGCTTGGTGGAGGATATAGGCGCCGGCCAACCAAGGAAAGAAAAGCCTCACCTTGATGCCAAACCTATAGGGGATCACTGGAGGGTCGCCGGAGTGTTCACCGGCTGAAGCTTGGTCGCCGGCAATGACTTGGACGGCGGCACAAAACCTGGGCGGCGGCAATCCTAGGGTTGGCGCCGACTAGGGGAGGAGAGGGAGGGGCGGCAACACAAGGTTGGGCGGCAACTCTTGATTAGGGTTTTGGATTAGGGTTTAAGCCCTATTTTATAGAGAACTAATTCTCTTAATGGTTAATGGATCATATCCATAAAGCCCGTTAACCCGCTCCATTAAGATAAGTTAAAATAAACCAAACCATGATGGTTTATTTTAAGTTAAAACGAACCGAACCAACCTTTGGTTCATTCGTTTAATATAAACCAAACCCTTTGGTTTATCCTCCTCCATTGGATTAGAACCAAACCATTTTGGTTCATCCATTACGTCTTCATAAGACACGGCCCATCCACGCTTCCATTGTAACTGAAACAATTTCATGCTCGCTTTATGTTTGGTCCAACCAAACATAGTTTCTCTCGGTCTGAGAATCCCATTCTCAAGCTCGTTTTAAATCCTTTGGATTACACTCGTTGTGCGTGTGACCAAATAGGTTCTCGGTTTATGTTGGCCTTCTATAATTAACCATTAATTATAGAACGATCATGAGTGGCACCTAGTAGTACATCATGATCCCCAATTAACCGAAAAGATCAACGGTTGATCCAGAACTATTTCTGAAACCCTTCAGTAGCTCGAATGAATCGTGCCCCATTCCCTTCACTCATCTTATACCCACTTGGTTCTGTGACATGGTCTATTGTGTCACCCCTCACTAGGCTGACTACGTCACACCTAGCCCAAGTATCATTTCCTCGTCCTACGGATTCTAGTTACTCCACATGTATCGAAGAGTACTTTACTCTAAACATGTAATGCTTTGGCCAAAGACTTTAGTAACAATTCGACGAGAGGCCATGGGTATACATCTCCTCGCAAGGAGTGGTGAATCCTTTATAGGCTATTCAAACACCTTCGATCACTTCGACTTATACCCAATCATCCCGGGTCCACATCTCCTCGGAGATGTTTGCTTAAGATGTCAAAGCATAAGTCTCCATGATCAAGATGACTCAATACCGCAAGTCAAAGGAACATCGCACTTAAGCCACGAAGAACTTCATCGACATATCTATATATGCAGAGAACCATATGAAGTCTTACTTGGTCACTCCAATGAACTAGTTACCATAACTAGCATCCACGATTAACTCCGACATCACAATGTCTCCACCAAGTGAGAATCACCGCTTGGATACACCAAGGAGTATACCTCGTGCTAGTCTCGTAATTGATGGTGTCCAAATCCATCAATTCATCGACTAGGGATAATTCCGATACATCACAATTACACATGTAGAGATACTCACTAGTTGTGATCCAATCACAAATTCTCTCATGCTGTGAATCGTATCCTGGACATTCAGTAAATGAGTTTAAGATCCAATCAAATACATTAAACATGTATACTCAAATAGTGAATCTTCATTTATCATATAAATGGTTCATACATAAGGCGATTGCCTTAGGACATCTCTCATATAATACTAACAGACTCCCACTTGGCCTAATGCCAATCGCTACGGTATCCAATACCATAAGCTCTAACATGACCCTCAAACTTACTTTGAGGTAATGCTTTAGTCAAAGGATCCGCTAAGTTCCTTTAAGTGGGAATTTTCTCGATTTGTATTTCGTTCCTACTTATGATCTCTCTGATAAGATGATAGCGGCGAAGCACATGTTTGGATCGTTGATGAGACCTTGGCTCTTTCGCCTATGCAATTGCTCTATTGTTGTCGCAGTAGACCGGTATTGCTTCAACAATGGTCGGAATCACACCAAGTTCATGAACGAACTTCTTGATCCAAACCGCTTCCTTTGCTGCTTCCGAAGCTGCAATATATTCTGCCTCAGTGGTAGAATCCGCTACAGTCTCTTGTTTGGAACTTTTCCAACTCACTGCGCCCCCATTCAAGGTGAACACGTATCCGCATCGAGACCGAATCATCCTTCCGTCTCGAAGCCGGCATCCGTGATACCCGCGTATCACCATGTCCCTTCTCCATATATTAGGAACACATCCTTAGTTCTTCTCAAGTACTTAAGGATCGTCTTAATACCGCCCAATGATCCATTCTCGGATCGGATTGGTATCTGCCGTGACACTCGAGCGTCACGATACATCGGGCCTCGTACATAACATAGCATACATGATAGATCCTATTGCGGATGCATAGGGAATCTTACTCATGCAAATCCTCTCGCCTTCGTGCGGCGGACACATAGACTTGAAAGGTGTTCCCCATGCCCGATGGGCGGATAACCTTTCTTGGATTCCGACATGCTAAACCTCTTTAGCACTTTTCGGTCTATATATGTAGATCGCGAAAAGACCAAGCAACCGCTTCGATCTATCTCTATAGATCTTAATCCCAAGGATGTAGGTTGCTTCTCCCGTGTCTTTCATGGAGAATGTCTTGGATAACCAAACCTTAATCGATCGTAGAGATTGACACATCGCTTCCTATAAGTAATATGTCATCGACATACAATACTAGGAACACGATCGCACTCCCAATCGACCTTCTTGTACACACAAGGTTCGCTCGATTTTGTGAGAAATCAAACTTTTGATCGTCTCATCAAACGGATATTCCAGACTCTCGGATGCTTGCTTCAATCCATAAATGGATCGCCGCAATTTGCATACCTTGGTTTTATCAACCGATGTGAAACCTCAGTCAGTGTATCATATACACGTCCTCGAGCAGGTTTCCATTAAGGAAAGCTGTTTTCACATCCATCTGCCATATCTCATAATCATAATGAGCCGCTATGGCCAGGAGCATCCGAATGGATTTAAGCATAGCTACAGGCAAATAGGTTTCGTCATAATCAACACCTTGTTTTTGACGATATCCTTTCGCCACCAATCTAGCCTTATAGGTAATCACATTACCATCCATGTCGGTTTTCTTCTTGAAAACCCACTTGCACCCTATAAGCTTTATGCCTTCAGGTGGGTCAACCAAGTTCCAAACTTGGTTTTCGTACATGGAATCCATTTTCGACTTCATGGCACCAAGCCACTTATCCCTTTCTGAACTTGTCAGCACTTCTTCATAACTGGTAGGCTCCTCATCATCAATGAGTAACACGTCGTTCGATTCACTTACGAGAAATCCATATCTCTCAGGAATATTGCGTGTTCTACCAGATATACGAAGATGTGGTGTTACAATAGGTCCAGCCGATTGCTCATCATTATGAGTTGTCGGTTGTTGTGCTTCACCAGGTATCTCATCAATGTCTATTTGAGTCTCTCGAGCCTCCTCAAGCTCGACGACACTCCCACTGTTTTCTTGCAAGAGAAACTCTTTCTCTAGAAACACAGCATGCCTTGAAACAAACACCTTTTGTTCCACAGGATGATAGAATTGGTAACCCCTTGTTTCCTTAGGGTATCCAATAAATAGACATTTATCGACTTCTTGTCATACAGCGTGACAACCCCATATCTTCAAGTAAGATACATGAGGTTTCTTACTAGCCCATATCTCATATGGAGTAGTAGAGACTACCTTGGTGGGACTCGCTTTTAACAAGTAAACGGTCTGAAGTGCATAACCCCAAAAGGACTTGGGAAGAGTCGCATGATTCATCATTGACCTGACCATGTCCAACAAGGTCCGGTTACGCCTCTCCGAATCACCATTATGCTGTGGTGTATAGGGCGGAGTCCATTGAGACAATATGCCATTGTCTCTTAGATAATCAAGAAACTCTTGACTTAAGTATTCACCACCTCGATCCAATCGAAGTATTTTAATACTTTTGTCATGTTGTTTCTCTACTTCATTTCTGAATTCTTTGAACCTTTCAAAGGCTTCAGACTTGTGTTTCATCAAGAACACATACCCAAACCGTGAGTGATCATCGGTGAAGGTAATGAAGTAGCTATAGCCTCTTAATGCTTGAGTTGACATAGGTCCACATACATCAGTATGTATTAGACCTAGTAACTCTCCCACTCGTTCACCTTTTCCAGTAAAAGGTAACTTAGTCATCTTGCCTTTTAAGCATGATTCGCATGTATTGTATGAATCCAATTCAAACGATTCCAGAATTCCACATTGGTGTAATTCGACACGCCGCTTTCTTGCTTATATGGCCAAGACGACAATGCCACATATAGAGTCTATGTGATTATCCTTTCGAGCACGCGTGTTGCTCGCCGATATTGAAAATGTCACCGATACGTCCAACGTATAAATGCCATTACTCAAAGTTTCAGTTCCATAAAGTACGCCATTCAAAGTTATATAACAACAATTGTTACTAAACGTTAAATGGAAACCATTTCTATTTAAGCAGGAAATAGAAACAATGTTCTTTATTAGAGAAGGAACATAATAGCAATTGTCCAGTTCCAAGACTAGTCCACTAGGGAGCTTCAGCAAATAAGTTCCGATGGCGACCGCAGCAACCTTTGCTCCATTGCCAACTCGTAAATTTGACTCCCCTCTGACAAGTCTTCTTCTATTCCTTAGCCCTTGTATGTCATTACATATATGTGAGCTACACCCAGTATCCAATACCCAAGTGTCTAAGGAAACAGAATGACAATCAATAACGAAGATACCTGAAGAGGATGGGGCATCGGATGCCTTCTTCTTCTTCATGGACTCAAGATAAATCTTGTAGTTTCTTCGCCAGTGGCCTTCCTTGCCACAGTGATGGCAAGTGCCCTTTTGCGCTGGTTCCGCCTTCTTTGCCTTTTTCTTTCCTTTCTTCTGTTCTTTTGCCTTCCTCTTAGAACCTTTCTTTGAGGAATCAACTAACAGAACCACCTTCTCCTCATGCTTTACAGAAGGCTCCACAGTCTTCAGCATATTAAGGAGCTCGGGAATGGTGGATTCCAATTTGTTCATCCGATAGTTCATCACAAATTGCGAGAAGCTTTTGGGCAAACAATGCAGAATTAAGTCAATACTTAACTCATGATCCATCACAAAACCGAGGGTAGCTAGCCGCTCGATGTACCCGTTCATCTTTAGCACAAACTGCACTACAGATGAACCTTCTTGCATCTTCATAGTGAAGAGGAGCCTAGAGACCTCGAACCTTTCAGATCTCGCTTGCTCATCGAACAACTCATGAAGATGGAAGACCATAGTATTAGCATCCATATGCTCATGCTGCTTTTGCAGCTCAGGTACCATCGCCGCTAGCATGATGCAACTCGCCAGCTCAGAATCTGCCACATGTTTCTGATAGACCAACATTTGGTCTGGAGTTGCATCGTCCTTAGTACGGTCAGGAAGAGGCTCTTCAAGGACATATGCAAGCTTTTCCGCCTTGAGAACAATTCTCAGGTTTCTAAGCCAGTCCAGGAAGTTAGGCCCAGTCAGTTTGTTCGAATCCAAAATAGTGCACAAATTCAAAGACGTCATGATCAATTTATTGACCTAGAAATACAAAACGAGCATATATGAGAAAATGATTTTAAAATGCATCAATATACATTTATAAATCCCATTCATTTTTCGAATTTCAAAAACCCCAAAATCACTTCGGAAGATTGTAGGTCCATCTCCGAATGGGCTGATATCCATCATAGTTATGAACAACCTTGGAGAGAGTCCAACAAGCCATTCATAACTATGACGGTAGGTATCATCTATACCGATTGCATATCCCGTATATGCAACTATCACAATGTGCTATCAACTAATTGAATGTTCACACATACATCGGGTTGTTAACACATTAACAAGTATGCATCATATGCATAGCACCCAACTTCACCTCCCTTTACATCGACCTTGGAGAGAGTCCAACAAGCCGATGCTCCAGGTTAAAGCCAACCCATTAATCAGGACATAGTTTTAATATGGTTAGAGCGCATTCAACCAATTAGCCCAGCTTGGAGAGAGTCCAACAACCAAAGCTAACGATTGACCTCTGACTCTTACCATATTAGTATTAAACTATTCCATGGTTTGAACATATTCAGGTTCGAGCCGGGCTTGGAGAGAGTCCAACAACCCAAACAAGAAACAGAACTCTGGTTCTAACCATATTAATGGAAGGTGTAGGCTTTAATATTGATTAAGGGTTTTTATGTCTCATCCTCTTTGCATGCAAATAACTATTATCTACATGACATGGCATACATGGCATACATCTACATGTCACGACACGCATGGCATAATGTTATGCATCTAATGCAATTACATGGCATACAATTATGTCATGTATATAATTTCCTTATATGTCATAACTATTTATGGAAATAAAATATGTTTAAGATTTGATTCTCCAAATCAAATCATAATTAAATTAGGAAACAAATTTCCAAATCTAATCACATATTTTATTCATGGAATTATTTGATTAAGGAAAATCTATTTAGGAAACCAATTTCCTAAATCATTAAAACTACTTATGGAAATAAAATATTTTAAGATTTGATTTCCCAAATCAAATCATGATTAAATTAGGAAACAAATTTCCAGAATCTAATCAAATATTTTATTTATGGAAAATATCAATTTCCATAAATACTTCCAACTTTCCAAAAGTGGAAGTTTTCCATAAATACTTCTAGACTTTCCAAAATTGAAAAATTTTCATAAATACTTCTAAATTTCCAAAATTTAGAAAATTTCCAGAAATACATTATGACTATCGCAAAACCATTTTTACGATTATGTCGAAACACAACCTGGGCTCTGATACCACTGTTGGGTTTCCGGCACCGCGGCGTGTGTGTGTTCGATCATGTTTCGTAAACATGAGCACAGTGGAAGCAATTAAAAATAATAAATCTATATTTATTACAACACACACAACACACGCATGCTATTACAATAAGTGTAGACATAACCGTAAATTAAAATTTGCAATAAAAGAAAATTATCTACGTTATACCTTCCGTATGACGTGTAGCGGGAACGGCATCAACCGGAACGATCCTCGTAAGAATCGTCTCTATCCGTATCCACGCCGAGCTCCTCGGGATGACTTCGCTAAGTCACGAGCTTCGTCTTCGTACGGGTTACTAGCCTCGTGTTGAAGACGACGTGATCGAGAGATGATCAAGATCCGAATCCAAATTCGGATCCTAAAACGAGTTCTCAAAACTCGCTTCTCCGGAGAGGTATTCGTCAACCAATTGACGAATCCTTCGTCCCCCACCTCAGAGGATTACCGGAGATCAAATCCCCGGTAAGTTAGCCGCTGTCGGAGCACTAACCGTCATCCAAACGACGCTCCGACGAGAGGAGAAGAAGCTGTCCAGAAAACTGGACAGCTTGGTGGAGGATATAGGCGCCGGCCAACCAAGGAAAGAAAAGCCTCACCTTGATGCCAAACCTATAGGGGATCACCGGAGGGTCGCCGGAGTGTTCACCGGCTGAAGCTTGGTCGCCGGCAATGACTTGGACGGCGGCACAAAACCTGGGCGGTGGCAATCCTAGGGTTGGCGCCGACTAGGGGAGGAGAGGGAGGGGCGGCAACACAAGGTTGGGCGGCAACTCTTGATTAGGGTTTTGGATTAGGGTTTAAGCCCTATTTTATAGAGAACTAATTCTCTTAATGGTTAATGGATCATATCCATAAAGCCCGTTAACCCGCTCCATTAAGATAAGTTAAAATAAACCAAACCATGATGGTTTATTTTAAGTTAAAACGAACCGAACCAACCTTTGGTTCATTCGTTTAATATAAACCAAACCCTTTGGTTTATCCTCCTCCATTGGATTAGAACCAAACCATTTTGGTTCATCCATTACGTCTTCATAAGACACGGCCCATCCATGCTTCCATTGTGACTGAAACAATTTCATGCTCGCTTTATGTTTGGTCCAACCAAACATAGTTTCTCTCGGTCTGAGAATCCCATTCTCAAGCTCGTTTTAAATCCTTTGGATTACACTCGTTGTGCGTGTGACCAAATAGGTTCTCGGTTTATGTTGGCCGTCTATAATTAACCATTAATTATAGAACGATCATGAGTGGCACCTAGTAGTACATCATGATTCCCAATTAACCGAAAAGATCAACGGTTGATCCAGAACTATTTCTGAAACCCTTCAGTAGCTCGAATGAATCGTGCCCCATTCCCTTCACTCATCTTATACCCACTTGGTTCAGGACATGGTCTATTGTGTCAGTCCCCACTAGGCTGACTACGTCACACCTAGCCCAAGTATCATTTCCTCGTCCTACGGATTCTAGTTACTCCACATGTATCGAAGAGTACTTTACTCTAAACATGTAATGCTTTGGCCAAAGACTTTAGTAACAATCCGACGAGAGGCCATGGGTATACATCTCCTCGCAAGGAGTGGTGAATCCTTTATAGGCTATTCAAACACCTTTCGATCACTCGACTTATACCCAATCATCCGGGTCCACATCTCCTCGGAGATGTTTGCTTAAGATGTCAAAGCATAAGTCTCCATGATCAAGATGACTTGTATACCGCAAGTCAAAGGAACATCGCACTTAAGCCACAGTAAGAACTTCATTGACATATCTATATATGCAGAGAACCATATGAAGTCTTACGGCTGGTCACTCCAATGAACTAGTTACCATAACTAGCATCCACGATTAACTCCGGACATCACAATGTCTCCAGCCAGTGAGAATCAGCTGCTTGGATACACCAAGGAGCATACCTCGTGCTAGTCTCGACAGAATTGATGGTGTCCAAATCCATCAATTCATCGACTAGGGATAATTCTGATACATCACAATTATACATGTAGAGATACTCACTAGTTGTGATCCAATCACAAATTCTCTCATGCTGTGAATCGTATCGTGGACATTCAGTAAATGAGTTTAAGATCCAATCAAATACATTAAACATGTATACTCAAATAGTGAATCTTCATTTATCATATAAATGGTTCATACATAAGGCGATTGCCTTAGGACATCTCTCATATATTACTAACAAAGGGATCACTTCCGGCTGTCCTTCTCCAATGTTCCTGTGATTTGGTTGCGGTCTACAATCTCACATCCAAGATGGAACCAAAGTAATGATCCTAAAATTCTAAACCACTAATTATTCATGTATTGTCATGATCTAACCGAATTGTTGTGCATTCATGATCATTTGCATTGCATACATTTAGACAAAAACGTAGGATAGAGGCCGGTGACGGATCCTTGGCTCCTTCTCTGACGTGTTAGCCTATCACTGTGCGCTATCTAGATGAGCAATTTTTCAGGTCCTACTGTGGGGATGTTATTCAACTTTTCATACATTATCAGTTATAAAAATTATTATTTTATACACATCCCATTAACATAGTTCTCATTACTGAATTTTACACAAATCTTAAGAGGGTTGGAGATGGTCCGACTACTCCAGTCACATTGCAAAACACGATTGAGAGTTCACTCTTGAGATCCTATAGGAGTTTCTTGAGTGTCGACCATCTGATGATACTTTTGTATTTTATCCTATTCTTGATGAGCCTTTTCATTGACCATGTCACTATAGAGTCTATGCATGAGTTTTTTTCCATCGACCTCGTCCTTTGGGTCAAAATCTCTTCTCGATTAATGCCTTATCTTCCCTTGACAATGTGCTTTACAAAGTCATTGTTGGATGTCTTTTACCCATAGTGACTCGGGGTCAGGCCATGATTCGTCCTCCCCATTTATTCCTGATGTAGACTTTGCGTAATTTGCTTGATGTCAATATTACATTGAATGTCTTCCACTGCACAGTTCACATTGCCTCTACGATCTAAGGGAAGATTCATATGCCCTTGGGTCACATTATCACTGCATGGTTGGCATCCATTGGCATCAATATCTCCAGGGGGAATTTGAGGTCGCTATCAAACTCTTATGACTGCATCACCCTAAGGCACTTCGCATTAGTTGGCATGTGAACGGGCTATGGATGGATGGAGTAGTCAGCGGCATAGTAGTATCCACCTGAGGAGGCAGGGCAGGAGGCAACACATGATCTAGAGGGAGAGTATTTTATCGAGGACCCAACCATGTTTCAACAGCTTACGTTAGCTCATCTTACACACATTGAGTGTCAACTAGAGGAGCTCCACGAGACTATAGATGCACACTTTGAGGAGCTCAATCTCGAGCATGCTGAGATAGGGCGGTGTTAGATAGAGATGTAAGACATGTTGCGTACAATTCTCCAGGGTCAGCAACCTCCACCGCCTCCACCACCTCCAGCTGACAATGGTGGTGATTGGTAGTTTTGCAGCTATAGGAGGGTCTTGTGTCTTTATTGTAGGATGATGGTGTCTTGTTTGTTTTTTTTACATTGTCATGGGAAAACCTTGTATGAACGCTTCTTGAAAATGAATGAAATCATTTTGTGTCACTTAAATGTTTTTATCATTTATCTAATATTGTTTGGTTGTAATAATGTGTGTTGTATTGCTCATTACAAGTATTGATGTGTATGCTCATTCATTACCCTTATTCCATGTCATCATGTATAAGTAATAACCTTCTTTCCGCAATAAAATCAATGTATGTCATGACATCTTAATTCTTATAGTTATTTTAATTTGTCATGATCATATTTTTATTAATGTCATGTTTGTACTTAGGTTTGTATATTTATGTCATGACATCATGATTATTAGAAGATACTTTAATTATGCTATCATTTTTATGATATGATCATTTTTCATGCATTTAGGATAATTAAAATTGATTTAAGGGCAATGACATGATTTAAAGACCCAAGTATAATGGAATCAAATAGAGTTGCCTAAACAAATGCATGAGTCCCTAAGAACCTAAACTCACATCTTACAAGAACCTTAATTTGACATGTGTGTGTATTAATATACCCTACATGTAGGGGATCGAACGGCCGACTAGAGGGGGGTGAATAGCCCTCTTAGGATGGATGTCAGAATTCGCTCGTTCTTGTTGCGTTGCTTGTCTACGATTGTTGTTAGCGCAGTGGAATAACAATAATAATGAAACTAATAACAATACACAATCACACAACACAAGATATACATGGTTCGGAACCAAATGGTTCCTACTCTACGGGCGAGCTCACCGAGCTCTAGTTATGCGTACGACACTAACTAAACTCCTTCTCGACTACACGTCGGAGGTGGAGAAACCTCTCACAAGCAATTGCAACAGTAATATACAAATACAAACAAGAATACAAATACAATACAATAGAAACACTTTTCACCGATTGTTTTTGATCACTTGTTTGTTGCTTGCTTTGATTGGCTCTTGAAGGACTGGAATGCTGCAGCAATTCCCCTCCAATAGCTCTACGAAAACCATAGCAAAAACCTCCATCTCGAGCTCCTTTTATAACCTGCATCGAGCTATTTTCGTGCCTAGCAGTCGACTGCCAAAAGGCCCGATACCGATCCCTCGTAGCCGTTGTCTCACAGCGGCGAGATCCATGTCGAGACAAGTTCCAACGGATCACCTACGATCGATGATGCCCATCGATCGACCGTGACCTAGTAGTCGATCGCCGCTTAGCTACGGAGCGCTCGCGGCTCACGACACTCCCATCGACCGCCATCCTAGCCGATCGCCGCCGACATCGGGCCGATCACCCATGGCGCGATCCGCTAAGCACAAAACCCTAGCCTTACACTAGTCAAACCCTAGTCGACTTGGACCAGTCGAACCGACACCTATGCCAGTCGACTGACGTCGGGCAAAACCTTAAACACCAAGTTGTTTGTGCATCCGACCGTCGGGTAAACCCTCAAACATCAAGTTTGAGCCTCCGACACTCAGTCTTAGCCACTTGGCCAAGTCCACCTTATCCCTCATGGAGTTCCCCACCGAAGCTCTCTTCCCTCGGCCTACGTCCCTCGGATGCGCCAAGCGCACGACTTCGCAATGCCATCCTTCGCGTCTCATACCCTAGAAGTATGCTTCCCTTTGGGCTCACTCCATTCGCTCCCCGTCCGGCGGTCCCTCGGATGCACCAAGCACATGGCTTCGCAATGCCATCCTTCACCGACTCAAGGACCCCGAGCCTAGTGAACTTACCAAGTCCTCAAGACTTCCCAAATGCACCAAGCGCACGGCTTCGTAATGCATTTCTCACCAAGCACCAAGTGCACGTCTTCGCAATGCTTTGGACTTTCCCATGCCAAGCACCAAGCGCACGACTTCGTAATGCTTTGGACTTTCCCATGCCAAGCACTAAGCGCACGGCTTCGCAATGCTTTGGACTTTTCCATGACAATCCCATGTCATGAGTTTTGTCCATCATCAAAATACTATCAAGGTACTGCTCGAGTCAAACTCGAGTCAACCTGGGCCGATTGCACCAACAATCTCCCCCTTTTTGATGATTGACAAAACTACCATCTCAAGTCTACCAATTCTCCCATATTGGCAATTCTCATATCCCAATGAGAATTCCAATGAACCTTAATTGGTAACTTGGTAACTTCTCCCCCTTTTTGACACTACATCAAAAAGGTCCTCCCCAAGGGTATGAATGTCTCATATCCCAATGAGATCTTATAATCTCTCCCTTGGAGGAATACATGCCTACAATCTTTCTAGTGATCCCATATCACTTAAAGAGAGGCAACCCAAATTTTCTCCCATGAGGAAATACACATCCATCTTCCCATGATGGATACCTCCCCCTAGAGGCTTGCTCCCCCTTGACCATTGCACTAACAATGTCCTTGGAGAGTCCCTAAGCCAATAGGAACATTAAACCAAACAAAATTAAGGCAAAGTTCAACAATGAACTCTCATCCACCTTAAAATTGATACTCACCCTCAACCCAACTCCTAATCCATATCCAATGGATTTCCACCCTCTCTAATGCTCTCCCAAGCATATCCTAGGGTTAGGAGTGGTTAGGGGACCTTAACCTAGCTGAACATGGGCCTAACTAACAAGATTTATCGCCATCATCGATCATTGTCATCCATGATACGATCGATAATCGTGATTTGTAGCTTTGACATTTCAGAAATGGATTTCCGAAATTCCTAAGTAAATATACATAAGTTTAAAATTCTTGAAATTTAGTATGTATATTACTTATCATAAATACTATGGGTGAATAATATTGGAAAATTATTTTACCCATTAAATTAGGAGATTGATACAAAGTCCAAAATTTAAGAAAAGCTTCAATAAAGAGCCCTCTTTGTATCATCTCATTCAATGGTGATAGCTATCAAAAGATAGGCTTCACCAAGGTTTTTTAAAATGTTTTCAAAATGTTTTTCAAACCTTTATTTTCTTTTTCCTAAACATCTCACAAATATCTAGATGTGTAAAACACATACAAGTCAAATTTTTATGAGATGTGGGTTTTGTTTTGTTTATGTTCTCATGCATATTTCTAGGTAATATTATTTGATTCCCATCAAATCATGCCATAGTCCTTAATTTCATTTTAATTTATGCATGATGATGATTATGGCATAGATATGATATAAGTAAAACCATATGCCAATATCATGATGTCATGACATGTGAATGAGATCTAGGCATACATGACATCTAAATATAAATCTAAACATGATCATGACATTTTTATAGATAAGAATGAAGATGATGTCATGACATGGCAAGACAAACAAATCATGACAACTAAAATATACTGAGGTATAGAATACCTAAGTGTTAAAATCAATTTGCCATTTCTAGGGATTAAATCCATTTTGCCTTAAACCATTTAGCTCCAAAGTGTGCCAAAAACCCAAAATGGCACACCATGACCTCTATAACCTAAATGTGCCAATTTAAATCATTTTTAACTTCTCAAGCACATTGGCACACCCTAATGTGTCAACTCTACTATGGTTAGGTTAACTACCCATCCACTTAGGGTTGACACACCATAACCCATTTAGGGTGAATCGATCACGCTTTTAGGAACCCAATATCTATTGGAGCTCCTTGGGTTAACAAGGTATTCTCTAGGGATAACTTCCCTAGATACCTTCCTAATGACCCTTTTTGGCTTTGAAGCTATAGTCTTTTGGGTCTTTCCTAGGTCAACTCTAGAGGTGACTCCTCCATTGACCTTCCTAGTGGCCTTCTTGGTTTTTCTCAAGTCCTTAGCCACTAAGAAAATACCATGGCTAGTCTTAGGGATAGCTTCCCTATTAGCCTTGATTTTTCTAGACCTAGAAATAGTTCTATAATCAAATGGAACAATATGATAAGTCTTCTTGGGCTTAGGTTTGTGACCCAAACCTTCCTTGCCCTTAGACCGTTTTTGAACCTTAGGTCTTGACTTTTGGGCATTAGACCCCTTAACCGAATTTGATATTATTGCTAGGGTCTTCTCCAATTTTTCTAGCTTTGACCTCAAGGCTTGGTTTTCTAACTCTAATTTTTCCAATTTTGAATTTTCATTTGTCTTTTGGGAAATGTTTTTCTTTTTTGGCATATGCCTAGATTTCTTGGGATTAACACCCAAGTTTTCTTTAATTCTCCTAATTGACTCCCTAGGTAAAATAGGTCTAGAATTATGATTCCTAGGTTTATCCTTAGTTATATGAACATGTTTGGCACATAAGCAATAAACCTTATTATTTCTCTTAGCATGATTTTCATTTATAATTGCAAAAGGACTAAAATAATTCTTAGCATGTTTTTTGACTCTAGAAATTAAAGGTGCATTAAGTAAATTTACCTTAGGGTTAGCTTTAGGAGCTCCCCCTACATGAGTTGCACCTTCTTGCCCTTTCTTCCTCCCCCTAGGGCATTGACTTCGATAGTGTCCCTTTTGGTTGCATTTAAAGCACACAATGTGCTCTTTGCTCTTGATTTTGGGAACACCGGCATCATTTGACTTTGGGTTGACTTTTGGTGTTGATGCCTTTTCCTTAGCCAATTTAGGGCATTTGCTCTTGTAATGCCCTTTCTCCCTACACTCAAAGCATATTATGTGATTTTTATTTAAAATAATAACACTTGAGTTACCTAGGGAGGTGGTGGAGGCCTCTTCTTGATCTTCACTTCTCCCGGATGTGGATGCTTCTTGTTCTTGCTCCGGGATGGAAGATTGCCTCTCCTCCCCCTCAATGCTAGAGGTGGATGTCTCCACCAAGTCATCCACATCTTCGAAAGTGGATGGTCTTTCTTCCACGACATCTTCCTCTACTTGTGCCGATTGAGAATTTTCTTGAAATTTCATTACTTTATCCCATAATTCTTTTGCATCCCTAAAATTTCCCAACCTAGACCAAATGTTGTTAGGAATCAAATCACTAGGCAATTCGATTACCTTGTGATTTGTCTCAAAGTCTTTGATTTGGTCTTGGGTCCACCTTGACTTCTCAATTTGCCTATTTCTTTCATCCCTAGGCAATTCGAAACCATTTTCTAAGATTAGCATAAAATCAAAATCGGTTTCTAGGTATACCTCCATTTTTCTTCTCCACCATAGTAAATCTCCTTCGAATTTTGGTGGTTGGAGATTGTAGCCGGCCATCTTGTAGTGCTCTCACGGCGGTTAGTCCTTGAAGAGCGACCTCGGCTCTGATACCACTTGTAGGGGATCGAACAGCCGGCTAGAGGGGGGTGAATAGCCCTCTTACGATGGATGTCGGAATTCGCTCGTTCTCGTTGCGTTGCTTGTCTACAATTGTTGTTAGCGCAGCGGAATAACAATAATAATGAAACTAACAACAATACACAATCACACAACACAAGATATACGTGGTTCGGAACCAAATGGTTCCTACTCCACGGGCGAGCTCACCGAGCTCTAGTTATGCGTACGACACTAACTAAACTCCTTCTCGACTACACGTCAAAGGTGGAGAAACCTCTCACAAGCAATTACAACAGTAATATACAAATACAAACAAGAATACAAATACAATACAAAAGAAACACTTTTCACCGATTGCTTTTGATCACTTGTTTGTTGCTTGCTTTGATTGGCTCTTGAAGGACTGGAATGCGTGACAATTCCTCCAATAGCTCCACAAAAACCATGGCAAAACCTCCATCTCGATCTCCTTTTATAAGCTGCATCAAGCTATTTTCTTGCCTAGCAGTCGACTGACAAATGGCCCCAATCGACTGCCCCTGTAGCCTTTGTCTCACTTTGGCCTTATCCACGTCAGTCAAGTTCCAACGAATCACCTACCGATCGACGATGATGCCCATCACGATCAGACCTAGTAGTCGATCGCCCGATCGGCTACGCGTCTGTGCTCACACTCTCATCGATCATTGTCATCCCTCGGCGATTCGCTGCGTCGGCTATCGATCATTGCCGATCCATAATGATCGGCAAGCACAAAACCCTAGCCTTACACGGTCGAACCCTAGTCAACTTGGACCCGGTTGAGCGGCACCTATGCGGTCGGACGTCGGGCAAAACCTCAAACACCAAGTTGTTTGAGCATCCGACCGTCGGGTAAACCCTCAAACATCAAGTTTGAGCCTCCGACACTCAGTCTTAGCCACTTGGCCAAGTCCACCTTATCCCTCATGGAGTTCCCCACCGAAGTTCTCTTCCCTCGGCCTACGTCCTTCGGATGCGCCAAGCGCACGGCTTCGCAACGCCATCCTTCGCGTCTCATACCCTAGAATTATGCTTCCCTTTGGGCTCACTCCATACGCTCCCCGTCCGGCGGTCCCTCGGATGCACCAAGCGCACGACTTCGCAATGCCATCCTTCACCGACTCAAGGACCCCGAGCCTAGTGAACTTACCAAGTCCTCAAGACTTCCCAAATGCACCAAGCGCACGGCTTCGTAATGCATTTCTCACCAAGTACCAAGCGCACGGCTTCGCAATGCTTTGGACTTTCCCATGCCAAGCACCAAGCGCACGACTTCGCAATGCTTTGGACTTTCCCATGCCAAACACCAAGCGCACGGCTTCGCAATGCTTTGGACTTTCCCATGACAATCCCATGTCATGAGTTTTGTCTATCATCAAAATACTATCAAGGTACTGCTCGAGTCAAACTCGAGTCAACCTGGGCCGATTGCACCAACACTACATACATGTGAGATGCTAGGAAATGAGTTAAGTTCATGTGCTTATTTAGTACATCATAATGAACTTAGAACTCATTAAATGAAAATGGTGAATCATGAGGAAAGCTAATGTACAAGGGATAACAACATTTTACTATGTTGTTTTGGCTCTTAGATTTGATACTTTTTGCTCTTTCATGTGATTAATTGTTGATTCTTAGTATGTTTTATGAGTTTGAATCTATTTTGACCTTGTTGGGTTTCCGGCACCGCGATGAGTGTGTGTTCGAATATGTTTCATAAACATATGCATAACAGAATAATTAAAAAGTAATAAATCTAATTTATTACAACACATACACCACACACATGCATAGTACAACATGTGTAGACATAATCGTAATTTCAAATTTTGCAATAAAGGAAATTACGCTAGTTATACTTGACGTATCACGTGCAGTGGAAAAGGCATCAACTGGAGCAACTCTCGTTAGAATTGCCTCTATCTGTATCCACGCTGAGTATCGTTGGGATAGCTTCACCAAGCTACAAGCCTTGTCTTCGTAGGAGTCACTAGCCTCGTGTTGAAGACGATGTGATCGATAGAAGATCACAATCCGAATTCAAAAAGGAGTCTCCAAAACTCGCTTCTCTGGAGAGGTATTCGCCAACCGATTGACGAATCCTTCGTCCTCCACCTATGAAGATTATTGGAGATTGAATCCCCAGCAAGGTAGCCACTGTCGGAGCTCCAAACGTCATCTAAACAATGCTTCGACATGATAGGAAAGAATCTGTCCAGAAAACTTGACAGTTTGGTGGAGGAGTTGCGCTGTCCAAAGGAAGGAAGGACGGTTGCACCTTGGTCATCGGAGCCAAGCGATGTCGCCGGAGGGTCACCAGAGGATGACCGGCAGCAGCTTGGATGCCGACAGCAGGTGGATGGCGGCACAAAGGCTGGCAGCGTGGACTGCTTGGGTGGTGGCAAGGAGAAGAGAGGGAGAGGAGAGAAGATTATTCCCAAAATAAAACTTGGGGCTCTCCAAAAACCTAACCGCATTTTTATAGAGTCTGTGTTTCTTAATCATTAAGAAAACTTCTCTTTAGAGTTATTGGTTCATAACTAAAACCCGTTAACCTGCTCCAATAACTTAAGTTAAAATAAACCGAACGGAGTTGGTCTATTTTAAGTTAAAATGAACAGAACCAACTTTGGTTCATTCGTTTATAATAAACCAAACCCCTTTGGTTTATTCTTCACCATTGGATTAGAACCAAACCAATTTGGTTCATCCATCATGTCTTCATAAGACACGACCCATCCATGCTTCCATTGCGACTGAAATGATTTCATGCTCGCTCCTTGTTTGGTCCAACCAAACCTAGTTTCTCTCGATTTGAGAATCTCATTCTCAAGCTCGTTTTAAATCCTTCAGATTATGCTATATGACCAAATAGGTTCTCGATTTATGTTGGCCATCTATAATTAACCATTAATTATAGAATAATTCTGAGTGGCACCTAGTAGTACATCATGATCCCCAATTAACCAAAAAATCAACTGTTGATCCAGAACTATTTCTAAAACCCTTCAGCAGCTACAATGAATCATGCCCCATTCCCTTCACGCATCTTATACCCACTTGGTTCAGGACATGGTCTATAGTGTCAGTCCCCACTAGGTTGACTACGTCACACCTAGCCCAAGTATCATTTTCTCATCCCACGGATTCTAGTTACTGTACATGTATCTAAGAGTACCTTACTCTAAACATGTAATGCTTTGACCAAACACTTTAGTAACAATCCGACGAGAGGCCATGGGTATACATCTCCTCCCAAGGAGTGGTGAATCCTTTATAGGCTATTCAAACACCTTCGGTCACTTCGACTTATACCCAATCATCCCGGGTCCATATCTCCTCAGAGATGCTTGCTTAAGATGTCAAAGCATAAGTCTTCATGACCAAGATGACTTGAATACCACAAGTCAAAGGAACATCGCACTTAAGCTGCAGTAAGAACTTCATTGACATATCTATATATGCAGAGAACCATATGAAGTCTTACAGCTAGTCACTCCAATGAACTAGTTACCATAACTAACATCCACGATTAACTCTGGACATCACGATGTCTCTAGCCAGTGAGAATCAGCTGCTTGGATACACCAAGGAGTATATCTCATGCTAGTCTCGACAGAATTGATGGTGTCCAAATTCATCAATTCATCGACTAGGGATAATTCCAATACATCACAATTACACATGTAGAGATACTAACTAGTTGTGATCCAATCACAAATTCTCTCATACTGTGAATCGTATTGCAGACATTTAGTAAATGAGTTTAAGATACAATCAAATACATGAAAATATTTATACTCAAATAGTGAATCTTTATTTATCAAATAAATGGTAAAAACATAAGGCAATTGCCTGAGGACACATCTCATATATTACTAACATACCTTAATTATAATTTTCCTATAAATACGACATTATTTCTCATATTATGAATGTGATTTTGTAGGAAATTAAAAGGAGCCATGATTTGAGTCAAGTCATGCCAAGTTTGGCTTGAAGGTCAAAAGAAAGAGATCAAGTAAAATCAATCTGAACCGTTGAAGCAGATATGAAGAAATTTGATCCAAAAAGTATATCTAATCAATCTTGGCCATTCATCCAGATCTGGAGTGATCTGAGATCTTCATCCAAATCTGAATTATCTTGACCGTTGATTCAAATCCAAGTTGTGACCCAAGGGTTGAGATCATTTAGGAAGAAGGAAAGAAAGGGGATCTTGATCAACACGACTTCATATCCTCATTATTTTCTCACACACAATTTTTCTTCCTCCCGACGCAGCTTCTCCTTTCGCCGACTCCTCACCCCCAAGCATCGCCGACCATTCATCTCCTCTACTAAGCCCGATAGTGGTCTCCTCCATCACCTCCTCTACCACTGGCTCGCACCGCAACTCTTTCTTCCGCATCGATTCAACGCCGACAGCATCATCCAGCTTTGGCTAGCACTTCCCCTTGAGCTTCCTTTTGATTTGCAACTCTACTACACCTTCGACTGAAGAGGAGTTTTAGTCTGGCCAACACAGCATCTACACTACTTCTGTAGTCCATTTCTCTTCATCTGACAACTTTGTTCTTCATCATAGCTTCTCCGACAGATTTTGTTCAGTTTGGGACATCAATTTTTTCCATGGGTTGATGTGTTGATTGTTCTTCATGCTTAATTGGTTGAATAATTGTAATCCAAATTACCTTCCATGTTTAGATTGCATGTGCTTGATTTAATTCGTTTCATGCCTACGTAGTGTTCGGTGAAATGTTTCTATGAGTAATTAGGTTGTAGTTAATTTGGAAGATTTAATTTCATGCTTTACTTTACATCATATTATTCTGCATTAGAATTGTTGTTTAAATTTCTGAACTTTCTTTATGTTTTTGAATGCTCTTATTTGAATGCTTAGTTTAAGTTTCTTTTAATTTCATCGCAATTATAGTTTAGTTAGATTAGAGTTGGATTATGTGCATTGTCATTCATTCAGTAGGATTAGACTTTTAAATTCTAAACCCCATTTATAATAGAAAATCCAAAGCAATAATTAGTGATCCTAAGATAACTATTCTCTCGATTACACTCATTGGGAAACGATCTAGGTCGTTCACTATGCTATATTAGCGTAGAGAGGGTTTGATAATTAATTTGTAACGGTACCATGATAAAGACATTGTTATCAAATTTTGGCGCCGTTGCCGAGGAGTGCAATGGTGCTTGAAGACTTAGGATTGTTTACCCATTTTTCTAAAAAATAATCAAAAATAAAAAAATTTTGTTTAGGGCTTCATTCTTTTATTCTCTTGTATATCCATGTATTTTATCATGTATACTTCCTGTGTCTTTTGATCTTGTTTGTTAGTATTTCAGGAAAGAAAAGGAAATTTCTTTAAACATGGATCCTTATTATCAGCGATTTGGAGACTTCAATCAGGCTTATTATTCAGACCAAAGTAAGCAACAGAGTATATTTTCTTTTGAGCCTCAGAGTTACCCACGACAATATCAGGACGTATATAATCCAGCTTTTAGTTCTTATAGTTATGATTGGGGAGATCCTTCAATTCAGTATTATCAGTCCCAACAAATTTCAGAGCAGCATGAGTACTTCTAGTCTCGACAACAAGATAGGTATGAATCATTTTCAAATATCTATAATTATGGTTGGAAGGATCATTCAAGGTTCGAGTATGAAACACACCGCAAAATATTTTTCAAACTCAATACAACAATTCATACCAAGACTATGGTGAAGAAACCCTTGCAGTCAAGAAAATACACTAGAAAAGTTCTTGCAGCTAGCAATATTTCTACAACAACATCAGCAGCAAATGAGCGATAGTCATCGACAGCAATAAGAAAGGATACAAAATTTACAAATCCAGCTAGATCAAATTTCATCATCCATCAGTCAGATACAAGCACAAGATTCCTTTCAACCTCCGTTAGAGACCATTTCTATGGATATCGACGCACTTAGGGTGATGGATTGTGGAGTGAGTGATAGGCGTGTCTATGATTCAGCCGCTCCATAGGACTTTTATGAATCTTTGTGATGTGATGTTATTGTAGATACTGATGGATGTAAATTTGTAGATGAAGTTGCTACTGTAGCAGATGAAGTGGATGATGATACTAGTGGCTTGGATTTACTTTGTGATGCTATTTGTGCCACTGATACTGAGATATTTGTAGTGGAAGGCGGGTTAGAAAAATTGATTGAGGATGATGTTAGTGAGTTGCCAGCTACTCTCATTTGCAATTTTATTACAGATGATGTTACAGAGGAGACAGTGGCTACAAAATTTTTATGTTTAGCTATGCAACCACTCGATAAGCATGATTGAGGAGTGATGGATAGCTGGGTTTTCCTCCCAAAAAGGACACTCCCACCACACCTGAAGACTCCAAGAATTCTACTAATGAAGGCCTTAACAGGAAATGCAATAATCCAACCCCAAGGCTGGACACTTTTTCTGAATCGCCTCCGACCACTAGAGATTATATATGATGAGGCAATGATATTGGAGGGAGCAGCATAGAACTATCTTGATTACATCATGAAAGTGCTCACCCCCATTCAGTCCATCCCACTCCCAGTGTGGATGTTAAAGCTGAATCTTCTTCAACCACCGGGAAGGGATTTCTTTCAGAGCACTCCACACCTTGCGTGACTCCTTTTGCTGAAGCTTCTTCAATCGCCAGGACCTCAGGGGAGTTTGATCCATCTCTTTTTTTTATTTTTCTTTGTTTATACATTTTTTTAGTTTATTTTTTTTATTTTAGTTGTTAAGTTTTATTTTGTCAATTTTTCAAATATATTCCCTATACATTCTTTTATATCTTCTTAGAAGTCATGAAAGCTAGTTAAATTTGATTGCCGAGTTTTGGGATTTATTGTCATGAATGGATTATTTGATTGCATATGTTTGCTACTTGGTGATGGATTATGTGTTGATAGATTGAGATAATTTTTTTTCATTCCTAGTGAGGATTGTGTCTATTTTTATTATTTGTGTGTGGTGCACATGTGGTTATTGTAACTCTAGAACTTGCTTTTATCCTTTCGAGACCACAAAATCATAGGTTTGCATGATTATTATGAAGGTCACTTCATTTATTTCTAGCGCTTCCTTTGTCGCCACATGCTAGTCGAATAATTTTCTTATCATACGTCATGTCATTTATATTCCATTGTCTTTCCTACATTTTCATCATGTCATTTCTTCTCCATTTATATTTTTTGATGTGGAATATTGGATGTTCTATGATGAGTATTTTGCCCGGGATGGACAAAAGTTTAAGTGTGGGAGAGAGAGTAGCTCAGGAGAATTCAATGTAAGTATAGGCAAGCTGTGCTTGATCACCATGAGCTTGCCATGTTTTTTTTTTTATTTTTTATAGTTGAGCTTGATGTGTTTTTTTTTCTAGAGCATATGGAAGTGCACTACATATTAAGAAAAAAAAATTGAAAAAAAAGTTGAAAGAAATAGTTGAAAAAAATGGGGGAAAAAAAGTTGAAAATAAAACATTTGGCCAAATGAATAAAGGCAATAAAAAAATTCTTTGACATGTTGTGCCATTTTTTATTTGTGTGATGGATATCCCTTATTGCAACCATTGAGAGATTTATTGTATATCATGTGTTGATTTGTATTGTGAAAGTGATAGGGGTTGTTTACATGTTTATTGGATTGTGAAAAGCTAGCTTGAATGGAAACTTTTGGTGCAATGCTTTTATGTACTCATCTATGTAACATTTCCATATCTTCTATATTTCTTTAGCTATTTCATTTCTTACATTTCTTTCCTTACACACATACTATCATTTTCCTTTATTCAAGGTTCCCTTACATCCTAATAAACCTTCAATGATTGTGCATTCTTATGTGTATATAGTGGTGAAGGTAGAAGAAAAGCAAGCATATGGTAGTGCATAAACCATGGTAGCTTGAGTGAACTCGACTATTACATACTTATGAGAGTGAGAGACCACCACTTACCTTGTGAGGCTTAATCATTCTTAGTTTATTCAGTATGGATTGAAGTCACCATCTTTGTTAACCTGTGTAAGATTTGAGTCCATAATTGCTTGAGTCTTTAAAAATTGACAATCCTAGATAACTTTCTTTCACGATTTTTTATCTATGCTTGGCAATTCCTAAGGAAATATATCTTCAGTTTACTTTTAGTTTTTGCTCGAGACTTGCAAGAATAAGTGTGGGGAAATTTGATAACAACATTTTACTATGTTATTTTGGCTCCTAGATTTGATACTTTTTGCTCTTTCATATGATTAATTGTTGATTCTTAGTATATTTTATGAGTTTGAATCTATTTTAACCTTAATTGTAATTTTCCTATAAATATGACATTAATTCTCATATTATGAATGCGATTTTGTAGGAAATTAAAAGGAGACATGATTCGAGTCAAGTCAAGCCAAGTTTGGCTTGATTTCAAGGTCAAAAGAGAGAGATCAAGTAAAATCAATCTGAACCGTTGATGCAGATATGAAGAAATTTGATCCAGAAAGTAGATCTGATCAATCTTGGTCATTAATCCAAATCTAGAGTGATCTGAGCTCTTCATCCAAATTTGAATTATCTTGACCGTTGATTCAAATCCAAGTTGTGATCCAAGGGTTGAGATCATTTGGGAAGAAGGAAAGAAAGGGGATCTTGATCAACACAGCTTCATCTCCTAATCATCTTCTCATGCATGTTTTTTCTTCCTCCCGGCGCAGCTTCTCCTTCCGCTGACTCCTCACCCCCAAGCACCGTCGGCCATTCATCTCCTCCACCAAGGCTGGCGGTGGTCTCTTCCATCACCTCCTCTACTGTTGGCCCGCACCACAACTCTTTCTTCCATCTCGATTCAATGTCAACAACATCATCCATCTCTGACCATCACTTCCCCTTGAGCTTCCTCCTGATTTGCAGCTCTACTACACCTCTGGATGAAGAGGAGTTTTAGTTCGACCAACACAACATCTACACAACTTCTGCAGTCCATTTCTCTTCATTCGATAGCTTTGTTCTTCATCACAATTTCTCCGACAGATTTTGTTTAGTTTGGGACATCAATTTTTTCCATGTGTTGATGTGGTGATTGTTCTTCATGCTTAATTGGTTGAATGATTGTAATCAAAATTACCTTACATGTTTAGATTGCACGTGCTTGATTTAATTTGTTTCATGCCTACGTAGTGTTCAGTGAAATGTTTTTATGAGTAATTAGTTTGTAATTAATTAGGTTAGATTTAATTTCATGCTTTACTTTACATCATATTATTCTGCATTTGAATTGTTGTTTAAGTTTCTGCATTTTTTTTTATGTTTTTGAATGCTCTTATTTGAATGCTTAGTTTAAGTTTCCTTTAATTTCATCGCAATCATAGTTTAGTTAGATTAGAGTTTGATTATATGCATTGTCATTCGTTCAATAAGATTAGACTTTTAAAATCCAAACCCCATTTATAATAGAAAATTCAAAGCAATAATTAGTGATCCTAAGATTACTATTCTCTCTATTACACTCGTTGAAAAATGATCTGGGTCATTCACTATGCTATATTGGCGTAGAGAGGGTTTGATAATTAATTTGTAACGATACCACGACAAAGACATCGTTATCAACAAGTCATGTACATCTAACACATAGACCATGGTTCAAAATAGGTTTCTAAAAATATTTTAAGATCATTTTAGAAAATCTTGGTGAAGTCTATCTTTTGATAGAAATCACCATTGATGAAGTTGATACAAAGTCGGCTCAAAACATTGAAGTTATCAATTGTTTTGAATCTTGTATCAATCTCACAATTTAATGGGTATTTTATTATAAAATTATTTTTCACCCATTCTATTTCATGTAAGTGCATATGAATTTTCAAGATTTTTTCAAAATAAATATGTTTACTTATGTATTTTTAAAGTTCGTTGTTGCAAGTCTGATTTTTGGAAATCAAATATCAGTCGACTGCCTCAGGTTGACAGTCGATTGGTGCTATTAGTAGTCGACTGATTACTAATCAAGTCGACTGCTGGGCTAATTTCAGGTAAATAAGATTTGTTTAGCCCATTTTCAACCATCCCCAGGTACCTTAATATTTCGTAACTCTAGGATATGCTTTGGAAAGCATTGGAAGGGTGAAATATCATTGAAAATGATTAAAAGAGGTGTTTAGGTTTGAGTATCGAATTCTAAGTGAGGTTAAAGTTCAAGTTTGAACTTTTACCCTTATTTTCGATGGTTTAAGTTTCCTATTATCTTAGGAACTCTCTAAGGACATTGTTGGTGCAATGATCAAGGGGGAGTAAGTCTTTAGGGGAAGGTTATCCATCAAGGGATGATAGACGAGTATTTCACAAAGGGGGAATATTGGGGAAGTGAGGATTGCCTCTCATTTAGTGATATGAGACTTATCACCATAAAGAGTGAAGGTATCCTAAATATTTTTGGATCAAGGAGGAGAATGGAAGATCTCATAGGTATATGAGACATTGATATACTTGGTAATCTTTTTGATGTATGGAAAAGGGGGAGAAGTGTGGTTTAAGTTAGGTAAAATTTCACTATGCTTTGGCATTGAAAGAGTTAAGGTTGGGCTTATTGATTAGCCTAACTTAAAGATGTTGTCAAACATCAAGAAGGGGGAGATTGTTGGTGCAATCGACCCATATCATGATTGACCAGACTCGAGTTTGACTCGAGTAGCATTTTGATGTTTGACAAAATGATTGACAATGGAAAGTCCATGTCATGGGTACTTGGCAATGGAAAGTCCAAGTCATGGGCACTTGGCAATTGAGAAGTCCAAACATGGGTCTTAGCAAACGAAAAGTCCAAGCATGGGTCTTAGCAATGGTAAGGTCCAAGTTATGGGTACTTGACAAGGAAAGTCTAAAGGTATAGTCTTGGCGGCATAAGTCCAAGTGTGTAGTCTTGGCGGCGTAAAGTCCAAGTGAACTTTGGCGGTGAAAATCCAAGTATGGATACTTGACAATTAGGAAGTCCAAGGGTGTGATATTGGCAACGTAAAATCCAAGTTATAGTCTTGGCGGCATAAGTCCAATGTTTAGTAGTGTAAAGTCCAAGCGTTTGTCTTGGCGGCATAAGTCCAAATGTACCTTGGCAAAGTAGATCCAGTTAGCATGACAGCCGATGGAAGCACCTGAAGGCTAGCATATGGATGAACAAGTCATGGATGATTTGGAGGGATCCAATAGACGTGAGGATGATGGAGGTAACTAGAAGGCTTAGGTCTAGACTAAGGATAGTTTAACAAGTATGAGAGGATCATACTTGAGTTAAATCTCATGGTTGAGGTTTATCAGTCGATTGGAGTTATGGATCAGTCGACTGACCAAGTGTTTGACACTTGGTAGCCTAGTTATTTCAGAGCAGTCGACTGAGATTATGACTAGTCGAATGATCAATAATCAACTAGAGGCTTGACTATTATTGTGTGCCACAAGTAGACGACTGCTATGTATGGATAGTCGACTGGACTTGAGCATTCGACTAAGCAGTAGTCGATTGCTGGTAAGGTCAGTCGACTGCTAGGGTATCCATTGGGCAGGTTCCAGCTTGGATGGAGTTATTGTGAGACAATGGATGAGAGAGCTGGCGACTGATAGGCGCGAAATCAACTCGATGTAGTTTATAAAAGTAGCTCGAGATGGAGGATTTTCCAGTGATTTTTGGGGTAATTTTGAAGGGGAAGTGCTGATGCATTTCAGACCTTCAAGAGCAATCCAAAGTAATCAATAAGAAAGCAATTAAATGTTCTTTGTAAAAAATTTTCTTTATTTGTATTTGCTTATTGCTTAGTATACTTGTATTTCTGTTGTAATCACTTTATAAGAGATTTCTCCACCTCCAGAGTATTTTTCGAGAAGGAGAGGTTTATTAGTGACGGTGTGCATCACTAGAGCTTGCTATTTAGCTCACCCTGTGAAGTAGGAACCCTAGGTTTCGAACCACGTTACATCTTGTGTATTGCAAGTATTTATCATATTTTATTATTACTATTTGTTTCCACCGTGCTAACAAGTTTTTTAGATGAACATGATAGAACGAATTCCAAGCGACGAAGTGAAATCGCTATTTACTCCCCTCTAGCGACGCCAACGTTCCTAACACCGTGCACTTGTGGGTGTGCGCACAATCAAGACTTTGGCTCCATAGTCGAGGGCTCGATCTATGCATCATCATGTTTATGATGCATTTTCGATCGTGATTGATTGTTTGTGCACCCATCCATTCTATCTGATCGTTTATTGTTGGCCTTGATTCAGTAGTTTATCTCTTCAGGCTGGACCAAGAGAGAACTCTAATCAAGACAATGCACCTAAGGCATACAACTAGATCATATTCGAGAGAGAGGGGGCGTACTTGATGGTGAACCTTGATCTCTGACCTCCTAACCTAACTCGAGGGTTTATTAACAAGCAAGGGTTGAAGTCTAGAATTTGATCCACTGGGGTTCTCGTGACAGGTTCCCATTGCGAGCAAAGTCATTTATGCACATATACCCTGAAAGTTGACTTTCTCTTTCGAGGGTTTTACGATTCGTCATAGAGTTTAATGGGTATGCTTTTGCCCTCTTTCTAAGATGTGGTCAAAGTTGACATGTCGGTGTTTTATTTTTTTTCTTTACCTCATAGACACATTGACTACCTTAGGAGGAGTCCCTTCATTATCGGGCGTTAATACTATAGGAGTTACATTCATAAAAAATCATCAACCGAAATCGAACCCTTGAGTTGCTTCTCGCATAAACTTCCCTAGATCGTTTCCTTGACTCCCCTTATCTACGACTTCAAACTCAAATTTTCATTTGTAATTCTTCTGGATAATCAACCTTACGAGTGAAAGCGATATTCAATAACTCAGTCCCTATGGTATCAATATTTTTATTACTTGATGATAGTCGTGCACTTACAATTTACGCAAAAATAAAATTCTTTCTTTTTCTATTAGATGATTTTATCTTTATCGGTTTATCTATAATGTCTTCTTATACAAAATTTGATGCTCTATCTCAAAGGATTGATCAATTTCATACTATGAATTTTGTTAACCTTTATTGTCAGATTTGTGATGAAATAGAACATGTATTTTTATTATTGCCCAGTCATACTTACATCTACACATTTTGAACGAGTAGATGTCACCTACGACTACAACCAGAAGTATAAAGATCAAGTTGAGGATGCCAACTATGAACCACCATTTGAATTTTTTCAAGCACCAAAATCCAACCTAGAAGCCATGCTAGAAAATTTTATTAGGCAAAGCGAGGAGTCTAGCCAACAATTCGTTGAGCTTAGGCAACAAAAATAGGTTGAGGAATGACTAATAGGTAATTTCGATAGTTAGATTTATTATACTATATTGGAGACTCAATTTGTTCAGGTGGACGAGGAAGATGTAGATGACATAAAAAACTAAGGAGGCAAATCAATTCAAACACCACAAGAAGAGGACCTTGAGGAACACGAAATTAAAAATTTGATCAAGGAGCACATTACTTTAATTCAAATACCTTAAAACCTCAAGGATCAAAAAGAGGCTTCTTCAACCATCACTGAAACCATTGCAACCGATGATAAACCTTCTTTGGTTTTTGGTGAAGATGAAACTTCATTTGATATAGCTAAGGCTACTAATTAATCTTTTGTCGAGGATGACTTCTGTAGGTTGCATTGTTTATAGCATGTAAAAAATAAAAGAAAATCATGAACGAAGTCCTAATGATCCTTTGAATATGAATATATTCACAAAAAGACCGAGAGAAGGTGCCAACAAATACCTTACTCCTTCGCGTGCAAAGTTTAAGAGATATGATGATCCGGTAAAATTAAGAATATTTGACAGAGGACCGAGTACCAAAAATAAGAAGATGATGAAGTAACTCACTCCGATATGAACAAGATTTAAAAGATTAAGCTTCATCAAGAAAGGAGGGATGCAAAGCCTCCTCGAGTCGAGCACTTTACAAGGGTCGAGCTTATCACCTAAAATAAGTGCTTCTTGGGAGGCAACCTAAGTTTTTCTTTTTTACATTCTCAATTTCTTTTCTTGCATCTTTGTTATTTTATTTCTATGCAATTTTTGTGTTAGATCACTGGAATAATAATCCAAAATAATTGCAAAGTCATTGGCACAAGCACACACCGGCTAAGCCTTATGACGTAGCAGTACTTAATGTTCCAGAGTCAAACATGCCCTGACTGTGTAAAATAGCATGGTCGTGCCGGCCCAAAAAATTTTGGGGACTCATCCGGCACCCCCATGGTGCTATCCACTTTGACATGGCTAAGGAGTGCTAATTATCACACCCGTGCCACACTTCAAATCTTCTTCCAGCAAGCACGGTCTGGGCATGTCTCTTAACATGCCTGTGCCAACCCCAAGAGATCACAACTGTGTCAGGATGGGATGCACAGACTCTAACATGCCCAACCCATGCCAATTAGCATGGGCATGTCACTCTGTAGACATCCCAAATTTAAAGGCTCGGTGTGCCCGTGATTTCTCTCTAAAATCGTTCCTTTCAACTTTTTGAACCCTAGATCTCGCTCTCTTCTTCAACGATCCTTCTTCTCTGATCCTTCTGCATCTCGAAGCTTTCCTAGCCCTACTACAACCCTCAATCGATAGAAATATTGGAGATTTGGGCATCTTCTTTGAGTTCTAGTCGTCTCTAGTGATTTTCGACGAAGCTATTATCGCCATCAAAACTTTTGTCGTTGGCGATGATTAAGCCATCATCTGCAGTAAATCTCACTCATTTACCATTCCAGAGGCTAGAGACTCCAACTCCAATGAGTTCCCAGTGATCCCATCTTATTTCGGCAAGGACAACGAGTTACAAAGCTCTTTCTGGTGAATTGGCACACCAATTTTCCATTGATCGCTAGTGACCATTTCTCCAACCCAACCTTTCAAGACATTCCTCGAAGTCCGATTTTTCATTCCGGCCAAGTAATCCCCTGAACGGATCTCCGGTAGAATTTTTTGATGAGTTGGCATATTAACTTCGGTGAGCTAGTTTTTTTAGCAAATTGGCCTTCCAAAAGGTTTTCACCCTTCAGCAAAGAACCGCTGACTTCTTCCTGCTCGCGATCATCTTCCAAAGACTCACCTTGTGGAAGAGACAAAGGAAAGGTGCCTCTGCCACTTCTACCTCCAAGGACAAATGAAAAGCACACAACGAAGGTAAAAAAAATCTTTACAGAATTGTATTTCGCGATGCTAATCATAAATCTAAATTTGAAATGCTTGAAAAGCATAAGCTAATAAGCACTAGATACATTGACGACTATACTATAGATGCCTTGGGAATTAAAGAAGATATATAGTGGATGATTAGTAGTGTAGGATGGATCGAATTCATGAGAATGCATTATCCTACATACCCTAGAGTGACCTCGGAATTTTTAAGTTCCAAAGAAGCTAACATTATGAGTGAACCAGATAGTGAAGAAGGAAAAATTACATTTAGAATGTTTAATGATGACTATACATTATCTTTGGAAGATTTCAATTCAATATATGATGTGTGCAATTTACATAGGGGTTTAGTTATTATTTTGGCACACATCTAATTGTGGTTAGTTGGTATTTGTTGCATATTTTCTTTACTTTTCACCATAAAGTTACTGTCTCATTCGAAGATCTTCTTTTGTTGTTTTCCTCTGGATAGGGTGAAGAATTGAAGTATAATGAAGATCCTTACGAAGTGGGAAATGAAGGGGAAAATGCTTTGGCTGTGTTCCCAAGACATGGGCATGTTCCCGGACGAAAAGAATCAAGATCAAGGAGTTTCCAGAGAGGAACACAGTTGTGCCCCATTCTGCTACCGACCGTGGTTTTTTTTGGCATGTCGGAGCCTTTTTCTCCTGAGGGACACATGACTAGCCATGTGAAATACACACGATTGTGCCTTTTTCCAGTCGATTTTCCAACGTGACACACGGGTGTCATGTGAAATTCATATGGTCATGTCGTGATGCTGCCAAACGTGAGGAAAAGAGTTTTCACATATTTATGGAAAGTCGGAACTAACTCTATATAAAGGAAGGCTTACTATGTGGAAATAAGGACGATAGGTGCCCTAAAAAGTGCCAAAAGTGAGGAAATTAGAGGAGAAGAGCAAGGAGATTCAAGGCTGACGATGAGAGTTCATCCATAAAGGAACAATCAAGACTTACTTCAACCAAAGCAGGGTGTATTATCTTTCAAACTAAAATATCTTTGGTTGTAATCCTTTAATTTTGATGTCTTGTGCTTGTTTCTTATTACGTATGGAGTATATTTCTTGATTCTAGGATTAGGGAGTAATCGTATGTAGGTTGAACATTATCATGGAAACATTTTGAGTTTTTCTGATTATTAATTGCAACTTATGTTTCCTAGTTTGATGAAGATATTTGGGTTTGCTGTTATGCTACTATGTATAGTCGATATGGGTGCTAAAAGCATTCATACTGAAATCTAGCAAAATTTAGAAAGAATCAAAAGGTGACTCTTCCCCAGAAACTGTAGAAACCTAAGACGTGAAAGAGTAGGATGCAAAGAAGGTCCACCTTTCGTGGAGAGAACATAGGACATCCTAGAGCTTCTTGAACCTATTACATCAAGAGGCCACGAAGTAGGAGAAATCAACTCAGAGGGGTTGTGGGACCTTGTGACAAGGGTAACCTATTGATAGAAACCTCTAGAGCTCTATCGATTCGAAAGGAAATCTCCAAATTGGGGGAGGTAATGTTGGTGCAATCGACCCTTGTCACCATTGATTGGACTCAAGTTTGACTCGAGCAGTATTTTAATGTTAAACAAAATATATGACAATGTGATTGTCATGTAAAGTCCAAGTCATGGGTACTTGACAATTGAAAAGTCCAAGCATGGGTCTTGACAATGGTAAGGTCCAAGTTATGGGTACTTGGCATGGAAAGTCCAAGAAAGATCTTGGAAATGATAAAGTCCAAGTCATGAGTACTTGACAATTGGAAAGTCCAAGCATGAGTCTTGGCAATTGGAAAGTCCAAGGGTGTGATATTGGTGGCGTAAAGTTCAAGCGTGTGTCTTGCTAGTGTAAGCTCAAATATGCCTTGGCAATGTAGACCCGATTAGCATGACAATAGCCGATGGAAGTACCTCAAGGCTAACATATGGATGAACAAGTCATGGATGACTTGGAGGGATCTGATAGGCGTGAAACTAATGGAGGTGGCTAGAAGGCTTAGTTCTAGGCTAAAGGTGGTCTATGAAGTATGAGGGGATCATACTTGGGATAAACCTCATGTTTGAGGTTTATCAGTCAACTGGGGTTATGGACTAGTTGACTGGTCAAGTGTCTTAACACTTGATAGCCTAGTCGATTCTGAGAAGTCGACTGGGATTATGACTAGTCGACTGGTCAGTAATTGACTAGTGCTTGACTGTGGCTGTGTGCCATAGGCAGTCGACTATTAGCTTTGGGCAGTCGACTGGCCTTGATCAATCGACTTCCATGGAGAGCAGTCGACTGCTGTTTGTGGACACGAGCACTGAAAGTTCCATAGTTGACTACTGTAGCAACAGTCGACTGCTAGCGTTTTACAATCAACTGCTATGTATCTGTTGGAGTTTTTTCAGCGTGGATATAGCCGTTGTGAGACAACGACATGAAGGCCAATCGACTACTGGGTAAGAGCAGTCTACTGCAAGGCAAAAATCAACCCGAGTTGCAGCTTTATAAGGAGCACGAAGAGGAGGATTTTAGCAATGGTTCTAGGGGAGATTTGAGGCGAAGTGTTGGTGCATTTCAGGATCATTCAAGCTCATCCAAGCAACCAAAAAGCAAAATATTCAAAGCGATCTCTTGTGAAGTTTTCTTTACGTCGTCTATTGTATTTCATTTGTATTTGCTTGTATTATATTGTTTATTGTTGTAACCATTGTACAAGGTTTCTCCACCTCCCGTGTGTCACTGAGAAGGAGTTTATTAGTGGTGGTGTGTATCACTATAGCTCACTTGAGCTCGACCCATAGAGTAGGGACCCTAAGTTCTGAACCATGTTATATTCTTGTCTCGTGCATGTGACTGTCTTGTTCTTTAGTTTATGCTTTATTCTATATTTTGCTGTGTATACTAACGAATTGTAGAGGCAATCACAATCGAATTCCAAGCGAATCACGAAATTGCTATTCACCCCCCTTAGTGTGTCATAAACTTTCCTACAATTGGTATTAGAGCCCGCGGCTCTTTTACAGACTAACCGCCAAGAGAGCACAAGTGCTAGAGGATGGAGTTGCCCAACGATAGATTTGGATGTGACATCAACACTCCAATTCCATATACATTCTATGGACGAGAAGGTTTCAATCAATGGAAGGCATGAATGGAGAATTTATTCATGATGAACTTCGAAGATTGGGCCATACTAATGAAGGGATTCAAATTTCCAAAGGGTCCAAAAGGTGGATACCTCAAGAAGAAGAGATGGACTGAAGAGCAAGCTCAAGCCATCAAAATTAATAAAAGGGTAACAAAAGTTTTAGTTAATGTAATCCCTAATGATATTATATGTAGTTTAGGAGATTATAGGGATGCCAAGGAGTTTTGGAACAAAGTGGCGCAATATCATGAAGATCCATCATCGGTTGAATTGAACAAAGAGACCGAAGAAGCAAGCTCATCCTCTCAAGAGAGTGAGAATTCGGAGGTTGAGATGTGTTTGACATCTGAGGAAGAAGAAGAGGTGGAAGAATTGGAGGAACCCTCTACTTCTAAAATTGAGGGAGAGAAGAGACCATTCTTAATGCCAGAGCAAGAAGATGAGCCATCCACCTCCAGGAGAGAAGAAGAGCAAGCTCAAAATTTCATTTTTGACCTAGTTAACTAATGCATTTTAATTAAAAATAAAAATCATATTGTATGCTTTGAGTGTAGGAAAAATATACATTACAAGAGTATGTGTCCAAAGTGAGTCAAGAAGACTCAACCGACACCAAAAGTCAAGGATAAGTCAAAGGATGCTGGAGCCCCAACAATCAAGAGCAAAGAGTACATTATGTGCTTCAAGTGTAATCAAAAGGGGCACTGTAGGACTCAATTCCCTAGGGGAAGGAAGCAAACCAAGGGCAAAGGAGGAGTCTCAAATGTAGAGGGAGCTAAGGCAAACCCTAAGGTAACTTTTAAGTATGCTCTTTATTCAATTAATAGTCAAAAACATGCTAGGAGTAATTTTAATATTCTTGCTATTGTTCATAATCATGAAAAGCATGTTAAAAATAGATTTTATTGCTTAAGTACTAAATCTTGCAATATTAGAGTTAAGGACAAGTCTAGAACAATTAACCCTAAAACAATTCTACCTAGGGAAGCTATTATGAAGGTAGAAAGTTATTTAGGCATTAATTTTAAGAAGGGTAGGCATATGCCTAAAAGGAAGAACAATGTTCAAATAAAAAAAATGAAAAATTCAAAAATTGGGCAATTAGAGTAATAAAATCAAGTTTTGAGGTCAAAATTTGAGAAAATGGAGAAGACTCTTAGGAAAATGGAAAACACTATTATGGGGTATAATGATAAAAAATTAGGGTCTAGGAGGTAAGAAGCAACTAGGGGCAAGAAAGTTTTGAGTCACAAACCTAAGCTCAAGGAGATCTATTATAGTGTTCCATTCGATTATGGAACCATTTATAGGTCTAGAAAAATCAAGGTTACTAGGGAAGTCATCCTTAAGGTTAACTATGGTAAATGCCTAGTGGCCAAGGTTTCCATAAAACCTAGGAAAATTACTAAGAAGGTCACAAGGGAAGTCATCCCTAGAGTTGACCTGACAAGATCTAATTAACAAAGGCTTCCAAGCCTAAGAGGATCATTAGGAAGATACTAAGGGAGGATATCCCTAGTGAGTACCTAGTAAACCCAAGGAGCTCCAATAAGTATTGGGTTCCTATGAGCATGATCCCTTCTTGCTAAATGGGTTTGGGTGTGTCAACCCTAAATGGATGAGTAGTTAGCCTAACCATGGTAGAGTTGATACCTTAGGATATTTTCAAGGTTATGTGATACCTTGGAAATAAGTTTGGATTTATATCCTAAACGATTTTAGGATGTGCCAATAGAATTTGAGAAGTATAGAAAATTGATCAAAATTGACACAATTAGGTTTAGAGGTCATGATGTGTCATTTTGGGTTTTTGGCACACTTAGGAGATTGATCCATTATGGCAAATATGAGTTTAATTCTAGAAATGACAATTTGAGCTTAACACTTAGGTATTATATACCTTTATATTTTATACTTGCCATGCTTTGTTTGTCTTGCCATGTCATGACATTATATTTCATTTAATCATTTAAATTGTCATTATAATATTTAGGTTTTTATGTCATGTAAATTTAGGTTTACTTTTATGCCATGACATCATGATTATTGACATATATTTTATTTATGCTATTTTGTATGCCATAATCTTCATTGATGCATTTAGGATTAATTGAAATTGATTTAAGGACTATGACATGATTTGAAGTGTCATATATAAGGGAATCAAATAGAGTTTCCTAGAATGAGACCTTAGACTAGGAAGAACAAAAACCTACATCTCACATTAAATTGACATGTGTGTGTATTGATACACCCTAGATACATATGAGATGCTAGGAAATGAGTTAAGTTCATGTGCTTATTTAGTACATCATAATGAACTTAGAACTCATTAAATAATAATGATAGATAATGGGAAAGCTAACGTGCAAGTCATGTGCATTAAGCCTGATAGTGTTCACTACTTCGACCTACCAAGATCTCCTTCCCCTTTCTTGCAAATCTCGTCCAATCTGGGAACTTCTAGCTAGATCTGTAATAAGAGAGTGTTAAGAATGAAACAATGAACAACTCCTTTCCTCCCTTCTCGAGGACCTCCTTCAATTGCCTTGGATCCTTAAGGCAAGAGCTGAACCTGTCACTTCACAAAAGAGTGTTAGAGGTGGGCTAACTTCTAGGCACGACCCCTTCGACACTCAAGTTAGAAAGGGTAGGATGAAGAGAATAGAAGTGCAATATGTAGAAGAAGAAGTGAGAAGAAGATCTTTGAGGTACTGAATAGCGAAGAAACAATCCTCCCCTCTTCCTTCCTTCTTTTCCCCTTTTATGGATGATTTATCTCGCCTTATCCTCGAAGTGACATTACTTTAATACCCTTGCCAAGCTGTCAAATGTAATCGCTTTTCCCACTCCTTTTCAAAATATCTCCTTATGTGCTTACTAGCTCCTTGCCAAGCATTAATTAAATAAAATAAATGACAAATACAAAAATATTTTATATTAATCATATTTTCCATTCCAAAACTCTTCCTGTAAAATACCATGAATAAAATTGGTGACAGTTTAATATCTCTATTATTCTCTAATTAGAGAACTTATTAGTGGGTTAATTAAAATTATTGAGGGATGGTTAGGGATTAATTAGGCTTAACCTAGGTTTAATGCTTATGTGTTTAATTGAACCTAGGTTTAGTCTTATAGGGTAAGCCCGACCCGATTGTTTTACAAACCCGACCCATTTTCTTAAGCCGAGCGTTTCTTCTGTTATGCATTTACTCTTCGTTGTTTAATTTTCTTTGAGCGTTTCTCCCAGCCGCATTCATTTCCTTATTTTCCCTCTCCACCACACCCAACTCCTCACAACTCCCTCTTTCTCATGATTTCTCCTTCTCGTGATCCCCTTCTTCTCGCGACCTCACCTCCCCACGCCATCTCTCCATTCTCGGCCAACTCTCCCTCTCCTATGCAAGCGACGAGCAGATTTCCACATCGATGGTGTCCACAGATGAGCTGAAGCGGCGAGTGTGCACGGGGGCTAGGAGTTTGAGCGGCGGCATCTGCACCCTATTCTAAACGGGAGCTGTGATCTCTGCTAGAGCAAGCTCAAAAACCTGAGGTGTTAGGGTTGCAACAGTGTTTTTTTGGCTAACAGAGTTGTTGGGAGGAGTGCCGCTGATGAAGTTGAGTTTTTCTAGTATACCTCTCATTTTCCCTCTCTTTCTCTTCTGTCTAGTGTATTTATATGGATTGTAAGTGTTGAATGAAAGTGGTTATCGATTTGTGAGTCAAGGGCAACGACTACAGTTGATTGGTCGAGTAGGCTGGACAGAGGTTGGCTCGACTGTGGTTTAGTGAAGAGGTTTGTTGGGATGAGGGTATGGAGGTGACGACATGAATGTAGTTTGAGGGTTTCTAATTCGGATTCAATAAACAGATGCGAATATAGGAACGATATAGTAGTAAATTGGTAAGTTATTGTGTGCTTGAACTTAACCATAATGTTTGATATGTACAGGACTTGGATACGAGGTAGGTCCACAGGCATGAGTGTTATTGCAACGAGCTTCTCAAAAGGTTAGTAATTTCCTACCCTGGTCAGGTAGTTATAAATCTTGATGCATGAGGATTTAAATTTATGATCATATTACCTTGATTCCACTCATGTTATGCTATTTCTTGATACTTAGTCTTTGCCCTTTAAATGCTCTGTTGTTGTTATCACATTTTCCTTCATCATGATTATGAGTTATAGATGTGATGTATGTAAGCCTATAGTTGTTCAGTTATGTGTATATAGTGGAGTACAGACGAAGACTTGATTTATAAATTGGATAAAATGTCATCTGGGGGTGGATAATGTCCTTAACGTAGAACTGATTCTTATGGTATATTCTTATGTTGGGTATCTATTACAGATCATATGTTTATGTACGATCATGTGGATTGTGGATAGTGTGTCATTACGGACTGTGGTCCTAGCTTGGTTGTGATCAGTTGAGTATGACTCTCTATAGGATAGAGAGTGTGTTGATCACTTGAGTATGACACTCTGTAGGATAGAGAGTGTGTTGATCACTTAAGTATGACTCTTTGTAGGATAGAGAGTATGTGGTGGATGTATGTATATGTGACTATGCATTCATGCCATTTACATGCATGCTAGTGACTTAGTCTCCTTTGTGGTCGAAAGAGTCATCAGTCATCCTGCTTCCACGGTTACTCATGGTAGAAGTAGCTGGTGTAAGGGCAAAGCATTTGTTGTGCCGCACTCGACCACTATGGATAGTGGTAGTTAGAGTTGTGTGTAGTTGTCCTGCATGTGTGGCACTCAACCACTCAAGGGTAGTGATTATCGAAGTGGCCAACAGCAGAGACCCCCATTGTGTAGCTAGCTCTTTACGCTTATATTCTACATATTCATACTGCCCACTTGACCACTCGAGAGTAGTGGTTGGTGTGAGTTGGGACAGTTATCATGTCGAGCCACCTAGGCCATACTGGGGTTGTGTAGCGAGTGGGGTGAGTAAGCATGACCATGCATTCTGCATTACCGTGTTGTTATGACATTTTGCATATATATATATATATATATATATATATATATATATATATATATATATATATATATACCTTCATGACCGCTAGGGGGGGGGGGGTGAATAGCATCGTCGCTTGTCGATGGATTATCGTTCGATCGTGCTTGCTACAAAAACGTTAATACGCAGCAAAAATACAAAATATATAATGAAAGTAAATACAAGCACAATCACAACACAAGATGTAATGTGGTTCGGAACAGAATAGTTCATACTCCACAGATTGGGCTCGAATGCGCCCTAGCGATGCCAATCACACACCACTATAACAATAACTCCTCGGAACAATCCGAAGGTGAGAAAATCTCGTACAATAGTTCTTACAATAATAAGAATGAAATACAAGCAAAATACACTAAAATGCAAGTAAAGAAAACTTTACAAAGAGCTTTTGGATGCTTGCTTGTTTGGTTGCTTGAATTACACTTGGAGACCCTGATTTGTAGCAACAAATCGCCCCAAACACGTCCAAGAACTGATGCCAAATCCTCCCTCCACGAGCTCCATTTAAAGCTGCTCATTGGGATAGATTTCACCTAGCAGTCGACTGCTCCTGTAGCCGTTATCTCACAACGACATGAAACACGTCGGATAAGTCCAACGGATACACCATCAGTCGACTGATCGCTCAATTAGTTGAGTGCTGGGGCTGATGACTCGACTGAAAGGCTTTCTGTTCCCGAAAGCTCGAATAGCAGTCGACTGATCTCCATATCAGTCGACTTCTTAGGTGATTAGTCGATTGCCCAATGCTGGCAGTCGACTACTAGGCCATCTTCCCGTAGTCAAACCCTAGTTGACTCCCATCAGTTGACTGACCATAGTCTCAGTCGACTGATACACCTCAAACATGAGGTTTTAACCCAAGTATGGCGTCCCTATACTTGTTAGATCACCCTTAGCCTAGACCTAAGCCTTCTAGCTACCTCCGTCAGCCTCGCGCCTATCGGATTCCTCTAAGTCATCAATACACTAGCCTTCAGGTGCTTCCATCGGCTATTGTTTTGCTAACGGTGTCTACACCGCCAAGGTACATTGGACTTACGCTGCTAAGACTCCCACTTGGACTTTACGCTGCTAACTATTGTACTTATGCTGCCAAGACTCCCGCTTGAACTTTACACTGCTAATATTCCCCTTGAACTTTCCAAATGCCAAGACTCAAGCTTGGACTTTCCCTTGCCAACCCATGTTGGACTTTCCATGCCAAGACCTATGCTTGGACTTTCCTTTACTAAGACCCATGCTTGGACTTTCCTTTGCCAAGACCCATGCTTAGGCTTTCCTTTGCTAACCCATGTTGGACTTTCCCTTGCCAAGAGTCATGCTTGGACTTTACATGCCAAGTACTCAAGACTTGGACTTTCCCAATGCCAAGTGTCCCACTTGGACTTTCTATGCCAAGTACCCATGACTTGGACTTTACCATGACAATCACATTGTCATATGTTTTTGTCGAATATCAAAACATCACTCGAGTCAAACTCGAGTTAGGTCAATCGTGACATGGGCCGATTGCACCAACAATCTCTCCCTTTTTGATGTTTGACAAAAACACCCTTGAGTTAAGCCCCTAATTCAAATTCCCTTACCAATTTTCCCAAATTGATAATTATACCTTTCTTCCCCTTTTTGACTAACATCAAAAAGGTTCTCTCTAAGGAGGTCAATGTCTCATATCCCAATGAAATCTTACAATCTCCCCCTTGGTCCAAAAATATATAGGATGCCTACAATCTTCCTAGTGATAAGTCCCATATCACTCAGGAGAGGCAATCCTACAAACTCACATAATTTCCAAATTGGGCATCTCAAATTCCCATTAACATCCATCATCCCATGATGGATATCTCCCCCTAAAGGCTTGCTTTCCCTTGACCATTGCACCAACAATGTCCTTGGGAAGTCCCTAAGCCAATAAGAACTCTAAACCATCAAAAATAAGGTTAAAAGTTCAACATTGAACTTTCCCACACCTTAAATTTGATATATCACCTTAATAACTCTCCTAATCCATATCCAATGGGGTTTCACCCTTTATAATGCTTCCCAAAGTATATCCTAGGGTTAGGAGTGGTTAGGGAACCTTACCATAGCTGAAAATGGTCTAAACATTCCTTGTTTTCTCGAAATCAACATTGGTAGTTGACTCCTTCACTACGATCATTGATCACATTCATCACATCGATCGCCATCCATGGCAATGATCGATAATCAAATTTCCAAATTTCAGTTATCAGAAATGAAATTGAAAAAAGCATAAGTAATTATACGTAATTTGAAAAATCATGAAAATTCATACGTATAATACTTACAACACATACAATGGGTGAAAAATGTTTGAAAAATATTTTACCCATAAAATAGCGAAATTGACACAAAGTTCAAAAGTGAAGAAAAACATCAATGTTTTAGCTCACTTTGTATCAACTTCATCAATGGTGATTGCTATCAAAAGATAGACTTTACCAAGGTTTTCTAAAATAATTTTAAAATGTTTTTTAAAACCTTATATTGGATCATGATCAATGGGCTCAATGCACATGACTTGCATGTTAGCTTTCCCCATGATCCATCAATAACATAAGATGAGTTTTAGTTCATCTAGATGTAAAAACTATGCACCTTGAACTTAACTCATATCCTAGCATCTCACATGTATCTAGGGTGTATAAAACACACACAAGTCAATGTTATTGTGAGATGTGGGTTTTGTTCTTCTAATCTAGGGTTTCATGCATTTTTCTAAGGCAACACTACTTAATTCCCTTATACATGGGACTTCAAGTCATGCCATAGTCCTTAAATCAATTTTCATTAACTTAAATGCATGAATGATCATGGCACAAATGATAACATAAATAAATATGGCCAATGATCATGATGTCATGACATATGATATAATCTAAATATACATGACATTACAAACTAACCCTAAATATACTCATGACATTTTATATGATAAAGATAAATATGATGTCATGACATATTATATGACAAACAAAGCATGACAAATAAAATATAAAGATATATAATACCTAAATTTTGATGTTAATTGCCATTTGTTATTATTAAGTCCATTTTGCCATATTGTCAATCATCTCCCAAGTGTGCCAAAAGCCCAAAATGACACACTACAATCTCTAAACCTAAATTGTGTCAATTTAATTGATTTTTTATAATCCCAAAATATATTGACACATCCTAAACTCTTTTAGGATCATAATTCAAATTTATTTCCAAGGTATCCATAACCTTGAAAATGACTTAAAGTACCACCTTTACCATGATTAGGTTAACTACCTATCCATTCAAGGTTGACACACCTAAACCCATCTAGCGTGAATCGATCACACTCCTAGGAAACCAATACCTATTGGAGCTCCTTGAGTTTACTAGGTATTCACTAGGGATAACTTCCCTAGATACCCTTCTAATGACCCTTCTAGGCTTGGTAGCCTTGGTCAAATGGGTCTTACTAAGGTCAATTCTAGAGGTAACTCCCCCTTTGACCTTCTTAATGGCTTACCTAGATTTCCTTGAAACCCTAGCCACTAGACATACACCTTGGTTACCCTTAGGGATGACTTCCCTAGTAACCTTGGTCTTCCTAGATCTAGTTTGAGTTCCATAATCAAATGGAACACTATGATAGGTCTTTTTAGGCTTAAGCTTGCCCTTGGATGGTTCTTGTTTCCTAGGCCTTTGAATTTGACTCCTAGACCCTAGGTTTTGACTATTTGACTATTGCATTTGATTTTGTATATTTCTAAGGGGCTTTCCAAGTTTTTCAAGCCTTGACCTCAAGGCTTGATTTTCTAACTCTAATTGTCCAATTTTTGATTTTTCATCTATTCTTTGGACATGAGACTTCCTAGGCATGTGTCTATGGTTCTTTGGTTTAAAACCTAGATGGTCTTCTATTTTCTTAATACTTTCCTTTGGTAAAATATTTTTAGAGACATTAGTCCCAAATTTCTCCTTATTTCTAAGGTTGACACTCTTAGCACCTAGACAATAAAATCTATTATTTCTAACATGCTCTTTATGATAAATAGCAAGATTGCTAACATTATTTCTAGCATGCTTTTTATCATAAAATTTAGAAGGTGCATTATTAAATTTTATCTTAGGGTTTGCCTTAGAGGCTCCTCCTACTTGTGATGCTCCCTCTTGAACCTTCTTCCCCCTAGGGCATTGACTCCGGTAGTATCTCGGTTGTCGACATTTGAAGCACACCACGTGCTCCTTGATCTTATTGGTGGGAACTCTGGCTTCATTGGTCTTTTCGTTGACTTTTGGTGCCGGTGGAGTCTTCTTAACTCTTTTTGGGCACTTACTTTTATAGTGCCCTTGCTCCCTACACTCAAAGCATATAATGTGAATTTTATTTTTAAATGACATGCTTGAGTTACCTAAGGTGGTGGTCGGTGCCGGAGTGAGTTCTTCATCTCTCCCGAAGGTAGATGTCTCTTCTTCTTGATGCTTCGGAGTGGAAATCCTCTCCTCCCCCTCAATCCTAGAGGTGGAGGTCTCCTCCAATTCTTCCTCTTCTTCCACCGATCCGGAAGATGACTCCTCTTCAACTTCCGAATCCTCACTTGCTTGTGAGGATGATGTGCTTGCTTCCTCGGTCTCCTCCGATTGAGCCGATGAGCACTCTTCAACTTCTTGTGATTGTTCTTCACTTGAAGCTGGTGATGGTCCTTTCCCAACTCGCTCCAAAGCTCCTTGGCATCCTTGTACTCACCTAACTTGGACAAGACATCATTAGGAATTAAATTACTTTCATTTTGATTACCTTAATATTTGTCTTGAACTCTTTGAGTTGTTCCTTGGTCCATTTTTCAACCTTGAGGATTCCACCCTTTTTGCCTCTTGAGAATTCACAACCTTCTATCAAGGTAGACCAAAGCTTGATATCCACCATCATTAGGAAGTTCTCAATTCCTATTTTCCATGAGTTGAAGCCTTCAAATCCATAGTCCTCATAAGATGTTAGTGTGTAGATGTCTTGGCCCAAATTCTCTTGAAATTCCATCTTCTTATCTCTAGCTTACTCCCTCGGATATGAAGTCGGTGAAGAGTGACCCGCTCTAATACCAATTGTAGGGACCTTCATGACCACTAGAGGGGGGGGGGGGGGTGAATAGCATCGTCGCTTGTTGATGGATTATCATTCGATGCTGCTTGCTACAAAAATGTTAATACGCAGCGGAAATATAAAATATACAATGAAAGTAAATACAAGCACAATCACAATACAAGATGTAACGTGGTACGGAACCAAATGGTTCGTACTCCACGGATTGGGTTCGAATGAGCCCTAGTGATGCCAATCACACACCACTATAACAATAACTCCTTCTCGGAACAATCTGGAGGTAGAGAAATCTCGTACAATAGTTCTTACAATAATAAGAATGAAATACAAGAAAAATACACTAAAATGCAAGTAAAGAAAACTTTACAAAGAGCTTTTGGATGCTTGCTTGTTTGGTTGCTTGAATTGCACTTGGAGACCCTGATTTGCAGCAACAAATTACCCTAAACACATCCAAGAACCGATGCCAAATCCTCCCTTCACGAGCTCCCTTTAAAGTTGCTCCTTGGGCTGGATTTCACCTAGCAGTCGAATGATCAGGACCATCAGTCGACTGCTCTTGTAGGCGTTGTCTCACAATGACATGAAACATGTCAGATAAGTCCAACGGATACACCATTAGTCGACTGATCATAGCCATCAGTCGAGTGCTCGGGCTGATCACTCAACTGAAAGGCTTTCTGTGCCCGAAAGCCTGACCAACAATCGATTGATCTCCATATCAGTCGACTGTTCAGGCCATCAGTTGGATGCACAATGCTGGCAGTCGACTGCTAGGCCATCTTCCTGTAGTCAAACCCTAGTTGACTCCCATCAGTCGACTGACCATAGTCCCAGTTGATTGATACACTTCAAGCATGAGGTTTTAACCCAAGTATGGTGCCCCCATACTTGCTAGACCACCCTTAACCTAGACCAAATCCTTCTAGCCACCTCCGTCAACCTCGCGCCTATAGGATCCCTCCAAGTTATCCATGACTTGTTCATCCATACGCTAGCCTTTAGGTGCTTCCATCGGCTATTGTCATGCTAACGGTGTCTACACCGCCAAGGCACATTGGACTTACGCTGCCAAGACTCCTGCTTGGATTTTACACCGCCAACTATTGGACTTATTTTTCCAAGACTTCCGCTTGGACTTTACGCCGCCAATATTCCCCTTGGACTTTCCAAATGCCAAGACTCAAGCTTGGATTTTCCCTTGCCAACCCATGTTGGACTTTCCATTCCAAGACCCATGCTTGGACTTTCCTTTGCCAAGACCCATGCTTGGACTTTCCCTTGCCAAGACCCATGCTTGGACTTTACATGTCAAGTACTCAAGACTTGGACATTCCCAATGCCAAGTGTCCCACTTGGACTTTCCATGCCAAGTACCCATGACTTGGACTTTACCATGACAATCACATTGTCATATATTTTTGTCGAACATCAAAACATCGCTAGAGTCAAACTCGAGTTTGGTTAATCGTGACCTAGGTCGATTGCACCAACAATATATATGTATATGCTTGTTGTGATGTTGCATTTGTTTATATTATTCTTGCTACATTTGTTTTCATACATCCTACTTGCATTTTCTATATATATATATGGTTGTTGCAATGTTACATTTGTTTATATTATTCTTGCTACATTTGTTTGTACATAATCATACATCCTACTTTATATATGTGTGTGTGTGTGTGTGTGTGTGTGTGTGTGATGTTGCATTTGTTTATATTATTCTTGCTACATTTGTTTGTACATCATCATACATCCTACTTGCATTTTCTATATGGTTGTGTGTGGGATATCTATGTATGAGTTGGTCGGACTATTGGATACCTTTGATCAGTACCATGAGTTAGACTATTTATTGTTTGTATTTGTTATAGAATGTTAGTAAGGCAGTTGTTGATTGCAGAGTTAGTATTACTCTTCATGTTGTATATTGTGGATTTATGCTCAGGTTGGATGAGTGAAGCATAGCAGACTTTCAGGTATGTCGGCACCTTATGTTGTTCAGTTGTTTAGTTGGTATATGCATGTATATATATATTATACTGGTGTATACCTGTTGTATATTTAAATGGTATATTATTGAATCTCATGAGATTTATGCTATATATGCATTATCTTTCATATTACCGTTGAGTTTTATACTCACCACCACAGACCCTGGATTTTCTTGTTGCCCAGGTAATAGGTAGAAGACTTGGTGACGGCTTGGAGCATCGCTAGTTGATCCATCTCATCTCACTTATGAGGCTCTTGTGGTTATATTTGTTTTCCATATGCTTTTGTCATGTACTTAGAGTTTATGTGGTGTTATGTGTGGTTGGACTTGTTTTGTTGGTGGACACATGTGTTGTTTCGGATTTTATGTCAGTACTTTCTTATTTTGTGGTCAGTCATGTTGATGCAGTGAGCATCACTCCTTGGTTTTGATGTATGAACCGTAGTTAAAGTTAGGAATTACTTATGTTCTAACATCAGTGTTAAGTGTGCAGACTTAATAGGAAGCCCTAGTAGATCGTGTTGATCGGATACTAGGCAGTTGACTTGATAGATCAGGAGGACCGGACATCAGGTATGAAGTCCATATGGGTCGTGTGGACCAGACATTTGGCATGAAGACCAATTGGGTCAGGAGACCGAACAATCGACAAAAAGTCTAGCTGGGTTAAGCAGACCGGACAACTGGTGGAAGCCCTGGTGGGTCAGATCGGATGCCAAGAGTGGTAAGTTCGGCAGGCAACCGGCAGGTAAGCCTCGAGTGAAGAGGTGAGGCCGAGTCCTCTGTAGGGTACAAAGCTAGACATCGATCTGATAGAAAGTTTGTGTGAGACTTAGTAGTCGAGATCGAGCAGTATTACTACAACTATCATATTGGATTTTATCTATTTGTGCTAATCTCGTCTTGCAGGGATCACTCGACTGAATATACACCAGTCGACTGAAGTTCGGTCAACTGAGTTTGATTCAGTCGCCTAGATACACACTTGGCAGGATTAGCTGGTGATCGGTCGAAGATCTGGCACCATAGTTGGAAAGTGTTTTAGTCGACTGAGCAGTTTCAGTCGATTGAAGTGTTAGTAATATATGAGAGATGTCCTAAGGAAATCGCCTTATGTTTGAACCATTTATATGATAAATGAAGATTCACTATTTGAGTATACATGTTTTTATGTATTTGATTAGATCTTAAACTCATTTATTGAATGCCCACGATACGATTCACAACATGAGAGAATTTGTGATTGGATCACAACTAGTGAGTATCTCTATATGTGTAATTATGATGTATCAGAATTATCCCTAGTCGATGAATTGATGGATTTGGACACCATCAATTCTGTTGAGACTAGCACGAGGTATACTCCTTGGTGTATCCAAGCAGTTGATTCTCACTGGCTGGAGACATTGTGATGTTCGGAGTTAATCGTGGATGCTAGTTATGGTAACTAGTTCATTGGAGTGACCAGTCGTAAGACTTCATATGGTTTTCTCAATATATAGATATGTCAATGAAGTTTTTACTGCAGCTTAAGTGCGATGTTCCTTTGACTTGCGATATTCAAGTCATCATGATCATGAAGACTTATGCTTTGACATCTTAAGCAAGCATCTCTGAGGAGATGTGGACCCGGGATGATTGGGTATAAGTCGAAGTGATCGAAGGTGTTTGAATAACATATAAAGGATTCACCACTCCTTGCGAGGAGATGTATACCCATGGCCTCTCGTCAGAATGTTACTAAAGTCTTTGGCCAAAGGATTACATGTTTAGAGTAAGGTACTCTTGGATACATATGCAGTAACTAGAATCCGTAGGACGAGAAAATGATACTTGGGCTAGGTGTGACATAGTTAACCTAGTGGGGACTGACACTATAGACCATTTCCTGAACCAAGTGGGTATAAGATGAGTGAAAGGAATGGGGCACGATTCATTGTAGCTGCTGAAGGGTTTCAGAAATAGTTCTGGATCAACCATTGATCTTTTTGATTAATTGGGGATCATGATGTACTAATAGGTGCCACTCATGATCGTTCTATAATTAATGGTTAATTATTGACAGCCAACATAAACCGAGAACCTATTTGGTCACACGCACAACGAGCGTAATCTGAAGGATTTAAAACGAGCTTGAGAATGAGATTCTCAGACCAAGAGAAACTAGGTTTGGTTGGACCAAACAAGGAGTGAGCATGAAATCGTTTTAGTCGCAATGGAAGCGTGGATGGGCCGTGTCTTTTGAAGACATAATGGATGAATCAAATTGATTTGGTTTTAATCTAATGGTGAAGAATAAACCAAAAGGGTTTGATTTGTTTTAAACGAATGAACTAAAGTTGGTTCGGTTTGTTTTAACTTAAAATAGACCAAATCAGTTTGGTTTATTTTAACTTAAATTAATGGAGTGGGTTAATGGATTTTTGGTTATGAACCAATAACCATTAGGAGAATTTGTTCTCTATAAAATAGAGCTTAAGGGTTTGAGAAAAACCCAACCCTAATCTTGCCGCCCCCTCTCCCTCTTCTCCTTGTGTAGCCGCCGCCCAACCCCTTGCCGCCGCCCAGCCCTTGTGCCACCGTCCAAGTTATTGCCAGCATCCAAGCTCCTGTCAGCGATCCTCCGGTGATCTTCCTTGGCTCCGGCGACAAGGTGAGCATCTAGCTTTCCTTATTTGGCTGGCGCAAGTTTTCCACCAAAGCTGTCCAGTTTTATGGACAGCTTGTTTCCTTCTTGTCGGAGCGTCATTTGGACGATGTTTGGACTCCGACAGCGGCTACCTTGTCGGGGATTTGATCTCCGATAATCCTCATAGGTGGAGGATGAAAAATTCGTCAAACGGTTGACGAATACCTCTCCGGATAAGCGAGTTTTGGGGACTCAATTTTGAATCCGAATTTTGATTCGGATTGTAATATTCTCTCGATTACATCATCTTCAACACGAGGCTAGTGACTCGTATGAAGACGAGGCTCGTGACTTTGTGAAGTCATCTCGAAGATACTCGGCGTGGATATGGATAGAGGTGATTCTAGCGAGGGTCGCTCTGATTGATGCCTTTTCCGCTACACGTGATACGTCAGGTATACGTAGAATAATTTCCTTTTATTGCAAAATTTGAAACTACGGTTATGTCTACACAAGTTGTACTATGCATGCGTGTGGTGTGTGTGATATAATAAATTAGATTTATTGCTTTTTATTTATTCTGTTGTGCACATATTTACGAAACATGTTCAAACACACACTCGCCGCGGTGCCGGAAACCCAACATGAAGTAGGAAACTTCCTTATGAGAAGCTGGGTGACCTGAAGTCGACTGGAAGACCAGAAGTTCCATATCGAAGGGTTGATATGGAGTCGATTGGAAGACATTTCATTTGATTAGAAAAGGTTTATAAAATAAGTGCTCGACCAAATCTGAGAAGAATACTACTACTATGCCGAAGTGTTGTCAAAATTCATTCTCATTCACAAAAGCTTCGACTCCTCACAAAGGTGCTTTTCTGACACCTCGTGCCTACATCAAAGTCTTCATCTGTGTCGGTATAAAGTAGATTGTAATTTTCTATATTATTTTTCACTTATGTACTTAACTTCAAAGAGAGGGTAGTGTGTTACCCATCTCTTATCTTTGTAAAAAGTGAATCCCTCTGAAGTCGAGAGTTCTTGAATCAGAGGGTACTATAGTGATTGCCCGTCGAGGTAACTCGAGGAAGAGCTATGAGCCTTGGAGTAGCATCCCAGTTAGGGTTTTGAACCAAGTAAACTGGTTGTGTCTAATTTGCATTTAAATTCCACTGCGTACTCATATTTGAAAATATAAAATAAGCTTTAAATTTAAAGAAAATTATAAACTCTGAGATTCACCCTCTTCTTTCGGGTTATTGCGATCCTACAAGTCATATTGGTATGCGTTGTTGTTGAGTTTATTACTTAGTTGTGATGGTTTTCGCTGTGTTTGATATATATATATATATATATGTATATGTATGTTGTGTGATTGTGTCCGAAAGGGTTTGTATTAATAGGGTATGCTTGTCATATAGGGGAGATGCTATCCATTTTTCGGGCTCAACATACTCCTGGGGCATGACAACTTTATTCGTATCAGAGCCCTAGGTTTTGCGATGCCATATAATGATGTTTTTCATTGAGTTTTGGATTCTCGAGAGTCGATTTGTTTTGGTTTTGTGAGATGGGATCGATAGTTGCATGAGATCCGAGTAGAACAAAGTAAGAATTCTTGATAACTTATATTCAGGTTAGATACTTATCTAAGGTTGTTCAGCAGGTGTATACAGACAGAGTTATGACACATGTGCAGACTTGTAGTATGGGTCATCCACCAAGACAACTCGCTAGAGTTGTGGGACAAGAGGCTGCTATGACTGAGCCTGTTATTCGGGAATAACCTCAACATCCCCATATCGGAGGTTCAGAGTCTCAAGATTCGGATATACCACTGGCTATGTCGGTACTTACGGGGTCTAGTTGGCTTAATGATAATGCTCGGATACTCGTATTGGCACGTCCGACCAAGGATTGGCTTACTCTGTTCCGAGGGGGGGGGGGGTCTAATTGTTGGGAAATCTGGATCGTGACATTCATAACATTACGGGTGAAATAATTTGCACAACCACAGCGGAAATAAAAAAAATACAAAGTGGATCCCTCTAGAGATCCATGCAATACGTATAAATCAATTATCCTACTTTGTCTAGATCTTATCTAGAAGAAGAAGTATACCTTTGTTGCGAAGCCCTTCACAATCCTGCTAGCCAAACACAGTCGGATCTTAATACGGTAAGGACAACTGTATCTCTAAGGTATCAACACGAACGCTATCTTGGAGATGGAGATAACACTTTTGGTTGTGCTAGTAACCACACTAAGGCTCTCCACACAAGACCTTTTTCAAGAAGAAGGGAGAAGGAGAAAAAAATATATAGATGCAAGGCACAAATGGGATACTTAGCTAAAATGAGATCACATGCACACACAAGAGATCACCATTCTCTTTCTCATTAAGGAGACTTCTCAAATCCCCTTTTATTATCCATTAATCCCATTTTTTTTCATTAACGTTGAGGATACTCGTCAACTCCCAATTGCATGCCATCAATTTGCATGCAATGTTAATGAGTCCATTTATTTGCATGCAAAATTGAGAAAACTTCTCAAATTCCATTCGCATGCATTAATCCATTTGCATGCATTAATCCATTAGCATGAAATAATCCATTTTGTATGCAATATTTCATTTTACATGCAACGTTTGGAATAATTCTCATTTCATGCATTAATCCCTTTGCATGCAACATTAACCATTAAATTCCCTTTCATGCATTATTCCATTTGCATGCATGATTAATCATCATTAATTATGCTAACATTTTTCAATTTGGTTTCACTTGAGTCTAACTCAAATTAAACAAATTTGAGTCCAACTCAAGTTTGGCCAAGCAATGAGTCTAACTCATTCTAGTCCATTCAATTAACTAATGATTCATTTAGTCAAACTAAAATGATCCTATCTCCAAAACAACATATTCTTTGTGTGTGATCCAATAGGTTCTTGCAAGGTTGACAATATTTCTAAAAATCTTTTTTTAGAAACATAAACAATGAGTGACAATCTAGCAATGCATCATTGCTACTCAAGTGGCAAGAATGTCGAGATCCGACATAATCTTATTGTGACTACTATATTGTAGAACCTTGTCCTTCTATCCTTGATATCTAGATTGATCAATGAGGCATAGACCGTGTCATCCTCTTATCAATCTTTGTGTTTCTTGATCCCCAAGTAGACTCAATCAAACAAATGAGCTCAATATCTCATATTGACTCATTTGAGCATGACCATGCATTTCGTGGTCCTACTATATCAAGAGGCCTAAGGATAACACTCCCATCATATGGGAAGGATAGATCCAATCTACATCACTCACATCCCTTTGTATAATTTGTTACATACCTAGTAATCACCTTTATAGTCCACCTTGTTATGGGTGATTTTTGACGATACCAAAGTACATAACTCCTTATGTAGAGAACCATAGTGATTTCAGGTCTAAGGACTATTCAGTCACATGAGAAAATTTATGACACTCATATAACAATCCATGAAACTTTCTCATGGCGAGTCAATTCAGTATATAGTCTTCTCCAATATATATATATCCATGTGTCAATGTGATATCACATATTCATGACTTGTGAGATCAAGTCATCCATTGACCTACATGCTAGTCTCAATTTCTCAATATATCCCTTTGTCTATTAATACAATACTTGACTAAGAATGTTTAAGTATAGTGTTCTCTACAACTTCTTATAATCAATTCTACCAATTGATATACTATAGATTAGAATCTACTATTCAAGGGCATTATTAAATTTATTTGACTAGCATATGCATAAAGTAAATATAATAATCAATCTTTACTTATTATTAATGAAATATGATATATATGTTCCCTAATCAATCATCTCATGATTGACACTAAGGGCTGACACTAACAATATGTTGGATTTCTGGCACCGTGACGAGTGTGTGTTCGAACATGTGCGTAGCGGAAGATATAAAAATAAATAAATCTAATTTATTACAATACACACACCATATGCATGCATAGTACAACATGTGTAGACATAATCGTAGTTTCAAATTTTACAATAAAAAGAAATTACTCTACGTATACCTGACGTATCACGTGTAATGGGAAAGACATCAACCAAAGCAACTCTCGCTAGAATCGCCTCTATCCGTATCTACGTCGAGTATCGTCGGGATGACTTCACAAAGCCACGAGCCTCGTCTTCATACGAGTCACTAGCCTCATGTCGAAGACGATGTGATCGAGAGAAGATCACAATCCGAATCAAAATTCGGATTCAAAAATGAGTCCCCAAAACTCGCTTCTTCGGAGAGGTATTCGTCAATCGTTTGACGAATCCTTCGTCCTCCACCTATGAGGATTATCGAAGATCGAATCCCCAACAAGGTAGCCACTGTTGGAGCTCCAAACGTCATCCAAATGATGCTCCAACATGAAGGAAATAAGTTGTCTAGAAAACTGGACAACTTGGTGGAGGATGTTGCGCCGGCTAAAGAGGATGGCCGACCAACCCTTGGTCACCGGAGGATCACTGGAGGAGTGGCCGGTAGCAGCTGGACGCCGACAGCAAGGGTGAACGACGGTAAAAAGTTGGGCGACGTGGAACCCTTAGGCGGCGACAAGGAGAAGAAAGGGAGAGGGTGGCTAGGTTTTCCAACACCAAAAGTTATCCATGAAAAACCCTTAAACCATATTTTCTGATACATCCATCATTTTATGGTTAGTATCATTTTTTGGTAGAGGGGAGAGTGATGGAGTGATGAGAGCTAGTGAATTATTGTGTTTATGGAGTATGTTGGAGGGTAATAATTCGGTGGATGTAGGATCTCATTTTAGTAGGCATTTGATCAAGGTGGGTAAAGCACCAAAGGGGGATATTATTTTAGGAGGGTTGATACCCCATATTTGTGACACCCTTGGGTACAACTATGGGGAACTAGATATAGTTGAAGGGAGCCCTAGCCTAGACTTAGAGGTGTGCATGACAATGAAACGAATGTATGGGAAGGAAATTATTTTTGCTTTGTGAGGAAGAACAAGACATCCCTGATGCTCCCTGACTCCGATCATACCACAGTCACAAACCCCGCTAATTGATGGCTTGATAGAATCATTGAGTCTCCATCACAAGAAGATCCTTCCACCCATTCACCTCCTTCACCACCTTCACCACAAACACCCTTAGATCCACCTAGCCATAGAAGCCCTCCTACTCCATGACCCGGACCTGCACAACATTCTTTTTCTTCTTTTGAGCATGATGCAGGTCAATCCACATTTGATATCTCGGAGTTTAGATCGCACCTAGATGACATCTATGTTAAGCAGTAGACACTGGGGCAGTGATGGGAGGAGCAACGAACCTTCACGTTAGAGGAGTTTCAGGAGTTGAGAGGTCATTTTCAAAGGGTGGACTAATTCTATGGTCATGTCGAGCAGTATTTTTAGGAGGTTGCATATCGACAAGAGATGCAACAATTCATGAGAGATGCACACAGACAGTTGACCCTAGAGAAGGATCACAAAGTAGGAGTCGTGTCCACCAGCTCGCAGGTCGACCACATGTACATGTGGCACCAACGCCCCGGTTCCATGATGAGCTAGAAATGGCGAGGCTTCCTGAGTTCCCCTCCACATCCATTCTAGAGGTATGATCAAATTCAAATTGGGGGGGGGGGGGGGTTATTTCTATGCTTTAGTAGTATTTAAATTTGGTTTAAGTATTGGTAGTTTTTATTTGCATCCATTTTGCTTATTTCAGTTTTCATACATGTAGATCTCTTTAGGTTTCTTCTAGTACTTATTTTGTTTGATCTCATAGTTTGCTTCAGTAAGTTTTTGAAAATTATCATTGTAATGTGTTTCAATGTCATAAGCATATTACTTTCTTTTATCTTGTGGTACTAAATTTGTAATGTGATAATAAATGTTAATTCTCACTAGTTAGCTTTTTTTTTTACAAACACCCATTGAGAATTCTAAAAGGAAAGATTTAGTATATAATTAGTTATGATTCATCATGTTAGACTAGTACTTTGGAATCCATATGTGACTCTTGGTTAGCATTTTAGTTACCGAAGATGCTCGGATCATGAAACCCCAATTAAAAATAATAATAATAATTATTATTATTATAATAAATAAAAATAAAAAGAGTTTAATTGTAAGTTGTTAAGAAAAGAAGATAGAGGCTATCATGGATGGAAATGGTCAGGTGTTCCTTTGAGACCGAGTTAGGTTACTAGGGAAACACCTATCAATTTCTCTCGATGCCGAACATGCCTTTGAGACTTTATGCTAATTTTAGGAAATAACCCTCGCTTATGGTAGGTAAGTGCTTAAACCTGGAGACCTTAGGAACACTATGGGATGACGACTTAACTTAACTTGGAAAGTGAACCCCTTAGGAAAATATTTTACACTTGCATTGAAAGCTAATTTAGTGATCTTGGTGAACATATTTACTTGCTTTAATTGTAGTACCACTTTATAGGTTTTAGTAAATTTACTAGACATTTAAGAATACCTTTTATCTATGATTCATAATACGCTGAAGTTTGCTTGAGGACTAGCAAAGACTTAAGTCTGGGAGATTTCAATGTGTGCAAATCAAAAAGGGTTTTAGTGGTTATTTTAGCACACATCTCATTGCATTTAGTTAGTTATTATTATATATTTGCTTTACTTTGCACTTTTATTGTTACTTTCTTGTTTAGAGGTTTGCTTTTGTTGTTTTTCCTATACATGATGGAGTTTCAGAGCTTAATGAAGACCCGGACGAAGCATGAAGAAAGGAGAGCATGCTCTGGTCGTGTTCTCAAGACACGGGCATGCTTTCGGACGAAAAGACAGAGTTTAAGCATCTTTCTAGAAAGACACATGGTCGGTCGTGTGTCATTCATGCGGTCGTTCCTTTTTTCTAGAACAAATTTTGAGCGTGATTCGCAGTGACACACACGGCCTGGCTATGTGAAATTCACATGGGTGTGTCGTGCTGTCGTAAATCCCAAGAAATAGGTTTTCTACGTAATTATGGAAAGTGGGGATCACCCACTATATATAGGGAGGCATGCCAAACCTTGGGGAGGACGACGGGTGCCCTAAAAAAGCACCAAAAGCTCACTAATTGGGGAGGAAGGAAAGAAAATCAAGGCTGACGACGAAGCACCATCCATAAGAAGGCTGCCAAGACACTTCTCCAACCAAAGCAGGTCATATTTTCTTCAAAATTGATATCTCTTTGGTTGTAAATGTTAAACTATAATATCTTGTGATTGTGCTTCCTTGTGGATAGAGTAGAATCTTCGATTCTAGGATTAGGGAGTAACCTATATGCGTTGGATATGATTATTGCAATAAATCCTGATCTCTTCTATTAATATTTGTAATTTATGTTTCCTAGTTCTGTGATAAAGATGACTTTCTCTTGTTTCTACTGCACTTAGTCAATATAGATGCCAAAAGCATCTATATTGAATCCTAGGAGAATTAAGGAGGAATCGAAAGGTTGTCCTTTCTCCCAAAACCCTAGATAATGATACATGAAAGAGTAGGATCTGAAATAAGGTTCACCTGTTCATCAGGAGAACATAGGACATCCTAGAACTTCATGAACCTAATCTATCTAGAGGTCGTGAAGTAGGAGAAATCAACTTGGAGAAATTATGGGGCCCAGTGACAGGGGTAACCCATTGATAACAACCTCCTGAGCTCTATGGATCCAAAAAGAATTCTCTAGTTTAGATTAGGTAATTCCCGTATAATACTAAAAGTTCACTGGGATTAAACTTGTTGATCCACCCGTGAGATTGAATTTAGAACACTTAGGAGCATAAATTAATGACATGTCGAACATCGCATAGGTGAAACCAAAGTCCTGGAATCTTCTTCCTTAGGCTTAAGTACATCCCTTGGCTTACTCTGAGTGACACCAACTTTTGAGCCTAGACCGTGACTGAGAATTTTTAAACACTAAGATCCACTCAAAACAATTAGAGTTCACTGGATAGATGAATAATCGAATATTAGTCCTTGTGGGATCAATAATTTTTATTACTTGACGACAATCTGCACTTGTAGGAGTTGAGTGCAACCTCGCCATTAGCTCCATAATTAAGAGCTACAATTTATGTACATCACCCTATCACATAGTCCCACAACCCCTCCGAGTTGATTTTTGCTACTTCGTGGCCTCTAGATGGAATAGTTTCAAGAAGCTCTAGAATGTCCTATGTTCTCCCCACGAATGGTGGACCTGAATGTCCTATGTTCTCCCCATGAATGGTAGACCTTCTTTCGTGTCCTACTCTTTCATGTTGTAGGTTTCTACGGTTTCTAGGGAAAAGTCACCTTTCGATTCTTTCTAAATTCCTCTAGATTTCGGTATGAATGCTTTTGACACCCATATCAACTATACATAGTAGAATAAGAGAAAATCCAAACATCTTCATCAAACTAGGAAACATAAGTTGCAATTAATAATCAGAAAAACTCAGAATGTTTGTATGACAACATTCAACATACATACGGTTACTCCCTAATCCTAGAATCAAGAGATCTACTCCATAGGTAATAAGAAACAAGAACAAGACATCAAAATTAAAGGATTACAACCATAGATATCTGAGTTTGAAAGATAATACACTCTACTTTGGTTGAAGTAGAGTCTTGATTGCTCCTTTATGGATGAACTCTCATTGTCGACCTTGAATCTCCTTACTCTTCTCCTCCAATTCCCTCGCTCTTGGCATTTTTTAGGGAATTTGTTGTCCTTCTTTCCATCTTGTAAGCCTTCCTTTATATAGAGTTGGTTTCGACTTTCCATAAATATGTGAAAACCCTTTTCCTCATGTTTGGAGGTGTCGCGACACGACCATGTGAATTTCACATGACCACCCATGTGTCTTGATGGAAAATAAGTTAGAAAAAGGCACAATCGAGTGAATTTCACACCGTCGGCTATGTGTCCCTTGAGAGAAAAAGGCTCTGACATGCCGAAAAAACCCACGGTTGGTAGCAAATGGTGCACGGTCGTGTTTAAAACACATGACCTACCATGTTCCTCTCTAGAAACTCCTTGATCTTGATTCTTTATGTCCATGAACATGTATCTATCTTGGGAACACAGCCAGAGCATGTTCCTCTTCATTTTCCACTTCACAAGGATCTTCATTATACTTCGATTTTTCACCCAGTCAAGAGGAAAACAACAAAAGTAGATCTCCGAACAAGAAAGTAACTTTATGGTGCAAAGTAAAGAAAATATGCAATAAATACCAACTAAATGCAATTAGATGTGTGCCAAAATAATAATTATAACCCTATGCAAATTGCATATATCAAAATCCTTAGACTTAATTCTTTACTTGTCCTAAAATAAACCTCAGTGTATAATTCAACACATAGAAATAGATTGCTACAATGTCTAGCATGCTCACTAAAACCTATCAAGTGGTACTATGATAAATATATAGGTTCACTAAGGTCACTAAGTAAGTTTTCTGTGCAAGTGCAAAACTTCATCCTAAGAGTTTCAATTTCCAAGCAAGTCAAGTCGTCATCTCATATGTTCCTAAGGTCTCCAACTTTAGGCACTTTCCTTCCCTAAGTGAGGATTGTTCCCTAAAATTAGCATGAAGTCTCAAAGGTATGCTCGGTATTAAGAGAAATTGGTAGGTGTTTCCCCAGTAACATAACTAAGTCTCAAAGGGGCACCAAATCTTTTCCACCCATGACAACAATTTTTACTCTCTCTCTCTCTCATTTTATTTCTTTCTTTTTTTATGTTCTAAAATTCTCACTAAAATTCCATTTTTTTCTAATAGGTTTACTCAATTCAAGCATCTCTAGTAACTAAAATGTTAATCCAAAGTCACCTATGGATTCCAAAGACCTAATTCTTACAAAATGAATCATAACTAATTTGTATTAGGCAACCCTTTGGAATTCAGGTTAAGTGTTGGTGAAAAGGTAAAATCAGACTAGTGAAACTTGGTGAACATTTCAACATCATATCAAAATTTTTTACCACAAGATAAGAAAAAGTGAAATGCTTATGAAAATGTAGCACCGTAACTCGAATAAATTTCACTGTTGCATTGGCCAAAGAAAAAAATTAAAGCTATACTAAACTAACTAAAATGCATGTGGAAATGAATAAGAAAATAAACAATTCTGAGTCCAAATAAAACTACCTAAGCAAAAGATAGATAACTTCAAACAAAACTACCAAAACAGAAAAGCATAAAATACTATAGCAAGAAAGATGATAAACCTTTCCTCCCCCAAACTTAATTTCAAACATACCTCTCATCGTGGCATCCTTGGTTGGAATTGAGGAAGTCTTGGCATCTCAAGATCATCAGGGAACTGAGTGCTTAAACGTTGATGCCACTTATATATGTGGTCAACCTGCGAGCTAATAGACTCTATCACTTCTCTATGATCCTCCGCCTGAGCCCACTACACACATGTGTTGCGCATGAAGTGTCGCACCTCATGTCGAAACTCAGCCTCCTCATGAAAATACTACTTGGCATGGCCATAGTATTGCTTTGCTCACAGATAATGCCCTCTCAAATTCTAGAACTCTCGAGTGTAAGCTCGCTTCTCATCCCACCACTGCTTCTATGTCTGATGCTCTGCATAGATATCATCGAGGAGTGATTGCAACTCCGAGAAATCATAAGCAGACTCACCCACAATATGTCCAAAAGAAGAAAAAGAATATTGTGCAAGTTGGGATCGAAAGGTAGGAGGGCTCCTGTGTGTTGGTACATGAGGTGATGGGGGTGAAGGTGGTGCATGGGTAGACGTGCCCTCTTGTGATAGGGCCACAGTTATCCTATCTAAGCGCCAATGGGTAGGGTTTGTGATTACGATATGATTGGGGTCAAGAATCCTAAGGGGTGTCATGTGTTTCCTTACAAAACAAAAAGAATCTCCTTCTCTCGCAATCATTTTCATTGTCATGGACACCCCTAGATCTATGCTAGGACTTCTTTCCACTCTGTCTAAAACCCCACAATCATACCCAAGAGTACCACAAATATGAGTTATCAAATCCCTACCTGTAACATGGGAGGTCTAGGTTCATTCCCCTGAAACAATGATAAAAACTTGATGCACACAAACTGAGTCCTCAACTATGAGGCCAAAGATTGAACTACGCTCAACCTTCGTAAGTGCATGGTTGTTGTCAAGTAATAAAATAATATCAATCCCACAGGGACTGATATTCAAGTACCTATCTATTCAGTGGTTAGGATTGTCTAGACTTGATCTTAGTGTGGGAAATTACTCTATGCTAGTATTGTTACGGACAAAACTCAAGGGTTGGTGTCACACGAAGAAAGAGAAGGATTAATTTGAGTTAAGAAGAGATTCTAGGATCTCAATTTCACCTATATGATGTTGAACATGTCAGCTACTTATGTTCCTAAGTTCTCTATGATCGATCTTGTGGGTGGACAATCTTATTTAATCCCGGTGAACTTTTGGTGCTATGTGGGAATTACCTGTAGGAACATTAATGACATGTTAGAGGGGAGTGAATAGTGGTTTCGTGATTTCGCTCGGAATTTGATCGTGATAGTCTCTATAATTCATTAGTATGTGCAGCAGAATATAGAATAATCCATAAACTAAAGAACAAGATAATCACATGCATGAGACAAGAATATAACATGGTTCAGAACCTAGGTTTCCACTCCACGGGTCGAGCTCAAGTGAGCTCTAGTGATGCACACCACCACTATATCTATCCGAGTCATCTGGTGAGCAATTGAGGAATGCTCAAGGTTGAGCTCCTCAAAGTGTGTATCTATGACCTCATAGAGCACCTCAAATCGGGACTCTAGGGGTGCAAAATGATCGAAAAGACCCACATTTAGCGCATCTGGTAACAAAGGAATGCCTTCCTTCTCAGAATCCCCTTCAACCTCCCCAGCTAGCTGACGCTCCTCTATCCATTCCATCCTCCTAAAACCTCTAGTCATGCCTACCAATGAAAAGTTCCTCAAGGTGATATGATTATATTTATCTATCATTTGTTTCACCGTACCCCTCGAAACATTGATTCCTATGGATGCAAGCCACGCAATGACTACATTTTCGAATGGCATATGAATCTTGCCTTGGATAGGGGAAACGAAATGAACTATGTAGTGGAAAATATTAAATGCAACATTTACATCTAACTGATGATGAAATGCATACATCATGAATAAATGAGGAGGTCAGATCATGGCCAACCCCCAAGTGACTATAGGTAAGATACACCCAATAATGACTTTATAAAGAACATTGTCGGGAGCAGATAAGTCATTGACTAAAAATAGATTTTGACCTTCATAACGGGGTTGGTGAAAGAAATACTCATGCATATGATTTACCATGATATGTTCAAAGGGAGTAGGAATTGACTCATCTAATGATGGATAAAAGACAAAGGTATCAAGTAGATGATCAACACTCTAAAAATTCCTATAAAATCTCAATAGTAAAATCTAGATCACTCTTAGCAACCATTGGACCATCTCCGAATTTCCTAAAGTTATTATAAAATTTAGAAAGGAGATCAATGTTGATTGGATGAGTGCAAAATACTAACATTTCTAAATGATAATGACGGATGATTTGAATTACATAAAAATAGTAGAACATGAAAAATGACCCATCTAAGTAATGGGTTGGTATGAGTGGAAATATTTGGGATTGAAATGAGTGACGATGATCAACACTCAAAAATCTACGATATGGGGATGCCCGATTCCTAGAGGATCTATCACCATACTCTCCTATGTTTTTGTCTAAAATGAATGCAATTGAATGCAAAGAGCATGAATGCACCAAAAATTTGATTAGGATGTGAGAATACAAAGGAACAACTAGGTTTAGAGTTTTAGTTTCTTTACTTTAGAGTCATATTCTGGTAGTGAGTCGTTGACAACTTGTTGCGGAAGCAAGTGCAACAAAAGATCAGTGGAGAAAGGAGTGGTCGGGGTTGGAACTCTAGTTGGGGCGGGGTTTACCAAATTAAGAACGATTGAGAACTAGATTAGCTTGACGAAGTTAAGGAAAAACTAAAAATAGCTAGATCTAGGGTTTTATAGCTTACCGGAGAGGGAGATCATCAGAAAAACTCAGACAGAGGGAGGGCGATGGGTTTCGGTGGAGGCAGACACATGAATTAGTCGAGTGTCTAGGGTTTGACCTTTCAAAAATTGCACCTAACAGTCGACTGGTAGGGATCTCCAGTCGATTGATGGCTCTAGTTGAGTCTCTCAGTCAATTATGAAACTCTTTATGGTCCTATACAAAAATAGTAGCCGACTGGAAGTACCACATCAATCAATTCAGAATCTTTCTGTACATTGCTACAGTAATACCAGTCGATTAACAACTAAAAATTCAACTATATCATTGAAAGTTGATTTGTTCAACTCCAATTTCGTATCATTTTGTGGGTTTGTCACATGTGTACCAATTTTAAAAGTATCATGCTTACATTCTTATATTTATTAATAGGTTTTGACATTCGGTTTGGTTTCCTTGCATTTGAAATTTCCAATCACAATTGATGTGGTGCAGATTATTCTTCCTCAATCTTAAGCCACCGAGGATGGGTCCTCTCCAACCGCAGTAGAAAATCTCCTTATTCTCTCCTATAAAAGTTAACACAAGTCAGACAATCATCGGGATTCTGGCTACGACCCTATGATGCCTAAGTTAGAGCTTGTTGTATGAAGAAAAGCAAGTAGTAGAAGTAATGAAATTAGTAGTAGAGAAACATTAAGTGTAAGAAATTATTGGTGTAGGGGCACCAGATAATCATACTTAGGTTTTGATAATGGCAAAGATTGAAAGTTAATCTATTTTGTTATCTCATATGCTATGCTGAGTGTGCAGGTAATGTATTAAATTTTGCTAAGGTCAAAGATGCCAGGAGAATCTCGGGACAAGAAACCTCATGGTCGGGTGACGCCAGGAGAATCTTGGGAAGGAGAAACCTCGATGTTCAAGTGACCAAAAGCTAAGCGACATGTCAGTAGGGCCAAAGGTGTGGAGAGGGCAGGTTGCATCCTCAATATGGGGACAACCGTAGGGACGATACGACTAAGGCTTCCGGAGGAAGGTTGAAGTCGAGATCAGATAGTCTAGGACTATCACACTGCATATCATTATGCATTTCTTGTGCTAACCTTGTGTTGTAGGTGTCAGGTTGGAACCTCAAGTGTAGTAGTCGACTGGATGTTTCAGCAATCAACTGGAGTAGTCGACTAATGTGCGCGAGAAGAACCAAGTGTCACCTCAAGGATAAGATTAGCGGATAAAGTTTTATTTAGATCTGGATCTAGATCTAGATCTAAATGTGCTTGGGTTTGGAAAGCTATAAAAGAAGGGGTGAGGCACCCCCTATTCATTAAAAAAAAAAGGCTCCCAAAGTGCTCCATAATTTCAAGGCTTTCTTTCACACATGACAATGTCGTAACGTCGATCGAGCTTCCATCCTTTTCTTTTAAAGTTGGTACATTTTATTTACTTGTTTTTAGTTGCTAAGAGGAGAGTTAGGATTGTTACCACTTTCTCTACATCTTTTGTAATCGTTTTTGTCTCTTACCTTCAATGAGGAAGAGACTCCTTTAGTGATTGCCCCTCAAAAGTGATCAAGGATCACATAAGCCTTGGACTAGTAGCCGGTAGGCTGTGTGTTGAGGATTCGATGGCAGCTAGAGGGGGGGAGGTGAATAGCTCATTTCGATGCGTCGATAAAATTCGTTGTGTGCTTGCTACAAAATGTGTTATATGCAGTGGAAATAGAAATAATAAAATAAATACAACACAAATACAAGCACTACACAAGATATAACGTGGTTCAGAACAGAATGGTTCCTACTCCACGGATCGGGCTTTAAAAGCCCTAGCAATGCAAACACGCACTACTAATCCAATAAACTCCTTCTCGGAACAATCCAGAGGTGGAGAAACCTCTTACAAGATATTACAACAGTAATACAAGTAAAACAACAAGAAAATATAAATGAATAACACAAAAAAAGCAAAGAACACTTTACAACAATCTTTTGGAAGCTTGCTTGTTGATTGCCTTGGACTAGCCTTGAAGACCCTGATTTGCAATAGCAAATCACTCCAAATCGTCCAAGAAAACTAGTGCCAACATCCTTCTTCCGAGCTGCTTTTATAACCTGCAATCGGGCTGGATTTTTGCCTATCAGTCGACTGATCGAAACCATCAGTAGACTGATGCCACTGTTGTTGTGAGACAACAACTACATCCACGCTGGAAAAATCCAACGGATACACCATCAGTCGACTGACCATACCCATCAATTGATTGGTGGCTCAATCAGTCGAGTGGTCGCGTAGATCACTCGACTGGAGAACCTTCTGTGCTCGAAATCACAAGCACTAGTCGACTAATAACCAGATCAGTCGACTGCTCACGCCAGCAGTCGACTACCCACCTCTAATAGTCGACTACTAGGGCACTCCCTGCAGTCAAATCGTAGTTGACTCACACTAGTCGACTGCAACATGATACCAGTCGACTGATACACCTCAAACATGAGGTTTTAACCCAAGTATGGTTCCTCTATACTTGCTAGACCACCCTTAGCCTAGACCTAAGCCTTCTAGCCACCTCCGTCAGGCTCGCGCCTATCGGATCCCTCCAAGTCATTCATGACTTGTTCATCCATGCGCTAGCCTTCAGGTGCTTCTATCGACTATGTCATGCTAACGGTGTCTACACCACCAAGACACATTGGACTTATACTGGCAAGACTCCGCTTGGACTTTATGCCGCAAACCACTGGACTTATGTTCCTAAGACTCCCACTAGGACTTTACACTGCCAATATCAAACCTCTTGGACTTCTCAAATGCCAAGACTCAAGCTTGGACTTTCCCTTGCCAACCCATGTTGGACTTTCCATGCCAAGACCCATGCTTGGACTTTTCCTTGCCAAGACCCATGCTTGGACTTTACAAGCCAAGTACTCAAGACTTGGACTTTCCATGACATGGTCAACTCCAGTCAACCATTAAAATCCCCCTCGTGTTAAACTCGAGTCCGGTCAATCATGACCCATATCGATTGCACCAATAATCTTCCCAAAACATTATCAGATATCAATGTCGAACATCAATGTCAAAACTTCATGTCAAACATCAAAACATCACACGAGACAAACTCAAGTCCGATCAATCGTGACCTGAGCCGATTGCACCAACAATCTCTCCCTTTTTGATGTTTGACAAAACAACATACCTTTGAGTTAGAACACTAATTCAAATCTTCTTACCAATTATCCCAAATTGGTAATCCCATAATTCTCCCAAATATTCTTCCCCTTTTTGACTAACATCAAAAAGGTTTTCTCCGAGGATGTCAATGTCTCATGTCCTAATGAGATCTTACAATCTCCCCCTTGATCCAAAAATACCTAGGATGCCTACAATCTTCCTAGTGATAAGTCTCATATCACTCAAGAGAGGCAATCCTACAAACTCTCCCAATTTCTAAATTGGGTATCTCAAAATCCTATTTTTCCCCCTCATGAGGAAAAATAACATCCATCATCCCATGATGGATACCTCCCCCTAAAGGCTTGCTCCCCCTTGACCATTGCACCAACAATGTCCTTGGGAAGTCCCTAAGCCAATAGGAACTCTAATCCATCAAAAATAAGGTTCAAAGTTCAACATTGAACTTTCCAACCCCTTAAATTTGATACATCACCCTAACAACTCTCCTAATCCATATCCAGTAGATTTTCACCCTTTATAATGCTTCCCAAAGCATATCCTAGGGTTAGGAGTGGTTAAGGAACTTTACCATAGCTGAAAATGGGCTAAATAACCTTATTTTTCCTGAAATCATCCTGACAGCCGACTCTATCAGACAACGATCATTGTCATGCTCATCGATCATTGCCATCGGCGTGATGATCATTAATGCTGAAATTTTGAATTTCAGTTATTAGAAATGAATTTTAGAAATTCATAAATAATTATATATAATTCAAAAAATCATGAAACTTCATACATATAATACTTATGACCAATACAATGAGTGAAAATTGTTTGAAAAATATTTTACCCATTAAAATAGGAGATTGATACAAAGTTCAAAAACCATTAAAACTTTAATATTTTTGATCTACTTTGTATCAACTTCTTCAATGGTGATTGCTATCAAAAGATAGACTTCACCAAGATTTTCTAAAGTGATTTTGAAAACCTATTTTGAACCATGGACTATTGCCTAGATGTACATGACTTGTACATTAGCTTTCCTCATGATTCATATTGATGATTGAGATAAGTTTAAGTTCATCTAGATGCACTATCTATGCACCATGAACTTAACTTATTTTCCTAACATCTCACATGTATCTAAGATGTATTAAGCACACACAAGTCAATGTAATTGTGAGATGTGGGATTAGGGTTATTATGACCTCATGCATTTTCTAGGCAACTCTATTTGACTCCCTTATAGATGGGACTTCAAATCATGCCATAATCTTTAACTCAATTTTAATTAAAGCATGAATGATCATGGCATAAATGATAATCATAAATAAGCATGACCAATGATCATGATGTCATGACATATAAATAGGTTCTAAAAATGAACATTACATAGAAAATAATTCTAAATAGTATCATGACATGTCATATGATAAAATAAAATGTGATGTCATGACATGACAAATTTGAATATATAAACACATTAAAATCCACACAATCAGACAAAAACACATGATTTTTTATAAACAAAATATTTCATTCGAATATAAATTCAGTTTTTACAAGCAAAATAGATGTCTAAGAAGCTCTCAACCTCACTACGAAAATAAAGACGAGATCCCTAATCTGTGCCTAGCTATCATCTCCGGTAGATGGTGGAGGCAGTGGAGGTTGCTGGCTCAGCGTCCAGGTCCGCATCATCTTATATATGTCAATTTGGCGCTGTTCCATCTGGCTCTGGTGCTCCTCCATCTGGCTGTGGCGCTCCTCTATCCGGCTGAGCTGCTGACTCAACCCCTGACCCATGGAGGACTGCTCCGATTTGATCTCGGCCAGTCGTGAGTCAACAGTCTGATGGTAGTCCTCAAATCTATCCTCCAGCTGTGTAACACGCTCTGAGAGACCTACTCCTGGTTCATCTATTGTCACAGGGTCATCCTCCTTAGCATCATACCCCTCATGATGTGCCGCAGGCTCTCCAGGCTCTATGGTCAGCTGGCTCCTCTTACCCCATGGGCTGAGGCCGAGGTGCCAACTCCATCTGTCCAGTGCTAGTCCACAACCCAGCCAGTGTGAAGTTGCACATTGAGATGCAGTCATATACTTCTAATAGCGCCCTCACTGATCCCCTAGATATGTTAATGCCAATGGACTCTAACCATGCAGTGATAATGTGTCCAAAGGGCATATGAACTTTCCCTTGTACAGGGGATATGAAATGAACAATGCAATGAAAAATGTTTAATGCAATGTTCACGTCCAACTGATGATGCATGTCATACATGAGAAAGAGATGGGGAGGCCGGATCTTGGCATAACCCCGAGTCACGATCAGAAGGAAGCACCCAACAATGACTTTGTAAAGAACATTGTCAGGTGCAAATAATTCATTAATAGGGAAGAGGTTTTGAGCTGGTGGGCGAGGATGATGGAAGAAATGCTCATGCATGGAATCTAATGAGATGTAGTCAAATGGAGCCGGAAGAGGTGCATCAAAAGTAGGATAAAAGATGAAGTGTCATCCGATGCCCTACACTCCAGGAACTTCTGTAAGATAACAAGAGTGAACTCCAGGTCGCATTTTGCAATGCGAGTGGTGTAGGTAGGGCTATCGTCTACTTTCCTCAAGTTTTGGTAAAATTCCTAGAGGAGGTCATCATTAATGGCATGGTTGCAAAGGGAGATCTTCATCAACTAATAATGCAATAAAATCTCAATGACGTCGCCACAGTAGAATATAAAAAATCGCTCATCTATGTACCTAACCGCCATTGGTTAGTACAAATGCGATATACCCTCATTTGGGTCATTCCTACGTTGTCTTCTACATGATTATATGATGAATGCAATGCAATGCAATGTGATGACACAAATACCATGATTAGATCAAAATGTTGTGTAAAAAAATTAGAGTTTAAAGGGTTTAGAGGTATACTTTGGTGCTATTACTAGATTGATGGTTGTGAGGGCCTAACTGGGCAGCCTACTTGCCAGAGAGAATGCCGAAAGATCACCGGAAAGAAGATCTCGCTGAAACACTAACGCCGAAGGAGAAAATTAAGGTTGTGAGATGCCATTTTAGTGATAGAGCAACCAAAGACATGAATGACAGAGATAGCTTCTAAACCTAAAGGCTTTTGGTCGCTGGTGTGGATGTGAGAAGGCTGGTCGGAGAGTTTTGGAAGCAATCGGAGAGGAGGAGTCACGCGAAGAATGCGTGAAGACGCCAAACCCTAGCGGTTCGGCGTTATAAAAATGCGATGTTAGTAGACTGATGTGGGGAATCAATCGACTGATAGTGGTTTAGTGAACGGTTCACCGAATCGACAGTTGACTACTCAGGCTCGACACTCGACTGTCGAACGTTCTGTACCGAGCTATAGTCACATTAGTCAACTGATATTGGACATCAGTCAACTGATGTGGCCAACACTTGACTACTGGACGAGCCACTCGACTGTTGGCTCTTCTGCCCTAATGAACAGTAACAACAGTCGACTGACGTTGATATCCAGTTGACTGATGGATAAATCAGTCGAGTCTTGGAAGCGACACTCGACTGCTGGGCTCGCGGTATCGTGCTACAGTGTTATCAGTCGACTGATATCTGATTTTCAGTTATGAAATTAAGTGAATTTTGATTTCTTCACTCAATTTGTTTCATTTTAACATATTTATTCATGTATATCGAATATATTAGTGTTATGCCTATGTTCATGTATTTGTTAATGTATTTTGGTATTTTATTTCATTTTCACAAGTATTAACATCCAATAGTTTCAAATCCTAGCATCTCACCCTTTCTAAGTGTTGAAATACACAATCAAGGTGAATGATCTATTTTGTGAGATGCAATACACCATAAACATTCCTTCCATGCAAACATATGATAAAACACATGAAGCATGGTAAGTATGGGAAATCAAGATGTGTAGTACTTGAGTATCAATCTTAAATGTAATTTCTAAGCCTTAAGACAATTTTCTTGATACACTAATTCCCAAAGTGTGCCAAAACCCCAAATTGCACACCAATACCTCTAAGTCTACATGTGCTAAGTTTAATCAATTTTTCACAATTCTCAAGGCTTATTGGCACATCCTAAAATCCTTTAGGATTAAAATTCAAACTTATTTCCAAGGTATCACATAACCTTGAAAAAGCTATAAAGTGTTAACTTTACAATGGTTAGGTTAACTACCCACCAATTCAAGTTAACACTTCCAACCCACTTAGCATGATGGAATCACGCTTTTAGGAACCCAATAATTGTTTGAGCTCCTTGGGTTAACTAGGTATTCCTTAGGGATATCTTCCCTAGATACCTTCCTAATGACCCTCCTAGGCTTAGGAGCCTTGATAATTTAGGTCCTATCATGGTTAACCTTAAAGATTGCCTCCCTAGTAACCTTCTTAGTGGTCTTCCTAGATTTCATAGAAACCTTGGCCACTAGACACTTGCCTTGGTTAACCTTAGGAATAACTTCCCTAGTAACCATGGCCTTCCTAGACCTAGGTTGTGTTCCATAATCGAATGGAACACTATGGTAGGTCTCCTTGGGCTTAGGTTTGTGACCCAAACCTTTCTTGCCCTTAGGTGGGTCTTGCTTCCTAGACCCTAGATTTTGACAATTTGACCTAGAATTTTGATCATTTGACCCTTTAACTTGATTTTGAATCTTTTTGAGGGGCCTTTCAAGTATTTCAAGCCTTGATCTCAAGGCTTGATTTTCTAACTCTAATTGTCCAATTTTTGATTTTTCATCTATTCTTTGGACATGAGACTTCCTAGGCATGTGTTTATGGTCCTTTGAATTAAAACCTAGATGGTCTTCAATTTTCCTTGTACTTGCCTTAGGTAGAGTATTTTTAGGGACATTAGTCCCAAATTTCTCCTCATTTGAAATATTGTAACTCTTAGCACTTAGGCAGTAGTGTCTACTATTTCTAATATGCTCTTTATGATAAATAGCAAAATTGCTAACATTATTTCTAGCATGCTATTGATAACTATTGGAAGAAGAAGCATGCTTAAAAGTTACCTTAGGGTTTGCCTTAGCTCCCCCTACATGTGTAGCTCTTTCATCATAAGTCTTCTTCCCTCCCTTTGGGAATTGGCTCCTATAGTGCCCCTTTTGATGACACTTGAAGCAAATGATGTGCTCCTTGCTTTTCTTAGTGGAAACTCCAACTTCATTGGTCTTTTCTTGAACTCTTGATGTCGGTTGACTTTTCTTGACTCTTTTAGGACATTTACTCTTGTAATGTCCTACTTCCCTACACAAAGCATATGATATGATTTTTAATATGAATTGATATGCTTGAGTTACCTAGGTCAATGGTGGCCAGATTTTGAGCTTCTTCATCTTGACCGGATGTTGAAAGCTCTTCTTCTTGCTCTTGTTCCAGAGTGGATGGTCTTTCCTCCCCCTCAATCCTTGAGGTGGAGACTTCCTCCAATTCCACTTCTTCTCTTAACCCGGATGTTGACTCCTCTTCAACTTCCGATCTCGATCCGGATGATGATTCTGAATCCTCACTTTCTTGTGAGGAAGAGATTTCTTCTTCTTCTACCGAGTAAGACTCCTCATGGAATCTTGCCAACTTGCTCCATAGCTCCTTGGCATCCATGTAATCCCCTAGCTTGCACAAAATGTCATTAGGTATCAAATCTTCTAAAAGCTTTGTTACCTTGACTTCGGTCTTGAACTTGAGACATTGCTCTTGTGTCCACTTCTTCAACTTCAAGACATTTCCTTTCTTATCTCTAGGAGGTTCAAAGCCTTCCAAGATGATGAACCAATCTTCTATGTCCATCATCAAGAAGTTCTCCATTCTTGCCCTCCATGCCGGAAAATCCTCTTGATCATATGGTGGCGGTGTGTGGATGTCCCATCCTAATTTTCCTTCAAATTCCATCTTGTTCCTTCTAGCGTGCTCCCTCGGATGTGAAGCCGTAGAAGAGCCACGGGCTCTGATACCAATTGTTGAGGATTTGATGGCCGCTAGAGGGGGGGGGTGAATAGCTCATTTCGATGCGTCGATGGAATTCGTTGCGTGCTTGCTACAAATGTGTTATACATAGCTAAAATAGAAATAATAAAACAAATACAGCACAAATACAAGCACTACACAAGATATAACATGGTTCGAAACCGAATGGTTCATACTCCACAGATCGGACTTTAAAAGCCCTAGCAATGTAAACATGCACTACTAATCCAATAAACTCCTTCTCAAAACAATCTGGAGGTGGAGAAATCTCTTACAAGATATTACAACAGTAATACAAGTAAAACAACAAGAAAATATAAATGAATACAACAAAAGAAAGCAAAGAACACTTTACAATAATCTTTTGGAAGCTTACTTGTTGATTGCCTTGGACTAGCCTTGAAGACCCTGATTTGCAATAGCAAATCACTCCAAATTGTCCAAGAAAACTAGTGCCAAAATCCTTTTTCCTAGCTACTTTTATAACCTACAATCGAGCTGAATTTTCGCCTATCAGTCGACTGATCGGGACCATCAGTCGATTGATGGCACTGTTGTCGTGAGACAACTGCTATATCCACACTAAACAAATCCAACAGATACACCATCAGTCGACTGACCATACCCATCAGTCGACTGGTGGCTCAATCAGTCGAGTGGTCATGCCAATCATTCGACTGGAGAACCTTCTTTGCCCAAAATCCCGAGCACTAGTCGACTGCTCGGGCCAGTAGTCGACTGCCCACCTCTGACAGTCGACTGCTAGGGCACGCCCCACAGTCAAACCCTAGTTGACTCACACCAGTTGACTGCCACATGATACCAGTCGACTAATACACCTTAAATATGAGGTTTTAACCCAAGTATGATTTCCTCATACTTGCTAGACCACCCTTAGACTAGACCTAAGCCTTCTAGCCACCTTCGTCAGCCTCGCGCCTATCGGATCCCTCCAAGTCATCCATGACTTGTTCATCCATGACTTGTTCATCCATGCGCTAACCTTCAAGTGCTTCCATCGACTATGTCATGCTAACAGTGTCTACACCACCAAGGCACATTGGACTTATACTGCCAAGACTCCGCTTGGACTTTACGCTGCCAACCATTGGACTTATGCTGCCAAGACTCCCGCTTGGACTTTACGCCGCCAATATCAAACCCCTTGGACTTCTCAAATGCCAAGACTCAAGCTTGGACATTCTCTTGCCAACCCATATTAGACTTTCAATGCCAAGACCCATGCTTGGACTTTTCCTTGCTAAGACCCATGCTTGGATTTTACATGCCAAGTACTCAAGACTTGGACTTTCCATGACATGGTCAACTCTAGTCAACCATCAAAATCCCCCTCGAGTCAAACTCGAGTCGGGTCAATCATGACCCGGGTCGATTTCACCAATAATCTCCCCAAAACATTATCAGACATCAATGTCAAACATCAAAATATCGCTCCAGTCAAACTCGAGTCCGGTCAATCGTGACCTGGGGATTGCACCAACACTATGAACCAAGTAAGTCCTTTTGTGTCTTGTGTACTGTGCTTTTTATTTTCCACTGCAAGCTTCGATTTTAACAGTGAAAAGAAAAGAAAAGATTTTCGAATGCTATTCACCCTCCCCTCTAGCGCCTTTCTCGATCCTACAAAAATTATCAGATCAAATCCCTTTTCCTCCTCCACTTCCTATTTATATATCTACTCTCCTTCCCCATGGCTCCATAATGCTTTAGGGAAAGCAGTTGCATAACAAACTACGAGGGCAGCTATCCATGTGGAAAGCCACACCGATCGAGGTAATGATGTTGTTAGGGGGTTAGAGAATTACTCATGTGAGGAATCTTTTATGGGGCCCATGAGGCTTCTTCAATCCGTTACAAAAGATGGTGACGTGTATGAATGAACTATAACAAATCATCAAGGGAATATTTTATGAGGTCCCACCTTAACTGATTTATTATTTCTTTTTCTTATTTGACTCTCTGTTGGCATCCTAAGTCAACCCTTCTCTGACTCAACACCCTATCTATTTCTCAAACTGTTTCTTCTTTGACTCGACTCTCTACCCCCTTCCCGAGTCGACTCTGCACTTTGCCTGATTCCTGAGTCACCTCCTTTCTCGACTCAACCCTCTGTCTGTTTCCCTAGTCACCTCCTTTCCCGACTTGGCACTCTACCTGCTTCTAGAGTTGCCTTCTTTCCTGACTCGACACTCTATTAGCTTACTGAGTCATTTCCTTCCCGACTTAGCACTTTGCCTGCTCCTTGAGTCACCTTCTTTCCTGACTAGACACTCTATTTGCATCTTGAGTCACCTTCTTCCCTCCTTAACACTCTGCCTTCCTCCGAGGTCATTTCCTTCTCGACTCAACACTCCTAGAACTTAATCAAATTATTGCAGTATCATTAGCCACCCCCCAAAATAGTCAGATTAATCATTCTGTCTGACATTAGTAACGCAAATGCATAACTTCCTCACTTCCTTTTATTCATTCCTCAGATACTGTGTCTTTCCTTTTAACTTAACAGTTACTGATGCCCCACATTTTTGCCATCGTCTTCCTCCTTTTACCAATTTTAAATTCCTCAGTAACCCTAACCAGTAGGTGTTTTGATCTCGGTTCTCCTTTCAAGTACTAAGAATCTCCTTCTACTCTTTTTATCGTCACCTTTTAGGCCTCAAGTGTTGGTGTAGGGGCACTAGGTAATTGAACCTGAGTTTTGATATTGGAAAAGGTTCAAAGTTAAGTTATATTGTTATCTAATATTCTATGTTAAATGTTCAAAACTTGAGTAGTCTTAGCTGAGCTCAAATACACTAGGAGGAATTGTGGTCAAAGATCAGATGCTAAGCAACAGGACAAAGGGCCAAAAGATAAAGTAAGGTAAGCTCTGGATGAAGAACGATGGTAAGGATGCATCGTGAGTGAGGGGGACAACTCTAGGCGTCGATCCGACTAAGGCTTTTGGAGGAAGACCGAAGTCTAGATTGGATGGTCAAAAGGATTATAGCTATTAATATACTTGAAGATATTGTGCTAATCTTGTAATGCAGGTAAAGGACTAAAGAAGCACAAAGCACATTTACTAAGCACCATTCATCAATCGATTGATAGTAATTACTAGTTGACTGATGTCAAGTTACATGGTCCAGTCGAGTCAACTTCTCAACATGGTCGACTGGTCTAGTCGACTGTGGGTAAGTGGCAGTTAATTGATGTCTTCGAATTAGGCCAAAGCACATGGTCAAAGAGTTATCGGTCAAAGCTTCCACCTCATGATAAGATCCACGAAATTGGGATCTAGATCTGAACTCATTCCAAGGCTCAAGTCTATAAAAGAAGGCTCTATAGCAAACCCTAAAAGTTAATTCTTCTAAGTGCTCTTGCTTTTCCTACTCTCAAGCTCTCACAAGTTCTCAAGCAACCATTCCCATGCACCCGACGAAGCTTCATCTTTACTTTACTTGTGTCGGTAATTTTTGTTGCTTGTTTTCTTTCTTCATACTTAATTTGTACTGGTACTGGTAAGGTTTTTATTGACCCATTTCATTTTACGATGAAGAGAGTACATAGTGAATTGCCCTTACGAAAGCGATTGAAGATCGTACAAGCCTTGGACTAGCAACCATTTGGTTGTGAATGAAGTAAAAGCTCTTTGTTTTCTTATGTGTCCTTATCCTTGTTTTGTTTTCTGTTGCAAAGAAAGAAAAGAAAATTTTAAATACTCTATTCACCCCCCCTCCAACAATTTTTTATCCTTCAATTGGTAACATAACGGGGGTGCTCATACTCGATGCAACTACTGGTTGAGCATTGTTTTCTTTCTTTCTTTTTGTTTGATATTTTTTATCTTTCCCGCACTACTAATCCAAGACCAAGTCTTGGAATTTTCTTGTTGTTCATGTTTTTTTTAAGGTACTTCAATGGTGCATCTTGAGGGATACAACACCATCCGACCTCTATTTTTTAATGGAGATTACTTCTGTTATTAGAAGGGTCGGATGAAATGTTACCTCAAGATGCAAATTGATATGTGGATCATTATCCAAACAGGGTTTGATCTACCGACTAATGATCAAGGAGGGGTCTTGGACTGCAACAAGTGGACTAATTCAATGAAGCGATAGGTTGAAGCTAATGCAAAAACCACTCAAATCTTGCAATGCAGCCTATCCAAGGAGGAGGTCAACCGCATTAGTCCATTCATCGATGCCAAGGATCTATGGAATAAGCTCATCAAACTACACGAAGTGACTGCTGACACTAAGGTATGTAAACGAAACTTACTTCTCAATAAATTATTTAATTTAAAAATGTAGGACAACGAGATGGCTACTCAACTTCACACTCGGATCCAAAACATCATGAATGACCTCCACTCCATTGGACAAAAGGTAGAAAATCGAGACATCATAAGGTACACCCTAAGAGCTTTTCCTAGGACTACTTTGTGGGCATCCATGGTTGATTCTTACAAAGTATCTAGAGATCATTCTAAAATTAGGTTAGATGAATTATTTTCTGAATTTGAGCTTCATGAACAGTCTAACTTAGTCCCGATAGAGAAAGGTATTGCTTTGCTTATAGGACAAGAGAAAGGAAAAGATAAGTTTCCCCCTCTCGAAGATGATGAATCTGACTCCGACTTGGACAAAGCAATCGAGACAGAGCTAGTCAATCTAGTTCGAAAACTAATTAAATGAAAAAGGAAGAATAAGAAATCTGGCTCATCCATAACAAATTACAAGTGCTATGAATACAACAAGAAAGAACACTTTAAAGCCAGAGCTAAAGACCAAACGACCTCAACCCAAGGAATCTCTCAATGCAACGTGGGAAGAATCTTCGGACGAGGAAGAACAAGACCAAGTCAACAATGTGGTGCTCATGGCAAAACCATCAGAGTCCAAGTTCGAGCCCGACACTGAGTCCGAATCTGACACTGAGCCCGAGCTCGAGCCAAGCCAGGGATCCGTATCTAGTTCAAAAAGGGTCAATCAAGGTGAGTCACTTTTTAATTAAAACCTTGTATGATGATATTAATTTTTTGAATACAAAATTGACCAAGTCCAAGTCTAAAGTCGAGTCTTTATTTAAGGAGGTTAAAATCCTTAATCACAAGACTAGTCTAACCTCTTCAACTAGTCATTTCAAGAGGAAAACTCAACGCAAGTAAAAAAATGTGAGGAAGAGAATTCTCTCTTGAAAGGGCAAGTTCAAGAGCTTAGGACATTGTTGGAAAGGTTCACATTAGGTTCCAAGTTTGACCTAATCCATGGAACTCAAAAAGCTGAGTACAACAAGACTAGACTCGGGTTTAGATCAATAAATAGGTCATTTATTTCACTCGTAAATCATGATCGTAAATGAATCCAAGCATGGGTCCCTAAGTCGAGTCTAAAATCACAACTAGGTTCATCCAAGTATTGTGTTCCCATGAATCAAATCTACTATGTGGATAGACCGTATCAATTCAATGATCCAAGGAGAGCCAATACTAAACTTGTTTGCTTAATTACTTGATTAATTTAGTCTTGCATGCTTAGTTTAATTTAATTTCTTAATTGAGAATAGACTATATAGGGAACAAAGTTGGCTAAACATGAACAAACTAGTACTTAGACAAAGTGAACTGATATTAGGTTAGGGAATGTCTTCGAAGGTCATGTTTAGGCTGGATATGTTCTACCTGGTGCACTAAGTTGAGTGAAACTAACCGAAGCTAACTCACCTAGTCTTTAACTTGTTAAACCAAAGTTTAGTCTAAAGCAAGTCTAGTACTTAATTCCCTAATCAACTTTGTCTAAGGAAGTGGTCCACCTGATATCCAAGAAGGTCATATGCCTCGCTACTACTTGGAAGTTGATCTTGAAAAATTTTACTCGACTAGCCTAAGCTAAACTTGAATCTAACACAATTTTAAATACTTTTAATTGTCATTAAAATTAATTAAGTAGAATTGAATCTATCTAACAATATTCATGAGGTTAACATGTGTTGTTTGTACTAAGATACATAGAATGGGTGAGATGTTAAGGACAATTAAAAATAACATAATTTTTGAAATATTTTCAAAATCTATAAAAAAAATTATTTTCATGATTATTTCATGTAGTTATATTTAATATTTGAAAATCTATAGTTACTTTATTGATTGACCAATACTAGGCATTTAATTCTTAGGTCAACTTTAGACCCCTATACCCTCTAGACTTAGGTTAAGTTTCCTTGTGGTTAACTAGAATGTCCTAAAAAGTATGACAGGTTAAGGGGGAGATACTTGTAAGATATTTGAGGCCGCTAGAGGGGGGGGGGGTGAATAGCGTCGCACTCGTTCGATAATGGAATTCGTTGCGTTGTCGCTACAATTTCGTTAGCGCAGTGGAAATAGAAAAATAATAATGATAACGAAATATACAACACGCAAACACAAATATTTAACGTGGTTCGGAACCGAACGGTTCCTACTCCACGGATTGGGTTCGTACGAACCCTAGCGATGTCAATCACACACCACTATGATAAACACTCCTCGACACAAGTCGGAGGCGGAGAAACCCCTTACAAGCGATCTTACAATAGTAAGAAACAAAAACAAGCAATTACAACAATTAATGTGAAAGACAAGTAAAGAAAATTTTTACAACACTTGCTTTTGATTGCTTGAATGCTTGGTTGTTTGATTAGCACTTGGAGACCTGATTTGCAGCAACAAATCACCCCTAAAGCTCCCAAAAACCAAATGCATTTTTCTCCATCACGAGCTCCTTTTATAGCTTCAATCTGTACTGGAAAATGTCGATCAGTCGACTGCTAGGGACCATCAGTCGACTGATCACACTATTGCTGTGAGACAACGGTGCAATCCACGCTGGAAAAATCCAACGGCTAGGATATCAGTCGACTGATCATGAGCATCAGTCGACTGCTCGTCCCAGCGGTTGAGTGAGACTCCATTCTGTGCCCCAAAATTCGAGCATCAGTCAACTGATCACAAGATCAGTCGACTGCCTATCTGTGGTAGTCGACTGCTAGGGCAATTCCCGCAGTCAAACCCTAGTTGACTATGCCAATCGACTGTCACATGACACCAGTCGACTGGCACACCTCAAACATAAGATTTTAGCCCAAGTATGGTGCCCCCATACATGCTAGACCACCCTTAGCCTAGACCTAAGCCTTCTAGCCACCTCCATCAGCCTTACGCCTCTCGGATCCCTCCTAGTCATCCATGACTTGTTCATCCATCGCGCTAGCTTTCAGGTGCTTCCATCAACTATGTCATGCTAATGGTGTCTACACCGCCAAGGCACATTGGACTTACGCCGCCAAGACTCCGCTTGGACTTTATGCCGCCAACCATTGGACTTATGCTACCAAGACTCCCGCTTGGACTTTACGCCGCCAATATCAAAACCCTTGGACTTCTCAAATGCCAAGACTCAAGCTTGGACTTTCCCTTGCCAACCCATGTTGGACTTTCCATGCCAAGACCCATGCTTGGACTTTCCCAAATGCCAAGTATCCCACTTGGACTTTCCATGCCAAGTACCCATGACTTGGACTTTCCATAACCACATGGTCAACCCTAGTCAACTATCAAAGTCTCCCTCGAGTCAAACTCGAGTCCAGTTAAACATAACCCGGGTTGATTGTATAAACAATCTCCCCAAAACATCAACAGACATTAATGTCAAACATCAATGTCAACTTACTTTGTCAAACATCAAAACATCTCTCGAGTCAAACTCGAGTCTGGTCAATCATGATTTGGGCCGATTGCACCAACAATCTCCCCCTTTTTGATGTTTGACAAAACAAACCTTGAGTTAGGCCCCTAACTCAAATTCCCTTACCAATTTTCCAAATTGGTAATTTAATATTCTCCCCCTTTTTGACATACATCAAAAAGGTTATCCCTCCAAGGAGTTCAATGTCTCATGTCCCAATGAGATCTTACAATCTCCCCCTTGGTCCAAAAATACCTAGGATGCCTACCATCTTCCTAGTGATAAGTTTCATATCACTCAAGAGAGGCAATCCTATATGGTCTCCCAATTTCCAAATTGGGTCTCTCAAAATCTCATTTTCCTCCTCATGAGGAAAAATACCATTCATCATCCCATGATGAATTCCTCCCCCTAAAGGCTTGCTCCCCCTAGACCATTGCACCAACAATGTCCTCGGGAAGTCCCTAAGCCAATAGGAACTCTAAACCATAAAAAATAAGGTTAAAAGTTCAAACATGAACTCTCCCCACCTTAAATTTGATGCAATATCCTAACATCTCTCCTAATCCATATCCAATGGATTTTCACCCTTTATAATGCTTACCAAAGCATATCCTAGGGTTAGAAGTGGTTAGGGACCTTAACCGTAGCTGAAATCAGGCTAAACAAACCTAGTTTTCTCGAAATTAGCATTGGCAGTCGACTCCGTCACTACCGATCGACATTCAGATCACCGTAAGGCCGATCGATAACTAAAATTTCTGAATTTCAATTATCAGAATCGAAATTCAAAAAATCATAAGTAATTCTACGTATATCGAAAAATCATGAAATTTGATACGTATATTACTTATCACACATACAATCAGTGAAAAATCTTGAAAAAATATTTTAACTATTAGAATAGGTGATTGGTACAAAGTTCAAAAACTGTTAAAACTTTAAAGTTTTTGATCTACTTTGTATCAACTTCTACAATGATGATGGCTATCAAAAGATAGACTTCACCAAGGTTTTCTAAAGTGATTTTAAAACGTTTTTGAAAACCTATTTTTAACCATGATTTATTGGCTAAATATACATAACTTGTATATTAGCTTTCCTCATAATTCTTAGTGATGATTAAAATAAGTTAAGTTCATCTAGATGCACTATCTATGCACCTTGAACCTAACTTATTATCCTAACATCTCACATGTTATCTAAGATGTAAACACACACATACATGTCAATTTAGATGTGAGATGTGGAGTTAGGATTATTATGGCCTCATGCATTTTCTAGGCAACCATACTTGATTCCCTTATAAATGGGACTCCAAGTCATGTCATTTTTCTTTAAATCAATTTTAATCAAAATAAATGCATGAATGATCATGGCATAAATGATATCATTAATAATGCATAGCCAAAGACCATGATGTCATGGCATATGATATAATCTAAAAACAAACATGACATCTAAAATAATCCTAAACAATGGCATGACATGTTATATGATAAGATGAAATTTCATGTCATGATATGGCAATTTTCCATAAACCAATACATTAATACAAGCACATAATCAGACACAAATGATTTTCATAAATAGAAATTTCATTCAATTTAAGAAAGATTCAGTTTTTACATCCAAAATAGAGATTTGAGACGCTCAATCTCACTACAAAAACTAAAAACAAAAATCCTAACATCCTCTAGCTCTAATCATCTGCAGAAGGTGGAGGTGGAGGAGGCTGCTGGCTCAAGGTCCAGGCTCGCATCATCTCGTACATATCGAGCTGACGCTGCTCGATACAACTCTGGGACTCCTGAATTTGAATGTAGTGCTCCTCCATCCGACTGAGATGCTCGCCCATGGAGGATTGCTCCACTATAAGCTCTGACAGCCGAGAGTCGACTATCTGCTGGTAGTCCTGGAATCTGACCTCCAACTGTCCAAACCGATCTGATGAACCTGCTGCTGATGCATCTGTTGGCATATGGTCCTCCTCATCAGCAGCATATGGATCCTCATAATCCTCTGCATCCTCTCTAGGCACTAGAGGTGGCTCCCCACGTGCCCTGGGCAGAGGTCGAGGTGCCAGCTCCATCTGCCCATGTCCCATCCGTAGCTTCGCTAATGAGAAGTTACGAACTGATATACAGTCGTAAACTTCAGATAGCGCCCTTAGCGATCCTCTGTTAATGTTAATGCCTAAAGACTCTAACCATGCAGTGATGATGTGGCCAAAAGGCATATGCACTTTCCCCTGCACAAGGGATATGAAATGTACAATGCAATGAAACATATTCAATGTAATGTTTATGTCTAGTCTATGACGCATGGCGTACATGAGAAAGAGATGGGAGGCCGAATCTTGGCCAGACCCCGAGTCACAATCGGAAGAAGGCACCCAACAATGAATTTGTAGAGTACATTATCGGGCGCAGATAGCTCATTGATGGGAAATAAGTTCTGAGCTGGTGGGCGAGGATGGCGAAAGACATGCTCATGCATGGAGTCCAAGGAGATATGATCAAAGGGCTCCGGTAAAGGGGCATCGAAGGAAGGGTAAAATATGAAAGTGTCATTTGATGGTTTACACTCCAAGAACTCCTGCAGGATTGCAGGAGTGAACTCTAGGTCGAGTTTTGCGACCAGAGTGGTGTATGTCGGACCATCATCAACTTTCTTTAGATTTTGATAGAACTCCTTAAGGAGATCATCATTTATGGCATGAGTGCATAATACTATCTTCATGAGATGATAATATGATAAAACTTCCATGACGTCACCGCAGTAACGATTAAAGAAATCCCTATCAATGTACCTAACCAACATGGTTTGGTACAACCGTGATTCAACCTCAATCGGGTCATTTCTACGGGATCGCCTATATGAATGCAATGCAATGACATGAAATGCAAGACACAAATGCACGATTAGATCATAATGAGTTATAATGGAAAAAATTAGGGTTTTGGAGGAGTAAGAAGGTTATACTTTGGCGCCATTTAGGATGATGAGGAGAGGGTACTCAGACACCGCTGAAGAGATCGCCAGAGAGTTCGTCGGAGCAGTGGATCGCCAGAACCCTAATTGAAGAAGAAAAATCGCCGGAGAAGAGTATATTAGGGCTATGAGATGCTAAAAATGTGAGTGGAGGAGTTTGGCTGTCAAACCTAGGGCTTAGGTGGCCGGCGCGGTCGAAAAAGCTCGTCGGAGAGGGAAGCGGCGATCGGAGAGGAGGAAGAAGGTGAGAGGTTGACGCGTGAAGATGCCGAACCCTAGCGCTTCGGCGTTATAAAATCGTGACTCCAGTCGACTGATGTGCAACATCAGTCGACTGATTGTGAGTTATGAGCGATTTTACCAAACCGACAGTCGACTGCGCCGGCTCAGCAATCGACTGCTGAACATTCTGTATCGTGCTACAGTAACATCAGTCGACTGATGCGATCATCACTCGACTGCTCAGCGACCACTCGACTGATGATCCCTCTCCCTCGATGAACAGTACCATCAGTCGACTGATGTATCCTATCAGTCGACTGATGTACAAACAGTTGAGTTCTGAAAACAACACTCGACTGCTGGACGCATCGTATCGTGCTACGATTTCGATAGATCACGATTGATATCGATTTCTTTCAGAAAATTTTGATTTCTTTATCCAACTTGTTTCATTTTCTCATGTTTAATCTTGTATATCGAATATATTAATGTTATGCTTATATTCATGCATTTGTTAATGTATTTTGGTATTTTATTTCATTTTAGCAAACATTAACATCCAATGGTTTCAAAATCCTAACATCTCACCCTTTCTAAGTGTTAAGATACACAATCAAGGTAAAAGACTTGTTTTGTGAGATGCAATCCACCCTAGACATTCCTTCCATGCAAACACATGGTGAAACACATGAAGCATGGTAAGTGCAAGACATCAAGGTGTGTGGCACTTGAGTATCACTCTTGATGTAACTTCTACACCTTAAAAACACTTCTCTTGATACATTAATTCCTAAAGTGTGCCAAAGATCAAAATGACACACTATGACCTCTAAATCTAGATTGTGCCAATTTTATTGATTTTTCATGATTTCAAAAATATATTGGTACATCCTAAAATCTTTTAGGATAGAATACAAACCTATTTCCAAGGTATCCATAACCTTGAAAATAACCTAACATATCAACTTTGCTATGGTTGAGTTAACTACCCATCCAATCAAAGTTGGCACATCCTAACCCATTTATCGTGAATCAATCACGCTCTTTGGAACCCAAAATCTATTTGAGCTCATTAGATTAATTAGGTATTCCTTAGGGATAACCTCCCTAGATACCTTCCTAATGACCCTTCTAGGCTTATTAGCCTTGGTCATTATGGTCTTGCCATGGTTAGTCTTAGGGATTGCCTCCCTAATAACCTTCTTAATGGCTTCCTTAGGTTTCTTAGAAACCCTAGACACTAAGCACACACTATGGTTGGCCTTAGGAATGATTTCCCTAGAGACCTTGGTTTTCTTAGATCTAAGTTTAGTTCCATAATCAAATGGAACATTGTGATAAGTAGGCATTACTTTCTTAGACATAGGTTTGTGACCCAAACCTTGTCTCCTAGATGATTCTTGCCTCTTACACCCTTTTTGTTGACTTCTAGATCCTAGAGTTTGACACTTTGACTCTTTAAATTGATTTTGCATATTTGCAAGAGTCTTTTCCAATTTCTCAAGCCTTGACCTCAAGGCTTGATTTTCTAACTCTAATTGCCCAAATGATTTTTGATTAGGTTTTTGGGCATTACCATTCACTTTAGGCATATGTCTACCCTTATTGGGATTGATGCCTAAATGGTTTTCGATTTTCTTAATTGTTTTCTTAGGAAGGACATTTCTAGGGACATTAGTCCCAAATTTCTCCCTCTTTGAAATAGACCTAGAGTTATCATTTCTAGATTTCTCCTTAGTCCTAAAACCAACATGTTTAGCTTCTAGACAACCATAGTTATTATTTCTAGCATGCTTTGATTTATGAGTAATAGCAAAATTATTTGAATTAATTCTAGCATGCTTTTGCTTAGAATTTAAAGAATGAGCATTATGAAAATATACCTTAGGGTTAGTCTTAGAGACTCCCCCTACTTGTGAAGCTCCCTCCTTTCTTCTAGGACATTGGCTCTTATAGTGTCCCGATTGTCGGCATTTGAAGCACACCACGTGCTCCTTGCTCTTCTTGGTGGGGACACCGACATCCTTGACTTTTTCATTGACTTTTGGTGCCGGAGGAGACTTCTTAACTCTTTTCGGACACTTACTCTTGTAGTGTCTGGATTCCCTACACTCAAAGCATATTATATGATTTTTATTTACAATTGACATGCTTTAGTTACCTATGGTGGTGGTAGGTGCCAGAATTTGAGCTTCTTCATCTTGACTAGATGTCGAGGCTTTCTCTTGTTGCTCCGGAGTGGAAATTCTTTCCTCCCCCTCAATCCTAGAGGTGGAGGTGTCTTCTACTTCTTCCACCTCCTCTTCCACCGATCCGGAAGTTGACTCCTCTTCAACTTTCGATTCCTCACTTGCTCGTGAGGATGATGAACTCTCTTCATCCTCTTCCTTATCTTCTTCTACTTGTGCCAAGTGGGGCTTCTCAATGAACTTGGCTAATTTATCCCATAGCTCCTTGGCATCAAGATATTCACCTAGCCTAGACAAAACATCATTAGGTATCAAATCTTCTAAAAGTTTTGTTACCTTGGCTTCGGTTTTGAATTTTTACCGTTGCTCTTGGGTCCATTTCTTCAACTTGAGGACTTGTCCCTTCCTATCCCAGGGAGGTTCAAAACCTTCTATGAGGATGAACCAATCCTCTATATCCATCATCAAGAATGTCTCCATTCTTATTCTCCATGCCGAAATGTCTTCTCGATCATATGGTGGTGGAGTGTTGATGTCCCATCCAAGCTTGTCTTGGAATTCCATCTTCCCTCTAGCTTCTTTAGCTCCCGACGGTTAATCTGTAGAAGAGCCCCGGGCTCTGATACCAATTGTAGGATATTTGAGGCCACTAGAGGGGGGGGGTGAATAGCGTCGCGCTCGTTCGATAATGGAATTCGTTGCGTTTGTCTCTACAATTTCGTTAGCGCAGCGGAAATAGAAAAATAATAATGATAACGAAATATACAACACGCAAACACAAATATTTAACATGGTTCGGAACCGAATGGTTCCTACTCCACGGATTGGGTTCGTACGAACCCTAGCGATGCCAATCACACACCACTATGATAAACACTCCTTCTCGACACAAGTCGGAGGTGGAGAAACCCCTTACAAGCGATCTTACAAAAATAAGAAACAAAAACAAGCAATTACAATAATTAATGTGAAAGACAAGTAAAGAAAAACTTTACAACACTTGCTTTTGATTGCTTGAATGCTTGGTTGTTTGATTAGCACTTGGAGACCTGATTTGCAGCAACAAATCTCCCCTAAAGCTCTAAAAAACCGGATGTATTTTTCCTCATCACGAGCTCCTTTTATAGCTTCAACCTGTGCTGGAAAATGTCGATCAGTCGACTTCTCGGGACCATTAGTCGACTGATCACTCTATTGCTGTGAGACAACGGTGTAATCCACACTGGAAAAATCCAACGGCTAGGACATCAGTCGACTGATCATGAGCATCAGTCGACTGTTCAAGCATCACTCGACTGCTCATCCCAACGGTCGAGTGAGACTCCATTCTGTGCCCCAAAATCCGAGCATCAGTCGACTGATCACAAGATCAGTCGACTTCTCGTCCAATCAGTCGATTGCTTATCTATGGCAGTCGACTGCTAAGGCAATTCCCACAGTCAAACCCTAGTTGACTACACAAGTCGACTGCCACATGGCACCAGTCGACTGGCATACCTCAAACATTAGGTTTTAGCCCAAGTATGGTGCCCCCATACTTGCTAGACCACCCTTAGCCTAGACCTAAGCCTTCTAGCCACCTCCATCAGCCTTATGCCTCTCGGATCCCTCCAAGTCATCCATGACTTGTTCATCCATCGCGCTAGCCTTCAGGTGCTTTCATCGGCTATGTCATGCTAACGGTGTCTACACCACCAAGGCACATTGGACTTATGCCGCTAAGACTCCGCTTGGACTTTACGCCGCCAACCATTGGACTTATGCTGCCAAGACTCCCACTTGGACTTTACGCCGCCAATATCAAAACCCTTGGACTTCTCAAATTCCAAGACTCAAGCTTGGACTTTCCCTTGCCAACCCATGTTGGACTTTCCATGCCAAGACCCATGCTTGGACTTTCCCAAATGCCAAGTATCCCACTTGGACTTTCCATGCCAAGTACCCATGACTTGGACTTTCCATAACCACATGGTCAACCCTAGTCAACCATCAAAGTCTCCCTCGAGTCAAACTCGAGTCCAGTTAAACATAACCCGGGTTGATTGTATAAATAATCTCCCCAAAATATCAACAAACATTAATGTCAAACATCAATGTCAACTTACTTTGTCAAACATCAAAACATCTCTCGAGTCAAACTCGAGTCTGGTCAATCGTGACCTGGGCTGATTGCACCAACAATACTGATTTTAAAATTTAAAACTTGTTAAAAATTATTCTTGTAACTCTTAAAAACAAATTGAATTGATAAGTCTTCAAAGTATTTTAAAAACATATTTATTAAATCCTTTTGGTTTCAAAGGTATAAAATTAAACACAATGTTTAATTGAGAGCATACATTCAAAATATAACTGTTATAAAATAAAATTCATGATCTTTTAATTATTTTGATTATGTTTATAACGTTTTCAAAAATTACTTTACATAAGTTACAATAAACTCTTTCACATAAGTAAAGTAAGTTAAATATTGTTGGAGCAGAACCTGGAAACCTTAGGTCATAAATGTCAAAGGGGAGAGAAAGACTTGAATAGCTCTAGATTGACATACAACCATTAGAATCCTGAGTCTAAATTAAATATAAAAAAAGGAGTTGAACATGGTAAAGGACACATGCTTGGATTCATAAAAATGTTTAGTTACTTTATGTATTGCATTTAGAACTATCTCAAAAATTTAAAGATGTCTTGAAATTTTACAACTTAAAAATGAACTTTAAAGTTTTTGAACTTTAATTTTTTTTTCAACATTAACCATGAAAATACACTCCTCATAACATTCTTTATGATATATGTCAAAGGGGGAGATATATAAGTTAAATAGGTTTAAATTCACTTTAATTTGTTTTTTAAAACTCACCAAGTGTTAAGGGGCAGGTAACTTTAAGGGGGAGGTTTTGAAAAAAAATGTTCAAAGGAGGAGAGATACAAGTTAAATAGGTTTAAATTAACTTTAATTTGTTTTTCAAAACTTACCAAGTGTTAAGGGGCAGGTAACTTTAAGGGGGAGGTTTCAAAAAATGTTTGATTAATGCTTACTATTTACTTAACTTTGAAATTGTATTATCATAGATCAAAAAGGGGAAGATTGTTGGTGCAGGGGCACCGGATAATCGAACCTGAGTTTTGATAATGGCAAAGGTTCAAAGTTAAGTTATATTGTTATCTAATATGTTATGTTAAGTGTGCAGAACTTAAGTAGTATTATTTGAGTTCAAAAACACCAGGAGGAAAGGTTGTAAAATTTTAGATGCTAAGAAATAGGACAAAGGGACAAAAGGTAAAGCAAGGTAAGCTCTGGGTAAAGAGCGATAGTAAGTACGTGTCCTCAGTAAGTGGACAACTCTAGGCGTTGATCCAACTAAAGCTTCCGGAGGAATGTCAAAGTCAAGATCGGACGGTCAAAAGGACTGTCACTATTAATATACTTGAAGATACTATGCTTTTCTTATAATGCAGGTAAAGGACTAAAGAAGAACAAAGCGCATTTGCCAAGCATCATTCATCAGTAAACTAAATGCAATTACTAGTTGACTGATGCCAGGTTACATGGTCTAGTGGAGTCAGCTTCTCAACACAGTCAACTGATCCAGTCGACATTGGGTAAGTGGCAATCGATTGGTGTCTCCGAATCAACCCAAAGACATAGTCAAAGAGTTATCGGTCAAAGCTTCCACCTCATGATAAGATCCACGAAATTGGAATCTACATCTAGACTCATTCCAAGGCTCAAGTCTATAAAAGAAGGCTCTATGGCAAACCCTAAAAGCTAATTCTTCTAAGTGCTCTTTCTTTTCCAACTCTCAAGCTCTCACAAGTTCTCAAGCAACCATTCCCACTCATCCGATGAAGCTTCATCTTTACTTTACTTGTGTCGGTAATTTTTGTTGCTTATTTTTCTTCTTTGTACTTAATTTGTATTGGGACCGGTAAGGTTGTTACCGACCCATTTCATTTTAATTGTAATCATTGCATCTCTTATCTTCAATGAGGAAGAGAGTACTTATTGAATTACCCTTATGAAATCGATCGAAGATTGCCTAATCATTGAACTAACAACCATTTGGTTGTGAACCCAGTAAAAGTTTTTTGTGTTCTTGTGTGTCCCTATCCTTGTTTTATTTTCCACTACAAAGTTTAAAAAAAAAAGAAAATTTTAAATATGCTATTCACCCTCCTCTACCTGTTTTCGGTCCTTCACCAAGTAAGTGGTGTCCCTTTTTCCTTGTCTTTCTCCCCTTATGACTCCTCAAAACTCTAGCAAAACTCCTTGGTTCGGAACCACCCCCACGCACATAGATGCTACCCATTACTTCCACAGTGTCAAAGCAATGTATATTGATAAGGGCATTAAATGTTTCTTCGCTTCATTTAATCAGCGATGCCATCGTCTTCCCCCTCATCACTACTTCTTCTTCCTAGACCAACATGAAAATGGTCTATGCCTTCCCAACTCGCCTATCTATTTTGAACTTCTAGATTTTTACAAAATAACTATAAATCAGTTGGCCCCCAAAGCTTTTTGAATCCTAGTTGTCAAAATCATCATTTTTAAGCATCTAGGATTCTCTCTATCCCTGCTAATGTTCCATAGCCTACTTCAACTGAAATCCTCAGATGTCGGGTATTTTATTTTGCTGGCTTCCTTGACTATTAATTTCTACGGAATATTCCCTAGTTACACAAGGGATAGAAAGAACTATACTTTCTTGTCCGACTCCCTACCCCTCTACCTCACTCTGAGACTTGCCGAATAGACCTTCTTGACCTCCCCCTTCCAAGAGTGTCGGTTAAAAATGCCCCTTTGCAAAGGTCAAGAAAGTTTTTCAAGACCACCAATATAACTCTGACCTACTTTTGGATCTTTATCTCCTAGGCCACTTTGGATTGTCCCACTTCGTTCTGGATGTTACCATTTTGATAGGTGGTGTTTATTATGAGTCTTTTTGTGATATAAAGCTCTATTAACAACTAATGGCTTATAACTTTTTCCCTTATTGTAGATGACCTAATGCAGAAGGCAATTCTCAGCGTATTGGAGGCAATGGCAGAGAAAGGAAAAGGAAAGCATAAATGGGCGAAGTCTTCATCCTGTCCTTCCTCTCCTCTTCATGATTCGATCATTGAGGCAGCCTTCTTGCCGTCCAAAGAGCATCCTGCCCCCCAACCATCTCGACAAAGTCTTCCTTCTCCCTTTCAGAGGAAATCACCCTGATTGAGAGGGGACCTTCTTCTAAGCCCTCCCCTCCTATCATATCTTACTTTTGCTCCCCTAGTCCTCCTCGTCATCATCTCCTCCGCCCCTACATTCCTTCCCCCTATCCATCAGAGGGGGATCTTGCTACATCCGAAGACCCTTCTTCAAGGCTTAAAGGAAGTTCTCCCATTTTGTCTTCCTCTCCTATACCCTTATCTCTAGGTCTGGAAATGGGACTTGCTTCATCATCCCTACCCCCAACCCCAAGCCTAAAAGAACCTCCAATTATCTCCCCCAACCTGACCCTACCCTTCCCAAGTCCGCCTTTCCTCCTACAGAATCTGACCCCACTCAAGAGGGTGTTCCCTCTTCAACTCCTCTCTCAAGAAATCCTCCTTCCACCACCCTAGGCCCTGCCCTCTGCATCCGCACCCCCCAAGGGGTGAAGCTTTTCAATCAGATAGGAGTGTAGGGTCTTTTTGAATGCCTACGAGTACATCTCTCAACAGTACTCCCTTTAGACACTTCCTTTCTAACCTCCTTCTGCTTTATCCATTGATTTGTTTAATACATCCTCACTCTTATGCATGTTACTACTGGCTATAATGAAGTAGTGCACCACTTTGTTGAGTACCAATCAACGTTAGAAGCACATCATACAACTTCAGAAGCTCGATTAAAATAGATGGCACACCAACTAGCCCAGTCCAAATAGCGTGAAGCAGCCCTAGCCAGCTCGAAGGCAGCTTTAAGAAAAACTTGTGATGCTCTTAGGGCTGAAATTATTGCAGTGAAGAGAGCACAGGAGGAAACCCTTCGTGAGGCCGATCTATTGCATTCCCAATTGTTCATCCAGCATGACCAATTTCTCCGAATAGAGGCCCTGACCAAGGAGTTAGAAGATTGCAAAATTCAAATTCAAGAAGCTCAGGCCAGTGGGTAGAAACCCTTATTGCATTGGAACATGCCTCATCATCTTAGGAAACTCTCATAGCAAAGCATCACTCTATTCAGACTCAACTAGACTATCTTTTCTCCGTTGCCTCTGAAGCTTTTGAGGATCTACTAGAGGTAACCAATCGACTACAATCATTGTAGTTGAACTGAACCCAAGACTTGGAAGCCCTAAGTCAAAGAGTGTCAATGGTCTCTAAGGAATTAGATGACCTCAAACTTGCTCTTGCCACCCCAAATATCCATAGAAGAAGCTGCTGGAAGGCACGAGAGCAAGAAATGATAGAAAAATTCAGTTCCAAGGATGTTGACATTTTTATAATGGGCATTGAAGGAGCTACCAAACAATTTAATGATAAAGGGTATCCTCCCAGGGCAGAGGATGATAATTTTCTAAGTGTCAAAACTGCTGTAGCAAGATATCTAGTAGAAGCCTTCAACTTGTAACAATTTTACCTTCTACAATAGAACTGACAATATTTCGATGCAATGTGATAACTATCTTTTCATATACTAAGCATGTCCCTTTCTTACTCTTCATGTACCAATTCATTGGCACCATAATATTCCTAAAAACTTTTACCGTTGAGTCGACTGAAATTATGCACACTCATTATGCCCTCCCTATCACTCTCTTGCATCGGTCGACTGATACTATGATGTTATGAGGAACTTTACTAGGTGAGTAACTATTGGACAAATATTATTTTGTGGGAGATAAGAGTTGTATCATAGAAACCTTTACAGAGTTCTCCATCTTATGTGTTTATCTTCATATCATCATAATTATAGTTGTATATCTAAAGGGCATCCCTCGGATATACAAACCATTAACTTGCATGACCTTTCACCTTCCTCATTAATGCACAAGGATCTTTAGGTTCCCATGTCTAACTGCTCACTCTTTATCACTCTCTTCAACTTCTAGCACATCTCTTCCCTAGAAACCATTTAACCCCTCTTATCCTCTATAAATATCCCTTCTCTTTGGTCACCTATCCTCATACTTCTTCCCTTTTATGTATCTTCAAACACTCTTTAATACATGGCCAATAATCCCCTACCAAGGGAGGAGTTTCTCTCTAGTGAACATCCTAATCTTGATCAATAATGTATAATGGAATTGGAAGGATTAGTGGAGAGTCTATGTTCTCAATTGCATTCTGCATCTACTGCACCTATTCTTTGTGTCAAGAATTGGTGGTTACTCAACATAACCTAGTAAGGGCTCATGAAGCATACAAAACACTCCTGAGTTTCCACCTCTCTCAAATGCCTCCTCCGGTCACTCCACCCTCACCTATTCCAACAGAAGAAAAAATCATCCGAGAGGCACCTTAACTTCTTCCATTTTTGGACTGTATCCTCCTCTCCTTCTTAATGTCAAAGAGCAACTGTGTTTGTCTTTATGACTTCAAATAAATATGTTATGTTACTATTTCTCTTATACAATCACTTGCACTGCACTTCATAAAGAAAATCAAAATTTGATAGTTGACACTGCGTACCTCTTTATGGAGATTATACTTTCAGAGTTCTTTTCTTTACTTCCATGTTTAACTTCCATAGCGATATAACTATCCCACCAATAAACCTCAGAAATCCGCTGCATATATATAATATGGATCACTCCAGAAAAAGAATGAAATAGATGAATAGCATCGGTTAATTAAGTCGAGTGAAAGAATGATGATTAACTCGCGAACTCCTACAAAGTTTCACCCCCTCCAAGCTGAAAAAGAAATAAAACTTATTTGTAGTGCTTCCAAACTGCCTCTAATGACCAAGTTGAATGTAAACTGACCTAGGGTTTACGAACTACCTCAACCTATTGAGTTGCATAATAATGAAGACTGCCTCAAGGGCTTATGAATTGCCTTAGCCAACTAATGTAAATACTCTACTGATCTTCCATTATGATTCCTACCTTTACCCCGACTCCTCCGTTCCGCCACCAAATGGGGATTGTAAGCTTTGGCCAGTGCCAAGCTGAATGATAATGAAGATTGACTTGAGGGATTACAAACTACTTGGTCAATCATAGTAATATACTCCATCGCTCTTCTAAAATGGATTACACCTTGAACCCAACTCCTCTGATCCACCACCGCATGGGGATTATTAAGCTACATCCAACGTCGAGATGAATGAGAATGAAGACTGACTCAAGGGCTTACGAGCTACCTCGGGTGACCATGATAATATACTCCACCGCTCTTCCAAAATGAATTCAACTTTGAACCCGACACCTTCGATCTGCCATCGTATGGGGATTGTTAAACTATGACTAATGCTGAGCTGAATGAGAATGATGACCAACTCGAGGGCTTACGAACTGCCTCGGTCGATCGTAGTAATATAATCCGCCATTCTTCCAGAGTGAATTCTACCTTAAACTTGACTCCTCATATCCACCACCGCACGGGGATAGTTAAGCTATTGCCAATACCGAGATGAATTATAATGAAGACCGACTCGAAGGCTTATGAACTGCCTCGACTAGCCGTAGTAATATACTCCGTCGTTCTTCCAGATTGAATTCTACGTTAAACCCAACTTCTCCGATCCACCATTGCATGAAGACAGTTAAACTACAACCAATGCCAAGCTAAATGAGAATAAATATCGACTTGAGGGCTTATGAATAGCCTCGGCTAACCGTAGTAATATACTCTTCCATTCTTTCAAAGTGAATTTTACCTTAAAACTGACTCCTCCGATCCACTAGCACACAGGGATAGTTAAGTTATGGCCAATGCAGAGTTGAATGATAATGAAGACTGACTTGAGGGTTATGAACTACCTCGATCGACCATAGTAATATCCTTTGTTGTTCTTCCAAAGTGAATTCTACATTAAACTCGACACCTCGAATTCACCACAACACGGGGATAGTTAAGCTACGACCAACATTGAGTTTAAAGACAATGAAGATTGACTCGAGGGATTACGAACTGCCTCAGCCAACCATCGAATGATACTCCATTGTTCTTCTAGAGTTAATTATATCTTAAACTTGACTCCTTCGATCCACCACTACATGGGAACAATTAAGCTATGACCAATGCCGAGCTGAATGAGAATGAAGACCGACTCGAGGGCTTATGAACTACCTCGATCGACCGTGATAATATACTCTGTCGCTCTTCTAAAATTAATTCTACCTTGAACCTGACTCTTTCGATCTGTGGCTGTATAGGGATTATTAAGTTATGACTAATGATGAGCTGAATGAGAATGAAGACCATCTCAACGGCTTACGAACTGCCTCGGCCGATCATAGTAATATACTCTGCCATTCTTCCAGAGTGAATTCTACTTTAAACCTGACTCCTCCGATCCATTACTACACGGGGATAGTTAAGCTACACCTAACGGCAAGCTGAATGATAATGAAGACTGACTCGAGGGCTTACGAACTGCCTCGATCGACCGTAGTAATTGTTGTGATGTATACTGAAAGCCTAGCCTTTGTATGAACATCTTCATTTTGAAATAAGAATCACATGATCATTCTTTGCATTTTATATATGTGCATATTGTCTGATACTTTACATTGTAGATAACATGGTGTGCAGTGTCACACAGAAGATTATGTTATCAGTTCCTTGTAGAGTATAAGTAGAGGCTTACAACCAAGATGGTTTTGGATAAACCATTGGCATGGTTGTAGTGTAATTTTGTATTGGTTTATCTTGACCATAGAATTACACTAGTACACTTTGTTTGTATTGAGCAGGACCGATTTAGAGGTGATTCAATTTATATTGACTATATATTTGAATCGAACCTCAGATATTATGGTGTACATGCTCTTAAACCCGATATAATAATGAGCACATGCACTTAGTATTTATTTCTTTAATTTACCAATGGGCAAGATTTATGTGTTAAATTGATAGACCTGGTAAATTGGGAAATAATATTATTTACATGGTGTCGTTGATTATAGGAGTAAACCGTATCCTATATACTAGGATGATGATGTCCCTTTGAGGAGCTCATAAGATTTATCATGTAAATCTTGCAGGTGGACTTGGTCCAACATGATGATAAGGATGAGTGGTACTACTCATGGGGTTAGATATTAATTAATTAAATTGTTAGTAATTTAATTAATTAATGGACATTCGATTGTTGGATCGAAAGCGTCGCTAGAGAGGGGGGGGTGAATAGCGAGTGTAGAACTTTTCTTTTCGTTCGATATACGAGCAAGCATAGCGGAAAAATAAATAAGACAAGTTTATTTTTACATGGTTCACAGCCCATCAGCTGCTAATACAAGGCCCTGCGATCCTTGACTGCGTACGAAGGGGCAATCCACTATAAAGTCTCCTCCTTGTTGGAGGTAGGAGACAACGATCACAAAACCAAAAGTACGAGGATGAGGCAACAAGACTAGCTCACCTCGTTATGATTAAAATCATGATCGAATACAACAAATAAAAAATACTTGCTGTTGCTGCCAATGAAGAAGATGAAGGCTTGGCATCGCATCGGCGTTATGACGGTGTTGGAGCTTTGGCATTGTAGGAGCACTTAAGAATAATCTTGATTGATGTTTGGGATGGAGTCCTCCCCTCCTTTTATAGAGTTTTGCTTTGGAATAAGTCTCCTCATCTTTTGGAACTGATCACGAGGTGGTACCATATTTTATCGTGAAGTGGCCACGTCAAACATTATCTATTTTAACCTAGCGCAAAAAGTTGATTCATCGCCATCAGTTTACTGATGTCTTCTATCAGTCGACTGATGTGCATCAGTCAACTGCCCAATGACCAGCAGTCGACTGCCAGCCTGGCCACTTCCTTACAATAAGAGGTTAGCACGGAAAATGGTAAATATGATGGTTCTTTACTGTCCGATCTCGACCTAGACCTTCCATAGGAAGTCTTAGTCGGATCACTGCCTACGGTCATCCCCGTATAAAGGACACGACCTTACCATCTCTCACTCACATGAGCTTACCTCTGGTCCTCTATGACCTATCGCTTTGCTTTCGGTCTTCCACCTAGGTTCTTCGACTCCCACGAAGTTCCCCCAGTGTCGCCCGACCACCACAGTTTCCCGACTCGGGATTTTTCGGGTGTAGCTGACCTTCAGCTTAGCTTAGCCATTTCTTGCATAGTTAATTCAGCTCATGAGATAACAATATGACATTAACATTGGATCTTTTCCATAATCAAAACATAGGTTCGATTATCTAGTGCCCCTGCACCAACATCGATATCTTAAACAAGTGGAGATATTTTGTACAAATAATATATGAAGTCCATATTTATTTATGGGGGTTGGTGAGGTAGATCGATGATAATCCTCTAGTGGAATGGATCACCATTATGAAGGTCAAAGCTTCGCTTCCCGCTTCAACTCGGTCGTTTGTGCATGGTGATCCTATCTACATCCCTGGATTAAAAAAAAATAATCCTTGACGAAGACGGATTACCCAAGCAACCAATCCATCATCGTGCTATTCGATTCGAGTGGTCTTTTGAACAAACTTGTTATTCAAGCAACCTAAATTTTTTCCTCAATTAGCCGTGGAATAGATGATGTACGGATCGTCGATTTTTGTGTTTATCTTCGGGGTCCAAGCAAATTAGCCACATACAATTATAAATAAATTGCAAAGGAACAAAAGAAACCAAAACAAGAATTATACCTCTTGTTTACCTCTTGGTCTTCTATTGTATGACCTATCCTCCTCTTGAACGTTGTGTGGGCAATGATCCTCCAAGAGTTGAAGCCTCCTAAATCGCGTCTTCCCATCCTCGCTCGCTCCGACGCCCTAGAAGAGGGAGAGGAGAGGGCGCCGACCAAGAGCTCCAAGGGAAGAAACCCTAACTCTTGCCGCCGGCCAAGGAGAAAGAGAAGAGAGGGTGGCACCACCGACCCTAGGAGAAGAAGATGGTGCGTCGGACAAGAGAGAAAGAAGGAAAAACCAAACCCTATGCTCTCTTGTGCCGTCGACCAAGAAGACAAACCCTATCACAACTTCTATTCCTTGCCGCCCAAGCCAAAACCCTAATCTCCAAAACCATATTCCACACCCAAGCCTTGAAACCCTTATTTATAGATTTTGCTCAGGCCTCCTTTTAATCGTGTCCATTGGATCTAGGCTTCATGAGGTTTTTAATAGGCTACAATAGGGACCATGATGAGGAGTTGGATCTTGGCCACCCAATGGATCCGACCCACATAAAATCTGATCCATTAATGATAATCCATTCCACTAGAGGATTATCATTGATCTACCTCACCAACCACCATAAATAAATATGGGCTCCATATATTAATTGTATAAATATCTCTCCGTGTTTAAGATATCGAATGTCCGTCAATTAATTAATTTACTGACAATTAATTAATCAACATCTAACTCCATGAGTAGTACCACTCAACCTCATCATCATGCCGGACCAAGTCCACCTGCAGTGTTTACATGATGATCCTTATGAGCTCCTCAAGGGGACATCATCATCCTAATACATAGGACATGGTTTCCTCCTATAATCAACGACTCACCATGTAAATAATATCATTTCCTAACTTACCAAAACCATCTCGGTTGTGAGCCTCTACTTATACTCTACAAGGAACTGATAACATGATCTTCCGTGTGACACCAAACACCATGTTATCTATAATGTAATGTATCAGGCAATATGCATAACCATAAATATGCAAACAATGATCGTGTGATTCTTATTTCAAAAATAAAGATATTCATATAAAAGATAGACTTTTCAATATACATCCCAACAATCTCCCACTTATACTAAAAGACTATGCTGTCCTCATACTGCCATACATCTGATTCCCATTCCCTCCACATGCCTATCAAAAGCTCTTGCTGGAAGGGCCTTGTGAAAGGATCTACCAGGTAATCTTCTGATGCAATCTTGGCTACATCAACTTCTCCTCGCTTTACGATTTCTCGTATCAGGTGGTACTTACACTCTATGTGTTAACTTGCCTTATTGGCTCGTGGTTCCTTCAAGATTGCAACTGCACCACTGTTATCACAATAAACTGTGATAGTTCTGGGCAAACTAGGAATCACATCCATCCATCAAGAAGTTTATGAGCCATACAGCTTCTTTGGCTACCTCAGAGGCTACCACATACTCAGCTTCCATTGTGGAGTCCGTCATGCATTTCTGCTTGACACTCCTCCATACAAAGGCTCCACCTCCCAAAGTAAGCACAAAACCTGAGGTAGACTTACTATTATCCCTATTTGATTGGAAGTCAGAATCTGTGTAACCCATAGGGAGTAATTGATCTTCCTGGTATACTAGCATATAATCCCTAGTCATTCTTAGGTACTTCAATATATGCTTTACCGCAGTCCAATGACCCTGTCCTGGATTACTCTGATATCTTCTAACCATGCCCATGGCAAAGCAGATATCCATCCTTGTACATAATGTTAGTGCCTATAAGATCCACATATCTCCACAATGGCATGATATTGTCCACTTTGGGTCTAAGCCCTCATGGTTTTATTTTTGGGCTTTACCCAAAAGGCCTCATACCAATGGAGATATCTTTTTTCTTATAAGCACATGATCTTTTCCATGTCTTACCAATGTGGGACTTTGATTGTATTCCCCATACTCCCAACAATCCCCCCCTCAAACGAAGGACCACATTGGGCCCCCCCTCAAGCCTATCCCTCCTCGAAGGATTTTCTCTGCTTGATGTCCGATCTTCAACCCACCAGGACTTCCTGCCAGTTGTTCGGTCCCCCCGACCCAACTAGACTTCCTTCCTGATGTCTGGTTCTCTTGATCCGGACGTGGGAGCTCAACTTCCTTCGTTCGAGGTTCATGGCTTGACATGGACCATGGCTCTGATACCAATTGTTAGTGCATATAAGATCCACATATCTCCACAATGGCATGATATTGTCCACTTTGGGTCTAAGCCCTCATGGTTTTATTTTTGGGCTTTACCCAAAAGGCCTCATACCAATGGAGATATCTTTTTTCTTATAAGCACATGATCTTTTCCATGTCTTACCAATGTGGGACTTTGATTGTATTCCCCATACTCCCAACACATAACATAGCATACATGAGGCTTCCTACCTCTGAAGCATAAGGAACCGCCTTCATCACATCTATCTCTTTTGATGTTCTAGGACACATCTCTTTAGATAAAGGAACTCCATGCCTGAAAGGTAGAAAACCTTTCTTGGAGTTATGCATGCTAAAATGAGCCAAAATGGTGTCTATGTATGAAGCTTGAGATAAGCACAATATTCTTTTTTTGCGATCCCTTATAACCTTGATCCCAAGGATGTGTCCCACTTCTCCCAAGTCCTTCATATCAAACTGTTTGGACAACCATATCCTTAGGTTTGATAACACTTTGACATTGTTGTCAATTAAAAAAAATGTTATCTATGTATAATATAAGAAATACCACTACATTTCCATCACATCTCTTGTATACACAAGACTCATCCGGACTTTAAATAAATCCATAAGACTAGATTACATCATCAAAGCGGATGTTCCAAGATCTCGAAGCTTGCTTCAATCCATAAATGGACCGACTAAGCTTGCACACTAGATGCTCTTTGCCCTTTGCAGTGAATCCCTCTGGTTGCTCCATATAGATGTTTTCCTCAAGACTTCCATTAAGGAAAGCTGTCTTGACATCCATCTGCCACACCTCATAATCCATATGAGCAGCAATACATAAGAGAATCCGGATAGACTTAAGCATTGCTACCGGCAAAAATGTCTCCTTATAATCGATGCCCTCTTTCTAAGTATACCCTTTCGCAACAAGCCTTGCTTTGAAGGTCTCAACCTTCTCATCTATTCCTCTCTTTCTTTTGTAGATCTACTTGCATCCAATAGTTTTTACACCATTGGGTGGTTCTACTAGCTCCCAGACCTGATTTGAATCCATAGATTCTATTTTAGAATTCATCGCACTTTGCCAAGATACCGCATCTTTATCTTGGATCGCCTTGTCATATGTCCAGGGATTAGGTTCATGTTCGCTAGGGACCAAATCAGAAGATTCTTCCAAGAACATAAATCTATCAGGTTGTCTAACAAACCTCCTACTACGATGAGGTGTCACCTGTGTATCCTTAGTGACACACGGTGCAGTCACTTATGGTATATTCTCTTGTACCGGTGGTATTGAAGTAGTGACTTCCCCTCTCAATTCCTTCAGAACAATCTTACTCATGGGCTTGTGGTTCATCACATAGTCTTCCTCTAAAAATCTGGCGTTCGTGCTAACGATCACCCTCTGATCTCTAGGACTATAGAACAAACCATCTTTCGTTCCTCTAGGATAGCCTACGAACATGTGCACTTCTATACGAGGTTCCAACTTACTAGCATCTGCCTTCAGCACATGTGCTGGACTCCCCCAAATCCGAATATATCTTAGACTAGGCTTTCGCCTAGTCCATAATTCTGTGGGAGTAGAAGGCACTGATTTAGATGGTACCAAGTTCAGAATATACGTATCCAGAGCATAACCCCTTAATGAATCTGGTAACTCAGAATAACTCATCATCGATCTAACCATCTTCATAAGAGTCCTATTCCTTCGCTATACTACACCATTTTGCTGGGGTTTGCCAGGTGCAGACTTTTGAAATTGAATTCCAACCTTTGATAAGTAATTCCTAAACTCTTCCAAGAGGTACTCACCACCATGATCAGATCGTAGTGTCTTGATACTTTTACCTTGACGTTTCTCCACATCAGCCTTGAATTCTTTGAACCTGTCAAAGCATTCAGACTTTCGGTGCATCAAGTAAATGTATCCATATCTTGAATAATCATTTATAAAAAAATGAAATATTCAAAACCACCTCTAGCCTAGATAGACATAGGACCACACAAATCAGAATGAACTAATTCTAACACATCTTTGGCTCGATACCCCTTGGCCTTAAAAGGCCTCTTGGTCATTTTACCTTCCAAGCAAGATTCGCACGTTGGAAAATCTTTCACCACTAATGAATCCAAACGTCCATCAGCTATCAACCTTTGAATTCTGCTCAGGTTAATATGACCTAACCTTAGATGCCAAAAATATGTTTGGTTCATTGTCGAAGGTTCTTTTCTCTTATTAGATTTAGAAGATGATTTATTTACTTCTATTTGCATCGTGGGAGCTTTTGGTTCAAGTGTATATAAATTTCCTATCAATGCACCAGAATAAATAATCTCCCTATTCTTTTTATGACAACTCTGTCATTAAAAGAAATAGAATATCAATTCAAAAACAATTTAGAAACCGAAATCAAATTCTTTCTAAATAAAGGTACATAAAGGCAATTTTTCAGAACCAAAGTTTTATTCCTATCAAAAGATAAATAAACATCTCCGACTGCAATAACCGCCACCTTCATAGCATCACCCAAGTAAACGGTAATCTCCCCTTCAGCTAGTCGTCTCGTTTCCTGGAACCCCTGCAAAGTATTACAGACATTATCAGTGGCTCTCATATCTACACACCAGGTGCCGGTAGATAACATTGCTAAACATGATTCAATGACCAGTCCAAAAGATATACCTTTGTTCTGCTTCCGATTGAGGCAATTCTTCTTTCAATGTCCAGTCTGCTTGCAAGTGAAGCACTTTCCTTTCGACTTCTTCACTCCTCCCTGAGATCCTCCCACCACCTTTGCTCCACCTTGTTTCTTCTTCTTCTTGCCTTTCGGCTTAGAAGTTGAAACCTTCTGAGCAACCATGACCTGAGCCTGAGCACTCTGACGAAAGAGCCCCTCTACCGCCTGGAGTTCTGTCAGAAGCTTCGCCGAGGAATACAACCTTTTATTCATGTTGTAATTTTGGCGAAACTACTCAAAACTCCTAGGTAGAGATTGGAGAATGATATCGAGCTGGGTTTCCCCATCGATCTCAGCTCTAAGGACTTCCAACTCATTCAAATGAGCCATCATCTTGAGAACATGATCCCTCATGGGTGTTCCCTCGACTATGGTGGTCGTCATCAAGTTCCTCATGGCTTCCTGCCTCGCAGCCTGATTTTGGTGTTCGAAAAGTTCCTTGAGATTGAGCATCATGTCATAAGTAGTGGACATGGCTTGATGTTGATGCTGCAATACATTTGACATTGAAGCCAAAATGTAACATTGAGCCATCTCATTAGCCTTAATCCACTTTTTATAACTCTCTTTCTCATTTTCCCCAGAATCATCCGCAGGCTTAGGAGGACACTCTTCGAAGAGTACATACTAGTACTTCTCAGTAGTCAAGACTATATCCATATTCTTTTTCCAATCAATATAATTGGGTCTTGTAAGTTTATTTTCCTTTAGTATCACAGCAAGTCGGTTGAAAGTTATTTTTTAAAAACCTAATAATCACATAGATCAAAACATTAGATTTCAAAAATTTATTGATTCCTCAAACAATAAAATTTTAAAATCAACCAACACCTCAAAACACCGAGAATATCATATGCCATGATAGTGTGGACGTATACAAATTCTACATTTGTAAGAGGAGGTTTTACCCATTAATTTTATTATCCTGTCAACCTTACTTTTTGACAAATAAAATTAATAGTTGGTTCCTCTTCGGCCCTACAAATAAAAGCAGTGACTCTGATAGGGAGGATACTTTTATTTGCATCTAAGTGTGCACCATTACTCGATACCAAGGCAATTATCTCAGATTATGTGCCTTCCGATGGGGAAGTACACACACTCCTAAATAATTTCCAATAACCATATTTGACCTTGTGATCCGCAAAACAAACTCATCCGATGGGGAGGAAGGCACTTAGAGCCGATGAGCATGTTTGTTTGCATCATATGTCAAATTGTAATGGAGGACATGGGAATTTAAAAAAAATATCCCTCTCCCACTTAGTAATTTAAAATAAGGAATTTTCCTAGCACACAACATGCATATCAAACAAGAAGCAATAAATATGAAAAAAAAAATATTTTCCATCTATTATGGCTTTTGTTTTCCAATATGCCTCCCGTCGTATCGCCATCTTGTCCGCTCCTCCCTACGCCATGTACAAGCCATCCGAAGATCTGAGCTGAGAAAAATTATTTTAATTTACATCCATCGATCCTATACTCCACGAAGGAGTGTTCATGAAATCTAGATCAAAAGTAAACTAAAATAAAAGAGTGGCTAAACAATGTCATACTTAATTACAAAAATTAAATACTAGCCTAGTCAACCCCGAGGATTCAAATAATATTACAATTACACACATCCAATCACATACACACACATATGGCCATAATAGTTGGATCTTATGGCTGCAACTAAAAAGTTAGCCTACAGACATCCTACTATCATCCGACACATACAATATATGATAAGTGCATAAAAGTAACCGAATCCTAAACACACAAAATCGGAAACCGTGGCTCTGATACCACTTGAAGGTCGAAGCTTCGCTTCCCACTTCAACTCGTTCGCTTGTGCATGGCGATCCTATCTACGTCCCCAGATTAAAAAAAAATTAATCCTTGACAAAGACTGATTACCCAAGCAACCAATCCATTATCGTGCTATTTGATTCGGGTGGTCTTTTGAACAAAATTGTTGTTCAAACAACCTAACTCTTTTCCTCGATTAGCCGCGGAATAGATGATGTACGGATCACCGAGTTTTATGTTTATCTTCGGGGTCCAAGTAAATTAGCCACATACAATTATAAACAAATTGCAAAGGAACAAAAGAAACCAAAACAAGAATTATACCTCTTGTTTACCTCTTGGTCTTCTATTGTATGACCTATCCTCCTCTTGAACGTTTTGTGGGCAACGATCCTCCAAGAGTTGAAGCCTCTTAGATCGCATCTTCCTATCCTCGCTCCCTCCGAACGAGGTAAGAACAAACTCCCTTCTTCTCCTTGCTTGTTCCAACCACCAATAAAAAAGAAAAGTTGTCGCCGACCCTAGGAGAGGGAGAGGAGAGGGCATCGACCAAGAGTTCCAAGAGAAGCAACCCTAACTCTTTCCACCAGCCAAGGAGAAAGAGATGAGAGGGTGGCACCACTGACCCTAGGTGAAGAAGATGGCGTACCGGCCAAGAGAGGAAGAAGGAAAAACCAAACCCTATGCTCTCTTGCCGGCCAAGAAGACAAACCCTAGCACCACTTCTATTCCTTGCCGCCGAAGCCAAAACCCTAATCTCCAAAACCATATTCCACGCCCAAGCCTTGAAACCCTTATTTATAGATTTTGCTCAAGCCTCCTTTTAATCGTGTCCATTGGATCTAGGCTTCATGAGGTTTCTAATAGGCTACAATAGGGACCATGAGGAGGAGTTGGATCTTGGCCACCCAATGGATCCGACCCACATAAAATCTGATCCATTAATGATAATCCATTCCACCAGAGGATTATCATTGATCTACTTCACCAACCCCCATATATAAATATGGGCTCCATATATTAATTGTACAAATATCTCTCCGTGTTTAAGATCTTGAATGTCCGTCAATTAATTAATTTATTGATGAATAATTAATTAATATCTAACTCCATGAGCAGTACCACTCAACCTTATCATCATGCCGGACCAAGTCCACCTGTAAGGTTTACATGATGATCCTTATGAGATCCTCAAGAGGACATCATAATCCTAATATATAGGACACGGTTTTCTCCTATAATCAACGACACACCATTTAAATAATATCATTTCCCAACTTACTGAGCCTATCCATTTAATCTATAAATCTCACCCATTGGTAAAACAAAGAAATAAATACTTAGTACATGTGCCTGTTATTATACCGGGATTAAGAGCATGTACACCATAATATTCGAGGTCCGATTCAATTATGTAGTGAGCAATAAATTGAATCACCTCTAATTCGGTCCTGCTCAATACACACAAAGTGTACTAGTGTAATTATATGGTCAAGACAAACCAATACCAAATTATACTACAACCATACCAATAGTTTGTCCAAAACTATCTCGGTTGTGAGCCTCTACTTATACTCTACAAGGAACTGATAACATGATCTTCCGTGTGACACCACACACCATGTTATCTACAATGTAATGTATCAGACAATATGCATAACCATAAATATGCAAACAATGATCATGTGATTCTTATTTCATAAATAAAGATGTTCATACAAAAGATAGACTTTTTAGTATACATCCCAACACATTAATGGATTGGGTTTTGTGTGGTTCGGATCCATTGGGCGCCCAAGATCCAACTCCTCCTCATGGTCCCTATTGTAGCCTATTATAAATACCTCATGAAGCCTAGATCTATATAAGAGAGGGAAGAGGATTGGGTGAAAAAGAAGTTTGAGGGTTTTTTTTAGAGTTGACATGAGAAGCTTGTTAGTAATATATGAGAGATGTCCTAAGGCAATCGCCTTATGTATGAACCATTTATATGATAAATGAAGATTCACTATTTGAGTATACATGTTTAATGTATTTGATTGGATCTTAAACTCATTTACTGAATGTCCACGATACGATTCACAGCATGAGAGAATTTGTGATTGGATCACAACTAGTGAGTATCTCTACATGTGTAATTGTGATGTATCGGAATTATCCCTAGTCGATGAATTGATGGATCTGGACACCATCAATTCTATTGAGACTAGCACGAGGTATACTCCTTGGTGTATCCAAGCAGCTGATTCTCACTGGCTGGAGACATAGTGATGTCCGGAGTTAATCGTGGATGCTAGTTATGGTAACTAGTTCATTGGAGTGACCAGCCGTAAGACTTCATATGGTTCTCTGCATATATAGATATGTCAATGAAGTTCTTACTGTGGCTTAAGTGCGATGTTCCTTTGACTTGCGGTATTCAAGTCATCTTGATCATGGAGACTCATGCTTTGACATCTTAAGCAAACATCTCCGAGGAGATGTGGACCCGGGATGATTGGGCATAAGTCAAAGTGATCGAAGGTGTTTGAATAGCCTATAAAGGATTCACCACTCCTTGCGAGGAGATGTATACCCATGGCCTCTCGTCGGATTGTTACTAAAGTCTTTGGCCAAAGCATTACATGTTTAGAGTAAGGTACTCTTCGATACATGTGGAGTAACTAGAACAGTGAGGACGAGGAAATGATACTTGGGCTAGGTGTGACGAGTCACTTAGTGGGGATCTGACACAATAGACCATGTCCCGAACCAAGTGGGTATAAGATGAGTGAAGGAATGGGGCACGATTCATTCGAAGCATCAAGGGTTTGTAAATAGTTCGATCAACCGCTGATCTTTCGGTTAATTGGGGATCATGATGTACTACTAGGTGCCACTCATGATCGCTCTATAATTAATGGTTAATTATAGACGGCCAACATAAACCGAGAACCTATTTGGTCACACGACAACGAGTGTAATCCAAAGGATTTAAAACGAGCTTGAGAATGAGATTCTCAGACCGAGAGAAACTATGTTTGGTTGGACCAAACATAAAGCGAGCATGAAATTGTTTCAGTCGCAATGGAAGCGTGGATGGGCTGCGTCTTATGAAGACGTAATGGATGGACCAAAATGGTTTGGTCCTAATCCAATGGATAAGAATAAACCAAAGGGTTTGGTTTATTTTAAACGAATGAACCAAAAGTTGGTTCGGTTCGTTTTAACTTAAAATAAACCATCATGGTTTGGTTTATTTTAACTTATCTTAATGGAGCGGGTTAACGGGCTTTATGGATATGATCCATTAACCATTAAGAGAATTAGTTCTCTATAAAAGTGGGCTTAAGGGATTGTTAAACCCTAATCCAAAATCAAAACCCTAGCCCTTGGAGTTGCCGCCCACCCCTTGAAAGAGGATTTCGGCGCCAACCCTAGTGTGCCGCCGCCCAACCTCTTGTGCCGCCGTCCAACTTGTTGCCGGTGACCAAGCTTCAGCCGGTGAACCTCCGGCGACCCTCCGGTGATCTCCTCTAGGTTCGGTGATAAGGTGAGCTTCCATCTCTCCTTGGCCGGCCTCTATTCCTCCACCAAAAGCTGTCCAGTTTTTCTGGACAGCTTGTTTCTTTATTGTCGGAGCGTCGTTTGGACGACGGTTAGTGCTCCGATAGCGCCTAACTTACCGGGGATTTGATCTCCGGTAATCCTCTGAGGTGGAGGACGAAGGATTCGTCAATTGGTTGACGAATACCTCTCCGGAGAAGCGAGTTTTGAGGACTCGGTTTTGGATCCGAATTTGGATTCGGATCGTGATCATCTCTCGATCACGTCGTCTTCAACACGAGGCTAGTAACCCGCATTTAAGACGGCTCGTGACTTAGCGAAGTCATCCCGAGGAGCTCGGCGTGGATACGGATAGAGACGATTCTTACGAGGATCGTTCCGGTTGATGCCGTTCCCGCTACACGTCATACGGAAGGTATAACGTAGTTTAATTTCCTTTTATTGCAAATTTTAATTTACGGTTATGTCTACACTTGTTGTAATAGCATGCGTGTGTTGTGTGTGTTGTAATAAATATAGATTTATTATTTTTAATTGCTTCCGCTGTGCTCATGTTTACGAAACATGATCGAACAAAAACCCAACAAAGGGTATCAGAGCCCAGTTGTGTTTCACATAATCGTAAAATGGTTTTGCGATAGTCATAATGTATTTCGAAGTTTTCTAAATTTTGGAAATTTAGAAGTATTTATGGAAATTTTTCAATTTTGGAAAGTCTAGAAGTATTTATGGAAATCTTCCACTTTTGGAAAGTTGGAAGTATTTATGGAAATTGATATTTTCCATAAATAAAATATTTGATTAGATTCTGGAAATTTGTTTCCTAATTTAATCATGATTTGATTTGGGAAATCAAATCTTAAAGTATTTTATTTCCATAAGTAGTTTTAATGATTTAGGAAATTGGTTTCCTAAATAGATTTTCCTTAATCAAATAATTCCATGAATAAAATATGTGATTAGATTTGGAAATTTGTTTCCTAATTTAATTATGATTTGATTTGGAGAATCAAATCTTAAACATATTTTATTTCCATAAATAGTTATGACATATAAGGAAATATATACATGACATAATTGTATGCCATGTAATTGCATTAGATGCATAACATTATGCCATGCGTGTCGTGACATGTAGATGTATGCCATGTATGTCATGCCATGTAGATAATAGTTATTTGCATGCAAAGAGGATGAGACATAAAACCCTAACTCAATATTAAAGCCTACACCTTCCATTAATATGGTTAGAACCAGAGTTCTGTTTCTTGTTTGGGTTGTTGGACTCACTCCAAGCCCGCTCGAACTGAACATGTTCAAATCATTGGAATAGTTTAACTCTAATATGGTAAGAGCCGAGGTCAATCGTTAGTTTGGGTTGTTGGACTCACTCCAAGCTCGCTAATTGGTTGAATGCGCTCTAACCATATTAAAACTATTTCGCGATTAATGGGTCGGCTTTAACTTGGAGCATCGATTTGTTGGACTCACTCCAAGGTCGATGTGAAGAGAGGTGAAGTTGGGTGCTATGCATATGATGCATACTTGTTAATGTGTTAACAACCCAATGTATGTGTAAACATTCAATTAGTTGATAGCACATTGTGATAGTTACATATACATGATATGTAATCGGTATACTTGATACCCACCATCATAGCTAAGAATGGCTTGTTGGACTCACTCCAAGGTTGTTCTTATCTACGATGGATATCATTCGGAGATGGACCTACGATCTCCCGAAGTGATTTTGGGGTTTTTGAAATTCGAAAAATGAATGGGATTTATAAATGTATATTGATGCATTTTAAAATCATCTTTCTCATATATGCTCGTTTTGTATTTCTAAGATTGATCATGATGTCTTTGAATTTGCGTTCCATTTTGGATTCAAATAAATTGACTGGGCCGAACTTCTTGGACTAGCTTAGAAGCTTGAGAATTGTTCTCAAGGTTGAAAAGCTTGCAAATGTCCTCGAAGCGCCTCTTCCCGCCCGTCCTAGTGACGATGCAACTCTGGACCAATTGTTGGCCTATCAGAAACATGTGAGTGATTCTGAACAAATGAGTTGCATCATGTTAGCAATGATGGAACCCAAGCTACGAAAGCAGCATGAACATATGGATGCTCATATCGTAGTCCTTCATCTTTGTGAGTTGGTTGATGAGCAAGTGAGATTCGAAAGGTTCGAAGTCTCAAAGCTCCTCTTCACCTCTGAGATGCTAGGAGGTTCATCTGTGGTACTACTCAATATGCTGAAGATTGTGGAGTCTTCTGAGAAGCATGAGCAGGGGACAGTGCTGTTAGTTGATTCCTCGAAGAAAGGTTCTAAGAGGAGGTCAAAAGAACAGCAGAAGGGAAAGAAGAGAAGGGCTAAGAAGGTAGAACTAGCACAAAAGGAAACTTGCCATCATTATGGCAAGGAGAGCCATTTGCGAAGAAAGTGCAAGATTTATCTTGAGTCCGTGAAGAAGGATAAGGCATCGGATGCCCCATCTTCTTCAGAAATCTTCTTTATTGATTGTCATTCTATTTCCTCAGACACTTGGATATTTGATACTGGGTGTGGCTCACATATATGTAATGACATACATGGGCTAAGGAATAGAAGAAGACTCGTCAAGGGAGAGTCAAATTTACGTGTTGGGAATGGAGCAACGGTTGCTGCACTCGCCATCGGAACGTATTTGTTGGAACTCCCTGTAGGACTTGTCTTAGAACTTGACAATTGCTTTTATGTTCCTTCGTTGATAAAGAACATCATTTCTATTTCTTGTTTAAATAGAAATGGTTTCCATTTGACGTTTAGTAACAATTGTTGTTACATAACTTTGAATGGGGTTCTTTATGGGACTGGAACTTTAAGCAATGGTGTTTATACGTTGGACGTATCCAGTGACATTTGCAATATCGAAGCGAGCAACAAGCATGCTCGAAAGGATAATCACATAGACTCCTATATGTGGCATTGTCGTCTTGGCCATATAAGCAAGAAACGCATGTCCGAATTACACCGATGTGGAATTCTGGAATCGTTTGAATTGGATTCATACGATACATGTGAATCATGCTTAAAAGGCAAGATGACTAAGTTACCTTTTACTGGAAAAGGTGAACGAGTGGGAGAGTTACTAGGTCTAGTACATACTGATGTATGTGGACCTATGTCAACTCAAGCATTAGGAGGCTATAGCTACTTCATTACCTTCACCGATGATCACTCACGGTTTGGGTATGTGTTCTTGATGAAACACAAGTCTGAAGCCTTTGAAAAGTTCAAAGAATTCAGAAATGAAGTAGAGAAACAACATGACAAAAGTATTAAAATACTTCAATCGAATCGAGGTGGTGAATACTTAAGTCAAGAGTTTCTTGATTATCTAAGAGACAATGGCATATTGTCTCAATGGACTCCGCCCTATACACCACAACATAATGGTGTATCTGAGAGGCGTAACCGGACCTTGTTGGACATGGTCAGGTCAATGATGAATCATGCGACTCTTCCCAAGTCCTTTTGGGGTTATGCACTTCAGACAGCTGTTTACTTGTTAAACAGAATGCCTACCAAGGTAGTCTCAACTACTCCATATGAGATATGGAATAGTAAGAAACCTCATGTATCTTACTTGAAGATATGGGGTTGTCCTGCTTATGTGAAGCAGGCAGTATCAGACAAATTGGATGCTAAGTCTGATAAATGTCTATTTATTGGATACCCTAAGGAAACAAGGGGTTACCAATTCTATCATCCTGTGGAACAAAAGGTGTTTGTTTCAAGGCATGCTGTGTTTCTAGAGAAAGAGTTTCTCTTGCAAGAAAACAGTGGGAGTGTCGTCGAGCTTGAGGAGGCTCGAGAGACTCAAATAGACTTTGATGAGATACCTGGTGAAGCACAACAGCCGACAACTCATAGTGATGAGCAATCGGCTGGACCTATTGTAACACCACATCTTCGTAGATCTGGTAGAACACGCAATATTCCTGAGAGATATGGATTTCTCGTAAGTGAATCGAACGACGTGTTACTCATTGATGATGAGGAGCCTACCAGTTATGAAGAAGTGCTGACAAGTTCAGAAAGGGATAAGTGGCTTGGTGCCATGAAGTCGGAAATGGATTCCATGTACGAAAACCAAGTTTGGAACTTGGTTGACCCACCTGAAGGCATAAAGCCTATAGGGTGAAAGTGGGTTTTCAAGAAGAAAACCGACATGGATGGTAATGTGATTACCTATAAGGCTAGATTGGTGGCGAAAGGATATCGTCAAAAGCAAGGTGTTGATTATGACGAAACCTATTCGCCTGTAGCTATGCTTAAATCCATTCGGATGCTCCTGGCCATAGCAGCTCATTATGATTATGAGATATGGCAGATGGATGTGAAAATAGCTTTCCTTAATGGAAACCTGCTCGAGGATGTGTATATGATACAGCCTGAGGTTTTCACATCGGTTGATAAAACCAAGGTATGCAAATTGCGACGGTCCATTTATGGATTGAAGCAAGCATCCAGGAGCTGGAATATCCGTTTTGATGAGACCATCAAAAAGTTTGATTTCTCACAAAATCCAGACGAACCTTGTGTGTACAAGAAGGTTAGTGGGAGTGCAGTCGTGTTCCTAGTATTGTATGTTGATGACATACTACTTATAGGAAACGATGTTTCAATCTTACAGTCAGTGAAAGTTTGGTTATCCAAGACATTCTCCATGAAAGACCTGGGAGAAGCAACCTACATCCTCGGGATTAAGATCTATAGAGATAGATCGAATAGGTTGCTTGGTCTTTCGCAGTCTACATATATAGACCGAGTGCTAAAGAGGTTTAGCATGTCGGAATCCAAGAAAGGTTTCTAACCCATCAGGCATGGGGTACACCTTTCGAAGTCTATGTGTCCGCGCACAGAAGACGAGAGGATTTGCATGAGTAAGATTCCCTATGCATCCGCAATAGGATCTATCATGTATGCTATGTTATGTACGAGGCCCGATGTATCGTATGCTCTGAGTGTCACGAGCAGATACCAGTCTGATCCAGGAATGGATCATTGGGTGGCTGTTAAGATGATCCTTAAGTACTTGAGAAGAACTAAGGATGTGTTCCTAATATATGGAGAAGGGTACATGGTGATACGTGGGCATACGGATGCTAACTCCAGACAGACAAGGATGATTCCATGTCTTAGTCTGGGTATGTATTCACCTAGAATGGAGGCGCAATAAGTTGGAAAGGTTCCAAACTTGACACTATAGCGGACTCTGCCACTAAGGCAGAATATGTTGCAGCTTTGGAAGCAGCAAAGGAAGCGGTTTGGATCAAGAAGTTCATCTCTGAACTTGATGTGGTCTCATCAATGATTCAAACATGTGCTTCGCCGCTATCATCTTATCAGAGAGATCATCAGTAGGAACGAAATACAAATCGAGAAAATTCCCACTGAAAGGAACTTAGCGGATCCTTTAACTAAGGCATTACCTCAAAATAAGTTTGAGGGTCATGTTAGAGCTTATGGTATAGGATACCATAGCGATTGGCATTAGGCCAAGTGGGAGTCTGTTAGTAATATATGAGAGATGTCCTAAGGCAATCGCCTTATGTATGAACCATTTATATGATAAATGAAGATTCACTATTTGAGTATACATGTTTAATGTATTTGATTGGATCTTAAACTCATTTACTGAATGTCCACGATACGATTCACAACATGAGAGAATTTGTGATTGGATCACAACTAGTGAGTATCTCTACATGTGTAATTGTGATGTATCGGAATTATCCCTAGTCGATGAATTGATGGATCCGACACCATCAATTCTCGCTGAGACTAGCACGAGGTATACTCCTTGGTGTATCCAAGCGGTGATTCTCACCGGGCTGGAGACATTGTAATGTCCTGAGTTAATCGTGGATGCTAGTTATGGTAACTAGTTCATTGGAGTGACCAGCCGTAAGACTTCATATGGTTCTCTGCATATATAGATATGTCAATGAAGTTCTTACTGTGGCTTAAGTGCGATGTTCCTTTGACTTGCGGTATTCAAGTCATCTTGATCATGGAGACTCATGCTTTGACATCTTAAGCAAACATCTCCGAGGAGATGTGGACCCGGGATGATTGGGTATAAGTCAAAGTGATCGAAGGTGTTTGAATAGCCTATAAAGGATTCACCACTCCTTGCGAGGAGATGTATACCCATGGCCTCTCGTCGGATTGTTACTAAAGTCTTTGGCCAAAGCATTACATGTTTAGAGTAAGGTACTCTTCGATACATGTGGAGTAACTAGAATCCGTAGGACGAGGAAATGATACTTGGGCTAGGTGTGACGTAGTCAGCCTAGTGGGGACTGACACAATAGACCATGTCCTGAACCAAGTGGGTATAAGATGAGTGAAGGGAATGGGGCACGATTCATTCGAGCCATCAAGGGTTTGAGAAATAGTTCGGATCAACTTGATCTTTTCGGTTAATTGGGGATCATGATGTACTACTAGGTGCCACTCATGATCATTCTATAATTAATGGTTAATTATAGACGGCCAACATAAACCGAGAACCTATTTGGTCACACGCACAACGAGTGTAATCCAAAGGATTTAAAACGAGCTTGAGAATGGGATTCTCAGACCGAGAGAAACTATGTTTGGTTGGACCAAACATAAAGCGAGCATGAAATTGTTTCAGTCACAATGGAAGCGTGGATGGGCTGTGTCTTATGAAGACGTAATGGATGGACCAAAATGGTTTGGTTCTAATCCAATGGATAAGAATAAACCAAAGGGTTTGGTTTATTTTAAACGAATGAACCAAAGGTTGGTTCGGTTCGTTTTAACTTAAAATAAACCATCATGGTTTGGTTTATTTTAACTTATCTTAATGGAGCGGGTTAACGGGCTTTATGGATATGATCCATTAACCATTAAGAGAATTAGTTCTCTATAAAAGTGGGCTTAAGGGATTGTTAAACCCTAATCCAAAATCAAAACCCTAGCCCTTGGAGTTGCCGCCCACCCCTTGAAAGAGGATTTCGGCGCCAACCCTAGTGTGCCACCGCCCAACCTCTTGTGCCGCCGTCCAACTTGTTGCCGGCGACCACGCTTCAGCCGGTGAACCTCCGGCGACCCTCCGGTGATCTCCTCTAGGTTCGGTGATAAGGTGAGCTTCCATCTCTCCTTGGCCGGCCTCTATTCCTCCACCAAAAGCTGTCCAGTTTTTCTGGACAGCTTGTTTCTTTGTTGTCGGAGCGTCGTTTGGACGACGGTTAGTGCTCCGATAGCGCCTAACTTACCGGGGATTTGATCTCCGGTAATCCTCTGAGGTGGAGGACGAAGGATTCGTCAATTGGTTGACGAATACCTCTCCGGAGAAGCGAGTTTTGAGGACTCGGTTTTGGATCCGAATTTGGATTCGGATCGTGATCATCTCTCGATCACATCGTCTTCAACACGAGGCTAGTAACCCATATGAAGACGAAGCTCGTGACTTAGCGAAGTCATCCCGAGGAGCTCGGCGTGGATACGGATAGAGACGATTCTTACGAGGATCGTTCCGGTTGATGCCGTTCCCGCTACACGTCATACGGAAGGTATAACGTAGTTTAATTTCCTTTATTGCAAATTTTAATTTACGGTTATGTCTACACTTGTTGTAATAGCATGCGTGTGTTGTGTGTGTTGTAATAAATATAGATTTATTATTTTTAATTGCTTCCGCTGTGCTCATGTTTACGAAACATGATCGAACACACACACGCCGCGGTGCCGGAAACCCAACAAAGCTTGGGCGGCAAGAAGGTCTAGGGTTTTGCTTCTCTCTTTGGGTGGAAACATAGGGTTTGCTTCTAGAGGTCGATGACACAAGGAGGATTAGAGATCTATCCTTCTCTTCTTCTCTATTGCCAGTGCCTCCTCCCATCTCATTGCTGGCGCACCATCTTCTTCTCCAAGGGACGACGGTGCCACCTTCTCTCTCTCTATTGGCCGATGGAAAAGCAAGGAGGAAAGGGTTCTTTCTTCTTTTGTCTTGTCCGGTCCATCTTCTCCCTCTCCTTAGGGTCGGCGAACACCAAGAACTTGGTGCTTGGTGGTCTGCGCAAGCGAGGAGAAGAAGGGAGCTTTTGTTCTTCCCTTGTTCAGAGTGAGCAAGGAAGGGAAGACACGTGATATAGGAGGCCTTGACTCTTGGAAGATCATCGCCCACACGACGTCCAAGAGGGGGATAGGTGTTGGGATGTATACTAAAAAGTCTATCTTTTGTATGAACATCTTTATTTTTGAAATAAGAATCACATGATCATTGTTTGCATATTTATGGTTATGCATATCGTCTAATACATTGCATTGTAGATAACATGGTGTGTGGTGTCACACGGGAGATCATGTTATCAGCTCCTTGTAAAATATAAGTAATGGCTCACAACCGAGATGGTTATGGACAAACCATTGGAATGGTTGTAGTGTGATTTGGTATTGGTTTGTCTTGACCATAGAATTGTACTAGTACACTTTGTGTGTATTGAGCAGGACCGACATAGAGGTGATTCGATTTATTGCTGACTACATAATCAAATCAGACCTCAGATATTATGTTGTACATGCTCTTAATCCTGATATAATAACGGGCACATATACTTAGTATTCATTTCTTTGATTTACCAATGGGCGAGATTTATAGAGTAAATCGATAGGCTCGGTAAGTTGGGAAATAATATTATTTATATGGTGTGCCGTTGATTATAGGAGGAAACCGTGTGCTATATATTAGGATGATGATGTCCCCTTGAGGAGCTCATAAGGTTCATCATGTAAACCCTGCAGGTGGACTTGGTCTGGCATGATGATAAGGTTGAGTGGTACTACTCATGGAGTTAGATGTTGATTAATTAATTGTTAGTAAATTAAATTAATTAATCAACGGACATTCGAGATCTTAAACACGGGGAGATAAATGTACAAATAATATATGAAGCCCATATTAACTTATGGGGGTTGGTGAGGTAGATTAATGATAATTCTCTAGTGGAATGAATTATCATTAATGGATCAGACTTTATGTGGGCTTGATCCATTGGGTGGCCAAGATCCAACTCCTCCTCATGGTCCCTATTGTAGCCTATTAAAATCTCATGAAGTCTAGATCTAATGGTTGAAAACAAAACTCTAGATCCGACGGTGGAGATTAAATCTCTAGATCCGACGATTGAGATTAAATCTCTAGATCCAACGGTTGAGATTAAATCCCTAGAACCGACGGTGGAGATTAAAGAAGGCTTAGGCCTAACTCTATAAAAGGAGGCAAGGGGGTGGGAAGCAAGGAAAATTGAAGAGGGGCTAGGGTTTGGGCGACAAGGGCAAGGAGGTTGGGAGGCCACAAATAAGGAAACTTCTTTCCTTCTTCTTCCTTAGGTGGCCGGCGCCAATTCTTCTCTTTTCTCTCCTTTGCCAGCGTCCAAAGCTCTTCCTTCTCTTCTCCTTGGCCGGTGGAAACAAAGCATAGGGTCTCTTCCCTTGGAGTATTGGCCGACATCCACCATCCTTCTTCTCCTCTTGGTCGGCGGCAAGCATCAAGGTTGGTGCTTGGTGGTTGGTTAAAGGAAGGAGAAGAATCTTGTTTCTATACTTCCTCTTGTTCGGAGCGAGCAAGGAAGGAAGATTGGTGATCTAGGAGGCTTCGATTTTTGGAAGATCATCTCCCACACGACATCTAAAAGGAGGAAGGACATACAATAAAAGATCGAGAGGTATAACGCTTGTTTATTTTCTTTTGTAACATGTCTATAATTGTTTTTCAATCATATACATGTTGTATATTCTATTTTGTGGTTAAATTAACTTAGACCCCGAATACAAACACAAATGCCGGCGATCCGTACATCGTCTATTCCGTGGTTATTCGTAGAATAGAGGTTGGTGGCTTGAACAACAAGTTTGTTCAAATGACTACTCTAATCGAATAGCACGATGATGAAACGGTAGCTTGGGTGATCCCTCCATGTCAAGGATAAATTTTTTTTTATCCGGGGACGTAGAAGGGATCACCATGAACAAGCGACCGAGTTGAAGTGGGAAGCAAAGTTTCCCCCCTTCAATAGGAATACAATAGAAGATCAAGAGGTAAAACAAGAGGTATAATCTTGTTTAGTTTTGATTCTAGTTCTCTTGTAATTTGTATGTCATTTATTAACAAGGACTCCGATGATAAACACAAAAACCAACGATCCATATATGATCTATTCCGCGGCTAATCGAAGAAAAGAGTTAGGTTGCTTGAACAACAAGTTTGTTCAAATGACCACTCAAATCGAATAGCACGATGATGAAATGGTTGCTTGGGTAATCCATCTTCATCCGGATTAATTTTTTTATTCGGGGACATGTGATAGAATCGCCATGCACAAGCGACTAAAGCAGGGGAAGCAATTTTCCCTTCAAGTGGTATCAGAGCCACGATTTCTGATTTTGTGTGTTTTGGATTTGGTTACTTTCATGCATTTATCATATATTTTATGCCGGATAATAGTAGGATGTGCATAGGCTAACTTTTGGCTTGTAGGCATATGATTCAACTATTATGGCTATATGGATGTATGTGATTGTTTATGTGTGATTGTAATTATTTATTTGAATCCTCGGGGTTTATGAGGCTAATTAGTATTTAATTTTTATAATTAAATACGACACTATTTAGCCACTCATTTTAATTTACTTTCGATCTAGATATGTTGTACACTCCTTCATGGAGTATAGGATCGATGGTTGTAAATTAAAATAGTTTATCTCGGCTCGGATCCCCTTATGGCTAGAGCATGGTAAAGGGAGGAGCAGACGAGGTGGCGACACGACGAGAAGCATATTGGAAAATCAAAGCCATAATAGTTGGAAAATATTTTTTTTCATATTTATTGCTTATTGTTTGATATGCATGTTGTGTGTTTGAGAAAATTCCTCAATTTTAAATTACTAAGTGAGAGAGGGATATTTTTTTTTAAATTCTCACGACCTCCATTACAATTTGACATGTGATGCGAACAAACATGCGCATTGGCTCTGAGTGCCTTCCTCCATATCGGATGAGTTTGTTTTGCAGATCACTAGGTCAAATATGGTTATAGAAAATTATTTAGGAGTGTGTGTACTTCCCCATCGGAAGGCACATAATCCGAGATAATTGCCTTAGTATCGAGTAATGGGAAACACTTAGATGCAAATAAAAGTATCCTCCCCATCGGAGTCACTGCTTTTATTTGTAGGGATGAAGAGGAACCACCTATTATTTTTATTTGTCAAAAAGTAAGGTTGACAGGATAATAAAATTAATGGGTAAAATATTCTCTTACAAATCTAGAATTCGTATACGTCCATACTATCGTGGCATACGATATTCTCGGTGTTTTGAGATGTTGGTTGATTTTAAAATTTTATTGTTTGAGAAATCAATAAATTTTTGAAATCTAATGTTTTGATTTATGTGATTCTTAGGTTTTTTCAAAATGACTTTCAACCCACTTGCTGTGATTCTGCAAGAAAACAAACTTACTGGACCTAACTATGTTGATTGGAAAAGGAATCTTGACATTGTCTTAACTGCTGAGGAGTACAAATATGTACTCTTCGAAGAGTGTCCTCCTAAGCCTACTGATGATTCTGGTGAAAAGGAGAAAGAGATTTATAGGCACGTGGAGGGAATTGGAATTAGATGTATGACAATATGAGGACAACATAGTCTTTTAGTATAAGTGGGAGATTGTTGGGATGTATACTGAAAAGTCTATCTTTTGTATGGACATCTTTATTTTTGAAATAAGAATCACATGATCATTGTTTGCATATTTATGATTATACATATTGTTTGATACATTACATTGTAGATAACATGGTGTGTAGTGTCACACGGAAAATCATGTTATCAGTTCCTTGTAGAGTATAAGTAAGGGTTCACAACTGAGATGGTTTTGGACAAACCATTGGTATAGTTATAGTGTAATTTGGTTTTGGTTTGTCTTGACAATAAAATTACACTAGTACACTTTGTGTGTATTGAGCAGGACCGACTTAGAGGTGATTAAATTTATTGCTGACTACATAATTCAATCGGACCTCAGATATTATAGTGTACATGCTCTTAATCTCGATATAATAACGGGCACATGTATTTAGTATTTATTTCTTTGATTTACCAATGGGCAAGATTTATAGAGTAAATTGATAGGCTCGGTAAGTTGGGAAATGATATTATTTATATGGTGTGCCGTTGATTATAGGAGGAAACCGTGTCATATATATTAGGATAATGATGCCCCCTTGATGAGATCATAAGGTTCATCATGTAAACCCTGCAGGTGGATTTGGTCCGACATGATGATAAGGTTGAGTGGTACTACTCATGGAGTTAGATGTTGATTAATTAATTGTCAGTAAATTAATTAATTGGCGGACATTCGAGATCTTAAACATGGAGAGATATTTGTACAATTAATATATGGAGCCCATATTTATTTATGGGGGTTGGTGAGGTAGATCAATGATAATCCTCTAGTGGAATGGATTCTCATTAATGGATCGGACTTTATGTTGGCTAGATCCATTGGGTGGCCAAGATCCAACTCCTTCTCATGTTCCCTATTGTAGCCTATTAAAACCCTCATGAAGCCTAGATTTGACGGTGGAAAATAGAAGTTTAGATCCAACGGTGGAGATTAAATCTCTAGATCCGATGGTGGAGATTAAATATCTAGATCCGACGGTGGAGATTGAAAGGAGGCTTAAGCTTAGCTCTATAAAAGGAGGGCTAAGGGCTTGGGCGTGGATCATCTTTGGGCGATTAGGGTTTAGGGAGAGGCTTTGGGCAGCAAGACATTAGGGTTTTGAATCCTTATTTTTTGGACGGCGCCTATTGTCCAAGTGCTAGGGCCGACGGCAAGGAGGTTAGGGATTAGCCTCTCTTCTTCCTCACTTGGCTGGAGCATCCTCTCCTCCTCTCCTTTGGCCGGCGGCAAGATATCAATCTTGGCCGGCAATTCCATGTCCCTCTCCTTGGTGGCCGGCGACAACAACAAAGAGGAGAAGGTTGCTTGATCTTTCTCCAAAGAGATTGTGTCCGGAACTAGAAAGTAGAAGAAGGGAGCATATTATCTTCCTTTGTTCGGAGCGAATAAGGAAAGGAAGATACGTGATCTAGGAGGCTTCATCTCTTGGAGGATCGTTTCCCACACAACGTCCAAGAGGAGTGAAGGTTTTGTGGAACTGAAGCTCTGATGCCACTTGAAGGTAGGAAACTTCGCTTCCCACTTCAACTCGGTCGCTTGTTCATGGCGATCCCTTCTACGTCCCCGGATAAAAAAAAATTATCATTGACAAGGAGGGATTACCCAAGTTACCATTTCATCGTCGTGCTATTCGATTAGAGTAGTCACTTGAACAAACTTGTTATTCAAGCAACCTACATCTATTCTCCGAATAGCCGTGGAATAGACAATATACGGATCGCCGGTTTTTGCATTTGTATTCAGGGTCCAAGTAAATTAGCCACATAACATAAACATACAACATACAAAGGAACAAAAGGAAAACAAAACAAAATTTATACCTCTCGATCTTCTATTGTATGCCCTTCCTCCTTTTGGACGTCGTGTGGGCGACAATCTTCCAAAAGTCGAAGCCTCCTAGATCGCGATCTTCCTTTCCTTGCTCACTCCGAATAAGAGGAAGTATATAATCAAAACTCTCCTCTATCTAGGACCAACCAACAAGCTCCCAACTTGAAGCTTGTCGCCGACCCAAAGAGAGGGGAAGGTGGGCGCCCGCCAAGAGCTCCAAGGAATCACCCTAACCCTTGTTTCCACCGGCCAAGGAGAAGAGGAAGAAGAGCTTGGACGCCGGCCAAGGAGAGAAGAAGCAAGTTTAGGCGCCAGCCAAGAAGAAGAAGAGAAAGGAAAAACTTTCCAAAATTGTGGCCGCACAAGCCTCCAAGCCCTAGCCGCCCAAACCCTAATCCCGTCTTGCCTCTTCCTTGCCGCCCACCCCTAGCCTCCTTTTATAGAGTTGGGCTCAAGCCTCCCTTTAATCTCCACCGTCGGTTCTAGGGATTTAATCTCAACCATCAAATCTAGAGAATTAATCTCAACCGTCAGATCTAAAGATTTAATCTCCACCATCCGATCTAGAGTTTCATCTTCCACCATCGGATCTAGGCTCCATGAGGTTTTAATAGGCTACAATAGGGACCATGAGGAGTTGGATCTTGGCCACCCAATGGATCAAGCCCACATAAAGTCTGTGTAACGCTCGCCCTTCCTGTCCTCCTAACACACATCCTATAGACGGGCGACGGCACTATGCGATCATACATTCATGAATATAACAGCGGAAGCATTTAAAAACTTTACAACTTTTAACTCTAGTTACATTAACCCAATCAACCTAACAATTTAATCATGGCAAAAGGGTCTTAACAATTTATTTAACTAAACATGTATTAACCATTTCAAGGTTCATAAAAATAAACATGAGTAACAACCACAGAAAGCATTAACGTCTCCTAATAGTATACACATAAACTGAAAATCATGCATAAGTTCGTATATGAAAATTGATCTCGTCCACCATGCCACTGCCACACACATCTTTGCCCCTCCTGCTGCTCCCTTTAATTTATCCATTCCTTGCCCTTTTCTACAGTACAAGGAAAGTAAACTGTAAGCACATAGGCTTAGTAAGGTCCTTTCCTACTCACAAAAACATACATCATGAATTAAACGTAAAGAAATGACATGTTCGTTTAAACAACATATGAGCACAACATTTATTTAAAGTAGAGACATGATCAATTTAGGAAAAGAACATAAACTTAGCATTTTCATCGCAACAGTACATTGTCTCTAAACATGATAATTAGATGAACATAAAATGATATATGCAGGATGCTCTTTGAAAACATATAGTTTATATACTTAAACAAAATCTCAACATATTGGGCCCGACATTGTACCACATACATCATTCGCGCGCATCCTAAATAGATCCGAGGTAGCTAATCCCGAATCTACTAGGTTACTAGGTCCGTACTATATCCGTCGACCTAGGGGCAACCTTGGAGCCCATCCCGTGGACCTTGTTAGGGTCTGGTACAAGCCATGCATAAAGTAAAATAACATACATGTTCTTTGTCCTAAAGAGTGTTCTTGTCCCCACTCTTAGGAAAACATTTCTTAGACATTTCATATACGTGAGTCATGCCTAACATGGGTGAAAACATAAGCATGTAGCATAGCATAAATCAGCATGATTACAATTTAACATGGCATAAGGTAGTGACATAAGGAAAATTAAGCTAACATAAATAGAAATCATCATCTAACATGCATAACGTGGAAGAATTTCAACAAGAATAATTTCTCTAATCCTATTAGCCGAACCTTCCACACATAGTTCTAGATTCTTTCGTTCAAAATCAAGCATACAACATTACATCGTAAGCACTTATACTGCAGGTGAGGGGATGCTTACATCCTACTCTTTTTCACCAATTTATACCGTTAGACTTCGCAAAGAGAAGACCTCCTACGTGTTTCCTTGCTTTAGCGTGATCCTCTACCAAGTCCCTCTTGAAAATATCTTCTTGAATTATCCCACGATGAAGAAATTATAGAGGCCCTCTTTTTTTTTTTTTCTTTTTCTCTCTTGTTTTTTCTCAGCGGCTGGAGAAAAATGAGCGAGAGAGAGAGAGAGAGAGGTAGAGAGAGTGGGCGTCGACGTTGGAGTTCTCGGCGGCTGGAGAAAAACGAGCGAGCGAGAGAGAGAGAGAGAGAGAGAGAGAGGCAGAGAGAGAAAAAATTAAAAGAAATCTATATATAAATTAGGGTTTTTTTCTTAACCTAATTATCCCTTTAAATGATCAGCTAGATTAATCAACTTCTTTCTTTTTTTCTACCAATAGATATATTCTGTTATATCCTACTCATTGGTAATCTTATGACTTAGTGGTGGGAAGCCTATTCCCCTAAATCAACAGTTCATGGTTCAAGCCTCGACTATGAACTGTTTATTCATTTTTATTTCTTTTTATTCTTATATATATATATATCTCCTGTAACGCCTAGGAGATATATTATGGAACTTACCCGATTGTTTTAAGTATATAGTAATGCCAAGGAGATATATTATGGAGTTTACCCAGATTGTAACCCTATATATATATATATATATATATATATATATATATATATATATATATATATATATATATATATATATATATATATATATATATATATATATATATTTCCTTTAAATAAAAAATATAGTAACTAAAATTTGGGATGTCACAGTCTGATCCATTAATGATAATCCATTCCACTAGAGAATTATCATTGATCTACCTCACCAACCCCCATAAGTTAATATGGGCTCCATATATTATTTGTACATATATCTCCCCATGTTTAAGATCTCGAATGTCCATCGATTAATTAATTTACTGACAATTAATTAATCAACTTCTAACTCCATGAGTAGTACCACTCAACCTTATCCTCATCCCGGACCAAGTCCACCTGCAGGGTTTACATGATGAACCTTATGAGCTCCTACAGGGGACATCATCATCCTAATATATAGGACACGATTTCCTTCTATAATCAACGACACATCATATAAAAAATATCATTTTTCAACTTACCGAGCCTATCGATTTACTCTATAAATCTCGCTCATTGGTAAATCAAAGAAATGAATACTAAGTATATGTGCCCGTTATTATATCAGGATTAAGAGCATGTACAACATAATATCTGAGGTGCAATTCGATTATGTAGTCAGCAATAAATCGAATCACCTCTAAATCGGTCCTTCTCAATACACACAAAGTGTACTAGTGTAATTCTATGGTCAAGACAAACCAATACCAAATTACACTACAACCATACCAATGGTTTGTCCATAACCATCTCGGTTGTGAGCCTTTACTTATACTTTACAAGGAACTGATAACATGATCTCCCGTGTGACACTACACACCATGTTATCTACAATGTAATGTATTAGACAATATGCATAACCATAAATATGCAAACAATGATCATGTGATTCTTATTTCAGAAATAAAGATGTTCATACAAAAGATAGACTTTTCAGTATATATTCAAACAATCTCCCACTTATACTAAAAGACTATGCTGTCCTTAAACTGCCATACATCTGATTCCCATTCCCTCCACATGCCTATCAAAAGCCCTAGCCGGAAGGGCCTTAGTGAAAGGATCTGCCAGGTTATCCTCTGATGTAATCTTGGCCACAACAACTTCTCCTCTCTTTACGATTTCTCTTATCAGGTGGTACTTGCGCTCTATGTGTTTACTTTCCTTATGGGCTTGTGGTTCCGTCGAGTTTGCAACTGCACCACTATTATCACAATAAATTGTGATAGTTCTGGGCAAACCAGGAATCACATCCAAGTCCATCAAGAATTTCCTGAGTCACACAACTTCTTTGGCCACCTCAAAGGCTGCCACATACTCAGCTTCCATGGTAGAGTCCGCCACGCATTTCTGCTTGACACTCCTCCATACAATTGCTCCACCTCCCAAAGTAAACACAAAACCTGAGGTAGACTTACTGTTATCCCTATCTGATTGGAAGTCGAAATCTGTGTAACCCACAGGGAGTAATTGGTCTGCCTAGTAAACTAGCATATAATCCCTAGTCCTTCTCAGGTACTGCCACATACTCAGCTTCTATGGTAGAGTCCGCCACGCATTTCTGCTTGACACTCATCCATACAATGGCTCCACCTCCCAAAGTAAACACAAAACCTGAGGTAGACTTACTGTTATCCCTATCTGATTGGAAGTCGAAATCTGTGTAACCCACAGGGAGTAATTGGTCTGCCTGGTAAACTAGCATATAATCCCTAGTCCTTCTCAAGTACTTCAATATATGCTTTACCGCAGTCCAATGTCCCTATCCTAGATTACTCTTATATCATCTGACCATGCCCACGACAAAGCAGATATCCGGTCTCATACATAACATCGCATACATGAGGCTTCCTACTGCTGAAGCATAAGGAACCACCTTCATCTCCTCTATCTCCTCAGATGTTCTAGGACACATCTCCTTAGAAAAAGGAACTCCATGCCTGAAAGGTAGATAACCCTTCTTGGAGTTCTGCATGCTAAAATGATCCATAATGGTGTCTATATATGAAGTTTGAGATAAGCACAACATCCTTTTCCTGCGATCCCTTGTAACCTTGATCCCAAGGATGTGTCCCACTTTTCCCAAGTCCTTCATATCAAACTGTTTGGACAACCATACCCTTACGTCTAATAACACCTTGACATTGTTGCCAATTAACAAAATGTCATCTACGTATAGTACAAGAAATACCACTACGTTTCTGTCACATCTTTTGTATACACAAGACTCAACCAGGCTTTGAATAAATCCATAAGACTAGATTACCTCATCAAAGCGGATGTTCCAAGACCTCGAAGCTCGCTTCAATCCATAAATGGACTGATTAAGCTTGCACACAAGATGCTCTTTGCCCTTTGCAATGAATCCCTCTGGTTGCTTCATATTGATGTTTTCCTCAAGACTTCCATTAAGGAAAGCTATCTTGACATCCATCTGTCATACCTCATAATCCATATGAGCAGCAATATATAAGAGAATCCGGATAGACTTAAGCATGGTTACCGGCGAAAAGGTCTCCTCATAATTGATACCCTCTTTCTGAGTATACCCCTTCGTAACAAGCCTCGCTTTGAAGGTCTCAACCTTCCCATCTATTCCTCTCTTTCTTTTGTAGATCCACTTGCATCCAATGGTTTTTATACCATTGGGTGGTTCTAGTAGCTCCCAAACCTGATTTTAATCCATAGATTCAATCTCAGCATTCATTGCACTTTGCCAAGATACTGCATCTTTATCTTCGATTGCCTCGTCATATGTCTAGGGATCAGGTTCATGTTCACCAGGGATCAAATCAGAAGATTCTCCCAAGAACATGAATCTATCAGGCTGTCTCACAACCCTCCCACTCTGATGAGATATCACCTATGTATCCTCTGTGACAAGTCGTGCAGTGACTTGTGGTACATCCTCTTGTACCAATGGTACTGAAGTAGTGACCTCCCCTTTCAATTCCTCCAGAACAATCTTACTCATGGGCTTGTGGTTCATCACATAGTCTTCCTCTAGAAATATGGTGTTCGTGCTAACGATCACGCTATGATCTCTAGGACTATAAAACAAACCACCTTTTGTTCCTCTAGGATAGCTAACGAACATGCACAGTTCTATATGAGATTCCAACTTACCAACATCTGCCTTCAGCACATGTGCTGGACTCCCCCAAATCCGAATATGTCTCAGACTAGGCTTTCACCCAGTCCACAATTTTATGGGAGTAGAAGGCACTGATTTAGATGGAACCAAGTTCAGAATATACACTGGCATATCTAGAGCATATCCCCAGAACGAATCTAATAACTCAGAATAACTCATCATCGATCTAACCATCTTCATAAGAGTCATATTCCTTCACTCTGCTACACCATTCTGCTGGGGTGTGCCAGGTGCAGACAATTGGGATTGAATCCCAACCTCTGATAAGTAATTCCTAAACTCTCCCAAGAGGTACTCACCACCAAGATCAGATCGTAGTGTCTTGATACTTTTACCTTGACATTTCTCCACATCAGCCTTGAATTCTTTGAACTTGTCAAAGCATTCAGACTTGCGGCGCATCAAGTAAATGTATCCATACCTTGAATAATCATCTATAAAAGAGACAAAATATTCAAAGACACCTCTTGCCTGGATAGACATAGGACCACACAAATCAGAATGAACCAATTCCAACACATCTTTGGCTCTATACCCCTTGGCCTTGAAAGGCCTCTTGGTCATTTTACCTTCCAAGCAAGATTCACAGGTTGGGAAATCTTCCACCACTAATGAACCCAGAGGTGTATCAGCTATCAACATTTGAATTCTGCTTAGGTTAATATGACCTAGCCTTAGATGCCAAAGATATGTTTAGTTCATCTTCGAAGGTTCTTTTCTCTTATTGGAATTAGAAGATGAGTTATTCACTTCTATTTGCATCGTGGGAGCTTTTGGTTCGAGTGTATACAAATTTCCTTTTAATGCACTAGAACAGATAATCTTCTTATTCCTTTTTATAACAACTCTGTCATTAAAAGAAATAGAATATCCATTCATAAACAATTTAGAAACCGAAATCAAGTTCTTTCTAAATAAAGGTACATAAAGGCAATTTTTAAGAACCAAAACTTTATTCCTCTCAAAAGACAAATAAACATCTCCCACTGCAATAGCCACCACCTTCGTGGCATTGCCCAAGTATACGGTAATCTCCCCTTCAGCTAGTCGTCTGGTTTTCTGGAACCCCTACAAAGTATTGCAGACATGATCAGTGGCTTTCGTATCTACACACCAGGTGCCGATAGATAACATCGCTAAACATGTTTCAACGACTAGACCAAAAGATATACCTTTGTTTTGCTTACGGTTGGGGCAGTCCTTCTTCCAGTGTCCAGTCTGCTTGCAAGTGAAGCACTTGCCTTTCGACTTCTTCACTCCTCCCTGAGTTCCTCCCACCACCTTTGCCCCAGCTTGTTTCTTCTTCTTCTTTTCTTTCAGCTTAGGAGTAGAAACCTTTTGGGAAACCATGGCCTGCGCCTGATCACTCCGATGAAATAGCCCCTCTGCCACCTGGAGTTCTGTCAGAAGCTCCGCCAACGAATACAACCTCTTGTTCATGTTGTAGTTCAGGCAAAACTACTCAAAACTCCTAGGTAGAGACTGGAGAATGATATCGACCTGGGTTTCCCCATCGATCTCAGCTCCAAGGACTTTCAGCTCATTTAAATGAGCCATCATCTTGAGAACATGATACCTGATGGGTGTTCCCTCGATCATGGTGGTCGTCATCAAGTTCCTCATGGCTTCTTGCCTAGCAGCCCGATTTTGGTGTCTGAAAAGCTCTTTGAGATTGGGCATCATGTCATAAGCAATGGGCATGGCTTGATGCTGATGTTGCAGAACATTTGACATAGATGCCAAAATATAACGTCGCGTCATCTCATCAGCCTTAATCCATTTCTTATAACTCTCCTTCTCCATTTCCCCAGAATCATCCGCAGGCTTAGGAGGGCACTCTTCGAGGAGTACATATTTGTATTTCTCAGCAGTCAAGACAATGTCAAGATTCCTCTTCCAATCAACATAATTGGGTCCAGTAAGTTTATTTTCTTTCAGTATCACAGCAAGCGGGTTGAAAGTCATTTTGAAAAAACCTAAGAATCACATAGATCAAAACATTATATTTCAAAAAATTATTGATTCCTCAAACAATAAAATTTTAAAATCAACCAACACCTCAAAACACCGAGAATATCGTATGCCACGATAGTGTGGACGTATATGAATTCTACATTTGTAAGAGGAGGTTTTACCCATTAATTTTACTATCTTGTCAACCAAACTTTTTGACAAATAAAATTAATAGTTGGTTCTTCTTTGGCCCTACAAATAAAAGCAGTGACTCCAATGGGGAGGATACTTATATTTGTATCTAAGTGTTCACCATTACTCGGTACCAAGGTAATTATCTTGGATTATGTGCCTTCCGATGGGGAAGTACGCACACTCCTTAATAATTTCCTATAACCATATTCGACCTTGTGATCCGTAAACAAACTCATCCGATGTGGAGGAAGGCACTCAAAGCCGATGCGCAAGTTTGTTTGCATCACATGTCAAATCGTAATGGAGGCCGTGGGAATTTATAAAAATATCCCTCTCCCACTTAGTAATTTAAAATTGAGGAATTTTCTAGCCTATGACATGCATATCAAACAATAAGCAATAAATATGAAAATGAAATATTTTCCAACAATTATGGCTTTTGTCTCCAATATGCCTCCCATTGTATCGCCATCTTGTCCGCTCCTCCCTACGCCATGTACAAGCCATCCGAAGATCCGAGCCGAGACTAACTATTTTAATTTACATCCATTGATCCTATAATCCACGAAGGAGTGTACATGAAATCTAGATCGAAAGTAAACTAAAATAAAAAGAGTGGCTAAAGAATGTCGTATTTAAATACAAAATTAAATACTAGCCTCGTCAACCCCGAGGTTGAAGGGTTTTTCTTATCGAGTCCGTGAGGGGAAACTTCGCTTCCCACTTCACCTTGGTTGCTTGTTCATGGCGATCCATCGATGTCTTCGGATTAAAAAATTTAATCCTAGACAAAAGGGATTGCCTAAACAATCAAGTTATCGTCGTGCTATTCGTTTAGAGAGGTCACTTGAACAAACTCGTTGTTCAAGCGACCAACCTCTATTCTACGAGTAGCCACGGAATAGACGATGTCCGGATCGCCGGTTTTTGTGTTTATGTTCGGGATCCAAGTATTATTTAGCCACAAACAGAGTTATATCATGCTCATAATTGTAAAAACAAATACAAGCAAGTAACAAAAGAGAATAGAGAATAGATATACCTCTCGATCTTCCAATGTATGACCTTCCTCCTTTCGGACGTCGTGTGGGCGACGATCTACCAAAAGTTGAAGCTCCTAGATCGCAAATCTTCCTTCCTTGCACTTCCAAAGAAAGAAGAAGAATAGAAACACGGCTCTTCTCCTTCTTATAGCCAACCAACAAGCAACAACGAGAATTCTTGCTGTCGGCCAACAAGGAGAAGGAGATTATGGTGGAATCCGGCCAAGACACCAAGGGAAATCCCTATATCTTGTTTCCACTACCGAAGGAGAAGGAGAAGAGGGTCTTTGGCAGCCGACCGATGGCTGGAAAGGGCTGGAAAAACCTACTGGACGCCGCCCACCTTGAAGGAAGAAGAAGAAAGGAAATTACTTCCTTATTTGGTGCCGCCCATGCCTCCAAAACCCTAAGCCTCCAAACCCTAATCCTATCTCAATTAGGATTCATGAGTTGCTGCCCACCCCTTGCCCTCCTTTTATAGAGTTAGGGATAAGCCATGTTTTAATCTCCACCATTGGTTCTAGGGATTTAATCCCAACCGTCGGATCTATAGATTTAATCCCAACTGTCGGATCTTAGAGATTTAATCTCTACGTTTGGATCTAGAGTTTTGTTTCTATCCATTGGATCTAAGCTTCATGAGGTGTTAATAGGCTACATTAGGGACCATGAGGAGGAGTTGGATCTTGGCCACCCATGGATCAAGCCCACATAAAGTCCGATCCACTAATGATAATCTAATCCACTAAAGGATTATCATTGATCTACCTTACCAACCCCCATAAGATAATAAGGGCTCCATATATTATTTGTACATTTTCTCCCCGTGTTTAAGATCTCGAATGCCCGTCGATTAATTAATTTACTGACCATTAATTAATCAACATCTAAGTCCATGAGTAGTACCACTCAACCTTTTCATCATGCCGGACCAAGTCCACCTGCAGGGTTTACATGATGAACCTTATGAGCTCCTCAAGGGGACATCATCATCCTAATATATAGGACACGGTTTCCTTTTATAATCAATGACACACCATATAAATAATATAATTTCCCAACTTACCGAGACTATCGATTTAATCTATAAATCTCGCCCATTGGTAAATCAAAGAGATGAATACTGTAAGAGATCGGATGGCCGGCTAGAGGGGGGTGAATAGCCCTCATACGTTGGACGTCGTAAATTGCTCTCGTCTACAAAAGATTAGCGCAAGCGGAATATACAAATACAAAGCAAAAGAAAAACAATAAAACAAACGCTAACACGATGGTATAACGTGGTTCACGGCTACGCCGCTAATCCACAGTCCCCGATTCGTCCTCGGTGAATCACTCCGTTAAACCAATCCACTAAATGGTCTCTCCTTTGCACCAAGCTAGGTGGAGGTAACCTTTACAACCAAGATCACTCTTCTTACAATAGGATTGAAGTAAAGACAAGTAAGAAGAGTTTAAAGCTTGTGGGGCACTAGGAAGATCGTTTGGAGTATGAGCATTAGTCTCTCAAAGGCTTACACCCTCTCTTTTTATAGAGAGGGCTGTTTTCTTCCCGCGCCATCACGATCGATCGCCCTTGGCAAATGATCATTACTACAACGGCCTCCGAACACGCCGGATCCCGACCGCTGTAGTCCAACGGAACTCTTGGCGCGATCGATGGACTCATCACGATCACGCTTCCGTAGTCGATCGCGCCGGATACGAACGGTTCTGCGGTCGAATCTTATTGATCACCGATCGCTACTTCAGCAATGATCGATGGTCTTGGCAGCCGACGCCCACGATGGGGCCATCGCGCCAATCCGCCACATTTACCAACTCACTGATGATCGCTATGACATGGCAAATATCCGACACTTGGCTAAATGGCCAAGTTTCACCTAAGAGCTACCCTTCCCCGGGTTACAATCGCTCACTCTCATTTCTTGGAGTCCCTCGCCTTCGAAGTTCTCTTCGTTCTCGGCCACGTCCCTCGGCAGCATCAGGCGCACGACTCTGCAATGCTCCTTCGCGTCTCTTGCCTCGAAGTCTACTTCCTCCGGCTTCACTCCAAGCTTCTCGTCCGGCGGTCCCTCGGATGCTCCAAGCGCACGACTTCCGCAAAGCTATCCTTCACCGACTCAAGGCACGAGTCATGAGATGTGAAACTCGCCACGGCTCCATGTGCGAATTACTAAGTCCTGCACGACTTCAACGCACATATCACATCAACATATCAAACTAACTTAAACCCTTTGCCACACCATCAAAACCATATTACGGCAAGAGATTACCCTAACAATCTCCCCCTTTTTGATGTGTGGCAATCCGTTTAAGTTAGGTAAAAACATTTGATATAAATTCTAAGGTAAGAAAGCATGTAAAGATACACATGATATAACAACATGCAACTCCCCCTTAATCCATGAAACTCTCTATGCAAATTTTCTCCCCCTATCATATATTTCTCCCCCTAAAATATATTTCTCCCCCTTTGACACCATCAAAAAGATTAACACTAAGTTATAAGCTCATGGCATCAAGTATAATGGAGGGAAAATATGACAAGTTGATTTAAAATTGGGTATCACTTGTTGGTTTAAAAACTGAATTCAGCCTTCAATGTTCTGATTAGGACCAACGATCATTGCTATCATGGCAATGACCGCACAAAGGAATCAATTTTGATTTTCTGACGATTTAAATGCATTATAAATTCCAGAAAATTCGAAAAATCATGAAATTTGGGGAACATATTTCTTTTAAGTATATCTATCAATGAAAAATAGTTTTTCATGAAAACTCATTATATTTTCTTGTTTTTGCCAAAAATCCAAAAGCTCTAAAAACTACTAGGTTTTTGATCATTCTAGTATCAAGTTAGCTACCTAGTTTTGCATCCAATTGTTTCAAAACATGAATACATGTATTTTAAGGTAAGAAATTGTTTTGAAAACATATGAAATATCCAACCATGATCTTTGGGCAATATGTCTATGAATTAAACATAAGCCTTCCCCATGATTGGTCTATTATTGCTATTTTGATACTTTAAATGACCATCTAAATGCCATAGGCATTAGTGGACATTTGTATCATCCTAATATCTCACCCATGCTAAGTTTGCAATCAAGTTAGCCTATAGTGAGTGTGAGATGTATCCTAGGGGGTATTTGTATATACTTAACCCATATATTCATGCAATTCTATCATGGTTAAGTATCAACCTAACATCCTACATGATCATAATGACATATATCAATTAATTCTACATTATGATCATAAAATACATGTTTTCATCAAATTATAATCATGCATTAGGTATTTTATGATGATAAACAAAGTATCACCTAAAGCATGATTCAAACCTATTTCTCATGATAACATGCCAAATATCAAAAACATAAATCATGATTGTAAATATACATAGGAATTACATCAATCATCATGATTTAGGCATTATTACCTATTTATGGGCATGTTATCATCACCCAACACTATCTAAAAATGTTGTCCCGTCATCCTAAGTCAACCAAAATATGATATAGGTTAGGACCATGTGGTTGACTACCCTAGGGGTTTTCTAACCCTTAAGGATGGATTTTGGAACCCAAAATAGATTCTTTCCTATTGGGTTCACTAAATACTCCTTGGGGATCCATTTCCTAGCAATTACCTTCTTCTTATCTTGTCCCCTAGCTATAAGGCATTTGTAGGCTTTTTCATTTTTCTTTTCCTTGTAGCCTAGGCCCTTTTTGTTGAAGCTAGCTCTTTGGCTCCCTAAGATCATTTTTAGGGTGTTGGAGCCAATTGTGAATTTCTCTAGGGCTTTGGTTAGATAATCTACCTTTTCCCTTAATGCCCTATTTTCCTCTATGCATGCATCATTTACATCTAAAGGCATATAAAGGTCATGTGAGCATGCTTCATTTAAGCTAGAAGAAATATTATCATTTAAGCATGCATTTTCTAGTTTATTTTCTAGGTCCTTAATTTGATCTGGCATGCTTTTGTTTTTCTTCTTAGCTCTAAATAAATCTCTAGTTAAGCTAGAAACCATGGAAACTATTTTCTTAGGGGTTAGATTTGTTACCATAGTTTCCATGTCCTCTTCTTCTTCGGATGAGGAGGATGTAGAAGCTCCCCCTTCATTTGAGCTCTCCCCATTTGAGCTTGATCCTTCATTTTCGGATGAAGAGCAATCCAAGTCATCAAAGGCCATCAAGGCCAAATTGGTGACAAAGGCATTCTCCTCATCCGATGATGAGGAGGAGGATGAGGATGGATCATCCCATGTCTTGGCCTTGAGAGCCTTAGCCTTTCCCTTCTCCTTTGTCTTCTTCTCCTCTTCCTTCTTTTTCTTGCTCCCATTTTTCTTCTTCTTTTCTTCTTTCTTTTTCCTTTCTTCCTTGCTCTTGTTTAGGAGAGGACAATTGTCCCTTATGTGCCCTTCTCCTTGGCAATTGTAGCATATGACCTTCCCCCTTGGTCTTCTATTCCTATCATTAGATTTATCAAATCTAAAATTCTTAAATGCACGTCTTACCCTCCTTACCATGTAGGCTTCTTCGGTGCTTAGGCATTCTCCTATTCGGTTGATTTCTTGTTGGGGGAGCACATTGAAAAGATGATGTTTTGCCTTTGAGTTCGCAAGGTGCTCCTCTCTTTGCTTCTTAGTCGATCGTGATTTTTCGATTGGTTTCCCTTCTTCATCCCTAGGCAAAACGAAACCGGATTCCATTGTAATCATTATATCAAAATCCGTTTCGAAAAATACCTCCATTCGCTTCTTCCACCAAGCGAATTCTCCTTCAAACTTCGGAGGATGAATGTTGGAGCCGGCAATTTTGAGTGTTGCTTGTTGTGGCGGTTAGTCCTCGACAAGCTTTCCTTGGCTCTGATACCACTTGTAAGAGATCGGATGGCCGGCTAGAGGGGGGTGAATAGCCCTCGTACGTTGGACGTCGTAAATTGCTCTCGTCTACAAAAGATTAGCGCAAGCGGAATATACAAATACAAAGCAAAAGAAAAACAATAAAACAAACGCTAACACGATGGTATAACGTGGTTCACGGCTACGCCGCTAATCCACAGTCCCCGATTCGTCCTCGGTGAATCACTCCGTTAAACCAATCCACTAAATGGTCTCTCCTTTGCACCAAGCTAGGTGGAGGTAACCTTTACAACCAAGATCACTCTTCTTACAATAGGATTGAAGTAAAGACAAGTAAGAAGAGTTTAAAGCTTGTGGGGCACTAGGAAGATCGTTTGGAGTATGAGCATTAGCCTCTCAAAGGCTTACACCCTCTCTTTTTATAAAGAGGGCTGTTTTCTTCCCGTTGGCCGCCATCAGTCGACTGTCGCCCTTGGCAGTCGACTGCCGTCACTACAACGGCCTCCGAACACGTCGGATCCCGACCGTTGTAGTCCAACGGAACTCTTGGCAGTCGACTGATGGACCTCATCAGTTGACTGCTGCCTCCGTAGTCGACTGCCCAGTCGGCTACGAACGGTTCTATAGCCGAAACCCTATTGATCACCGATCGGCGCCGCTTTTCAAGAATGATCGATGAGTCTTGGCCGATCGCCCATGTATGGCAATGATCGCTAGCCATAATCCAGTATACCACGAACTCACTGCCATGACATGGCCCAAATGGCCAAGTTTCACCTAAGAGCTACCCTTCCCGGGTTACAATCGCCACTCTCATTTCACGAGTCCTCGCCTTGAAGTTCTCTTCGCTTCGGCCACGCCCCCTCGCGATCAGCGCGACTCGCGTCTCTTGCCTCAAGTCTACTTCCTCCGGCTTCACTCCAAGCTTCTCGTCCGGCGGTCCCTCGGATGCTCCAAGCGCACGGCTTCCGCAAAGCTATCCTTCACCGACTCAAGGCACGAGTCATGAGATGTGAAACTCGCCACGGCTCCATGTGCAAATTACTAAGTCCTGCACGACTTCAACGCACATATCACATCAGCATATCAAACTAACTTAAACCCTTTGCCACACCATCAAAACCATATTACGGCAAGAGATTTCCCTAACAAATACTAAGTATATTTGTCCGTTATTATATTGGGATTAAGAGCATGTACAAAATAATATTTGAAGTCCGATTCGATTATGTAGTCAGCAATAAATCGAATCACATCTAAGTCGGTCCTGCTCAATAAACACAAAGTGCACTAGTGTGATTTTATGGTGAAGACAAACCAATACCAAATCACACTACAACCATACCGATGGTTTGTCCAAAGTCATCTCGTTTGTGAGCCTTTACTTATACTTTACATGGAGCCGATAACATGATCTCCCATGTGACACCACACAACATGTTATCTACAATGTAATGTATTAGACAATATTGCATAACCATAAAAATGCAAACAATGATCATGTGATTCTTATTTCAAAATAAAGGTGTTCATATAAAAGATAGACTTTTTAGTATACATCCTTAAAATCTCCCACTTATACTAAGAGACTATAGTGTCCTTAAACTGTCATACATATGATCCCCATTCCCTCCACATGCCTATCAAAAGCTCTCGACGGAAGGGCCTTAGTGAAAGGATCTGCCAGGTTATCCTCCGATGCAATCTTGGCCACAGCAACTTCTTCTCTCTTTACGATTTCTCGTATCAGGTGGTACTTGCGCTCTATGTGCTTACTTGCCTAATGGGCTCGTGGTTCCTTCGAGTTTACAACTGCACCACTATTATCACAATAAATTGTGATAGTTCTGGGCAAACCAGGAATCACATCCAAGTCCATCAGGAAGTTCCTGAGCCACACAGTTTCTTTGGCCGCCTCAGAGGCTACCACATACTCAGCTTCCATGGTGGAGTCCGCCACTCATTTCTGCTTGACACTCCTCCATACAATGGCTCCACCTCCCAAAGTAAACACAAAACCTGAGGTAGACTTACTGTTATCCCTATCAGATTGGAAGTCGGAATCCGTGTAACCCACAGGGAGTAATTGGTCTGTCTGGTAAACCAACATATAATCCCTAGTCCTTCTCAGGTACTTCAATATATGCTTTATCGCAGTCCAATGTTCCTGTCCTGGATTACTCTGATATCTACTGACCATGCCTACGGCAAAGCAGATATCTGGTCTCGTACATAGCATCGCATACATGAGGCTTCCTACTGCCGAAGCATAAGGAACCGCCTTCATCTCCTCTATCTTCTCAGATGATCTAGGACACATCTCCTTAGATAAAGGAACTTCATGCCTGAAAGGTAGAAAACCCTTCTTTGAATTCTGCATGCTAAAATGATCCATAATCGTGTCTATGTATGAAGCTTGGGATAAGCACAACATCCTTTTCCTGCGATCTCTTATAACCTTGATCCCAAGGATGTGTCCCACCTCTCGCAAGTCCTTCATATCAAACTGTTTGGACAACCATACCCTTACGTCCGATAACACCTTGATATTGTTTCCAATCAACAAAATGTCATCTACGTATAGTACAAGAAATACCGCAATGTTTCCGTCACATCTCTTGTATACACAAGACTCATCCGGACTTTGAATAAATCCATAAGACTAGATTACCTCATCAAAGCGGATGTTCCAAGACCTCGAAGCTTGCTTCATTCCATAAATGGACCGATTAAGCTTACACACAAGATGCTCTTTGCCTTTAGCAATGAATCCCTCTGGTTGCTTCATATAGTTGTTTTCATCAAGACTTCCATTAAGGAAAGTTGTCTTGACATCCATCTGCCACACCTCATAATCCATATGAGCTGCTATGCATAAGAGAATCCGGATAGACTTAAGCATGGCTACCGGCGAAAAGGTCTCCTCATAATCGATACCCTCTTTCTGAGTATACCCCTTCGCAACAAGCATTGCTTTGAAGGTCTCAAGCTTCCCATATATTCCTCTCTTTCTCTTGTAGATCCACTTGCATCCAATGGTTTTTACACCATCAGGTGGTTCTACTAGCTCCCAGACCTGATTTGAATCCATAGATTCAATCTCAGCATTCATTGCATTTTGCCAAGATACTGCATCTTTATCTTGGATTGCCTCGTCATATGTCCAAGGATCAGGTTCATGTTCGCCAGGGACCAAATCAGAAGATTCTCCCAAGAACATGAATCTATCAGGCTGTCTCACAACCCTCCCACTATGACGAGGCATCACCTGTGTATCCTCTATGACACGCGGTGCAGTGACATGTGGTATATCTTCTTGTACCGGTGGTACTAAAGAAGTGACTTCCCCTTTTAATTCCTCCAGAACAATTTTACTCTTGGGCTTGTGGCTCATCACATAGTCTTTCTCTAGAAATCTGGCGTTCGTGCTAACGATCACCCTCTGATCTCTAGGACAATAAAATAAACCACCCTTCGTTCCTCTAGGATACCCAACGAACATGCGTACTTCTGTACGAGGTTCCAACTTAACAACATCTGCCTTCAGCACATGTGTTGGACTCCCCCATATCCGAATATGTCTTAGACTAGGCTTTCGCCCAGTCCATAATTCTGTGGGAGTAGAAGGCACTGATTTAGATGGAATCAAGTTCAGAATGTACACCGCCGTATCTAGAGTATATCCCCAGAATGAATCTAACAACTCAGAATAACTCATCATCGATCTAACCATCTCCATAAGAGTCTTATTCCTTCGCTCTGCTACACCGTTCTACTGGGGTGTGCTAGGTGCAGACAATTGGGATTGAATCCCAACCTCTGATAAGTAGTTCCTAAACTCTCCCAAGAGGTACTCACCACCACGATCAGATCATAGTGTCTTGATACTTTTACCTTGACGTTTCTCTACATCAGCCTTGAATTCTTTGAACTTGTCAATGCATTCAGACTTGCGGCGCATCAGGTAAATGTATCCATATCTTGAGTAATCGTCTATAAAAGAGACAAAATACTCAAAACCACCTCTAGCCTGGATAGTCATAGGACCACACAAATCAGAATGAACCAATTCTAACACATCTTTGCCTCTATACCCCTTGGCCTTAAAAGACCTCTTGGTCATCTTAGCCTCCAAGCAAGATTCGCAGGTTGGGAGATCCTCCACCACTAATGAACCCAAAGGTCCATCAGCTATCAACCTTTGATTTATGCTTAGGTTAATGTGACCAAGCCTAAGATGCCAAAGATATGTTTGGTTCATCTTCGAAGGTTCTTTTCTCTTATTAGAATTAGAAGATGAGTTATTAATTTCAATATGCATCGTGGGAGCTTTTGGTTCAAGTGTGTACAAATTTCCTATCAATGCACCCGAATAGATAATGTCCCTATTCCTTTTTATAACAACTCTGTCATTAACAGAAATAGAATATCCATCCATAAATAATTTAGAAACCGAAATTAAATTCTTTCTAAATAAAGGTACATAAAGGCAATTCTTAAGAACCAAAAGTTTATTTTTCTCTAAAGATAAATGAACGTCTCCCACTGCAACAGCCGCCACCTTCATGGCATCGCCCAAGTACACGGTAATCTCCCCCTCATCCAGTCGTCTGGTTTCCTGGAACCCCTGCAAAGTATTGCAGACATGATCAGTGGCTCCCATATCTACACACCAGGTGCCGGTAGATAACACCGCTAAACATGTTTCAACGGCTAGACCAAAAGATATACCTTTGTTCTTGCGGTTGGGGTAGTCCTTCTTCCAGTGTCCAGTCTGCTTACAAGTGAAGAACTTGCCTTTCGACTTCTTCATTCCTCCCTGAGTACCTCCCACCACCTTTGTCCCAGTTTGTTTCTTCTTCTTCTTGCCTTTCGGCTTAGAAGAAGAAACCTTTTGGGTCACCATGGCATGTGCCTGAGCACTCCGACGAAATAGTCCCTCTGCCACCTGGAGTTCTGTCAGAAGTTCTACCAATGAATACAACCTCTTGTTCATGTTGTAGTTCAGGCGAAACTTCTCAAAACTCCTAGGTAGAGACTGGAGAATGATATCGACTGGGTTTCCCCATCGATCTCAGCTCTGAGGACTTCCAACTCATTCAAATGAGCCATCATCTTGAGAACATGATCCCTGATGGGTGTTCCCTTGATCATGGTGGTCGTCATCAAGTTTCTCTTGGCTTCTTGCCTCGCAGCCCGATTTTGGTGTCCGAAAAGCTCTTTGAGATTGAGCATCATGTCATAAGCTGTGGGCATGGCTTGATGCTGATGTTGCAATACATTTGACATAGATGCCAAAATGTAACACTGCGCTATCTCATCGGCCTTTACCCACTTCTTATAACTCTCTCTCTCCTTTTCCCTAGAATCTTCTGCAGGCTTAGAAGGGCACTCTTCGAGGAGTACATATTTGTATTCCTCAGCAGTCAAGAGAATGTCTAGATTCCTCTTCCAATCAACATAATTGGGTCCTGTAAGTTTGTTCTCTTTCAGTATCACAGCAAGTGGGTTGAAAGTCATTTTGAAAGAAAACCTAAGAATCACATAAATCAAAACATTAGATTTCAAAAAATTATTGATTACTTAAACAATAAAATTTTAAAATCAACTAACACCTCAAGACACCGAGAATATCATATGCCACGATAGTGTGGATGTATATGAATTCTACATTTGTAAGAGGAGGTTTTACCCATTAATTTTACTATCTTGTCAACCTAACTTTTTGACAAGTAAAATTAATAGTTGGTTCCTCTTTGGCCCTACAAATAAAAGCAGTGACTCTGATGGGGAGGATACTTATATTTGTATCTAAGTGTTCACCATTACTCGATACCAAGGTAATTTTCTTGGGTTATGTGCCTTCCGATGGGGAAGTGCACACGCTCCTTAATAATTCCCTATAACCATATTTGACCTTGTGATCCGCAAACAAACTCATCCGATGGGGAGGAAGGCACTCAGAGCCGACGCACAAGTTTGTTTGCATCACTTGTTAAATCGTAATGGAGGCCGTGGGAATTAAAAAAAATTCCCTCTCCTACTTAGTAATTTGAAATTGAGGAATTTTCCTAGCCTACGACATGCATATCAAACAAAAAGCAATAAATATGAAAAATAAATTATTTTCCAACTATTATGGCTTTTGTCTTCAATATGTCTCCCGTCGCATCACCATCTCGTCCACTCCTCCTACGCCATGTACGAGCCATCCGGAGATCCTAGCCGAGATTAAAACCTATTTTAATTTACATCCTTCGATCCTATACTCCACGAGGGAGTGTAAATGAAATCTAGATCGAAAGTAAAATAAAATAAAGAGTGGCTAAACAATGTCGTATCTAATTTACAAAAGATCAAATACTAGCCTCGTCAACCCCGAGGATTCAACAAAATATACACATACAATCACATACGCACATATGTCCATAATAGTCGGATCTTATGCCTTCAACCAAAGAGTTAAACTATGCATATCCTACTATTATCCGGCACATATAATATATGAAAAGTGCATAAAAATTAACCGAATCCTAAACACACAAAACTGGAAACCTTGGCTCTGATACCAATTGAAGGGTTTTGCTTATCGAGTCCGTGAGGGGAAACTTTGCTTCCCACTTCACCTTAGTTGCTTGTTCATGGTGATCCCATCGATGTCCCTGGATTAAAAAATTTAATCCTAGACAAAAGGGATTGCCCAAACAATTAAGTCATCGTCGTGCTATTCGTTTAGAGAGGTCACTTGAACAAACTCGTTGTTCAAGCGACCAACCTCTATTCTACGAGTAGCTGCGGAATAGACGATGTCCAGATCGTCGATTTTTGTGTTTATGTTCGGGATCCAAGTATTATTTAGCCACAAACAGATTTATATTATGCTCATAATTGTAAAAACAAATACAAGCAAGTAACAAAAGAGAATAGAGAATAGATATACCTCTCTATCTTCTAATGTATGACCTTCCTCCTTTCGGACGTCGTGTGGGCGATGATCTACCAAAAGTTGAAGCTTCTAGATCGCAAATATTCCTTCCTCGCTCTTCCAAAGCAAGAGGAAGAATAGAAACAAGGCTCTTCTCCTTCCTAACAAGCAACAAGGAGAATGCTTGCAGCCGACCAACAAGGAGAAGGAGATTATGGTGGAATCCGGCCAAGACACCAAGGGAAAGCCCTATATCTTATTTCCACCACCTAAGGAGAAGAAGAAGAGGGTCTTTGGCTATTGTCCAATGGATGGAAAGAGCTGGAAAAACCTACTGGACGCCGCCCACCTTGAAGGAAGAAGAAGAAAGGAAATTACTTCCTTATTTGGTGTCGCCCAAGCCTCCAAAACCCTAATCCTATCTCAATTAGGATTCATGAGTTGCCGCCCACCCCTTGCCCTCCTTTTATAGAGTTAGGGATAAGCCATGTTTTAATCTCCACCATTGGTTCTAGGGATTTAATCTCAATCGTCGAATCTAAAGATTTAATCTCAACCGTCGGATCTTAGAGATTTAATCTCTACCTTTGGATCTAGAGTTTTGTTTCTATCCATTGGATCTAAGCTTCATGAGGTGTTAATAGGCTACATTAGGGACCATGAGGAGGAGTTGGATCTTGGCCACCCATGGATCAAGCCCACATAAAGTCCGATCCACTAATGATAATCCAATCCACTAAAGGATTATCATTGATCTACCTCACCAACCCCCATAAGATAATATGGGCTCCATATATTATTTGTACATTTTCTCCCCGTGTTTAAGATCTCGAATGTCCATCGATTAATTAATTTACTGACCATTAATTAATCAACATCTAAGTCCATGAGTAGTACCACTCAACCTTTTCATCATGTCGGACCAAGTCCACCTGCAGGGTTTACATGATGAACCTTATGGGATCCTCAAGGGGACATCATCATCCTAATATATAGGTCATGGTTTCCTCCTATAATCAACGACACACCAAATAAATAATATCATCTTCCAACTTACCGAGCCTATTGATTTAATCTATAAATCTCGTCCATTGGTAAATCAAAGAGATGAATACTAAATATATGTGCCCGTTATTATATCGGGATTAAGAGCATGTACAAAATAATAGTTGGATTCTATGCCTGCAACCAAAAAGTTAACCTACGCACATCCTACTATTATTCGGCACATATAATATATGACAAGTGCATAAAATAACCGAATCCTAAACACACAAAATTGGAAACCGTGGCTCTGATACCACTTGAAGGTTTTGTGGAACCGAAGCTCTGATACCACTTGAAGGTAGGAAACTTCTCTTCCCACTTCAACTCGGTCGCTTGTTCATGGCGATCCCTTCTACATCCCCGGATAAAAAAAAATTATCCTTGACAAGGAGGGATTACCCAAGCTACCATTTCATCATCGTGCTATTCGATTAGAGTAGTCATTTCAACAAATTTGTTGTTCAAGCAACCTAACTCTATTCTCCGAATAATCGTGGAATAGACAATGTACAGATCGCCGATTTTTGCGTTTGTATTTGGGGTCCAAGTAAATTAGCCACATAACATAAACATACAACATACAAAGGAACAAAAGGAAAACAAAACAAAATTTATACCTCTTGATCTTCTATTGTATGTCTTTCCTTCTTTTGGACGTCGTGTGGGCGACGATCTTCCAAAAGTCGAAGCCTCCTAGTTCACGATCTTCCTTTCCTTGCTCGCTCTAAACAAGAGGAAGTATATAATTAAAACTCTCCTCTATCTAGGACCAACCAACAAGCTCCAAACTTGAAGCTTGCCGCCGGCCCAAAGAGAGGGGAAGGTGGGTGCTGGCCAAGAGCTCCAAGGAATCACCCTAACCCTTGTTTCCACTGGCCAAGGAGAAGAGGAAGAAGAGCTTGGACACTGGCCAAGGAGAGAAGAAGCAAGTTTGGGCGCCGACCAAGAAGAAGAAGAGAAAGGAAAAACTTTCCAAAATTGTGGCTGCCCAAACCCTAATCCCGTCTTGCCTCTTCCTTGCCGCCCACCCCTAGCCTCCTTTAATAGAGTTGGGCTCAAGCCTCCCTTTAATCTCCACCATCGATTCTAGGGATTTAATCTCAACCGTCGGATCTAGAGAATTAATCTCAACCGTCGGATCTAAAGATTTAATCTCCACCGTCGGATCTAGAGTTTCATCTTCCACCATCGGATCTAGGCTCCATGAGGTTTTAATAGGCTACAATAGGGACCATGAGGAGTTGGATCTTGGCCACCCACTGGATCAAGCCCACATAAAGTCCGATCCATTAATGATAATCCATTCCACTAGAGGATTATCATTGATCTACCTCACTAACCCCCATAAGTTAATATGGGCTCCATATATTATTTGTACTTATATCTCCCCGTGTTTAAGATCTCGAATGTCCGTCGATTAATTAATTTACTGACAATTAATTAATCAACTTCTAACTCCATGAGTAGTACCACTCAATCTTCTGAATGAGAATGAAGACCGACTTGAGAGCTTACGTATTCCCTCGGTCGGTCATAGTAATATACTATGCCATTCTTCCAGAGTGAATTCTACCTTATACCCGACTCTTCTGATCCACCACCTCAAGGGGACAGTTAAGCTGCAGCCAACACCGAGCTGAATGAAAATGAAGACCACTTGAGGGCTTATGAATTGCCTCAGTCAGTCGTAGTAATATACTCTATCATTCTTCTAAAGTTAATTCGGAAGGGAAAAGCCATGTTTCTCTTCTTTGCTTCGGTTTCTTGTGCATGACGATCCTATCTCATGTCCCAGGATTAAAATTTTATCAATTAACTAATCCGGATGGAGATGGATTACCCAAGCAACCGATACATCATCGTGCGATTCGATTTGAGTAGTCGCTTGAACAAACTTGTTGTTCAAGCAACCTAATGTTGGTGTAATCGACCCAGGTTACAATTGACCAGACTCGCGTTTGACTCGAGTAGTGTTTTTGATGTTTGACATTGATGTTTGACATGTGTTGGAGAGATTGTTGGTGCAATCGACCCAGGTCACATTTGATGTTTAATGATGGTTTGACCATTGTCACGGGAAAGTCCAAATCATGGGTACTTGGCATGGAAAGTCCAACATGGGTTGGAAAAGGAAAGTCCAAGCTTGGGTCTTGGCATGGGAAGTCCAACATGGGATGGTAAAGGAAAGTCCAAGCTTGAGTGTTGGCATTTGGAAAGTCCATGGGGTTTGATATTGGCGGTGTAAAGTCCAAGGGTGGAGTCTTTGCAGCATAAGTCCAATGGTTGGCAGCATAAAGTCCAAGTGGGAGTCTTGGCAGCGTAAGTCTAATGTGCCTTGGTGGTGTAGACACCGTTAGCATGACAATAGCCGATGGAAGCACCTGAAGTCTAGCGTATGGATGAACAAGTCATGGATGACTTAGAGTGATTCGATAAGCCCGAGGCTAATGGAGGTGACTAGAAGGCTTAGGTCTAGGCTATGGGTGGTCTAGAAAGTATGGGTACACCATACTTTACGTTAAACCCTCATATTTGAGGTTGACAGTCGACTGACATTATGGCTGTCGTTTAAGGGCTGAAAAGGCTCTGGCAGTCGACTGCTCATTGGAGCAGTCGACTGATGGGATGATTAGTTGACTGACATGGACAGTAGTTCTCATAGCTAAAGTGTTGATAGTCAACTGGGGCCTTATGGCAGTCGACTTCCAAGCAAAAATCCAGCCCGATGCAAGTTAAAAAGAGGAGCTCGAGGAGAATTTCAGTATTGGTCTTTTGGGAGCTTTCTTGAGGCGATTTGAAGGCGAATTATAGTTACATTTCAGGGTATTTCAAGCTCATCCAAGCAACCAACAAGCAAAGCGCTCAAACCCTAGTTTGTAAAGTGTTCTTTACATTTTCTTTGTATTTTGCTTTTATTTTTGTGTATTAATTTTATAATCACTTGTACGAGGTTTCTCCACCTCCGACATGTTGTCGAGAAGGAGTTATTGATTAGTGGTGTGTGATTGACATCGCTAGGGCTCTTACGAGCTCAATCCGTGGAGTAGGAATCATTCGATTTCGAACCATATTATATCACTGTGTAATTGTGTGATTGTGCTTTTTGTTATTGTTATTATCATTATTCCGCTGCGCGCTAACACAATTTGTAGAAACGATCGAATTCTTCCATTGACAAGCCAATGCGCTATTCACCCCCCTCTAGCGGGCACAACGGTCCCAACAATTAGTATCAGAGCCCGAGGCTCTTCTATGGATTAACAACCCAGAGCCAAGACGTTATAGGGTGAAGAGGAACAAGATGGAAATTCAAGAGAATTTGGGTTGGGACATCAACACCCCAATCCCATATGCCTTCTATGGACGAGAAGGCTTCAACCAATGGAAGGGGAGGATTGAAGACTTTATTATGATGAGGGACTTCATAGAATGGTCCGCATTGATGGATGAATTCAAGTATCTGAGAGGCCCAAAGGGAGGGTTCCTCAAAATGAAGAAGTGGATCGGGGAACAAATCCAAGAATTCGAGATAAACAAGAAGGTAATAAAATTCTTGGTTGAGTTGATTCCTAACGATATTTTGTCTAGCTTAGGTGACTACATGGATGCCAAGGAGCTATGGAGCCAAGTGGCAAGATTCCATGAGAACCCGCAACTGGTCCAAGAAGAAGGACCATCACCGACTTCAAGTGAAGAACAATCACAAGAAGCTGAAGAGTGCTCATTGACTCAATTGGAGGAAACCGAGGAAGCAAGCACATCATCCTCACAAGCAAGTGAGGATTCAGAAGTTGAGGAGGAGTCAACTTCTGGATCGGTGGAAGAGGAGAAAGAAGAGATGGAAGATGCTGTAGGGTTTGATCCATGAGGGGAAACTTCGCTTCCCACTACAACTCGGTCGCTTGTTCATGGCGATCCGATCGATGTCCCAGGATTAAAAATTTAATCCTAGACAAAAGGGAACACCTAAGCAACCTTGTCATCATCGTGCTATTCGTTTAGAGTAGTCACTTGAACAAACTTTTTGTTCAAGTGACAAACCTCTATTCCACGAATAGCCACGGAATAGATGATGTACGGATCGCCGGCTTTTGTGTTTATGTTCGGGGTCCAAGTATATTTAACCACATACATAAAGTAAACAACCACATACAACATGCATATAATTGAAAAGCAATTATAAACATAATACAAAAGAACACTAATCAAAATAAACAAGATTATACCTCTTGTTATACCTCTTGATCTTCTATTGTATGTCCTTCCTCCTTTTGGACGTCGTGTGGGCGACGATCTTCCAAAAGTCGAAGCCTCTTAGATCACCAATCTTCCTTTCCTTGTTCACTCCAAACAAAGGAAGATCATAAAATAAAACTCATCTTCCTATATAGAACTGGCCACCAAGTCAATAAACTCGATGTTGCCGCCAGCCAAGGAAGAGAACATGGAGTATGGGAGCCGGCCAAAGGAGAATCAATGAAGGCATGGGCGCCGACCAACACTTGGAGAAGAGAAAGGAAAGCAATCCTTCTGCTTGTTGCCGCCCAAACCCTAAACCTAGCTCTCCTAATTTCTGGCCAAGGATGAGGGGAAGAAGAATAGGTTCAACACCGGCCAAGGTAGAGGGAAGAAGGATAGGTGCCGACCAAACCTTAGGAAGAAGAAGAAGAGATTTCCTCTACTTGTTTCCGCCCACAACCAACTTGCAAAACCCTAGCCGTCCACTCCTAATCCTAACCCTAATGGGATTGCTTGCCGGCCAAGGGAAGCAAACCCTAATGCCATCCATTAAGTTGCCGCCCAAGCCATCATCCCATATTTATAGAGTTAGGTTCATCCCTCCTTTTAATCTCCACCATTGGTTCTAGGGAATTAATCTCAACCGTCGGATCTAGAGATTTAATCTCTACCATTGGATCTAGAGTTTTGTTTTCATCCATTGGATCTAAGCTTCATGAGCTATTAATAGGCTACAATAGGGACCATGAGGAGGAGTTCGATCTTGGCCACCCAATGGATCAAGGCCACATAAAGTCCGATCCATTAATGATTATCCATTCCACTAGAGGATTATCATTGATCTACCTCACCAACCCCCATAAGTTAATATGGGCTCCATATATTATTTGTATATTTTCTCCCCGTATTTAAGATCTCGAATGTCCGTCGATTAATTAATTTACTGACCATTAATTAATCAACATCTAACTCCTTGAGTAGTACCACTCAACCTTTTCATCATGCCGAACCAAGTCCACCTGCAGGGTTTACATGATGAACCTTATGAGCTCCTCAAGGGGACATCATCATCCTAATATATATGACACGATTTCCTCCTATAATCAACGACACACCATATAAATAATATCATTTCCCAACTTACCGAGCCTATTGATTTAATCTATAAATCTCGCCCATTGTTAAATCAAAGAAATGAATACTAAGTATATATGCCCGTTATTATATTAGGATTAAGAGCATGTACTAAATAATATCTTAGGTCTGATTCGATTATGTAGTCAGCAATAAATTGAATCACCTCTAAGTCAGTCCTGCTCAATACACACAAAGTGCACTAGTGTGATTCTATGGTCAAGACAAACCAATACCAAATCACACTACAACCATACCAATGGTTTGTCCAAAGCCATCTTGGTTGTGAGCCTTTACTTATACTTTACAAGGAGCCGATAACATGACCTCCCGTGTGACACCACACACCATGTTATCTACAATGTAATGTATTAGACAATATTGCATAACCATAAATATGCAAACAATGATCATGTGATTCTTATTTCAAAAATAAAGATGTTCATACAAAAGATAAACTTTTCAGTATACATCCCAACAGATGCCTCCACTTCAAGGTTTGAGGGGAGGAGAGACCGTCTACTCTGGAACAAGGGCAATAGCAAGAAGAGCCATCTACTTTTGGGAGAAGTGATGAACAAGTTCAAGAGGCCCTTTCCACCACCATTGACCTAGGTAACTCAAGCATTTCGATTAAAAATAAAATTCATATTATATGCTTTGAGTATAGGGAGCAAGGACACTACAAGAGTAAGTGTCCAAAAAGAGTTAAGAAGACTCCACCAGCGCCTAGAAGTCAAGAGAAAGCTAAGGGTTCCGGTGCCCCCACTAGAAAAAATAAGGAGCACGTGGTGTGCTTCAAATGTCGAAAACCGGGACACTACCAGAGTCAATGTCCAAAGGGGAGCAAGAGGGTCAAAGAAGGAGCATAAAAAGTAGGGGGAGCCTCTAAGGTAAATCCTAAGGTAAAATTTAATAATGCTAATTCTTTAAGTTATAGGCAAAAGCATGCTAGAAATAATTTTAGCAATCTTGCAATTTATCATAAAGAGCATGCTAGAAATAGAGAGTATTGCTTAGGAGCTAAGAATGTCAACCTTAGGAATAATGAGAAATTTGGGACTAATGTCCCTAAAAATATTTTACCTAAGGCAATTATTAGGAAAATAGAGGACCGTTTAGACATTAATCCTAAGAAGGGTAGGCATATGCCTAGAGGAAAAACGTAATGCCCAAAGTCCAAATCAAGATTCAAAAATTGGGCAATTGGAGTTGAAAAATCAAGTCTTGAGATAAAGACTTGAGAAATTATAAAAGCCCTTAAAAAGATGCAAAATCAAATGCAAGGGTTAAATTGCCAAAACCTAGGGTCTAGGAGTCAATGTCAAAGGCCTAGGAAACAAGAACCATCCAAGGGTAAGCTTAAGCCCAAAAAGACCTATCACAATGTTCCATTCGATTATGGAACTCAATCTAGGTCTAAGAAGACCAATGTTACTAGGGAAGTCATCCCTAAGGGGAACCAAAGTGTGTGCCTAGTAGCTAGAGTTTCGAAGAAACCTAGGCAAGCCACTAAGGAGGTTACAAGGGGAGTCACCCCTAGAGTTAACCTAGGTAAGACCACAATGACCAAGGCTAACAAGCCCAGAAGGGTCATTAGAAAGGTATCTAGGGAGGTCATCCCTAAGGAATACCTAGTTAACCCAAGGAGCTCAAATAGATTTTGGGTTCCTAGGAGTGTAATTGATTCATGCTAAATGGGTTAGGGTGTGCTAATCTTGAATGGATGGGTAGTTAACCTAACCATGGTAAAGGTAGCACTTTAGGTCATTTTCAAGGTTATGGATACCTTGGAAATAGTTTTTAATTTTATCCTAAAAGAGTTTTTAGGATGTGCCTGTAGGGGATCGTTTGAACGCTAGAGGGGGGGGGGGTGAATAGCATCGTGCTATACGTCGATGGAAATCGTTCGCGTGCTTGTCTACAATTTTCGTTAGCGCAGCCGAAACAAAGATAATAAAGCAATAACGAAAACACAAACACACAAACACAAAGATATAACATGGTTCGGAACCGAACAGTTCCTACTCCATGGATCGAGCTCTAAAGAGCTCTAGTGATGCACACGCAATCACTAATCACAAATAACTCCTTCTCGACACAAGTCGGAGGTGGAGAAACCCCTTACAATTGATTACAACAATAATCGAAATGTTACAAGCAAATACAATATGAATACAACAAAAGAAATGCAAAGGAAACTTTACAATCGATCTTTTGAGAGCTTGCTTGTTTGGTTGGTTGAGTGGCACTTGGAGACCCTGATTTGCAGCAACAAATCGCCCCAAAAACTCCTCAAAGAACCATTGCTTTTTCCTCCTTCACGAGCTCCATTTAAAGCTTCAACCTGTGCTCAAAAAAGTTGATCAGTCGACTGATCGAGACCATCAGTCGACTGATGCCACTGTTGTCGTGAGACAACGGCTAGATCCACGCTAAAAAAATCCAACGGATCCATCATCAGTCGACTGATCAAGCCATCACTCGATCATCCGACCGTAGCTCCATTCTATACTCGATTTCGAGCACCACCAATCGATGACAAGATCACGATCGCTGACCAATCACCAATCGCCCACCTATGGCAGTCGACTACTAGGGAAATTCTCGCAGTCAAATCCTAGTTGACTCTTACCAGTTTACTACCACATGGCACCAGTCGACTGGCACACCTCAAACATGAGGTTTTAGCCCAAGTATGGTTCCCCCATACTTGCTAGATCACCCTTAGCCTAGACCTAAGCCTTCTAGCCACCTCCATCAGCCTCATGCCTCTCGGATCCCTCCAAGTCATCCATGACTTGTTCATCCATCGCGCTAGCCTTCAGATGCTTCCATCGGCTATGTCATGCTAACGATATCTACACCGCCAAGGCACATTGGACTTATGCCACCAAGACTCCGCTTGGACTTTACGCCGCCAACCATTGGACTTATGATGCCAAGACTTTACCCTTGGACTTTACGTCGTCAACCATTGGACTTATGCTGCAAAGACTTCACCCTTGGATTTTACGCCGCCAATATCAAACCCCTTGGACTTTCCAAATGCCAAGACTCAAGCTTGGACTTTTCCTTGCCAACCCATGTTGGACTTTCCATGCCAAGACCCATGCTTGGACTTTACATTGCCAAGACCCATGCTTGGACTTTCCCAAATGCCAAGTGTCCCACTTGGACTTTCCATGACAATTACATTGTCATATGTTTTTGTCGAAACATCAAAACATCTCTCAAGCCAAGCTCGAGTCCTAGTCAATCGTGACCTAGGCCGATTGCACCAATAATCTCCCCCTTTTTGATGTTTGACAAAAATCAAACAAACCATTTGAGTTAGACCATCTAACTCAAAAACTTCTTACCAATTATCCCAAATTGGTAATTCTAAACATTTTCCAAAACATTCTCCCCCTTTTTGACTAACATCAAAAAGGTTTTCTCTCCAAGGAGGTCAATGTCTCATGTCCCAATGAGATCTTACAATCTCCCCCTTGGTCCAAAAATACCTAGGATGCCTACCATCTTCCTAGTGATAAGTCTCATATCACTCAAGAGGGGCAATCCTATTCACTCTCCCAATTTTCAAATTGGGTCTCTCAAAATCCCATCAATTTTACCAATTGATGACATTCTCCCCATAATTTCTCCCCTTCAAGAAGAAAACACATCCATCATCCCAAGATGGATGCCTCCCCCTAAAGGCTTGCTCCCCCTTGACTATTGCACCAACAATGTCCTTGGGAAGTTCCTAAGCCAATAGGAACTCTAAACCATCAAAAGTAAGGTTAAAAGTTCAAAAATGAACTCTCCCTACCTTAAATTTTTTACATTATCCTAACACTTCTCCTAATCCAAATCCAATGGATTTTCACCCTTTATAATGCTTCCCAAAGCATATCCTAGGGTTAGAAGTGGTTAGGGACCTTAACCGTAGCTGAACATGGGCTAAACAAACTTTGTTTTTTCGAAATCAGCCTTGGTAGTCGACGCTGTCAGATAACAGTCGACTGCCACTCTCAACAGTCGACTGCCACTAAGGGCAGTCGACTGATAACTGAAATTTTTGAATTTTAGTTATCAGAGTTGAATTTTAGAAATTCATAAATAATTACACGTATATCAAAAAATTATGAAAATTCATACATATAATACTTATGACCAATACAATGGGTGAAAAATATTTTACCCATAAAATATCGAAATTGATACAAAATCCAAAAGTGAATAAAAACTTCTAAGTTTTGGCTCACTTTGTATCAATCTCATCAATAGTGATTGCTATCAAAAGATAGACTTCACCAAGGCTTTTCAAAAGGATTTCAAAATATCTTCAAAACCTTATTTTGGATTATATTCCTTGGGCTCAATGTACATGACTTGTACACAAGCTTTCCCAATGATCCACCTTTGAATTAAGATGAGTTTTGGTTCAACTAGATGCAAAAACTATGCACCTTGAACTCAACTCATATCCTAGAATCTCACATGTATCTAGGGTGTATAAATACACATACATGTCAATTTAGATGTGAGATGTGGATTTTGGTTATCCTAATCTGAGGTCTCATGCATTTTCTAAGGCAACCCTACTTGATTCCCTTATGAATGAGACTCCAAGTCATGCCAAAGTCCTTAAATCAATTTTAATCAAATTTAAATGCATGAATGATTATGGCATTAATGATGATATAAATGAAGAAATGCTCATAATCATGATGTCATGGCATAAGATGAATTCTAAAAACACATGACATTTAACCCTTAATCCTACACATAATCATGACATATAAATGATAAAAATAAACATGATGTCATGACATGTTATATGGAAAATCAAGCATGACATATAAAATGTATAGGTATAATAATACCTAAATTTTAATATTAATTGTCATTTGATATGATTGGATTTATTTTTCCATATTACTACTTACTTCTCAAGTGTGCAAAAAATCCAAAATGACACACTAACCTCTAATCCTAAATTGTGCCAATTTAATTGATTTTTCATAATTCCAAAAATGTATTGGCACATCCTAAAATCTTTTAGGATTAAAAATCAAACCTATTTCCAAGGTACCCATAACCTTGAAAATTGCCTAAAGTGCCACCTTTACTATGGTTGAGTTAACTACCCATCCAATCAAGGTTGGCACACCCTAAACCCATCTAGCGTGAATCAATCATGCTCTTAGGAACCCAAAACCTATTTGAGCTCCTAGGGTTAATTAGGTATTCCTTAGGGATAACCTCCCTAGATACCCTCCTAATGACCCTTCTAGGCTTGTTAGCCTTGGTCATTGTGGTCTTACCTAGGTTGACTCTAGGGGTAACTCTTTGCAACCTTCTTAGTGGCTACCCTAGGTTTCCTTGAAACCCTATCCACTAGGCACAAACCTTGGTTACTCTTAGGGATAACTTCCCTAGTAACCTTGGTCTTCCTAGACCTAATTTGTGTTCCATAATCAAATGGAACACTATGATACGCCACCTTAGGCTTAGGTTTGTGACCCAAACCTTGCTTGCCCTTTGTTGACTTTTGTCTTTTAGATCCTAGGGGTTGCCTTTGAGATCTAGACCTTTGACTTTGACCATTAGACCCTTGAAATTGATTTTGTATCTTATTTAGGGTCTTTTCTAATTTCTCAAGCCTTGATCTCAAGGCTTGGTTTTCTAATTCTAATTGCTCAATTTTAGAATTTTGATTTGGTCTTTGGGCAATGTTCTTCCTAGGCATATGCCTAGTTCATTTAGGGTTGAGACCTAGATGCTCTTGTACCTTTCTAATGGTTTTCCTAGGTAGGATTTGTCTAGAATTGTTTGACCTAGGATTGTCCATAGGTAAAATATTTCTAGGGACATTAGTCCCAAATTTCTCCTTCTTCCTAAGGTTGACTTTCTTAGCTCCTAAGCAATATTCTCTATTTCTAGCATGCTCTTTTTGATAAATAGCAAGATTGCTAAAATTATTTCTAGCATGTTTTTTGACATTATTTGAATAAGGAGCTTTATTTAAAAATACCTTAGGGTTAGCTTTGGAAGCTCCCTCTACTTGTGGTGCTCCTTTTTGCCCCTTCTCCCCCATAAAGCATTGACTCCAGTAGTGTCCCGGTAGTTGACATTTGAAGCAAATAATGTACTCCTTGCTTTTGATGGTTGTTGGGGGACTGACATCCTTAACTTTTGGTGTTGTTTGAGCTTTTCTTATTCTCTTTGGACATTTGCTCTTGTAATGCCCACTTTCCCTACACTCAAAGCAAATTATATAATTTTTATTTAAACCTAAATTGCTTGAGTTACCTAGGGTATTTGTGGTGGTAGGTGCCGGAGTTGGAGCTTCTTCATCTTGACCGGATGTGGAAGCTTCTTCTTGTTGCTCCGGAGTGGAAATTCTTTCCTCCCCCTCAATCCTAGAGGTGGAGGTTTCTTCTACTTCTTCCACCTCCTCTTCCACCGATCCGGAAGTTGACTCCTCTTCAACTTTCGACTCCTCACTTGCTCGTGAGGATGATGAACTCTCTTCATCTTCGGTCTCCTCCTCTTGAGCCGATGACCACTCTTCTTATTGGACCGGTGATGGGTTTTCATAATGTTTTGCCAATTTTCTCCATAGCTCCTTGGCGTCTTTACAATCCCCTATCTTGATCAAAATGTCATTAGGGATTACATTAAGCAAAATACCCATTACCTTATTATTGATATTGTAATATCATAGTTGGTCTTGGCTCCAATTCTTCTTCTTGATTTTTCTTCCTTCGTCGTCTTTTAGAGTGTCAAAGTCTACTAAGACACTAATCCAATTGTCAAAGTCACACATCAAAAATTGCATCATTCTACCTTTCCAATATGCAAAATCTTCGCGGTCGAAGGTGTTGGAATGTATACTGAAAGCCTAGCTCTTTTTGTATGAACATTTTATTTTGAAATAAGAATCACATGATCAATTTTTGCACTTTATATTTATGTATGCATATTGTCTAATATTTTACATTGTAGATAACATGGTGCTTGGTGTGGCACAGAAGATCATGTTATCAGTCCCTTGTAGAATATAAGTAAAGGCTCACAACCAAGATGGTTTTGGACAAACCATTGGTATGGTTGTAGTGTAGCTTGGTATTGTTTTGTCTTGAACATAGAGTTACACTAGTACACTTAGGTGTATTGAGCAGGACCAACATAGAGGTGATTCCATTTATTGCTGACTACATAATTGAATCGGGCCTCGGATATTATGTTGTACATGCTCTTAATCCCGATATAATAACGGGCACATGTACTTAGTATTTATTTCTTTGATTTACCATAGGGTGAGATTTAGATGGATTAAATCAATATGCCCAGTAAGTTGGGAAATAATATTATTTACATGGTGTGTCGTTGATTATAGGAGGAAACCGTGTCCTATGTATTAGGTTGATGGTGTCCCCTTGAGGAGCTCATAAGGTTCATCATGTAAACCCAGCTGGTTGACTTAGTCAACATGATGATAAGGTTGAGTGGTACTACTCGAGGAGTTAGATGTTAATTGATTGATGGTCAGTAAATCAATTAATTAACGGACATTCGATATCTTAAACACGGGGAGATGGATGTACAAATAATATATGGAGCCCATATTAATTTATGGGGGTTGGTGAGGTAGTTCAATGATGATCCTCTAGTGGAATGGAACATCATTGATGGATCAAGTTTGTGTGGTTCCGATCCATCGGGTGGCCAAGATCCAACTCCTCCTCATGGCCCCTATCGTAGCCTAATATAATCCTCAAGAAGTCTAGATCCAAGAATGTAAAACAAAACCCTAGAACCGATGGTTGAGATTAAATCTCTAGATCCGACAGTTGGGATTAAATTCCTAGAATCGACAGTTGAGATTAAATCTCTAGATCCGACGGTTGGGATTAAATCCCTAGAACCGACGGTTGAGATTAAATCCCTAGATTCGACGGTTGGGATGAATCCCTAGAACCGACAGTTGAGATTAAATCCATAGATTCGACGGTTGGGATGAAACCCTAGATCCGACGGTTGGGATGAAACCCTAGATCCGACGGTTGGGATAAAACCCTAGATCCGACGGTGGAGATTAAAGGAGGCTTAAGCCCAATTCTATAAATAGAGGGCTAAGGCTTGGGTGGCAAGGATGGTTCTTTCGATTAGGGTTTTGCCTCTCAAGAGTTTAGGCGGCTAGGGTTTGGTGTGTGGTTTGGGCGGCAACAAGAAAAGAGATTAGGGTTTCTTCCTTTTCTCCTTGGTGGCTGGCGCTCACTCCATCCTCCTCCTTGTTTTGGCCGGCTCTCTTCCTCCTCCTTTTCTCTTTGGTGGCTGGCGGTTCTCCATACATTGGTGGTCGACGCTTCTCCCATTCATTGGTGGCCGGCGGCAACATTGTCACAAGGTTGGCCGGCGCTCAACCATTCACTCCTTGGCCGGCGGTTACATCGAGCTCCTTGGCTTGGTGGCCGGTTCTAGAAAGGAGAAGGAACTTTGTTTGGTTCTTCTCTTTGTTCGGAGCGAACAAGGAAGAGAAGAACATGATCTAGAAGGCTTCTACTCGTGGAGGATCTTCGCCCACACGACGTCCACGAAGAGGATAGGACATACGGTAGAAGATCGTGAGGTATAAAAGTTTTATAACTTTATTTTCTGATCTTAGCATGTTCTCGTATGCATGATTGTACTAGTTTGCATATGCATGTATTTGTATAATCATGGACCCCGAAGATGAACACAAAAATCGGCGATCCATCCGTCGTCTCTTCCGCGGCTAATCAACTAGAAGAGTTGTGTTGTTTAAACAACTAGTTTGTTCAAGCGATCACTCAAGTTGTTGGCACGGCGACGAAGTGGTTATGCTTAGGAAACTCATCCCATCCGGATTAGTTTTTTCATTAGTGAAAATTTTAATCCGGGGACATGGGAGCCAATGAGCCTCCGAAGCGACTCCCTTTAGAAGGATGGTGGAATGTTGACGTCGTCACCCAATCTTCTTTGGAAATCCATCTTCTTCCTCTAGCGTGCTTCCTTAGTTGTTAAACTTCAAGAGCGGCCTTGCTTTGATACCACTTGTAGGGGATCATTTGAATGCGAGAGGGGGGGGGTGAATAGCTTCGTGCTATACGTCGATTGAAATCGTTCGTGTGCTTGTCTACAATTTTCGTTAGCGTAGCGGAAACAAAGATAATAAAGCAATAACGAAAACACAAACACACAAACACAAAGATATAACGTGGTTCAGAACCGAATGGTTCCTACTCCACGGATGGAGCTCTAAAGAGCTCTAGTTAAGCACACGCAATAACTAATCACAAATAACTCCTTCTCGACACAAGTCGGAGGTGGAGAAATCTCTTACAATTGATTACAACAATAATCAAAATGCTACAAGAAAATACAACATGAATACAACAAAAAAAAATTCAAAGGAAACTTTACAATCGATCTTTTAATAGCTTGCTTGTTTTGTTGGTTGAGTGACACTTGGAGACCCTGATTTGCAGCAACAAATCGCCTCAAAAACTCCTCAAAGAACCATTGCTTTTTCCTCCTTCACGAGCTCTATTTAAAGCTTCAACCTATGCTGGAAAAAGTTGATCAGTCAACTGATCGGGACCATCAGTCGACTGATGCAACTGTTGTCATGAGACAACGACTAGATCCACGCTAGAAAAATCCAACGGATCCATCATCAGTCGATTGATCATGACCATCAGTCGACTGATCAAGCCGTCACTCGACTACTGACCGCAGCGGTCGAGTGAGACTCCATTCTGTGCTCAATTTCTCGAGCACCAGTCGATTGATCACAAGATCAGTCGACTGCTCGACCAATCAGTTGACTGTCCACCTATGGCAGTCGACTACTAGGGTAATTCCCGTAGTCAAACCCTAGTTGACTCTTACCAATCAACTGCCACATGGCACCAGTCGACTGGCACACCTCAAACATGAGGTTTTAGCCCAAGTATGGTTCCCCCATACTTGCTAGACCACCCTTAACCTAGACCTAAGCCTTCTAGCCACGTCCATCAGCCTCATGCCTCTCGGATCCCTCCAAGTCATCCATGACTTGTTCATCAATCGCGCTAGCCTTCAAGTGCTTCCATTGGCTATGTCATGCTAACGGTGTCTACACTGCTAAGGCACATTGGACTTATGCCGCCAAGACTCCGCTTGGACTTTACGCCGCCAACCATTAGACTTATGATGCCAAGACTTCACCCTTGGACTTTACGCCACCAACCATTGGACTTATGAAGGGTTTTGCTTATCGATTCTGTGAGAGGAAACTTCGCTTCTTACTTCACCTTAGTCGTTTGTTCATGGCGATCCCCTTTATGTCCCCGAATTAGAAAAATTTAAGCCTAGACAAAATGGATTGCCCAAACAACCAAGTCATCATCGTGCTATTCGTTTAGAGAGATCACTTGAACAAACTCGTTGTTCAAGCGATCAACCTCTATTCTACAAGTAGCCACGGAATAGACGATGTCCGGATCGCCAGCTTTCATGTTTATGCTCGGGATCCAAGTATTATTTAGCCACATACAAATTTATATCATGCTCATAATTAAAAAAAAAAACAAGCAAGTAATAAAAGAGAATAGAGAATAGATATACCTCTCGATCTTCTAATGTATGACCTTCCTCCTTTCGGACGTCATGTGGGCGACGATCTACCAAAAGTCGAAGCTCCTAGATCGCAAATCTTCCTTCCTTGCTCTTCCAAAGTAAGAGAAAGAATAGAAACAAGGCTCTATTCCTTCTTTCAACCAACCAACAACTTCCAAGGAGGAAGCTTGCCGCCGGCCAAGAAGGAAGAGGAGTTTGAGAGTGGTCGTCCAAAAGCTTCAAGGGAGGATCCTAAACCTTTGTTCCACCGGCCAAGGAGAAGGAGAGGACCTGTTTTGGACGCCGGCCAAGGGCTGGAAGGAACTCCAAGGGCGCCGGCAGCTTGGGGAAGAAGAACAACACAAGGAAAAATTCCTTATTAGGTGCCGCCCAAGCCCAAACCCTAATTCCTATGCCTTGCCACCAACCTCCAAAAAGATGTGGACCCGGGATGATTGGGTATAAGTCGAAATGATCGAAGGTGTTTGAATAGCCTATAAAGGATTCACCACTCCTTGCGAGGAGATGTATACCCATGGCCTCTCGTCGGATTGTTACTAATGTCTTTGGCCAAAGCATTACATGTTTAGAGTAATGTACTCTTCGATACATGTTGAGTAACTAGAATCCGTAGGACGAGGAAATGATACTTGGGCTAGGTGTGACGTAGTCAGCCTAGTGGGGACTGACACTATAGACCATGTCTTGAACCAAGTGGGTATAAGATGAGTGAAGGGAATGGGGCACGATTCATTCGAGCTGCTGAAGGGTTTCAGAAATAGTTCTGGATCAACCGTTGATCTTTTCGGTTAATTGGGGATCATGATGTACTACTAGGTGCCACTCATGATCATTCTATAATTAATGGTTAATTATAGACGGCCAACATAAACCGAGAACCTATTTGGTCACACGCACAACGAGCGTAATCCGAAGGATTTAAAACGAGCTTGAGAATGGGATTCTCAGATCGAGAGAAACTAGGTTTGGTTGGACCAAACATGAAGCGAGCATGAAATCATTTTAGTCGCAATGGAAGCGTGGATGGACCGTGTCTTGTGAAGACATAATGGATGAACCAAAATGGTTTGGTTCTAATCCAATAGAGGAGAATAAACCAAAGGGTTTAGTTTATTTTAAACGAATGAACCAAAAGTTGGTTCGGTTCGTTTTAACTTAAAATAAACCATCATGGTTTGGTTTATTTTAACTTATCTTAATGGAGCGGGTTAACGGGCCTAATGGTTATGATCCAATAACCGTTAAGAGAATTAGTTCTCTATAAAAGAGGGCTTAAGAGATAATTAAGCCATAATCCAAAACCCTAGCTTGAAGTTGCTGCCCACCTCCTCATTGGAGTTCTCGGTGCCAACTCCTTGCCGCCGCCCACTTCTCCTCCAACCGGCGTCCAGAAGGAGCTTTCCTTTCCCCTCGCCAGCATCGAGCTGCTGCCGGTTGTTGCTCCAGTGATCTCCTTTAGGTTTGGCATCAAGGTGAGCTTTATCTTCCCTTGGTTGGCCGGCGCCTATCTCCTCCACCAAAGCTGTCAAGTTTTCTGGACAGCTTTTCTCCTCTCCTCGGAGTGTCGTTTAGACGACAGTTAGAGCTCCGACAGTGGATAACTTACCGGGGATTCAATCTCCGGTAATCCTCTGAGGTGGAGGACGAAGGATTCGTCAATCGGTTGATGAATACCTCTCCGGAGAAGCAAGTTTTGAGGACTCATTTTGGATCCGAATTTGGATTCGGATCGTGATCATCTCTCGATCACGTCGTCTTCAACACGAGGCTAGTAACCCGTACGAAGACGAAGCTCATGGCTTAGCGAAGTCATCCTAAGGATACTCGGCGTTGATACAGATAGAGATGATTCTAGCGAGGATCGTTCCGGTTGATGCCGTTCCCGCTACACGTAATACGAAAGGTATAACGTAGTTAAATTTCCTTTTATTGCAAATTTAAATTTATGGTTATGTCTACACATGTTGTACTATGCATGCGTGTGTTTGTGTATGTTGTAATAAATGTAGATTTATTATTTTTATTTCTTCCGCTGTGCTCATGTTTACGAAACATGATCGAACACACACACGCCGCGGTGCCGGAAACCCAACACATTGGATCTAAGCTTCATGAGGTGTTAATAGGCTACATTAGGGACCATGAGGAGGAGTTGGATCTTGTCCACCCATGGATCAAGCCCACATAAAGTCCGATCCATTAATGATAATCCAATCCACTAAAGGATTATCATTTATCTACCTCACCAACCCCCATAAGTTAATATGGGCTCCATATATTATTTGTACATTTTCTCTCCATGTTTAAGATCTCGAATGTCCATCGATTAATTAATTTACTAACCATTAATTAATCAACATCTGACTCCATGAGTAGTACCACTCAACCTTTTCATCATGCCGGACCAAGTCCACTTGTAGGGTTTACATGATGAACCTTATGAGCTCCTCAAGGGGACATCATCATCCTAATATATAGGACACGGTTTCCTCCTATAATCAACGACACACCATATAAATAATATCATCTTTCAACTTACCGAACCTATCGATTTAATCTATAAATCTCTCCCATTGGTAAATCAAAGAGATGAATAGTAAGTATATGTGCCCGTTATTATATAGGGATTAAGAGCTTGTACAAAATAATATCTGAGGTCCGATTCAATTATGTAGTCAGCAATAAATCGAATCACCTCTAAGTCGGTCCTGCTCAATACACACAAAGTGCACTAGTGTGATTTTATGGTCAAGACAAACCAATACCAAATGACACTACAACCATTCCGATGGTTTGTCCAGAGCCATCTCAGTTGTGAGCCTTTACTTATACTTTACAAGGAGCCGATAACATGATTGTAGGGATGTATATTGAAAAGTCTATCTTTTGTATGAACATCTTTATTTTGAAATAAGAATCACATGATCATTGTTTGCATATTTTTATGTTTATGCAATATTGTCTAATACGTTACATTGTAGATAACATGGTGTGTGGTGTCACACGGGAGATCTTGTTATCGGCTCCTTGTAAAGTATAAGTAAAGGCTCACAACCAAGATGACTTTGGACAAACCATCGGAATGGTTGTAGTGTGATTTGGTATTGGTTTGTCTTGACCATAGAATCACACTAGTGCACTTTGTGAGTATTGAGCAGGACCGACACAGAGGTGATTCGATTTATTGCTGACTACATAATCGAATCGGACCTCAGATATCATTTAGTACATGCTCTTAATCCCGATATAATAACGGGCACATATACTTGGTACTCATCTCTTTGATTTACCAATGGGCGAGATTTATAGATTAAATCGATAGACTCGATAAGTTGGGAGATGATATTATTTATATGGTGTGCCATTGATTATAGGAGGAAACCGTGTCCTATATATTAGGATGATGATGTCCCCTTGAGGAGCTCATAAGGTTCATCATGTAAACCCTGCAGGTGGACTTGGTCCGGCATGATGAAAAGGTTGAGTGGTACTACTCAATGAGTTAGATGTCGATTAATTAATGGTCAGTAAATTAATTAATCGACGGACATTCGAGATCTTAAACACGGGGAGAAAATGTACAAATAATATATGGAGCCCATATTATCATATGGGGGTTGGTGAGGTAGATCAATGATGAACCTTTAGTGGATTGGATCATCATTAGTGGATCGGACTTTATGTGGGCTTGATCCATGGGTGGCCAAGACCCAACTCCTCCTCGTGGTCCCTAATGTAGCCTATTAACACCTCATGAAGTTTAGATCCAATGGATAGAAACAAAACTCTAAGATCCATTGGTAGAGATCAAATCTCTAAGATCCGACGGTTGAGATTAAATCTCTAGATCCGATGGTTGAGATTAAATCCCTAGAACCAATGGAGGAGATTAATTCATGACTTATCCCTAACTCTATAAAAGGAGGGCATGGGGAGTGGTCGTGGATGACATGATGAATAGGAGGAGAGCTAGGGTTTGGGTGGCAAGGAGCAATCCTATTTGAGATAGGATTGGGATTAGGGTTTTGAGGCTAAGGTGGCACCAAATAAGGAAGGTTCTTTCTCTCTTCTTCTTCCTCTTTGGGCCAACGTCCAGAAGCCTTTTCCATCTCTTTTCCAGCCTTAGCCGGCGCCCAAAGTCCCCTTCTTCTTCTCCTTAGGTGGTGGAAACAAGATACAGGGTTTCCCTTGGTGTCTTGGTAGTTTTCCACCATCTCCTTCTCCTTCTAGTTGGCCGGCGGCAAGGACTTTCATAGCTCCTTGTTGGTTGAGTTTTGGAAGGAGAAAAACATTGTTTCTCTTCTTCCTCTTGCTTGGGAAAAGCAAGGAAGGAAGTTTTGCGATCTAGGAGCTTCGACTTTTGGTGGATCGTCGCCCACACGACGTCCAAAAGGAGGAAGGTCATACATTAGAAGACCAAGAGGTATACCTATTCTTCTTTCTCTTTTATTCATTGCTTGTTTTTGTTTTACAAATATAAGCATGTTATATTTCTGTAAATAGGCTAAATAATACTGAGATCCCGAGTATAAACACAAAAACCGGCGATCCGGACATCGTCTATTCCGCGACTACTCGTAGAATAGAGGATGGTCGCTTGAACAACTAGTTTGTTCAAGTGACCTCTCTAAACGAATAGCACGACGATGACTTGGTTGTCTTGGGAATCCCTTTTGTCTAGGATTACATTTTTAATCCGGGGACATCGAAGGGATCACCATGGTTAAACCGAGGTGAAGGGGAAGCGAAGTTTCCTCTCACGGACTCGACAAGGGAAATCCCTTCAATTGGTATCAGAGCTTCCGGGCAAAACCAACAATTGGTATCAGAGCCAAGGTTTCCGGTTTTGTGTGTTTAGGATTCGGTTAATTTTTATGCACTTTTTCATATATTATATGTGCCGGATAATAGTAGGATATGCGTAGTTTAACTCTTTGGTTGCAGGCATAAGATCCGACTATTATGGCCATATGTGTGTATGTGATTGTATGTGTGTAAATATTTATTTTGTTGAATCCTCGGGGTTGACGAGGCTAGTATTTAGTTTTTGGTAAATTAAATACAGCATTTTTTAGCCGCTCTTTATTTTATTTTAATTTCGATCTAGATTTCATGTACACTCCCTCGTAGAGTATAGGATCGATGGATGTAAATTAAAATAGGTTTTATTCTCGGCTCGGATCTCCGGTTGGCTCGTACATGGCGTAGGAGGAGCGGACGAGGTGGCGACACGACGGGACCCATATTGGAGAACAATGCCATAATAGTTGGAAAATTCTGATTTTTCCATATTTATTGCTGATTTGTTTTATATGCATGTTGTGTGTGCTTGAAAATTCCTCATTGTCAATTTACTAAGTGGGAGAGGGACATTTTAATTAATTTCCGCGGCCTCCATTACAATTTGACATGTGATGCAACAAACTTGCACGTCGGCTTTGAGTGCCTTCCTCCCCATCGGATGAGTTTATTTGCGGATCACTAGGTCAAATAATGGTTATAGGAAATTATCTAGGAGCGTGTGTACTTCCACAGCGGTAAGACACATAATCCGAAATAATTCCCTTAGTACCGTGTAATGGTGCACACTTAGATGCAAATAAAAAGTAGTTTTATTTGTAGGGCCAAAGAGGAACCAACTATTAATTTTATTTGTCAAAAAGTAAGGTTGACAAGATAATAAAATTAATGGGTTAAACCTCCTCTTACAAATGTAGAATTCGTATACGTCCACACTATCGTGGCATGCGATATTTTCGGTGTTGGTTGATTTCAAAATTTTATTGTTTGAGGAATCAATAATTTTTATTGAAATCTACAGTAATAATAAGCATGTTGTGTGTGCTTGAAAATTCCTCATTTTCAATTTACTAAGTGGGAGAGGGATATTTTAATTAATTCCCGCGGCCTCCATTACAATTTGACATGTGATGCAAAAAACTTGCGCGTCGGCTCTGAGTGCCTTCCTCCCCATCGGATGAGTTTGTTTGCGGATCACTAGGTCAAATAATGGTTATAGGAAATTATTTAGGAGCGTGTGTACTTCCCCATCGGTAAGGCACATAATCCGAAATAATTCCCTTAATCTAGTACCGTAATGGTGCACACTTAGATGCAAATAAAAAGTATCCTCCCCATCGGAGTCACTGCTTTTATTTGTAGGGCCAAAGAGGAACCAACTATTAATTTTATTTGTCAAAAAGTAAGGTTGACAAGATAATAAAATTAATGGGTAAAACCTCCTCTTACAAATGTAGAATTCGTATACGTCCACACTATCGTGGCATGCAATATTCTCGGTGATTTGAGGTGTTGGTTGATTTCAAAATTTTATTGTTTGAGGAATCAATAATTTTTTGAAATCTAAAGTAATGATCTATGTGATTCTTAGGATTTTCAAAATTGACTTTCAGTCCACTTATTTTGATACTAAAGGAAATAAACTTATTGTACCCAAATTATATTGATTGGAAATGAATCCAAATATTGTCTTATCTGCTAGTATGCACTCTTCGAAGAGTGTCCTCAAGCCATCATTGCTCAAAAGAGTTTCTACTTCTAAGTCGAAAGGCAAGAAGAAGAAGAAACAAGGTGAAGCAAAGATGGTGGGAGGATCTCAGGGAAGAGTGAAGAAGCCGAAAGGCAAGTACTTCACTTGCAAGCAGGATGGACATTGGAAGAAGGACTGTCCCAATCCAAAACAGAACATAGGTATATATTTTGGACTAGTCATTGAAACATGATTAGCGGTGATATCTACCGGCACCTGGTGAGTAGATACGGGATCCACTAATCATGTCTGTAACAATTTGCAGGGATTCCAGGAAACCCGATGACTAGTTGAAGGGGAGATTACCATTTACTTGGGCAATGCCATGATGGTGGCGGCTATTGCAGTGGGAGAAGTTTTATTTATCTCTTGAAAATAATAAAATTTTGGTTCTGGAAAATTCCCTTTAAGTACCTTTATTTAGAAAGAATTTAGTTTCAGTTTCTAAATTATTATGGATGGATATTCTATTTCTTTTAATGACAGAGTTGTTATAAAAAGGAATAGGGAGAATATCTATTCAGGTACATTGAAAGGAAATTTGAACCAAAATCTCCCACGATGCAAATTGAAGTTAATAACTCATCTTCTAATTCCAATAAGAGAAAAGAACCTTCGAAGATGAACCAAATATATCTTTGGCTTCTTAGGCTTGGTCATATTAACCTAAGCAGAATTCAAAGGTTGATAGCTGATGGACCTTTGGGTTCATTAGTGGTGGAGGATCTCCCAACCTACGAATCTTGCTTGGAGGGTAAGATGACCAAGAGGCCTTTTTAAGGCCAAGGGGTATAGAGGCAAAGATGTGTTAGAAATGGTTCATTCTGATTTATGTGGTCCTATGGCTATCTAGGCAAGAGGTAATCTTGAATATTTCGTCTCTTTTGTAGATGATTATTCAAGATGTGGATGACACTACGATCTGATCGTGGTGGTGACAACCTCTTGGGAGAGTTTAGGAACTACTTATCAGAGATTGGGATTCAATCCCAATTGACTGCACCTGGCACACCCCAGTAGAACGGTGTAGCAGAGCCAAGGAATAGAACTCTTATGGAGATGGTTAGATCGATGATGAGTTATTCTGACTTGTTTTATAGTCCTAGAGATCAGAGGGTGATCGTTAACACGAATGCCAAATTTCTAGAGGAAGACTATGTGATAAACCACAAGCCCAAGGGTAAAATTGTTCTAGAGGAGTTAAAAAGGGAAGTCACTTCTTTAGTACCACCGGTACAAGAGGACATACCACATGTCACTGCACCGCGTGTCACAGAGGATACACAGAAGATACCTCGTCGTAGTGGGAGGGTTGTTAAACAACCTCTTAGATTCATGTTTTTGGACAAATCTTCTGATTTGGTCCCTAGCAAACATGAACCTGATCCCTAGACATACGACAAGGCAATCCAAGATATAAATACAGCATCTTTGCAAAGTGCAATGAATGTTGAGATTGAATCTATGGATTCAAATCAGGTCTGGGAGCTAGTAGAACCACCCGGTGGTGTAAAAACCATTGGATGCAAGTGGATCAACAAGAGAAAAAGAGGAATAGATGGGAAGGTTGAGACCTTCAAAGCGAGGCTTGTTGTGAAGGGGTATACTCAGAAAGAGGGTATCGATTATGAGGAGACCTTTTCGCCGGTAGCCATGCTTAAATCTATCCGGATTCTCTTATGCATAGCAGCTCATATGGATTATGAGGTGTGGAAGATGGATGTCAAGACAGCTTTCCTTAATGGAAGTCTTGAGGAAAACATCTACATGAAGCAACCAGAGGGATTCATTGCTAAGGGCAAAGAGCATCTTGTATGTAAGATTAATCGGTCCATTTATGGATTGAAGCAAGCTTCGAGATCTTGGAACATCCAGTTTGATGAAGTGATCCAGTCTTATGGATTTATTCAAAGTCCGGATGAGTCTTGTGTATACAAGAGATGTGACGGAAACGTAGTGGTATTTCTTGTACTATACGTAGATGACATTTTGTTGATTGGCAACAATATCAAGGTGTTATCGGACGTAAGGGTATGGTTGTCCAAACAGTTTGATATGAAGGACTTAGGAGAGGTGGGACACATCCTTGGGATCAAGGTTATAAGGGATCGCAGGAAAAGGATGTTGTGCTTATCCCAAGCTTCATACATAGACATGATTATGGAGCGTTTTAGCATGCAGAACTCCAAGAAGAGTTTTCTACCTTTCAGGCATGGAGTTCCTTTATCTAAGGAGATGTGTCCTAGATCATCTGAGGAGATAGAGGAGATGAAGGCGGTTGCTTATGCATCGGCAATAGGAAGCCTCATGTATGCGATGCTCTGTATGAGACCAGATATCTGCTTTGCCGTGGGCATGGTCAGCAGATATCAGAGTAATCCAGGACAGGGACATTGGACTGCGGTAAAGCATATATTGAAGTACCTGAGAAGGACTAGGGATTATATGTTGGTTTACCGAGCAGACCAATTACTCCCTGTGGGTTATACGGATTCTGACTTCCAATATGATAGGGATAACAGTAAGTCTACCTCAGGTTTTGTGTTTACTTTGGGAGGTGGAGCCATTGTATGGAGGAGTGTCAAGCAAAAGTGCGTGGCGGACTCCACCATGGAAGCTGAGTATGTGGCGGCCTCTGAGGCGGCCAAAGAAGTTGTATGGCTCAGGAACTTCCTGATGGACTTGGATGTGATTCCTGGTTTGCCCAGAACTATCACAATTTATTGTGATAATATGGTGCAGTTGCAAACTCGAAGGAACCACGAGCCCATAAGGCTAGTAAACACATAGAGTGCAAGTACCACCTGATACGAGAAATCGTAGAGGTAGAAGTTGCTGTCGCCTAGATTGCATCAGAGGATGACCTGGTAGACCCTTTCACTAAGGCCCTTCTAGCGAGAGCTTTGATAGGCATGTGGAGGGAAGGGGAATCAGATGTATGGCAGTATGAGGACAGCATAGTCTTTTAGTATAAGTGGGAGATTGTAGGGATGTATACTGAAAAGTCTATCTTTTGTATGAACATCTTTATTTTGAAATAAGAATCACATGATCATTGTTTGCATATTTTTATGGTTATGCAATATTGTCTAATACGTTACATTGTAGATAACATGGTGTGTGGTGTCACACGGGAGATCTTGTTATCGGCTCCTTGTAAAGTATAAGTAAAGGCTCACAACCGAGATGACTTTGGACAAACCATCGGAATGGTTGTAGTGTGATTTGGTATTGGTTTGTCTTGACCATAGAATCACACTAGTGCACTTTGTGAGTATTGAGCAGGACCGACACAGAGGTGATTCGATTTATTGCTGACTACATAATCGAATCGGACCTCAGATATCATTTAGTACATGCTCTTAATCCCGATATAATAACGGGCACATATACTTGGTACTCATCTCTTTGATTTACCAATGGGCGAGATTTATAGATTAAATCGATAGACTCGATAAGTTGGGAGATGATATTATTTATATGGTGTGCCGTTGATTATAGGAGGAAACCGTGTCCTATATATTAGGATGATGATGTCCCCTTGAGGAGCTCATAAGGTTCATCATGTAAACCCTGCAGGTGGACTTGGTCCGGCATGATGAAAAGGTTGAGTGGTACTACTCAAGGAGTTAGATGTCGATTAATTAATGGTCAGTAAATTAATTAATCGACGGACATTCGAGATCTTAAACACGGGGAGAAAATGTACAAATAATATATGGAGCCCATATTATCATATGGGGGTTGGTGAGGTAGATCAATGATGAACCTTTAGTGGATTGGATCATCATTAGTGGATCGGACTTTATGTGGGCTTGATCCATGGGTGGACAAGACCCAACTCCTCCTCATGGTCCCTAATGTAGCCTATTAACACCTCATGAAGTTTAGATCCAATGGATAGAAACAAAACTCTAAGATCCATTAGTAGAGATCAAATCTCTAAGATCCGACGGTTGAGATTAAATCTCTAGATCCGATGGTTGAGATTAAATCCCTAGAACCAATGGAGGAGATTAATTCATGACTTATCCCTAACTCTATAAAAGGAGGGCATGGGGAGTGGTCGTGGATGACATGATGAATAGGAGGAGAGCTAGGGTTTGGGTGGCAAGGAGCAATCCTATTTGAGATAGGATTGGGATTAGGGTTTTGATGCTAGGGTGGCACCAAATAAGGAAGGTTCTTTCTCTCTTCTTCTTCCTCTTTGGGACAACGTCCAGAAGCCTTTTCCATCTCTTTTCCAGCCTTAGCCGGCGCCCAAAGTCCCCTTCTTCTTCTCCTTAGGTGGTGGAAACAAGATATAGGGTTTCCCTTGGTGTCTTGGTAGTTTTCCACCATCTCCTTCTCCTTCTAGTTGGCCGGCGGCAAGGACTTTCATAGCTCCTTGTTGGTTGAGTTTTGGAAGGAGAAAAACATTGTTTCTCTTCTTCCTCTTGCTTGGGAAAAGCAAGGAAGGAAGTTTTGCGATCTAGGAGCTTCGACTTTTGGTGGATCGTCGCCCACACGACGTCCAAAAGGAGGAAGGTCATACATTAGAAGACCAAGAGGTATACCTATTCTTCTTTCTCTTTTATTCATTGCTTGTTTTTGTTTTACAAATATAAGCATGTTATATTTCTGTAAATAGGCTAAATAATACTGAGATCCCGAGTATAAACACAAAAACCGGCGATCCGGACATCGTCTATTCCGCGGCTACTCGTAGAATAGAGGATGGTCGCTTGAACAACTAGTTTGTTCAAGTGACCTCTCTAAACGAATAGCACGATGATGACTTGGTTGTCTTGGGAATCCCTTTTGTCTAGGATTATATTTTTAATCTGGGGACATCGAAGGGATCACCATGGTTAAGCAACCGAGGTGAAGGGGAAGCGAAGTTTCCTCTCACGGACTCGACAAGGGAAATCCCTTCAATTGGTATCAGAGCTTCCGGGCAAAACCAACAATGATCTCCCGTGTGACACCACACAACATGTTATCTACAATGTAATGTATTAGACAATATTGCATAACCATAAAAATGCAAACAATGATCATGTGATTCTTATTTCAAAATAAAGATGTTCATACAAAAGATAGACTTTTCAGTATACATCTCAACAATCTCCCACTTATACTATAAGACTATGTTGTCCTCAAACTGCTATACATCTGATCCCCATTCCCTCCACATGCCGATCAAAAGCTCTCACCAGAAGGGCCTTAGTGAAAGGATCTGCCAGGTTATCCTACGATGCAATCTTGGCACAGCAACTTCTTCTCTCTTTATGATTTCTCGTATCAGGTGGTACTTGCGCTCTATGTGTTTACTAGCCTTATGGGCTCGTGGTTCCTTCTGTTAGTAATATATGAGAGATGTCCTAAGGCAATCACCTTATGTATGAACCATTTATATGATAAATGAAGATTCACTATTTGAGTATACATGTTTAATGTATTTGATTGGATCTTAAACTCATTTACTGAATGTCCACGATACGATTCACAGCATGAGAGAATTTGTGATTGGATCACAACTAGTGAGTATCTCTACATGTGTAATTGTGATGTATCGAAATTATCCCTAGTTGATGAATTGATGGATTTGGACACCATCAATTCTGTCGAGACTAGCACGAGGTATACTCCTTGGTGTATCCAAGCAGCTGATTCTCACTGGCTGGAGACATTGTGATGTCCGGAGTTAATCGTGGATGCTAGTTATGGTAACTAGTTCATTGGAGTGACCACCCGTAAGACTTCATATGGTTCTCTGCATATATAGATATGTCAATGAAGTTCTTACTGTGGCTTAAGTGCGATGTTCCTTTGACTTGTGGTATTCAAGTCATCTTGATCATGGAGACTTATGCTTTGACATCTTAAGCAAACATCTCCGAGGAGATGTGGACCCGGGATGATTGGGTATAAGTCGAAGTGATCGAAGGTGTTTGAATAGCCTATAAAGGATTCACCACTCCTTGCGAGGAGATGTATACCCATGGCCTCTCGTCGGATTGTTACTAAAGTCTTTGGCCAAAGCATTACATGTTTAGAGTAAAATTACTCTTGATACATGTGGAGTAACTAGAATCCGTAGGGACGAGAAATGATACTTGGGCTAGGTGTGGCGTAGTCGACCTAGTGAGGGTGACACAATAGACCATGTCTGAACCAAGTGGGTATAAGATGAGTGAAGGAATGGGGCACGATTCATTCGAGCTCTTGAAGGGTTTGAAATAGTTACGGATCAGCAGTTGATCTTTTAGGTTAATTGGGGATCATGATGTACTACTAGGTGCCACTCATGATCGTTCTATAATTAATGGTTAATTATAGGCGGCCAGCATAAAGCGAGAACCTATTTGGTCACGCGCGAGTGTAATCCAAAGGATTTAAAAGCGAGCTTGAGAATGGGATTCTCGGACCAAGGAGAAACTATGTTTGGTTGGACCGAACATAAGCGAGCATGAAATTGTTTGATCGCAATGGAGGCGTGGATGGGCGTGTCTTATGAAGACATAATGGATGGACCAAAATGGTTTGGTTCTAATCCAATGGATGAGAATAAACCAAAGGGTTTGGTTTATATTAAGCGAATGAACCAAAGTTGGTTCGGTTCGTTTTAACTTAAAATAAACCATCATGGTTTGGTTTATTTTAACTTATCTTAATGGAGCGGGTTAACGGGCTTTATGGATATGATCCATTAACCATTAAGAGAATTAGTTCTCTATAAAATAGGGCTTAAGGCTTAAACCTAATCTAAAACCCTAACCCTAGTTGCCGCCCAACTTGCCGCCCCAGTTGCCGCCCATTGCGGTGATTTGTGGCGCCAACCTCGCTCCGCCGCCCAGCTTTGTGCGCCGTCCAAGTTGTTTTGGCGGCGCCTACTCCTCCACCAAGCTGTCCAGTTTTCTGGACAGCTTCTCTCCTCGTCGGGCGTCGTTTGGGCGGCGGTTAGTGCTCCGACAGCGGCTAACTACGGGGATTTGATCTCCGGTAATCCTCTGAGTGGAGGGCGAAGGATTCGTCAAGCGGTTGGCGAATACCTCTCGGAGAAGCGAGTTTTGAGAACTCGTTTTAGGATCGAATTTGGATTCGGATCGTGATCATCTCTCGATCACGTCGTCTTCAACACGAGGCTAGTAACCCGTCACGAAGGCGAAGCTCGTGACTTAAGCGAAGTCATCGAGGGCTCGGCGTGGATCGGATAGAGGCGATTCTTACGAGGATCGTTCGGTTGATGTCGTTCGCTACACGTCATCTGGAAGGTATAACGTAGTTTAATTTCCTTTTATTGCAAATTTTAATTTACGGTTATGTCTACACTTGTTGTAATAGCATCGTGTATTGTGTGTGTTGTAATAAATATAGATTTATTATTTTTAATTGCTTCATTGTGCTCATGTTTACGAAACATGATCGAACACACACGCCTTGTGCGGTCTTGGAAACCCAACAGCGTGGTATCAGAGCCCGAGGTTGTGTTTGACATAATCGTAAAAATGGTTTCGATAGTCATAATGTATTTCTGGAAATTTTCTAAATTTTGGAAATTTAGAAGTATTTATGGAAATTTTTCAATTTTGGAAAGTCTAGAAGTATTTATGGAAATCTTCCACTTTTGGAAAGTTGGAAGTATTTATGGAAATTTATATTTTCCATAAATAAAATATTTGATTAGATTCTGAAATTTGTTTCCTAATTTAATCATGATTTGATTTGGGAAATCAAATCTTAAAATATTTTATTTCCATAAGTAGTTTTAATGATTTAGGAAATTGGTTTCCTAAATAGATTTTCCTTAATCAAATAATTCCATGAATAAAATATGTGATTAGATTTGGAAATTTGTTTCCTAATTTAATTATGATTTGATTTGGAGAATCAAATCTTAAACATATTTTATTTCCATAAATAGTTATGACATATAAGAAATTATTATACATGACATAATTGTATGCCATGTAATTGCATTAGATGCATAACATTATGCCATGCGTGTCGTGACATGTAGATGTATGCCATGTATGCCATGCCATGTAGATAATAGTTATTTGCATGCAAAGAGGATGAGACATAAAAACCCTAACTCAATATTAAAGCCTACACCTTCCATTAATATGGTTAGAACCCGAGTTACATTTCTTGTTTGGGTTGTTGGACTCTCTCAAGCCCGGCTCGAACACGAACATGTTCAAACCATTGGAATAGTTTAACTACTAATATGGTAGAGTCAGAGGTCAATCGTTAGCTTTGGTTGTTGGACTCTCTCCAAGCTGGGCTAATTGGTTGAATGCGCTCTAACCATATTAAAACTATTTCTCGATTAATGGGTTGGCTTTAACCTGGAGCATCGGTTTGTTGGACTCTCTCCAAGGTCGATGTAAAGGGAGGTGAAGTTGGGTGCTATGCATATGATGCATACTTGTTAATGTGTTAACAACCCAATGTATGTGTAAACATTCAATTAGTTGATAGCACATTGTGATAGTTACATATACATGATATGTAATCGGTATACTTGATACCCACCATCATAGCTAAGAATGACTTGTTGGACTAACTCCAAGGTTGTTCTTATCTATGATGGATATCAGCCCATTCGGAGATGGACCTACGATCTCCCGAAGTGATTTTGGGGTTTTTGAAATTCGAAAAATGAATGGGATTTATAAATGTATATTGATGCATTTTAAAAATCATCTTTCTCATATATGCTCGTTTTGTATTTCTAAGTTAATATATTGATCATGATGTGTTTGAATTTGCGTTCCATTTTGGATTCGAATAAATTGACTGGGCCGAGCTTCATGGACTAGCTTAGAAGCTTGAGAATTGTTCTCAAGGTTGAAAAGCTTGCAAATGTCCTCGGCGCCTCTTCCTTGCCCGTCTAGTGAAGATGCAACTCTGGACCAATTGTTGGCCTATCAAACATGTGAGTGATTACGAACAAATGAGTTGCATCATGCTAGCCACGATGGAACCCAAGCTCTGAAGCGAGCATGAGCATATGGATGCTCATATCGTAGTCCTTCATCTTTGTGAGTTGGTTGATGAGCAAGTGAGATTGAAGGTTCGAAGTCTCAGCTCCTCTTCACCTCGAGATGCTAGGAGGTTCATCTGTAGTCTTGCTCAATATCAAGGCTGTGGAGTCTTACGAGAAGCATGAGCGAGGGACGGTCTTGTTAGTTGATTCCTCGAAGAAAGGTTCTAAGAGGAAGTCAAAGGAGCAATGAAGGGAAAGAAGAGAAGGCTAAGAAGGTAGAACTAGCACAAAGGAAACTTGCCATCATTATGGCAAGGAGAGCCATTCTTGAAGAAAGTGCAAGATTTATCTTGAGTTCGTGAAGAAGGATAAGGCATCGGATGCCCCATCTTCTTCAGAAATCTTCTTTATTGATTGTCATTCTATTTCCTCAGACACTTGGGTATTTGATACTGGGTGTGGCTCACATATATGTAATGACATACATGGGCTAAGGAATAGAAGAAGACTTGTCAAGGAGAGTCAAATTTACGTGTTGGGAATGGAGCAGGTTCTGCACTTCGCCATCAGGCGTATTTGTTGGAACTCCTGTAGGACTTGTCTTAGAACTGGACAATTGCTTTTATATTCCTTTGTTGATAAAGAACATCATTTCTATTTCTTGTCTAAATAGAAATGGGTTCCATTTGACTTTTAGTAACAATTGTTGTTACATAACTTTGAATGGGGTTCTTTATGGGACTGGAACTTTAAGCAATGGTGTTTATACGTTGGACGTATCCAGTGACATTTGCAATATCGAAGCGAGCAACAAGCGTGCTCGAAAGGATAATCAAATAGACTCCTACATGTGGCATTGTCATCTTGGCCATGTAAGTAAGAAATGCATGTCCGAATTACACCGATGTGGAATTCTAGAATCGTTTGAATTGGATTCATACGATACATGCGAATCATGCTTAAAAGGCAAGATGACTAAGTTACCTTTTACGGGAAAAGGTGAACGAGTGGGAGAGTTGCTAGGCCTAATACATAGTGATGTATATGGACCTATGTCAACTCAATCTTTAGGAGGCTATAACTACTTCATTACCTTCACCGATGATCACTCACGGTTTGGGTATGTGTTCTTGATGAAACACAAGTCTGAAGCCTTTGAAAGGTTCAAAGAATTCAGAAATGAAGTAGAGAAACAACATGACAAAAGTATTAAAATACTTCGATCGGATCGAGGTGGTGAATACTTAAGTCAAGAGTTTCTTGATTATCTAAGAGACAATGGCATATTGTCTCAATGGACTCCGCCCTATACACCACAGCATAATGGTGTATCTGAGAGGCGTAACCGGACCTTGTTGGACATGGTCAGGTCAATGATGAATCATGCGACTCTTCCCAAGTCTTTTTGGGGTTATGCACTTCAGACAGCTGTTTACTTGTTAAACAGAATGCCTACCAAGGTAGTCTCAACTACTCCATATGAGATATGGAATAGTAAGAAACCTCATGTATCTTACTTGAAGATATGGGGTTGTCCTACTTATGTGAAGCGGACTGTATCAGACAAACTGGATGCTAAGTCTGATAAATGTCTATTTATTGGATACCCTAAGGAAACAAGGGGTTACCAATTCTATCATCCTGTGGAACAAAAGGTGTTTGTTTCAAGGCATCTTTGTGTTTCTAGAGAAAGAGTTTCTCTTGCAAGAAAATAGGGAGTGTCGTCGAGCTTGAGGAGGCTCGAGACTCAAATAGACATTGATGAGATACACGGTGAAGCACAACGGTACAACTCATAGTGATGAGCAATCAATTTGGACCTATTGTAACACCACATCTTCGTAGATCACGGTAGAACACGCAATATTCAGAGAGATATGGATTTCGTAAGTGAATCGAGCGATGTGTTACTCATTGATGATGAGAGCCTACAGTTATGAAGAAGTCTTTGACAAGTTGAGAAAGGGATAAGTGGCTTGGTGCCATGAAGTCGGAAATGGATTCCATGTACGAAAACCAAGTTTGGAACTTGGTTGACCCACCTGAAGGCATAAAGCCTATAGGGTGCAAGTGGGTTTTCAAGAAGAAAACCGACATGGATGGTAATGTGATTACCTATAAGGCTAGATTGGTGGCGAAAGGATATAAAAAGCAAGGTGTTGATTATGGCGAAACCTATTACTGTAGCTATGCTTAAATCCATTTGGATGCTCCGCCATAGCGGCTCATTATGATTATGAGATATGGCGGATGGATGTGAAAATAGCTTTCCTTAATGGAAACGCTCGAGGGCGTGTATATGATACGACTGAGGGTTTCATCGGTTGATAAAACCAAGGTATGCAAATTGCGGCGATCCATTTATGGATTGAAGCAAGCATCCAGGAGCTGGAATATCCGTTTTGATGAGACAATCAAAAAGTTTGATTTCTCACAAAATCCAGACGAACCTTGTGTGTACAAGAAGGTTAGTGGGAGTGCAGTCGTGTTCCTAGTATTGTATGTCGATGACATATTACTTATAGGAAACGATGTGTCAATCTTACAGTCAGTTAAGGTTTGGTTATCCAAGACATTCTCCATGAAAGACCTCGGAGAAGCAACCTACATCCTTGGGATTAAGATCTATAGAGATAGATCGAAACGGTTGCTTGGTCTTTCGCAGTCTACATATATAGACCGAGTGCTAAAGAGGTTTAGCATGTCGGAATCCAAGAAAGGTTATCTACCCATCAGGCATGGGGAACACCTTTCGAAGTCTATGTGTCCGCGCACAGAAGACGAGAGGATTTGCATGAGTAAGATTCCCTATGCATCCGCAATAGGATCTATCATGTATGCTATGTTATGTACGAGGCCCGATGTATCGTACGCTCTGAGTGTCACGGCGGATACCAATCCGATCGAGGAATGGATCATTGGCGTCATAAGGCGATCCTTAAGTACTTGAGAAGAACTAAGGATGTGTTCCTAATATATGGAGAAGGGACATGGTGATATGCGGGTATACGGATGCGGCTTCGGACAGACAAGGATGATTCCATGTCTCGATGCAGGACGTGTATTCACCTTGAATGGGCGCGATGAGTTGGAAAGTTCCAAACAAGACTGTGCGGATTCTACCACGAGGCGAAATATATTGCGGCAGGCGGCGAAGCGGTTTGGATCAAGAAGTTCTTTCATGAACTTGTTGTGTTTCCGGCCATTGTTGAAGCAATACCGGTCTAATCGACAACAATGGAGCAATTACCTGAAAGCGAAAGAGCCAAGGTCTCATCAACGATCCAAACATGTTCATCTTATCGGAGAGATCATAAGTAGGAGCAATACAAATCGAAAATTCCTAAAGGAACTTAGCGGATCCTTTGACTAAGCATTACCTCAAAGTAAGTTTGAGGGTCATGTTAGAGCTTATGGTATTGGATCTAGTAGCGATTGGCATTAGGCCAAGTGGGAGTCTCTGTTAGTAATATATGAGAGATGTCCTAAGGCAATGTTATGTATGAACCATTTATATGATAAATGAAGATTCACTATTTGAGTATACATGTTTAATGTATTTGATTGGATCTTAAACTCATTTCTTGAATGTCCACGATACGATTCCAGATGAGAGAATTTGTGATTGGATCACAACTAGTGAGTATCTCTACATGTGTAATTGTGATGTATCGAATTATCCTAGTCGATGAATTGATGGATTTGGACACCATCAATTACAGCTATACTCCTTGGTGTATCCAAGCGGTGATTCTCCTTTGGTGGAGACATTGTGATGTCGGAGTTAATCGTGGATGCTAGTTATGGTAACTAGTTCATTGGAGTGACCCGGTAGTAAGACTTCATATGGTTCTCTGCATATATAGATATGTCAATGAAGTTCTTCTTGTGGCTTAAGTGCGATGTTCCTTTGACTTGCGGTATTCAAGTCATCTTGATCATGGAGACTTATGCTTTGACATCTTAAGCAAACATCTCCGAGGAGATGTGGACCCTAGATGATTGGGTATAATTCGAAGTGATCGAAGGTGTTTGAATAGCCTATAAAGGATTCACCACTCCTTGCGAGGAGATGTATACCCTCTCGTCGGATTGTTACTAAAGTCTTTGGCCAAAGCATTACATGTTTAGAGTAAGGTACTCTTCGATACATGTGGAGTAACTAGAATCCGTGGGACGAGGAAATGATACTTGGGCTAGGTGTGGCGTAGTCGACTAGTGAGGGGACACAATAGACCATGTCACAACCAAGTGGGTATAAGATGAGTGAAGGGAATGGGGCACGATTCATTCGAGCTCTTGAAGGGTTTTAAATAGTTACGGATCAACCGTTGATCTTTTAGGTTAATTGGGGATCATGATGTACTACTAGGTGCCACTCATGATCGTTCTATAATTAATGGTTAATTATAGACGACCAACATAAACCGAGAACCTATTTGGTCACACGCACAACGAGTGTAATCCAAAGGATTTAAAACGAGCTTGAGAATGGGATTCTCAGACCGAGAGAAACTATGTTTGGTTGGACCAAACATAAAGCGAGCATGAAATTGTTTCAGTCGCAATGGAAGCGTGGAGGGGCAGTGTCTTATGAAGACATAATGGATGGACCAAAATGGTTTGGTTCTAATCCAATGGATGAGAATAAACCAAAGGGTTTGGTTTATATTAAACGAATGAACCAAAGGTTGGTTCGGTTCGTTTTAACTTAAAATAAACCATCATGGTTTGGTTTATTTTAACTTATGCTAATGGAGCGGGTTAACGGGCTTTATGGATATGATCCATTAACCATTAAGAGAATTAGTTCTCTATAAAAGAGGGCTTAAGGGATTGTTAAAATCTAATCATCCAAAACCCTAAATCTATTTTGGCCGCCCAACATAGTTGCCGCCCACCTCCTTGGTGATTTCGGCGCCCAACTACAAGCTGCCGCCGCCCAGCTTTGTGCCGCCGTCCAAGACCCTTGCCGGCGTCCAAGCTCCAGCCGGTGAACCTCCGGCGACCCTCCGGTGATCTCCTATAGGTTCGGCATCAAGGTGAGCCTTTTCTCTCCTTGTTTTGGCCGGCGCCTACTCCTCCACCAAGCTGTCCAGTTTTCTGGACAGCTTCTCCTCCTCTCGTCGGAGCGTCGTTTGGACGACGGTTAGTGCTCCGACAGCGGCTAACTTACCAGGGATTTGATCTCCGGTAATCCTCTGAGGTGGAGGACGAAGGATTCGTCAAACGGTTGACGAATACCTCTCCGGAGAAGCGAGTTTTGAGAACTCGTTTTAGGATCCGAATTTGGATTCGGATCGTGATCATCTCTCGATCACGTCGTCTTCAACACGAGGCTAGTAACCCGTACGAAGACGAAGCTCGTGACTTAGCGAAGTCATCCCGAGGAGCTCGGCGTGGATACGGATAGAGACGATTCTTACGAGGATCGTTCCGGTTGATGCCGTTCCCGCTACACGTCATACGGAAGGTATAACGTAGTTTAATGTCCTTTTATTGCAAATTTTAATTTACGGTTATGTCTACACTTGTTGTAATAGCATGCGTGTGTTGTGTGTGTTGTAATAAATATAGATTTATTATTTTTAATTGCTTCCGCTGTGCTCATGTTTACGAAACATGATCGAACACACACACGCCGCGGTGCCGGAAACCCAACACCTTCGAGTTTGCAACTACACCACTATTATCACAATAAATTGTGATAGTTTTGGGCAAACCAGGAATCACATCCAAGTCCATCAGGAAGTTCCTGAGTCACACAGCTTCTTTGGCCGCCTCAGAGGCTGCCACATACTCAGCTTCCATGGTGGAGTCCGCCACACATTTCTACTTGACACTCCTCCATACAATGGCTCCACCTCCCAAAGTAAACACAAAACCTGAGGTAGACTTACTGTTATCCCTATCAGATTGAAAGTCGGAATCTGTGTAACCTACAAGGAGTAATTGGTCTGCCCGGTAAATCAACATATAATCCCTAGTCCTTCTCAAGTACTTCAATATATACTTTACCGCAGTCCAATGTCCCTGTCCTGGATTACTCTGATATCTGCTGACCATGCCCATGGCAAAGCAGATATCTGGTCTCGTACATAGCATCGCATACATGAGGCTTCCTACTGTCGAAGCATAAGGAACCGCCTTCATCTCTTCTATATCCTTAGATGATCTAGGACACATCTCCTTAGATAAAGGAACTCCATGCCTGAAAGGTAGAAAACCCTTCTTGGAGTTCTGCATGCTAAAACGATCCATAATAGTGTCTATGTATGAAGCTTGGGATAAGCACAACATCCTTTTCCTGCGATCCCTTATAACCTTGATCCCAAGGATGTGTCCCACCTCTCCCAAGTCCTTCATATCAAACTGTTTGGACAACCATACCCTTACGTCCGATAACACCTTGATATTATTGCCAATCAACAAAATGTCATCTATGTATAGTACAAGAAATACCACTACGTTTCCGTCACTTCTCTTGTATACACAAGACTCATCCGGACTTTGAATAAATCCATAAGACTGGATTACCTCATCAAAGCAGATGTTCCAAGATCTCGAAGCTTGCTTCAATCCATAAATGGACTGATTAACCTTACATACAAGATGCTCTTTGCCTTTAGCAATGAATCCCTCTGGTTGCTTCATGTAGATGTTTTCCTCAAGACTTCCATTAAGGAAAGCTGTCTTGACATCCATCTGCCACACCTCATAATCCATATGAGCTGCTATGCATAAGAGAATCCGGATAGACTTAAGCATGGCTACCGGCGAAAAGGTCTCCTCATAATCGATACCCTCTTTCTGAGTATACCCCTTCGCAACAAGCCTCGATTTGAAGGTCTCAACCTTTCCATCTATTCCTCTCTTTCTCTTGTAGATCCACTTGCATCCAATGGTTTTTACACCATCGGGTGGTTCTACTATCTCCCAGACCTGATTTGAATCCATAGATTCAATCTCAGCATTCATTGCACTTTGCCAAGATACTGCATCTTTATCTTGGATTGCCTCGTCAAATGTCTAGGGATTGGGTTCAAGTTTGCCAGGGGCCAAATCAGAAGATTCTCCCAAGAACATGAATCTATCAGGCTGTCTCACAACCCTCCCACTACGATGAGGTATCTCTTGTGTATCCTCTGCGACACGCGGTACAGTGATATGTGGTATATCCTCTTGTACCGGTGGTACTAAAGAAGTGACTTCCCCTTTTAATTCCTCCAGAACAATTTTACTCTTGGGCTTGTGTCTCATCACATAGTCTTCCTCTAGAAATCTGGCGTTCGTTCTAACGATCACCATCTGATCTCTAGGACTATAAAACAAACAACCATTCGTTCCTCTAGGATAGCTAAACATACATGCGTGCATTTTCAGGTTCCAACTTACCAAAGATCTCGCCTTCAAAGATACGTGACTCCCATATCCGAATATGTCTTAGACTAGGCTTTCACCCAGTCCACAACTCTGTGGGAGTAGAAGTCACTGATTTAGATGGAACCAAGTTCAGAATGTACACCGCCGTATCTAGAGCATATCCCTAGAACAAATCTGGCAACTCAGAATAACTCATCATCGATCTAACCATCTCCATAAGAGTCCTATTCCTTCGCTCTGCTACACCGTTCTGCTGGGGTGTGCCAAGTGCAGTCAATTGGGATTGAATCCTAGCCTCTGATAAGTAATTCCTAAACTCTTCCAAGAGGTACTCGCCACCACGATCAGATCATAGTGTCTTGATACTTTTACCTTGACGTTTCTCCACATCAGCCTTGAATTCTTTGAACTTGTCAAAGCATTCAGGCTTGCGGCGCATCAGGTAAATGTATCCATATCTTGAGTAATCGTCTATAAAAGAGACGAAATACTCAAAACCACCTCTAGCCTGGATAGTCATAGGACCACACAAATCAGAATGAACCAATTCTAACACATCTTTGGCTTTATACCCCTTGGCCTTAAAAGGCCTCTTGGTAATCTTAGCCTCCAAGCAAGATTCGCAGGTTGGGAGATCCTCCACCACTAATGAACCCAAAGGTCCATCAGATATCAACCTTTGAATTCTGCTTAGGTTAATGTGACCAAGCCTAAGATTCCAAAGATATGTTTGGTTCATCTTCGAAGGTTCTTTTCTCTTATTGGAATTAGAAGATGAGTTATTAATTTCAATATGCATCGTGGGAGCTTTTGGTTCAAGTGTGTACAAATTTCCTATCAATGCACCCGATTAGATAATGTCCCTATTCCTTTTTATAACAATTCTGTCATTAAATGAAATAGAATATCCATCCTTAAACAATTTAGAAACTGAAATTAAATTCTTTCTAAATAAAGGTACATAAAGGCAATTCTTAAGAACCAAAAGCTTATTTTTCTCAAAAGATAAATGAACATCTCCCACTGCAACAGCCGCAACCTTCGTGGCATCGCCCAGGTACACGGTAATCTCCCCCTCAGCCAGTCGTCTGGTTTCCCGAAACCCCTACAAAGTATTACAGACATGATCAGTGGCTCTCGTATCTATACACCAGGTGCCGGTAGATAACACTGCTAAACATGTTTCAACGACTAGACCAAAAGATATACCTTTGTTCTTGCAGTTGGGGCAGTCCTTCTTCCAGTGTCTAGTCTGCTTACAAGTGAAGCACTTGCCTTTCGGCTTCTTCACTCCTCCCTGAGTAACTCCCGCCGCCTTCGCCCCAGTTTGTTTCTTCTTCTTCTTGCCTTTCAACTTAGAAGTAGAAACCTTTTGGGTCACCATGGCATGTGCCTGAGCACTCTGACGAAATAGCCCCTCTGCTGCCTGGAGTTTTGTCAGAAGCTCCGCCAACGAATACAACCTCTTGTTCATGTTGTAGTTTAGGTGAAACTGCTCAAAACTCCTAGGTAGAGATTGGAGTATGATATCGACTTGGGTTTCCCCATCGATCTCATCTCCAAGGACCTCCAACTCATTCAAATGAGTCATCATCTTGAGAACATGATCCCTCACAGGTGTTCCCTCGATCATGGTGGTCGTCATCAAGTTTCTCATGGCTTCTTGCCTCGCAGCCTGATTCTGGTGTCCGAAAAGCTCCTTGAGATTGAGCATCATATCATAAGCAGTGGGCATGGCTTGATGCTGTTGTTGGAGTACATTTGACATAGATGCCAAAATATAACATCGCGCCATCTCATCATCCTTGATCCACTTCTTATAGCCCTCTCTCTCCTTTTCCCCAGAATCATCTGCAGGCTTGGGAGGACACTCTTCGAGGAGTACATATTTGTATTCCTCAGCAGTCAAGACAATGTCTAGATTCCTCTTCCAATCAACATAGTGTTAGTAATATATGAGAGATGTCCTAAGGCAATCGCCTTATGTATAAACCATTTATATGATAAATGAAGATTCACTATTTGAGTATACATGGTTTCATGTATTTGATTGGATATTAAACTCATTTACTGAATGTCCACGATACGACTCACAGCATGAGAGAATTTGCGATTGGATCACAACTAGTGAGTATCTCTACATGTGTAATTGTGATGTATCGGAATTTTCCCTAGTGGATGAATTGATGGATTTGGACACCATCAATTCTGTCGAGACTAGCACGAGGTATACTCCTTGGTGTATCCAAGCAGCTGATTCTCACTGGCTGGAGACATTATGATGTCCGGAGTTAATCGTGGATACTAGTTCATTGGAGTGACCAGCCGTAAGACTTCATATGGTTCTCTACATATATAGATATGTCAATGAAGTTCTTACTGTAGCTTAAGTGCGATGTTCCTTTGACTTGCGGTATTCAAGTCATCTTGATCATAAAGACTTATGCTTTGACATCTTAAGCAAGCATCTCTCGGAGATGTGGACCGAGATGATTGGGTATAAGTCAGTGATCAAGGTGTTTGAATAGCCTATAAAGGATTCACCACTCCTTGCGAGGAGATGTATACCCATGGCCTCTCGTCGGATTGTTACTAAAGTCTTTGGCCAAAGCATTACATGTTTAGAGTAAGGTACTCTTCGATACATGTGCAGTAACTAGAATCCAGTGGGGACGAGGAAATGATACTTGGGCTAGGTGTGGCGTAGTCGACCTAGTGAGGATCGACACTATAGACCATGTCCCAACCAAGTGGGTATAAGATGAGTGAAGGGAATGGGGCACGATTCATTCGAGCTGCTGAAGGGTTTCAGAAATAGTTCTGGATCAACCGTTGATCTTTTCGGTTAATTGGGGATCATGATGTACTACTAGGTGCCACTCATGATTGTTCTATAATTAATGGTTAATTATAGATGGCCAACATAAATCAAGAACCTATTTGGTCACACGCACAACGAGCGTAATCCGAAGGATTTAAAATGAGCTTGAGAATGGGATTCTCAGACCGAGAGAAACTAGGTTTGGTTGGACCAAACATGGAGCGAGCATGAAATTGTTTCAGTCGCAATGGAAGCGTGGATGGGCCGTGTCTTATGAAGACATAATGGATGAACCAAAATGGTTTGGTTCTAATCCAATTGAGGACAATAAACCAAAGGGTTTGGTTTATTTTAAACGAATGAACCAAAGTTGGTTCGGTTCGTTTTAACTTAAAATAAACCATCTTGGTTTGGTTTATTTTAACTTATATTAATGCAGTGGGTTAACAGGCCTTATGGTTATGATCCAATAACCATTAAGAGAATTAGTTCTCTATAAAAGAGGGCTTAAGGGTTTGTTAAGCCCTAATCCAAAAGCCCTAACTTAATTGTGGCCGCCCAACCTAACCCTCCTCTCCTTCAAGTCGGCGCCAACATTGTTGCCGCCGCCCACCTCCTCCAACCGGCGACTAGCTGCTACCGTCTTCTCCGATTGCTGGCGTCGAACTGCTGCCACAGGAGCTCCGGTGATCTTTTTCGGCTCCGGCGACAAGGTGAGCAAGTCGCTTTCTTTATTTGGCCGGCGCAAGATCTCCACCAAAGCTGTCCAGTTTTCTGGACAGCTTGTTTCCTTCTCGTCGTAGCATCATTTTGACGACGTTTGGAGCTCCGACAGCGCCTTACTTATCGGGGATTTGATCTCCGGTAATCCTCATAGGTGGAGGACGAAGGATTCGTCAAACGGTTGACGAATACCTCTCCGGAGAAGCGAGTTTTGAGGACTCATCTTTGGATCCGAATTTGGATTCAAATCGTGATCTTCTCTCGATCACATTGTCTTCAACACGAGGCTAGTAACCCATACGAAGACGAGGCTCATGACTTAACAAAGTCATCCCGAAGATACTCGGCGTGGATACGGATAGAGACGATTCTAGCGAGGATCGTTCCGGTTGATGCCGTTCCCGCTACACATGATACGAAAGGTATACGTAGTTAAATTTCCTTTTATTGCAAAATTTAAATTTACGGTTATGTCTACACATGTTGTACTATGCATGCGTGTGATGTGTGTGTTATAATAAATGTAGATTTATTAATTTTATTTCTTCCACTGTGCACATGTTTATGAAACATGTTCGAACACACACTCGCCGCGGTGCCGGAAACCCAACAGTGGTATCAGAGCCCAGGTTGTGTTTCGACATAATCATAAAATTATTTTGCGATAGTCATAATGATATTTCTGGAAATTTTTTACTTTTGGAAAGTTAGAAGTATTTATGGAGATTTTTCAATTTTGGAAAGTCTAGAAGTATTTATGGAAATCTTTCACTTTTGGAAAGTTGGAAGTATTTATGGAAATTGATATTTTCCATAAATAAAATATTTGATTAGATTTTGGAAATTTGTTTCCTAATTTAATCATGATTTAATTTGGGAAATCAAATCTTAAAATATTTTATTTCCATAAGTTGTTTTGATGATTTAGGAAATTGGTTTCCTAAATTGACTTTCCTTAATCAACTATTTCCACAAATAAAATATGTGATTAGATTTTGAAATTTGTTTCCTAATTTAATCATGATTTGATTTGGAGAATCAAATCTTAAACATATTTTATTTCCATATATAGTTATGACATATAAGGAAACTAAGTACATGACATAATTGTATGTCATGTAATTGCATTAGATGCATATCATTATGCCATGCGTGTCGTGACATGTAGATATATGCCATGTATGTCATGCCATGTAGATAATAGTTATTTGCATGCAAAGAGGATGAGACATAAAAACCCTAACTCAATATTAAAGCCTACACCTTCCATTAATATGGTTAGAACTAGAGTTCCGTTTCTTGTTTGGGTTGTTGGACTCTAAGCCCTACTAACTCAACATGTTCAAACCATGGAATAGTTTAATACTAATATGGTAAGAGTCAGAGGTCAATCGTTAGCTTTGGTTGTTGGACTCTCTCCAAGCTGGGCTAATTGGTTGAATGCGCTCTAACCATATTAAAACTATTTCTCGATTAATGGGTTGGCTTTAACCTAGAGCATCGGCTTGTTGGACTCTCTCCAAGGTCGATGTAAAGGGAGGTGAAGTTGGGTGCTATGCATATGATGCATACATGTTAATGTGTTAACAACCCGATGTATGTGTGAACATCAATTAGTTGATAGCACATTGTGATAGTTGCATATACGTGATATGCAATCGGTATAGATGATACCTACCATCGTAGTTATGAATGGCTTGTTGGACTCTCTCCAAGGTTGTTCATATCTATGATGGATATCAGCCCATTCGGAGATGGACCTACGATCTCCCGAAGTGATTTTGGGGTTTTTGAAATTCGAAAAATGAATGGGATTTATAAATGTATATTGATGCATTTTAAAAATCATTTTCTCATATATGCTCGTTTTGTATTTCTAGGTCAATCGATTGATCATGACGTCTTTGAATTTGCGAACTATTTTGGATTCAAACAAATTGACTGGGCCTAACTTCCTGGACTGGCTTAGAAACCTGAGAATTGTTCTCAAGGCAGAAAAGCTAGCATATGTCCTTGAAGAGCCTCTTCCCAACCGTCCTAAGGACGATTCAACTCCAGACCAAATGTTGGTCTATCAGAAGCATGTGCGATTCTCGAGCCGGGGATCATGCTAGCGGCGATGGTACCTGAGCTGCAAAAGCAGCATGAGCATATGGATGCTAATACCATGGTCTTCCATCTTCATGAGTTGTTTGATGAGCAAGCAAGATCTGAAAGGTTCGAAGTCTCCAGGCTCCTCTTCACCACGAAGATGCAAGAAGGTTCATCTGTAGTGCAGTTTGTGCTAAAGATGAACGAGTACATCGAGCCGCTAGCCACCCTCAGGTTTGTGATGGATCATGAATTAAGTATTGACTTAATTCTGCATTGTTTGCCCAAGAGTTTCTCACAATTTGTGATGAACTATCGGATGAAAAAATTAGAAACCACTATTCTTGAGCTCCTCAATATGCTGAAGACTGTGGAGCCTTCTGTTAAGCATGAGGAGAAGGCGATTCTGTTAGTTGATTCCTCAAAGAAAGGTTCTAAGAGAAAGGCAAAAGAACAGAAGAAAGGGAAGAACAAGAAGGCAAAGAAGGCAGAACTAGCACAAAAGGGCACTTGCCATCATTGTGGCAAGGAAGGCCACTGGCGAAGAAACTGCAAGATTTATCTTGAGTTCATGAAGAAGAAGAAGGCATCCGATGCCCCATCTTCTTCAGGTATCTTCGTTATTGATTGTCATTCTATTTCCTTAGACACTTGGGTATTGGATACTGGGTGTGGCTCACATATATGTAATGACATACAAGGGCTAAGGAATAGAAGAAGACTCGTTAGAGGGGAGTCAAATTTGCGAGTTGGCAATGGAGCAAAGGTTGCTACGGTCGCCATCGGAACTTATTTGCTGAAGCTCCCTAGTGGACTAGTCTTGGAACTGGACAATTGCTATTATGTTCCTTCTCTAATAAAGAACATTGTTTCTATTTCCTGTTTAAATAGAAATGGCTACCATTTGACATTTAGTAACAATTGTTGTTATATAACTTTGAATGGCATACTTTATGGAACTGGAACTTTGAGTAATGGAATTTATACGTTGGATGTATCCAGTGACATTTTCAATATCGAAGCGAGCAACAAGCGTGCTCGAAAGGATAATCAATTAGACTCCTATATGTGGCATTTTCGTCTTGGCCATGTAAGCAAGAAACGCATGTCCGAATTACACCGATGTGGAATTCTGGAATCGTTTGAATTGGATTCATACGATACATGCGAATCATGCTTAAAAGGCAAGATGACTAAGTTACCTTTTAGGGGAAAAGGTGAACGAGTGGGAGAGTTGCTAGGCCTAATACATAGTGATGTATGTGGACCTATGTCAACTCAAGCTTTAGGAGGCTATAACTACTTCATTACCTTCACCGATGATCACTCACGGTTTGGGTATGTGTTCTTGATGAAACACAAGTCTGAAGCCTTTGAAAGGTTCAAAGAATTCAGAAATGAAGTAAAGAAACAACATGACAAGAGTATTAAAATACTTCGATCGGATCGAGGTGGTGAATACTTGAGTCAAGAGTTTCTTGATTATCTAAGAGACAATGGTATATTGTCTCAATGGACTTCGCCATATACACCCCAGCATAATGGTGTATCTGAGAGGCGTAAATGGACCTTGTTGGACATGGTCAGGTCAATGATGAATCATACGAATCTTTCCAAGTCCTTTTGGGGCTATGCACTTCAGACAGCTGTTTACTTGTTAAACAGATTGCCAACCAAGGTAGTCTCTACTACTACATATGAGATATGGAATAATAAGAAACCTCATGTATCTTACTTGAAGATATGGGGTTGTCTTGCTTATGTGAAGCGGACTGTATCAGACAAATTGGATGCTAAGTCTGATAAATGTCAATTTATTGGATACACTAAGGAAACAAGGGGATACCAGTTCTATCATCCTGTGGAACAAAAGGTGTTTGTTTCAAGGCATGCTGTGTTTCTAGAGAAAGAGTTTATCTTGCAAGAAAATAGTGGGAGTGTCGTTGAGCTTGAGGAGGCTCGAGAGACTCAAATAGACATTGATGAGATACTTGGTGAAGCACAATAGCCGATAACTCATAGTGATGAGCAATCGGTTGGACCTACTGTAACACCACATCTTCGTAGATCTGGTAGAACACGCAACATTCCTGAGAGATATGGATTTCTCGTAAGTGAATTGAACGACGTGTTACTCATTGATGATGAGGAGCCTACCAGTTATGAAGAAGTGCTGACAAGTTCAGAAAGGGATAAGTGGCTTGAAGCCATAAAGTCGGAAATGGATTCCATGTATGAAAACCAAGTTTGGAACTTGGTTGACCCACCTGAAGGCATCAAGCCTATAGGGTGCAAGTGGGTTTTCAAGAAGAAAACCGACATGGATGGTAATGTGATTACCTATAAAGCTAGATTAGTGGCGAAAGGATATCGTCAAAAACAAGGTGTTGATTATGACAAAACCTACTCGCCTGTAGCTATGCTTAAATCCATTCGGATGCTCCTGGCCTTAGCGGCTCATTATGATTATGAGATATGGCAGATGGATGTGAAAACAACTTTCCTTAATGGAAACCTGCTCGAGGACGTGTATATGATATAGCCTGAGGGTTTCACATCGGTTGACAAAACCAAGGTATGCAAATTGCGACGGTCCATATATGGATTGAAGCAAGCATCCAGGAGCTGGAATATCCGTTTTGATGAGACAATCAAAAAGTTTGATTTCTCACATAATCCAGACGAACCTTGTGTGTAGAAGAAGGTTAGTGGGAGTGCAGTCGTGTTCCTAGTATTGTAAGTCGATGATATATTACTTATAGGAAACGATGTTTCAATCTTACAGTCAGTTAAGGTTTGGTTATCCAAGACATTCTCCATGAAAGACCTGGGAGAAGCAACCTACATCCTCGGGATTAAGATCTATAGAGATAGATCAAAACGATTGCTTGGTCTTTCGCAGTCTACATATATAGACCGAGTGCTAAAGAGGTTTAGCATGTCAGAATCCAAGAAAGGTTTCCTACCCATCAGGCATGGGGTACACCTTTCGAAGTCTATGTGTCCGCACACATAAGACAAGAGGATTTGCATGAGTAAGATTCCCTATGCATCCGCAATAGGATCTATCATGTATGTTATGTTATGTATGAGGCCCGATGTATCGTATGCTCTGGGTGTCACGAGCAGATACCAGTCTGATCCAGGAATGGATCATTGGGTGGCTGTTAAGACGATCCTTAAGTACTTAAGAAGAACTAAGGATGTGTTCCTAATATATGGAGAAGGGGACATGGTGATACGTGTATACTGATACCTTCTAGACAGATAAGGATGATTCTGTGTCTCACCGATACGTGTTCACCTTGAATGGGGGCACAGTGAGTTGGAAAAGTTCCAAACAAGACACTGTAGTGGATTCTACCACTGAGGTAGAATACATTGCAGCTTCGGAAGCAGCAAAGGAAGCGGTTTGGATCAAGAAGTTCATTTATGAACTTGGTGTGATTCCAGCCATTGTTGAAGCAATACCGGTCTACTGCCACAACAATGGAGCAATTGCACAAGCGAAAGAGCCAAGGTCTCATCAATGATCCAAACATGTGCTTCGCCGCTATCATCTTATCAGAGAGATCATCAGTAGGAAAGAAATACAAATCGAGAAAATCCCCACAAAAAGGAACTTAGAGGATCCTTTGACTAAGGCATTACCTCAAAGTAAGTTTGAGGGTCATGTTACAGCTTATGGTATTGGATATCGTAGCGATTGGCATTAGGCCAAGTGGGAGTCTGTTAGTAATATATGAGAGATGTCCTAAGGCAATCGCCTTATGTATGAACCATTTATATGATAAATGAAGATTCACTATTTGAGTATACATGGTTTCATGTATTTGATTGAATCTTAAACTCATTTACTAAATGTCTGCATACGACTCACAGCATGAGAGAATTTGTGATTGGATCACAACTAGTGAGTATCTCTACATGTGTAATTGTGATGTATCGGAATTATCCCTAGTCAATGAATTGATGGATTTGGCCACCATCAATTCTGTCGAGACTAGCACGAGGTATACTCCTTGGTGTATCCAAGCAACGGATTCTCACTGGTTGGAGACATTGTGATGTCTGGAGTTAATCGTGGATGCTAGTTATGGTAACTAGTTCATTGGAGTGACCAGCCGTAAGACTTCATATGGTTCTCTACATATATAGATATGTCAATGAAGTTATTACTGTAGCTTAAGTGTGAGGTTCCTTTGACTTGGGGTATTCAAGTCATCTTGATCATAAAGACTTATGCTTTGACATCTTAAGTAAGCATCTCTGTGGAGATGTGGACCCGGGACGATTGGGTATAAGTCGAAGTGATCGAAGGTGTTTGAATAGCCTATAAAGGATTCACCACTCCTTGCGAGGAGATGTATACCCATGGCCTCTCGTCGGATTGTTACTAAAGTCTTTGGCCAAAGCATTACATGGTTAGAGAAAGGTACTCTTCGATACATGTGCAGTAACTAGAATTCGTAGGACGAGAAAATGATACTTGGGCTAGGTGTGACCTAGTCAGCCTAGTGGGGACTGACACTATAGACCATGTCCTGAACCAAGTGGGTATAAGATGAGTGAAGGGAATGGGGCACGATTTATTCGAGCTGCTGAAGGGTTTCAGAAATAGTTCTGGATCAACCGTTGATCTTTTCGGTTAATTGGGGATCATGATGTACTATTAGGTGCCACTCATGATCGTTCTATAATTAATGGTTAATTATAGACGACCAACATAAACCGAGAACCTATTTGGTCACACGCACAATGAGCGTAATCCAAAGGATTTAAAACGAGCTTGAGAATGAGATTCTCAGACCGAGAGAAACTAGGTTTGGTTGGACCAAACATGAAGCAAGCATGAAATTGTTTCAGTCGCAATGGAAGCGTGGATGGATCGTGTCTTATGAAGACATAATGGATGAACCAAAATGGTTTGGTTCTAATCCAATGGAGGAGAATAAACCAAAGGGTTTGGTTTATTTTAAACGAATGAACCAAAGTTGGTTCGGTTCGTTTTAACTTAAAATAAACTATCATGGTTTGGTTTATTTTAACTTATATTAATGGAGCGGGTTAATGGTGTTGGGTTTCCGGCACCGCGGCGTGTGTGTGTTCGATCATGTTTCGTAAACATGAGCACAGCGGAAGCAATTAAAAATAATAAATCTATATTTATTATAACACACACAACACACGCATGCATATTACAACAAGTGTAGACATAACCTTAAATTAAAATTTGCAATAAAAGAAATTTATCTACGTTATACCTTTCGTATGACGTGTAGCTGGAACGACATCAACCGGAACGATCCTCGTAAGAATCGTCTCTATCCGTATCCACGCCGAGCTCCTCGGGATGACTTCGCTAAGTCACGAGCTTCGTCTTCGTACGGGTTACTAGCCTCGTGTTGAAGACGACGTGATCGAGAGATGATCACGATCCGAATCCAAATTCGGATCCTAAAACGAGTTCTCAAAACTTGCTTCTCCGGAGAGGTATTCGTCAACCGTTTGACGAATCCTTCGTCCCCCACCTCAGAGAATTACCGGAGATCAAATCCCCAGTAAGTTAGCCGCTGTCGGAGCACTAATCGTCGTCCAAACGACGCTCCGACAACAAAGAAACAAGCTGTCCAGAAAAACTGGACAGCTTTTGGTGGAGGAATAGAGGCCGGCTAAGGAAAGATGGAAGCTCACCTTATCACCGAACCATAAGGAGATCGCCGGAGGGTCGCCGGAGGTTCTCCGGCTGAAGCTTGGACGCCGGCAAAGACTTGGACGGCTGCACACAAGCTGGGCGGCGACAGCTTTAGGGTTGACGCCAATTAACTCCAAGGTGGAGGTGGGCGGCAACTCAAGGGGGCTAGGGTTTGGATTAGGGCTTAATTATCCCTTAAGCCCTCTTTTATAGAGAACTACTTCTCTTAATGGTTATTGGATCATAACCATTAGGCCCGATAACCCGCTCCATTAGGATAAATTAAAATAAACCAAACCATGATGGTTTATTTTAAGTTAAAACGAACCGAACCAACTTTTGGTTCATTCGTTTAAAATAAACCAAACCCTTTGGTTTATTCTCATCCATTGGATTAGAACCAAACCATTTTGGTCCATCCATTATGTCTTCATAAGACACGCCCATCCACGCTCCATTGCATCAAACAATTTCATGCTCGCTTTATGTTTGGTCCAACCAAACATAGTTTCTCTCTGGCCCGAGAATCCCATTCTCAAGCTCGTTTTAAATCCTTTGGATTACACTCGTTGTGCGTGTGACCAAATAGGTTCTCGGTTTATGTTGGCCGTCTATAATTAACCATTAATTATAGAACGATCATCAGTGGCACCTAATAGTACATCATGATCCCCAATTAACCGAAAAGATCAACGGTTGATCCAGAACTATTTCTGAAACCCTTCAGTAGCTCGAATGAATCGTGCCCCATTCGCTTCACTCATCTTATACCCACTTGGTTCAGGACATGGTCTATTGTGTCAGTCCCCACTAGGCTGACTACGTCACACCTAGCCCAAGTATTATTTCCTCGTCCTACGGATTCTAGTTACTCCACATGTATCGAAGAGTACCTTACTCTAAACATGTAATGCTTTGGCCAAAGACTTTAGTAACAATCCGATGAGAGGCCATGGGTATACATCTCCTCGCAAGGAGTGGTGAATCCTTTATAGGCTATTCAAACACCTTCGATCACTTCGACTTATACCCAATCATCCCGGGTCCACATCTCCTGAGAGATGTTTGCTTAAGATGTCAAAGCATAAGTCTCCATGATCAAGATGACTTGAATACCGCAAGTCAAAGGAACATCGCACTTAAGCCACAGTAAGAACTTCATTGACATATCTATATATGCAGAGAACCATATGAAGTCTTACTACCGGTCACTCCAATGAACTAGTTACCATAACTAGCATCCACGATTAACTCCGACATCACTATGTCTCCAATGAGAATCACCGCTTGGATACACCAAGGAGTATACCTCGTATAGTCTCGAATCGATGGTGTCCAAATCCATCAATTCATCGACTAGGGATAATTCCGATACATCACAATTACACATGTAGAGATACTCACTAGTTGTGATCCAATCACAAATTCTCTCATGCTGTGAATCGTATCGTAGACATTCAGTAAATGAGTTTAAGATCCAATCAAATACATAAAAACATGTATACTCAAATAGTGAATCTTCATTTATCATATAAATGGTTTATACATAAGGCGATTGCCTTAGGACATCTCTCATATATTACTAACAGACTCCCACTTGGCCTAATGCCAATCGCTATGGTATCCAATACGATAAGCTCGAACATGACCCTCAAACTTATTTTGAGGTAATGCCTTAGTCAAGGGATCCGCTAAGTTCCTTTTTCAGTGGGAATTTTCTCGATTTGTATTTCGTTCCTACTGATGATCTCTCTGATAAGATGATAGCGGTGAAGCACATGTTTGGATCATTGATGAGACTACATCAAGTTCATAGATGAACTACTTGATCCAAACCGCTTCCTTTGTTGCTTCCAAAGCTGCAACGTATTCTGTCTTAGTGGCAGGATCCGCTATAGTGTCAAGCTTGGAACCTTTCCAACTTATTGGCCTCCATTCTAGGTGAATACCTACGCAGACTAAGACATGGAATCATCCTTGTCTCTCTGGAGTTGGCATCCGTATACCCACGTATCACCATGGACCCTTCTCCATATATTAGAAACACATCCTTAGTTCTTCTCAAGTACTTGAGGATCGTCTTAACAGCCGCCCAATGATCCATTCCTGGATCAGACTGGTATCTGCTCGTGACACTCAGAGCATACGATACATCGGGCCTCGTACATAACATAGCATACATGATAGATCCTATTGCGGATGCATAGGGAATCTTACTCATGCAAATCCTCTTGTCTTCTGTGCGCGGACACATAGACTTCGAAAGGTGTACCCCATGCCTGATGGGTAGGAAACCTTTCTTGGATTCCGACATGCTAAACCTCTTTAGCACTCGGTCTATATATGTAGACTGCGAAAGACCAAGCAACCGTTTCGATCTATCTCTATAGATCTTAATCCCGAGGATGTAGGTTGCTTCTCCCAGGTCTTTCATGGAGAATGTCTTGGATAACCAAACCTTCACTGACTGTAAGATTGAAACATCGTTTCCTATAAGTAGTATGTCATCGACATACAATACTAGGAATACGACTGCACTCCCACTAACCTTCTTGTACACACAAGGTTCGTCTGGATTTTGTGAGAAATCAAACTTTTTGATTGTCTCATCAAAATGGATATTCCAGCTCCTGGATGCTTGCTTCAATCCATAAATGGATCGTCGCAATTTGCATACCTTGGTTTTATCAACCGATGTGAAACCCTCAGGCTGTATCATATACATGTCCTCGAGTAGGTTTCCATTAAGGAAAGCTGTTTTCACATCCATCTGCCATATCTCATAATCATAATGAGCCGCTATGGCCAGGAGCATCCGAATGGATTTAAGCATAGCTACAGGCGAATAGGTTTCGTCATAATCAACACCTTGTTTTTGACGATATCCTTTCGCCACCAATCTAGCCTTATAGGTAATCACATTACCCTCCATGTCAGTTTTCTTCTTGAAAACCCACTTGCACCCTATAGGCTTTATCCCTTCAGGTGGGTCAACCAAGTTCCAAACTTGGTTTTCATACATGGAATCCATTTCCGACTTCATGGCACCAAGCCACTTATCCCTTTCTAACTTGTCAAGATTTCTTCATAACTGTAGGCTCTCATCATCAATGAGTAACACGTCGCTCGATTCACTTACGAAATCTATATCTCTGAATATTGCGCGGTTCTACCAGGATCTACGAAGATGTGGTGTTACTGAGGTCCAAATTGATTGCTCATCACTATGAGTTGTCACGTTGTGCTTCACCGTGTATCTCATCAATGTCTATTTGAGTCTCTCGAGCCTCCTCAAGCTCGACGACACTCCCACTGTTTTCTTGCAAGAGAAACTCTTTCTCTAGAAACACAGCATGCCTTGAAACAAACACCTTTTGTTCCACAGGATGATAGAATTGGTAACCCCTTGTTTCCTTAGGGTATCCAATAAATAGACATTTATCAGACTTAGCATCCAGTTTGTCTGATACAGTCCGCTTCACATAAGCAGGACAACCCCATATCTTCAAGTAAGATACATGAGGTTTCTTACCATTCCATATCTCATATGGAGTAGTTGAGACTACCTTGGTAGGCATTCTGTTTAACAAGTAAACAGCTGTCTGAAGTGCATAACCCCAAAAGGACTTGGGAAGAGTCGCATGATTCATCATTGACCTGACCATGTCCAACAAGGTCCGGTTACGCCTCTCAGATACACCATTATGCTGTGGTGTATAGGGCGGAGTCCATTGAGACAATATGCCATTGTCTCTTAGATAATCAAGAAACTCTTGACTTAAGTATTCACCACCTCGATCCGATCAAAGTATTTTAATACTCTTGTCATGTTGTTTCTCTACTTCATTTCTGAATTCTTTGAACCTTTCAAAGGCTTCAGACTTGTGTTTCATCAAGAACACATACCCAAACCGTGAGTGATCATCGGTGAAGGTAATGAAGTAGCTATAGCCTCCTAATGCTAGAGTTGACATAGGTCCACATACATCAGTATGTATTAGACCTAGTAACTCTCCCACTCGTTTACCTTTTCCAGTAAAAGGTAACTTAGTCATCTTGCCTTTTAAGCATGACTCGCATGTATCGTATGAATCCAATTCAAACGATTCCAGAATTCCACATCGGTGTAATTCGGACATGCGTTTCTTGCTTATATGGCCAAGACGACAATGCCACATATAGGAGTCTATATATGATTATCCTTTCGAGCATGCGTGTTGCTCGCTTCGATATTGAAGATGTCACTGGATACGTCCAATGTATAAACACCATTGCTTAAAGTTCCAGTCCCATAAAGAACTCCATTCAAAGTTATGTAACAACAATTGTTACTAAAAGTCAAATGGTACCCATTTCTATTTAAACAAGAAATAGAAATGATGTTCTTTATCAACGAAGGAACATAAAAGCAATTGTCCAGTTCTAAGACAAGTCCTACAGGGAGTTCCAACAAATACGTTCCGATGGCGAGTGCAGCAACCGTTGCTCCATTCCCAACACGTAAATTTGACTCTCCCTTGACGAGTCTTCTTCTATTCCTTAGCCCATGTATGTCATTACATATATGTGAGCCACACCCAGTATCAAATACCCAAGTGTCTGAGGAAATAGAATGACAATCAATAAAGAAGATTTCTGAAGAAGATGGGGCATCCGATGCCTTATCCTTCTTCACGGACTCAAGATAAATCTTGCACTTTCTTCGCAAATGGCTCTCCTTGCCATAATGATGGCAAGTTTCCTTTTGTGCTGGTTCTACCTTCTTATCCTTTCTCTTCTTTCCCTTCTGCTGCTCCTTTGACTTCCTCTTAGAACCTTTCTTCGAGGAATCAACTAATAGCACCGTCCCCTACTCATGCTTCTCAGAAGACTCCACAGTCTTCAGCATATTGAGCAGTACCACAGATGAACCTTCTAGCATCTCAGAGGTGAAGAGGAGCTTTGAGACTTCAAACCTTTCGAATCTCACTTGCTCATCAACCAACTCACAAAGATGAAGGACTACGATATGAGCATCCATATGCTCATGCTGCTTTCGTAGCTTGGGTTCCATCGCGGCTAGCATGATGCAACTCATTTGTTCAGAATCACTCACATGTTTCTGATAGGCCAACAATTGGTCCAGAGTTGCATCATCACCAGGACGGGCGAGAAGAGGCGCTTCGAGGACATTTGCAAGCTTTTCAACCTTGAGAACAATTCTCAAGCTTCTAAGCAAGTCCATGAAACTCGGCCCAGTCAATTTATTCAAATCCAAAATAGAACGCAAATTAAAAGACAACATGATCAATTTTAGAAATACAAAACGAGCATATATGAGAAAGATGATTTTAAAATGCATCAATATACATTTATAAATCCCATTCATTTTTCGAATTTCAAAAACCCCAAAATCACTTCGGGAGATTGTAGGTCCATCTTCGAATGGGCTGATATCCATCATAGTTATAAACAACCTTGGAGAGAGTCCAACAAGCTATTCATAACTACGACGGTAGGTATCATCTATACCGATTGCATATCCCGTATATGCAACTATCACAATGTGCTATCAACTAATTGAATGTTCACACATACATCGGGTTGTTAACACATTAACAAGTATGCATCATATGCATAGCACCCAACTTCACCTCCCTTTACATCGACCTTGGAGAGAGTCCAACAAGCCGATGCTCCAGGTTAAAGTCAACCCATTAATCAGGACATAGTTTTAATATGGTTAGAGCGCATTCAACCAATTAGCCCAGCTTGGAGAGAGTCCAACAACCAAAGCTAACGATTGACCTCTGACTCTTACCATATTAGTATTAAACTATTCCATGGTTTGAATATATTCAGGTTCGAGCCGGGCTTGGAGAGAGTCCAACAACCCAAACAAGAAACAGAACTCTGGTTCTAACCATATTAATGGAAGGTGTAGGCTTTAATATTGATTAAGGGTTTTTATGTCTCATCCTCTTTGCATGCAAATAACTATTATCTACATGGCATGGCATACATGGCATACATCTACATGTCACGACACGCATGGCATAATGTTATGCATCTAATGCAATTACATGGCATACAATTATGTCATGTATATAATTTCCTTATATGTCATAACTATTTATGGAAATAAAATATGTTTAAGATTTGATTCTCCAAATCAAATCATAATTAAATTAGGAAACAAATTTCCAAATCTAATCACATATTTTATTCATGGAATTATTTGATTAAGGAAAATCTATTTAGGAAACCAATTTCCTAAATCATTAAAACTACTTATGGAAATAAAATATTTTAAGATTTGATTTAACAAATCAAATCATGATTAAATTAGGAAACAAATTTCCAGAATCTAATCAAATATTTTATTTATGGAAAATATCAATTTCCATAAATACTTCCAACTTTCCAAAAGTAGAAGATTTCCATAAATACTTCTAGACTTTCCAAAATTAAAAAATTTCCATAAATACTTCTAAATTTCCAAAATTTAGAAAATTTCCAGAAATACATTATGACTATCGCAAAACCATTTTTACGATTATGTCGAAACACAACCTGGGCTCTGATACCACTGTTGGGTTTCCTGATCACATGGCGTATGTGTGTTCGATCATGTTTAAATAAACATGAGCACAGCGGAAGCAATTAAAAATAATAAATCTATATTTATTACAACACACACAACACACGCATGCATATTACAACAAGTGTAGACATAACCGTAAATTAAAATTTGCAATAAAAGAAATTTATCTACGTTATACCTTTCATATGAGTGTAGCGGGAACGGCATCAACCGGAACGATCCTCGTAAGAATTGTCTCTATCCGTATCCACGTCGAGCTCCTCGGGATGACTTCGCTAAGTCACGAGCTTCGTCTTCGTACGGGTTACTAGCCTCGTGTTGAAGACGACGTGATCGAGAGATGATCACGATCCGAATCCAAATTCGATCCAAAACGAAGTTCTCAAAACTCGCTTCTCCGAGAGGTATTCACAACCGCTTGACGAATCCTTCGCCCCCACTAGAGGATTACCGGAGATCAAATCTCAAAGTTAGCCGCTGTCGAGCACTAACCGCCGCCCAAACGACGCCCGACAAGAAACAAGCTGTCCAGAAAAACTGGACAGCTTTTGGTGGAGGAATAGAGGCCGGCTAAGGAAAGATGGAAGCTCACCTTATCACCGAACCCAAAGGAGATCGCCGGAGGGTCGCCGGAGGTTCTCCGGCTGAAGCTTGGACGCCGGCAAAGACTTGGACGGCTGCACACAAGCTGGGCGTCGGCAGCTTTAGGGTTGGCGCCAATTAACTCCAAGGTGGAGGTGGGCGGCAACTCAAGGGGGCTAGGGTTTGGATTAGGGCTTAATTATCCCTTAAGCCCTCTTTTATAGAGAACTACTTCTCTTAATGGTTATTGGATCATAACCATTAGGCCCGTTAACCCGCTCCATTAGGATAAGTTAAAATAAACCAAACCATGATGGTTTATTTTAAGTTAAAACGAACCGAACCAACTTTTGGTTCATTCGTTTAAAATAAACCAAACCCTTTGATTTATTCTCATCCATTGGATTAGAACCAAACCATTTTGGTCCATCCATTATGTCTTCATAAGACACGGCCCATCCACGCTTCCATTGCGACTGAAACAATTTCATGCTCGCTTTATGTTTGGTCCAACCAAACATAGTTTCTCTCCCGAGAATCCCATTCTCAAGCTCGTTTTAAATCCTTTGGATTACACTCGTTGTGGCGTGTGACCAAATAGGTTCTCGGTTTATGTTGGCCGTCTATAATTAACCATTAATTATAGAACGATCATGAGTGGCACCTAGTAGTACATCATGATCCCCAATTAACCGAAAAGATCAACGGTTGATCCAGAACTATTTCTGAAACCCTTCAGTAGATCGAATGAATCGTGCCCCATTCGCTTCACTCATCTTATACCCACTTGGTTCAGGACATGGTCTATTGTGTCAGTCCCCACTAGGCTGACTACGTCACACCTAGCCCAAGTATTATTTCCTCGTCCTACGGATTCTAGTTACTCCACATGTATCGAAGAGTACCTTACTCTAAACATGTAATGCTTTGGCCAAAGACTTTAGTAACAATCCGACGAGAGGCCATGGGTATACATCTCCTCGCAAGGAGTGGTGAATCCTTTATAGGCTATTCAAACACCTTCGATCACTTCGACTTATACCCAATCATCCCGGGTCCACATCTCCTCGGAGATGTTTGCTTAAGATGTCAAAGCATAAGTCTCCATGATCAAGATGACTTGAATACCGCAAGTCAAAGGAACATCGCACTTAAGCCACAGTAAGAACTTCATTGACATATCTATATATGCAGAGAACCATATGAAGTCTTACGGCTGGTCACTCCAATGAACTAGTTACCATAACTAGCATCCAAGATTAACTCCGGACATCACTATGTCTCCAGCCAGTGAGAATCAGCTGCTTGGATACACCAAGGAGTATACCTCGTGCTAGTCTCGACAGAATTGATGGTGTCCAAATCCATCAATTCATCGACTAGAGATAATTCCGATACATCACAATTACACATGTAGAGATACTCACTAGTTGTGATCCAATCACAAATTCTCTCATGCTGTGAATCGTATCGTGGACATTCAGTAAATGAGTTTAAGATCCAATCAAATACATAAAAATATGTATACTCAAATAGTGAATCTTCATTTATCATATAAATGGTTTATACATAAGGCGATTGTCTTAGGACATCTCTCATATATTACTAACAAATGGGCCTTATGGTTATGATCCAATAACCATTAAGAGAATTAGTTCTATATAAAAGAGGGCTTAAGAGTTTGTTAAGCCCTAATCCAAAAGCCCTAACCTAATTGTGGCCGCCCAACCTCTCCTTCCTCTCCTTCAAGTCGGCGCCAACATTGTTGCCGCCGCCCACTTCCTCCAACCGACGACCAGCTTCTGCCGTCTTCTCCCATTGCCGGTGTTGAGCTACTGCCGGAAGAGCTCCGGTGATCTTCCTTGGCTCCGGCGACAAGGTGAGCAAGTCGCTTTCCTTATTTGGCCGGCACAAGGTCTCCACCAAAGCTGTCCAGTTTTCTGGACAGCTTGTTTCCTTCTCGTCAGAGCATCGTTTGGACGACGTTTGGTGCTCCGACAGCGCCTTACTTACCGGGGATTCGATCTCCAGTAATCCTCATAGGTGGAGGACGAAGGATTCGTCAAACGGTTAACGAATACCTTTCCGGAGAAGCGAGTTTTGAGGACTCGTCTTTGGATCCGAATTTGGATTTGGATCGTGATCTTCTCTCGATCACATCGTCTTCAACACGAGGCTAGTAACCCATACGAAGACGAGGCTCGTGACTTAGTGAAGTCATCCTGAAGATACTCGGCGTGGATACGGATAGAGACGATTCTACCGAGGATCGTTCCGGTTGATGTCGTTCCTGCTACACGTGATACGATAGGTATACGTAGTTAAATTTCCTTTTATTGCAAAATTTAAATTTATGGTTATGTCTACACATGTTGTACTATGCATGCGTGTGATGTGTGTGTTGTAATAAATGTAGATTTATTAATTTTATTTCTTCCGCTGTGCACATGTTTACGAAACATGTTCGAACACACACTCGCCGCGGTGCCGGAAACCCAACACATAGTTGGGTCCAGTAAGTTTGTTCTCTTTCAGTATCACAGCAAGTGGGTTGAAAGTCATTTTAAAAGAAAACCTAAGATTCACATAAATCAAAACATTAGATTTCAAAAAATTATTGATTCCTCAAACAATAAAATTTTAAAATCAACCAACACCTTAAAATATCGAGAATATCATATGCCACGATAGTGTGGACGTATACGAATTCTACATTTGTAAGAGGAGGTTTTACCCATTAATTTTACTATCTTGTCAACCTAACTTTTTGACAAGTAAAATTAATAGTTGGTTCCTCTTTGTCCCTACAAATAAAAGCAGTGACTCCGATGGGGAGGATACTTATATTTGTATCTAAGTGTTCACCATTACTCGGTACCACGGTAATTATCTCGGGTTATGTGCCTTCCGATGGGGGAAGTACACACTCTCCTTGATAATTCACTATAACTATATTTGACCTTGTGATCCGCAAACAAACTCATCCGATGGGGAGGAAGACACTCAGAGCCGACGTGTAAGTTTGTTTGCATCATATTTCAAATCGTAATGGAGGCCGTGGGAATTTTAAAAAAAATTCCCTCTCCCACTTAGTAATTTGAAATTGAGGAATTTTCCTAGCCTATGACATGTATATCAAACAAAAAGCAATAAAAATGAAAAATAAATTATTTTCCAACTATTATGGCTTTTGTCTTCAATATGTCTCCCGTCACATCGCCATCTCGTCCGCTCCTCCTACGCCATGTACGAGCCATCCGGAGATCCGAGCCGAGACTAAAACCTATTTTAATTTACATCCATCGATCCTATACTCCATGAGGGAGTGTATATGAAATCTAGATCGAAAGTAAAATAAAATAAAGAGTGTCTAAACAATGCCGTATCAAATTTACAAAAAATCAAATACTAGCCTCGTCAACCCCGAGGATTCAACAAAATATACATATACAATCACATACACACATATGGCCATAATAGTCGAATCTTATGCCTACAACCAAAGAGTTAAACTACGCATATCCTACTATTATCCGACACATATAATATATGAAAAGTGCATAAAAATTAACCGAATCCTAAACACACAAAACCAGAAACCTTGGCTCTGATACCAATTGAAGGGTTTTGCTTATCGAGTCAGTGAGAGGAAACTTCGCTTCTTACTTCACCTTGGTCGTTTGTTCATGGCGATCCCCTTGATGTCCCCGGATTAAAAAAATTTAATCCTAGACAAAAGGGATTACCCAAACAACCAAGTCATCGTCGTGCTATTCGTTTAGAGAGATCACTTGAACAAACTCGTTGTTCAAGCGATCAACCTCTATTCTACGAGTAGCCGCGGAATAGACGATGTCCGGATCGCCAACTTTCATGTTTATGCTCGGGATCGAAGTATTATTTAGCCACATACAGATTTATATCATGCTCATAATTGAAAAACAAAAACAAGCAAGTAATAAAAGAGAATAGAGAATAGATATACCTCTCGATCTTCTAATGTATGACCTTCCTCCTTTCGGACGTCATGTGGGCGACGATCTACCAAAAGTTGAAGCTCCTAGATCGCAAATCTTCCTTCCTTGCTCTTCCAAAGCAAGAGGAAGAATAGAAACAAGGCTCTATTCCTTCTTTCAACCAACCAACAACTTCCAAGGAGGAAGCTTGCCGCCGGCCAAGAAGGAAGAAGAGTTTGAGAGTGGCCGCCCAAAAGCTTCAAGGGAGGACCCTAAACCTTTGTTCCACCAGCCAAGGAGAAGGAGAGGACCTGTTTTGGATGCCGACCAAGGGCTGGAAGGAACTCCAAGGATGTCGGCAGCTTGGGGAAGAAGAACAACACAAGGAAAAATTTCCTTATTAGGTGCCGTCCAAGGCCAAACCCAAATTCCTATGCCTTGCCGCCAACCTCCAAAACCCTAGCTTCTCTTGATGTTCTCTCCATGCCAACCCCTCAAGCTCCTTTTATAGATTTAGGAATAAGCCTCCTTTTAATCTCTACCATTGGTTCTAGGGATTTAATCTCAACCTTCGGATCTAGAGATTTAATCTCAACCGTCGGATCTTAGAGATTTAATCTCTACCTATGGATCTAGAGTTTTGTTTCTATCCATTGGATTTAAGCTTCATGAGGTGTTAATAGGCTACATTAGGGACCATGAGGAGGAGTTGGATCTTGGCCACCCATGGATCAAGACTACATAAAGTCCGATCCATTAATGATAATCCAATCCACTAAAGGATTATCATTGATCAACCTCACCAACCCCCATAAGTTAATATGGGCTCCATATATTATTTGTACATTTTCTCCCCGTGTTTAAGATCTTGAATGTCCGTCAATTAATTAATTTACTGACCATTAATTAATCAACATCTAACTCCATGAGTAGTACCACTCAACCTTTTCATCATGCCGGACCAAGTCCACTTGCAGGGTTTACATGATGAACCTTATGAGCTCCTCAAGGGGACATCATCATCCTAATATATAGGACACGGTTTCCTCCTATAATCAACGACACACCATATAAATAATATCATCTCCCAACTTACCGAGCCTATCGATTTAATCTATAAATCTTGCCCATTGGTAAATCAAAGAGATGAATACTAAGTTTATGTGCCCGTTATTATATCGGGATTAAGAGCATGTACAAAATAATATCTGAGGTCCAATTCGATTATGTAGTCAGCAATAAATCGAATCACCTCTAAGTCGGTCATGCTCAATACACACAAAGTGCACTAATGTGATTTTATGGTCAAGACAAACCAGTACCAAATCACACTACAACCATTCCGATGGTTTGTCCAGAGCCATCTCGGTTGTGAGCCTTTACTTATACTTTACAAGGAGCCGATAACATGATCTCCCGTGTGACACCACACACCATGTTATCTACAATGTAATGTATTAGACAATATTGCATAATCATAAAAATGCAAACAATGATCATGTGATTCTTATTTCAAAATAAAGATGTTCATACAAAAGATAGACTTTTCAGTATACATCCCTATAACTTATGCTGCCAAGACTTCACCCTTGGACTTTACACCGCCAACCATTAGACTTATGCTGCCAAGTCTTCACCCTTGGACTTTACGCCGCCAATATCAAACCCCTTGGACTTTCTAAATGCCAAGACTCAAGCTTGGACTTTCCCTTGCCAACCCATGTTGGACTTTTCTTTGCCAAGACCCATGCTTGGACTTTACATTGCCAAGACCCATGCTTGGACTTTCCCAAATGCCAAGTGTCCCACTTGGACTTTTCATGACAATTACATTGTCATATGTTTTTGTCGTAACATCAAAACATCTCTCGAGCCAAGCTCGAGTCCTGGTCAATTGTGACCTGGGCCGATTGCATCAACAGTGCCAATATATCTTGAAGATAATGAAAAATCAATCAAATTGGCACAAACTAGGTTTAGAGGTCTTTGTGTGTCATTTTGGGTTTTTGGCACACTTGGGGGATTAGTAGCAATATAGTAAAATATACTTAATAATAATAAATGGCAATTAATATTAAATTTTAGGTATTGTTATACCTATACATCTTATATGCCATGGTTTGGTTGTTATATAACATGACATGACATCCTATATACTTTTAATCATTTAATATGTCTTGATCATGTGTAGGATTAAGGTTAAATGTCATGTATGTGTAGATTCCATCTTATGCCATGACATCATGATAATGAGCATGTGTTTATTTATATCATCATTAATGTCATAATCATTCATGCATTAATAAAAATTGAGTTAAGGACAATGGCATGACTTGAAGTATCATTTATAAGGGAATCAAGTAGTGTTACCTTAGAAAATGCATGAGGCCTTAGTTTAAGATAAACCAAAACCCACATCTCACATCTAAATTGACATGTATTTGTATTTATACACCCTAGATACATGTGAGATAATAGGATATGAGTTACATTCAAGGCGCATAGTTTTTGCATATAGATGAACTCAAACTCATCTAAAATCATGTCTGGATCATTGGGAAAGCTTATGTTAAAGCCAAGTACACAAAGCCCAAAGAACATGATCCAATATAGGTTTTCAAAAATATTTTAAAATCATTTTAGAAAACCTTGGTGAAGTCTATCTTTTGATAACAATCACCATTGATGAAGTTGATACAAAAGTGAGATAAAACTTTGAAGTTTTTCTTCACTTTTGAACTTTGTGTCATTTTCGATATTTTATGGGTAAAACATTTTTCAAATATTTTTCACCCATTGTATTTCTTATAAGTAATGTACGTATAAATTTTCACGATTTTTTAAAATAAGTAGAATTACTTATGCTTTTTCAAAACTTGATTTTTGAAACTGAATTTGGGGAGTTTCAGTTATCAATCGACTGTCGCTTGATGGCAGTCGACTGATGAAGGGCAGTTCGACTGATAACTATAAGTAGTCGACTGTCATGTTTGATTTCGGGTAAATAAGATTTGTTTAGCCCAATTTTAGCTATGGAAAGGTTCCCTAACTACTCTTAACCCTAGGATATGCTTTGAGAAGCATTATAAAGGGAGAAAATCCATTGGATATGGATTAGGAGAGTTGTTAGGGTGATATATCAAATTTAAGGTGTGGGGAAGTTCAATATTGAATTTTTAACCTTAATTTTGATGGTTTAGAGTTCCTATTGGCTTAGGGACTTCCCAAGGACATTGATGGTGCAATGGTCAAGAGGGAACAAGCCTTTAGGGGGAGTCATCCATCATGGGATGATGGATGTGTTCTTCCTCATGAGGGGAAATAAAATAAGATTTTGAGATATCCAATTTGGAAATTGGGAGAGTGTGTAGTATTGCTCTCTTGAGTGATATGGGACTTATCACTAGGAAGATTGTAGGCATCCTAGCTATTTTTGGATCAAGGGAGATATTGTAAGATCTAATTGTGACATAAGACATTGACCTCCTTGGAGAGAACCTTTTTGATGTTAGTCAACAAGGGGGAGAATGATTGGAAAGGATGTTAGAGTTACCAATTTGGGAAAATTGGTAAAAAAATTTGAGTTAGGGGCCTAACACAAGGGTGTTTTTGTCAAACATCAAAAAGAAAGAGATTGTTGGTGCAATTGGCCCAGGTCATGATTGACCAGACTCGAGTTTGACTCGAGTAGTATTTTTGATGTTTGACATTGATGTCTGACATGTGTTGGGGAGATTGTTGGTGTAATCGACCTAGGTCACATTTGATGTTTGACGTTGGTTTGACCATTGTCATGGGAAAGTCCAAGTCATGGGTACTTGGCATGGAAAGTCCAACATGGGTTGGCAAAGGAAAGTCCAAGCATGGGTCTTGGCATGGGAAGTCCAACATGGATTGGCAAAGGAAAGTCTAAGCTTGAGTCTTGGTATTTGGAAAGTCCATGGGGTTTGATATTGGCGGCGTAAAGTCTAAGGGTGGAGTCTTGGTAGCATAACTCCAATGGTTGGCGGCGTAAAGTCCAAGCGGGAGTCTTGACAGCATAAGTCCAATGTGCCTTGGCAGTGTAGACACCGTTAGCATGACAATAGCTGATGGAACCACCTGAAGGCTAGCGTATGGATGAACAAGTCATGGATGACTTGGAGGGATCCGATAGACACGAGGATGATGGAGGTGACTAGAAGGCTTAGGTCTAGGCTACGGGTGGTATAGCAAGTATGAGGACACCATACTTGAGGTTAAAACCTCATATTTGAGGTTGGCAGTCAACTGGCATTATTGCCGGTTCAACTGCCATGAGTCGACTAGAGTTCGACTACCATTTAAGGGCTGAAAAGGCTCTGGCAGTGGATTGCTCATTGGAGCAGTCGAATGATGGGATGATCAGTCGACTAACATGGATGGCAATCAATTGATGGTTTGGCCGTGAGCACAGAATGCTCCTTAATTGACTGAGCAGTTGGCTATGGGCACTGGCAGTCGACTGCTAATGTTGGCAGTTGACTGCCAAGAGATCCGTTGGAAATTTTCCAGCGTAGATCGAGTCATTGTCTCATAGCTAAAGTGTTGGCAATCAACTGGGGCCTTATGATAGTCGACTGCCAGGCAGAAATCCAGCCCGATGCAGGTTAAAAAGAGGAGCTCGAGGAGGATTTCGGTATTGGTCTTTTGGGAGCTTTCTTGAGGCGATTTGAAGGCGAATTGCAGTTGCATTTCAGGGTCTTTCAAGCTTATCCAAGCAACCAACAAGCAAAGCGCTCAAATCCTAGTTTGTAATGTGTTCTTTACATTTCCTTTGTATTTTGCTTGTATTTTTGTGTATTGCTTTTGTAATCACTTGTACGAGGTTTCTCCACATCTGACTTGTTGTTGAGAAGGAGTTATTGATTAGTGGTATGTGATTGGCATCGCTAGGGCTCTTACGAGCCCAATCTGTGAAGTAGGAACCATTCGGTTTCGAACCATGTTATATCATTGTGTAATTGTATGATTGTACTTTTTGTTATTGTTATTATCATTGTTCTGCTGTGTGCTAACACAATTTGTAGAAATGATCAAATTCCTCCATTGAAAAGCCAACGCGCTATTCACCCCCCCCCCCACCTCTAGCGGGCACAACGGTCCCAACACCTAACTCTTTTCCTCGATTAGCCGCGGAATAGATGATGTACGGATCACTGGCTTTTGTATTTATCTTTGGGGTCCATGATCATACAATTATAATCCAATTACATAGAACAAGCAAGAATACTAAATAAGAATTATACCTCTTGTTTACCTCTTGATCTTCTATTGTATGACCTATCCTCTTCTTGAACGTTGTGTGGGCAACGATCTTCCAAGAATTAAAGCTTCCTAGATCTGGTCTTCCCTTCCTTGCTTGCTCTGAACAAGGGAAGAACAAAAACTCCCTTCTTCTTCTTTCTTGCACCGACCACCATCCACCAAAGTTGGTAACCGGCGGCCCTAAAGGAGAGGAAGAGGATGTGCCGGCCAAGACAAAGGAAGAAGGTACCCAATCCTATGTTGTCGTTGGCCCTAGGAGAGGTGGAGGAAGTGCTGGCTATAGGAGATGGAGAAGATGAGGGTGGTGCCGGCCAAGAGAGGGAGAGGAAGAGGAAGAACAAAAACCTAGCCTCCTTCATTTGTGTTGCCGCCGACCCTAACGAATTAGACAAACCAAAACCCTAGCCTCTAAATTCTCTAATGCCAACCCTAGCACAACAAAATTGTCTCCCCCCTTTTGCCCAAGCCTCTCCACCACCTTATATAGATCTAGGCTTCACGAGGTATTTATAATAGGCTACAATAAGGACCGTGAGGAGGAGTTGGATCTTGGCCGCCCAATGGATCTGAACCCGATCCATTAATTATAATCCATTCCACTATAGCGATCATCATTGATCTACCTCACCAACCCCCATAATTAAATATGGGCTCCACATATTATTTGTACAAATATCGCCCCGTGTTTAAGATATCGATTGTCCGTTAATTAATTAATTTATTGATAATTAATTAATTAACATCTAACTCCATGAGTAGTACCACTCAATCTCATCATCATGTTGGACTAAGTCCACCTGCAAAATTTACATGATGATCCTTATGAGCTCCTCAAGGGGACATCATCATCCTAATACATAAGACACAGTTTCCTCCTATAATGAATGCCACACCATGTAAATAATATTATTTCCCAACTTACCAGGCCTATAGATTTAACCCATAAATCTCGACAATTGGTAAATCAAAGAAACAAATATTAAGTACATGTGCTCATTATTATATAGGAATTAAAAGCATGTACACCATAATATCAGAGGTCTGATTCAATTATATAGTCAGCAATAAATTGAATCACCTCCAAATCGGTCATGCTCAATATACACAAAGTGTACTAGTGTAATTTTTTGGTCAAGATAAACCAATACCAAATTACACTACAACTATGCCAATGGTTTGTCCAAAACCATCTTGGTTGTGAGCCTCTGCTTATACTCTCTGTGTTCTGTATGACACAACACACCATGTTATCTACAATGTAAAGTATTAGACAAGATGCACACATATAATAAATATAAAATGCAAACAATGATCATGTGATTCTTATTTCAAAATGAAGATGTACATATAAAGGCTAGGCTTTCAGTATAAATCTCAACAATCTCTCACTTATACTAAAATACTATGCTACCATCATACTGTCATACATCTGATTCCCATTCCCTCCACATGGCTATCAAAAGCTCTCGCTGGAAGGGCCTTATGAAAGGATCTGCCAGGTTATCCTCTGATGCAATCTTGGAGACAACAACTTCTCCTCACTTTATGATCTCTCATATCAGGTGGTACTTGCGCTCTATGTGTTTACTTGTCTTATGGGCTCATGGTTCCTTCGAGTTTGCAACTGCACCACTGTTATCACAATAAATTGTGATAGTTTTGTGCAAACCAGGAATCACATCCAAGTCCATCAAGAAGTTCCTGATCCATACAGCTTCTTTGGATGCCTCAGAGGCTGCCACATACTCAGCTTCCTTGGTGTAGTCCGCTACGCATTTCTGCTTGACACTCCTCCATACTATGACTCCACCTACCAAAGTAAACACAAAACTCGAGGTAGACTTACTGTTATCCCTATTTGATTGGAAGTCAGAATCTGTGTAACCCACAGAGAGTAATTGATCTGCCTGGTATACCAACATATAATCCCTAGTCCTTCTTAGGTACTTTAATATATGCTTTATCGCAGTCCAATGTCCCTGTCTTGTATTAATCTGATATCTACTAACCTTGCCCACGGCAAAGCAGATATCCGACCACATACATAACATAGCATACATGAGGCTTCTTACCATCGAAGCATAAGGAACCACCTTCATCTCCTCTATCTCCTTTGATGTTGTAGGACACATCTCTTTAGATAAAGGTACTCCATGCCGAAAAGGTATAAACCCTTTCTTAGAGTTTTGCATGCTAAAATGAGCTAAAATAGTGTCTATGTATGAAGCTTGAGATAAGCACAACATCCTTTTCTTGCGATCCCTTATAACTTTGATCCCAAGGATGTGTCCCACTTCTCCCAAGTCCTTCATATCAAATTGTTTGGACAATCATACCCTTACGTCTGATAACACTTTGACATTGTTTCCAATGAGAAAAATGTCATCTATGTATAGTACAAGAAATACCACTACGTTTCTGTCACATCTCTTGTATACACAAAACTCATCAAGACTTTGAATAAATCCATATGACTGGATTACCTCATCAAAGCGGATGTTCCAAGATCTTGAAGCTTGCTTCAATCTATAAATGGACCGATTAAGCTTGGACACAAGATGCTATTTGCCTTTTGCAATGAATCCCTCTGGTTGCTCCATATAGATGTTCTCTTCAAGACTTACATTAAGGAAAGCTGTCTTAACTTCCATCTGCCAAACCTCATAATCCATATGAGCAGCAATAGACAAGAGAATCGGGATAGACTTAAGCATGGCTACCGACGAAAAGGTCTCCTTATAATCGATACCCTCTTTTTGAGTATATCCTTTCGCAACAAGCCTTGCTTTGAAGGTCTCTACCTTCCCATCTGATCCTCTCTTTCTTTTGTAGATCCACTTGCATCCAATGACTTTTACACCATTGGGTGGTTCTATTAGCTCCCAGACCTGATTTGAATCCATAGATTCTATCTCAAAATTCTTTGCCCTTTGCCAAGATACTGCATCTTCATCTTGGAGTGCCTGATCATATGAACAGGGATTAGGTTCATGTTCACTAGGGACAAAATCATAAGATTCTCCTAAGAACATAAATCTATGAGGTTGTCTAACAACCCTCCTACTACAATGAGGTATCACCTGTGTATCCTCTGTGACACGCGGTGCAGTCACTTTTTGTATGTCCTCTTGTACCGTTGGTACTGAAGTAGTGACTTCCCTTCTTAATTCCTCCATAACAATCTTGCTCATGGGCTTGTGGTTCATCACATTGTCTTCCTCTAAAAATCAGGCATTCGTGCTAACGATCACTGATAGACAGTGATTATGTCGTGGTACCGTTACAAATTATTTATCGAACCCCCTAACTACACTAATGCAGTATAGGACTGACTCGGATCATCTCCCAATGAACCTAATGGTTGGATATTTGTTTTTAAACAGAAGTAAACATGAGTTTTTTTACAATTTATCAAAACAATTATTCAAAGATAACCTAATACAAAAATGATTCAACCTTACACCGCACTGTCACTATACGATGCAATGGCTAAACAATTCTGGTAAATAGACATGGAAATTAAATCTGCAGGAAGTAAATCTAACTACCAAATAACAATTAACAAGTAACTATCCTAATGTGCAAAAGTAAGTAATCACGCATCGGACTGTCACTATACGATACAATGATCAAGAAACAAATGTGAACAATTCAACCAAGCACCGCACTATCACTATACGACACAGTGATCAAACAGTCACTAAAAAAAACTAAAGTAACAGACATGAAATAATTCAACCAAGCACCACACTATCACTATACGACATAGTGGTCAAGAAACAAAAGTGAACAATTCAACCAAGCACCACATTGTCACTATACATGTGATCAAACAAATAACAAAAACTAAACTAATGATGTAAAATAATTCAACTAAGCATCAGATCACACGCTTACTATACTTAATCGCCAAGATTAACTAAAAATTGGAAAAAACAATTACACTATAGAAAATAAATCTAACCACTAGGTAAACACTATAAATGACTAACAAGACTCACTAAACTATCAAACTAAATTACAACATGCACGATTTACCACACAAACAAAATATGACTGAAACATCCTTGAAACATAACTGAATACTATGAAATCAATACTGAAACAATAATGATAAAATATAGTACACAGTAATGAGCCAACGATGTTAAAATACTGAAATACCCAAAGTGAACAATGCAGTAAAACAATAAGAAATACAATAGTAAATCAACAGTAAATCACTAAAGTAAAAATTAAAACACAGTCATCCATAAACATCGGAAAGGTACCACCCTCTCCGGTGACCTACGACAGTACCGAACAACTCCTACTCCCTCAAGGTATGGATCTCTAGTCAGAATCCGACGAGAGGTGGATCGACGCGGTAGTTCACAGCTCCGATGATGATGGATGCAGGACTGCCGCTACCACGGTAGCCAAGAAGTGGCTCTGCGGAGATGGAACGACGCGAATCACGGCCGCTACTATGGAGGGGATCGGATATGGGAACAAAGGGTGCTCATCGCCACCGACTGGAATTGAAGAATGCCATCGAATCGGAAGAAGTGGCGCCGCCAGAGTTGTAAATAGATGCTGCCGCTACCACGACAGTAGCAGGTCACCCCCAGTCTTTTGCAACCACATCCAGCTAGGGTAGCTCAGCTCTGGTGGTGATGGATTTGAAGATCACCGGTGAAGATGGACAAACTCCACTATTCTATCAACGGACTACCACCGTCCAACTGCAGCTGCGAGCTCTGCCAGACCAAAGAGAGATGATTACGCCGGGTGGAATGGAATTGGGGAGGACCAAGGATTGCCGAAATCATCGCTGGAGTGATGGAGTGGATCTGTCGCTGCACTCGCGAGGAAGAAGAACGCCGCATTTTGTTTCTGTGTCGCTCCTTTGTCGCACGAGTGAAGAAGCTAGATTTTATTGCTAATTTCCTCAGCTGCTGGATCGTGCCAGTTTTGATCTCAGCCACCCATTAGATCTAGGGTTAAATGACTTCAATTAATATCCCTAAGCTGCATGAAATAAATCCAACGGCTGCTATCAATTCAATCCGGTTCGACGACTGTAATTGCTCCGATTTAGCTCTTTTCATGTTCCCTACAAAATCACATTCACCCGTGAAAAATAATACTGAAATTATAGGGAATAAACAATTAATTTCAACTAGATCCAATATGCAAAAACGTCATGAATAGCCATAATTACTCAAATCAAAGAGCCTAAAATATCCAAATATAAATAAAAATCACGCGATAAAAATGTGACTATCAAATTCCCCCACACTTATTTTTGCGCGTCCCGAGCAATACTAAAAACATAGAAATACTGACTCCCTAACTAGTTTCCCAAATAATACCTAGATCAATAATTCAGAGACAAAAAATAAGTTATTTAGGATCACCAAATTAATCCAAATATAGGTATTCAAAAGATCCGACTCCTACAATAGTCAACATGTATGATGAGTTCTAATCCGATCAAATAAATCAAGCCTGATACAAAAACCTCCTAAAGTGGATAATTGCACTAATGCTCACATGATGATCGTAGGAGTGGGGTACCCTCGAAACACTATGTAATCTTGTCCTACCATATGCTTGCTTATCATCTACTTCTCAACCGCTATCAATATATTCCATGCATGAATCAAAAGGATTTATTGGAAATCAAACAAGATCAAGAGTAGACTGCCAATAGAGACATACAGAGAAGATCAAGATATAATGAACAGAACAAAAATAGAAGAATTGGAAGAATAAACTTGATTCGTTGCAATAGTAGTGCAGGGGGGAGATATTCCAACAACGATCCAAGAAAATATCACTCAATAGCATCTACAATCTATTCTC